>OX451741.1:388477498-389847498 GCA_948472305.1 Vicia faba
CCATTCATCCAACTCACTTTTGATTAGATCCCATAGTAGTGAGAACATCCTTCAAGTAATCTCAGTCAATCCTATTATACGCTTTGCTGATATCAAATTTAAGCATTATCTCACTAACCTTACCTTTGGTTTTAGACTTTATATAGTGAACCAACTCTATAGTTGTCATCGTGTTATCCAATATAGATCTCTCAGGAACAAAAATCGATTGGTTGTCTTAGACGCACTTGAATAAGACTTTTTTAAGGCAATTTTCCAAAACTTTTGCGATCACCTTATATAGCACATTACACACGCAATAGGTCTCCAATCTTTCATAGAGGTTTGAACTTCACCTTTAGAAATAAGTGTGATGTTTGTCATATTTAGATTAGGAGGAAAATTTCCATTTTCTAACCATGAGCAGCTCGTACGAAAAATATCCCTCCCACATAAATTCCAAAAGTGCTGATAAAAGTTTGGGTTGTAGCCATCGGAGCTAGGGCTCTTGTCCCCGTGCATGGAGAATATAGCTTCTTTGAACTCCTCGAAAACAAAAAGGAACCACCAACATATTGTTATCAACATCGAAAATGGAGGTACTAATAACCTGTAAAACTCTATCCCAGAAACTTGGCTTCTTTTGAAAAAGATCAAAAAAATAATCATGCGCAATTTTACATATCTTCTCCATCGTGGAGCTAACTTTCCCATTATTGTTGGTAAGAGATTTAATGCTATTAATCTTCTTTTGGATTGCTGCTGTAATATGAAAAAAGTGGGTGTTGAGGTTTCCATCCTTGAACCAATGAGCTTTAGCTCTCTGCTTTCAAAATAAATCATCTTTGATCATAAGAGAATTTAACCGACTTTTGAGGGCTTTAAAGTAATTAAAATTTCCTTCCACAACATAAGCATGAACTCTATCTATTTTCCTGTGTAATTTCTCTATTTCCTTCATGACCTTGTAACAATTATCTTTGCTCCAGTTCAACATGAGTTCACCATAAATCTCCAGTTTACTAACAATAGTATCGTTCTTAACGTTACACCATTGATTTGTGACGAAGTTATCAAACCCTGATTCAGTTAACCAAACATTTTCAAACATGAAACCGGCTTGAACCTTGTCATGAACCGGAGTGCTTTCGCACTGTAACAATATAGGATAATGATCAGAAGTGGTAGTCGTTAAACATTTTTCCTTAACATCCAAAAATAAAGAACCCCAATCATTGTTAGCCATATCTCTATCTATTTTTTTTTTCAACCGCTCTATTCGTACCAAGACTCTTGAACCAATTGAAACTATATCCTTCCATAAGAATATCCAACAAATCTGCATTTTGAATAGCATAACAGAAACTATTGATTAACCAGTTGGATTTCTCTACTCTCCCCTTTTTTTCTTTCGAGGACAAGATATCGTTAAAATCTCTCACAATACACTATGGAAGATTTGAACTTTCAGAAAGATTGTAAATCTCCAATTACCATGTCTTGTATCATGCACAATTAAATCGATGTGATTCCGAAAATAATTTTGAATATCACAATTAGAATTTTTCTACTAAAAAATGCAATACGACTTCCCCTCACTTCTCCACCACAAAACAACAATCATAACACAAAGAATAGTTTATCAATTTTATTAGAATAATTTATTGTTTCACATAAAGATAACATCCGGTTTATATCTTCAGAAGATATACCACTTACTTTTAAATATTTACTACTCATAATATTTTAATTTGTTTCAAGTTATTAATCAACTTAAAAGTGAAAATATGAACTATTCTTAAATTAGAATAAGATATTTCTTTTTAATTGAACATGTTAGTACAGTTAATATTTTGTAGGGGGTGGACATTGAAGTCTCTCTCAACCACCAACCAGCCTAATAACTCCATGTTAGTGCGTTATATTATGTGATTATGACTAAGACTCGTTTTAATTTAAGCTATAGAACAAAAAAAGAATTTAATAAAAATAAAAGAAAAAACAATAAACTATAAACTCCTTTAAAACAACTATAAAACTAAGAAACTAAACTTGTTTCAGCTAGACTGTATTACCAAATGAGGAATCTAGTGAACTACACAATCCATCATGCAAACACCAAACACAAGCAAGCACAGCAGAATGCAGCTCACACATTCTGTATGTTTTATTTGAATAAAAGATTAATTAGTGTATCCTTTCCTTCAGTTCGTTGGGTCTTATGACATTTCATTGGTGTCACACATTCTGTATGTTTTATTTGAATATAAAATTAATTCTTGTATCCTTTCCTTCGGTTCGTTGGGTCCTATGACATTTCATTGGTGTCAAGTATATTCTTGTATCATCTGATAAGCTTACAACCAAACAACCCTAGACAACGAAAACGTAGTCTATGGGTTTTGGATTACTTTAACTATACCATTTCATCTAAGTTATGCCTTATGTTGTCCATTTCTTCAGGCAACAGAAACCAACTAGTTTTTCAATAGCCCCCAACATGCTTTCCCACACTTGAAGCATTGTAACATGTTCATAAATTTAACCAAGCAGCTAAGAATAGCTTTCTAGGGACGACATAAAAACGAGCCTATTTCAAATTGCAAAGAGGGAAATAAGTATACAATAATTACTTTCCTACACAATAACAAGATATATTTATTTAAGGGTAATGCTAACATGTGCCCTTTGGGCACTTGTTAACACAAGACAAAATTTCTAATCTTAAGGCACATGTCAACACAAGACAAAATTTCTAATCTTAAGGCACATAGTATTACCCTTTATTTAAAGCTCCTGAGTCAAATGAGTTCCACTTGATACAAGCTAAAACAAAATACGCAAAGATCCAAATACATCACTAAATCATCCACTTATTTTTTGTCTAATGCAAAATGGGAAAAATAGTAAACAGGGTACATAGAACCTTAACCTGAAAACAGTGAATTACCAAACCCAGATTCATATCATTTATCTACTTTCCATTTTCTATCCATTTAAAAAAGAGATAAACATAACTAACAGATTAATATGACTCACTTTAATAATTGAATCTCAATTATGAGTCTCACTAATCTATCAATTAAGTTTATCTGTCTTATAGGTGGATAATAAATGATATGAAGAAAATGGGGCAAATCCTGACTCCAAATTATCACTGAGTTATTGAAGAAGCAACAGTCTAGAAATCAGACAGTTCAAACTAAAAAAAAAACAATAGAAATATATCAGAAATATCATCTGAAAGTTGCCCAATGAAAGGTTGCATTGCAAAGCATATCCCTCCAACAGCAGCCCCATAATCAGAGTACCACCTCATAAAAACCCTTTGCAACTATGTAGTAGGCGATCCACTATCATAGTAATTGATTTGATTCCTGCAGGTTATTCAAGCAGCAGCAGAGACACAAAAACGATATCAATTTTCACTTTCCCTACAACAGGAAAATCTCCTCCAAAAGAATGCCAAGCATGTCCAGCAGCACCCAGCATTTTGTATGACTTCAAAAGAGAACTTTATTCCTCATTATGAGTTATTCAGTATTAGAATGCATTACAACACATGACCTAACTTTGTTTAGGGAGAACTTGGCCTGATTAGCCCAACCTTTCCATTCGTTTTTCCTAGCAATTTGGACAAATGATGAGAACAATGAGAGCAAAGCAATTCCAGACAAAATGTTTCTTCATACTCGCCGTCATTGATGCACCGGCCACACTGACTACATCGCGGTATGCAAAGCGTGCAAGCCCGGCACACCTGAGAGGCATGCCCCACCACCCCCTGACAGCCTTCTGCTGGACAATCATATACAAGCCTTAAATTCTCACATCGAGGACAAACTTCAATGTCTATGGACCGATCATCATCGCAGGGCAGATACAAATTCCAACGGCAATAGAAATGTGGTTTGTTGGAATGCTTCTTCGGTTGACTGTCAGCGCGGAAATGCTCCTGCAGTTGACTGTCAGCGCGAGAATGCTCCTGCAGTTGACTGTCAGTGTGGGAATACTTCTGTTGTTTACTGTCAGTGCTCAATAAGAGCTTTATTTCTTCAAAATGCTTTGGTGTGACACCATAAAGGCCTCCTATGTGTAAATGCTTCACTCCTTGTGTACCCAGAGAGTTTTTGTAAGCTTTTAACATACCCACAATACCTTCAATACTTAATCTTGTACATCCGGGAACACTCAACTGCATAGATTCACCAGAGGAAAAAATACACAGTTATTTGTAAAGAATATCGATATGAAGACATTAACAACTCTGGACTTAAGATGAGATCAAATAGTACTCACAACTCAGAGCAGTTAATACTATAACAGCAGACAAAGTCAGTGATTATCATGCTTAGCATACCAACACTAAATCACTTTATATATGAAACTAAATGATATTTAGTAAACTTACTTCAAAGTGCCAAGATCTATCAAAATGCAAAAGACTCGTTTATAACCCAAATGCATCTGAACAGTAAAGGAAGCATGACCGGATCAAAGTCAAAAGTTGGAACAATTAATAATGTGCCTAAACTCAGTCTATAATATATTTTTCTTGCACACCTTCCCTTCAAATTGGGGGTTTAATAGTCAAGAGTTGGAACAATTAATAATGTGCCTCAACTCAGTCTATAATATATTTTTCTTGCACACCTTCCCTTCAAATTGGGGGTTTAATACCTACAAATGTTACTACAATGCTCTAAAACACAAGTACTTCTAAAATGGTAAAGTACCGGACACGGTACGTATCTATACCAGTACCATACTGCTGGCACTACACTTTTTTCATTATTATGTTCTGAGTCAAAATTGTAGTTTCCTCCAATGTTATAAAACTAGAGTCCACACAAAATCAGTAAAGGATTGAGAATTCGTAAATTGAGGATCGTAACATGAATCGTAAGATTCTACAACTGGTAGAAAATATATTTATATATGGATAATTACATAAGCACACCCATAAATCATCATATATATGAAGAAAATAACTTTTAAATCATATAAGTTCATAAACATAAATTTATAGAATTTATAAGCTCACAACCATAAATTCATAACCATAAAAACTGAGTTCAAAATGAAAACAATCTAAAAACAACAATTCTAGACTTTCAAGATGCCATCCACTCATAAAACCTGATGCAGTAAGCGGCGTGGCAGCGTCTCTTTCGAACAAAGGAGGAAGTGGTGCAGAGAGTCGGTGAAGACATGTTTGAATGAAGGAGGTAGTGGTGCAGAGAGTCGGTGACGTCTCGTCTGAATGGAGGAAGCGATGAGGAGTGAGGAATACTTGATCACAGAAAGACCATTCGGTTTCATCAGAAAAGCACGATACTCTTTTTCTCTAGAGGCAAAGATGATACTTTTTTTCTACTGCTGCAAAGATATTTAAGTCTGATTGTGTTCTTACTAATTAAATAACCAAACATTGGTTTTGGTTTAAAACCCGACCCAGATCCAGTCCCAATTTAAAAATTAGGATTATTTTCCAAAAAACATCGCAGCCATTGTAACTCAGAACGAGCTGGCTGTGGAGTTCGGCCGAGTTTTCTACCTCCGACTCCACCTGCATTGCAGCACGCTAGAGGGAGATTGAGATGTAGGATTTCACAATCCTATGAGGCAACTCATGATTTCGCATATATTGATTAATACAAATATTATTTACGTATTTTATTTCATTTGTTGTCGTAGCTTAACACAATTTTTGACATTTCAAACATTTTATTGTGATGTTTTACTGTGAATTGAACAATTTAATTCTTTCATGTTACATTATATTATATTATAAAAATAAATTCTCGTTTTTTATCTCCGTACTCGTACCTTGGTTTTTTTAAAACATATTGTATCCCTGGTTTTTTAAAACATATTGTATCCTGCACCCAGTACCTAAGCATCATTAATACAAATATTATTTACGTATTTTATTTCATTTGTTGTCGTAGCTTAACACAATTTTTGACATTTTAAACATTTTATTGTGATGTTTTACTGTGAATTGAACAATTTAATTCTTTCATGTTACATTATATTATAAAAATAAATTCTCGTTTTTGATCTCCGTACTCGTACCTTGGTTTTTTTAGAACATATTGTATCCCTGATTTTTTAAAACATATTGTATCCTGCACCCAGTACCTAAGCATCATAGCTACAATGAGATAATACTACACATTTTCTACCAATGCATGATGGAAAACAAACAGCAACAGAAATAGACAGCAGTAGTGAAGGATATGCTCTTTAATCATTTGGGATAAAAATAAGCATATGAATCAAGCATTTCCAGCATCTACATCCGGGATGACATACAAAGAACAAAATGTTCAAAACAGGATCTGCTGACTTCTAACTTATTAAAAAAAATTGGCAACCAGTGAAGTTTAAAATAAATTATGTCCCCAATTCACCATTTAATAAATACAAATCAACAGCAATATCATATTTATTATATACAATTCCACAAATGCATGCTATATGAACAGAAACGTATCTAAATTCCAATTGAACTTCAAAAAAATAAACATAATAGGCTAATGCATGCTCACCTTGGTTATTTTGGGATTGACTTCAAGAACACGCCTTAGACCATCATCAGTTATCCTAGAACACTCCACCAAACTCAGACACTGAAGTTTACCTTGAGCCCTACTGGTTAATTCCAAAAGAACATCATCAGTGATCCTTTCATTTAAAGGCTGGTCAACGTGGATACTTTCCCATATAAGTGTATCAGTTCGAACAGTAGAATGCAGATATTTACATACTCTCTCAACAGCAAGAAGATCGGACAAACCCAAATAGCGGAGACAAAAGATTATAGCTGAAAGAGGAGAGTGTTCATCTATTTCATGAAAACTCACATCATTCATGTCCATACCACCCGACACGCTGGCAATAGCCTCGTCTTTATAATCAAGACCAAAACCCATTACGCCATCCATGTCACGAGAAGATTCAGCACTAAAGCTGCAGGAAGCCTCTCCAACTTCTCTCTGAGAATACTCAGAGAATCCACTCATCCCTTGAAATCTATTCTCCTCCATGCCCAGATTTCCCCCCTGGGGAGGAAATGTGTGGAACCTCACAGCATTGTTCCAAATGAAATTCAACCCAGCAAACAAAGGGTAATTCTCACCACTCGTACCAATCTCCTCCCCATGATACCCACCATAGTCATCATACCCACCATATCCACCATAATCAAAATCCAAATCCTCCAGCCATCCAGTGATAGCTGTGAAGGTAGTGCCGATCCCCATGCCAAACGGATCCTTAGGCAAACGATCAATAATATCATTAGAAACAGATTCCTGAGTGGCACTTACACCCCCTCTATCACATCTATCATTTCCATAATCAAAACAATTATCAACATCTACCCAACCATTACCAAATCCATCACCACCACCACCACCACCACCACTCATCTCAGAAATACCCTCCACTCGGTACCCATTCCCCATTCTCAAATTATCCTCCGCCAAACCACCCGAAAAAACAGGTCGATGAGAGAAATTCAATGCCATCACATATATTTTCCTTCCCTATCTATATATACACAAACCCTAACACGATCAATCAGCCACAAACCCTAATTTTTTGGGGGGATGATTCTAATACTAATTCTAATCAAAACAACAATTTCTCTTTTTTTTTTCCTTTTGATTCTAAATAGGAAAACAAAACACAAAAAAATTATTAAAAAATGGAAGAGATCTATCAAGAAAACCCTCGATTTCGGATAGCAAACTAAAAAACGCACCAAAAACTTCACGGAGTTTCTTGCGAGGAAGAATCCAGTTATAACAATAAACGAAATTGAAAACCAAAAATAGAAAGAAAACAGCAAGACTATAATCGAATCAGATGAAGAAAAACAAATCGTATTTTTTTTCTTCCAGAAATGAAAACCAAAACAACGAAATTTTTTGTAGCAATATTTTTTGTTGTTTTTTTTAGTGGTGATGATTGGGATTGAAAAAGAAAAGATGATAAAAGAGAATCGAAGAAAAACGAGAGCGTTAGTTGAGAAATAGAATGAAGAGGAATGAGGAGAGGAACCCTAATTAAGATGAGGGAATGAGAATGGAAAGGGTGCGAAAGAGAAGGGAAATTAGTGGTTAGGATTAAGAAGAAAATAAGGAAAATTCGGAGAGAATTGTTTGTGTTTTCGTGGTGGCTTTTTCTTTCTTTCTTTCTTCCCCCTATAGAGTGTGACGATGCTGATCGATCGAGTTCGCGGAAAATATGTGTGAGATAGAGAGAAACTATAGGAGGGTTTTATTTTAACTCAGTCAATACGTAAAAATAACGGTGAATGTTGAACGTTGTTGGACACGTGGCGGTGCAACCGAATGCGTTCATACAGTTTTTTCGCGTCTTATTATGACATGTAGCGAAATGGAAAAAGGGAGTAATACTAGTAGTACATATGTATATGACGTCATATAAAATACAATTTATATGCTCATTCTATTTTATTCTATTTCATCAAAAATAACACTACTACCTAATATTCAATCATGCTGATTCATAGGGGAAAATAAATATTTTGAATATTAGAGGTGAGTTAAAAATGACTATTCGTTATAGTAGTATATTTCTTTTTTTATTTTTAAATCTGCCAAAAAATATTATAAACTATTTATATGCTATATTGTAGTTAAAACAATTTAAGGCTATTAATTAATATATATATAATTAAATTGAATGAGAAATAATTATATGATGTCGAATATTCTTTAGTTATAAAATTATTAAAAAATTTAAATGATATTTAATTTATTAAAATATTTATTTTATGATTTAATTAATGACATATAATTAATAACTTTGTTTCGAGTCGATTCAACATGACTGACTCTATGCAAAAAAAAACACAATCTATACAACGTATTCAAGACTAATGAACATGTGAATTCTCGTCAAAAGGATGCAGAGCAAAGTGAAACCATTTGTTCATCTTAAGTCGTCGGGAGGGCTTTCAGTTGTTAATTGTATATAAATTTTGTTATGCGTTATAATATGTATTATTTCATTCACTCTTGTAAATTACATCTTTATGTTGACTTGAACTTTATAGTGTTAAGCTTGCAAGTATACCTATGTTCCATTGTACCAGAGACTAACATTGTAGTACTGGACAGCTTTATGGAAATTTCTATCAACATATTGTCAATCTTCTATTTCACATTGGAGTTGTTTGTGAGAGCTCTAGTCAACTGTAGTGATATATTTGTAAAGGCTCGCAATAGGGCGATACGTGCCAAACCTCATCGGGCGACTGCCCTAGAATATACCGTCGAGACGTAGATTAAATTTTATGTTTTTGTATTTTTTTTTTAATTTTATTTTAATCATTTTTTGTGTCTTCCAATTGTTTATACTTAATATGAACATTGTTGGTATTTTCGTGTTTGTTGTTTCATTGTTAATTCTTGTTCTCTCATAATTTGTTTGATTCTGATTTTGAGTTTAATTATTATAACATGGTTGAACAAAGAACCTTAAGAGAACTTGATACACCTAATTCACTTTTGGTTGATTTCTCTTCTTTGTCTGATTTTGATGATACTTATACTTGTGATGTTTGCACTGATACTCACTTATGTTCAGTTTGTGCTGGAATTGAAGCTGCCTTACAAGTTGATATTTCTTATGAGATTTCTACTGTCAAAGTTGATGTTGCAGATTTAAATGAACAAAAATTGTTGCATATATTAAAGAAACATAAGAAGGCAATTGGATGCACCTTGACTGACATTTATAGTATTAGTCCTCCAATGTCTATGTATAGGATCATACTTGAAGATGAATCAAAAGCAGTGAGGTAGCCCCAAAGACGGTTTAACCTCTTGATTTTGGATGTTATGAAAAATAAGATCTATATTTCACTAGAGGACAAAGGGAAGACCACTTTCACTTGCCCATTCGACACATTTACCCATAGAAGAATATTCTTTGATCTAGGAATAAAAAATAAAGGTACTGATAAAAATTACAAAGCATGTGGACATTGCATTAAGCTTTTCCATGAGAGTTTCGCATTGGAAGAGGAAACTATAGAAAAGCTCTCATTAGAAAAGGCTACTTATGCGATCACATATCTGCCTTGACTGCTTGGGTGTGTTATTTCCTTTCTCTCACTCTTATTTTATATTTATGTTATTTCATTGAGGACAATTCATATTTTAAGTGTGGGGGAGGGAATCATCTCTGTTCTTTGTTTTTCTTTTGTTTTTTTTTTGTTTTGGTTTGTTTATTTTCTTTTTAAAAAAATTAGAAACACTTTGCATTTTTTTTGAAAGTTTTAGAATGCAGATTAATTTGAGGTTAGTTCTTAGAGACTTGGGAAAAGTTTACAAGATCAGTATCGTTTTAACACCTTAAGTCTCCCGAATATGGAAATTCATTTGAATACTTGTTATGACATAGCGCTGAGTTCCCATCCTTTAATATCTTTTAAGTAGTTTATCTTAGCAGTCAACACCATCTTACACACGCTATACGTAGAGAAGCCAATGAAAATAAGTGAACGATATAAAGTTTTAAATGAATTTTCTTGAAGAAAAAAATAGGGAATGCACCTTCTAAGTTGGGTGACCCTCACCTAGTCACTTAACCTAACGGTTGTGGAACCCACAAAACATAATAATAACACTCATTGTTGGTTGGTTCAGAGGTTTCTGGTACTGAACTTGGTAGGGCGGATTACAGTCTGATCCCCCGCAACTACAATTAGGAAAATAAGGGGTTATGCCACTTAGTTACTAAAACCCTGTGCAAAAAGGATCAGAGTCACTAATTGGTCGTCTTACTATGAGTGTGTGGAGATAACGGGCTTAATGTAATTGCGCTAGAATGAAAGAGAGTAAAAATGAGGATGAGTAAGTTAGGTTTGGTTTGTATAAAAGGGAGGCTTATGATTGCACAATTGCGGATTTGTGTTTTTATGATATCATTAGTGTGTAAGATTAGTACCTATTGATGTAATCTTAACCGAAGAAGAGTTTGTAGCCTAGAATGAGTATCTGAATGTTGTGGTGTTTCATGAGTCTTGATTCTATTTTGCTTGAAATACAAAAGTTCAAGTGTGGGGGAATTTGATCAGTGCATTTTAATGCACGTTCTCTTATGTTTGTACTTAGGCATTTTCATGCTTTATTTTGTTTATTTTTTATCTTGACGGTTGATCAGAACCTGTGAAGTAGCCAGAAGATGATATGTAGTCGGGTTGTGATGTCGAGGAGAAAAAAAGGGCGTTGTACCTGCAAGGCACTCCAACGATCAAGTAAGAGTGGGAACAAGGAGATACAAGTAAAGTATTAAGGTATTGGTGGTGAATAGTGAATATTCGATACCTGGTCCTCACGTGTGTGAGGGTTTATATAATGCCCCTAGCGCATGGCTATTGGTTCCTGATTTCATGTCTGGATGTGTGGGTCCGTGAAACCAGGTAACTTCCAGGACTTGGTCAAACCGGGCAGATGCGCCCATAACTAGTTGTTGATTCTGATGAGGGGGCCAGTTACGGGTATCTCTCTAGTCGGTTCATGGTGGCCTGCACGACTTTGATGTTGGGCAAGCAGAGAGATGCTCGTCGATCATCCTAGGCCACTGCTAGCTTGAGAGGGAAAATGGTCGATATTTCCCGATGGAGAGCGGACGGTTCGGGTCATGGACGTACGGGCCATACAAAAAGAAAGGTCTAGATTGGGCATGTTCAAGCTGTCGGGGAAGTCCAGAGCAGTAGCCCCCCAAGTCGTTGCTTTTGGGTACAGGAGTGACGACTTTAACACCTGCTCATGGAATGAGGCGTGTCTTATGGGAAAATGAGTGTTGCACGTTGCGCCTTTCTCGCTGGGATATGATGAGTTAGTCATTAGGACCCTTGAATTTGGAGAGATAGCGTGTTTCGGGAAGTGTGCTTGGAAGCGGCGCAATGATGACTTGGGGGCTAGGGTGTAACAATAACGACCCTAGGGTTTCCCAGGCGCGTGTCTCACATGCACAGATGGCCTCAGCTATAAATATGAGAGGAGCAGGGTGTTTATTGTTTTTCGTCTTCTCTCTCAACTGCTCGTAACAGCTCGATCGTCGACCACTGTTGTTCCTTGAGTTTTGTCACTCGCAGCTTCTACTTCCAGCCTTTCTTATTCTATTAACTAGTAAGTTTTCATTTTTTTACCATTGTTCGTTTTCAGTAGTTCATATTTTCGCCATTTTCTTTCTGGAGATGCATGCGGCTAGCGTTTAGGGGTTCGTTTATGAGGATGTCGTTGGGGAGTGTTGGCGGTAGGCGGTGTTTTTGTAGTTTAGAATCGTCGGAGCCACCGTGGAATCTCCTTGGGCACTTTTTGATGTGTTGTAGACGACCCTTAGGACTTAGGGATTTTTCTGTAACTTCTGCCCATTGATGCGCCTTAGTGAGGGTTTTGGTCGGGGATACGATCCTCGTTTCCCAACGCCCTTTCGCTTGATTAGTGGTGGAAGGGTGGTTTTGGAATTGATGTCGAGCTCATCTTTTTACTCTTCTTTTCAAGTGTTATGGTTGACAACGCCCGGGTCGATCTCTTGAGCGAGTCTACACAATCTTCGAGAAGTTCCTCAAACGAGACGAGTAGCTCGTCGAGCATCCTGGAGATTTTCGGGGATGCACAGAATCAATTGGAGGAGCAAACCGGGGAAGGCGACATGGATACGACCTCTGTCGATCAAGGTTATATGTTTCCTTCTAGGGACGAGGACCCCTGGGATTAGCCTTCGTATTTCTTTGAGCATCTGGAGGATGTTTTTACAGATGTATACACTCACGAGGAGAGGGACCAAGGAGAATGGTCACTATACATCCTCGGGAAAGAGAACAGGATTTGCTCGAAATACGATAGGAGGCAGATTCCTATATATGACATCGTATTTTGTGAGATGGGTCTTCGCCTCCCCTTCTATGATTTTGAGGTGGCCGTATTCAGGCACCTGCGCATGACTCCCTCCCAATTACACCCGAACGGCATCACGTTCATGCGAGCGTTCGAAATAGTTTGAGACTACTTGAAGATAGGGGCCACCATTCCCTTGTTCTTCTATTGCTTCCACTTCTAGAGGAGCAAGGTTGACGGTAAATGGGGATGGGTTTCTCTGAAGCAAGGCAATGGGAAGTTGTTAAAAGCTTATTTGTAGTTTGTTCGCCACTTTAAAGACAAATATATATTGGTGCAGCCTTTTTCGAGCAAGGCGATGTTGATCGTCTTCAGGATCGTGTCGATGCACAACGAGGACGGTACTCCCTATGTGAACGAGCTAGGGGACCCTGTTGTAAAATTGGTTTACAAGTTCCCGTTTTAGTGGACGAGGAAGCATTTTGATAGTGAATTGGGCTCCTATGTCTAGCGGGAGGGGGAGCTCAGAGCCGAGGACCTGGAGAGCTTCGTTGTCTTGACTGCACTTGTGGCTCAGATCCCTCGTGTCCAGTGGGTCGACAAGGGAGGCAGGCTAGTGATCAACAAGAACGGGGAGCCCGTATACGAGACGGGCCTCATAGTCTTAAAAGAGCTCCTCGGGAGCGAGGACCTCGTTAAATACTTGGGTATATATATATATATATATATATATATATATATATATATATATATATATATATATATATATATATATATATATATATATATATATATATATATATATATATATATATATATATATATATATATATATATATATATATATATATATATATATATATATATATATATATATATATATATATATATATATATATATATATATATATATATATATATATATATATATATATATATGTGTGTGTGTGTGTGTGTGTGTGTGTGTGTTTTAAACAGTAGTATGCGGTTGTCATTTATTTGACTCCTCATTTACTAACTATGTTTCTTTTCGTTTGTTTTGCAGATAACATGAATCCCGCCTAGAAGTGCTTGTCGTACCCCAAATTTGTCCCACCCTGATGATTTTATTTTTCAAGACTAAAATAACAAAGAAACGTTTAATCAAAGGTGGTACAGTAGTATCTGATGGCCCATCTTTATCCGGGACTAAGGGGGTGTATTTTAAATTCAGGAAAGCGGGACTTTCTAAATTAGAAAGACTCGTGTATTCGTGAACCCATTTGCGAAGTATGTTGGCCAATGACCCATGCGATTCGTGAATGGAAAGCTATTCAAATAACTATTAAAGCCAACTTAAATTTAAGTGGTTATTAGTTGAAATTAAAGCCATTTAAAGATTTTTTTGCCAAAAGGAGGGGGGTGTGATAACAATAAGGAAGCCCATTAGGTTTTCATTGTTTCAATAAGAAGGGGGAAAACTTCAAAGTCCATTAGAATTAAAGGTGCACCGGATTCCACTTTTTTGTTCATTTTCATTTTTTTAGAAAGGAGGTGTGACTATAAAAATATAAGGCCCATTAAGTCTTATTATTTAAAAGAAAGCTGGTTATTATTTACTATTTTTTTGTTTCAATGAAAATGGGGTATAAAGGAAATGATTAATTTACTAATGT
Source organism: Vicia faba (assembly GCA_948472305.1). Classification (NCBI taxonomy): domain Eukaryota; kingdom Viridiplantae; phylum Streptophyta; class Magnoliopsida; order Fabales; family Fabaceae; genus Vicia; species Vicia faba. Next base: position 388,492,020 of record OX451741.1, read on the forward strand.
TATCTTAAATTAATAAAGGATGTATAAGAAAACTAAAACATAAAAAAATGGATTTTTTAGTTTTGTTTTGGAAAAAGGCCAGGTTGGAAGAAATGCTTCTTCTATTATTATTATTAAATATTTTTGTTTAATTAAGAAATTTAGTATAATTAAAATATTTTATATTAATTATAATGGTTGTTTGCTGGATCAAAATTGTTAGAAGTTAAGGCCCAATTCCACTAAACTAATGCTAGCCCAAAATCACGCACAAACAACTACTGTACCAATCTCATCCGATAGTCACGCGCATTTCGCCAGTTAACGCCTACTGTAGAAATTAAAAAAAAAATCTCAAACCAAATCTGCATTGAATCTTTATTACATAATACAGATTCAAAATGTTACAGAACCAATCTAAAGATCTAAAACAAAATACAAAATTATACAGAAAACTAAATCAGAACTCTAAAAAACAAATCTCATAATACAGCGAATCAATCTATAGCTCTATTACACAGAATAAGGAATTAATCAATAAAAATCAAATCCCTAATTTCTCTGAGTTATCCTAAATCTAACAATTCAAAACCCCAAGAACAAACTGTATAAATAGAGAAATAAAAAGACAGAAACGGGGGGAGGCTTGAGACGAAGAAGAAAGGAACGGGGATTTTTTTGACAGAAGAACAAGACAAGGCGGAGAGGATATACGGAGGAGGCGGAAAAATTGTCACAGTAAAATGAGGCGATTGGGGTTCCACTACCGGAAACCACAATCGCCGTTGCAAACCTAATTGCTTGACTGTATCTCGCACGCGCCTTCAATCGCATCCACCGCCATCAGCCACTGCTACTTCATACACTATCGCCATCGTTGAGCACCGGTACCTACCAAAAGCACAAAGAAGAAGGCGGAGCAAGGTTAGTACCAAATCAGATCCAGAATCTGAACAAAAATCACAAGGAAAGGTAAGGTTGCCCAGCTTTTAGTGTTATTGATTGATTAAGGGTTTGAGGGTTGGTGCGTAAGATACGGTTGCACCTCCGTGAGGTTGGGGGGCGCTAGCGTTTTGAAAGAGGAAGATAGGAAAGGGCTCGCGGCGGAGAGAAAGAGAAACGAGAGAAGATTAGGTTGCTGTAAAAGATTTTTTTTTCAAAAAAAATGTAAAAAACAGATATGTTAATATTTCATTAGGATCCAGTACATGGGCGTGCATGTTAATTATCATACGCCTTTCATCTCATCCGCTTGATCCTCGTGGGATGGCCGTAAGGCCAAGTCCCACCATAAGCCTATGCACCCTCGAAACACAGGATCAGCAAGACCCCTCTTCAATTCGCCTGTGCAAATAATATCAGTGTAACCTTATTTTTATATTAAAATTACATATATTATTTTTATATATTATTTGCATTAAATATTTTCTAATCATGCATTAATCAAGATCTTTGCAAATAATACGATTAAAAAACATAAACCAATTATCAAACTATTTTCGCAATAAACTAAAATAATCAACTGTTTTTGCAAATGGGTTTTAAACTGGTTTTGACTTACTGCTCACTCAGCCAAAATCTCTGCAATCACTACTCCCGACTGAGTGCGAAGTGATTCAAAATATGTTTGCAAACCCCTAAAAAACACCAACCCCATACAAACTACGAATTGGGACTCTGATTCCTCATAAGAGGATACGTAGGCATACGATTAAAAATCGTAGCGAGTTCTACTATTAAAAAATTAGGACACTTTTCTTTCTAATTAAAACTTAAAATTTAGTTTACCCTAAACCTAAACCTAGAGTCTAATATCCTTGTGAACAAGTTGGATGAAAGGTGCCTAACACCTTCCTTTCGTCCAATTGAGTTTGAAACCTAGAATCTCTATCCGCGAATTAGCGTTTTCTGTTAGGTTCCCTTCCCTAGGATAAAAACTAATAGTGGTGACTCTTGATTTAAAAACCAGTTGCTACAGCGCTTAGCTAAGACTCTTACTACCAGAACGAGGAGGGATCAAAAGGATACGCAGGCTGGTTCGGGGGCCGCTCCTGCCTCAGGGTCGGGTGACTCATCATCGGCCAAAGATACGGTCACTCTTTCTCCCGCCGTTGTTTCCTCAAAAGTGAAGAGGTCGCGTCCCGAGGGGAGTGTTAACCTGACTGGGGAAAAGTGGAAGGGAATGTATGACTTGCCCCCCTGCTGGCTAGAGAAATATTTCTTCGAGGGCGCAACTCTTCGTCTCCCCTAGGCTGAGTCCCTTCATCTTGAGGGAATGGTCTGCCCAGAGAAGAGGATAATGATGGCGTAAGATATCGGCGGTTTGATGCGGATCTTGGAGATAGAGGTCGCCTATACCGAGGGAAGTTCCGCTCAAGAGGTTGAGCTAAAGAATCTTTGGGCCAAGCTAGTTAGAGCGAGAAGGCTCGGGTTGAGGAAGAAAAAGCCCGGAAGTTGTCTGATGAAGAATCGGGGAGGCTCTCCAAGGAACATAGGGTTCTCTTGCTCGAGAAAAAGGACCTTGAGGAAAAGGTGGCGGCCCTGACTGCTGAGATTATGCCTACTAAAGACGAGCCGGAGGACACCAGAGATCTAAAGACTCGGGGCGAGCTCGTTGCTCATTTTTAGTTGGTTGTGGACGACGCCCAGGCTGCTTCTGAGGGGAGCTTCGAAAATGTTGTAAAGCAGATGCACATGTTGAACCCTGATGTTGAGCTTAATACCTCAGGAATGGGGGTCAACTATTAAGTGGTTATCGATAAGATTCTGGTCCCTGACTATCTCAAGAAGTTTGTCGCTCAGCCGATCGGGGGTCCTGCCTAACTATCACCTATTACCGAAGGAGAAGTTGAAGGATGATTGTTCTATTTAATCTGGCCTGCAAGCCATATTGTTGTATTTTTGTTTCTTTGAGATTTTGCCCGTTTATGTAATTTTTGAACAAGTGTGGTCTCTGGCTACAAATTTATTATTTTTTGGATGGGGCGTTAAAAGCCTCTTTGTTGTAATATTCGCACACTGGTGGCCCAAGTGGTCGTCTTGTTTAGTTTCCCGGCCAATGGTCGTTTATTTTGAATATTTAACTTGTGTTGTTTGCATGTGTTGTACCCCAAAATTTTCCCTCTCTTTTCTCAAGATATTTCCTGTAAAGATCTTCAATTCCTCAAGTTTGCGCAAGTATCGATTAGGTCAAACAATTTTCCCAACACTGATACCTCAAATTAGGGGTTGGGTTTGTACAAAGGCAGTTGGATTTATAATGTTTTGAATGACTTTCATGAATCATTATAGACCCTCAGGATTATCTTTGTCAAGTTTCAAGTTTGGGATCACAATTTTCCAAGAAAGTCATTCAAATTACCAAAAGGGGCAAAATGGGCAAAATTAGGGTTTTGACTGAAAAATGACCGAACTTTGATTTTTGACCTAATACCTGGCTTATTGGTTGAAAGCATGATCTCAAGGATCCGAGCACGTCATTTTGACCTAATTGCATATTTCAATTCATCTCTTGAGATCAGTGGATTGATAGACAAAATTCAGTCAATTGGTGGGAAAAGTCAACTGTATACTAAAAAGTCGAACTTTGACTTTTTGACCAAAGTTGAGTCCTAAAAATAATATTTCATTAAGACATCCAAAATATGAAATTTGATCATCAAAAATAAAGAAAGTCAAAAATCCAATTTTCGCAAGACTTGGAAATTTTTCTAAGTTAAGTTCATTGCTTCATGACACCTTGTCACTACAATTCAAAATAATTCAAGTTATTACAAAGTGGCATTTTTGCAAGTTTACAAATCCTAAACTTTGTATTGCTTGGACTTTTTTCCTTTGATTCAAAATCTTGCCACAATGCTTTGTCTTTGATACAATATGCATAAATTGCTCCACAAACCAAACTTGTTTCATGCTACAAACTATGTTGTCCAAGTTATTGCTGAACAAAAAATGATATGCTACTTTTATGCATTGCCACAACACTCCAAACCCTTGCTCATTTGCTGTTCTACAAAAGCTTGTGCCATGCTGCACCACAAACCTGTCACAAAACCTGCATTGCTGTCCTATACAATCCAAAATATGTCCACAAAACCAGTCAAAAACTGCTCTATGCAGTCTGCTCCAACCTGCATCATAACAACCACAAAATTGCAGCAAAATGGCAAAAGAAAATTGTATGGAAAAAGTATCAAACCAGTAGGCAAAAACAGTTCAAAATAACTTATTTTGTTTCCCTCCTAAACCTCAGTCAAGAAGCTACAAAAGGGACTGTTTCATAAGACATAAAAGGGTTTTTTTTGGGGAGAGAAAAAAGGGGAGGAGAAAAACATAACTTTTGTTAAACTCTGCTCATTCATAAAACCCAGCTCATTTCATAAAACTCAGTTCATCCATAAAAACTCTGCTCATCTTCAACTCTGTTTTCACTCACAAAACAGAAAAATCCTCATTCCATTGTTGTACAACCTTGCAAACTTTCCCCTAAACCAACTACCCAAACACATAATATACATCACATGGAGATTGTTCTAACATAAGAACAATTTCTGTAACACCTTTATCATCACCTTCCAAGCATAAACAAAAAAAAACAGTACTTTACACCTTTGACTAGGTTGGAGCGATTCTGGAACTTGGTCACACAGAGCAAGGATTGGAGTAGCTCTAAAGAGGAGTTCGGTCATTCATCACTTTGCATCCGGAGATATCTATACGTATTCTAAAGTTTTGCTTCAAGAGGTATATTTTTCTTCAAACTGTAATATCTTTTTCCATACATCATTTTTTGTTTGTGTCCAAAAGATATGTAAATGATAAATCAAAAAGGGAAAACTCAGTAAAAAAGAGACAAGACAGGGGATGACACGGGTGCCCGTGTCACACGACACAGCCGTGTCAGCTCTTCTGTTTGAAAAAATCTCACAAAAATACAGGTCAGGGGCTGACACAGGTGCTCGTGTCACAGGACACAGCCGTGTCAGCCATACTGGAACTTTACGCTAACAAAAATACAGGTCAGGAGCTGACACGGGTGCCCGTGTCACTGGACACGGCCCGTGTTAGTTTAGCTGGTACAGAAAAGGAAAAAATGTGCATGGACCATTACAGAAGTTGACATGGGTGCCCGTGTCATAGGACACAACCCGTGTCAGACCAGACATCATAAATTTTGATTTTCTTTGATCTTTTGCTTTTATTTTCATTCAATTTGGTTGTAATAATTAGGGATTTTATTTTTTGCAACTCCCACTTGTACACTTGTATACCCCATCCCTCAAAAAGCATGTAATAGCGTAGGACCTTTATTTTCCGCATTTTTTCTTTCATAAATGTTAATAATTAGAGTGTATGGCAATATAAAACCAACAAGTAGGCCACCCTAATCAAAGACTAAACACATGCAATCAAACACACCATTCACACATGCACCTCTACGATAACCTTGCTTGTTGCCTCGAAAACACAGTCATGTCCCTCGAATATGTGACGCTCTAGCAAAAACCCTTCGATAAAAGATCGTAGTCCCTCGATGTTGCCTTCGGTAAAACGATCTAGTCCCATACGAAAATTGCTAAAGCGTCTCATAAGTTGCTTTCAATTTCCAAAAGTCAACTATCCCCAAAACTTCAAATTTTGCCAAAAGGGCCCACTTTTTTCCACTTGATTTGATCTTGTCACACTACACACGTGTCCTATCTTCAGTCTTATGTCCATTCATTAATTTTTCTATTTTATTTGATTTTTATTGAATAATTCATTTTAAATCAATTTAAATCTAAATAAAATCTAAAAATTGATAACTTGGTATCTTTTTTATTGATACAGGTCTTAAATATCATCATGTACACAATCAAACTCATATCAAGCCATATCATGCACAAAATATTGGATTTGGAATGAAATTGGAAGCTTTTTAATGGAGGATCATATCACATCTTCAATCATCAATGCACAAAGATTCAAAGCCCAAAACCTGACCTAGTTCACTCCATGTTACTTATACAACACAAAGCATACGAGTTCAGGACCTAGAGGCTGCACAATCTGGAAAACAAAACTTGGAAATTTGTCAAAAAAGCTTGGAATCGAAATCAGTCTTAGAGGCAGATTCAAGGTCAAATCTCTACGCTATCCTCTTGCTGGACATCCCCTGAGTCAAAACCAATCCTTTACAAGCTTTGAAACCTCATCAAACGCGCTGTAAGTATCCCTGAAAACTGCCCTGCATCTGAAATCCCAATCTCTCATTCTTGCATTTTTTTGACAAACCATGGACATATTCTTGATCCTTGTATGATTTCTAAACTTTCTGCAATATTTGATTGTGTTTTTATAGCCTATAATGCCATGCCCGAATCTAGGGTTCTTGTTTCTTGTTTTTTGGGGTTTTAGTTTCAAGAAAAATCAAAGCAAATAATGGACATAGCCATGTTCAGGAGGGAGAGACGAAGCGAACCATGGTCTTAGAATCAATTTATATGGCCTACAGTTGATTTTAGGAGACACCTATGGATCTAGCTGGGGATAAAAATCCGCAGGTAAAATAACCAGGTTCAACGAAGAAGACGCTGACGCGTCTCCCTCCCATTGGTTGTTTCAAATCTTACGCGTTTTTTTATATTTTTCTGATCCATTGAGTTGTCTTTTTATTATTATTATTAATCTCTAACATTATAACAATTAGGCGCGTTGGTTGAGTTGGTAAACACGTTAGTGCATAGTCCAATGGGACCTGAGTTCGTATCCCAAGTCCCCAACATATTTCCTTGTGTTTTTCTTCCAGATGTTCCAGCGTGCCTCATGAACTATGGTCCACCATACGCCTTCATATCTCAAGCGCCAGATGGCCTCCAGGCCAAATCTGATGGCCCAAGGGTGATGTCCACCATACACCCAAGTCAACATGCGCGTGGAGAAGTAGAAAAAGTCATACAAGCTTGCACGTTTGGGCCTCAAAAATGCTGATCTCACTCCCTTTCCAGGCCCAACACCCCCCTTGGATATTTCTTTTTTTCTTTCTTTCTTTTATTTAATTATTTATTTTATTAATTATTTTTATTACCACTGACCAATTAAAATCTTTTTCTCACAAAATCAAAAATACAAAAATATATTTTATTTACTAAAATTAAATTCATCACTTTTATTTTTGTAAATAAATTAATTCAATTGATTTAGTTTAATTAGGTTTAACTTTTAATATTTTTTTTGCAATATTTAAAATCAATTTAGATAATTAGGTTTTTTATTGACATTAATCAAATTTTATTTTTATTTCCTTAAATACTCAAAAATGCAAAAATATTTCATTTAATTAATCAATTTAATTGTTAATGTAGATTTAATTCCTTTTAATTCAAAAATAACCAAAAAATCACTTTCTTTCAAAAAGGGTCAAAACCCTAAAAACTCGCATTTGCTTTAACTTTTCGCACGCGATCTATTTTTGCCATATTGATGTAATTGTTTCCCATAATGTAATAGCTTTAAATATGACTTTAATTATTTTATCGCTTTCTTTTATTTTCCGCAATTTAATTTCAAGGGTTGTTTTTGGCGATGTAAATACCCGACACCTTGTAATAGTTTAGATTTAATTTTCGCAATTTAAATTCCGCAACTATACACTGTTAGATGTTTGATAATAGGGAATGCATGACAAGATCAAATCTTTAACCTAAAATCAACATAGCTCACCCATGACATGTACAAAGATAAAATTAACTGAAATAACACACTCGCACATGCGCACTCTTAGGGTACACCTCACTTGGTTGCCTTCGAACGTGGTCATTGAGTATAGGAAGTTTTAGAGGTCGTTCTCTTGTCTAAAGATCATAGTTGCCTCGAAACGGTTGCCTCGGAAAAATGATCTAAGACATTAGGGTTACCGCTAATGCGTCCTAACATTGCTTTAGTGACCACACGTCCCTTAATCGAATTGACTCTTAAACTCCAACGACGATGCTACCTACTCCTCAATAGTGGGATAGCATTGTCTAAAGGACATTTGTACAGATTAATTCCTTTTTCGAGTAGGTAGATGGTTCTTAAGTACTTGCTCCTTTTAAAACAAAACAAAACATTTCGCACTTACACTCCTTTCAAACAAAAACTCCTTTCAAACCCACAAACACAAAGAAAAGCAAATTTTGAAAACACTTTGAGCAAGTACCTAAGAGCCCGTGGATAACCACGGATAGAAAGGGTGCTAACACGTTCCCTTTCTATAATCTACCCCCTGGACCCGAGAAACATCTCGAAAAAAGGAATTTTTCTGTGCTTTTTTCCTTTCCTTGTTGGATAAAATAAAATACGGTGGCGACTCTTGCTTACCGCAACATTTTGCAAAAACAAACGCAAAATGCGAACCAGCATTCCAAAAACAGTCAATTCTCTTCCCACCGTATCATAGATCTGGCGACTCTGCTGGGGAGTATCTTATAAGTGGGGTGTACCTTAGGATTAGATCATTGTGTTTTCAATTGTATGCTTTGTATGCTTTATATTTGTGGACTTGTATCGGAGTTACTATAGATCCTAACCCAGATCTGGGGATACCCTTTAGGTAAGTAGCAATAAACTGTGAGGGAACTTTTCGGTGTAGACCGATACAGTTGAAGTAGTAGCTACGTTGGTGTGGCACTTTAGATTGTACCGATATCCCTTGTGTTGGAACGAGGAGAATATGGGTCATCTAAGGGGTCATTAAGCACCAACTGACCTCAGAACCTTTAAATTGACCAACTTGGCCATAGAACAGTAGCAGTATGCTACACTCATTGAGACTAAACTCTCGCGATGATTCCGTCCGCAAGAAAAGGTTGCTAAATTGGAATTATGACCGATCGAGGGTAGTCAGTGATATTGAGATCCTCTAGAACCCGGTTACTATTTTTAGGACAGGTTTGAACCAACTGAACTGAAAGAGGGTAGTACCTAAGCTCCTTGCCAGCCTGAAATATAAGGACTCTCTGTGTGACTTGTGTGCCTTTACCATGTTTGCCATTTGTGGATACTTGTGGTGTGCTTACTATCATAACATCATGACATCATAACATTGCATACATCTTGCATAAGACTAACCTATCTCAAAGACAGGAGGGATTCATCTTTGCTCTGTTTTGTAGGTCATCATGATGCCCATGCGTAGGAATACCATCCGGATCAATTTTGTTCAGGTTCCCACCTTGCTCAAAGAGTTGGTTGCAAAGATGCCTGATACTACTTCCTTCCTCAGAAGACATGGTTATCTTCTCAGTTTGGTCACCTCCAAATTGGACGAGCAGATGATGAGTGTTCTGGTCCAATTCTATGATCCGTTGTACCATTGCTTTACTTTCCAGGACTACCAGTTGGTTCCCACCCTAGAAGAATTATCTGATCTGCTCGGTATCTCTATTCTAGAGCAGGCCCCGTTTACTGTTTGGGAGAAGATTTTTAGGCCCGAAGAGATTGCTGCAGCCCTTCATTATACCAAAGACGAGGTAATAGCTAATTGGGAGACTAGAAGTGGAGCAAAGGGTTTTCTGACTAAGTTCTTGGTTGGTAAGGCTAACTATTTCTGGGATAGTCTAGACTTCAAGGCATTCGAGGATATTCTGGATCTTTTGATATATGGCTTGGTTTTGTTTCCAAACTCTGACTCCTTTGTTGATGTGAATGCGATAAAGATCTTCATCTCTCGGAATCCGGTACCCACTCTCTTGGGTGACATCCTTCATCAGCTTTATGCTCGTACTGCCCGAAAGCGGGGAACCTTGATGTGCTGTGCTCCCTTATTGGCAAGGTGGTTTATTTTGCACCTTCCCAAGTCAGTGCTGAAGAATAAAGAAGGCATGGGTTGGGCTTATAGGGTTATGTCTCTCTCGCATAATGACATCATCTGGACTCTCAAGGGTATGGATGAAGAGGCTATCATTGATTGATGTGGGGAGTATCCTAATGTTCCACTATTAGGAACCCATGGAGGAATTTCTTACAATTTGTGCTTAGCTCTACGTCAGTTTGGGAGAGCCAAAAGAGAAGGACCTCATGAGCTGTTAATGCCTAGTATCATCTTTGATTTTCAAGGGGATATCGACGAGCAACGTCGCAGATTCATAAAGGCCTGGGATAGAGTTCACAGATCTGATCCACATAAGCTGGGTCTAAAGACTTCTCTTCCAATGGAGCCATATCTCAGATGGGTCCGCATCCGTGCCCAAAAGCTAGGTATGCCATATGAAGTTGTCCGACCTATCATTGTTGAAGTTGCTAATGAAGAAGGGGTTCTTCCAACCATCCTCCATCCTCATATGCCCACTGACATTGGGGCACTGAAAAGGTCTTGGATGCAACTGAGGGAAGAACGGGACTCTTACCGGGAGAAGTTCAACGAGCAAGAGTAGAGGATCCAGAGGTTGACTAGGCAGCTGGAGAACGAGCGGATTCTCAATGACTATGTCTGCACTAATAAGAAGAGACCATGGGAGCATTGATTGACCTTTGATGATTTCCTTTCCAGTTTTTATTTACTTTTCAGTATTTCCATTCTTGTAACTCCTTAAGGGCAATTTGTTAAACAATTTGAATTACAAAGTTATCTAATAAAGTGTGTTTCCTTTCTTGTTTACAAATTTGAATCTCCCGATTGTCTTTGAAATCATAATCATACGCATTTCATCTCATGCACTTCATAAACAGGTACCCATTACAGGGCTCTTATCTTCTTTGCTGTTTATTTCAGCACTCATCATGTCTGCTGAACCTTCAACTGAGCAAGCCATCAAGGCCCTACAGGCCCAGAATGCCCAATTCCAAGAGCTGTTCATGAATCTAGCTAAGGGTCAGCAAGATCTGAAGACCCTGATTCTGAAAGAGAATAAGAAGAAGAAGAGGACAATCCTGTTTAACACAGGGCACAGGTTTAGAAACAGGCTACATAATGAAGTTGATTTGACCACCTCGTCTGGAGGGAAAGATAGTCAAGAGGAAAGGAGGGCTCCTAGCCCTGTGGTCTCCGACAACGAGACGGACTTTGATGAAGAATAGTATCCTCCGGCCGAGGATAGATGCAAGCAACTGGAAGACCGATTGAGTATATAAGTTCAGAAAGTGCCTGGTCTAGACTTTGGTGATCTAGGTCTATCATCTGGGGTGGTGATTCCCCACAAATTCAAGGCACCAGCCTTTGCCAAGTATGACGGAGTTTCTTGTCCGAAGCTGCACCTCCGGTCATATGTGAGGAAGATTCAGCCGTACACCACTGATAAGAACCTATGGATCCATTTCTTTCAAGACAGTCTCTCAGGGACTCAGCTTGAATGGTTCTACCAGTTGGACGGAGCCAGTATCCGCAGTTGGGAAGATTTGACCACTGCTTTCTACAGGCAGTATCAGTACAACTATGACCTTGCTCCTACGCGTACCTAACTCCAGGGTATGTCAATAGGAACGGGTGAAGGATTCAAAGATTATGCTCAGAAGTGGAGGGACCTCGCCGGAAGAGTACAACCCTCCTTGGCTGATCGGGAGCTTATGGACATGTTTTTGGGGACCTTATCTGGTCCATTCTTCAACCATTTGATTGGAAGCTCTTCATCTGGGTTTACAGAGCTTATTATGACCGGTGAGAGGATTGAGGCTGGTATTAAGGCTGGTAAGATACAAAAGGGTGCCTCATCGAGCACCGAGAAGAAGCCGTTTAAGAAAGAGTCCAGTGCTGTCTACAGTGCGAGAAGACAGAATAGACCTGAACACCGCCAAGCTGTTAATGCGATTGTTATTTCCAAACCTGCTGGTGCTCCTCAGCATAACAATCAACAAAAGGACGAGAGACCTCGAAGGCAATTCACCCGTCTCAACATGACCTTATCTCAGATTCTGCCACAATTGCTAAAGACCAATCTGTTGATTCCAAAGGAAGCCCCAAAGAATCCAAATACAACATCACCGAGGTATAACCCTAATGCTCGCTGTGCTTATCACTCTGATAGCCCGGGGCATAATATAGATGATTGTTGGACTTTGAAGAATAAGATACAGGACTTAATTGATGCGAAGGAGATTGAGTTTGAGGCGTCCGAGAGGCCTAATGTTGTGACTGCTCCCATGCCCAAGCATGGAGTGAATGCTATAGAAGAAAACTTGTTTGTGGTTTCTGTGAATGACATTGCTACCCCTTTAATGACTGTAAAGAAGAACCTTTTGTTAGCCAGTTTATTTCCGGGCTGTGATGAAGGTTGTCGTATGTGTTCTGTTCTACCTACCGACTGCCATCTTTTGAAGTCAGGTGTCCAACGCCTGATGGATAGTAAAGAGATTCTGTTTGAGAAGACGGTTGTTCCTGTAGTCCATACTGAAGAAGTTGCCATTATTACCATTTTCGACAATTCTTCCAAGGCTCCCTCGAGGAAGCCTGTTAGAATTACATCCGCTCTAAGAATCACACCTGTGATCATCACTGTTCCGGGGCCCATCCCTTACACCTCTGATAAAGCTGTCCCTTGGCACTATAAGGCCGATGTTTATTTTCATGGAGTCAAGCAAGAGTTGGATGCTGATACTGACATCAACAATATTGTTGGACCTGCTAAAGTCACCTGCAGCGGAAGACTTTTCTCACCTGATATCTCTCCACCAACTGTCTGAAAACCTGTGGTTATCACACCTGCCAGTGTACCCGCTACTATTCCTGTTCAAGTTCCTATTCTTACCCCTGTCGCCGAGTCATCTGACACTCGGGGCAAAGGGATCACCACTGATGTGCCTGCCCAGACGGAGGCACCAAAGACGATTACTGTTGAAGCTTCTAAACAAGAGATGGAAGAGATTCTGAAAATTATCAAAAAGAGTGATTACAATGTAGTTGAACAGCTGGGGCAAACCCCATCCAAGATTTCTATGTTGTCACTATTGCTGTGCTCGGAGGCCCATGCCAAGGCTCTGATTACCTTCTTGAAGACTGCCCACGTGCCACAAGAGACATTAGCTGATTAGTTTACAGATTGCATAGCCAATTTGACTGTTGATAATGGGTTGGGTTTCTCTGACGCCGACTTGACTGCTAAGGGGAAGAATCACAATGATGCCCTGCATGTCTCTATTGAATGCAGGGGCACTACTCTTGCACATGTATTGGTAGATACTGGTTCCTCATTGAATGTCTTGCCTAAGAAAGCTTTAGACCGGTTGGATTGTGAAGGGTCGGAGCTGAAGCCAAGCAACATTGTCGTCAGGGCCTTTGATGGGTCTAAAAGAATGGTACATGAAGATGTTGATATCCCGATTAAGGTTGGTTCTCAGGTCTTTAATTCTACATTCTATGTGATAGACATTCGGCCATCTTATTCTTGTTTGTTGGGTCGTCCATGGATCCACAAAGCTGGGGCCGTAACCTCGACGCTCCACCAGAAGCTGAAGTACCCGGTCAAAGGGAAGATTGTGATAGTGCAAGGAGAGGAAGAGTACATGGTTAGCCACCTCAATTCTTTCTGATATGTAGAGATGGATGGGGAGTTCATCGAGACCCCATTTCAGCATTTTGAAGAGGTTCCCCAGACACTGGCGTCAGCTGAGACCGTTGTTGAAGACTCTCCCATGAAGATGGCTTCCTTTAAGGATGCCCGGGCTGCCGTCGAGAAAGGTGGGTGTGCAAATTGGGGACGAATCCCTGATTTTACACAGAAGACTAACAAGTTTGGTTTGGGTTTCACTGCAGAAGCTCAAAGGGCTGTACGGGACACACGAATCGAAAGACCTCCCGTGTTCATCAGCAATTCGGGGGTGAATGCCATTGAAGACAATGTGGAAGAGTCTGAATTCGACAGCTGGATCTATCCTACGACCGACGGTGGATAATGCAACTGGACAACAAAGGACTTCATCCCTATTACTTTTGTTACCCAGTAATGAAACTTTTTGTTTTGAATGTGTAACAGACAATGTTTTAAACTTTATGGCCCGGTGTCTTACCCGGGGCACTGTGGCTTCACTTGTGAGGGCTTTATGTGTGTCATTTTCATATATCATTAATAAAAGCATTGAACGTTCTTGCATTTCAAATTTTGCGCTCCTTGTTTTTCTTTATTATATATTGCAAAACAACTATTTACACACACTCACGTATACAGGTCCACATCCACTCTGGATCTCACTGGTAACGACTCTGCTACCGCCAGTTATGACTTCGAAAATCCGATCAACTTAGCCGAAGATGAAGGTGAAGACGATTGCGAAGTGCCTGGTGAACTTGCAAGACTGTTACTTCAGGAAGAGAGGGCCATTCAGCCGCACGAAGAGCCAGTGGAATCAGTGAATCTGGGTACTGAGACAATAAGAAGGAAGTTAAGATCGGTGCCAATCTGGAGCTTAGTGTGAAACAGCGGTTGATTCAGATGCTGCATGACTACGTTGAGATCTTTGCCTGGTCTTACGAAGATATGCTCGGTTTGGATACTGATATTGTGGTTCACCTCCTGCCTACGAAGGAAGACTGTCCTCCAGTTAAACAGAAAGTCCGCCGAATGCGCCCAGAAATGTCCGAGAAAATCAAGGCTGAAGTTATGAAACAATTTGACGCTGGTTTTCTAGCAGTTACTTCTTACCCTCAGTGGGTGGCCAATGTGGTTCCTATGCCGAAGAAGGATGGTAAGGTTCGAATGTGTGTTGACTATAGGGATCTGAATAGGGCAAGCCCCAAGAATGACTTCCCTCTACCTCATATTGACGTTCTGGTTGACAACACTGCTCAGCATAAAGTCTTCTCCTTTATGGATGGTTTCTCAGGTTATAATCAAATAAAATGACTCCCGAAGACATGGAGAAGACAACTTTTGTTACTCAGTGGGGCACCTTTTGCTACAAGGTCATGCCTTTTAGACTGAATAATGTTGGGGCAATGTATCAGCGTGCCATGGTTGCTTTGTTTCATGACATGATCCATCATGAGATTGAAGTATACGTCGATGATATGATTGCGAGATCTCAAACTGAGGAAGAACACCTTGACCATTTGCAGAAGTTGTTTGACAGGTTGAAGTTGTACAAGTTGAGGTTAAACCCGAACAAGTGCACCTTCAGGGTGAGATCTAGTAAACTGCTGGGTTTCGTTGTAAGCGACAAAGGTATTCAAGTGGATCTTGCAAATGTGAATGCTATACAGGAAATGCCAGCTCCCAGAACAGAAAAAGAAGTCAGAGGCTTTCTGGGACGACTAAACTACATTGCCCGGTTCATCTCGCACTTGACTGCTACTTGTGAGCCAATCTTCAAGCTACTGAAGAAAGATCAAGTGGTACGTTGGAACGATGGATGCCAGGCCGCTTTCGAAAGGATCAAAGAGTATATCCAAGAGCCACGTATTCTGATGCCACCAGTTGAAGGGAGACCTATGATCTTATACTTGACAGTGCTCGACAACTCAATGGGGTGTGTGCTGGGTCAGCATGACGAGTCTGGCCAAAAAGAGCATGTAATTTACTACCTTAGCAAAAAGTTTACCGACTGTGAGACCCGATACTCACTGCTCGAGAAAAATTGCTGCGCTTTGGCATGGGCTGCTCGCCGACTGAGACAGTATATGCTGACTCACACTACTCTGTTGATATCAAAGATGGATCCAATCAAGTATATCTTCGAGAAGCCTGCCTTGTCCGGAAGAATAGCAAGATGGCATATGATCTTGACTGAGTATGACATCCAATACACGACTCAAAAAGCAATTAAGGGAAGTGTGTTGGCAGACCATTTGGCACATCAGGCAGTGGATGATTACCAGTCTATGAACTTTGAAATCCCGGACGAGAATATCATGTTGGTAACTGATTGTGAGACACCTGGACCAGATGAAGGACCTGAGGAAGGATCCCGATGGTCTATGTACTTTGATGAAGCCTCGAACGCTTTGGGTAATGGCATTGGCGCCGTGATCATATCTCCTAAAGGCTCTCATACTACGTTCACCGCCCGACTATGTTTCAACTGCACCAACAATATGGCGGAGTATGAAGCGTGCATTATGGGTCTTCGAGCAGCAATTGACCTAAGGATTAAGTTTCTAAGTGTCTTCGGAGATTCCGCTCTCGTGATCAGTCAGATCAAAGGCGAGTGGGATACGAAACATCCAAATCTTATCCCTTACAAGGAGTATGTGTTGATGTTGCTTCCCCATTTCGAGGAGATAACCTTTGAACACTTCCCTAGAGAGGAGAATCAGTTGGCGGACGCGCTGGCTACGATGTCTTCTATGTTCAAAGTCAATTGGGAGAACGAAGCTCCCCGGATTATCATTGAAAGATTGGACGAACCTGCACATTGCTGTGATCTTGAGACTGAAGAGGTAGCAGATAAACCTTGGTTTCATGAGGTAAAAAGGTATCTTGAAGCTCAGGAATACCCTGAGGGTGCATCTGTTAATGACAAGAAGTTTCTGAGGAGGTTCGCGGTGAAGTTCTTCATCAGCAATGGCATTCTTTACAAGCATAACCATGATTCGACCTTACTGCGTTGTGTGGATAAGAATGAAGTGGAAAGGATCATGGCGGAATTACATGAAGGTACTTTCGGAACTCATTCCAATGGACATACCATGGCAAAGAAAATCCTTCGGGCAGGATATTACTGGTCCACAATGGAAGCTGATTGCTATCAGCATTCTCGAACGTGTCACAAGTGCCAAGTCTATGCTGATAAGGTGCACATACCTCCAGTTCCTCTAAACATCCTGACGGCACCTTGGCCTTTTGCAATGTGGGGCATTGATATGATCGGCGAGATCAGACCTACAACGTCCAACGGGAATCGTTTCATCCTGGTTGCAATCAATTACTTTACGAAGTGGGTTGAAGCAGCTTCCTTTGCTACAATAACCAAGAACGTCGTGGCACGGTTCATTCGGCACAATCTGATCTGTCGATACGGTGTACCAGAGAGGATCATTACGGACAATGGTATCAATCTCAATAACAAAATGATCACCGAGCTCTGCGAGCAATTCAAGATACAGTATCATAACTCTTCTTCTTACCGGCCGAAGATGAATGGGGTTGTTGAAGCGGCTAATAAGAACATTAAGAAGATCGTGCAGAAGATGACAGTGACATACAAAGACTGGCATGAGATGTTACCGTTTTCTCTTCATGGGTACCGTACCTCAGCACGAACGTCAACAGGGGCAACACCCTATTCCTTGGTATATGGCATGGAGGTAGTCTTGCCCATCGAAGTTCAGATACCCTCTCTTCGGATCATGAAGGATGCAGGTTTGAGCGAAGATGACTGGATTCAGACCCGACTTGATCAGCTAAACCTAATCGACGAAAAGAGACTTACTGCTATTTGTCATGGTCAGACGTATCAAAAACGGATGATCAAGGCATTTAACAAGAAAGTTAGACGACAAGAGTATCAAGTTGGAGATATGGTAATCAAGCGCATTATTCTACCTCAAGGTGATCCCAGGGGCAAATGGACCCCTACTTATGAAGGACCATTTGTGGTTAAGAACATTTTCTCAAGAGGAGCTATGATTCTAACCACCATGGATGGTGACGACCTTCCTCACCCCGTCAATGCAGACATAGTGAAAAGATACTACGCATAATCAAAGACCCGCTAGGTTGACTAGCCTAGGCAAAAATAAGGGCTTCCCGGCGAACCAAAAGGGTTCGGGCAAAAATAAGGGATGAAAATGAAAAAATTTGTACACCCGGTAAGTCGAAAACCTGAAAAGGCAGCTTGGGCAAAAAAGGGTATCCCGGTGGACTGAAAACCCGAAAGGGAGGTCCAGGCAAAAGTTAGGGATCAAAGCGTAATAGTATGTCTCATTGGATCACCTTGCATCCAGACTTCGGTATCAACTGTTAAGCTCGGACGACACTAATCAATCTGATTCATCTTCAACCAGTAGCAAAGTGATGAGATGATCGAGGACATAAAGGCAATAGCAGAGTTAGAACCCAGTGGGATTATTCACATAGCTATTTTGTTTAGTTTTTCACAAATTGTGTAAATTCTATTATTCGGCGGCGTTCTCTTACTAGGACGTCAGCCTCTTGTACAAAAACGCCTATTTACAGG
The DNA here is from genome assembly GCA_948472305.1 of Vicia faba. Classification (NCBI taxonomy): domain Eukaryota; kingdom Viridiplantae; phylum Streptophyta; class Magnoliopsida; order Fabales; family Fabaceae; genus Vicia; species Vicia faba. The sequence continues at coordinate 388,510,062 of OX451741.1, forward strand.
CTAAACTTCAAAATCAATACAATTCATTTTCAAAGAAGTTTCAAACTATTTTTCCTTTATTTGTTTTGTTTTGCAAAGAACATCCAATGTTCATTTTTGATATATGCATTTGACATTAATTGCTGCTCATAAATATTTACATGCGAAACAAAAGATGAATTACGGGTAATATCAGAAACAGGGGCAAATAAGAATTGCCCAAATAGTGTAGTTGCTCTGCCCACCAGGTACCAAGGTAGATTCAACTGAAGAATATGGCTCAGATACCTTCACTCCCCGCAGAGTAAGACAATAATGGTAGCTCTCCCAGCTGAGACTTGCAACTACGAACTAATCAGCAATACTGTCCCCAAGCAGAGTTAGTCTACCATCAGTACTAAAAGGGTCTTAATATTCCCCAGCGGAGTATAAGAATATTCCCCAGCAAGTATAAGAGTATCCCTGACAGTCTTAATATCCCTCAATGGAGTATAAGAATGTTCCCCGGTAGAATACAAGATACCCCCAATGGAGTCAATATTTCCCCCGCACGGTCTGAAAAAAGCTTCCCCAACGGAGTTGAAGCATCATCCCCAATAGACTCTGGAAGTTTACCCCCAGCGGAGTACAAAAATAAATCTCCCCAGCCAAGTTCAAGGGATCATTCCCAGCATAATCCAGAGGGTTATCCCCACAAGAGTCTAACAGGTTTATCCCCAGCAAATTGCAACTGAAAGATCATCCCTAACAGAGTCCTTTCCTTTCACGAACAGGTATTCAATCCTCAACAAGATCCAATATCACCAGCAACGGTAATCCATCCCCAGCGGAGTTTATCAGTGGAATCTTCAGCAGAACATCTCTTCCCCACAGAGTAATTCCCTTAGAGTAATCTCCTTATCAGTTTATTCCCCAACGGAGTTATCCTCTCCTGCAAGTTTATCACCTTCGTTCACCATCCCCAGCGGAAACGAAGAATTCAACTCTTATCTCCAGCAACTATTCGGGATTTATTTTCCCCAGCTAAAACATCACATTTCCATACATCATGATACACGCATATACACATCATACCATACAATCTCATTCATGTTGAGAACATCATTACTTGATCCATATCATGCATTGCATATGACTGACCTTTAGCTTCCAGGAAAGATGCAGTTAAATTCTCAACTATGTGGAAGACCTTATCTAAACCAGTTAAATCGATTCCTAAAGATTTTTCTGATGCCAACCCAGTCAAAGGAGACAAGGCCAGTTAAATCAATTCCTAAAGATTTTTCTGATGCCAACCCAGTCAAAGGAGACAAGGCCAGTTAAATCGATTTCTAAAGATTTTTCTGAGGCCAACCAAGTTAAAGGAGACAAGGCCAGTTAAATTGATTCCTAAAGATTTTTCTGAGGCCAACCCAGTCAAAGGAGACAAGACCAGTTAAATTGATTCCTAAAGATTTTTCTGAGGCCAATCCAATTAAAGGAGACAAAACCAGTTAAATCGATTCCTAAAGATTTTTCTAAGGCCAACCCAGTCAAAAGAGACAAAACCAGTTAAATCGATTCCTAAATATTTTTCTGAGGCCAACCCAATCAAAAGAGACAAAACCAGTTAAATCGATTCCTAAAGATTTTTCTGAGGCCGATCCAGTCAAAAGAGACAAAACCAGTTAAATCGATTCCTAAAGATTTTTCTGAGGCCAATCCAGTCAAAGAAGACAAAACCAGTTAAATCAATTCCTAAAGATTTTTCTGATACCAATCCAATCAAAAGAGACAAAACCCCCTCTGGTCCAGTTAAATCGATTCCTAAAGATTTTTCTGATACCAATCCAGTCAAAAGAGACAAAACCCCCTCTGGTCTAGTTAAATCAATTCCTAAAGATTTTCCTAATGCCAATCCAGTCAAAGAAGACAAGACCTCCTCTGGTTCAGTCAGATCACCGATAAGATCTCCCTGATTCGCATTCCAGTCGAAGTTCAGACCACCTACCAACAATCTCCAAATGGCATCTGTAAGCCCATTTCTGACATCACAATGCTGATACTACATCATGCGAGTGCAAATTTTTGGGCACTCTAGTGTTCAATCATCTTTCACCTTCGGATCACGAAAGGCCCGAAAGCCAATCTATATCCTCAGGTTTATGAAAATTGAACAGGGGCAACTGTTGTACCCCAAAATTTGCCCTCCCATATTTCTCAAGACATTGCAAGAATAATCTCCAAGTGGCTCAAGATTGCTCAAGAGTTGGACAGTCAAATCATCTCCTAAGGCAGTCAATCTCAAACTAGGGTTTTGTGTTGCATCAAGGTCCTTGCATCCAAATGACCTCAAGTTCTCCTCAATGTCCTAATATGTTCTCAAGATCATCCATGTCAAATTTCAAGCCTTGCAGAAGAAGTTTGGTCAGTCAATTACTCAAGAAGTCCAAAAATCGACTGTGCTAGGGCAAAAGTCAACTGTGACCTATAAACAATCAAACCTCAAGATTTTTTGTCAACATTCTCATTTTGAAGGATAATTCATCATTTGATAAAGGTTTGATCATGATTCATCAAGGATTGCTCAAGATTCATCAAGATTCAAAAGTTGCTAAATTAGGGTTTTGTAGGAAAAGTCAACTCAACTTTTACCAAGCATAACTTTCTCATAATTTATGAGAAATGACCCATCCAAAGCTCATTTTGAAGAGGATGCAATTTCCTAAAATCCACATTCACACCCCAAGATCAAGAAATGCGCTCACAAGAAGTTACAAATTTGGACATTATAGGTCATTTTTGGAAGTCAACAAAAACACCTTTTTTTCCAAAGCTTATAACTTGATCATGGAATATAAATATGAGATGAGACCAAAAGGGTTGGTTAGAGGACATCTCAAGGTTTCTAAAAAGTCCAATAACACCTCCAAAATTTCAAAATTGAAGAAGTTATGCATTGTTAGTGTTGGGCATTTTTCCAAAATTGCCAAAAGTCAACTATCCCCAAAACTTCAAATTTTGCCAAAAGGGCCCACTTTTTTCCACTTGATTTGATCTTGTCACACTACACACGTGTCCTATCTTCAGTCTTATGTCCATTCATTAATTTTTCTATTTTATTCGATTTTAATTGAATTAATTCATTTTAAATCAATTTAAATCTAAATAAAATCTAAAAATTGATAACTTGGTATCTTTTTGATTGATACAGGTCTTAAATATCATCATGTACACAATCAAACTCGTATCAAGCCATATCATACACAAAATATTGGATTTGGAATGAAATTGGAAGCTTTTTAATGGAGGATCATATCACATCTTCAATCATCAATGCACAAAGATTCAAAGCCCAAAACCTAACCTAATTCACTCCATGTTACTTATACAACACAAAGCATACGAGTTCAGGACCTAGAGGCTGTACAATCTGGAAAACAAAAGTTGGAAATTTGTCAAAAAAGCTTGGAATCGAAATCAGTCTTAGAGGCAGATTCAAGGTTAAATCTCCATGCTATCCTCTTGCTGGACATCCCCTGAGTCAAAACCAATCCTTTACAAGCTCTGAAACCACATCAAACGCGCTGTAAGTATCCCTGAAAACCGCCCTGCATCTGAAATCACAACCTCTTATTCTTGCATTTTTTTGACAAACCATGGACATATTCTTGATCCTTGTATGATTTCTAAACTTTCTGCAATATTTGATTGTGTTTTTATAGCCTATAATGCCATGCCCGAATCTAGGGTTCTTGTTTCTTGTTTTTGGGGGTTTTAGTTTCAGGAAAAATCAAAGCAAATAATGGACATAACCATGTTCAGGAGGGAGAGACGAAGCGAACCATGGTCTTAGAATCAATTTATATGGCCTACAGTTGATTTTAGGAGACACCTATGGATCTAGCTGCAGATAAAAATCTGCAGGTAAAATAACCAGGTTCAACGAAGAAGACGCTGACGCATCTCCCTCCCATTGGTTGTTTCAAATCTTGCGCGCTTTTTTATATTTTTCTGATCCATTGAGTTGTCTTATTATTATTATTATTATTAATCTCTAACATTATAACAATTAGGCGCGTTGGTTGAGTTGGTAAACACGTTAGTGCATAGTCCAATGGGACCTGGGTTCGAATCCCAGGTCCCCAACATATTTCTTGTGTTTTTCTTCCATATGTTCCAGCATGCCTCATGAACTGTGGTCCACCATACGCCTTCAGATCTCAAGCGCCAGATGGCCTCCAGGCCAAATCTGATGGCCCAAGGGTGATGTCCACCATACACCCAAGTCAACATGCGCGTGGAGAAGCAGAAAAAGTCATACAGGCTTGCACGTTTGGGCCTCAAAAATGCTGATCTCACTCCCTTTCCAGGCCCAACACCCCCCTTGGTTATTTCTTTTTTCTTTCTTTCTTTTATTTAATTATTTGTTTTATTAATTATTTTTATTACCACTGACCAATTAAAATCTTTTTCTCACAAAATCAAAAATACAAAAATATATTTTATTTACTAAAATTAAATTCATCACTTTGATTTTTGTAAATAAATTAATTCAATTGATTTAGTTTAATTAGGTTTAACTTTTAATATTTTTTTTGCAATATTTAAAATCAATTTAGATAATTAGGTTTTTTATTGACATTAATCAAATTTTATTTTTATTTCCTTAAATACTCAAAAATCCAAAAATATTTTATTTAATTAATCAATTTAATTGTTAATGTAGATTTAATTCCTTTTAATTCAAAAATAACCAAAAAATCACTTTCTTTCAAAAAGGGTCAAAACCCTAAAAACTCGCATTCGCTTTAACTTTTCGCACGCGATCTATTTTTGCCTTATTGATATAATTGTTTCTCGGAATGTAATAGTTTTAAATAGTACTTTAATTATTTTATCGCTTTCTTTTATTTTCCGCAATTTAATTTCAAGGGTTGTTTTTGGCGATGTAAATACCCGACGCCTTGTAATAGTTTAGATTTAATTTTCGCAATTCAAATTCCGCAACTATATACTATTAGATGTTTGATAATAGGGAATGCATGACAAGATCAAATCCTTAACCTAAAATCAACATAGCTCACCCATGACATGTACAAAGATAAAATTAACCGAAATAACACACTCGCACATGCGCACTCTTAGGATACACCTCACTTGGTTGCCTTCGAACGTGGTCATTGAGTATAGGAAGTTTTAAAGGCCGTTCTCTTGTCTAAAGATCATAGTTGCCTCGAAACGGTTGCCTCGGAAAAATGATCTAAGACATTAGGGTTACCGCTAAGGCGTCCTAACATTGCTTTAGTGACCACACGTCCCTTAATCGAATTGACCCTTAAACTCCAACGACGATGCTACCTACTCCTCAATAGTGGGATATCATTGTCTAAAGGACATTTGTACAGATTAATTCCTTTTTCGAGTAGGTAGATGGTTCTTAAGTACTTGCTCCTTTTAAAACAAAACAAAACTTTTCGCACTTACACTCCTTTCAAACAAAAACTCCTTTCAAACCCACAAACACAAAGAAAAGCAAATTTTGAAAACACTTTGAGCAAATACCTAAGATCCCGTGGATAACCACGGATAGAAAGGGTGCTAAAACCTTCCCTTTCTATAATCTACCCCCCGGACCCGAGAAACATCTCGAAAAAAGGAATTTTTCTGTGCTTTTTTCCTTTCCTTGTTGGATAAAATAAAAGACGGTGGTGACTCTTGCTTACCGCAACATTTTGTGAAAACAAACGCAAAACGCGAACCAGCATTCCAAAAACAGTCAGTTCTCTTCCCACCGTATCACAATAGTGTTACGCTTTGATCCCTAATTTTTTCCTGGACCGCCCTTTCGAGTTTTCAGTCCACCGGGATACCCTTTTTTGCCCAAGCCACCTTTTTAGGTTTTCGACTTGCCGGGTGTACAGTTTTTTTCATTTGCATCCCTTACTTTTGCCCGAACCCTTTTGGTTCGCCGGGAAGCCCTTATTTTTGCCTAGGCCAGTCGACCTAGCGGTCTGTGATTAGGCATAGTATTTTTTCATTATGTCTGCATTGACGGGGTGAGGAAGGTCGTCACCATCCATGGTGGTTAGAATCATAGCTCCTCTTGAGAAAATGTTCTTAACCACAAATGGCCCTTCGTATGTAGGGGTCCATTTGCCCCTGGGATCACCTTGTGGTAGTATGATGCATTTGATCACCAGATCCCCGACTTGATACTCTTGTCGTCTAACTTTCTTGTTAAATGCCTTGATCATTCACTTTTGATACATCTGACCATGACAAATAGAAGTAAGCCTCTTTTCATCGATTAAGTTCAGCTGATCAAGCCGGGTCTAGATCCAATCGTCTTTGCTCAAATCTGCATCCTTCATAATCCGGAGAGAGGGTATCTGGACCTCAATGGGCAAGACTGCCTCCATACCATATACCAAGGAATAGGGTGTTGCCCCTGTCGAAGTACGCACTGAGGTACGTTACCCATGAAGAGCGAATGGTAACATCTCATGCCAGTCTTTGTATGTCACCGTCATTTTCTGCACAATCTTCTTGATGTTCTTATTAGCCGCTTCAACAACCCCATTCATCTTCGGCCGGTAAGGAGAAGAGTTGTGATGCTATATCTTGAACTGCTTGCAGAGCTCGGTGATCATTGTATTGTTGAGATTTATACCATTGTCTGTAATGATCCTCTCTAGTACACCGTATCGACAAATCAGATTATGACGAATGGACTGCGCCACGACATTCTTGGTCACTGTAGCAAAGGAAGCTGCCTCAACCCACTTCATGAAATAATCAATAGCTACCAGGATGAAACGATTCCCGTTAGACGCAGTAGGTCTGATCTCGCCAATCATATCGATGCCCCACATTGCGAAAGGCAAAGGAGCTGTCAAGACATTCAGAGGAACTGGAGGTATATGTACTTTATCAGCATATAATTGGCACTTATGACAGGTCCAAGAATGCTGATAACAATTGGCTTCCATGGTAGACCAATAATATCCTGCCCGAAGGATTTTCTTTACCACGGTGTGTCCAATGGAATGAGTTCCGAAAGTACCTTCATGCAACTCTACCATAATCCTTTCTGCCTCATTCTTATCCACACATCGTAGTAATGTGGAATCATGGTTACGCTTGTAAAGGATACCATTACTGATGGAGAACTTCGCAGCGAACCTCCTCAAGAACTTCTTATCAATAACAGATGCACCCTTGGGGTATTCCTGAGCCTTAAGATACCTCTTTACCTCGTGAAACCAGGGTTTATCTGTTACCTCTTCAGTCTCGATATCACAACAATGTGCGGGTTCATCCAACCTCTCGATGGTAATCCGGGGAGCCTCATTATCCCACCTGACCTTGAACATAGAAGACATAGTAGCTAGCGCGTCCGCCAACTGGTTCTCCTCTCTTGGGAAGTGTTCAAAGGTTATCTCCTCGAAGTGCGGGAGCAACGTCAATACATACTCTTTGTAAGAAATAAGATTTGGGTGCTTCGTATCCCACTCGCCTTTAATCTGACTGATCATGAGAGCGGAATCTCCGAATACCCTCAAGAACTTAATCCTTAGGTCAATAGCTGCTCGGAGACCCATGATGCACACTTCATACTCCGCCATGTTGTTGGTGCAGTTGAAACATAATCGGGCGGTAAACAGAGTATGACAGCCTTCAGGAGATATGATCACGACGCCAATGCCATTACCCAAAGCGTTTGAAGCTCCATCAAAGTACATAGACCATCGGGATCCTTCCTCAGGTCCTTCATCCGGTCTAGGTTCTTCACAGTCGGTCACCAACATGATGTTCTCATTCGGGAATTCGAAGTTCATAGACTGGTAATCATCCACGGCCTGATGTGCCAAATGGTCTACCAATACACTCCCCTTGATTGCTTTTTGGGTTGTATATTGGATATCATACTCGGTTAAGATCATCTGCCATCTTGCTATTCTTCTGGACAAGGCAGGCTTTTCGAAGATATACTTGATTGGGTCCATCTTTGATATCAATAGGGTAGTGTGAGTCAGCATATACTGTCTCAGTCGGCGAGAAGCCCATGCCAAAGCGCAACAAGTTTTCTCAAGCAGTGAGTATCGGGTCTCACAGTCGGTAAACTTTTTGCTAAGGTAGTAAATAGCATGCTCTTTTTGGCCAGACTCGTCATGCTACCCCAGCATGCACCCCATTGAATTGTCGAGTACTGTCAAGTATAAGATCAAAGGTCTTCCTTCAACTAGAGGCATCAGAATAGGAGGTTCTTGCAGATATTCCTTGATCCTTTCGAAAGCGGCTGACATTCATCATTCCATTTTACCACTTGATCTTTCTTCAACAGCTTGAAGATTAGCTCACAAGTAGCAGTCAAGTGTGAAATGAATCGGGAAATGTAATTCAACCGTCCTAAAAATCCTATGACTTCCTTTTCTGTTCGAGGAGCTGGCATCTCCTGTATAGCTTTCACCTTTGCAGGATCCACTTGAATACCTTTATCACTAACGACAAAACCCAACAGCTTACCGGACCTCACCCCAAAGGTGCACTTGTTCGGGTTTAACCTTAGCTTATACATCTTCAACCTGTCGAACAGTTTCTGGAGATGGTCAAGGTGTTCTTCTTCAGTCTGGGACCTTGCAATCATGTCATCAACGTAAACCTCAATCTCATGGTGAATCATGTCGTGGAACAAAGCGACCATGGCGCGCTGATAAGTTGCCCCAACATTCTTCAACCCGAAAGGCATTACCTTGTAACAGAAAGTCCCCCACTGTGTAATGAAGGTTGTCTTCTCCATGTCCTCGGGAGCCATCTTAATCTGATTGTAACCAGAAAAACCATCCATAAAGGAGAAGACTTTATGCTGTGCGGTGTTGTCAACCAGAATGTCGACATGAGGCAGAGGGAAATCATCTTTGGGACTCGCCCTATTCAGATCCCTATAGTCCACACACATACGGACCTTACCATCCTTCTTCGACACCGGAACCACATTGGCAACCCACAGTGGGTAAGAAGTAACAACTAGAAAACCGGCATCAAGTTGTTTCATGACCTCAACTTTGATTTTCTCAGACATCTCTGGGTGCATTCGGCGAACCTTCTATTTCACTGGAGGAGAATCTTCCTTAGTTGGCAAGCGGTGTACCATAATATCGGTATCCAACCCAGGCATATCTTCATAAGTTCAGGCAAAGATCTTAACATAGTCACGCAGTATTTGTATTAACCGTTGCTTAACACTAGGCTCCAAATTTGCATCGATCTTGACCTCTTTCTTATCTTCTTCCGTACCTAAATTTACTAATTCCACTGGCTCTTCATGCGGCTGTATGACCCTCTCTTCCTGAAGTAACAGTCTAGCAAGTTCCCCAGGCACTTCACAATCATCCTCACCTTCGTCCTCGGCTTGGTTGATCGGATTTTCAAAGTCATAACTGGCAGTAGCAGAGTCATTATCAGTGGGATCCAGAGTGGATGTGGACCTGTATTATGATATGTGAGTGTGTGTAAGACAAATAGCTGTTTTATAAAGTGCAAGATAGAAAGGAAAAACAAGGAGCGCAAAATTTGTAATGCAAGAAAAACGTTCAATGCTTTATTGATGATATATGGAAATGACACATAATAAGCCCTCACAAACAAAGCCACGGTATCTCGGGCAAGGCACCGGGCCGTAAAAGTTTCAAATTGTCTGTTACAAGTCTCAAAACAAAAGTCTATTACTGTGTAATAACAGAAATGGGCACGAAGTCCTTCGCCGTCCAATTGTTTAAGCCACCGTTGGTAGTCGGGTAAATCCAGCTGTCAATATCTGACTCCTCATCATCATCTTCAATTGCATTCACTCCCTGATCATGCTTAGGCATATGAGCAGTTATGACGTTAGGCTTTTCTGGTACGTCAAACTCGATTTCTTTGGCTTCAATCAAATCTTGCACCTTATTCCTCAAGGCCCAGCAGTTGTTGGTATCATGTCCTGGACTATCAGAGTGATAGGCACAACGGGAGTTCAGATTATACAGCGGAGAGGTGGTACTGGGATTCTTCGGAGCTTCCCTCAGAGTTACAAGGTTAGTCTTCAATAACTGCAGTAAAATTTGAGATAAGGTCATACTGAGCCGAGTATACTGTCTTTGCGGCCTCTCTACTCTTTGTTGATTGTTGCATTATGGGGAAACATTGGGTCTTGATATTACTACCACGTTAACTGCTTGGCGGCGTTCAGGTCGGCTTTGGCTCCTCGAGCTATAAACTGCACTAGACTCCTTCTTGAAAGGCTTCTTTTCTGTACTTGATGAAGCACCTTTTTGTATTTTGCCACTTCTGATACCAGCTTCTACTCTCTCCCCAGTCATAATCAATTTAGTGAACCCAGACGATGAACTACCGATCAAATGATTGAAATATGGACCCGACAAAGTCCCAAGAAACATATCTACCAACTCCCTATCAGACAGAGGGGGTTGTACTCTTCCAGCCAGATCTCTCCACTTCAGAGCGTAGTCCTTAAAACCTTCGCTCGCACCCATAGACATACCCTAAGTTGAGTACGCGTGGGGGCAAGGTCGGCATTATACTGGTATTGCTTGTAAAAAGCAGCAGCAAGGTCCTCCCAGTTGCGGATATTACCTCCTTCCAATTGATAGAACCATTCAAGTTGAGTCCCTGATAGACTATCTTGAAAGAAATGGACCCACATGTTTCTATCAGCAGTATAGGGTTGAATCTTTCTGACGTATGAGCGGAGGTGGAGCTTTGGACAAGATACTCCATCATACTTAGCAAAGACAGAAGCTTTAAACTTGTGAGGGATCACCACTCCCGATGCCAGTCCCAAATCTCCGAAGTTCAAACCGGGAACCTTATGAATCTCCATGGTACTCAGACGGTCTTCAAGTTGTTTGTACCTATCCTCAGCAGGAGGGTACTGTTCATCATCAAAATCAATATCATTATCAGAGACCACAGGGCTAGGAGCCTTCCTTTCCTCTTGATTCTCTCCCCCTCCAGATGAATGAGATAAATCAACTTCCTCTCGCAACCTATTCCCAAATTTGTGACCCATATTCAATAGAACCACCTTCTTCTTCTTCTTCTTCTTCTTCTTCTTCTTCTTCTTCTTCTTCTTGTCCTTCAAGATGAGAGTCTTCAAATCTTGTTGTCCTTTGGCCAAGTTCAAGAACAACTCCTGGAATTGTGCATTCTGAGCTTGAAGAGCCTTAATAGCTTGATCGATAGGTGTTTCAGAAGACATTTTGTGCTAAAATAAACAGCGAAGAAGATAAGAGACCTGTAATGGTACCTGTAATGTGGTGCATGGTAATGGAATGCGTATGAAATGATTTCAAAGACTTTGGGAGATTCAAATTTGTAAATCAAAATAAAACACACTTTATTAGATTAAAACTTGTAACAATGTTTAACAATGCCTTCAAGGCGTTACAAAAGAAATACTGAAAAGCAAATCTAAACTAGAAACAATAAAAGACATCATAAATCCCATGGTCGTTTTCCCTTCGTGCTGACATAATCGTTGATTGTCCTTTCGTTTTCAAGCTGCCTTGTAAGCTTCAAGATCTTCCTCTCCTGCTCATGATACTTTTCCCTGTAGGTATCCCTTTCTTCCTTTAATTGGATCCAAGATCTCTTCAATGCCCCCAGATCAGTAGGCATATAGGGATTGAGGACTGTATAAGGAACACCTTCTTCATTAGTATGCTCTACAATCACCGGCAAAACAGCTTCATACGGCATCCCCAGCTTTTGAGCACGGGCTCGAACCTACTGGAGATAAGGTTGCATCAAGAGAGAAGTCTTCAGTCCTAGCTCATGTGGGTCAGACCTGTTCACCCTGCCCCAGGCTCGTATAAACCTGCAACGATTCCCATCAATGTCCCCCTTATAGTCAAAGACAATATCTGTAAGAAGCAGCTCATGAGGACCGTCTCTCCGAGCTCGTCCAAACTGTCATGAAGCCAAACAAGGATTGTAGGTTATTTCCCCTCTAATTCCAAGCAACGGAACATTAAGGTATTCCCTACATCGATCAATGACAGCTACTCTTTCCATATCTTTAGAACTCCAAAGGATGTCCGTATGAGCAAGGGACATGATTTTGTAAGCCCAACCTACACCTTCCTCATTCTTCAATACAGACTTGGGGAGGTGCGAAATAAACCACCTCGCCAACAGCGGTGTACAACACATGAGAGTTCCCCTTCTTCGCACAGTACGGGTATAGAGAGCATGTAAAATATCATCTAGAAGAGTAGGCACTGGGTTACGAGACATGAAGATCTTAACTGCGTTCATATCTATGAAAGAATATGGATTCTGGAAAATAACCAAGCCTTAGATGAGGAGAGCCAAGACGTCTTCAAATGCTTGAAAGTCCAAGTTATCCCAGAACTGTTGAGCTTGATCCATTAGAAACTTAGCCAAGAAACCTTTAATCCCACTCCGTGTCTCCCAGTTAGATACTACATCAACCCTTTTTAGATGTAAGGCCGAAGCAATACCCTCAGGTCTAGGAACCTCCTCCAAACCTGTGAAGGGTGTCTGCTCGAGAATGGATATACCCAGTAAGTCAGAAAACTCCTCCAAAGTAGGGACTAGCTGATAATCCAGGAAGGTAAAACAATGATGCAATGGGTCAAAGAACTGGAAAAGGACGCTCATCATTTGCTCGTCCAACTTTGAAGTGACCAGGGTAAGGAGATGACCATGTCTTCTAACAAATGAAGAAGTATCAGGAACTTTTGAGACTAACTCTCTGAGCTGAGCAGGTATCTGCACGAAGTTGACTCGAATGGTATTTCTGCGCATAGAAGCCATAATATGCAAAACAAAACAAAGATGAATCCCCTCGGTATTTGAGATGGTTAGTCTAATGAAATATGCATGCTATGTCATGATGCATGATGTCATGATAAAACACACAACAGGTATAGAAAGTATCAAACATGGTAAAGGCAAACAAGTCACACAATAGCCCTTAAATTTCAGACTTGCATGGAGTCTAGGTACTACCCTCTTGCAGTTTAGTTGGTTCAACCTGTCCTAATAATAGTAACCGATTTCTAGAGGTTCTCAATATCACTGACCATCCTCCATCGGTCATAGTTTCAGCTCACATAATATTTTCTTGCGGCCGGAACCATCTCGAGAGTATGGTCTCAATGAGTGTAGCATCGAGTATCAACCAGTTCCCAGCTCTACACCGAGACCGGCTATCTCACTACTTCCTATGGCCAAGTTGGTCAATTATAGGTTCTAAGGTCAGTTGATGCTTAACGACCCATATAGCAGCCCCGTATTCTCCTTGTTCCTCCATAAGGGATACCAGTACCAACTAATGTGCCATATCAATGTAGCTACTGCTTCAACTGTATCGGTCTACGCCGTACAGTTCCCTCACAGTTTATTGCTACTTACCTAAAAGGTGTTCCCCAGATCTGGGTTAGGATCTATAGTAACTCCAATACAAAGCCCACAAAGATAAAGAAATCAAATCATACATTATAAAACAATATGATGAACTATTCCTAAGGTATACCCCACTTATTAACTCCCCAGCAGAGTCACCAGTTCTGTGATACGGTGGCCAAAACCGGGACTGTTTTTAGGAATGCTGGTTTGTGTTTTGCGTTTGTGTTTGCAAAATGTCGCGGTAAGCAAGAGTCGCCACCGACTTTTATTTTATTCAACAAGGAAAGGAAAAAAGCACATAAAAATTCCTTTTTTCGAGATTATTCTGAGTACGGGGGGTAGATTATAGAAAGGGAAGGTATTAGCTCCCTTTCTATCCGTAGTTATCTACGGGCTCTTAGGTATTTGCTCATCATTGCTTCTTTGTGTGTTTGTGTGATCTAAAAAGTTTTTGTTTTGACTTTGATTTAACCCTTGCTTCTGTCTTCAAGAGTGTTACAAAGTGTTTTTGAAAACTTTGTTTGAAAAGGAGTGTAAGTGTGAAAAAAGTTTGTTTGGATTGAGCAAGTACTTAAGATTTAATCTACCTACTCGAAAAAAGAATTGTTCTATGTTCGTTTCCTTTAGACAGTGCTATCCCACTATTAGTGAGTAGGTAGAACCGTCGTTGGAGTTTGAGGGTCAATTCAAAAGGGACGTACGGTCACTAAAGCAATGTTAGGACGTCTTAGTAATAACCCTAGTGTCTTAAGATCATATTCGAGGCAACATTTCTGGGGCAACCTTTCCGAGGCAACTTTGATCTTCGAGACAAAAGGACGACCACTAAAGCATCCTATACCTAATGACCGTTTACCGAAGGCAACCGAAGTGGGAGTGTACCCTAGGAGTGCGCATGTGCGAGTGATTCAATTTCAAGTTATTTATCTTTGCACATTTAGGGTTTGCTAACCGTTTTAAAGTTTTACATACATTCTTGTCATGCATCCTAATATCATACATATAACAATTAATAGTTTGCAGAAATTAAAGTGCGGAATTTAAAGCTAAGCTATTACAAGGCTTCGGGTATTTACATAACCAAAAACAAACCCTTAAAAACATAAAGCGATAAATGAAAATAAAAGACCTAATTAAACTATTACAACTTGTGAGCAATTACATTAATAGGGTAAAAATAAATGATTAAGCGTGCGCGAGGAAATTAAGATCGGGAGAGAACTAGGGTTTTGACCCCTTCTAACCTAATCGAAAGAGAAAATTGTTTTTGTTGTTTTTAATTATTTTTAAGAAAAGAATTAGGTTTTAAAATTAAATACAGAAATAATGAGTTAATTAAATTAATTAAAGGAAATAATTAAATGGCCTATTTTTGTGTTTTTGGTTATTTTAAGAAAAAGAAAATATAATTAAGTTAGAAATAAAACCCTAATTGTTCTAATTAATTTTAATTTATTTACAAAAAGAAATTAAAGTTACCTACAATTAAAATCTAATTAAATAAATTAATTTTATTGATAAAAAATAAACCCAAGTCTAATTGGGTGAAAAAAATATTATTTGTGATTTTTTTGATAAAAGAAATGATTAATTTTGTTAGTAAAACAAATAAACAAATTAAATAAAACAAAATATAAAAAGAAAAGAGAAAGAGCTATTGGGCCTGAAAAATGATTTTGGGGGTGTAAACAGCAGCTTCTGGGCCCAAAAAGGATTGACCCACGTTGACCTACTGGATCCCATGTATTGCATTGACCATGGCCTATGATGCTCCTTCATTGATGGCTTTCAGATCTGGATTTCAGGACACTTGGCAAGCTGGATTATGAGGGTGTATGGTAGCCCTTGGTCTTGTGCACGCGTATGATCACTGAAAGAAAAAATGCATGAAATAATTGGGGGGACCTGGGATTCGAACCCAGGTCCTGAAGCATTTTGCACTCACCTTGTAACCAACTGCGCTAGCTGTCTTGTTTGTACATAAAATAAACATAAAAAATAATATGGGAAAACAATAAGGTTCCAGATCCAAACGCGCGAATTTTCAAACGCGCGAATGATGGCTTGCCACGACATCTTCTTCCTTCTTGCACCGTTGGTAAAAGTTGAACACTTTTACCTACAGACATATGTCCGTAGCTACATCCCCTGTCATTCTCAAAATCAAATACAGGTGAGATAAATAACTACCAAAGCCATGAATGGATTCGTCTGGACCTACTGAGCATAATGGTTCCCCTTTCATGGCCCAATTTCACCTATATGCAAAGATCCCAAATCGAACCAGAAAACCCTAGAAATGGTGAAATCTCATACAGTCCATATAAATGCAATTAAACGTTACAGAAAGCTTGCAAATGTGTTAAGGAACAAGAATCTACAATTATTTCATGCTATAAGTATCAGAATGATGCAATTCGAATTCAAGAAAAAGGCAATGTCATGGCTGACTTACAGCGAGTTACAGGGCTTGGGAGTGCTTGTTCTTGATTGGTTTTGTTTACTGGGGATCCCAGGAAGTGATTGAGATGGTCAGGAGGCTTTGAAATTTCCTAGAACAATGAACTCGACTCAACACTTTATTATGATTTTTTCAAGTTTTCTTCTTCTTCTCACGCCTCTCTCTAGCCTCGTTTTAGGTCTGCACATGCTCAATATATATCAAGGATTGAATTAGGGTTGAAAAGCTGATCTCAATCTTCCTCCATCATTGCTTTTGATTTGGATTTGATACACTTGAAAATCTTGCTAAAAATAGATCAAACTCAATCTTTTTGTGCACACATAGCCCTTGCACGAATTCAATCTCATGCTAGTTGGATATAGGACCTGAAACATGTGCAAAATCTTGAGATTTCAATGTTTTGGATTTTCTCATGATTTGTTTTGATTAAAATCGATTTAATTCAAATAAAAATCAAAATAAATAATAAAAACAAGATAATGACAAGTGGCAAAGGCTAGGGGTCGTGGACCATGTTGCCAATTCAAAACAAGTGCAAAAGATTAGGCCCATTTAGCAAAAATTGCAATTTGAGGCATGGTTGACTTTTGACAATTTTACAAAAAAGGTCAACTTCACCAATGCATAACTTCCTCAATTTTGACTCTTTGAAGGTGTTCTTGGACTTTTCAGAAATCTTGAGAGGCCCTCTAAGCAACCTTTTTGGTCTCATCTCAATTTGGTATTCCGTGTTCATGTATGAAGCTTTGACAAAAAAGGTGTTTTTGTTGACTTTTCAAAATGACCTATAATGTCAAAATTCATAACTTCTTGTGAGTGCATATTTTGAACTTGGGAGATGAAGATGGATTGTAGGGAATTGCATCCTCTTAAAAATGAGATTTGGATGTGTCATTTCTCATAAAGAATGAGAAAGTTATGCTTGTCAAAGTTGAGTTGACTTTTCCTGCAAAACCCTAATTTAGCAACTTTTGGTTCTTGATGAATTATGAGCAATCCTTGATGAATAATGATCAAACCTTGATAAAATGATGAAAAATACTTCAAAATGAGGATGTTGACCAAAAATCTTGAAGTTTCACTGTATGTGGGCCATATTTGACTTTTTCTCTAGCACAGTCGATTTTCAGGCCTTTGAGCAATTGACTGAGCAAACTTCCTCTACAAGGATTGAAACTTGACATGGATGATCTTGAGAACATATTAGGAAAATGGTGAGTACTTGGGGTCCCTTGGAATCAAGTATCTTGATGCAACATGAAACCCTAATTTGAGGTAAACTGCCTTAGGAGAGACTTTGTCTGGTCAACCCTTGGACTTCCTTGAGCAACTTGAAGATCTTTCTTGAAATGTATTGAGAAATATGAGAGGGAAAATTTTGGGGTACAACAGTCATTAAGGGACTATGATCTTATATTTTTGTTTGTGCTAAGACATCCCACATGCATAACATGGCCATTTTTAGGCAACAAGTGGAGTTAACCTTAAGGGTGCTAGTGTGCAAATGTGTTTGATTACATGCATTTAGTCTTGATTAGGGTGATCTATTTGTTGATTTCATATCTTGTCATACACACCCTAATTACTAGCATTAACATTTGAAAGTGATAAATTGCAGAAATGTAAAGTCCTACGCTATTACAATATTTTAGGGATGGGGGGGTACATATTTACGAATGGGGATTGCATGTAAAAATAAGTCCTAAGTTACTATTATAACCATATTGAAATGTACAATATAAGAAGGAAATAGACTTGTTTAGAAAATGTTTTTTTGTCTTAAGGAAATAAATTAAAAGGAAAATATTTTTATGTTTTTTTATGTTAATAAAAAAGAGTTAATATTAAAAATGATGAAAAATAAAATAAATGAAAGATAGAAACAGTGCTGCTGCAAGCAAAACAACAAGGATCAGAAGTTCCGGAGTCAGGAGCGCTGTGATTCAGCAGGAAATGTCAGTGGGTATCAGAAGTTCTGAGTTGGTACACTCTGAGGTCCTGCAAGACACGTTAGAGGAAAAACACAGAAGTTCTAGATTGCTATGTGCTGAACTTCTGAATGTTAGAACAGTGAGAAAACCTCAGAAGCTCTGTGCGTGTCAAAACAGTAGGAAGAACTCATACATTCGGTATGGTGCTAAGACAGTGAACGAACAATCAGCAGTTCAACGTTATCAGCATGTAAGAATCAGAAGTTCAGTTTGTGTTAACAGCGCACGAAAATTAGAAGTTCTAAGTATTAATACTGTGAGTGAACAATCAGCAGTTCAGCGTTATCAGCATGTAAGAATCAGAAGTTCTAAGTGTTAAAATAGTGAGTGAACATAAGAAGTTTAGTGTGTTTGAACAGTGAGAAGAACACAAAAGTTCTATGTTGTGCTAAAGCTGTGAGTGTACATCAAAAGTTCTATGCCATATTTTAACTCTTAATCAACACATCAGCAATTTATTCAGTTATTAATAAACAACAAATCAGAAGGATAATAGCACAACAGTTTATAGAAGTTCTAATCCTAAATCTGAGTATAGCCCTAATCAAGAAGTTCTGATCCATAGTTTTTCTACTTAAGCAATGATATGTACAATATTAATACTATGATATTTACATGTTAATAATGTTCAAAATGAAAAACAAGCAAAGTCAGAAAGACTTACCTTGAACCTAGAGCGTGCTTGGAGATTTGAGTTGCTGCCTTTGGATGTTCTGGAATCAGCAAGAGTAACGGAAGAGAAAATGTCAACTTCTTTGATTCAAAGGGAAGAACAAAGGTTTTGGTTTTCTGTTTGGGAAATCTGGATTTTTATGAAGGGTTTCACATGTTTCTTTTTCTCTTTTGATAGTTCTCTCCTTCCAAAGTCAGCCTCTCCTTCAAAGCCCAACCCTCTTTGAACGTGTGATGGAGCAAAGTATTTATAGGTGAATTTGTTGTCACTTTGGGGGGAAATACAAATGGGATTTTAAATCAATTTGGCATCCTGCTCCTTTGCTTTTTCATCACTGTTTTTGTATGCTAGTTTGGTGCA
The DNA here is from genome assembly GCA_948472305.1 of Vicia faba. Classification (NCBI taxonomy): domain Eukaryota; kingdom Viridiplantae; phylum Streptophyta; class Magnoliopsida; order Fabales; family Fabaceae; genus Vicia; species Vicia faba. The sequence goes on from OX451741.1 coordinate 388,528,945, forward strand.
ATCATGGGATGCAGGCGTAGGCTGACCTAGCTGTTGGTTATAGGTCTACAACAGGTTGTATAAACAAGGTTTTGGGATTTGGTCAAGTTCTGACCAAAGCGTTGAATATAACCTTCATATGCTAAAGCGCTGCCTTGTTCTTGAAGCAAGCATGGTGGTTGTCAGCAGGAATTAAGGAAAAGCAAAAAGTAAAGCATGGGCCTAGTACCAAAGTTGCTATCCCAAGACAGTAGAGGTACACGTGGTGAAAATCCTTTGGATAAAGACTCAGAAAGTGGTTGTGAGCATTAATGACAATGAGACTTATCACAACCAGAAATCCTGCAACATGAGATTCTACACCAAGGTTTAGTTCTGGATCAGAAGTTCTGAGCTTGCGTAGCATCCAATCTTCTGATCCTTTTATCTTCTGGTGCCAGCATGTTCTGAAGGAGTGTTGGACATAGCCTTCATATGCTGAAGAATCATGTTCTGACCGAAGCATCATGTTCTGACCAAAGAGCAACGCTTCTACATGTTCTAATTGAAGCGTCATGTTCTGAACCGTGTTTGCAACTTTTGACTGCACTTGCATAGAGGATGACTCAAAAGTTCTGAAGTATTATATACTCTTAACACTTAGAAAATTTTCTAAATGTTTAGAAAATTTGATTTTTCCAAAGTAACTTCTGACTCCTGATTTTTTTGATGAATCAATCTCATGTCTTGATGAAATAAAAATTGTTGAAACTTGATTTGATCTGAAAGTTAAAGTTTGACTTTTCAGTGTGTTTTGACCATTTTTCCCTTATGGATGATTCCTTGAAAAATTGCAGTTCAAGGCTTGGAATTGGATGGAAGCAAACTTGAGGATCTAGGGTGATTCCTTGAGAAATGAGAGGGCAAATTTTGGGGTACAACAGCTACCCCTGTTCAATCTTCTTACACCTGAAGAGTTAGATTGGTTAATTCTGCCATTTGTGACTTGAAGGCGGAAGATGATTGAACACTAGAGTGCCCAGAAAAATTGCACTCGAAGATGTGTTAGTTGATTATGTAGGGAATGGGCTTAAATATTCCATTTGGAGAGGTAATGGATAGTTGCTGGAGATGGACTTAAAGATTCCATCTGAAGGTGATTATTGAACTGTATTTGAGAGGGAATTTGAATGAGTGACAGAATTACATCCGAATCTGGATCATATCTGGACTGTATTTGAATGAGTGACAGAATGACATCCGAATCTGGATCGTATCTGGACAATATTTGAATGAGTGACAGAATGACATCCGAATCTGGATCGTATCTGGACCGTATTTGAATGAGTGACAGAATGACATCCGAATCTGGATCATATCTGGACTGTATTTGAAGGAATCTGGAGTAAGTATCAGAATGTCAGCCATATCTGGATCGCATTTGAACTATTTCTAGAAGGAATCTGGAATAAGTATCAGAATGTTAGCCATATCTGGATCGCATCTGAACTGTTTCTAGAAGAGAATCTGGAGTAAGTATCAGAATGTCAGCCATATCTGGATCGCATCTGAACTATTTCTAGAAGAGAATCTGGAGTAAGTATCAAAATGTCAGCCATATCTGGATCGCATCTGAACTGTTTCTAGAAGAGAATCTGGAGTAAGTATCAGAATGTCAGCCATATATGGATCGCATCTGAACTGTGAAGGAACCTGGGTAAGGTTGCTTTGAGCTGGTCGAGTATAGTTGTCCTGTCTGGTTTCAGGTATTAATCTACAATCAGTCGTCCACAGATAGTTTTCCTGGCTTGTTACAGGTATTAATCTGGAACTTGAAAAGGTTGGTCGATGAGATAGTTATCCTGTCTAGTTTCAGGTATTAATCTCTGACCTGAGAAAGAAAGATAGTTTTCCTGGCTTGTTACAGGTATTAATCTTCAATCTCTTCATGTAGATAGTTTTCCTGGCTTGTTACAGGTATTAATCTACAATCAGTCGTCCACAGGTAGTTTTCCTGGCTTGTTACAGGTATTAATCTGGAACTTGAAAAGGTTGGTCGATGAGATAGTTGTCCTGTCTGGTTTCAAGTATTAATCTCTGACCTGAGAAAGAAAGATAGTTTTCCTGGCTTGTTATAGGTGTTAATCTTCAACCTCTTCATGTAGATAGTTTTCCTGGCTTGTCACAGGTATTAATCTACAATCAGTCGTCCACAAATAGTTTTCCTGGCTTGCTACAGGTATTAATCTAGAACTTGAAAAGGTTGGTCGATGAGATAGTTGTCCTGTCTGGTTTCAGGTATTAATCTCTAACCTGAGAAAGAAAGATAGTTTTCCTGGCTTGTTACAGGTGTTAATCTTCAATCTCTTCATGTAGATAGTTTTCCTGGCTTGTTACAGGTATTAATCTACAATCAGTCGTCCACAGATAGTTTTCCTGGCTTGCTACAGGTATTAATCTGGAACTTGAAAAGGTTGGTCGATGAGATAGTTGTCCTATCTGGTTTTAGGTATTAATCTCTGACCTGAGAAAGAAATATAGTTTTCCTGGCTTGTTACAGGTATTAATCTATAATCAGTCGTCCACAGATAGTTTTCCTGGCTTGTTATAGGTATTAATCTGGAACTTGAAAAGGTTGATGGTAGCCATCTGTTGATTGACCTTTTCTTGAAAAAGGTAAAATGTTAGCTGTATGCAATGTCATGATGTATGAAATGCATGATGACATGATGTTCTCAAAATAAATGAGATTGTGTCGTATGCACTTATAATGTATGCAAATAGGATGTATGAAATGTGACATGTTTATTGAAGTGTATCTTTGTCTGGAAAAGAAATCCTTGACAAATGCTGGGGAGTTGTTAAATCCTGGACTGCTGTTGAAGAGTAGGTGTGTCTTCAAACTTTTCTTAGCATATTTCCACCGGGGATTCCTGTTTTGTTGAGGAGAACTCTGCCGGGGAAAGTTGAGAACTATATGGAGAGTATTGATTCCTGCTTGGGGGAAAAAGTTCAGGAGTCTCGTTGTCTATTTCTCTACTGGGGAGTAGAAGTTGAACTAATGTCTGGTTGGGTCCAGGCTTCACAGTAACTTGCTGGGGATTGTAGAGTACTCTACTGGGGAAAGGGAGTTGTGGTCCTTTAATTTGTAGTAGTCGGAGAGGCAAACTCAAGCTGGGGAATCCTGCCATTGTTGGGGAAATAAACCCTGTTGTCGGTCTGCTTGAGAGGTGACGACTTCGTTGGGGGAAAGTCCTCAAGGATTCTTGAAGTTGACTCAGTTGGGGAGAGGTTTTCAGAGGTCGAAAATCTTGTTGGGGAATCATCCTATGAGAAGGATTGTTGGGGAGATTTGTCACTGCCCCTAGTAGCGAGTGTTTGTGGCACTGCCAGGAAATGTTTGACTGTACATAACCCTTTGTTGAGATAGACGTTCAATGCCCCAAGTGACGGAGATGGAGACTTCCCCCTGGTTACTCTGCACTTCTTGAGAGATTTCTTGGAATCTTAACTGGACTGCCCCAGGTGTGCTGGATAGTGACATATCATGCCCCCTTGTTGATAGGAGATTTGTCAATGGGAGTGTCATCCTACTTGAATGGATTTTTTTCACTGAGAGAGCTTTCGTTCACTTGATATTAATTGTGTGAATTTCTCTGTTGTCAAACAAATAGCCATATGCAAACAGTGATATTCAAGTAATGCAAAGTTTATGTTTGTCTTGAAGTTTTTTTGAAAATGCGTTTTAGCGAGTAAAGAAATTTTGCTAAGAAAATTCAAACTCAGGATTTAGAGCAAAGCCTTATAGGAGTCAGGATACCTTTTGTAACATTATGCTTTCAAACTAACCCATGCTTCAATTAGGACTTTTGAAGGGTTGTAATGTGGCTTGGTTCATGGTTTAAGAAACAAAGGATAAAGGCTCAAAGTGTATTTGTACCCACCCGCTCTTCGTGATGTTCTTCAGTCCTAATCTCAGTTAATTGTACATTTGGATTCCAATTGAGTCTTGGAATGACATTTTAGTGATAGTTCAAACAAGTTAAGTTTGTTGGAAGGCAGTCATTTTTGCAACATTTTTCGTGTTGTTGAGGATTTGTAGTGACCTATTTTTGATTTGTTATCCCTGATTTTTGCCTGACTGTTCTTGTTTTGAGATTACAGTCAGCGGGATGCCCCAGTTTTCTTTAAGTCTCCTTTGTAGGTTTTGGCTTAGTGGGCTTTTCCTTTTGAGAGATAATGACTGCCTATTTGGTGGGGAACCATCATCGTCTTTTGATTCCAGAGAAATGTTTTGATGTCATTCGTTGTATTTACGAGATGAGAGTTTGCGATTTGAACGCGCATTTGAATTAACTGAGAGACTACCCTGCCCCAGGTTTTGATTAAAGGTTTCAACTTGTGTTAAAACAGAAAACTTATACTTCTTTGGCTCGAAGGGGTTGACTAGGGATTATCTCCCTTATAACTCCAGTGTTTAGGATTTGAAAAAACGCATGTACATCGTCAGCAAGGTCTGTTCAAAAGCATATTGTATGAGATTATGTCATTGTTTTCGTTATCCTCCCTCTAAAGGCTTGTAACTTTTAGCAAGAGTTGAATGTCATAAAGAGAGTAAAAAGCATAGTTTAAATGTAATGAAAATGAGTGGATCAAATCAAGACAAACATATGCAATGCATTAATGAAACAAAGTTTGACTTTAATAGATAATTGTTTGAATAACAAAATAAATTACAACTTGAAAATTCAAATGAAACAAAAGCCTCTTTGTCTGAACTTGTCACTTTAGGTGGTGAGCCTTTGAGGGTAGGCAGAAGAATTCAGTCTGGCCATCTTGTATGAACTCCAACATTCCTTCATCGATCAGGTTTTGAATCTTGTATTTCAGCGCCCAACAATCGTTTGTATCATGCCCAGGACTATCAGAATGATAGGCACACCTGGCATCAGGATTGTAGCTGAGAGAAAAAGTTTTGGGATTTGGATGAGGTCTTATTGGTGTAACCAGATTCATCCTCAGCATGTGTTGCAAATCTTGGGACAGTGGTATGTTGATGTTGGTAAACTGTCTTTTGGGCTCGCTTTTCCTTTGCTGATTTTCCGGTTGATGTTGACGAAGTCGTTATTGGGCTCGTGACATGGCAGCAAATTGGGAAGGTCTCCCTGCTTCTTGTCTCATGGGAGGCTGATTAATGACTCGATCTCCAATTCTGGCTGTTTGCCCCATTTGGTTGTATTTTTCTTGATGAAGCCTGTTGACAAGGGCTTTTAACTCTTCCTGTCCTTGAGCCAGGTTTTGGATAAGAGCCATCTAGCCTACCAGTTGTCCCATCATCTGGACTTTCATTGTTGCCATTTCAATTTGTAGCCTTTCCAACTGATCATCCTTGGTTCCCTCAGGATTCCCCATGATCATGCCCCTAGTGAGAAGTGCCTTGACCTCTTCTTGTCCCTTGGATAGGTTCAAGAACATCTCTTGAAGTTGAGCGTTTTGTGCCTGGAGGTCTTTCACTGTTTGTTCCATATCCATCTTACTAAAATAAACAGCAGGAAGATAAGGAGACCTGTATGGGAGAAACCTGTCACGATATGATGCATGATATGTGGATGCATGTTTTCAAGGATCTCGCGGGGTAAACACAAGAAAAGGTTAGAAATTGAACTTCGATCAACATTTTTTATTGGAGAACTTTGTATCGGTGGATGTCCTTCCACGAGAATCAAGCTCACCATGTCAAGTGGGTCATAGCCCTTGACTCAAGTTGTTGTACTTGATCTTTGACATCGTTTAGAGGAAAATAAATCCTCTTACATTGGTAGATGCCTGGTTCAACGTGACCCTGTATCAAAGACCCTCAAGATCCTTGAAATGGTATGGTTAATGTTATTGAAAACGCTATGGTATGATGTTATGATGTTATGTATAAATATGCGAGGTAAGTAAGTTTATATACAAATAATCATATTTACACAAAGCAAACAAATCCTTAGTCTTAGGCTTGCATGGAGTTTTGTAGGTGAGTACCCTCTTGATGGTTAGTTGGCTCAACCTATCCTAGTTAATAGTGATCGGGTTCTAAAGGATCTCAATATCACCGACCTTTCTCTTAGGCGTTGTCTCAGCATAATCAATATTTTCTTACGACCGAGATATCCCAAAAGTCCAGCCTCAATGAGTGTAACATCGAGTATCAACCAATTTTCAGCTCTACACTGAAACCGGTTATCTCACTATGTCCTAATAGCCAAGTTTGTTCAATTAGGGTTCTAAAGTCCGTTAGTGCTTCATGACGCTACTCAGCGGCCCCATATTCTCCTCGATTCACCATGAGGGATATCGGTACCTACAAATGTGTTACACTAACATAGCCATTGTTTCAACCATATCGATCTACGCCGTACAATTTCCACAATCTATTGCTATTTACCTAAAAAAGGTGTCCCAGATCCAGGTGGAGGATCAAAGCAAGCCCAAACAGAGAACCATAATGTAAAGCATACAAATCAAACAATGTAAGCAAGTAAATGTGATCTAACCCTAAGGTAACACCACTTTAAGAATTTTTCCCCAGCATAGTCGTTAGTTCTGTGATACGGTGGGAGAACTGACTTGATTGTTTTGCGTTTGTGTTTGCAAATGTTGCGGTTTAGCAAGAGTCGCAACCGACTTTTCTTTTATCCAATAAAGGAAAGGTGAAAAAGCACAGGAAAGACCTTTAGAGATGTTTTCTCGAGTTCGGGGGGTAGATTATGAAAAGGGAAGGTATTAGCACCCTTTTCATCCATGGTTTTCCATGGGCTCTTAGTTGCTTGCTAGATCACTTGCTTTTGTTTTGAAATGTGCTTTGTGATGTGAGTTTTGAAATTATTTTGAAAATGTGACTTTGTAATGATTCTCGTTTCTATAAGAACGCGTACAAAGTTTTGTTTTGAAAATAGTTCAAAGAGGTGTTTGTGGGATGTGTTTTATGAAAGTGATTTTGAAAAGGTGTATTCTTTGTAATGGTCCTCGTTTCTATAAGAACGCGTACAAAGTGTTGTCTTTAGAAAATGTTTCAAAATGAAAGTGTTGGTGTATAAAATATTTTTGTTGTGAGCAAGCGAGTAACTAAGAGCGAACATACCTACTCAAAAGGTCTTAGATGTGTTTTTCCTCCTCCTTTAGATGTTGTTATCTTACCATTGATTTGGTAAGAAGCCCCATTGTTGGATGTGAAGGAAAGGGCATGGGTCATCGTTATAACCATGATAGCAATGTTGTGAGATGACTTAGCACTTTTCTTTAGGGACTAAGATCATTTCGAAAGGAAACTTTGATAGTGTCATTGAGGGACTATGATCTTATATTTTTGTTTGTGCTAAGACATCCCACATGCATAACATGGCCATTTTTAGACAACAAGTGGAGTTAACCCTAAGGGTGCTAGTGTGCAAATGTGTTTAATTACATGCATTTAGTCTTGATTAGGGTGATCTATTTGTTGATTTCATATCTTGTCATACACACCCTAATTACTAGCATTTACATTTGAAAGCGATAAATTGCAGAAATGTAAAGTCCTACGCTATTACAATATTTTAGGGATGTGGGTACATGTTTACGAATGGGGATTGCAAGTAAAAATAAGTCCTAAATTACTATTACAACTGTTGTACCCCAAATTTTGACCTAAGATATCGTCTCCTACCTGCATTATTACATTACATTTGTTTTGATCCATCGATTTTAAAATTCATGACTTTTTCTGGCCAAGAGCTATTTATGCTGAACATTAAATCATTTAATCGATTCGTGCTAAAATGATGTTTATTAATTATTTATTATCTAAAATTTAAATAATTGAAATTTATTTTCGATTATTATGTAGTTTAAAGATGTATAGATAATAAAATGAACATCAGAGAAGAGGCGCATTAATTGTGCGGACAGTATTTATTTATTACTCATTATCTTAAATTTAAGTAACTGGAATTTATTCTTAGTTATTACATAATTTAAAGGTTTATGAATAATATAATAAGCATTCAAAAAAAGGTTCATTGGTCAATAACGATTGTTTAATCATTTGTCATTCTAAGTTAAATAATTGAAACCTTGTTTTAATTATTATAATTTAGTTATGAATGATGAATTAAATAATTGAGGATATTAGTTGATCAACGATAATTATTTATTTATCTGTTTATTATTTTGAATGTAGGTAATTGAAATGTGTTTTCAATTATTATTTGTTTGGAGAATTGTAAACGATAAATAAATAATTAAAAGGAAAGAAGAATTTAATTGGCAAATAGTTTTTTATTCATTTTTCTAATTGTACAGTTATTATGTAAACATTGTATCTATTACAATAAATTACAATAATAAATTGACAAAAACTAAAATGAAATAAAAAACTAATCTATCCTAATTCTAAAACATCCGATCCAATGCGTTTTGTCCGCTCACTTAATGTTACCTGCACAATTAAAAAGAAAGGAATTAGAATTCGAATAAACGAATAAAAAGCGAAATTATTAAAGTTTCATCATTAAATGCAATGGCCGGAATCAGCTACTCTTTTTTGCAAATCACGGGATTGCTCCCGGTTCACAAAAAAGAAAGGAATTTTAAAATAAATGCACAAGTTTATGTTTTCCAAAAAAACTGCATGTTTAAATTAATTACATTTTTCAAATGCAATTTCAAAAAAAAGCATACAGCATAAGCATGCAAAACCCATGCATTTTCTACATATGCAAGCATGCTACGTGAACCATTGCCCACACAGCAGAAAACAAAACAACTTTTGTATTAAAGGAAAAACATGCAGTTTGACCACATTTGCAAGCAATATAAAAGTTCCATTTTCATCATTTTCTGGCCTTTGCAGTTTCAGAAAAAATGTACAGCTTATCACTTTTTTATCAAAGCTATACTGAGAGAAAAAGAGAGGGAGAAGTGTGGGATTTGCAGGCTTGGCATAGGCAGAAAGAGGTTATACAAGACAAACTAAAATATAGCCAGTAGAGATAATAACACAAAAGAAGAATAGAAACAAATTGGAGGGACAGCATAGTGCAGAATGCCCAGGAATCCCAAGGCATTTTTAAAATCTCCAGCCTGTAGTGAAAGAAAGGAGAGGAGTTGCTATAACATATAACAAAAGGGAATCAATATGACAGGAGATACACAAGCAAGCCTTCAAGAAAAAACTTAGAGATTTTTAGTTATCAAAGAAAAACACACAAAGCTAGTAAACCCGCATAATCACATCTACAGTCAAAAACCATTTCCAAACCTTATGGCCAAAACTTTGCAATTTGATTGAGCCATTAAAGCCAACATCATCATCCTGTCATCAAAAATATCAAAAATCATCTTACAGAAAACCAGTTAAAACCACCACCAATATGGCCTAGCAAACTTCTGCCCCAATTTCCATCAATCTGTCCAAACCACACGAAATCCCTACATTCATCACCATGTCAAACTGTTATTCAAGTTTGAACTCCATCAATCCAAAAACCTGAAACACCCAAGCCAGAACTGATTTCATAGGCAACCGGCTAGGCCTCAGTATCAACATCATTGGCCTTTCAAACAACTACTCAAGCCAACGTCATACCAAAAAGAAATATTTTCCAGAACAATACACCTCATACAGCATCACGCTCAAAGAAGAAGAAAGAAACAAAGTAGCAGTTTCAAGAAGAAAGAAGAGAACCAGTAATCCATTCAAAGAGAGAAAAACAAAATCATCATACAGTAGCTCGTTCAAAGAGGAAGAAAGAAAACAAAGTACAGTACCAAGGCTCAAGGACAAAACAGACGTACAGTACCAACAACCAAGAAGAGAAAATCGTGAAATACCGTTCACCGTTGGGCTCGCCTCCTCTCTCCTCGCCGCCTGGCCTCCGTCGCCCCCAAGCCTCCTCCTCCGTCTCCACCTAGGTAACAGTCCCTCCTCTCTCTCATTTCTTCGAATATCCTCAAATCAAGCATTAATAACCAAACATAAGAATCAATCAAGAGCAACATAATAGAAATCGTAGAATCGAATCAACATGCAAAACCGAATCGAGTGTTAACAAATCAAACGCGTGCTTACTGAATCCATAGCCGTCTCGTTTCTCGTTCAGTGGAGGGAAGAAGGGCTGGAGTGGGTGGCCATAGCAAGGGGAGACAGCAAGGTTCAAGAGAAGAGATGCAAAGAAGAGATGCGAAGAAGAAGATACAGAGAAGAGGCGCCGTTTCTGCCTAAGACTAACCCTAATCTTTTGTTAAAACATAAACAAACCCTAATGCCATATCAAGCTAATGGGCCTCTTTTTTCCCTTAAGCCCACGACCTGCTTCTTTACACCCCCCTCACGTTTATGAGCTGCGCGTTGGGCCTTCAGCTCCCTGGCCCATCCATTTTGCTTGTTTACCTTTTAATATATTTCCTTTTGTTTTTTTCTAATCTTTTTTGTTAGAAGCATTATTTATATTAATTAACTGATAATTATATTATATTAAAAATAAAAAAAAACAAAGATATATCCCAATAGTTCTTTTATTAATTAATCAACCCTTTAGTTTAATTTTGGATTTAATTTAAAGAATTTTAATTTGGGAAAATTGTTAATTTTCTTAATTTGGAACCCCCTTATTTTTTAAATAAGTATTTTATTATATACATAAAAAATATGGAATTTAAGGTTATAGATATTTTAGTAATTAATTTCTCTTTTACATTATTATCAATAAAAAATCTAAAAAACACATAAAAATAGAAAAAACTAAAAAAAATATTTTATTTTCTTACCTTAGCATTAATATCAAATATATAAAAAAAACTTAATAACTTAAAACTAAAAAACTACATTACGTCCTCGTTAAATAATTCTTTTGTTTTATCCTTATCAAAAATGCGTAAAAATTTAAAATACTTTCTTCCCGTTAACATTAAACCAAAAATCATAAAAAACGCATTATTCGCATCATTTATTCCATCATTTAGATTATCGTTATTTAATCGTTATTCGCACATTTTGTCCGTGTATTTATTTGTTTATTCGGTTTATGTTTAAATCCAAAGGAAAAACAGTAAATTTGTTGACTTCATGTCTCCAAGTCTAACTGCGCGAATTTTCGCATTTCATTAAAACTTAGGATAATTTTTCCTCAAATATTCACCTTTCTTCAAAATTTCAACCTTTTCAAGACTTATACCTTTTAAGCAAAAACTTCGACATTAGGTCGTCGTATCTTCAAAAACCCGTCCGTATCCCTTTTCGGCCAAAACGATTTATTTTCAATCAAGCGATCAATTTTAAATAAAACAGATATTTCAAAAGGTTCCTATAGAGTACTATAGATGCATTGGGTGCTAATACCTTCCCATTGTATAACCAACCCCCGAACCATAGATCTTTTCAAAAACGCCTTGTATCTTTATTACTTTTAAAAAGTATTATTTACATTGCATATTTAGGGTTTTATTTCGCTCTTTTCCCTTTTCCTTTGGAAACAATAAAGCGCGGTGGCGACTCTTGCTTTTGTGAGACGAATTAATCAATAATTCGATCTCCGATTTACCCCGCTACATTTTTTATCGCTACAGAATTGGCGACTCTGCTGGGGAAAGATTGACCTCTTGCTGGTCCATCCCTAAGTGGGTTAAACCTAATTTGTTTTATCTGTTTACTATTATTTGATTTGCTTGATTATATGTTTAAATTGGGGTGTTTGGGTTTTTTGAAGGACGAATCCTATACCCGGATTAAGTAACACGTAAGGAATAGGACGGGCGGTATAGTCATGTTAACTTTGAGGGAGTAATCCCGAAGAAGGAGGCATGAGATCCCCCACTCAATGGAAGGCCCTCTTGAACTTAATATTTGTTTACCGAGTAATCGGGAAGACATTATTATTTTCGACCTAGGAGCCCGAGAAGTTAAGGACCGTAGAACCCTAACCCATCTTGGCCTTTTTAAGTGTAGCGCGGAGACTATCACGGAGTAATTCGGAAGTAGTTGTCACGCGATGCTACGCTCAGATGAGTTTCTCTTGAGAATATTGCTAATTATCGAGTAATCAAGACGTTGGCAATATCCGAAGGAGGAATGTGGACTCTGGGAACTCTTAGAACCTTGTCTTACAGGTGTGATTGAACCATTAGTACATACCTTTGGGTGGGCTTTACCCTTTGACTCCATGCTGAAACGTTGAACCTTTGAACCCCATGTTTGTGAACTTGTGTGTAACTGTTGCATTATCATTCATTCATGCATTCATCAACATCTTTGTAAAAGACTCGTTTTTCAAGAAATTTTGGAATGATTTTTGCAAACGTCTCAGGGTATTATGGAACTTGGAAGGAGAAATACTCGAAGCTTTAGCTTCAAGGAGCCCGAGATTGAAGAATTGAAGAGTTTGATTTCGAAGATAGAGAGCCCGACAGATTTTCAGAAGAAATATGGGTCCATCGTACCGCTCATGAAGCGCAAGATGAAGAAAGGCATCCTCAACACGTTGGTTCAGTTCTACGATCCCCTGTACCGATGTTTCACCTTTCCTGATTATCAGTTGATGCCTACTTTAGAGGAGTACTCCTATATTCTGGGTTTGCCGATCGCCGACCGTGTTCCTTTTTCCGGATTAGAAGAGGAGCCTAAATCCCACGAGATAGCAACCATCACCCACCTGAAGAAGTCAGAGATAGAGGAGAATATGACTACGAAAGGAGGAATCCGGGGTTTGCCGGCGCAGTTTCTGTTGAAGAAAGCTCGTTACTTCGCTGATACAAAGGATACTATTGCCTTCGAGGACGTGTTTGCTTTACTCGCGTATGGTCTTTTCTTATTCCCTAACGTTGATAAATTTGTGGATATCAACGCCATCAGAGTTTTCCTGATTGGAAATCCGGTCCCTACGCTGCTAGGGGACACGTATTACTCTATCCATCTTCGAAACTCTTATCAAGGAGGGATGATTATCTGTTGTGTGCCGTTGCTGTATCAGTGGTACGTCTCGCATTTACCTGGGTCCGATGCTTTCTGGGATCTCGAGAGGGAACCGCGTTGGGCGCCAAAGATTATGGCTCTCACTCATTTCGATATTGACTGGTACAATCGAGTTTACCATGACGTGGAGATCATTGACAGCTGTGGTGCTTTTCCCAATGTACCTCTTCTTGGTACGAGGGGTGGAATCAACTACAACCCTGTTCTAGCGCGTCGTCAGTTCGGGTACCCGATGAGAGATAAGCCGAACAGTATCCATGTGAGTGGTTTCTTTCTTCCGGAAGGACAAGATCATCAGGCTGCTAAGAGGGAGATTGAAGGAGCTTGGCGCCATATCCACAAGAAAGGGAGAGATATGCTGGGACATAGAGGTGCCGTCTCTTTGGAACCTTACCTGCAGTGGGTCCGTGCTAGGGCTTGTGCTCTCAAGATGCCGTATAAACTTGAGAAACCTTTGTTCCCTGCCATCGCACCATCGTCAGTTGTTATCCCTATCGCGGATGTAGGGGAGTATCAGGGAAACTTGGCTAGGATGAAGTCCGAAAGGGATGCTTGGAAGGAAAAGTACCATATGTCTGAATATGAGAATCGAGTCCGTACTCGACAGCTGAAAGAAAAGAGGGAGTTGTTGCTTATTCAAGACGGCCGGTTCGTTGACCACGACGAGAAGCTTCGTCAGAAGGATGCCTTGCTGAAAAAGTATGCGAGTGAAAGGAAAAGAAAAAGGGAAGGTTCGGTAAGCGTGGCTCTCGTTCCTAATCCGCAAGAAGAAATCATCGATCGACTGATAGCGGAAAAGAAGGATATGGAAGACTTTTACGAAGAAAAGATCAAGGAGCTCCGATTACAGTTGGTGTTTGGTCCGTCATCTGAGGATTCCGAGTAAGCTTTAGCTTTAGTTTATTTTATTGATGTCATTTTGTAAAACTATGTAAAAGGGCTTCATGCTCCGAAGTTGTAATTTGTTGTTTTATTAAGGGCTTCATGCTCCGAAGTTGTAATTTATTGTCTTATTTTGGGCTTCATGCTCCAAGTTGTAATTTACTGCTTCCATGTTTTAAAAATGTAATTTATCACTTTATTATGGTTTTCATGTTGTAAGTTGTAATTTATTTCTTTCCTTAGTGGATTTGTTATCCCAAGGTTGTAATTTACTATTCCAAATTGTAAGTCGTAATTTATCGCTTTCGATTAACGGATTGAGTTTTGTTGTTCTAAATTCCTTTACCATTGATGTATGCAAAGTTACTAAAGTTCCTTGAAAAACTTTTAAAATGAGTCATCATTTGCGTCGCCATCATGCATCATTTCACATTTCACATCACATGTTTTCTAGAGTCTCATCCTTGTTCTTTTTCCACCGAAGGTTGTCAAGCTGTCTCACCGATACGACACTCGGGCCAATCGTCAGAGGAAAATGGAAGATTTGGAACAGGAAAATCACGAGCTTCATGGGGAAGTCGCTACACTTCGTGCCGAGATGGAAAAGTTAACAGCGTTGGTGGAAAGTTTGGTGGCTGTTCAGAATCAGCCATCGACTACGGCTGCCGAGATTCAGACTTCAACTCCAGTGGTTTCCGAAATTGTTACAGTTCCCGCCTCCGCAACTCAAATCAACTCTCCGCTTCAACATCAGATGCCGAAAGGTTTTCCGTGGGGAATGCCTTATAACTTTGTGCCAGAGGGGTATCAGCCTACCGTGCAACCTCTATTTCAACCTGCATTGTCTCTTCCTCAAACAGAGACAACTGCCATGCCGCCAGTAATTCCGTCTGTAGCACCTTTTCCGCAACCAGTTATGACGACCGTTGCTCATGTGGTCCACTCAGTGCCATACTTGAATGAACCAATTTATCCTGCCGAGCCCGCTGAAAGTTTGGGTCTTTTTGATAGAATGGAAGAATTTCAGGATCAGTTCCAGGAAATGCAGAAGGAGCTTAGAGCATTGAAAGGGAAGGATTTGTTTGGGAAGAGTACGCATGACCTTTGTTTAGTTCCGAATGTCAAGATTCCAGCGAAATTCAAAGTGCCAGACTTTGAGAGATATAAGGGTGATTCGTGTCCTAGAAGTCATTTGACAATGTACGTGAGGAAGATGTCTACGTACTCCGATGATCATGATTTGTTGATTCATTATTTTCAAGACAGCTTGACGGGTGCTGCTCTAAAGTGGTATATGGGTTTAGACAGCATTCAAATCCGCAACTTTAACGATCTTAGTGAAGCCTTTGTCCATCAGTACAAGTACAACGTTGACATGGCGCCGGACAGGGACCAACTCCGGGCGATGTCGCAGAGAGACCGAGAATCTTTTAAGGAGTACGCCCAGATGTGGCGTGAAATTGCTGCTCAAATCTATCCACCTCTTAAGGAGAAAGAGATGACTAAGATATTTTTGAAGACTTTAGGGTCCTTTTACTATGAGAGAATGATAGCTAGCGCACCCAGTGACTTCACCGAAATGGTAAGCATGGGCATGCGATTAGAGGAAGGGATTCGCGAAGGGCGTTTGGTTAAAGAAGGGAGTCCGTCTAGCAGTGCGAAGAAGTTTGGAAGTGCTTTCCCAAAAAGAAAAGAGCAGGATGTCAGTGCTTTGTTTCCCGGTAGGCCTAGGAGAGGCTACTCTCACGTTACGGCAGTCACTCCGGCTGTCCGCCCAACTTTGATGGCCTCAGCTCATCAAATCCCGCCAACTCAACCACGGCCATTTCAGCAGTAGCCTCGACAACAGGCTTATCCGTTTAACAATCAGAACCGTTCACCCAGAAAACCGCAGTTCGATGCCATTCCTATGACGTATACTGAATTGTTCCCTGCTCTCATTAGAAAGAATCTCATCACAACAAAGCCACCTCCTGTCGCACCGAACAGTGCTTCTCCGTGGTACAAGGCGGATCAATTCTGTGAATATCATCAAGGATCGCCGGGGCACAACCTTGAGAATTGCTTTGCTCTGAAGGCGGACGTGCAGAGGTTAATTAAGAATGGCATCTTGTCTTTTAAGGATGTTAATCCAAATGTTAGAGATAATCCTTTGCCTCGACATGGGGCAGCTTCTGTGAATATGGTGGAAGGTTGTCCGGGGAAGTTCCGAGTTTTTCAAGTCGAGCACATAAGAGAATCATTGATCAGGTTACATCAGAGTTTGAGAAGACTTGCCTTTGTTAGGCACCAGCATAATTATGACGTTTGTGAGTTTTGTTCAAGAGAAGATGATTGTCCTATTGTGAAGGAGGACATTCAGAAGTTGCTAGATCAGAGAATTATCACTATTACCTATGACCGAAATCCGGAAGATGAAGTGAATGTTATCACCCCACAATTTAATTTTCCAGAATCAGTGGAGATTGCTTACAACAGCCAGACTGCGTCTGTTGATCCTTTGATTATTTACCCACCCGGCCCTGTGCCTTACAGCTCAGACCAAGCTGTGCCGTACAAGTATAACGCCACCATGATCGAGAATGGGGTAGAGGTCCCCATACCAACCAGACCGTCTTTTGTTAATATTGCCGATGTGAGTAGAGTTACAAGGAGTGGGCGTGTTTTTGCAGCAGTACCGTCGAGAAGACCAGAAGTCCAAGTTAGGAGGCCCATACCGGCGGAGATTCCTGTAAGAAATGATGAACCGAGAGTTGAGATAGGCCGATCCAGCGAACCTATCCCTCACCCCGAAGAGGATGAGATCCTAAAGCTTATCAAAAGAAGCGAGTATAAGATTGTGGACCAGCTTCTGCAAACACCTTCCAAGATTTCCTTGCTTGCCTTATTGAGAGATTCTGGTGCACATAGAGAAGCCTTGATGAAGGTCTTGGACCAGGCGTTCATAGACCATGATGTGACAGTTGATCAGTTTGATGGGATTGTGGGAAATATAACTTCGTGTAACAACCTGGGTTTCAGTGATGAAGAACTCCCGGAGGAGGGGAGAAACCATAATATGGCTTTGCATATTTCTGTAAGTTGTGGAAACGATACCTTATCAAGTGTGTTGGTGGATACGGGCTCGTCGTTGAATGTGATGCCCAAGACCACGTTGTCTCGACTTTCATATCCAGGTGCTCCTATGAGGCCTAGTGGAGTAATTGTTAAAGCATTTGATGGTTCCAGGAAGACAGTTATTGGTGAAGTGGATCTTCCCATAGTGATTGGTCCCCATACTTTTCAAATCACTTTCCAAGTGATGGACATCTGTGCTGCCTACAGTTGTTTATTGGGTCGTCCCTGGATCCATGATGCCGGGGCAGTCACCTCCACGCTCCATCAGAGATTAAAGTTTGTAAGACATGGGAAGCTAGTGATGATTGGGGGAGAGCAGGCCATGGTGGTAAGCCATTTATCATCGTTTTCTTTTATTGATGCTGACGAGGATGTTGGGACCCAGTTCCAGGGCCTATCTGTTGCTAAGAATACAGTGAAGAAGCAAGGGGCATCCATCTCTTCTTTTGAGGATGCACGGCGAGTGGTGGAAAGTGGTTCGGCCGAAGGATGGGGCCAGGTGTTGACGTTACCCGAGAACAAGTCTGGGGAAGGTTTGGGTTTTCATCCAATATCTGCAAGGGTCAAGAAAGAGGTGGTTGTTCGTCCAATTCAAGAGGTCTTCCGAAGTGCAGGGTTTGTGCATCCTGAGGTTGATGCTATCATAGATGATGATTCCGAGGAGGATTTGCCCGTGTTTGTGACGCCTGGATTGGCTTGCAAAAACTGGATAGCTGTTGATGTTCCTGTGGTTATGCATGTTTCCGAGTAATGTTTTGTTTATTTTCCTTTTGAAAAATCGCTCTGCCCAAGGCGAAACGTATTTTGTGTCGGGCTATGAAAATAACTCCTTTTGCTCTGCCCAAGGCAAAAGAGAAATGTCTGGGCTTTTTGTTTCAAGTATTTCCCTTTTAATGAATAAAAATGTTATTTTGTCCACTGCTGTTTTATTTTTCACTTTTTCTGGGAAATAACAATGAAAATTAATTAATAACATCTTGTTTTATTTGCACAAATCGATTTCTAAAATAAAGCATAATCATGTGTGCAGATTACTTCATGACTTAACCATCGAAAACAATGATCCTATGCCCTCTCCCAACTTTGAATTCCCTGTGTTCAGAGCCGAAGAAGAGGATGATGAAGAGGTTCCTGTTGAGATTTCCCGTTTTCTTGAGCAGGATGAGAATATCATTCAACCATTTGAAGAACCTGTAGAGCTGGTCAACTTGGGTGATGAAGAGGATAGAAAGGAAGTCAAAGTCGGAGCATTGCTTATCCCGGAAGTTAAGGAGAAGATGTTGGAGCTTCTCAGAGAGTATGTTGACGTGTTTGCTTGGTCCTACCAAGATATGCCAGGTTTGGACAATGACATTGTGGAGCATCGTTTACCGTTGAGACCTGAGTGTCCACCGATCAAGCAGAAGTTGAGACGGACTCGTCCTGACATGGCTGACAAGATTAAGGAGGAGGTTCAGAAACAGATCAACGCAGGTTTCCTTGTTACGTCGGTTTATCCTCAGTGGTTAGCCAACATAGTGCCTGTTGCTAAGAAGGATGGTAAAGTTCGGATGTGTGTAGACTACAGAGATCTGAATAGAGCTAGTCCGAAGGATGATTTCCCATTACCTCACATTGACGTATTGGTCGACAGTACTGCCAAGTTCAAAGTCTTTTCTTTCATGGATGGTTTCTCTGGTTACAACCAAATCAAGATGGCGCCAGAAGATATGGAGAAGACCGCGTTCATTACACCGTGGGGAACTTTCTGTTATCGGGTTATGCCGTTTGGTTTGAGGAATGCTGGTGCAACATACCAAAGGGCCATGACTGCTTTGTTCCATGACATGATGCATAAGGAGATTGAAGTGTATGTGGATGATATGATTGCCAAATCACAGACTGAGGAAGATCACTTGGAGCATTTGTTGAAGTTATTCCAGCGTTTGAGAAAGTACAAACTCCGTCTGAATCCCAACAAGTGCACTTTTGGTGTTCGTTCTGGAAGACTTCTGGGCTTCATTGTCAGTCAGAAAGGCATTGAGGTAGATCCCGATAAAGTCAAAGCTATTCGGGAAATGCCCGCACCCAAGACGGAAAAACAAGTAAGAGGATTCCTTGGGAGACTGAATTACATTTCTAGGTTTATATCTCATATGACTGCTACCTGTGGGCCGATTTTCAAGCTTCTCCGCAAGAACCAAGGATGTGTGTGGACAGAAGATTGTTAGAAAGCTTTCGATAGTATCAAAGAATATTTGCTCGAACCTCCCGTTTTGATTCCTCCGGTGGAAGGAAGACCTTTGATTATGTACCTGACTATATTGGAAGATTCCATGGGATGTGTGCTTGGTCAACAAGATGAGACTGGAAGAAAGGAACATGCCGTATACTATTTGAGTAAGAAATTCACAGACTGTGAATCTCGGTACTCATTGCATGAGAAAACCTGTTGTGCTTTAGCCTGGGCTGCTCGCCGTCTGCGCCAGTATATGATTAATCACACTACTTGGTTGATCTCCAAGATGGATCCAATCAAGTATATCTTTGAGAAGCCCGCCTTATCTGGAAGAATAGCCCGTTGGCAGATGTTGTTATCCGAATATGACATCGAGTATCACACTCAGAAAGCAATCAAAGGGAGTATTTTAGCCGACCATTTGGCTCACCAACCAATTGAAGACTATCAATCCATCAAGTTCGACTTCCCAGATGAAGATGTTATGTACTTGAAAGCTAAAGACTGTGAAGAGCCGTTACCTGAAGAAGGACCTGATCCTAAATCCCGTTGGGGTTTGATATTTGACGGAGCTGTGAATTCCTATGGAAATGGAATTGGGGCAATCATCGTTACTCCCCGAGGTACTCATATCCCGTTCACGGCAAGACTGAAGTTTGACTGCACGAACAACATGGCGGAATATGAGGCATGTATTATGGGTCTCGAAGAAGCAGTGGATCTAAGGATTAAGATTCTTGATATTTATGGAGATTCGGCATTGGTGATTAATCAAATCAAAGGAGAATGGGAGACTCGTCATCCTGGTTTGATCCCTTACAGAGACTACGCTAGAAGGTTGTTAACTTTCTTCAACAAGGTGGAATTACATCATATCCCTAGAGACGAGAATCAAATGGCTGATGCTTTAGCTACTTTGTCTTCAATGTTTCAAGTGAATGATTGGAACGACGTGCCTACAATTCGAGTTATGCGCCTCGACAGACCTGCTCATGTGTTTTCAGTGGAAGAAGTCATCGACGACAAACCGTGGTTCTACGACATTAAACGTGTTCTTCAAACTCAAGAGTACCCGCCTGGGGCATCCAGTAAAGATAGGAAGACGTTGAGAAGATTAGCAAGCAGTTTCTTTCTCAATGAAGAAGTGTTGTATAAGAGGAATTACGACATGGTCTTGCTCAGATGTGTAGACAGGCGTGAAGCAGACATGCTGATGCAAGAAGTGCATGAAGGATCCTTTGGCACTCATGCCAATGGACATGCGATGGCTAGAAAGATGTTGAGAGCTGGTTACTATTGGATGACGATGGAATCTGATTGCTGCAAGTATGTGAAGAAGTGTCATAAATGCCAGATTTATGCGGACAAGATGCACGTACCGCCGACCCTCCTTAATGTTATCTCTTCACCTTGGCCTTTCTCTATGTGGGGCATTGATATGATTGGAATGATTGAACCCAAAACTTCAAATGGTCATCGTTTCATCTTGGTAGCGATCGATTATTTTACCAAATGGGTGGAAGCAGCATCTTATGCTAATGTAACCAGACAGGTGGTAGTCAGATTTATCAAGAATCAGATCATTTGTCGATACGGTATCCCGAGTAAGATCATCACTGATAATGGTTCGAATTTGAATAACAAGATGATGAAAGAGCTTTGTGAAGAGTTCAAGATCGAACATCATAATTCTTCTCCTTACAGACCGAAGATGAATGGAGCTGTTGAAGCTACTAACAAGAACATCAAGAAGATTGTCCAGAAGATGGTGGTAACTTATAAGGATTGGCATGAAATGCTTCCGTTTGCTTTACATGGGTACTGTACTTCAGTTCGAACTTCAACGGGCGTGACCCCATTTTCCCTAGTTTACGGTATGGAAGCAGTACTCCCCGTGGAGGTTGAGATTCCGTCTCTGAGAGTGTTGATGGAAGCTAAACTTTCTGAGGCTGAATGGTGTCAAAGTAGATACGATCAGTTGAATTTAATCGAAGAAAAGAGATTGACAGTGTTATGTCACGGTCAGTTGTACCAGCAAAGGATGAAGAAGGCTTTTGATAAGAAGGTTCGACCGCGCGAGTTCAGAGAAGGTGACCTTGTGCTCAAGAAAATATTATCTTTCCAACCTGATTCCAGGGGCAAATGGGCTCCGAATTATGAAGGACCGTATGTTGTTAAGAAAGTTTTCTCTGGAGGTGCCATGATTCTCACCAATATGGATGGTGAAGAATTCCCACGTCCCTTGAACGCCGATGCAGTCAAGAAGTATTTCGCTTAGGCAAATTTCTGGTCAAATCAGTCTCGGCATCTGAACACATTCTGGAATTCAAAGTTGTTAGGGAGAATAGTGATCATTGTTTTTGTATGACCTTTTATTTCATGTACTATTTCCCCAAGCTTTTGTAAACCGTTGGAGTCGCATTGTTAGCGAACTACCATCTTATTAATGAAATTTGAGCATTTACCTATTGTGGGCAAAATTTTAATTTTTATGGAAATACTTGAAACAAATTTACTTAAAATGTTCTTATTTTAAAAAAATGTGTCGTGGATAATGAAAGGAATATTAACAGTCGTTCCGAGGACGGTCAAGGCATGAAATGCAAAGCAGTACAGTAGTTTATCCTTGCATGATGAGCATGTTTTATTTCAAATTGCCATGAGGTGTCGGTTGTGTAAACTTGTGTTTCTAGTGGTACTAAGTTTGATGACTCCCCAGCTGTTCCAGTTGAGCATTGTTTTGGCTATCTCAATCTGGGCGATTTCTGAAATGTGGTACATTTTGTCTCATACCATGATCTATTGATGTTAGAAGATTGGGTTTGACTGTTTTTCTCCTCAGAAGACTTGGACCTTGTAGCGTGATACCCTTCGACGTTGCTGTGTGTTTTCAGTGCTGTTCATCTTCCGTCTTTTCAAGATTGGCCGAGTATCTATTTTGCTGTGACATCTTATTATCTCCAAGATATTTCATCTGTCTGTTTTTTCAGCATAACATTCATTTATTCATTTACACTCATATCAGCATGCATATCCACATTTGCCGTTGATTTTGAGTCGTACTTTGTTTGTTCGAACAACGTACATATGTTCTTGCCAGGTAGAAAGTCAGCTTAGGTAGAAAATGTGCTTCCTTTCTAAATTCCCCAACTGAGCTAATCCTCATGGATGATTTTGGTTTAGCCTACCTCGCCCACTTTTGAATACGAGGAATTCCCCAATTGAGTTACTTTCTCATCGAGTGGAGTCTTGTTTGACTGTTTTCTTTCTAGGTTATTCCTGGATGAAGTTGCTGCCTCTTGCATAGGCTATTTCTTTGATTCTCCCCAGTGAATTTGCGACCTAGACGGTTGGTGCATTTATTTTGCACATTTAAGTATTTGATCTCCTCGGGAAGGATTGATTCAGGTTTCTCTTTGACGACGATTTTATTCTCTGCCAGTATCATCGCAATTCCCTCCTGTTTGTTTTTGGAAAACGACAAGCGGCAGCTCTTCATGAGCAACTTGTGCGTTATAGACACCGTTGGAAAACGACAAGCGGCAGCTCTTCATGAGCAACTTGTACGTTACTTTTTGAAAACGACAAGCGGTAGCTCTTCATGAGCAACTTGTACGTTTACCTTTTGAAGGCGCCGAGCAGCAGTTCTTCATGAGCTACTAGTGCGTCATTACTTTTTGAAAGCGCCGAGCAGCAGTTCTTCATGAGCTACTAGTGCGTTATTTTATCTTTTTGAAAGCGCCGAGCAGCAGTTCTTCACGAGCTACTAGTGCGTCGTTACTTTTTGAAAGCGCCGAGCAGCAGTTCTTCACGAGCTACTAGTGCGTCATTTTATTTTTCTGAAAGCGACAAGCAGCAAACTCTTCATGAGTTACCAGTACGTTACCACTTTTCTGGAATACAGCAAGCGGCAGCTTCTTTATTTGAGCAGCTTGTATGTTATTGGTATTTTCTTTGGACGACAGCAAGCGGCAGCTTCTTTATTTGAGCAGCTTGTATGTTATTGATATTTTCTTTGGACGACAGCAAGCGGCAACTTCTTTATTTGAGCAGCTTGTATGTTATTGGTATTTTCTTTGGACGACAGCAAGCGGCAGCTTCTTTATTTGAGCAGCTTGTATGTTATTGATATTTTCTTTGGACGACAACAAGCGGCAGCTTCTTTATTTGAGCAGTTTGTGTGTTATTGGTATTTTCTTTGGGCAACAACAAATGGCAGTTTTCTTTATTTGAACAACCTTCGTATTACCTCAGCATTAATGAGTATATCTCTGAAAATCTAGCAGAGAAGTCTGTTACGAATCTATACCTCCAAAAGTCGGTAATCAGTTATCCGCATTTCGTTACTCTCTGTCTACCACCGACCTTGAGTTGTGAACTCACTGTTTTGGGATCAATAATCTGTTACGGCCTATGCAAGACGCTCTCTTTGTTAGGGTTAGAGGTTGTATTCCCTCGATTTTTATTCGCTGTCAGGAGTCTGTCGTTTGAAGTCGATAGCTTGTTTCCCCAGTAATGTATAATCCGTACCGATGTGTTTTGTTGGTGTTCGATTCCCCCAACATTGTCTCGTTTCACACCATATCTTCCTCTGTGAGTTCGATTGCTGCATTCATATCAAACATGACGACGACATCTTAGGACAAAATTTGCGTAGTTATGTATTTAAGTACCTTCAATCTCGTCGAAACGAAGATTTCAATCTTCATATCTCCGGATAGAAGAAACTTAAATAGGGGCAGCTGTTGTACCCCAAATTTTGACCTAAGATATCGTCTCCTACCTGCATTATTACATTACATTTGTTTTGATCCATCGATTTTAAAATTCATGACTTTTTCTGGCCAAGAGCTATTTATGCTGAACATTAAATCATTTAATCGATTCGTGCTAAAATGATGTTTATTAATTATTTATTATCTAAAATTTAAATAATTGAAATTCATTTTCGATTATTATGTAGTTTAAAGATGTATAGATAATAAAATGAACATCAGAGAAGAGGCGCATTAATTGTGCGGACAGTATTTATTTATTACTCATTATCTTAAATTTAAGTAACTGGAATTTATTCTTAGTTATTACATAATTTAAAGGTTTATGAATAATATAATAAGCATTCGAAAAAAGGTTCATTGGTCAATAATGATTGTTTAATCATTTGTCATTCTAAGTTAAATAATTGAAACCCTGTTTTAATTATTATAATTTAGTTATGAATGATGAATTAAATAATTGAGGATATTAGTTGATCAACGATAATTATTTATTTATCTGTTTATTATTTTGAATGTAGGTAATTGAAATGTGTTTTCAATTATTATTTGTTTGGAGAATTGTAAACGATAAATAAATAATTAAAAGGAAAGAAGAATTTAATTGGCAAATAGTTTTTTATTCATTTTTCTAATTGTACAGTTATTATGTAAACATTGTATCTATTACAATAAATTACAATAATAAATTGACAAAAACTAAAATGAAATAAAAAACTAATCTATCCTAATTCTAAAACTTCCGATCCAATGCGTTTTGTCCGCTCACTTAATGTTACCTGCACAATTAAAAAGAAAGGAATTAGAATTCGAATAAACGAATAAAAAGCGAAATTATTAAAGTTTCATCATTAAATGCAATGGCCGGAATCAGCTACTCTTTTTTGCAAATCACGGGATTGCTCCCGGTTCACAAAAAAGAAAGGAATTTTAAAATAAATGCACAAGTTTATGTTTTCCAAAAAAACTGCATGTTTAAATTAATTACATTTTTCAAATGCAATTTCAAAAAAAAGCATACAGCATAAGCATACAAAACCCATGCATTTTCTACATATGCAAGCATGCTACGTGAACCATTGCCCACACAGCAGAAAACAAAACAACTTTTGTATTAAAGGGAAAACATGCAGTTTGACCACATTTGCAAGCAATATAAAAGTTCCATTTTCATCATTTTCTGGCCTTTGCAGTTTCAGAAAAAATGTACAGCTTATCACTTTTTTTATCAAAGCTATACTGAGAGAAAAAGAGAGGGAGAAGTGTGGGATTTGCAGGCTTGGCATAGGCAGAAAGAGGTTATACAAGACAAACTAAAATATAGCCAGTAGAGATAATAACACAAAAGAAGAATAGAAACAAATTGGAGGGACAGCATAGTGCAGAATGCCCAGGAATCCCAAGGCATTTTTAAAATCTCCAGCCTGTAGTGAAAGAAAGGAGAGGAGTTGTTATAACATATAACAAAAGGGAATCAATATGACAGGAGATATACAAGCAAGCCTTCAAGAAAAAACTTAGAGATTTTTAGTTATCAAAGAAAAACACACAAAGCTAGTAAACCTGCATAATCACATCTACAGTCAAAAACCATTTCCAAACCTTATGGCCAAAACTTTGCAATTTGATTGAGCCATTAAAGCCAACATCATCATCCTGTCATCAAAAATATCAAAAATCATCTTACAGAAAACCAGTTAAGACCACCACCAATATGGCCTAGCAAACTTCTGCCCCAATTTCCATCAATCTGTCCAAACCACACGAAATCCCTACATTCATCACCATGTCAAACTGTTATTCAAGTTTGAACTCCATCAATCCAAAAACCTGAAACACCCAAGCCAGAACTGATTTCATAGGCAACCGGCTAGGCCTCAGTATCAACATCATTGGCCTTTCAAACAACTACTCAAGCCAACATCATACCAAAAAGAAATATTTTCCAGAACAATACACCTCATACAGCATCACGCTCAAAGAAGAAGAAAGAAACAAAGTAGCAGTTTCAAGAAGAAAGAAGAGAACCAGTAATCCATTCAAAGAGAGAAAAACAAAATCATCATACAGTAGCTCGTTCAAAGAGGAAGAAAGAAAACAAAGTACAGTACCAAGGCTCAAGGACAAAACAGACGTACAGTACCAACAACCAAGAAGAGAAAATCGTGAAATACCGTTCACCGTTGGGCTCGCCTCCTCTCTCCTCGCCGCCTGGCCTCCGTCGCCCCCAAGCCTCCTCCTCCGTCTCCACCTAGGTAACAGTCCCTCCTCTCTCTCATTTCTTCGAATATCCTCAAATCAAGCATTAATAACCAAACATAAGAATCAATCAAGAGCAACATAATAGAAATCGTAGAATCGAATCAACATGCAAAACCGAATCGAGTGTTAACAAATCAAACGCGTGCTTACCGAATCCATAGCCGTCTCGTTTCTCGTTCAGTGGAGGGAAGAAGGGCTGGAGTGGGTGGCCATAGCAAGGGGAGACAGCAAGGTTCAAGAGAAGAGATGCAAAGAAGAGATGCGAAGAAGAAGATACAGAGAAGAGGCGCCGTTTCTGCCTAAGACTAACCCTAATCTTTTGTTAAAACATAAAAAAACCCTAATGCCATATCAAGCTAATGGGCCTCTTTTTTCCCTTAAGCCCACGACCTGCTTCTTTACACCCCCCTCACGTTTATGAGCTGCGCGTTGGGCCTTCAGCTCCCTGGCCCATCCATTTTGCTTGTTTACCTTTTAATATATTTCCTTTTGTTTTTTTCTAATCTTTTTTGTTAGAAGCATTATTTATATTAATTAACTGATAATTATATTATATTAAAAAAAAAGAAAAACAAAGATATATCCCAATAGTTCTTTTATTAATTAATCAACCCTTTAGTTTAATTTTGGATTTAATTTAAAGAATTTTAATTTGGGAAAATTGTTAATTTTCTTAATTTGGAACCCCCTTATTTTTTAAATAAGTATTTTATTATATACATAAAAAATATGGAATTTAAGGTTATAGATATTTTAGTAATTAATTTCTCTTTTACATTATTATCAATAAAAAATCTAAAAAACACATAAAAATAGAAAAAACTAAAAAAAATATTTTATTTTCTTACCTTAGCATTAATATCAAATATATAAAAAAAACTTAATAACTTAAAACTAAAAAACTACATTACGTCCTCGTTAAATAACTCTTTTGTTTTATCCTTATCAAAAATGCGTAAAAATTTAAAATACTTTCTTCCCGTTAACATTAAACCAAAAATCATAAAAAACGCATTATTCGCATCATTTATTCCATCATTTAGATTATCGTTATTTAATCGTTATTCGCACATTTTGTCCGTGTATTTATTTGTTTATTCGGTTTATGTTTAAATCCAAAGGAAAAACAGTAAATTTGTTGACTTCATGTCTCCAAGTCTAACTGCGCGAATTTTCGCATTTCATTAAAACTTAGGATAATTTTTCCTCAAATATTCACCTTTCTTCAAAATTTCAACCTTTTCAAGACTTATACCTTTTAAGCAAAAACTTCGACATTAGGTCGTCGTATCTTCAAAAACCCGTCCGTATCCCTTTTCGGCCAAAACGATTTATTTTCAATCAATCGATCAATTTTAAATAAAACAGATATTTCAAAAGGTTCCTATAGAGTACTATAGATGCATTGGGTGCTAATACCTTCCCCTTGTATAACCAACCCCCGAACCATAGATCTTTTCAAAAACGCCTTGTATCTTTATTACTTTTAAAAAGTATTATTTACATTGCATATTTAGGGTTTTATTTCGCTCTTTTCCCTTTTCCTTTGGAAACAATAAAGCGCGGTGTCGACTCTTGCTTTTGTGAGACGAATTAATCAATAATTCGATCTCCGATTTACCCCGCTACATTTTTTATCGCTACAACAACCATATTGAAATGTACAATATAAGAAGGAAATAGACTTGTTTAGAAAATGTTTTTTTGTATTAAGGAAATAAATTAAAAGGAAAATATTTTTATGTTTTTTCATGTTAATAAAAAAGAGTTAATATTAAAAATGATGAAAAAGAAAATAAATGAAAGATAGAAACAGTGCTGCTGCATGAAAAACAACAAGGATCAGAAGTTCTGGAGTCAGGAGCGCTGTGACTCAGCAGGAAACGTCAGTGGGTATCAGAAGTTCTGAGTTGGTACACTCTGAGGTCCTGCAAGAAACGTTAGAGGAAAAACACAGAAGTTCTGGATTGCTATGTGCTGAACTTCTGAATGTCAGAACAGTGAGAAAACCTCAGAAGCTCTGTGCGTGTCAAAACAGTAGGAAGAACTCAGAAGTTCCGTATGGTGCTAAGACAGTGAACGAACAATCAGTAGTTCAGCGTTATCAGCATGTAAGAATCAAAAGTTCAGTTTGTGTTAACAACGCATGAAAATCAGAAGCTCTATGTATTAATACAGTGAGTGAACAATCAACAATTCAATGTTATCAGCATGTAAGAATCAGAAGTTCTAAGTGTTAAAATAGTGAGTGAACATCAAAAGTTCAGTGTGTTTGAACAATGAGGAGAACTCAGAAGTTATGTGTTGTGCTAAAGCTGTGAGTGTACATCAGAAGTTCTATGTCATATTTTAACTCTTAATCAGCACATCAACAATTTATTCAGTTATTAATAAACAGCAAATCAGAAGGATAATAACACAACATTTTATAGAAGTTCTAATCCTAAATCTGAGTCTAGCCCCAATCAAGAAGTTCTGATCCATAGTTTTTCTACTTAAGCAATGATATGTGCAACATTAATACTATGATATTTACATGTTAATGATGTTCATAATGAAAAACAAGCAAAGTCAGAAAGACTTACCTTGAACCTGGAGCGTGCTTGGAGCTTTGAGTTGCTGCCTTTGGATGTTCTGGAATCAGCAAGAGTAACGAAAGAGAAAATGCCAAGTACTTTGATTCAAAGGGAAGAATAAAGGTTTTGGTTTTCTGTTTGGGAAATCTGGATTTTTATGAAGGGTTTCACAGGTTTCTTTTTCTCTTTTGATAGTTCTCTCCTTCCAAAGTCAACCTCTCCTTCAAAGCCCAGCCCCCTTTAAACGTGTGATGGAGCAAAGTATTTATAGGTGAATTTCGTTGTCATTTTGGGGGGAAAGACAAATGGGATTTTAAATCAATTTGGCATCCTACTCCCTTGCTTTTTCATCACTGTTTTCGTATGCTAGTTTGGTGCAATTATGGGATGCAGGCGTAGGCTGACCTAGCTGTTGGTTATAGGTCTGCAGCAGGTTGTATAAACAAGGTTTTGGGATTTGGTCAAGTTCTGACCAAAGCGTTGAATATAACCTTCATATGCTAAAGTGCTGCCTTGTTCTTGAAGCAATCATGGTGGTTGTCAGTAGGAATTAAGGAAAAGCAAAAAGCAAAGCATGGGCCTAGTACCAAAGTTGCTATCCCAAGACAGTAGAGGTACACGTGGTGAAAATCCTTTGGATAAAGACTCAGAAAGTGGTTGTGAGAATTAATGACGATGAGACTTATCACAACCAGAAATCCTACAACGTGAGATTCTACACCAAGGTTTAGTTCTGGATCAAAAGTTCCGAGCTTGCATAGCATCCAATCTTCTGATCCTTTTATCTTCTGGTGCCAGCATATTCTGAAGGAGTGTTGGACATAGCCTTCATATGCTGAAGAGTCATGTTCTGACTGAAGCATCATGTTCTGACCAAAGAGCAACACTTATACATGTTCTGATTGTAACGTCATGTTCTAAACCGTGTTTGCAACTTTTGACTGCACTTGCATAGAGGCTGACTCAGGAGTTCTGAAGTATTACATACTCTTAACACTTAGAAAATTTTCTAAATGTTTAGAAAATTTGATTTTTCCAAAGTAACTTCTGACTCCTGATTTTTTGATGAATCAATCTCATGTCTTGATGAAATAAAAGTTGTTCAAACTTGATTTGATCTGAAAGTCAAAGTTTTACTTTTTAGTGTGCTTTTGACCATTTTGCCCTTATGGATGATTTCCTTGAAAAATTACAGTTCAAGGCTTGGAATTGGATGGAAGCAAACTTGAGGATCTAGGGTGATTCCTTGAGAAATGAGAAGGCAAATTTTGGGGTACAACAATGGCAATATAACTCTTCAGGCTTAAGAAGATTGAACAGGGGTAGCTGTTGTACCTCAAAATTTTCCCTCTCTTTTCTCAAGATATTTCCTGTAAAGATCTTCAATTCCTCAAGTTTGCGTAAGTATCAACTAGGTCAAACAATTTTCCCAACACTGATACCTTAAATTAGGGTTTGGGTTTGCACAAAGGCAGTTGTATTTCTAATGTTTCAAATGACTTTCATGAATCATTATAGACCCTCAGGATTATTTTTGTCAAGTTTCAAGTTTAGGATCACAATTTTCCAAGAAAGTCATTCAAATTACCAAAAGGGGCAAAATGGGCAAAAATAGGGTTTTGACTGAAAAATGACCGAACTTTGATTTTTGACCTATGACCTAGCTTATTGGTTGAAAGCATGATCTCAAGGATCCGAGCGCGTCATTTTGACCTAATTGTATATTTCAATTCATCTCCTGAGATCAGTGGATTGATAGATAAAATTCCATCAACTGGTGGGAAAAGTCAGCTGTACACTAAAAATTTGAACTTTGACTTTTTGACCAAAGTTGAGTCCTAAAAATCATAATTCATTAAGACATCCAAAATATGAAATTTGATCATCAAAAATCAAGAAAGTCAAAAATCCAATTTTTGCAAGACTTGGAAATTTTTCTAAGTTAAGTTCATTGCTTTATGACACCTTTTCACTATAATTCAAAATAATTCAAGTTATTACAAAGTGTCATTTTTGCAAGTTCACAAATCCTAAACTTTGTATTGCTTGGACTTTTTTCCTTTGATTCAAAATCTTTCCACAATGCTTTGTCTTTGATACAATATGCATAAATTGCTCCACAAACCAAACTTGTTTCATGCTATAAACTATGTTGTTCAAGTTATTTCTGAACAAAAAATGATAAGCTACTTCTATACATTGCCACAACACTCTAAACCCTTGCTCATTTGCTGTCCTACAAAACCTTGTGCCATGCTGCACCACAAACCTGTCACAAAACCTACATTGCTGTCCTATACAATCCAAAATATGTCCATAAAACCAGTCAAAAACTACTCTATGCAGTCTGCTCCAACCTGCATCATAACAGCCATAAAATTGCACCAAAATGGAAAAAGAAAATTGTGTGGAAAAAGTATCAAACCAGTAGGCAAAAACAGTTCAAAATAACTTATTTTGTTTCCCTCCTAAACCTTAGTCAAGAAGCTACAAAAGGGACTGTTTCATAAGACATAAAAGGTTTTTTTTTGGGAGAGAAAAAGGGGGAGGAGAAAAACAGAACTTTTGTTAAACTCTGCTCATTCATAAAACCCAACTCATTTCATAAAACTCAGTTCATCCATAAAAACTTTGCTCATCTTCAAGTCTGTTTTCACTTACAAAACAGAAAAATTCTCAATCCATTGTTGTACAACCTTGCAAACTTTCCCCTAAACCAACTACCCAAACACCTCATATACATCACATGGAGATTGTTCTAACATAAGAACAGTTTCTGTAACACCTTTATCATCACCTTCCAAGCATAAACAAAAAAATAGTACTTTACACTTTTGACTAAGTTGGAGCGATTCTGGAACTTGGTCACACAAAGCAAGGATTGGAGTAGCTCTAAAGAGGAGTTTGGTCATTCATCACTTTGCATCCAGAGATATCCATACGTATTCTAAAGTTTCGCTTCAAGAGGTATATTTTTCTTCAAACTGTAATATCTTTTTTCCATACATCATTTTCTGTTTGTGTCCAAAAGATATGTAAAAGATAAATTAAAAAGGGAAAACTCAGTAAAAAAGAGCCAAGACAGGGGCTGACACGGGTGCCCGTGTCACACGACACGACCGTGTCAGCTCTTCTATTTGAAAAAATCTCATAAAAATGCAGGTCAGGGGCTGACACGGGTGCCCGTGTCACAGGACACGGCCGTGTCAGCCATACTGGAAATTTCCGCTAACAAAAATGTAGGTCAGGAGCTGACACGGGTGCCCGTGTCACTGGACACGACCCTTGTTAGTTTAGCTGGTACAGAAAAGGAAAAAATGCGCATGGACCATTACAGAAGCTGACACGGGTGCCCGTGTCATAGGACACGGCCCGTGTCAGACCAAACAACATAAATTTTGATTTTATTTTGATCTTTTGCTTTTATTTTCATTCAATTTGGTTGTAATAATTAGGGATTTTATTTTTTTCAACTCCCACTTGTACACTTGTATACCCCATCCCTCAAAAAGCATGTAATAGTGTAGGACCTTTATTTTCCGCATTTTTGCTTTCATAAATGTTAGTAATTAGAGTGTATGGCAAGATAAAACCAACAAGTAGGCTACCCTAATAAAAGACTAAACGCATGCAATCAAACACACCATTCACACATGCACCTCTAGGGTAACCTCGCTTGTTGCCTCGAAAACACAATCATGTCCCTCGAATATGTGACACTCTAGCAAAAACCCTTCAATAAAAGATCATAGTTCCTCGATGTTGCCTTCGGTAAAACGATCTAGTCCCTTACGAAAATTGCTAAAGCGTCTCACAAGTTGCTTTCGATGACTGTACAATTGAACCGCGCCTGTCCCTTCACATCCAACGATGGGGCTTCTTACCAAATATATGGTAAGATAACAACATCTAAAGGAAGAAGAAAAGAACATTTAAGACTTTTCAAGTAGGTAGATTCGTTCTTAGTTACTCGCCTGCTCATGACAAAAACTTTTTTACACCGACACTTTCATCTCAAAAACATTTTCAAAAAGACAACATTTTGTATACGTTCTTATAGAGACGAGAACCATTGCAAAACATCTTTTCAAAAACAATTTTCAAAAACACATTCCACAAACACATCTTTGAACTATCTTTTAAAACAAAACTTTGTACGCGTTCTTATAGAAACGAGAACCATTACAAAGATATTTTCAAAATACTTTCAACGCCCACACTACAAGCACATTGTCAAAGTAAAAGTAAGTGATCTAGCGAGTAACTAAGAGCCTGTAGATAACTACGGATGAAAAGGGTGCTAACACCTTCCCTTTTCATAATCTACCCCCCCAAACCCGAGAAATAATCTCGAAAGGTCTTTCCTGTGCTTTTTTACCTTTCCTTTTGAATAAAAGAAAAGTCGGTGGCGACTCTTGCTATCCGCATAATTGCGATCAAAACGCAAACCCTCAAGTCAATTCTCCCACCGTATCACAACATATTTGTTGATAAACTTGCCCATTTAGGACATTTTTTATTTTGCTAAGAGTTTATGGTGGAGATTTGCTTGTTTAGTATGTTCGTCAGTTTGGGGAAACTGATCAAACAGCCAGGGTGAAAATCGGGCGTGGGCCCAGATCTCATTTCGAGGGATCCAGGTTCGGAGGCGTACACTTCTTGTTGCGAGTCGGGTGTTCTACCATCATGACACGAGGAATGTTGTAGCCCAAAATTTGCCCTCCCATTTTTATTCAAGACATGCTCCTAGAGGTCCTCAATTGCTCAAGGTTGATAAAGAGTTGACCAGACAAATTCTCCTCCTAAGCAATGAACCTCTAGTTAAGGTTTCACTTTTCATCAAGATGTGTAAGCTCCAAAGGTCTCAAATGTTTTCCATGGTCCTAATATGCCTTCAAGATTGTCCATGACAAATTTCATGCCTTCCACTACAAGTTTGCTCAGTCAATTGCTCAAATGCTGGAAAATCAACTATACTAGGTCAAAAGTCAATTGTGGCCCACATACAGTCAAACTTCAAGATTTTTGGTCAACATTAACATTTTGAAGTGATATACATCATTTTATCAAGGGTTGATCATGATTCTTCAAAAAATGCTCCTAATCTATCAAAAGTCAAGATTTGCTAAATTAGGGTTTCTATAGGAAAAGTCAACTAAACTTTGACCAGGCATAACTTTTACCTACTTCATCCATTTTCCCCCAACCAAAGCTCATTTTTGAATAGAATCCAATTCCCTACAACTTCTCATTTGTCCTCAAGTTTAAGAGATGCACCATTTGAAAGATACAAGCGCATACATTACAGGTCATTTTCAAAAAGTCAACAAAAGGCACTTTTTGTCAAGACCATTTACATCAAGATAAAGTCTTCATATGCAAACTTTATTTAAAGAGTGATTAAAGTAGACATCTTGGGCTTTCCAAAAATACCAATATCATCATCATGAGATAAAAATTGAGCAAGTTATGGCTTGCCTAAGTTGGGAAAAATTTGGAAATTTCAAGAATTATACATTGGACAAAA
The DNA here is from genome assembly GCA_948472305.1 of Vicia faba. Lineage (NCBI taxonomy): Eukaryota > Viridiplantae > Streptophyta > Magnoliopsida > Fabales > Fabaceae > Vicia > Vicia faba. Next base: position 388,563,251 of record OX451741.1, read on the forward strand.
TTGAACTTTTAGGTCAATGGCCTAACTTCTTGGGCTTTAAAGGTCTTCCTAACCTTATAAGGGACCTATAATCTAATTTTTACATTTCCTTACCATTTTTATCTATTTTGTTCATATTTATTTTGATTTATTTCAAATAAATACAAAGTAAATTGTACAAAATAAATGGAGACGGGCTTTGGCATTTGGGCTGATGATTTGTCTTGCCTAGAAGCCCAAAAATTCATGCCAAGATGTCCAGGTTCATCCAAATATGAAAATGGCATGAAATCTCAAGTTTTGGTAATTTTTCAAATTGTGATCATGGCTTTAAACAACATGTTTATGCCTTGATTTCTTTCCTTCTTACCTTGTCCCCTCCATCTCCTCTACATAAGGATCATTTTTGCAAGCCAAACTCACACATAAGTCACAGAAGCAAGCCATACAAATTTCATTAAAAAAATCCATAAGTTGTCAAAACTCACAACATACGATCCAATTGCTCCCAGGCTAAACCAATCCTCATATTGTCTTCCTGAAGATCCCAGGGAGCCATCCGTACTCCCAGCTTGCTCTCAAACGCCCCAGAACACCCCACGTAGAATTGCCGGTGGTAAGATTTTTCCTGTTTTCGAATCTTTAATTTCATGAATATTTAACCTATTTTGATGGTATAGGTACACTAGTGATGGAGTTCAGGGCATGTTTGGATGATCACATGTCGTTTTGGACGTCAGAAACACGTAATACCATGTTTGATCGTCATTAGGGTTTCATATTTGAATCCAACGATGCGTGAAGTTTTTATCAATTTTAGAAGTCATATTCGTGATCAAGAGACTTTTTAAAGTCAGTCTGTATTGCTTGTTTTTTTGTTTGATCATGTTTATAGGGAATCCCAGCGGAGAAGACGGTGGAAACCACCGACTCCGGCGGTTGGACTGGCTGGATCTGGGTCAAAAGATGGCGTGGCTTTTTTCGTTCATCCCATTGGTTGGATCCAGATAGTGGATCTCTCTCTCTCCACTCTTGATTGACCTATTCAAATACAAAGGGGGCCCATTAGAGGGCGCACATATGACAACTCATCAATATAACTCATTTTATATTATATATGTTTCTTTGTGATTATACTAATAGATGTAAAGCCGTCCCAACGGTTGGGTATGTGAGTGTTAAGGCGTTATGTGTGTGGGAGGTCAGGGATTTGACCCCTGCCTCTTGCATTTTCATTTTTTTCTAATTTTGTATGCAGATCCCATACTTCCAGTTACCACGCGTACACCCTGTGTCCTCAAATCACCATCATCAAAGCATCACATCATCAGATCCAATGTCTCAGAATCAGGCACTAATGATGGACCTTCAAAGGAGCAACACCATTGAATCATACGCAGCCTCTGGGCTCCCTCACTTATGGGCCTAGCGAATTTCAACATACACCCTCTTGTTTACTCTAAACGCCAGGCCCAACATTTTTTTGTTTTCTCATCTTTTTATTTATTTATTATTTTTTTTATATTTATTTATTTGCAAAAATCTCTAGTAATACAAAAATCAAAAAATAATAATAATTAGACTTAGGCTTAATTTTAATTTTGTAAATTAATTATTTTAACTTTATTTTATCAATTTAAAATCAATTAGGCTTAGATTTATTTCATGCAATTTTTTTTTAATAAAAATACAAAAAAATTAGAATTAGGTTTAATTTCATTTAATATTTTTTAATTTATTTATATTTAAATTAATTTAATTATTTTCTTAAGAATGAACAAAAACAAAAAAGGATTTTCTTTTATTTAGTTTATTTAGGGTTGTAGACGTTCTTCTACATTTCGCGCGCGTTCAATGCTTCCTTCCTATTTTTTTCATATTTATGTATCTACTGACAATATGTAATAGATAATTAAATAGGGCATTTAATTTATCGCTTTCTTTATTTTTCCCATTTTTAGACATGTAAATATCCCCCTCCCCAAAAGCATTGTAATAGCGTAGGATTTACGATTCCCGCACTTTAAATTTCTGCAAAATATTAGCTGTTAGTAACTAGGCTTGTATGGAAAGACTGAAAACAAAATGCTACCAAACCTAATAACAAAGATAAATGAACTGAATTGAATCACTTGCACATATACACCTCTAGGGTACGCCTACTTTGGTTGCCTTTTGGAAAAACAGTCATGTCCCTCGAGAATACAGACGCTTTAGCAAAGACCCTTAAATCAAAAGATCATAGTCCCTTGATGACCCTACAGTTGCCTTTCGGTAAATGATCTAGTCCCTTAAACTAAATTTCTAAAGCGTCTCCACATGTTGCCTTTATGACTGTACGTCCCTTCGAATGTCCCTTAAACATCCAACGATAGAGCTACCTACTCACTAATAGTAGGATAACACTGTCTAAAGGATAGGAGGAAAAGAACAAACCTTTTCGAGTGTAAGTAGATAGTTCCTAGATGCTTGCTCAAAAACAGATTTTCACACTTACACATAAATATTTTAAAACACTTTCAAAAACATTCGCTTTATCAACACTCTTGAGGATTGATACAAGAGTTATCATAATGCGAATCACCACACTAAAGGAAATTTCAAAATACTTAAAAAAAACACAAATCACAAGGTATTTAAAAAATGAGCTAAGCATCTAAGAGCCCGTAGAAAACTACGGATGGAAAGGGTGCTAACACCTTCCCTTTCCATAATCTACCCCCTTACTCAGAAAATTCTCGAAAAGATCTTTTTCTTTTCTTTCACCCTTTCCTTGATTTGGATAAAAGAAAAGTCGGTGGCGACTCTTGCTTACTACAACATTTGCAAACACAAACACAAAACCAGTATAACAGTCAGTTCTGCCACCGTATCACAGAACTGGTGACTCTACTGGGGAAAGAATAAAAAGTGGAGTTATCTTAGAGTTAATTCATTTTAAATCTGTTTTAATTGCTTGCTTTGTATGCTTTATCCTTGGAGGGTTGTTTGGGTTGTTACTATAGATCCTACACCCGGACCTGGGGACATCTTTTAGGTAAACAACAATAGATTGTGGAGATTGTACAGCATAGACCGATATGGTTAAAACGATAGCTGTGTTGGTGTGACACTTTGGTTGGTACCGGTATCCCTTGTGTTGAATCGAGGAGAATACGGGTCCGCCGCATGGTGTCATTAAGCACTAACGAACCTTAGAACCTTAGTTGAACAAACCTGGCCATTAGAAAGTAGTGAGATAGCCGGCCTCGGTGTAAAGCTTGGGATTGGTTGATACTCGATACTACACTCATTGAGATCAGACTTTTGAGATATTTCAGCCGTAAGAAAAAATTGCTAAGCTGAAATAATGCTCGATAAAGAAAGATCAGTGATATTGAGGCTCCTTAGAACCCGATTACTATTTCTGAGACAAGTTGAACCAACTAAACTTCAAGAGGGTATTTACCTATAAACTCCATGCAAGCCTAAACCTAAGGTCTTGTGTGTGATTAATTTTCTTAAACATGACATCATACATCATAACATCCATATTTCATTTCACTAACCATTTCAAGGACCAAGGGAATTTATTTTTGTTCTATTTTGCATATCATGGCTTCCGCTCGTAGAAATACTATCTGTATCAGCTTTGTAAAAATACTTCTCCAACTCAAAGAGCTAGTATCAAGGGTTCCTAAGACTTCTTCATTCACCAAGAAATACGGTCGACTTCTTAATCTAGTTACCTCGGGCTTTGATAAGAAGATGATGAGTGTACTCTTTCAATTCTTTGACCCAAAACACCATTGCTTCACTTTCCCAGACTATCAGCTGGTACCCACCATGGAAGAATTCTCTCAAATATTTGGTATACCTATTCTTGATCAGATTCCGTTCACCGGTTTAGAAGAAGCTCCAAATCCAAAAGTCATTGCAACAACTTTGCATCTGAAATGGTCCAACATTGTATCCAACTGGGAAACAAGAAGCGGAGTCAAGGGTTTTCTAGTCAAATTCCTATTAGAGAAGACTCAGCTGTTTCAGGACGATTTAGATTTCCAAGCTTTTGAGGAGATTCCGGCCCTTCTAATATATGGTTTAGTGTTGTTCCCTAATCCAGACTTACTCATAGATGTGAATACTATCAAGGTTTTCCTCTCTCGTAACCCTATGCCTACTCTACTCGGAGACAACTTGTATACCCTCCACACTTGCACTATGAAGAGAAAAGGGATTCTTATGTGTTGCGTGCCATTATTGTCAAGGTGGTTTATTTCTCACCTCCCTAAATAAGTATTGAAGAATGAAGAAGGTTTGGGTTGGTCGTAAAGGATAATGTCACTTTCTCACTCGGATATTCTCTGGTATTCCCGATCTATGGGAGATATTTTTGCCATTGACCGCTGCAGGGAATTCCCTAATGTCCCACTACTCGGAATTAGGGGAGGCATAACTTATAATCCTTCTCTGGCTTTGTGACAATTTGGTTATGCTCGAAGGGATGGTCCCCACGATATGCTTATCCAGGGCATTATGTTTAACTACGAGGATGATGTTCAAGGGTATCGTCATAGGTTCATACGAGCTTGGGGCATGGTAAACAGATTTGATATCAAGACCTTGGGGCTGAAGACTTCCATCCCTATGGAACCTTATCTCAAATGGGTATGAGCTCGTGATCAGAACCTTATAATGCCATATATAGCCATCTTACCAGTGGTTGTGGAGCCCATCACCGAAGGAGATGTTCTTTATACAGTTCTCCATCCTGACACGCCCACTGATCTTGAAGAGCTGCAGAGATCCTGGATTTAGTTGAAGAAAGAACGGGATACCTTTAGAGATAATTTCTATGTCAATAAGAGGAAAGTATTGGAACTCATGAAGCAACTTCACAAAGAGAAAAGTCTTAATGTCTATCTCGACACAAAGAGGAAGCGCCCATGGGAAACCTGATTTCTTGGATTTTAGAGTTTTTTTTCCAATTGTAAGCCTAAAAGGAAATTGTATTTTGAATTCTACCAATAAAATATTTATTTCATTTTGGTTCACAAATTTAAACTTCCCGAAGTCCTTGAAAGCATCACATAAGCATAACATACATTTCATTGCATAAGCAGGTATTTCAAGACAGGTTTCTTATACTTTTCTCTGTTTATTTCAGCAAAAGAAATGGCTCTCGAACAAACAGTAAAGGATCTTCAAGCTCAAAATGCTCAGTTTCAACAGATGTTCCTGGCTCTGGCCAAGAGGAAAGAAGATCTAAAAGCTCTGATCATCAAAGTGAAGACCAAGAAGCCAAAGAAACCAGTTGGTGTCTTGAATTTGGGTAGAAGGTTCAGAGGTCCGGCCAAGAGAGCTCTAGATTTCGCAACCACGTGGGATGAAGGGGACAATCAAGAAGAAAAGCCCAAGGAGGGAGACAATAACCCAAGGTCTGAGGAAGATGAACCTGACTATTCTGAGGAGCAGTATCCTCCTGTTGATGATAAATAAAAACAGCTGGAGGATCGGCTCAATGCTATAGAGATCCAAAGGGTAGCCGGACTGGATTTTGAAGAGCTAGGACTGGTCTCAAGGACCACCCGCGAAAATTCAAGGTCCCCACCTTTTCCAAGTACGACAGTGTCTCCTGCCCTAAGCTGCATTTAAGGTCATATGTCAGGAAGATTCAACCACACACTACTGACAATAATCTGTGGGTACATTTTTTCCAGGAGAGTTTGGTAGAGACTTAGTTGGAATGGTTCTATCAACTGGAAAGAACCAACATTCGTAATTGGGAAGATATGGCTACTGCTTTCTACAAGCAGTACCAATATAATGCTGACCTCGCCTTAACTCGTACGCAATTGCAAAGTATGTCTATGAGTTCCGACGAAGGTTTTAAAGATTATTCCCAAAAGTGGAGAGACCTTGCGGAAGAGTCCAGCCTCCGTTGTCTGATAGGGAGCTGGTGGACATGTTCTTAGGCACGTTGTCTAGGCCATTCCTTAACCATCTGATTGGAAGCTCTTCTACTGGTTTCACTAAACTGGTACTGACTGGTGAACGGGTAAAAGCTGGCATCAAAAGTGGTAAAATCCAATGAGATGCATCCTCCAGTACTGCAAAGAAACCTTTCACAGGAAAGAAGGAGGTCAATGCTTCTTATGGCCAAAGAAATCACAACAAAACTGAACATCGTCCGACGGTAGAGGCTGTTATGATTTCTAATTCTGCCTCAAACCAACAACAAAACAATCAGCATATGCCATATGCGCCTAGAAGACAGTTTACTCGGATCAACATGACCTTATCCCAAGTTTTTCCACACCTGATGAAGTCCAATCTGGTGACCCTAAAGGAGGCCCCTAAGAATCCCAATACTGCATCTCCCTGCTACAATCCAAATTCCCGATGTGCCTACCACTCTAAAAATTCAGGGCATGATACAAACGATTGTTGGGCTCTAAAGAACAAGGTGAAAGACCTTATTAATGAAAAGGAGGTTGAATTTGATCCCCCTGAGACTCCCAACATCATAACTGCACCTATGCCTAAGCATGGCCCGAGAGTCAGTGTTATTGATGTTGTCTCCGCCACAGAAGATGCTGACAGTAGTTATAACTAGGACAAGTGTATCTTCCCAACTATCAGCGGTGGACTCAGCAATTGGGAGGCCAAAGATTTTGTTCCCATCTCTTTTATTCAAGAGTAATTTGTCTTTTGTTTTTGAGGATATGTAATGTTTGAACAATTGAAACTTTAAAGCCTTGTGTCTTACCCGAGGCACAATGGTCTATTTATGAGGGTCATTACTTCATTTTCATATGTCATCAATACAATATTGGACATTTTGCATGCAAATTTTGCGCTATTTATTTTTCTTTTCTGCCTCTTTACTTTATCAAAAAATATACAGCTATGCTCTTATACACACCCACATGTCGAACTGCAGATCCACATCCACTCTGGATCCCATTGGTAACGGTTCTGCTATTGCCCGTTATGACTTTGAAAATCCAATATACCAAGCCGAGGAAGAAGGTGAGGAAGATTGTGAAGTACCAAGAGAACTTTCCAGACTGTTACAACGGGAAGAAAGGGCAATACAACCTCATGAAGAGCCGATTGAGACAATTAATTTGGGTATTGAAGAGGACAAGAAAGAAGTCAAGATAGGTGCCAATCTGGAACATAGTGTCAAAGAGCAGTTAATACAGATGCTACATGACTATGTTGAGGTTTTTTCCTGGTCATACGAAGACATGTCGGGACTTGACATTGATATTTTGGTTTATCGCCTTCCGACAAAAGAGGACTGCCCTCCAGTGAAACAGAAGGTTCGTCGCATGCGGCCAGAGATGTCAGAAAAGATTAAGGTTGAAGTCATAAAACAGTTCAATTCCAGTTTCTTATCCGTCACCTCTTATCCATAATGGCTTGCCAATGTTGTTCCAGTACCTAAGAAGGATGGTAAAGTACATATGGGTATGGATTACAGAGACCTGAATAGGGAAATCCCCAAGGATGACTTCCCACTTCCCCACATCGATGTTATGGTTGACAACATCGCACAACATAAAGTATTCTCCTTCATGGATGGTTTCTCCAGATACAATCAGATCAAAATGGCACCTGAAGACATGGAGAAAACGACCTTCGTCACACAGTGGGGCACTTTCTGCTACATAGTTATGCCATTTGGGTTAAAGAACGTCGGGGCAACCTATCAGCGTGCCATGGTAGCTTTGTTTCACGATATGATCCATAACGAGACAGAGGTCTACATTGATGATATGATAGCCAGGTCTCAGACTGAAGAGGAGCACCTCGATCACCTACAGAAGCTGTTTGAAAGGTTGAAGAAATACAAACTAAGGTTAAACCCGAATAAGTGCACCTTCGAAGTAAGATCTGGTAAGCTCTTAGGCTTCGTTGTCAGCGCCAAAGGTATTGAGGTAGACCCCGTAAAGGTTAAATCTATATAAGAAATTCCAACTCCTCGCACTGAGAAGGAGGTCAGGGGATTCTTGGGACGTCTGAATTGCATTACCAGATTCATTTCACATCTGACCGCTACTTGTGAGCCAATCTTAAAATTAATGAAGAAAGATCAAGCAGTGAAATGGAATGACGACTGCTAGAATGCCTTTGACAAAATCAAGGAATATCTTCAAGAGCCTCCAATTTTAATGCCTCCAGTTGAAGGAAGACCTCTGATCATGTACTTAACAGTGTTAGAGAACTCAATGAGGTGTGTGTTGGGGCAGCATGACGAGTCTGGTCGAAAATAGCATGCAATATACTACCTTAGAAAAAAGTTTACCGACTGTGAAATAAGATACTCACTGCTCGAGAAAACTTGTTGCACTTTGGCATGGGCTGTTCTTCGACTAAGACAGTATATGTTGACTCACACTACCTTACTGATATCTAAAATGGATCCTATCAAATACATCTTTGAGAAGCCCGCTCTCTCTGGAAGAATAGCAAGATGGCAAATGATCCTGACTCAATATGACATTCAATACACAACCCAAAAAGCAATAAAGGGAAGTGTACTAGCTGATCATTTAGCTCATCAGGCTGTGGATGACTACCAATCCATGAATTTTGAGTTCCCGGATGAGAACATCATGTTAGTAACTGATTGTGAAGAACCTGGACCAGATGAAGGACCTGAAAAAGGATCCTGATGAACTATGGTTTTTGACAGAGCTTCCAACGCTCTTGGAAATGACATCAGTGTCGTGATCATATCTCCCGAAGGCTGTCATACTCCTTTCACTTCTAGGCTATGTTTCAATTGTACCAACAATATGGCTGAGTATGAAGCATGTATTATGGGTCTCAAAGCTGCTATCGACTTAAGGATCAAATTCTTGAGTGTATTTAGAGACTCGGCCCTAGTAATCAGTCAAATCAAAGGAGAATAGGACACGAAGCATCCTAATCTTATCCCATACAAAGAGCATGTGTTGACACTGGTTCCATACTTTCAAGAAGTTACCTTTGAGCATTTTCCATGAGAGGAAAATCAATTAGCGGACGCGCTAGCTACTATGTCATCCATGTTCAAAGTCAAGTGGGATAATGAAGCTCCTCAAATCACTATTGAAAGGATGGATGAACCAACATATTGTCATGAGATTGGTACTGAAGAAATAATGGACAAGCCTTGGTTCCATGAAGTCAAAAGATATCTCGAAGCCCAAGAGTATTCTGAGGGAGCTTCAGTCAATGATAAGAAGTTCCTAAGAAGGTTCTCCGCTAACTTCTTCCTCAGTAATGGGGTCCTCTACAAGAGCAACCACGACTCTACCTTGCTTCGGTGTGTAGACAAGAGTGAGGAAGAAAAGATTATGACTGGTTTGCATGAAGGTACCTTTGGCACTCATTATAGTGGGTACATGATGGCTAAAAATATCCTACGGGCAGAATACTACTGGTCCACTATGGAAGCAGACTGTTATCAACATTCACGAACTTGTCACAAGTTCTAGATCTATGCGGATAAAGTACATGTGCCTCCGGTTCCTCTAAACATTCTGACTGCTCCTTGGTCATTCACAATGTGGGGTATCGACATGATTGGAGAGATTAGACCTACAACTTCTAATGGACACTGCTTCATCCTGGTTTCCATTGATTACTTCATGAAGTGGTTTGAGGCAGCCTCATTTTCTTCTGTTACCAAGAACGTTGTGGCCCGATTCATCAGACATAACCCCATCTGTCGGTACGGTATTCCAGAAAGAATCATCACGGATAATGGTACCAATCTTAATAACACTATGATCACTGAGCTCTGCACGTAATTCAAGATCCAACATTATAACTCTTCTCCTTACCGGCCTAAGATGAATGGCGTTGTAGAAGCTGCTAATAAAAACATCAAGAAGATCATACTGAAGATGATGGTGACATACAAAGACTGGCATGAGATGTTACCATTTGATCTTCAGGTTACCATAACATAATGCGCACATCAACAGGGGCAACTCCTTTCTCTCTGGTATACGGTATGGAAGTTGTCCTATCCATTGAAGTCTAGATTCCTCCCTTGAGAATCATGAAGGATGTAAATTTGAATGAAGACGAATGGATTTAGACTCGACTTGACCAATTAAACCTGATTGATGAGAAGAGGCTTGCGGTTGTCTGCCATGGTCAGATGTACCAAAAACGTATGATCAAAGCTTTTAACAAGAAGGTCAGACGTCAAGTATATCGGGCCGGTGATCCAGTAATCAAGTGTATTATCCTACCACAAGGTGATCCCAGGGGAAAATGGGCTTCCACATACGAAGGGCCATTTGTGATCAAGAACATATTTTCTGGTGGAGCCATGATCTTAACCACCATGGACGGTGACGACCTTTCGCACCCTGTAAACGCGGACATAGTTAAAAGATACTACACATGAACAAAGACCCGCTAGGTCGACTGGCCTAGGAAAAAATAAGGGCATCACGGCTAACCAAAAGGGTTCAGGCAAAAATTAGGGATATATATGAAAAAAAAATCTGTACACCCGGCAAGTCGAAAACCTGAAAAGGTGACTTGGGCAAAAAAGGGTATCCCGATGGACTGAAAATACGAAAGGGTAGTTCGGGCAAAAGTTAGGGATTTAAAGTGTATAACTATGTCTCGCTGGATCACCTTACAACCAAATCTTTAGTATCAACTATCAAGCTCAAACGATACTAATCAATCCAGTCACCTTCAGACAAGCAGCGAAAGAGATGAGACACTCAAAGACATAAAGGAAATAGAAGAATGGGAACCCAATGGGATTATTTCACATAGCTATTTTCTTTGTATGCTATTTTGTAAGGTTTTATTCTTACGACGACATTCTCTTACTAGGATATCCGTCTCCTTGTACATAAACGCTTATCCAAGTTAATACAAAGCTATTCCTTTGAAAGTGAAAAACTTTTTGTTTTTATTTTTCTGGTTTTGTTGCAAAACGTCCAGTGGTTATTTTTGAACATATGCATTTGAATGTGATTACTGTTTACAAATATACGCATAAAAAACAGAAAGACAGGACAATGTCTAAGGGCACTCCACAAAATCCCCACAGATATTTCCTCCAGCAGATACCTTCTCCAGCAGGTACAAAGGCAAAGACATCCTACTACAAGGTCACTGCCATATTCTCAGTATGAAACCTAATGGTGTGTGGTGTTCTCATATCCTCGGCGAAGCAAGAATATCCAAATTACTACTATAATAAAAAGATTCCCCAATGAAGTCGCCAAGCTTCCCAGGATTCCCCAGCCGAATTTCAACAAAACCCCTAAGCAGTTCACAGTGTTCTTTCTTTCCCCAACATAGTTTATTTCTATAATAGCGGAAATTCATCTCCCAGCATGTCAACTTCAAACAAAATCTGAAGACATACATTCTTCATCCCCAGCTGCAATCATGGATTTATTTTCCTTAATTCTGCAACGCTGTAACAGAACAGCTGATATGTTCATACATTGCATTCATACATAATTTCTATAAACCTCATAGCATATGAAACACAAATGCATATATCATAATCTCATTTATTTTGAGAGCATCGTGCAATTTATATATCATGACATCGTATGAAATGAATTTACCTTTTCAGGTTAAATTCACAGACAAACAAACAATATCAACTTATATAACATGTCAAAGATTAACGCCCGAAACCAAATGGGGAAACTATCTACACGACTCAATGGTATAAACTCCCGAAGCAAGACGGGTTTACCAACAAATACAGTAGGCCACAGATTAATGCCCGAAACTAGACGGGGAACTATCTATGTGACCAATGTTGCCAAGTTCTAGATTAATACCTGTAACAAGCTAGGACAACTATCTGTGGACGACCAACTGTAGATTAATACCTGTAACAAGCCAGGAAAACTATCTACATGAGGAGATTAAAGATTAATACCTGTAACAAGCCAGGAAAACTATCTTTCTTTCTCAGGTCAGAGATTAATACCTGAAACCAGCCAGGACAACTATCTCAATGACTGATAAAAACAAGTTCCAGATTAATACCTGTAAAAAGCCAGGAAAACTACTTATGGACGACCGACTGTAGGCTAATACCTGTAAAAAGTCAGGAAAACTATCTACATGAGAAGATTGAAGATTAATACACGTAACAAGCCAGGAAAACTATCTTTCTTTCTCAGGTTAGAGATTAATACCTGAAACTAGACGGGACAACTATCTCAAACGACCGACAATTTTTAAGTTCCAGATTAATACCTGAAACCAGACAGGACGATTATCTGTGAATAAATGATTTATAGATTAACACATTAAACCAGACAGGAAAACTATCTATATGACCAGACGAAGCAATCTTACACGGGTTCCTTCTCATATATCTCCGGATGCAGACTAACACAGACTCATCCTAAAACATCCCTACACATGCTCTTTCTAATACCTTTCTAGATAATGGTTAATTCTATTACCCCCCGCAAGTTTACTGTGAAGCCTGGATTTCAACCAGAAAGAAGTAAACTCCCATCTCTCCAGTACAGAGATAACTCCTCAATAGAGCCTTGGACAACTGAAGTTCCTAGATTCTATTCCCCACAGAGTTTTCCTCAAGTGGGAGAATAATAGAAATCCACAGTCCCCAACGGAGTCCTCCTCATACAACAAGAACATTGATCCCCTACGAAGAGACCTCTTATGAAGTTAGTATCTAATTCGGATGGCATATTTACGCCCATCTCCGATGATTCTCTGTCATCTTCTCCAAATGGGATCTATAAGCCCATTCTCGACATCATCAACCAACGGTGTTACTTCATGCGAGTGCAAATTTTTGGGCACTCTAGTGTTCAATCATCTTCCACCTTCAGATCACGAAAGGCAGACAAGCCAATCTAAATCCTCAAGTTTATGAAGATTGAACAGGGGCAGCTGTTGTACCCCAAATTTTTCCCTCCCATTTTTATTCAAGATATGCTCCTAGAGGTCCTCAATTGCTCAAGGTTTATAAAGAGTTAACCAAACAAATTCTCCTCCTAAGCAATGAAACTCTAATTAGGGTTTCACTTTTCATCGAGATGTTTGAGCTCCGAAGGTCTCAAATGTTTTCCATGGTCCTAATATGCCTTCAAGATTGTCCATGACAAACTTCATGCCTTCCACTACAAGTTTGCCCAGTCAATTGCTCAAATACTGGAAAATCAACTGTACTAGGTCAAAAGTCAATTGTGGCCCACATATAGTCAAACTTCAAGATTTTTGGTCAACATCAACATTTTGAAGTGATATCCATCATTTGATCAAGGGTTGATCATGATTCCTTACGAAATGCTCCTAATCTATCAAAAGTCAAGATTTGCTAAATTAGGGTTTCTATAGGAAAAGCCAACTAAACTTTGACCAGGCATAACTTTTAGCTACTTCATCCATTTTCCACAACCAAAGCTCATTTTTAAGAGAATCTAATTACCTACAACTTCTCTTTTGTCCTCAAGTTCAAGAGATGAACCATTTTAAAGATACAAGCTCATACATTACATGTCATTTTCAAAAAGTCAACAAAAGACACTTTTTGTCAAGACCATTTATATCAAGATAAAGTCTTCAAATGCAAAATTAATCAAAAGAGGGATTAAAGTAGACTTCTTGGGCTTTCCAAAACGTCCAAGGTTATCATCATGAGATAAAAATTTAGCAAGTTATGGCTTGCCCAAATTGGGAAAAGTTTTGAAATTTCAAGAATTATGCATTGGACAAAATTAAACTTTTAGGTCAATGGCCTAACTTCTTGGGCTTCAAAGGTATTCCTAACCTTATAAGGGACCTCTAATCTCATTTTTACATTGCCTTACCATTTTTATTTATTATGTTCATATTTATTTTAATTTATTTCAAATAAATACAAAGTAAATTGTACAAAATAAATGGAGATGAGCTTTGGCATTTGGGCTGATGATTTGTCTTGCCTAGAAGCCCACAAATTCGTGCCAAGATGTCCAAGTTCATCCAAATATGAAAATGGAATGAAATCTCAAGTTTTGGTAATTTCTTAAATTGTGATCATGGCTTTAAACAACATTTTTATGCCTTGATTTCTTTCCTTCTTACCTTGTCCCCTCCATCTCCTCTATATAAGGATCATTTTTGCAAGCCAAACTCACGCATAAGTCACAAAAGCAAGCCATACAAATTTCACAAAAAAATCCAAAAGTTGTCAAAACTCACAACATACGACCCAGTTGCTCCCAAGCCAAACCAATCCTCATATTGTCTTCCTGAAGATCCCAGGGAGCCATCCATACTCCCAGCTTGCTCTCAAACGCCCCAGAACACCCCACGTAGAATCGCCGGTGGTAAGATTTTTCCTCTTTTCGAATCTTTAATTGCATGAATGTTTAACCTTTTTGATGGTATATGTACACTAGTGATGGAGTTTAGGGCATGTTTGGATGATCACATGCCGTTTTGGATGTCAGAAACACATAGTACCATATTTGACCGTCATTAGGATTTCATATTCGAATCCAACGATGCGTGAGGTTTTAGCAATTTTAGAGGTCATATTCGTGATAAGGAGACTTTTTTAAGTCAGTCTGTATTGCTCGTTTTTTTATTTGACCATGTTTACAGGGAATCCCAACGGAGAAGACGGTGGAAACCACCAGCTCCGGCGGTTGGACTGGCCGAATCTGGGTCAAAAGCTGGTATGGGTTTTTTCGTTCATCCCATTGGTTAGATCCAAATAGTGGATCTCTCTCTCTACTCTTGATTGTCCCATTCAAATACAAAGGGGCCCACCGGAGGGCACGCGTATGACAACTCAGCATTATGACTCATTTTATATTATATATGTTTCTTTATGATTATACTAACGAAGGTAAAGCCGTCCCAACAGTTGGGTGTGTGAGTGTTAAGGAGTTATGTGTGTGGGGGGTCAGGGGTTCGACCCCTGCCTCTTGCATTTTCATTTTTTTTCTAATTTTGTATGCATATCCCATACTTCCAATTACCACGCGCACACCATATGTCCTCAAATCACCACCATCAAAGCATCACATCATCAGATCCAATATCCTAGAACCAGGCGCTCATGATGGACCTTAAAAGGAGCAACACCATTGAATCATACACAACCTCTGGGCTCCCTCACTTATGGGCCTAGCGAATTTCAACATACACCCTCCTGTTTAGTCTAAACGCCAGGCCCATTTTTTTTTGTTTTCTCATCTTTTTAGGTTTTTATTTATTTATTATTTGTTTTATATTTATTTATTTTCCAAAATCTCTAATAATACAAAAATAAAAAAATAATAATAATTAGACTTAAACTTAATTTAAATTTTGTAAATTAATTAAATTAATTATTCTAACTTTATTTTATCAATTTAAAATCAATTAGGCTTAGATTTATTTCATGCAGATTTTTCTTAATAAAAATACAAAAAATATTATAATTAGGTTTAATTTCATTTAATATTTTTAAATTAATTTATATTTAAATTAATGTAATTATTTTATTAAGAATGAACAAAAACAAAAAAAGGATTTTCTTTTATTTAGTTTATTTAGGGTTGTAGACGTTCTTCTACATTTCGCGCGCGTTCAATTCTTCCTTCCTATTTTTTTCATATTTATGTATCTGCTAACAGTATGTAATAGATAATTAACTAGGACATTTACTTTATCGCTTTCTATATTTTCCCCATTTTTGGACATGTAGATATCGCCCTCCCCAAAAGCATTGTAATAGCGTAGGATTTACGATTCCCGCACTTTAAATTTCTGCAAAATATTAATTGTTAGTAACTAGGCTTGTATGGAAAGACTGAAAACAAAATGTTAGCTGTGATACGGTGGAAGAACCGACTGTTTTGAAAAATGATGGTTTGCGTTTTGTGTTTTGTATTTGCAAAATGTCGCGGTAAGCAAGAGTCACCACCGACTTTTATTTTATCCAATCAGTAAAAGGAAAAAGAACAGAAAAAACCTTTTTCGGGATGTTTCTGAGTACGGGGGGGGGGGGGGGGGTAGATTATAGAAATGGAAGGTGTTAGCACCCTTTCTATCCATGGTTTTCCATGGGATCTTAGGTACTTGCTCATCTTTTAAAATTGATTGTGTGTGTTTGTTTTGAAAAGTTTTTGTTTTACTTCGTTTTAACCCTTGCTTCTGTCTTCAAGAGTGCTACGAAGTGTTTTTGAAAACTTTGTTTGAGAAAGTGTTTGGTGTGAAAAAAAAGTTTGCCTTGAGAAATTACCTACTAGCATCTACCTAATCGAAAAAGGGCTGTTTTTATTCTCGTTTCCTTTAGACAGCTCTATCCTATTATTGAGAAATAGGTAGCACCGTTGTTGGAGTTGTAAGGGTCAATTTGTAAGGGACGTGCGATCACTAAAGCAATGTTAGGATGTTTTAGTAATAACCCTAGAGTCTTAAGATCATATTCGAGGCAACATTTCTGAGGCAACATTTCCGAGCGAGACTTTTAATCTTTGTTAGACATGAGGGTAACCACTAAGACACCCTATACTTAATGACTATTTATTGAAGGCAACCGAAGTGAGAGTATACCCTAGGAGTGCACATGTGCGAGTGATTTGATTTCAGTTATTATCTTTGCACATTAGGGTTTTCTAGCCATTTTAAATTATCATGCAATCTTGTCATACAATCCTATTAACATACATCTAAACAGTTAATATTTGCGAGAATTAAAATGCGAGAAATAAAACCTACGCTATTACAAGGCTTCGGGGTAAGGATTAATTACATAGCCAAAAACCCGTAAAAAACGATAAATAAAGAAAGTCCTAGATTAAACTATTATATACCGTGGACAATTACATTAATATTGCAAACAATAATAATAAACGCGCGTGATGAATTGAATGCAAAATAATTAGGGTTTTGACCCAACTATACCTAATTGCAATTTAAAAGAAAAATCATTTTTTTTCGTTTTTGTGTTATTTGAGAAAATAAAGTTTAATTGAAACAAAACCTAAATACTAATTAACTTAAATTTAAGGAAAATAATTAAACTAACCTATTTTTGTGTTTTTTATTTTGAGAAAGAAATAAAAATTAAATCAAGAGTTGAACCCTAATTTGCTAATTGATTTTAATTATATAAAAAGAGTTAGAATTATCCTAGATTAAATTAAACTAATATTAAATTAAATTTGATAAAATAAAACCTAATTCTAATTTTTTGTGAAACTCTTGATTTTATGATTTTTTTTGTAAAAAAAAGAAATTAATTGTGTTAGAAAACAATTAAGCAAATTAAATAAATAAAAGAAAAAGAAAAGAGAAAAGAAAGGAATGGGCCTGATAGCATTAGCAAGAGGGGGGGGGGGGTGAATCTGATTTCTTGGCCCAACAATTCCTAGCCCTTTTTGACTTTGCCAAATCCTGTGTGCGTGCTTGACTTAGGTGCATGATGGTCCTTCATTGGATAACCTTGGATCTGCAGCCTTGATGGATGGGACGACCAGATCTAGATAGTGCACAATGGATACCTTGCCATATGATACACTGGATTGCCCTGAAAATGTTGAGAAAATAAAATGCACATGCCTGGGATCGAACCTAGGACGTGTGCATCAAAGGCCAACAACCACACCATCTGCGCTAGCTTGTTTAGTTGTAATAATAACGAAGCAAATAAAATATAATACAAATAACATGCCACGCTTCCCAAAACGCGCGCAGATTCATACAAGCCACTCACATACTGCCACGCCATTGTCTTCTTCGTGGCTTCCGTCGTTTTAGATAAAAGGCTTTTACCTACGGACACCAGGCGTAGGTATAACCCTTGTTCATTCCAAAATCATGTGTGTGTATGATAAATGAAAACCAATGGTACCAATCAACTCGTTGCAACCTCACGAGCATCATGGTACCATTATTAAGGTCCAATTTTCCCTGTACATAAAACCCCTAAAAACGAAGCAAGAACCCTAGCCATGGCAGCTTCGTGTTCAGTCAACAAAAATACAATTAAATATAACGATTAGCTTGCAAACATCTCAAGGATTAAAAATATGCCAATCAATCATGTTAAAGATGCCAGAATCAAGATATTCGAATTCAAGAAAAGAGACAAACCGTGTGACTCTTACAGGGTGTTTCAAGGCGTGGGGAAGCTTACTAGCGATTGAAACACGGTCCTGGGGAGTCCAGCAATTGATTGGTATGATTAGAATGGCTTGAGATGGCCTGAAACTTGGAAATCAGTTTGCAATTTTTTCTTGAATTTTTGCAATTTGTTCTTTGCCTTTGCTCGCCTCTAGCCTCTCTCTTTTGGTCTGCACTTGTCCCTTATGTATCCAAGAATGTATTAGGGTTACAATTTGTTTCAAATCTTTTCCAATTATGAATATTGATTCATGATTCAATCCTTGCACCAAATATTTCCAAATCAAGCAAATTCAATCTTTTTGTGTCCAAATGGAGCCTTGCACGATTTGATCTTGTCTCCAATTGTGTAATGGACCTAATCATGCACAAAATCTCCATATTTAATTAGTTTTTGATATTTTCATTATTTTATATTAATTTTATTTGATTTAAATGAAATAAAATCAAAATAAATAACAAAAATAAAAGAGTGACAAGTGGAAGGGCTCATGGGTCGTGGGTCACATTACAAACTCAGTGCAAGTATAAAAAGTTGGGCCCATTTGACAAAAAAAATGCAATTTTGGACACATTTGACTTTTGGCAATTTTGCAAAAAGGATTAACTTGGCCAATTCATAACTCTCTCAATTTGGACCCTAGAGAGGTGTTCTTGGACTTTTTAGAAAGCTTAAGATATCCTCTAATCAACCCTTTTGGTATCATGTCAATTGAGTCTTCCATGTTCATGTATGAAGCTTTCACCCAAAAGGTGTTTTTGTTGACTTTTCAAAATGACCTATAATGTCCAAATTCATATCTTCTTGTGAGTGCATATTTTGAACTTGGGAGATGAAGATGAATTGTAGGGAATTACATCCTCTTCAAAATGAGCTTTTGATGGGTCATTTTTTATAAATTATGAGAAAGTTATGCTTGGTCAAAGTTGAGTTGACTTTTCCTACAAAACCCTAATTTAGCAACTTTTGGGTTTTGATGAATTGTGAGCAATCCTTGAGGAACCATGATAAACTATTGATCAAATGATGAATAATAATTCAAAATGAGAATGTTGACCAAAAATCTTGAAGTTTGACTGTATGTGGGACACAGTTGACTTTTACCCTAACAAAGTTGATTTTCAGGCCTTTGAGCAATTGACTGAGCAAAATTCCTCTACAAGGCTTGAAACTTGACATGGATGATCTTGAGAACATATTAGGACAATGGTGAGCATTTGGGATCCTTTGGACTCAAGCATCTTGATGCAAACTGAAACCCTAATTTGAGGTAAACTGCCTTAAGAGAGAGTGTGTCTGGTAAACTCTTGGACTTCCTTGAGCAATTTGAGGACCTCACTTGAAATGTATTGCCAAATATGGGAGGGAAAATTTTAGGGTACAACAGCTGCCCCTGTTCAATCTTCTTAAACCTGAGGATGTAGATTGGCTTGTCTGCCTTTCGTGATCTGAAGGTTGAAGATGATTGAACACTAGAGTGCCCAACAATTTGCACTCGCATGAAGTGGTACTTGTCTTGCGATATCGAGAATAGGCTTATAGATGCCATTTGGAAGTCAATGATGGAAGATGGGCTTAAAGATGCCATCATAAGAAGTGTTGATCGCATAAGAGATTCCTTTGCGAGAACCCGTATACCTGTTGTATAGGAGGACTATGCTGGGGAATGCTATTCTCTGTCTTGAGAGAAATAGAGTTTTAGGAAATTCAGTTGTCCGTTACTCTATTGGGGAATCATCTCTTAGTCGAGGAGATGAAAATGAACTGCTATCTAGTCGTGCTTCAGGCTTTGCAATTTCCTAACTCTTATCTGGTCGTGCTCCAGGCTTCAGAGGGAATTAAGTGGTTATCCGGTCGCATCCGGGTTTCAACTTGAATTTAAGGCATACTAATATCTGGTCAATTTCCAGGCTTCATAGTAATTGGCTGAGTAAGCTGCCATTTGGTCGAATTCCAAGCTTCGTAGTACCTTATACTGTTATCTGGTCGTGTCCCAGGCTTCAGTGTCCTTTATCGCTATCTGGTCGTGATCCAGTTTTCATAGCGTTCTATACCGTTATCTGGTCGTGCGCCAGGCTTCACGGTGTCTTATACCATTGTCTGGTCGATTCCAGGCTTCATGGTATCTTGTATTGCTATCTGGTCAATTTCCAGGCTTCACAATAACTTGCTGAGGGTTAAGCTGTTTTCCGGTCGATTTCTGGGCTTCAAAGCTTGAACTGGAATATAAATCTTAGTGTCGATTTGACTAATCCCGGAGCGGTCTCGGATTAACTTTGACTGGTGTAGAAATCAGGGGAATCTTAGCGGCGATTCGGCTGACCCAGACGAAAGCCTCAAAATGTCTTCAAATAGAAAAGAAACCTTAGTGTTGGTTTGACTGAACTAGAGAAAACTTTGTCATAACTTGATTGCATCTTTTCCTGAAAGGTAAAGAGTTAGTCGTATGTAATGTCATGATGTATGAAATGTATTGAGTAATGATGTTCTCAAAATAAATGAGATCATGCTGCATGATGCATATGCGCATGCCATGATGTATGGATATGCAATGTTCTTGTGATATTCTCCGGCTGGGGAGAATAAATCCCAGACTGCTGTTGGAGAGTATAAGGAGTTGATCTTCGTTCTCGCTGGGGATAGTGATCGAAGATGATTCGCTGGAGACTTGCGTCTGTTCTGCTCGAGAATATTCCACCGGGAGAGACTCTGTTTGAGAATAACCCTGTGGGAGAATGACTTTATGGGGAAGAGAGATACTCTGTTGGAAGATCTACTGATTTGGAGAAATAAACTCAGCTGATGGTGAACTTCTATTGCTGGTGATAGATAAACTCTGCTTTGGGAGAATTAACACCACTGTCTTTGGATACTCCCTACTCTGCGGGGAGTGTATGTACCTTTAGTCATATTCTCAAGCTGGCTCTATCCCTGTACCTGGTGGGTAGAGCAACTGTAAGGTTTGGGCACTTCTTGTTTGCCCCTGTTCCTGGAATTACGAGTAATTGTCTTTTGTTTCTTATGTAAATATTTATGAGCAGCAATTATTTTCAAATGCATATATAAAAAATGAATCATTGGATGTTCTTGCAAAACAAAATAGAAAAAGAAAAACACAAGTGTGAAAATGAATTATATTGAATTTTGAAGTTAGCCTGTAATAGGCGTTTTGTACAAGAGGCTGATGTCCTAGTAAGAGAACACCGCCGAGGGAACAGAAATTATACAATTTGTGTAAAAGAAAGAAAAACAGCTATGTGAAACAATCCCACCGGGTTCCATCTCTGCTATTGCCTTTATATCTTCGAGCGTCTCATCACTTTGCTACTTGGTCGAAGGTAGATCAGATTGATTGGCGCCGTCCGAGCTTGATAGTCGATACCGAAGTCTGGTTGCAAGATGATCCAATGAGACATAGTATTACGCCTTAATCCCTAATTTTTGCCTGAACCGCCCTTTCGGGTTTTCAGTCCATCGGGATACCCTTTTTTGCCCAAGCCTCCTTTTCAGGTTTTCGGCTTGCCGGGTGTACAGTTTCTTTTCATTTTCATCCCTTACTTTTGCCCGAACCCTTTTGGTTCGCCGAGAAGCCCTTATTTTTGCCTAGGCCGGTCAACCTAGTGGGTCTTTGATTAGGCGTAGTATTTTTTCACTATGTCTGCATTAACAGGGTGAGGGAGGTCGTCACCATCCATGGTGGTTAGAATCATAGCTCCTCCTGAGAAAATGTTCTTAACCACAAATGGCCCTTCGTACATAGGGTCCATTTGCCCCTGGGATCACCTTGTGGCAGTATGATGTGTTTGATCACCAGATCCCCTGACTTGATATTCTTGACATCTGACTTTCTTGTTAAAAGCCTTGATCATTCTCTTTTGATACGTCTGACCATGACAAATAGCAGTAAGTCTCTTTTCATCGATTAAATTCAGCTGATCAAGCCGGGTTTAGATCCAGTCGTCTTCGTTCAAACCTGCATCCTTCATAATCCTGAGAGAGGGTATCTGGACTTCGATGGGTAGGAACTCCTCCATGCCATACACCAGAGAGTAGGGTGTTGCCCCTGTAGACGTCCGCGCTTAGGTACGGTACCCATGAAGAGCGAATGGTAACATCTCGTGCCAGTCTTTGTATGTCACCGTCATCTTCTGCACAATCTTCTTCATGTTCTTATTAGCTGCTTCAACAGCCCCATTCATCTTCGGCCGGTAAGGAGAAGAGTTGTGATCCTGTATCTTGAAATGTTTGCAGAGCTCGGTGATCATTGTATTGTTGAGATTTGTACCATTGTCCGTGATGATCCTCTTTGGTACACCATATCGACAGATCAGATTGTGTCGGATAAACCGCGTCACGACATTCTTGGTTACCGTAGCAAAGGAAGCTGCCTCGACCCACTTCGTGAAATAATCAATAGCTACCAGAATGAAACGATGCCCATTAGACGCAGTAGGTCTGATCTCACCAATCATGTCGATGCCCCACATTGCAAAAGGCCAAGGAGCTGTCAAAACATTCAGAGGAACCGGAGGTACATGCACCTTATCCACATAGACTTGGCATTTATGTCAGGTTCGAGAATGCTGATAACAATCGGCTTCCATAGTAGACCAATAATATCCATCCCGTAGGATCTTCTTTTCCATAGTATGTCCACTGGAATGAGTTCCGAAGGTGCCTTCATGTAGGTCTTCCATGATCCTTTCTGCCTCGCTCTTGTCTACACATCACAGTAAGGTTGAATCATGGTTACGCTTATAAAGGATCCCATTGCTAATGAAGAACTTTGCAGCGAACCTTCTCAAGAACTTCTTATCATTAACAGATGCACCCTCGGGGTATTCTTGAGCCTCAAGATACCTCTTTACCTCATGAAACCAGGATTTATCTGCTACCTCTTCTGTCTCAATGTCACAATAATGTGTGGGTTCGTCCAAACTCTCGATGGTAATCTGGGGAGCTTCATTGTTCCACCTGACTTTGAACATAGAAGACATGGTAGCTAGTGCGTCCGCTAACTGATTCTCCTCTCTTGGGAAGTGTTCAAAGATTACCTCCTCAAAGTGTGGGAGCAATGTCAGTACGTATTATTTGTAAGGAATAAGATTCGGGTGCTTCGTATCCCACTCGCCTTTGATCTGACTGATCACTAGAGCAGAATCTCCGAATACACTCAAGAACTTAATCCTTAGGTCAATAGCAGCTCGAAGACCCAGGATACATGCTTCACACTCCTCCATATTATTAGTGCAGTTAAAACATGATCGGGCGGTGAACGGAGTATGACAACCCTCAGGAGATATAATCACAGCACCGATGCCATTACCCAACGCGTTTGATGCTCCATCAAAATACATAGACCATCGGGATCCTTCCTCAGGTCCTTCATCCGGTCCAGGTTCTTCACAGTCGGTCACCAACATGATGTTCTCATCCGGGAACTCGAAATTCATGGATTGGTAGTCATCCATGGCCTGATGCGCCAAATGATCCGCCAATACACTCCCCTTGATTGCTTTTTGGGTTGTGTATTGGATGTCGTACTCAGTTAAGATCATCTGCCATCTTGCTATTCTTCCGGACAAGGCAGGCTTTTCGAAGATATACTTGATTGGATCCATCTTTGATATTAATAAGGTGGTGTGAGTCAGCATATACTGTCCCAGCCGGCGAGCAGCCCATGCCAAAGCGCAACAAGTTTTCTCGAGCAATGAGTATCAGGTCTCACAGTCGGTAAACTTTTTGCTAAGGTAGTAAATAGCATGCTCTTTTCGGCCAGACTCGTCATGCTGCCCTAGCACGCACCCCATTGAATTGCCCAGTACTGTCAAGTATAAGATCAAAGGTCTTCCTTCAACTGGAGGCATCAGAATAGGTGGATCTTAGAGGTATTCCTTGATTCTTTCAAAAGCGGTCTGACATTCATCATTCCATTCTACCACTTAATCATTCTTCAGCAGCTTGAAGATTGACTCACAAGTAGCGGTCAGGTGTGAAATGAACCTGGCGATGTAATTCAGCCGTCCCAAAAAGCCTCTAACTTCCTTTTCTGTGAGGGGAGCCGAAATCTCCTGTATGGCTTTTACCTTGGAAGGATCCACCTGAATACCCTTATCACTGACGACGAAACCCAACAACTTACCAGACCTTACCCCGAAGGTGCACTTGTTTGGGTTCAGCCTCAGCTTGTACGTCTTCAACCTGTCGAATAGTTTCTGGAGATGGTCAAGGTGCTCTTCCTCATTCTGGGACCTTACTATCATGTCATCAACGTAAACCTCAATCTCATGGTAAATCATGTCGTGGAACAAAGTGACCATGGTGCGCTGATAAGTTGCCCCAACATTCTTCAACCTAAAAGACATTACCTTGTAACAGATGGTGTCCCACTGTGTAAAGAAAGTTGTCTTCTCCATGTCCTCGGGAGCCATCTTGATCTGATTGTAACCATAAAAACCATCCATGAAGGAGAAGATTTTATGCTGCGCAGTGTTGTCGACCAGAACATCTATGTGAGGAAGTGGGAAATCGTCCTTGGGGCTTGCCCTGTTCAGATCTCTATAGTCCATACACATCCATACCTTACCATCCTTCTTAGGTACCGGAACAACGTTAGCAACCCACTGCGGATAAGAAGTGACAGCTAAAAATCTTGCGTCGAACTATTTCATGACCTCAGCTTTGATTTTCTCAGACATCTCAGGGCGCATACGGCAAACCTTCTGCTTTACCGGAGGACAATCTTCTTTAGTCGGTAGGCGGTGTACCTAATGTTAGTGTCCAAACCAAGCATATCTTCATAAGACCAAGCGAAGATCTCAACATAGTCACGTAACATCTGTATCAACCGTTGTTTGACACTAGGCTCCAGATTTGCACCTATCTTAACCTCTTTCCTGTCTTCATCTGTACCCAAATTCACTGATTCAACTGGCTCTTCATGAGGCTGTATGGCCCTTTCTTCCTGTAGTAACAGTCTAGCAAGTTCTCCAGGCACCTCACAATTATCTTCACCTTCGTCCTCATCTTGGTTTATCGGATTTTCGAAGTCATAACTGGCAGTAGCATAGTTGTTATCAATGGGATCCAGAGTGGATATGGATCTGCATTATGATACGTGAGTGTGTGTAAGAGAATAGCTGTTTTTGATAAAGCGAGAGACAGAAAAAGAAAAACAAGGAGCGCAAAATTTGTAATGCAAGAAACGTATAATGTTTTATTAATGATATATGAAATGACAAATAATAAGCCCTCAAAGGCAAAGCCAAGATGCCTCGGGAAAGGCACCGGGCCGCAAAGTTTTTTAAACTGTCTATTACAACTCTTAAAACAAAAGTCAATTACTGTGGAATAAAAGAAACAAGTATGAAGTCCTTCGCCATCCAGTTGCTTATTCCACCATTGGTTATAGGGTAGATCCAGCTGTCGATGTCTGAATCTTCTTCACTATCCTCAATTGCATTAATTCCATGATTGCTGATGTGCAGAGGAGGTCTTCCAATCCGTGCGTGCCTAACAGCCCTTTGAGCCCCTGTAGTAAAGCCCAAACCAAATTTGTCAGTTTTGTGTGTGAAATCAGGGAGCTGACCCCAATTTGTACACCCACCTTCTTAAATTTCAGCCCTGGCATCCTTGAGAGAAGCCATCTTCATCGGAGGTTTGTCAGTAGCAACTTCAGTTGATGCCAAAGTCTGGGGGACCTCTTCAAAGTTTTGACAAAGGGTTTTGATGAATTCCCCATCCATCTCCATGTAGCGAAAGGAATTGAGATGACTCACCATATACTCCTCTTCACCTTGTACCGTGACAATCTTCCCCTTCACCGGATATTTCAGCATTTGATGGAGCGTGGAAGTCACTTCCCCAGCCTTATGAATCCAAGGGCGACCCAACAAGCAAGAATATGATGGTCGGATATCCATCACATAAAAGGTGGATGCAAAAGTCTGAGAGTCAACTTTAACAGGGACGTCCACCTCCCCGTGCACCATCCTTTTTGATCCGTCGAAAGCCCTGACCATAATATTACTCAGCTTTAGAATCAAACCTTCATAGTCCAGACGGTCTAATGCCTTCTTTGGGAGAACATTCAATGAAGACCCGATATCCACCAGTACATGGGCCATAGTAGTGCCTCTGCACTCGATCGAGATGTGCATAGCATCATTGTGATTTCTTCCTTTAGCAGTCAGATCTGCATCTGAGAAACCCAACCCATTGTCGGTAGTCAAGCTAGCTACGCAATCTTTGAATTGATCGGCTGAAGTTTCCTGCGGCACATGCGTAGTTTTGAGGAATGCAATTAAAGCCTTTGCATGGGCTTTAGAACATAACAACAAGAACAACATGGAAATTTTTGATGGGGTCTACCCCAGCTGCTCGACTACGTTGTAGTCGCTCTTCTTGATGATTTTCAAAATCTCTTCTATCTCTTGTTTCGAGGTTTCTACAATGATCTTCTTAGGTGCCTCCGTCCGGGCAGGCTCACCTATGATTTCTTTGCCCCGAGTCCCAGATGGCTTGGCAACAGGGGTGATAACTGGAATAGGAACTGGGATGGTAGCTGATGTACCAGCAGATGGAATGACAATAGGTTTGTGGACAGTCGGAGGGGAGATCTCGGGAGAAAAGAGTCTTCCGCTTCTGGTGACCTTGCTGGCCCCGACAATATTGCTGATATCAACATCAGCTTCCTCACTTTTTAAGTCTTGCTTAACTCCATGGTAATACACATCAGCACCATAGTGCCAAGGGACAGCCTTATCCGAAGTGTATGGGATAGGACCGGGGACATTAATTATTAACGAAGCAATTCTTGGGACGGATGTAATCCTAACAGGTTTTCTCGAGGAAACCTTGGAACGATTGGTGGAAATGGTTATGATGGCAACATCTTCAATTGGAACCAACGAAATCATAGTCTTTTCGAACATGATCTCTTTGTTATCCATCAGGCGCTGAACACCTGATTTCAATAAGTGGAAACCAACAGGCAGGATTGAACACATGTGGCAAACTTCACCACAGCCCGGAAATAAACCGGCCGACAACAAATTCTTCTTAATTGTCGTCAAAGGAGTAGAAATTTCTTCCACGGAGGTCACAAATAAATCATCGTCTATAGCATTTACTCCATGACCATGTTTGGGCATGGGAGCAGTTATGACGTTGGGCTTCTCCGGAGCTTCAAACTCAATATCTTTGGCTTCGATCAAGTCTTGCACCTTGTTTTTCAAGGCCAAACAGTTGTTTGTATCATGACATGGACTTTCGGAGTGATAAGCGCAGCGGGCATTCGGGTTATAGTGAGGAGAAGTGGTGTTGGGGTTCTTCGGGGCTTCCCTCAGAGTTACCAGATTGGTCTTCAATAATTGTGGTAGAATTTGAGTTAGGGTTATATCGAGCCGAGTGAACTGCCTATGTGGTCTTTCCACCCTTTGTTGATTGTTGCATTGTGGAGTAACTGTAGGTCTTGATATCACTACCACATTTACTGCTTGATGGTGTCCAGGTCTTCTTTGGCCCCTCGGGCCATAGACTGCACTAGCTTCCTTCTTACCGGTGAAAGGCTTCTTTACTGCACCTGATGAAGTATCCTTCTATATTTTACCACTTCGGATACCATCTTCTACTCTCTCTCCAGTCAAGATCAACTCAGTAAACCCAGATGACAAACTGTCGATCAGATGATTGAAAAATGGACCAGATAGCATCCCTAGAAACATGTCAACCAACTCCCTATCAGATAAAGGGGGTTGGACTCTTCTAGCCAAGTCTCTCCACTTTTGAGCATAGTCCTTAAAACCTTCACTCGCACCCATAGACATACCCTGAAGCTGAGTACGAGTGGGAGCAAGGTCGGCGTTATATTGATACTGCCTGTAAAAAGCAACAACAAGGTCTTCCCAGTTTTGGACATTGACTCCTTCCAATTAATAAAATCGTTCAAGTTGAGTCCCTGACAGACTATTTGAAAGAAATGCACCCACAAATTTCTATCAGCAGTGTGGGGTTGGATTTTCCTGACATACAAGCGGAGATGGAGTTTTGGACAGGATACCCCACCATACTTGGCAAAAATCGGAGCTTTGAACTTATGAGGGATCACCACTCCCGATACCAGTCCCAGTTCTCCGAAATCCAAACCATGGATCTTCTGAATCTCTATAGCACTTAGACGGTCTTCTAGCTGCTTGTACCTATCTTCAGCAGAAGGATATTGCTCCTCATTGTAATCCGTATCATTATCAGAAACTGTAGGACTAGGGTCCTTTGTCCTTTCTTGGTTTTCCCCGTCTTTAGATGAGGAGGTCAGATCAGTTGATTGTCTTATCCTTTCTCCGAATCTTCTACCCATGTTCAGAATACCAACTTTCTTCTTTTTCTTCTTCTTCTTCTCTTTCAGAATCAGGGTCTTCAAATCCTCTTGCCCTTTAGCCAAGCTTAAGAACATCTATTAGAATTGGGCGTTTTGTTCCTGAAGATCTTTGATGGCTTGATCAAAAGACATTTCTACTGAAATAAACAGCGAAGAAGATGAGAAACCTGTAATGGTACCTGTAATGGTGTGCATGATAATGGGATGCGCATGTAATGATTTAAAAGACTTTTGGAAATTTAAATTTGTAAACCAGAAATAAACAAACTTTATTAGATTAATCTTGTAAAAGGTTCAACAATGCCTTTAAGGCGTTACAAAGAAATAAATGGAAAACAAATCTAAAACTAGAAAAGCAAAATCAAAAGTCCCATGTACGCTTTCTCTTTGTGCTGACGTAGTCATTGATCACTCTTTCTTCCTCGAGCTGCCTGTTGAGCTTCAAAATCCTCCTTTCTTGCTCATGGTACTTCTCGCGGTAAGTATCCCTTTCCTCTTTCAGCTGAATCCAAGACCTCTGCAACGCCCCAGGAGCAATGGGCATGTAAGGATAAAAAACTGTGTAAGGAATTCCTTCTTCATTAGCGGGCTTCATAATCACTGGAAATACGGCTTCATAAGGCATTCCAAGCTTCTGGGAACGAGCTCGGACCCATTGGAGGTAAGGCTGCATAGGAAGGGAAGTCCTTGGTCCTAACTCTTAGGGGTCAGATCTGTTCACCATGCCCCAAGCTCGTATAAACCTCCGGCGATGCTCCTCAACGTCTTCCTTGTAGTCAAATGCAATATCCTCAAGAAGTAGCTCATAGGGACCATCTCTCCGAGCACGACCAAATTGTCGCAAAGCTAGACAAGGATTGTAAGTTATTCCCCCTCTGATTCCAAGCAATGGGACATTAGGGTATCCCCCACAACGATCAATGACAGCAGTGTCTTCCATAGCCCGGGAACACCAAAGAATATCTGTATGGGCAAGTGACATTATCCTATAGGACCAACCCAAACCTTTTTTGTTCTTCAACACAGACTTAGGGTGGTGCGAAATAAACCACCTCGACAGCAGCGACATGCAACACATAAGATTCCCTCTTCTTCACACAGTACGAGTGCAGAGGGCATGCAAGATATCACCCAGTAGAGTAGGCACAGGATTACGAGAAAGGAAAATCTTGACCGCGTTCACATCTACAAAGGAATCCGGATTCGGGAAGAGAACCAAACCGTAGATAAGGAGAGCCAAGATATCCTCAAAAGCCTGAAAGTCTAAATTATCCCAGAATAGCTGAGCCTGGTCTATCAGAAATTTGGCTAGAAAACCTTCGACCCCGCTTCGTGTTTCCCAATTGGATACTACATCAGGCCGTTTCAGATGCAGAGCTAAGACAATATCTTCTGGTCTAGGAGTCTCTTCCATACTTGTGAAGGACACCTGCTCAAGGATGGATATGCCCAATAAGTGAGAGAACTCTTCCAAAGTGGGAACCAGCTGGTAATCTGGAAAGGTGAAGCAATGATGCACACGATCGAAGAACTGGAAAAGCACACTCATCATCTGCTCATCAAGCTTTGAGGTGACCAGGCTAAGAAGCTGACCATGTCTCCTAATGAACATAGAAGTCTCAGAAACTCTTTAAGTTGAGTAGGTATTTGCACAATGTTAACTCGGATGGTATTTCTGCGCACGGAAGCCATAATCTGCAAAACAGAACAAAGATAAATTCCCTCGGTCTTTGAAATGGTTAGTATAATGAAGTATGAATGCCATGTTATGATGCATGATGTCATGATGAAAACAACAGGTATAGCAGATAACAGGCATGGCAAAGGCAAACAAGTCACACAAAAGCCTTTAAGTTTAAGGCTTGCATGGGGTCAATGGTAGTACCCTCTTGAAGTTTAGTTGGTTTCAACCCGTCCTAGCAAAAGTAACCGGGTTCTAGAGGTTCTCAATATCACTGACCATCCTCCATCGGTCATGGTTTCAGCTCACACAATCTTTTCTTGTGGCCGGAACTATCTCGAGAGTATGGTCTCAATGAGTTTAGCATCGAGTATCAACCAATTCTCAGCTTTATATCGAGGTCGGCTATCTCACTACTTTCTAATGGCCAAGTTGGTCGATTAAAGGTTCTAAGGTCAGTTGATGCTTAACGACACACATAGCGGCCCCGTATTCTCCTCGTTTCTCCACAAGGGATATCGGTACCAACCAATGTGCCACATCAATGTAGCTACTGCTTCAACTGTATCGGTCTACGTCGTACAATTCCCTTACAGTTTATTGCTACTTACCTAAAAGGTGTCCCCAGATCCGGGTTAGGATCTATAGTAACTCCCAAACAAACCCTTAAAAGTAAAGCAACCAAAACAAACAAGAGGAGCAAATATGATGAACTAGATCCTAAGGTATACCCCACTTGTATTTCCCCAGCAGAGTCGCCAGTTCTGTGATACGGTGGCAGAACCGACTATTTTGGAAAATGCTGGTTTGCATTTTGCGTTTTGTATTCGCAAAATGTCGTGGTAAGCAAGAGTCGCCACCGACTTTTATTTTATCCAATCAGGAAAAGGAAAAAGAATAGAAAAAACCTTTTTCGAGATGTTTCTGAGTACGTGGGGTAGATTATAGAAAGGGAAGGTCTTAGCACCCTTTCTATCCATGGTTTTCCATGGGCTCTTAGGTACTTGCTCGTCTTTTAAAATTGCTTGTGTGTGTTGGTTTTGAAAAGTTTTTGTTTTACTTCGTTTTAACCCTTGCTTCTGTCTTCAAGAGTGTTACAAAGTGTTTTTGAAAAATTTGTTTGAGAAAGTGTTTGGTGTGAAAAAAAAGTTTGCCTTGAGCAAGTACCTACTAGCATCTACCTACTCGAAAAAGGGTTGTTTCTATTCTCGTTTCCTTTAGACAGCGCCATCCTATTATTGAGAAATAGGTAGCACCATCGTTGGAGTTGTAAGGGTCAATTCGTAAGGGACGTGCGATCACTAAAGCAATGTTAGGACGTTTTAGTAATAACCCTAGAGTCTTAAGATCATATTCGAGGCAACATTTCCGAAGCAACATTTCCGAGCGGGACTTTTGATCTTTGTTAGACAGGAGGGCAACCACTAAGACACTCTATACTTAATGATCGTTTACCGAAGGCAACCGAAGTGAGAGTATACCCTAGGAGTGCACATGTGCGAGTGATTTAATTTCAGTTATTATCTTTACACATTAGGGTTTTCTAGCCATTTTAAATTATCATGCAATCTTGTCATACAATCCTATTAACATACATCTAAACAGTTAATATTTGCGATAATTAAAATGCGAGAAATAAAACCTATGCTATTACAAGGCTTCGGGATAGGGATTAATTACATAGCCAAAAATCCATAAAAATGATAAATAAAGAAAGTCCTAGATTAAACTATTACATACCGTGAACAGTTACATTAATATTGCAAAAAATAATAATAAACATACGCGATGAATCAAATGCAAAATAATTAGGGTTTTGACCCAACTATACCTAATTGCAATTTAAAAGAAAAATCTTTTTTGTCGTTTTTGTGTTATTTGAGAAAATAAAGTTTAATTGAAACAAAACCTAAATACTAATTAACTTAAATTTAAGGAAAATAATTAAACTAACCTATTTTTCATTTTTTTATTGAGAAAGAAATAAAAATTAAATTAAGAGTTGAACCCTAATTTGCTAATTAATTTTAATTATATAAAAAGATTTAGAATTATCCTAGAGTAAATTAAACTAATATTAAATTAAATTTGATAAAATAAAACCTAATTCTAATTTTTTGTGAAACTCTTGATTTTATGATTTTTTTTGTAAAAAAAAGAAATTAATTGTGTTAGAAAACAATTAAGCAAATTAAATAAATAAAAGAAAAAGAAAAAAGAAAAGAAAGGAATGGGCCTGATAGCATTAGCATTGCCAAATCCTATGTGCGTGCTTGACTTAGGTGCATGATGGTCCTTCATTGGATAGCCTTGGATCTGCAGCCTTGATGGATGGGACGGCCAGATCTAGATAGTGCATAATGGATACCTTGCCATATGATACACTGGATTGCCCTGAAAATGTTGAGAAAATAAAATGCACATGCCTGGGATCGAACCCAAGACGTGTGCATCAAAGGCCAACAACCACACCATCTGTGCTAGCTTGTTTAGTTGTAATAATAACGAAGCAAATAAAATATAATACAAATAACATGCCACGCTTCCCAAAACGCGCGCAGATTCATACAAGCCACTCACATACTGCCACGCCATTGTCTTCTTCGTGGCTTCCGTCGTTTTAGATAAAAGGCTTTTACCTACAGACACCAGGCGTAGGTATAACCCTTGTTCATTCCAAAATCCTATGTGTGTATGATAAATGAAAACCAATGGTCCCAATCAACTCGTTGCAACCTCACGAGCATCATGGTACCATTATTAAGGTCCAATTTTCCCTGTACATAAAACCCCTAAAAACGAAGCAAGAACCCTAGCCATGGCAGCTTCGTGTTCAGTCAACAAAAATACAATTAAATATAACCATTAGCTTGAAAACATATCAAGGATTAAAAATATGCCAATCAATCATGTTAAAGATGCCAGAATCAAAATATTCGAATTCAAGAAAAGAGACAAACCGTGTGACTCTTACAGGGCGTTTCAAGGCGTGGAGAAGCTTACTAGCGATTGAAACACGATCCTGGGGAGTCCAGCAATTGATTGGTATGATTAGAATGGCTTGAGATGGCCTGAAACTTGGAAATCAGTTTGCACTTTTTTCTTGAATTTTTTGCAATTTGTTCTTTTCCTTTGCTCGCCTCTAGCCTCTCTCTTTTGGTCCGCACTTGTCCCTTATGTATCCAAGAATGTATTAGGGTTACAATTTGTTTCAAATCTTTTCCAATTATGAATATTGATTCATGATTCAATCCTTGCAACAAATCTTTCCAAATCAAGCAAATTCAATCTTTTTGTGTCCAAATGGAGCCTTGTACGATTTGATCTTGTCTCCAGCTGTGTAATGGACCTAATCATGCACAAAATCTCAAGATTTAATTAGTTTTTGATATTTTCATTATTTTATATTGATTTTATTTGATTTAAATGAAATAAAATCAAAATAAATAACAAAAATAAAAGAGTGACAAGTGGAAGTGCTCATGGGTCGTGGGTCACATTACAAACTCAGTGCAAGTATAAAAAGTTGGGCCCATTTGACAAAAAAATGCAATTTTGGACACATTTGACTTTTGGCAATTTTGCAAAAAGGATCAATTTGGCCAATGCATAACTCTCTCAATTTTGACCCTAGAGAGGTGTTCTTGGACTTTTTAGAAATCTTAAGATATCCTATAAGCAACTCTTTTGGTATCATCTCAATTGAGTCTTCCATGTTCATGTATGAAGCTTTCACCCAAAAGGTGTTTTTGTTGACTTTTCAAAATGATCTATAATGTCCAAATTCATATCTTCTTGTGAGTGCATATTTTGAACTTGGGAGCTGAAGATGAATTGTAGGGAATTACATCCTCTTAAAAATGAGCTTTTGATGGGTCATTTTTGATAAATTATGAGAAATTTATGCTTGGTCAAAGTTGAGTTAACTTTTCCTGTAAAACCCTAATTTAGCAACTTTTGGGTTTTGATGAATTGTGAGAAATCCTTGAGGAACCATGATAAACCCTTGATCAAATGATGAATAATAATTCAAAATGAGAATATTGACCAAAAATCTTGAAGTTTAACTGTATGTGGGACACAGTTTACTTTTGCCCTAGCAAAGTCGATTTTCAGGCCTTTGAGCAATTGACTGAGCAAACTTCCTCTGCAAGGCTTGAAACTTGACATGGATGATCTTGAGAACATATTAGGATAATGGTGAGCATTTGGGATCCTTTGGACTCAAGCATCTTGATGCAAACTGAAACCCTAATTTGAGGTAGACTGCCTTAGGAGAGAGTTTGTCTGGTAAACTCTTGGACTTCCTTGAGCAATTTGAGGACCTCACTTGAAATGTATTTCCAAATATGGGAGGGAAAATTTTGGGGTACTACATTATCAAACCTAATAACAAAGATAAATGAACTGAATTGAATCACTTGCACATATACACCTCTAGGGTACACCCACTTTGGTTGCCTTTTGGAAAAATAATCATGTCCCTCGAGAATAGGGACGCTTTAGCAAAGACCCTTAAATAAAAAGATCATAGTCCCTCGATGAACCTACAATTGCCTTTCGGTAAATGATGTAGTCCCTTAAACAATATTGCTAAAGCGTCTCCATATGTTGCCTTTATGACTGTACGTCCCTTCGAATGTCCCTTAAACATACAACGATAGAGCTACCTACTCACTAATAGTAGGATAACACTATCTAAAGGATATGAGGAAAAGAACAAACCTTTTCGAGTGTAAGTAGATAGTTCTTAGATGCTTGCTCAAAAACAAATTTTCACACTTACACATAAACATTTCAAAATACTTTCAAAAACATTCGCTTTGTCAACACTCTTGAAGACTGATACAATAGTTATCATAAAGCGAATCGCCGCACTAAAGGCAATTTCAAAATTATTTACAAAAAAAAAACACAAAGCACAAGGTATTTAAAAGATGAGCTAAGCATCTAAGAGCCCGTAGAAAACTACAGATGGAAAGGGTGCTAACACCTTCCCTTTCCATAATCTACCCCTTACTCAAAAAATTCTCGAAAAGGTCTTTTTCTGTTCTTTTCACCCTTTCCTTAATTTGGACAAAAAAATTGTCGGTGGCGACTCTTTCTCACCACAACATTTGCGAACACAAACACAAAACCAGTATAACAGTCGGTTCTTCCACCGTATCATAAGGACTATGGAGCTCGAACGAGTTATCCACGCCGGGCTGAAGGTGCACTCGTTATAAGAGCGGAGCTTCGCCCCTTCTGAATATTTTGGGTGCTATGCTTGTGTCTAGGAATGCATGCATGGTCGAGCCTGGGTGAGTTTGTATTGTCGACCAAACTCACCGACTGCTCAGTGTTTTTAATTGTAATATTGTTTTATCTTTTCAGCGTCCATGATCGAACGGGCTGTTCCCCTTGTAAGTTTTCTAAGTAATACACTCTAGTCCACGTTTTCGCATAGACACGGTATGGACCTTCCTAGTTTGCTACGAGCTTGCCCTTGTAAGATTCTTTGTGATTTCTCATCAAGACAAGGCTGCCGACCTCAAACTCTTGTCGTATGACTTTAGCGTCGTAGCGCATGGCTATCTTTTGTTTAAGCGAGGCCTCTTGTAGGGTCGCTCCTGTTCTGATTTCTTCTACTAGATCTAATTCCTCCTGGAGGATGATATCATTCATCGCTTTGTTTGAAGGAGCCTCGGTTTGCTTGGAAGGTTCTTCGATCTCTACGGGAATGACAACCTTTGTCCCATAAGCTAGTCAGAAGGGGGTCTCCCTGGTTGACGAGTGTGAAGTTATTCGTTATCCCTAGAGTACACTGTGTAACTCCTCGACCCATATTTTCTTGGTTTCGTATAATCTTCACTTAAGGCCCTTGAGTATTACTCTATTTGTAGATTCGGCTTGGCCGTTTATCTGGGGATGCTCGACAGAGGCAAAGTGTTGGGTGGTGCCCAGTTTGGCGACAAATTCCTGAAAGGTGTGGTCTGTGAACTGAGTCCCGTTGTCGGTGGCTATTGCTTGTGGGATGCCAAACCGAGGGAGGATGTTTGTTTTGTAGAAGCAGAGGACGTTTTGGACGGTGATTTTGGCCAAAGCTTTGGCCTTTATCCATTTGGCGAAGTAGTCGACCGCTACAATTAGATATTTATTCTGATTGGTTCCGACCACGAATGGACTGAGGAGATCCAATCCCCACCAGGTGAAGGGCCAGGGAGCGGAGAGGGATTTAAGCTCGTTGGGGGGAGCTAAATGCATGTCTCTGTGTCGTTGGCATTTATCACATTTTTCATGTGCTCTTTCGCGTCGTACGACATGGTGGGCCAGTAATAACCTGCGCCCAAAGCTTTTCTCGCAAGGGATCTTCCGCCCAGATGCTGGCCGCTGATGCCCTCGTGGATTTCGAGCAAGATACAATTTTCCCTGCTTTGGTCGACGCACTTGAGAAGGGGACGGGAAAATCCTCTCCTGTAAAGTTTTCCCTCGACCAAAACATATGAGCAAGCTCTTCGCCTGATAACGGCAACTTCTTTCGGGTCATCAAGGAGTTTTCCCTTAGTGAGGTATCATGTATGGAGGTCATGCAGCAATCGCTGTCCCTGATGGCGAACACTTCTAAGATAGAGGGTGGCTTCTGAGTGCTTGGTCGAGGAAGGATTTCTTGTATCACTGATTTATTCCCCCCTTTCCTCTTTGTGCTTTCCAGCTTAGATAGAATATCTGTGCGGGCGTTATGCTCGCGGGGAACATGTTATACATCCACAAATTTAAATTTCTTTTTCCTCTCCTAAACCAAGGCCCAATATTCATAGATTTGGTCGTTTTGACCCGATATTCGCCTCAGACTTGGGAAGCGACCAGCTGAGAGTCGGTGAAGATCTTTACTTTCTCGGCTCCCAGATCTTCGGCCAGTCGTCAGCCTGCAAGGAACGCCTCTTATTCAGCCGGATTGTTGGAGGTCGGAAAAGATAGAGCGAGGGAGACCTTGATTAGGGTCCCTTCCTTGTTTTCCAGTATGATGCATGCGTTGCTTCCAGTCGAACTGGAGGCACCGTTGACGAAGATCATTCAGCGACGTGATCCATCGGGATCTGCGAGCGAGGTCATTTCAGCTACGAAGTTGGCCAAGGCTTGAGCCTTAAGGGATTTCCTGCTCTCGTATTGGATATGAAATTCAGAGAGCTCCAAGAACCATTTCAACATTATATCGGCCATGTCTGGTCTTCCGAGCAGCTGTTTTATCGGCTGATCTATTTGGACCACTATTGTGTAGGCCAAGAAGTAGTGTCTAAGTCTCCTCGCTGCATTAACAAGGTCTAGAGCTACCTTTTCGATTTCTTGATATCTTACTTTTGGGCTCTGCAAGGCCTTGCTCGTGAAGTAAATTGGCCTTTGTCCCTCTGGAGTTTCTCTAATTAGTGTCGCGCTTATTTCCTCGGAGACGACGGCCAGATAGTGGTAGAGAACCTCGTCTTTTCGGGCCGAGATAGAATGGGTGGCTGCGACAGTGCTCTATTTAAATGAATAAGGGCTTGCTCGCATTCAGACATCCATTTGAAGGCATCTTTCTTGCGCAAGAGTTTGAACAAGGAAAGCGCGTGTTGGGTTGACTTTGCCACGAATCGAGAGAGGGAAGTTAGCATGTCGTTTAAGATCTGGATGGAATTTTTCAAGGTGGGCGTCGGAAACTCGGAAAATGCCCGACATTTGTTAGGGTTCACTTTAATGCCTCGTTCTGTTAGGTAGAATTAGAAGAACTTTCCTGCCCATACGCCGAAGGTTCATTTTTATGGGTTGAATCGCATCCAACACTTTCGATCCTGCTTGAACACTTTATTTAAATAGGCGGCATGGTCGAGCTCTTCGGTGGACTTGACGATCATGTCGTCCATATAAACTCCGAGCATGTCGCCTCTCTCTTTGTGAAAAACTTTGTTCATCATGCGCTAATACATAGCATCCGCATTTTTCAGGTCGAGGGGCATTACATTGTAGTAATAGTTGCCCGAATCGGTCATGAAAGCAGTGTATTTTTTTGTCTTTTTTCGCCATTGGGATCTGGTTATAACCAGAGTATGCGTCCATAAATGATAGTAATTTGAAACCGGCCGAATTGTTGACCAATTTGTCAATATTGGGGAGGGGATAAACATCTTCCGGGCAAGCCCGATTATGATCAGTATAGTCAATACACATGCGCCATTTTCCATTAGATTTTTTCATAAGAACTACATTTGAGAGCCAGGTTGTGTACTGGGCTTCAGAAATAAAATGTGTCTCTAAGAGGTCTTTTATAACTAGTTCTACAACCTTCGCTTTCTCGAAAGACTATTTTCTTCTGCGTTATACGACCGCCTTGAGGGTAGGATCTATAGTCAAGTGATGGCATGCAACTTTTGGATCTAATACGGGCATCTCGATCGCACTCCAGACGAACAAACCAGCATTCTCCCTTAGGTAAGCTTTAAGTTTCTTTTTTCCTGGTCGGGGAGGTCTGCTCCAATCTTCACTCCTCTGGTGGGATCTTCTCCAAGGGGAACTAACTTGAAGTCACCGTCCAATATAGGTTATGAATGACTCGAGAGTTCACCGTGATCGAAAGAGGAGGTCAAACCTCCGTTTTCGACCATAGGCTCATTTCCCTTCCTTCTTTGCTCGACACGGTCTTCCTTGGAGAAGCGATTGTCGAGATCAATAGTGTTAACCCTTGGCAGCAGCTTGACTTCCTCGGAGCTGGAGGACAGTGTGGCTCCTGTGGTCGTTTGAGGTTGAATACCGATGGAACTGAGGCCCTTGAATAAAGCTTCGAAACACCTTCTTGCTGCTTGGATGTCCCTGTGGAGGGTGGGGGCCAAGCCTTCGGCGGTGTAGTACTTCATTTTGAGATGCACAGTAGAGAGAACCACGATGAGGTCGACGAGAGTGGGTCTCCTGAAGATGCACTGGTAGAGAGACTGACAATTTACTACCAGGAATTGGGACTTGATGGCTCTGGCCGTTACCCCTCTCCCAAAGGTAACGATCAACTTGACATATCCCTAGGTTTTCATGATGGCTCCATTGAAGCCCTAGAGGTCTGATCCCACGTACGGGGTCATATGAATTTCACTCAGCTGCAAAGTAGTGAGCAACTGGGCGTACATGATGTCCACCGAGCTGCCTTGGTCGACCAATATGTGTCGCACGTCGAAATTCGCCATGCGAGCTCTCATGAGTAGTGGGATGGTCAAATTTGGAGCCCCGCCCGGTAGTTCCTCTCTGTAGAAGGCGAGGGGATGAGAACCTCATCAGAATTTATTGAGTGTGGCATCCATATATGAGTTGGCCTTTATGAACTGGTCGAATCTTCTTTTCACCGATCCAACTGTGTGCCTGTTGAATCCCCCACCTGAGATGACCATGGTTGTGGGGAAAGATTCTCAAGGACTGTGGAAGGAGAAGTACATGGGGACGTTCTCAATGTTAGGATAATAGAAATCTTTCGGTTGCGAGATGCTCATGGCGATTATAATGGTGTCGATGTTAAGGTACTTCTTCTATTCCTCGACATTTTTGGTTTCAGGTGCTTCTTCGCGGGAGCCCTCCTTGTTTTTGTAGTGCTTAAGGTGCCCGTGTCTAATCAGTATTTCAATTGCATCCTTCATATGTATGCAATCCTCTGTGTTATGCCCGTGACTTTTGTGGAACCTACAATATTTGCTCTTGTTGGTTCCCGGCTTGGACGATGTTTGTGGGGGGAAGCGCACCCCAACTTGCTTAAATTCAGAATTGGCGCATTCAGAAAGAATATGCTCCCTCAAGGTTGTCAGAGGGGTGTAGTCATGGAAACGACCGGCTGGCCCCTTGTAGTCCTTAGAATTATGGGACTTGTCTTCCCATTTCTTTTCTCCCCGACGGGATTTCGAGGGCTCGTTATTTTTCGAGGATTTGGCACTCTCCCCGTGCCTTGATTCCATGGCCCTGTTGACTGCTTCCTTCTCCTTGTAATGGATGTACGCCCGGGCCTTGAGGAGGAGGGAGTCGAGTGTGGCTGGTGTCTCAATGCCCACAGCTTTGGCAAAGTCACTACAGGGACGGAGCCCATGCTTGAGGAGATATTTCTTCATGTTGTTAATCGTTGAGACCTGGACTACTTCCTTGTTGAAGCATTCAATGTACGCCCACAAAGACTCATCTCTGCTTTGGATGATTGCTTCAAGCGAAGCCTCTGATTTCGGGTGTCGGCGAGAGGCGGTGAAATTCCTAAAAAATATCCTCCCGAGTTGCTTCCAGGAGGTGATGGATTCGTCCAGGAGACTCTTGTACCAAGACATCGCCCCTTCCTGAGAGTGGTTGGGAATAATCTGCATTTAATGGCCCCTCTGACTCCTCGGTAGTCGAGGAGAGCGTCAATATTCTCGATGTGCTCATCGAGGTCTGTTGTTCCATTGTAGGTTCCCAACGGAGGTGGCTTCTCTAGGCCGACATGGAGTGGGGCTTCTGTGATTTCCCTTGATAGAGGGCCACGAGACTCGTCGTCTTCACTATCTATATGGGACAAAGAAGGGGAGTGATAATTTTGGCCCCGTCGATCATCACGGTCTCATCGTGGAGACGGACTCCTCCCCCTCTGTCTTGGTTCAGGTGAAGGCAATTGAGCATGGTCGACTTTCCAATTGTCTTTCCTCTTCTTGGACAAGGGGGAGTCTTGATCTTTGGTAGGAGGTGTGCGGCTGCGTTTCTTGAAGAAATAAATGTCGCACATCTCCTTTCTTGGTGGGAGACCGCGCCTAGTTGGTGATATACTGGGGGAGTTTCATCGTCGGGTTCTCCAAGGAGGAGATCTTGACCGCCTATTCTCCCAGGCCCATATCCAATGATTCTATTGTAGGATGAGGATGTTGGTCTGATTAATAGCAGTGAGAAATGTTGCCATGGATGGGTCGGCATTGAGAGGGATGGGAACTGGTTGAGTGACTTCTGGCAGTTCCTCGGTGGAATTCTTAGGATGTCCCTTGTCCAAGAATTGGTCGTCGCTGCATTGGGTGTCAGTTAAATCTGGAGATGCAGTCTGTCCGTCTCGGAAGCCTAGGTTGTCATCAAGGTGAGGATGTTCTTGATTTCCATCAGCTTTGTGAGCAGGGGAAAAATAGTCTTTTCGGGTAGATGGAGATCATCATGGTTGACCAAAATTAGTGGGAGGAATCTTGAAAAGTTTATTTGATCTTAGAGTATTGAGGAAAGAAAGATGGGGAGAGCAGTTTCCCACAGATGAAGCCACTGATCTTGGTCGTTGATTAGAACTTGTGAAGTGGCCGGAAGATGATATATAGTCGGGTTATGATGTCGAGGAGAAAAAAGGGGGTTGTACCTATAAGGCACTCCGATGATAAAGTAAGAGTAGGAACAAGGAGGTACATGCAAAGTATTAAGGTATTCATGGTGGATAATGAATATTGATACCTGGTCCTCACATGTGTGAGGGTTTATATAATTCCCCTGGCGTATGGCTACTGGTTCCTGATTTCATGGCTGGATATATGGGTCCATGAAATCAGGTAACTGCCAAGACTTGGTCAAACCGGGAGGATGTACTCGTAACTAGTCGTTGATTCTGAGGAGGGGGCCAGTTACGGGCATCTCTCTGGTCGGTTCCTGGTGGCCTGCATGACTTTGATGTTGGGCCGGCTGAGGGATGCTCAGTTATCATCCTAGGCCACTGCTGGCTTGGGAGGACAAAGGGTCGATATTTCCCGATGGAGAGCGAGCGATTCGGGTCATGGACGTGCGGGCCATACCAAAAGAAAGGTCTAGAATGGGCCTATTAAAGCTGTCGGGCTAGTCTAGAACAATTTTTCTATTTTATGATGTTTTTATAATTTATTTTATTTTTGTCTTTATTTAATTTTCGTATTTTTTTCCCAGCATTAGCAGCTTTCAGTGAAAAATTCATAACTAGAGCTATGGGAATTGAATTGGCGTGTTCTAATATTCGTTGAAAATATGAGAGAAAGAGCTACAACTTTCATGTTGGAGTCAGAAGCTGATTCATAGTGCATTTTTCCTAGTTATTCATTGAAGTTTCTGACTTTAGAAATTAAGTTGCTTCAGATCATTTGTTTGGTCTGGGTTAAGTTTTTCGACCCGGTTTGTATTAGAACTGAAACTCTTATTATGTTAAAATGGAAATTAATCGTGGGACTATAGATTTCACCTTCTATTAATGATAAAAAATACTCTTGCTTGTACGCTTGAATGGAGAACTAATCATCCAGAGTTAATCTATTATAATCCCATTCCGACGCTTTGAAGTTTTTAATTTATCAATTCAATTTTGTTTCTCTTTCAACTCTATTTTATGAAATTGCATTTGCTTAATCTGTTATTTCATGGAATGTCTTGATTAAATTCGTTTGATTGTATTCCTAATCTTTAATAATTATTTACGTTGCTTAGTCGTTAAATCGCGTTCTATATCGTGCTTACTTAATTCACTATTGTATTAATCTGTTTGCTTAATTCAGAATGGGAATTCAATCTATTTTATATCTATTGCGCTTGTCAATTGGTATTGAAATCGAATAGAGATCGAAGCCGTTTAGGGAATTGGTAAGGTAAAAACCAATGATTAGCAGGAACTTGAAAACAATAGATCGACTTATTTTTATAATCACTTATTTTAATCGCTTAATTTCTATGTTCTTTAAAAATAAATCTTTAAATAAACCCCTCATAATTGTTTCTGTTGGTTAATAACAATACAAGAATCCTCGCAATACGATACTCGAGTCACTGTCGATAAACTACATTTTAAAAAAAAACTCGTTTTTGATCAGTGTGCGATAGCGGATCATCAACCAATTTTTAATCAATTGGGTGCCACATTGTGCACCCTTGAGTTAAGGATCATAAAATGCATTTAAAAAAGTTTTGAAAAGATTGTCAATTGGTATCATGCATCAAAAATAATTTTCTGCCTAAAAATCAGTTGGATGTGTCGACACATCTATACTATGTATCGACACATGTAGTTCAATAATAAAGCATGTAGGCTCTGTAACCATGTGTCGGTACAATGACCTCATATGTGTCGACACTTGAAATTAAAAATATATTTTTGCATAAAAATGATTTATATGTATTGACACATCCAGTCTATATTCTGACACATGTATTACAGTTTTAAAGCCTCAAAGCTTCTGTAATCATGCGTCAACACATTGACCTCATACAAGTCGATACATGTCATTACATATGTCGACACATAGCTTATATATGTCAGAATTTTGCAAAAATATTTTTCCTTTTCAAACTTCTAGGTTTCCCTTTTGCCTCCAACTTGCACACCTATATATACTTCATAAATGCATCATTTTTAACTCGATGAAACTATAAACACATACTATATTGCTCATCATCTTCAACCTTGCATCTATGCACACACACAAAAAACGTAAACATAATCATTCATTATTTGGGTGTCATCTAGACTTGGTTGATAACATTCAATTTAGGTTGTTGTAACCTAATATTGGGGTTTGAGAATCATAGGGGATTTCATCAGCAAAAACCTAGTGTTTATCCTCCAAGATCATTGTGGATTTGGGGTTATTTCAATAAGAAAATTGAGCTGGCGATTTCCTTCAAGATCACTGTGATTTGAAGGTTTTGGACAAGATTACACAATTATGGATTCGACCAAGTAAATAGCTTTGAAGACACTGGGTCTTGCAAAGGAGTAGCATGAGACGGTGAATCACATTGGTAAATTTTGGGATTACGGTAAAATGCAATTGGATTCGATCGAGTGAAATCTTTGAATACATTGGTTCTAGCTAATGAGTAGCGCGAGACAATGAATAAATTGGTGTTAACATGCGACTCTGTCTAGCCCAAGATCAAGGGGAGAGACATTGCAATGATCAACAACAAAGTTAGGGTTTGTAGGTTTTGATTGCTTTAATTCTCTTTTAAAATGATATATTTGCATAGTAAGAAATTTATCTCAATTTCAAACGGAATTAGGGGGTGACGTAGCCATAGTGAGGACGACTAGTGAACTTCCTAAACAAATCCTCATATCGCTCTCTCTCTCTCTCTCTCTCTCTATATATATATATATATATATATATATATATATATATATATATATATATATATATATATATATATATATATATATATATATATATATATATATATATATATATATATATATATATATATATATATATATATATATATATATATATATATATATATATATATATATATATATATATATATATATATATATATATATATATATATATATATATATATATATATATATATATATATATATATATATATATATATATATATATCATTTACATTTTATTATC
This sequence comes from Vicia faba, assembly GCA_948472305.1. Taxonomy (NCBI): domain Eukaryota; kingdom Viridiplantae; phylum Streptophyta; class Magnoliopsida; order Fabales; family Fabaceae; genus Vicia; species Vicia faba. The sequence continues at coordinate 388,607,752 of OX451741.1, forward strand.
AATTTGTTAAACTCTTTGATTGTGCGAGTAATTCGTATAGAAAAATCATTTGAATGTTAAATATCTTTGTTGATTATCTTACAATCTACTAGATTGTAATAGGTTTTTCATACCAATAAAGTTCAAAGGAAAATTTGAAAAATTAAGTGTGCATCAAGTGTTCGATAAATTGTTTTACTTAGTTTTATCAATTGCACACTAAGTGTTCGATAAATTGTTTCACTTAGTTTTATCAATTGTTTCATTGGATATTGGTTGGAATTATAATTGTAAAAAAATTAATTAATAGTTTATTGTATTTAATTGTTATTATCATCATTTAATTGAGTTTGATATTTTACGCATATCCGACCTTTCAATAATCGGCTTGGTTTGGACGACTTGTGATCTAGAGTACGACTTCCGCTTACCATAGTTTTTGCTTAAATTTTAAAACAAGTTTTTCAGTAAAGTTTTTATTTGGGTATATATTCACCTCCTCTATATAAGTTGTCATCGTCTAGCAAGTGGTATCAGATCATAATTCATTTTGTGTGCTTAAAAATGATTATTAGATAATGACTACCAAACCTAAAGGGGCATATGATAGAACGTCTGTATTCACCGGTGAAAACTATGATTATTCGAAAACTTGTATGCGTATTCATATTAATTCATATGATAAGGGTGAGTGGGATGTTATTTTCAATGGTCCAACAGAAATTAGTGTAATTGTAAATGGTGTTACCACACCCAAACTAGAAGCAAAATGGAATGATGATGATAAGAAAACATAGGGTTACAATTGGAAAGCACGAAATATTCTCATATTATCTCTTAGTGTTGATGAATTTTATCGTGTTTCTCATTGAGAAACCTTTAAAGATATGTGGGACACATTGCAAGTTTCCCATGACAGAACCAATAAAGTTAAACAAGCTAGAATTAATACACTAAATCAAGAGTTTGAACTCTTTCGCATGAAGCATGTACCATTGGCAAAATGAAAAAGAGGTTCACTCATCTCATTAATCATTTGAATTCACTTGGAAAACCGATTTCCAATGAAAATTCTACTTGAGGTGTCTTAATAGGGAATGACAACCAAAGGTCACCACGATCAAGGAAGCCAACAACCTTACTACACTTGACCTCACTATATTGTTTGGTAAGCTTGAAGAACACGAGCAAGAACTCACTTGCTTATAGAAATATAAGAAAAAGCATGAGAAGAAGCTAAAGAAGAAGAAAGGAAAGGATAAGGAGGTATAATGGAAGTCTATTTCTCTAAATCCTTCTAGTTCGAGGTCTTCAACAAATGTGTAAAGTGATAGTGAAACATGTGACAATGAGAATTCAGATGATGAAGAAATGGGGATTTTGTTGAAAAGGATCCAAATAGCACAAGTAAAGCTCTTCTAAATTTGACTTGTCAGTATTGTTGTGCTAAAGGTCATACCATTGCTAAATGAAAAATTAAGAAGTTTTTAGTTTCTAAAGGAGTTTATCAACGGTTTCCTAAATGAAACCAATGTTTCACTTACCCTTAAGGAACCAATGAAGATTGGGTACCTAGCTTATCTTATTGATTTTGCAATAAAATTGTCTTGACCCTATGAAGAGAATATGAGTTCTCATTTATGGTAGCTCACGGAATATGATGGGTGACATCTCCAAATTCATTGACTTTGTGTCAATGAAGAAGGATGTTGTGACCTAGAAAATGTCAACAAACATTCCTAAATTGATAAAAGCTATGTAAGTTACTTTTAATGAATATTATCGAAGAAATATCAAAAAAGATATTTTGTTTCATGTTGTAGGTGTATCTTCAACAAGACATATTCAATGATGCCGAAGAAGAAATTTGTTGTACCCCAAAATTTTCTCTCTCATTTCTTAAGTAATCTCTCACAAGATCTCCATTGATTCAAGACTACACAAGGTTTGATCAGCTCAAGACACCTCCTCAACACTGATAACTAAAAATTAGGGTTTGAGTTTTCACAAGGACAAATGGACTTTTAATGCCCCATATGACTTTCATGGATCATTTTGGACCCTCAAGATTTCTCATGTCAAGTTTCAAGTCTTGTATCACATTTTTTCTCAGTTAATTGATCAATTGACCTAAAATCAGCTGTATTGGGGAAAAAGTCAATTATGGTCAATTTGCAGTCAAACTTCATAATTTTTGATCCACATCAACATTATGAACTCATATATGCCAATTGATCAAGTTTGGATCACATTCCTCAAGAAATTTGATCAAATCATCAAAAGGGCAAAATGGTCAAAATTAGGGTTTTGATTGAGAAGGTGCGATTTTTTACTTTTGACATAATCAATGAATTATTGGTTTAAGACATGATCTCAAGGATTCAAATAATTCATTTTGACCTAATGGAATGGCTCAAAACATTTCTCAAGTTCAATTGATTGATAGTTGAATTTCAGCCAACTGATGAAAATTCAACTGTACACTAAAAAGTCAAACTTTGACTTTTTGATCAAAATAAGTTTCAAAGATTACAATTCTCCAAGACATGTAAAAATATGAAACTTGTTCATCAAGAAATAAAAAATTCAAATTTCATTTTGAAAAGTCAAAATTTCTAAACTTAGAATTTTTCTAAGTGTTGAAAATTTCACTTTTTTTCATAACTTTGAGCCAAGTTTACACCATGATGCAAGATGATTCAATGGAAACTTCCAACATGAAAGTTGTAGATCTCAATGAGATAGAAAACATGGTAGGTCAGAACTTTTCCTAAAATGCTTATATTTCAAGTTATGATTTTGTGAAGACATGTTCATGAAACTTGAGGACTTAGAGAAATTTTGCCCTAGTTTAGGCATGGTTTTGACCTAACTTCATGGCAACTTTTCACCTAGTTCCAAATTGAATTTTCAAAAATGTCCAAAATGAAGGTTTTAGAGGATGTTACAAGCTTTCCAATATGTCCAATAACTCATTGAGACCATCTTTGAGCTAAGAGAATCGAAGGCAAGAAGTTAGGGTTTCAAACTTAAATTACAAGCCATTTCTTGATGAACACATAATCCAATCTCAATGTTAGGCTGCATAATCTTGCTTTTCAGGTCTTCTAACTTGTGTATCTATCCATAATTAATGGATTACACAAATTTTTGAGCTATAATCTAAGTGGTTTAAGCATTGTCCAAGTCCATTTACCATTTTGGGAAGAAAGCTAACATTGCCATTCTTGAAAAGCAAGCTTTATGCACAAAGTTAATTCTTGAGCCTCTCACTTGTTCCCTCTGATCACACTCCATCTAAAAAGTCAGAAGCAAGTTTGTTTAAAGCATAACCACTCTACAATAGCAAGTACAAAGCATTGAAACTTGATTTTTCAAAGAAAATCACATGTTGAGCTTAAACATTTGATTTTGAATTATGATCAACTACAAGTCTCCAAACTTGTTGCTTATAAGTAGAGGCCCTATTTGCAAGTTAACACATGAGCTTAAGCACCCTAAAACTCTCCCAAACTCCCTCAAATTATAACTTGCATCAAAACTCCATTTATGTGCACATTCTAACTTTGAACTTGTAACTCACAATTCCCTCGTGCGTTTTCCTTTCTAATCAATCACAAAGCTCCTATACATCAAATATAATCCATCCATGTCCCTGTTTCATAACCGTAACTCCATCTTCATCATCCTCCATAACCAAAAACACAACACTGCAAGTTGACTTCTCCAAGTCAGTCCAACCATCCATTGCTCAAGCTAATCATTGCATTAGCTTCCTGGGAACTCGAGGAAGGTAACCTGATCATTGCAGTACCTTGAATCAAGCTCATTTGCATTTCACGATTTTCAGTTTTGAGTTATCTTTTCTGAACTTCTATCTTTTCATTTAGGCATTGTTAAGCTTGCATTTGTGAAGATAAAATGTAGATATCATTGCCCTGAAACTGTACATGTCCATAGATTTCATTTATATTGATTGAGCTTAGAGAATTTTAGGTTTGAATCTCTAAAAAAAGTTAGGTCAGAATTTGGTACTTTTAGAAATTCTCATTCATATTTGATTTATAGCTTATGATATTTATATGGTTGGATTCGTATGGAAAAATGGAGCAACTTTCATGTTTGCATCTTTCATTTTTGTGGAGAAATGAGCAAGTTAAAGGAACCATGGCTGGAGGTTGAAGATGAAGTCATTTTCAAGACTTGACTTGTGTTATGTATTTATTGTTTTTCTTATGTTAACGGATGTACAGCCACTCCAGTGGCAAAGGTAGCGCGTGTGTATGGTAAGGGTCATGGGCTCAAGTCCCAGCGCTACCTTTTGTTTTAATTTTCAACACTTTCCTTCTTTTTTTCCAGTAACTAGCGCGTTGGGCCTCTGTTGGCTGAAGATTTTGATAATGTTATTTAGAAGCCAAATGAGTTAAACGTTTTGATCGAAATGGAATTAAACGTCATATTTCGAAGTAGCAGAAGCAGTGTTTCGAATAAGTGTGTCAAAGCTTGGAGCTTCGAGCGGCAATTATGGGAACATATCTAAAAGAGCGTTCGAAACGGAGAAACACCAAAGCATTTAAAATTCAAATGGAAGCGGGACTTTCAAAGTTTGAAAGCTATGTGTTGGAGCATTTGGGGACACGTGGAAAGATGAAAGAAGCATTGACCTGCATGTTCGAAACGTGGCGTAATCCTATAGCAAGACCGTTATGGTCGAATTAGTATAAATAGAAGTCTTAGTATTAGGATTTCGTGTGTCATATCTATTATACAAAATACTCAATAACATTCAAACTACCACATGGCAAGGGAAACGAATGCAAGAGAAATGTATGTATGATAGCGCCATGTATTTCTGATTTAATGAAAACCTTTTACCATTTCCAGTACTTTCCTTTATTCCTTTTGTCAAACAACATTTACAAGTTTTCTTATTTACAGTCTTTTCACTTCGAAATCTCTTCTTCAAAGTTTTACATTTTAATGTTTTCTTTACATTTCGAGCACTTTATATTTCAGAAAACTGTCATACTTTCCATACCTTTACCTTCAAGTCTTATCCTTCGAACGCATATGTTTACTTAAAATCATTTACAGATTTCTTGCATTAAACGCTTTCTTCACATTTCAAACTTTTACGCTCCAGAAATCCTTTATGTTAACCGTTTTGTAAGTCGAAGCCATTTACTTCAATTTTATGCAGTTTTACATGTCTTTACAATCAGCATTACAATTAGCATTTATTCGTGTAACTTAGTTTTCACACATTTTGATTACATCTTTAGACTGTTAGAGAGAGAGAGAGATCGAAACAAGCCAAACACCTATACAATATCAACCATGAATATCTGTTCGATTGTGAGAGTAACCTTAATATCCAAGGAGTCCTAGGATCAATCTAGTCGATCCTGTGAGTTACCAGAGGAATTGAATAACAGTAAGAAAGATTATTCGATAGTTTGGAAGACTAGCGGTTGTTTACCAGAAATCACTGGAAACAAATTGGCACACCTGGTGGGACCAATAATTGGATATCAGAATTAAGGATTGTTGAGACGTAACCATTACAAAAACGTTGGAACCTAAGAAGTTTGCTGTTTTATGAACCTGAGAAGTGGTAAGATAACCAACAGCAACCAACCTTTATCCAGAAGAAAACGTTTGGACAAAATGTCTAATTCAGACAATCAACAAGGGGACCAAAGTGGCCCACATGCAACAGGCACTAACGCGTCCACTTCGATCGGAACATCTAATGTAATCCCTTCGAATGCACAGTCTGTTGCATCTTCGAACAGTAACATAGCCACCAATGGAGTAAGTGGCATATCAACTAATAGTTCGATCTTAGGAAATACTAAAACTATTGGCTACCCTGGGGGATTCGTTCCACCATCAGGGACACAATCCCATTTCGCCACCCCATTAACTAGACCACCCGGTTTCGATGGGAATAGAACCAGAAATTCCTCTTATGGAATGCCAACATCTTTTATGGCAGGTTTACACAATTCCACATCGAATTCATCTCCACAATTAGGGTCTGGGTCTGGGGCGAATCAGTTTATGACAAATAACCAAGGGTCGGTGGGTTATAGCACATTGCCTATCCTAACCACAGACAACCAGTTGGCTTTTAGGCAATTGATGGATGACAGTAACCATAATATGATAGGGGTGTTAGCGCAAACCATGCAGGAGATATTTGCCCCAATAGTGCAGAATGTGACTGTGACGAACAGGGAAAACGCTGACAATATGAGTCGAATAGCAGATTTCTTTGCTCCTCCAGAAAGGCGTAGGCAGAATCAGGCGGGATTTCGAACAAACACGCCTGTTATAGAACAAATTGCTAACGACCCAATTTATAGACCACCTAGAGAAGAAGTTAACTTAGGGGCCAGGACACCAAGGTTAGAAGCCCCAATAATCCCGGGTCCACAAAGGGAAATTATGGAACCAGGGGCAAGGGTCGAAAGGCAAGAAGCCCCAGAATTTCGAGAAGAACAACCTAGGGAAGTTGTTTTGGTTGGTCGAAATCAAGATGCCGATGCCGTCGTTCATAGAATTCGAAACGATAACATCTTGGCAGAAAACAACCTAACCACCATGATAGAGAGGGTCATGGCCCAGAATGGCCTCAACACAGGAATGAGGAGGCCAAATTACGCCTCTCCTATATTGGATTGCATAATGCATACTGATTTACCAAGGGGATATAAAGTCCCTAAATTTACAAAGTTCGCTGGGGATACCAATGAGTCAACAGTCGAACACATAGCGAGATATCTAACCGAAGCGGGAGATATAGCCAATAATGAAGATCTCAGGATCAAATACTTCCCAAGTTCCTTGACAAAAAACGCCTTCACATGGTTTACCACTTTGCCTCCTGGGTCTATTGACACTTGGGCTCTCTTAGAGAGATTATTCCATGAACAATTCTACATGGGACAGTCGAAAATAAGTTTGAAGGAACTGGCCAGTGTTAAGAGAAAGTTCACCGAACCCATAGATGATTATTTGAATAGATTTAGGCTTTTGAAATCCAGATGTTACACAGTAGTGCCTGAACATGAGTTAGTCGAAATGGCCGCTGGTGGCTTGGATTATTCTATTCGAAAGAAACTAGACACTCAGTATTTGAGGGACATGGCTCAGTTAGCCGATAGGGTTCGACAGGTCGAAAGACTAAAGGCCGAAAAAGCCAGAGTCTTTAAGAATAGCAAGAAAGAAAGGATTTCCTATGTTGGGACTGAGGAAGCAGAAGAATATCCTGAATTCGAATTCGAAGAGGTTGAAATTGACCTCGCTGAATTAAAACAGGCCCCGCCTTATTCCTGCAAAATGTTAGTTCCCACAAAAGGGAAAGATATTGTTGAAAATGAAAAAAGTGATAAATTTCCAAAGAAGGTTTATACCTTCGACGTCACTAAATGTGACGAAATTTTTGACTTACTAGTCAAAGATGGCCAACTAATTGTGCCATCAAATGTCAAAATACCTCCTTTGGACCAGAGAAAGAAGAGGGGATTTTGCAAATATCATAGTTTCCTAGGCCACAAGACCTCACAATGTTTTCTTTTCAGGGACCTGATTCAAAACGCGATCAAAGATGGCAGACTAAAGTTTGCTGATAAGGTGAAGATGAAAGTGGACGAAGATCCCTTGGACGTCGCAGACACCAACTACTCCGAGCCTGCGTGCATTGGAGAGGTCAACATGGTGGAAACTGATCGAAGCGACGCCCTAACAGAAGAGAAGGGTACTGGAGTTGAAAACTGGGTGATGGTCGAAGTCAGCGAGGAGGTCACTGAAGACATCCAGAATACGCCAGAGACTTCGATTGCTGCACCTGTAGCTGTTGCAAGAGAAACCCAGGCTACTGAAGGCCAGGGAAATCAAAACCAAGAATTAACACAAGTCACTGAAGGCTTGAGGCTGGAATTGGAGAAAGTCCAAATCACGCAGCCAATTCCCCCTCAGAAGGAAATATGGGACACTCTAGGGGAACCCAATGGAAAATTTGACTATTTGGTCAAATATTCTGCCCCAGAGAGTTTGAAGGTTCAGATTGAAGATATAAAACCCACAGGATGGGGAGATGATGAAGCTAAAGAGGGAGATGTAGAAATAAATATGGTGGATATGGAAAGGCCTCGCTCTGAGATGGAGGAAGTGGAAAAATACTTAGAAAAAGAAAAGTATAGAATGAGGGATAATCACATTGGAGATGCTAGTCTCAAAGATTATCTCATGACATGCCACAAAGGAGATTCAGGCATGATATTGTGCCCTAGGTGCAGCATCCTCTGCAATCAAAGAATTGCTGCGAATTTCGAAAGGGTACAGAGGGCTCGAACGGGCAACAATTGGCGCCAGGATAACCAGCTTTTTAGGTGTTATCCCAAGGCTGGGGAAAGTTTGCTGGAGTTTGTGTTCCGCTGCTACAAAGGGGCAACCAAGTGCTTGATTTGCCCAAGGTGTTCTGCTGTATATGACCAAAGCATGGCCAGGTCCTTCGAAACGATTCCCTTCGCCCCTTGCTGGAACCATCAAGAAACTGCCCAGATGGGCCCACGTTTCGACAGCAGACACAAACAGCGAAGGCCTGATAGCCCTCACCCCAAGGCTGCTCGAAGAGTGACTTTCAAACTCCCTGCTGAAGTGCCAACCGATAGATGGTTACAAGTCAGAAATGACAAAGGCAAAGATAGATGGAGAAACGCTGAACGAAATGCACGCCATGCTGTGACATACAGGAGGCAATTCAACACAGCAAAAAGGGAGGAAGTGAGATTAGAGAATTACAAAGGAAGGAACCCCATGTCAAGATCCCAGTGGCGCAGACAACAAAGGATTCGAAAGGCTGAGAGAGAAGCTGTGGCAAACAAAGGGGATACTTCAACGAAAAACCAAGGTGAATCTAGCACCAACAAACCAAAAAATCAAACTGAAGATAAACCTTCAGTCAATAGGAGGCTCTTCTCTGAAGAACAACGCGATGAACCAAAGGAATACACTCCAGGACCGGAAGAGGACGAAGATATGATAACAGATAACTTCGAATCGGAGGGGGAGTCTTCATTTAACTTGAACTGTAACGTGGTGTCTGTGCTTCCCTGCGAATTTGGGCAGGAAACCGAAATCAACGAATATGAGGAGGAAGACACCACGAATTTGATGAAACATAGGCCCGTGTGCTACTATGTGATGGACAATGGGGCTGTTGAGGAACAAAATGCGTTCTTCGAACGTCCAGAACCTGCAATGAAGAACCATCTCAAGCCACTTTTCATTCGGGCGAAAGTTGGTGTCCATGGTGTGAACAAAGTTCTAGTGGATGGGGGTGCTGCAGTCAATTTGATACCCCATTTCATGCTAAAAAGATTAGAGATCCGCGAAGGAGATATCAAGCCCCATAATATGGTTCTGTCCAATTATGAGGGAAAAGTGGGCAAAACACTGGGGGTGGTTCAGTTGGAATTGACAATAGGCTCAAGCTGTAGGCCCACCATGTTTATGGTGATCGAAGCCAAGGCCAACTATAACCTGCTGCTAGGAAGAGAGTGGATCCATGGCGTGGGGGAAGTTCCTTCGTCAATGCATCAGCGACTAGTTCTGTGGAGAGATGATGGAATCGTGGAAAACATCGAAGCAGACCAGAGTTACTTTATGTCAACTGTCAATTTAGTTGACAAAAGGGATTATGATAAAAATCTGGCAAAGATTGCTCCATGTGTTCCAAATGATGAGATTAATGAGACTAGAAACGCCCACTACTACATGACCCTTCGTCATGATGGCCTTTACTGGGACAGAACAATAATCAGTGAAGAAGAGGAAGTCGAAAGCACTATACAAAAATGGCCAGCAGGCTGGGACTTCGACAACCTTAGCCATGACTGAGTCTACCTTTTTCGAAAGGATTTCGGCCTATATGGCTGAGAACAAATCAAAAGCGGCCTTAGAGGCTGAAATAAGTAAATCAACTATAAAGACGAACGAAGTCAGTGGGGAGGGTTCGAAATGCTCACCCTTCAAAGAGTTTGAGATGGATCAAAGGTTGGATGCCATCTATGATAAAGAACCCTTAGGCTTCGAAAGGGACCCCATAAACTCAGGTGCCAAAATGTTGGCACAGGATCCACTCGAAGAAGTCAACTTAGGGGATGAAAAAACAAAAAGAGTAACCTACATAAGTGCTAAACTTAGCCCAGGACTCAAGAAGGAAGTGATCGAAGTCCTTAAGGAAAACAAAGATTGCTTCGCATGGGATTATGACGAGATGCCTGGTTTAAAGAGGGAGTTGGTCGAACATAGACTGCCAATCAAAGATGGCAAGAGGCCCATCAAACAAACTCCCAGAAGATTCGCACCAGCGGTTCTCACAAAAATTAAAGCTGAGATCGAAAGGTTGCTGCGCTGCAAATTCATCAGAACAACAAGGTACGTCGAATGGTTAGCAAACATAGTACCCGTTATTAAGAAAAATGGTTCTTTAAGAATTTGCATAGATTTTAGGGATTTAAACACTGCAACCCCTAAAGATGAATATTCCATGCCCGTGGCAGAAATGCTAGTAGATTCTGCTGCAGGGTTCGAATACTTGAGTATGTTAGATGGATACTCTGGGTATAACCAGATTTTCATTGCTGAAGAAGATGTTGCAAAGACAGCATTTCGTTTCCCAGGAGCCTTAGGCACCTACGAATGGGTGCTGATGCCTTTTGGTTTAAAGAATGCTGGGGCAACTTATCAAAGGGTGATGAATTCAATTTTTCATGATTTCATTGAAACCTTCATGCAGGTGTATATCGACGATATAGTCATCAAATCTATATCTGCAGAAACACATTTGCATCATTTAAGCCAATCATTCGAACGAATGAGAAAACATGGCTTAAAGATGAATCCCCTTAAATGTGCATTTTTTGTGCAGGCTGGAGATTTTCTTGGTTTTGTGGTTCACAAGAAAGGAATCGAAATCAACCAGAACAAAACCAAAGCCATAATGGAGACGAAAGCACCTGCGTCAAAAAGGGAGTTGCAATCTCTGTTAGGGAAAATTAACTTCCTCAGAAGATTCATCTCAAACCTGAGTGGAAGAACCCAAGCTTTCTCTCCGTTACTTCGTCTAAAGCAAGGTCAAGCCTTCGAATGGAACGAAGCTCACCAGGAGGCGTTTGACAGAATAAAAGAATATCTTTCTCAGCCTCCTATTTTGTCTCCACCATCACGGGGGAAGCCCATGAGATTGTACATATCTGCCTCTGAAGTTAGTATAGGTAGTATGCTAGCACAAGAGGATAGCAGTGGCGTCGAAAGAGCCATATACTATTTAAGTAGAGTGCTAAATGATGCAGAGACCAGATATAGCAATTTAGAAAAGCTATGTCTCTGTTTGTATTTCTCTTGTATGAAACTCAAGTATTATATAAAACCTGTTGATGTTTATGTTTCATCTCATTTTGATGTCATTAAACATATGCTTTCAAAACCAATAATGCATAGCAGAGTTGGCAAGTGGGCTTTAGCCTTAACAGAATATTCGTTGACTTTCATGCCTTTAAAAGCTATGAAAGGTCAAGTAATTTCTGACTTCATTGTGGACCATTCGTTGGTTGAGCAGACGATCATGAGTTACGTCGAAATGCAACCATGGAAACTGTACTTTGATGGTTCAACCCACAGGAATGGAAGTGGTGTTGGAGTCCTTCTAATTTCTCCTGAAGGAATTCCAACAAAATTCAAGTATAAATTAGATGGTCCTCGTTGTTCGAACAACGAAGCTGAGTATGAAGCACTCATTGTTGGACTTGAAGCTTTGTTGGAATTGGGGGAAACCAGAGTCGAAATTAAAGGAGACTCTGAATTAGTGGTCAAACAAATCACAAAGGAATACAAATGCATAAAGGAAAATTTAATGGTATACTTCGTCATAGTCAATAGGCTATTAAGGAAATTTGAATACATGGATATTCAACACATACCAAGAATAGAAAACCAAGAAGCAAATGACTTAGCGCAGTTGGCTTCAGGTTATAAAGTGTCTACCAAGAACTTTAAGGATTTGGTCGAATTAAGGGGAAGAGTTATGGCTACTAGATTCACTCCATCGGATCTGGAAAGTATGAGATTGGGATATGCTGAGAAACAGGGATTCGAAATACTAGCCATAAATACTTTGTCAGATGCAGATTGGCGAAGTCCATTGAAGAGTTATTTAGCAGACCCAACTCTAAAGGTGGATAGAAAAACAAAATATAGAGCATTGTCATATCTCCTCATGGGGAACGAATTGTTCAAAAAGACCCAAGAGGGTGTATTATTGAAATGCCTAGGAGAGAGCGAGGCATACTTAGCATTGTCTGAAGTCCATAATGGGGCATGTGGGGCACACCAAGCAGGCCATAAAATGAAATGGTTGCTATTTCGATACGGTTTGTATTGGCCTAGCATGCTCAAAGATTGCATAGACTTTGCTAAAGGATGTGAGGAATGTCAGAAACATGCAGGAATTCAACATGCCCCTGCAAGTGAGTTGCATTCGATCATCAAACCATGGCCATTTAGAGGATGGGCATTAGATTTGATAGGAGAAATAAATCCTGCTTCGTCCAAAGGACAGAAATATATCTTGGTGGGAATAGATTATTTTACCAAATGGATCGAAGCTATACCTCTGGTAGTTGCTGATCAAGAGGCAATTATTGAATTTATACAAAAGCACATTATCTATAGGTTCGGATTGCCAGAAAGCATAACTACAGACCAAGGCTCTGTATTTACTGGTAGAAAGATGCGAGGATTTGCCCAAGAAATGGGGTTTAGATTGCTAACATCAACACCATATTATGCTCAAGCAAACGGACAAGTCGAAGCAGCAAATAAAGTAATAATAGGATTAATCAAGAAGCATATTGGCAAGAAGCCAAGAAACTGGCACAAAACTCTGGACCAAGTATTATGGGCTTGTAGAACATCTCCTAAGGAAGCTACTAACACTACGCCTTTCCAACTTACATTTGGTCATGATGCAGTGTTACCAGTAGAAATTCATCTGCAATTAGTTCGAATTCAGAGACAAAACGAAATCCCAACTGCATTATATTGGGAAATGATGATGAATGAATTAGTTGAGTTGGACGAAATTAGATTACATGCATTGGAAATTTTGATGAGGCAAAAAGAAAGAGTGGCCAGAACATACAATAAAAGGGTGAAGAAAAAAGTATTCATTATTAATGACTTGGTTTGGAGAGTCATATTGCCTATGGATAAGAAGAATAAAGCATTAGGTAAATGGTCACCTCATTGGGAAGGACCTTTTCGAATATTAAAAGTATTCTCAAACAATGCATACGAAATCAAAGAACTCATGGATGATAAACGTGTCCTAAAGGTTAATGGGAAATATTTAAAGAAATATAAGCCAAGCCTGCGGGAGATTCGAATAGTAACGACGTAAACAAGATATTATAAAAAGCCAAGATGGCAAGATAAAATGCCAAAATGGCGTTGTTCGAATATTACATGTAAAAAACCAAAATTATAGTCAAATAAACATCAAAATCTAGAAATAAGCATTATTTTTCAATCGATTAAAGGTGCTTCGAAATGATTCAAGTTTCTGCTGAGCGAACCGCCTGGCTCCTTCCAAGGTTGCCACTTCTCCTTTAAGTTGTTCTGCAGTCTCCATTTCCGCAAGCCCCTGGTTGAGAAGCTCTTCGAATTGGTTACCAGCAGGATTGGTTTCGAAGGCTAGTTGTTGTTCTTTAGCCTCCTTAACTTTCTGTTGAAGTTCCAGAATCTGCCTTTCCCAAAGAAGGATGGACTCAGCTCGAGCCTCATAATCAGTTTTCGCCTGCTTCAGATGCATAGCTTGATCCTCAGCTTCTTGAGAGAGTTTCGAAGCTTGTTCATAAGCGGCATCCATGGCAATGCGTTTCTCTTGAACCTTCTTGGAAGCAGATTCGTCTTGGAGAAGGTAGCCAGTTACGTTGTCCAACAAATTCTGAAGATCGAATAAGAGAGTACTAACTGGCAAGGAGCAGGTGGAAAGATTGACCTTTATGAGCAGCTCCTTCATAGTATAGCAAGCAGTACTATCTTGCTTAAGCACTTCGAATATATCCACATTGAGAATAGTTTTCCTAATTTTGTTAAGAAGAACAATTCTTTCATCTGTGGGAAGAGGATAACTGGTCGAACCTGTGCCAGCCCTAGCAAGTGGGACGTCCCTCTGAGCCAACTTCGCCTTCATGTACCCAATAGGGTCATTTCGTCTCAGAAGTGCCAGCTCCTCGTCAGTCATTCGAGACAGAGAGGATTGAGGGAGTTCCACGCGTAGGGGAACCACGTTTGTTTCAACCTCTAGGGGTTCATTGGTTGCATTACCATCCCCTTCATTCGTTTCGTGCTCTTGGTCTTCTTCATCCTCGTCCAAGTCTACCACTTCGATACCATCCCTTTCGCTGCTATTTGCGTTGGACTCCGTCCCAGCAGTCGAACCATCATTGGCATTTTCCTCCTCAGATTCTTCGTCTGCAGATTCTTCGGCTCTTTGCCCAGAATCAGCTTTCTCTTCTTCAGTTTGAGTGTCCTTTGGGTCCTCTTGAAGAGTTTCAAGAGGGGACTTTTGAAGAAAAGCCCTTTGCAAATCCTCTGCAGACGTTTGAAGTATTGTTTCGTTTACCTCTTTCAGAGGAATGGAGGTACCTTGATCATCCTGCTGTTCAGAAGTTCCAGCCAGAACCTCCATATTGGAGGAACCTTTATTTTGGACCAAGTTGCTGGAATCTCCTTGGGGAGAGGAGTTGAGCGGAGCAGCAGCTCTGGATGGTAAGGTCGAAATGGTGGAAGTTGGATTCAAGATGTTCTGCAAGGAACAACAGAATGTTAAAGAAAAACATTCACCAAGGTAATAAGAAGTTAGTATTAGAAACATTTTTTAGAGGTTCAATTTACCTGTGGACCCTCAGAGAAGAGGTTACTAGCTATACGTTCCAACGTTGGGTTAGAGGTCGAAGGTGGATTTTTGGATTTGGGTAAGGGAGCAGCATCCCTGGAATCGAGTCTAGAGACACTAGTCGGAACAGTGCTTTTAGAAGTATCTTTCTTTGGCTTCTTCTTCGAAGCAGTATTTAAGTTTCCTCCAGCCTTGGGGTCTTCCCCAGTGGTGCTTGATTTCCGCTTCTTGGGAGTAGTAGGAGGAAGCTTGTTGGTCTGAAAGAATTTTAACGAAAAGTTAGATGTAAACCATAAAGCTTGAGTGAATTCGAAACATCAAGGCTAAGTGATTACCGTTGGAATTGGAACACTGGTTGTTGTTGGTGTTATTGTTGTTGTTGTGGTTGCAGCAGTAGTAGTTGTTTCAGGTGGAGTCACTTTGTCCGTAGTTTCGATGGAGGCTTGAGAGGCACTCCCTTCCTTCGACTTCGAGGCAGCTGTCTTTATCCTGATAGCTGAAAATCGAAACAATTAAAGCAAAGGTTAAAGATATGAAAAATAAAAGACATTTGGGATTTTCCCAAGCATTCACACCTGTGCCTTGATCAGATTTAATTGACATGGCAGAAAGGTCGTATCGAAGGTGTCCTGGGAAATCATGAAGCCAGTATCGATCCCATGTCACAGTCTCAGATGGCTTTGGTTTCCTTTGAAGATATTTGAACATCTCTTTGCAAGTAAACCACCATGGATATGGGGGAAACCAAGCCAGAGCCAGTTCTGAGGTAGGTAATCTGGGAAATTTAGGTGGATGCATTTCGAATGCCAACCTATACCTATCCTCAGGTGACAGCCCTGAAGGAAGTTTTAACTTAGAAACTTTTTGTTTAAATTTTTCCTTCAAGGTCTCAGCTGCTTGATGCACAGTGGAGTCCAAGCGCGTGGGGTCGTAAGTAGTTTCAAAATAATTTTGGAAAGCTTTAATCTCTTTGACATGAGTAAACATACCTTTCTTTGCTGGTACCTGCACATCGAAGGCATCAATTAGTTTCTGTCGAATTGTAAGTGTATCGAACATATAAGTTTGATAAAACTTAATCCACCACTCCAGAAATCCTTTAACCGCGAGATGGGTAGGTTCGAAGGTTATCAGCTCAAATTGGGCAAAGCCTTGATATTGTTCTTGCTGTATTTTGGCTTCCCTTGCCTTGAAAGTTCGTCCAGAAGTGATGGCGCTCTCAATTTGGAACAAAGGTTCAGGAATCAGTTGGCATAAGCCAAACTGCCTCGAAACGAAGTTTGGTTGGTAGGCAAAGAGAAAAATTTGGTTCTTGGCTGGGGTTATCCTTGAAGAAATGAGTCTAGGCAGCAAGAAAGCTCTCCATACATCCTGAATCTCCTTACTCTTGATAGCTTCCGAGAGAGACATGGTGAACCAAGAAGGTCCATGAGCCCTCGAAGCAAAAGGCGCCATGCTCTCTTCGAACTTGTGCCTTTTGGAGAATATCATGATGTACTTCGAGAATTGAACTTTGAAGTCATCTTTGTCATCATTAGGAGTTAATCTTCGAAGCCTAGTGCCTTCGACTATCCTATCACTTATCTCAGAATCTTGCTCATCAATGGTATTGGAGGTTGATAAGGAGGGTTCGAACATGGCATTTAGCCATAGTTGGAGTAACCAAAATGGGCCAGCCAATAGAATATTTTTGGGGGTGTGGGATTTGAGGCTCGAAACAGCTGACCTCAGGCTTTCATAGAGGTCAACTAAGAGTAATTCACTTAGGCACACTTTTCGATTTTCATGTAAATCCCTAGCTAGAAGAATGAACCTACTAGCTACCTGTAGGGATCTACTGCAGAAAACGTATCTTGACAGCCACAGGGTTAAGAAAGCAATGTGCTCTATGTCAGACACATTGTCCCCTTCAGCATGATAATGACTGATAAATTTGGAAAAACTGGCTAGCTTGACTTCGAAGTCAATTATGCTTGAGTGCTCTTCGTTGTCGGGTATATAAGTTTCTCCCACTGGCGACAGCCCAGTAATGGCCGCTATGTCGAAGAAGGTCGGGGTGATCATTCCACCTGGGAGATGGAAAGTATTGTAGGTACTGTCCCAGAAATAAAGGGACGCGAATAGCAGAGGGTGGCTGTAGGTGAAACCAGGCTTCGATAGCTTAATCAGGTTATAAATGCCCAATTCTTCCCATTGCTGGGATTTCTTGGCTTCTACTTTCGTGAACCAATTTTGATAAGCAATATTAGAAGTAGGGCAAGATCGAAAGGGCTTAAAATTACTTTTTACATAATCCAAAACAAAGGGGGTCCTTAGAAGGAATAGTTGGGGTTTCTATGGTATTTGAACTAAGAGATTCTACTGCCTTAGGGGCGTCCATCTTGTTAAATAAGGGTTTGAAGTTATAACAAACTGGGAAAATCGTCCTGGTGTCCTTTAATATTTCAAAAACCGTAAGAGGGCCATTTAAAGCTAACCTCTTACCAGCAACGTGGGTAGGAATGAGTACCTGTGACGCATACAACATTTCTTTTTCTTTGGAAATCATCTGAGGGGCAAGAGCAGATTGGCCTTGGATGGTGATGATTTTACTTTCCATGGTAGCTCCTGTAGTTTTTCCTTTCTTCTTGGAGACTTTCTTGAGTTGGGATGAAGTAGAAGAAGACATTTTGAAAGATGTTGAAAGCTTAGATTGTTTTATGAGAGAAGGAGGATAAAAGATTCAGAGTGTGAAAGATTTAGAGTGTGAAAAGAAAAGAAGAAGATTAAGTTGATGTTTTATAATGGGGAAGTTTAAGCATCCACCGAATAGAGGTGTGATACGTGGAGATCATGGGTTGGTGTGATGAAGAGGTGGCGTGAAGTTAACATAGGTAATAGGCGTGATTTAGAGATAATCATTACTTATAACTGCACCACGCTGTGAAGTGACTCCGGGCGGTTAAGGAATCCAAAAGGTGCTATGATTGATGTGACTGGAGTCAAATGCATTAAATGTTACGATGATTCGAAAGTCCTATCAAAATCTTGTGTAGGTGTTTAAAATAGGTATTTCTCAGAGGAATCGAAATACATATTTTAAAGGGGCAATTTGTTGGCTGAAGATTTTGATAATGTTATTTAGAAGCCAAATGAGTTAAACGTTTTGATCGAAATGGAATTAAACGTCATATTTCGAAGTAGCAGAAGCAGTGTTTCGAATAAGTGTGTCAAAGCTTGGAGCTTCGAGCGGCAATTATGGGAACATATCTAAAAGAGCGTTCGAAACGGAGAAACACCAAAGCATTTAAAATTCAAATGGAAGCGGGACTTTCAAAGTTTGAAAGCTATGTGTTGGAGCATTTGGGGACACGTGGAAAGATGAAAGAAGCATTGACCTGCATGTTCGAAACGTGGCGTAATCCTATAGCAAGACCGTTATGGTCGAATTAGTATAAATAGAAGTCTTAGTATTAGGATTTCGTGTGTCATATCTATTATACAAAATACTCAATAACATTCAAACTACCACATGGCAAGGGAAACGAATGCAAGAGAAATGTATGTATGATAGCACCATGTATTTCTGATTTAATGAAAACCTTTTACCATTTCCAGTACTTTCCTTTATTCCTTTTGTCAAACAACATTTACAAGTTTTCTTATTTACAGTCTTTTCACTTCGAAATCTCTTCTTCAAAGTTTTACATTTTAATGTTTTCTTTACATTTCGAGCACTTTATATTTCAGAAAACTGTCATACTTTCCATACCTTTACCTTCAAGTCTTATCCTTCGAACGCATATGTTTACTTAAAATCATTTACAGATTTCTTGCATTAAACGCTTTCTTCACATTTCAAACTTTTACGCTCCAGAAATCCTTTATGTTAACCGTTTTGTAAGTCAAAGCCATTTACTTCAATTTTATGCAGTTTTACATGTCTTTACAATCAGCATTACAATTAGCATTTATTCGTGTAACTTAGTTTTCACACATTTTGATTACATCTTTAGACTGTTAGAGAGAGAGAGATCGAAACAAGCCAAACACCTATACAATATCAACCATGAATATCTGTTCGATTGTGAGAGTAACCTTAATATCCAAGGAGTCCTAGGATCAATCTAGTCGATCCTGTGAGTTACCAGAGGAATTGAATAACAGTAAGAAAGATTATTCGATAGTTTGGAAGACTAGCGGTTGTTTACCAGAAATCACTGGAAACAGCCTCCTGCAGTGGGCCTTCCATTTTTTGCTGCACCGTCCCCCCATTTTACTTATTCCAGCAGGCCCTTTTGTTTTTCTTATTATGTATTTTTCCTTTGCTGACAAAAACATCATTTGGGCCCAAACTCAAACAAGACTGTTTTTCTAATAAACTCCTAAATCTAATTTCAAACCCCCTGACTTTTATTTTTATATTTTTATTTTATTTTATTTTTCTTTATTATTTTTATTAATATTATTAATATTATTAATATTATTAATATTTTTATTGATAAAAATCCAAAAAAAATATTTTTATTTATTATTTACACACTTATATTTTATTTTTCTTTATAAAACAAAAAGACCAAAACATTTTCTTAACAAATTTAATTTCTTTTAGATTAATAATTAGATTTAGGTTTATTAGTTTTTCTTTTTATTTAAGATCAACTTAGAATTTAGGTTTCTTTTAATTATTTAATTTCCAATACCATTTTTATTAAACTTAAAACCCTTTCATAAAAAAACCCTAAAAAGGTTTCTAACGTAATTTCTCTTCTTAATTAGTTTAGGTTTAATTTTATTTAATTTTAATTAATCATTTTTCTTAATTAGGTCAAAACTAAACCCTTTCATTAAAACCAAACAAAAATCATTTTCTTTTCCATTTATCTTCTTGTACATTATATTTTCAATTCGTGTACATTATTCAATATGGTTGTAATAGATAATTAGGTTTAACTTTCTTGCAATCCCTATTTGTAAATTTGTATACCCCCTCCCCTAATGATGTAATAGCATAGTAATTTTACTTTTCGCAATTTACCGCTTTCATATAAATGTTAGTAATTAGGGTTTGTATGGAAAGACTAAAATCAAGAATTAGTAAACCCTAATTCAAGATAAACAATGCATGTAAATGAAACACACTTGCACACTTGCACCCTAGGGTTAACTCCACTCTGTTGCCTTACAAAAATGGTCATGTTATGCATGTGGGATGTCTTAGCAAAAGCAATAAAAAAATACAAGATCATAGTCCCTCGACGACGCTTCAAAAGTTGCCTTTCAAATGATCTTAGTCCCTCGAAGAGAAATGCTAAGATATCTCACAACATTGCTATCATGACCATATGATGACCCACGCCCATCCCTTTACATCCAAAGATAAGGATTCTTACCAAATCAACGGTAAGATAACAATATCAAAGGAAGGAAGAAATGAATAAAGACTCTTGAGTAGGTAGATTGTTCCTAGTTGCTTGCTCACTTTCAAAATAAACATCCTTGCTCATTTTCAAAACAAACACCAAACACTTTCAAAAACAAACTTTCAAAACATAAAATATTTTCAAAAGTCCAACACTTTGTATACGTTCTTACGAACGAGAACCATTACAAAGTTTTCCTAAACGAAGGTGCCTTTTCAAAATACTTTAAAAAACCACCACAAAGCACATTTTCAAACAAAAGCAAGTGATCTAGAAAGCAACTAAGAGCCCATAGATAACTATGGATGAAAAGGGTGCTAACACCTTCCCTTTTCATAATCTACCCCCCGAACTCAAGAAATAATTTCAAAGGTCTTTCCCGTTCTTTTCCACCTTTCCTTTTGGATAAAAGAAAAGTCGGTGGCGACTCTTGCTAACCGCAACATTTACGATAAAACACAAAACATCCCAAGTCAGTTCTCCCACCGTATTACAAAATTGATTAACCCGGATCAGTAAAACATGAGGAGGAGTAAGATAACTATCATGAAATGGACAAATATGAAAGTTAAATCAAAATAAATAATCTTCAAATTAATAGCCTTCTAGGATTCATTACAAGTTATACTTTTGGATACTTTGTTAAAGTGAAAAATAGTAAGATAATTTATATCAACAAATTTTGTGGCACGATGTTGCATTTGTTTTAAATTTTGTTCGAAAGTTACTTGTAAAATGCAAAGTGCGCCCTTCATCATTTTGAACAGTGAGGTAGTATCGTTTCGATTTTTTCTTTGTAAATAAGTCCTTTCTTTTACCTGTTTATTTTTCAAAGGCACACGATATACTTTATATGTGACATATGTTGTGAGTGTTTATTACCAAAATCTCTAATTGACAATCATTGTGTGTTTTTAATTCACATGCTTGTAGTGACCTCATTCTAATTTCATCACATGTATACCTTAATATCCTTGTTTTCATGTGTGTGTATGTTTTTTATTGCTATCAAATCATGGAAAATGGTCATTTACATGTGCATTTCATAACCATTCATGCATGAGTCAATTCGTGTCAACCAAAACCTATCCAAGACTTTTTTATTCATTATTTGTGCTTCATGTGCCGACACATGATGCATATAGGTCGATTCATATTTTAAAAGTTTCAGCTTTTTGAATTTTGGTTCAGTATGTGTTAACACATGTGTCGAATGTGTCGACTCATCAATTAAATATTTAGAATTTTCTCATTTTTGGTTCAGTATGTGTTGACACATAAGTTGAATGTGTCAACTCATCAACTATATAGGTCGACACTTATGTTAAAATTGGTCACTCACATGCTATTTTCTCTTGTATTCTTTTTGTTTATTCTTTATGATCATTGTGATACGGTGGGAGAACTGACTTGAGGTTTTGCGTTTGTGTTCGCAAATGTTTCGGTTTAGCAAGAGTAGCCACCAACTTTTTATTTTATCCAAAGGAAAGGTCAAAAAGCACAGGAAAGACCTTTGAGATGTTTTCTTGGGTTCGGGGGATGGATTATGAAAAGGGAAGGTGCAAGCACCCTTTTCATCCATGGTTTTCCATGGGCTCTTAGTTACTTGTTTAGATCACTTGCTTTTGCTTTTCAATTGTTTGAAATGGTGCTTTGTGTGTGTGGTTTTGAAAATGTTTTGAAAAGAGGCCATCGTTGTGGCAACCTTTGTGATGATTCTTGTTTGAATATATAAAAAGGTGTATTGTCTTTTGAAAATATTTTTCAATGTTTGAAAGCTTGATTTGGGAATGTTTTGAAATTGTGTTGTGAGGTGTGTTTGAAAATAGCAAGGATGTTTTGCAAGTTTTTGATCAAGTAACTAAGATTTGTCTATCCTATTTTACTCAAAGATCTTTCCTATACATTTTTTTTGACAGTGTTGTTTTACCATTGCATTTAGTAAACAACCTTATATTAGGATGTTAAACGGGACATGCGCGGGTCATCGTATAGACCATGATAGCAATTGTGTTAAGTATTTTTAGCAAATTTCCGAGGGACTAGATCATTTTGTATAGGCAACCAAGATAGCGTCATCGAGGGACTATGATCTTTTGTTTTGTTTTTGTATTGCCAAAATACTCAACATGCATAACATGGTCAATTTAAAAGGGAACAAGTGGATGAAACCCTAGGGGTGCAAGTGTGCATTGTGTTATCAATTTACATTCTTTTTGTCTTGTATTAGGTTATCTAGCGATTGATTTTGAATCTTGCCATACACGCCTAATTACTATACAGTATATTGAAAGCAATAAATTGCGAAAATTGAAAGTCTAAGTTATTACAAAAGTATCCGGGGATGGGGGTACAAATTATTACAAATGGGGATGAATCTCATAAGAATAATAATGTCCAAATATTAAGTATTACAACCAAATCGAATTGTCGCAAATTCAATGTAAAGTTATAACAAATGAAGAAATCAATAATATTATGAAATGCATGTATTTACTTAAAAATAAACAAATAAAAATCTATTCTAAAAAATAAAGATTAAATATTTTATTATTATTATTTGTGTATTTTATTAATTATGTAAATAAAAAGTTTAAAGGAAGAAAAATTAATTAAACAAAATTTCTATTATTTTTGTATTTTTATTAATCAATAAAAAAGGGTTTAAAGAAAACAAAATTAATTAAATTAATTTAAATGTTTTTTGGTATTTTATCAAATGAAACAATTATTAATTAATAAAAGAAAATTAAAACTAAATTAAAAAAAATCAAAGTAATTCGCCAAAATAAAATTTTTAATATATTATTTAGTTTTATTATTAACAAAAGAAAAGAAAACAAATTATTTAAAATGAATTAATTAAAAAAAGTATTTGTTTAAATAAAAGAAAAGAAATTAAAAAAAAGAAGGATGGGCTTGGGATTTGTGTGGTGAGGCCCAATAACAAAATAAGAGAAGGGGAGAGTCAGAATGGAAGGGAGGGGGGTGCGCTGGCCAATTCGTTATGGGCTTAGGCGCTTGGGGCCAGAAAGGCCCAAAGGTGAGTTTGTAACATTTTTGATTGGGGTCTCAGAATGTAGGGTTTGTGAACAATTTAGGGTTTGTGAAATTCGTGCTCACACCGGCGCCGTTTCTGTCGTCTTTTCTTCTTCTCTTAATCTCTCTCAATCAAACGCTCTGACCTCTCCTAAGCCGTAGCCGCCGGAGTGCTATCCCTCACTCTCTCATCTCCTCACAATGATCCATGGCTTCGGTTGCAAAACGGTATAGTTCGTTTCTTGTTTGAGTTTTACAGTTTCATGTTTATTTGATTTTACAGTTTAGCTAATCCATTGCATTGTATGGCTTATTGAGGTGAAGAAACATACCTTGGGGTTTTCTCTGTGACAAAAGAGAGTGGTGAGGCTGGAGGCGCTCCTTGGCGGCTAGAGGCGAATGGGAGATGATGACCAACGCGTGCTTTTCTGGTATCTCTTTTTGTCCCTTTTTGAAACTTGAATGATGAGGCTTATCGCTTCTGACTTGTTAACGATTCCTTTGTTGATGATATTTATCTGAAACTTGTTGTTATTGTTGATGATAACTGTTGCTGAAACGTTATTTCTTTTCCTCTATCTTGAATGTTGAATGTTGATGATGATTTGATGTTTCTGAAACTTGTTGTTGATGTTGCTTCTGAAACTTGAATGTTGAGGATGATTGCTTCTAATTTGAACTAAAACTTGTGATTGTTCTTTTCTGAAACTTTGAATGTTGATGAGATGTATGCTTTTGTTGTTTGGACTGTATTCTGCAATTTGTGATTCACAGGGTTTTGTGACTTGTTGAAATGTTATGCAGTTTTTTTGAGTTTAGCTTGGTGATTGTTTGTTTGGAAGCTGTTATGCTTGGCTGTTTGAGAGCTGCAGGTTGTTGTGTAGTGCAGTTTTGCAAGCTTTTGCAGGTTTGGGAGTTTTGGTTGTCTGCTTGAACTTGCAGTTTGAGTAGTTTGGCAGGCTTGCTTCTGTTTGAGAATTGTTGCAGGTTTTTGATGTTGTACAGTTTTGGTTTTGTTGAGGGTTTACAGTTTGGGCATGTAGGTTTACAGTTTGGGCAGGTTTTGTGGTTTGGCTATGCATTTTTGGTAGTACAGTTTAAAACTGCAGTTTGAGTAGTTTGTTACAGTTTTGCAAACTTGGCTGTTGTGTGAAACTGTTGTGCTATTTGGACTTTGTTTTGCAGCCTTTACAGTTTTGCAGTTTGGGCAAGCTTGTTACAGTTTGGAAAGCTTTGTAGGGCTTTGGAAGTTTGCTGCAGTTTTTTTTGTTAGATTGTGGCTAGCGGGCTGGGAGAGTTGTGAAACTGTTAACAGTTTAGAGTTTTTTTAACAGGTTTTTTCTGTTTGTGGCTTTGACAAAATGTTTCTCTCCTCTTCTCTTCTGACTTTGTACTTTTATATCCTCTTTTCTTTTGCAACTTGTGACAGCCCTTTTGCTAAACTGTACACTCTCACCAAGGTGATATCTTTTCTCTCTTTCTCTCTCTATGACAAAGCAGATTTGCTTTTCCACTTTATTTTCTGAAAAGTTTGCCTTTTTACTAGAACATGATGAAAAGCTATGACAAACTTTTGGCTTGTCAATTGGTTTATCTCCTGCATTTGCCTGCTGTTTGATTTGCTATGTACTTTCTGCATTTGTACAGTTTGCATCCATTTGCTTTGTAACTCAGTTTGCTTGTAACTGTTGGGCTTACAGTTTTGCTTGTTTTTGTATGTTGCATTTGGTTTAGTTGCAACTTTGTAACTCAGTCCGGCACTTTGCTTGTGATGCAATTTGGCGCCTGTTATGTAATGCATTGTTTTGCCATGCTGCAAAGTTTGGTTTTGTATGCAATGTGCAGCTTGACAGTTTGCTGACTTGGTTTGCCTTAGTTGCTTGGCCTATGTTTGCATAACAGTTTGCCTTGCTGTTTTTTTGAATAATTGCTTTGTTTGCATTCTTCTTTTTGCATTTTTATTTTTCTCTTTGTGAACCAAGAAGAGCAATCTTCTTGTGATTTGCAAAGAGGAAAATAAAAACGTGATGAACAATAGCACTTCTGATTCCAGACGGCAAATTTTAATGATGAACAATTTCCTTTTCTTTTTATTTGAAAATTCTTTTCATATTCAGCTGACTATACTAATTCCTTTTCCTTTGTGTCTTTTTCATGTGAGCACAAATTGGGTGATGACAAAGCAAAGGAAGCAGAAGACTTTGAGCATGGGAGCAATGGAGCAATGGAGGCTTAGGCTTAGATTAGATAGATTTTCCATTAATTGTAACAAATTACTTTTCAATAGCTATAAGTTGTAAAGACCTAAAGCATATGAATAATAATTTATCTTTGTAACAACATTTGAAATGAATGAAAAATCTTTGTGAGGCAATCTGAATAGAACCTTCTACTATCAATATTTTGCAATTCTCTCTCTGCATCTTCACTTAATCCTTTAAGATTCTCAGATCAAAATAATTGAAATTGCATTTGTAGTTGTTTAGTTATTGGCTTGCATTTTTGGTAAAACCCAAGTGTATGTGTGAATGTCATGACTGATGTCATAATATTCTAGTTTAGTTTGTACTGATTCATTAGGTACCTTTGCAGAAAAATATTGTCATACAGGTACTGATGTTTATAAGTGTGTATCTGAGCATTTTGCAAAATGATCACATTTACCTAAATCAGTAGACAGGTTTTCAGATGTCATAACAGATGTTAAGACATCCTGTTCTGAACTAACAGGTATGCAGTTTGGTTAATTCTGAGTTTTTTCAGGAAAATGACTCAGTCTTTCCAGAACAGAATCCTGCGTTTTCTCTGGGTTAACCTAGCTCAACCCCAACCTAGTTGATAAAGTCCTGTGACCTAGTCTTAAGGTCAAACGGAATTAACCCTAGCTTTTTGTGGAAACCCTAACTGAAGTTGCAGCTGCTATATATTCAACAGGGCTGCTGTTTTGAAAGGAATCCCTTTTTGACAGAAGATCATTTAGAAGCTGTATAGTTTTAACTATTGTAATCCAAGCAATTATCATTGTGATAAGTGACTTGGAATAGGTTTTTAATTGTAAGGGTTGTGTAGCACTCAAAGCTTTGAAGCAAGAGTGTTTGTATGTCTCTTGACTAAAGCTGTGAAGCAGAGTCAAGTTAGGTGTGTGTATCACTCAAAGCTGTGAAGCAAGAGTGTTTGTGTTGCTTGATTAAAAAGCTGTGAAGCTTAATCAAGTGTATGTTTTTGAAGAGTGTCTTCATCAATTCATTAGTCAAATTGTTTTATGTATCACTGCTGTGATTGAGGGGGAGTGAGTAGGAACTCAGGTTTAAGTTGTACTTAGATTGAAGTTGCATTGGGTAGGTCTTAAGTGAAGGAGATAAACTGGTTGGTTTATTCTTGAATTAACATCTCTTATAGTGGATTTCCTCCCTGGCTTGGTAGCCCCCAGAGTAGGTGTTGTTGCACACTGAACTGGGTAAACAATTGACTGTGTTCTTTACTGTTTTTGTATTTACTGTCTTATTGAAAGTCAGATACGGTGTCACAACAATGAACGTGACATTGAGTATCTGCAGCCAGAATTTCAATTGGCATCAGAGCAGGCACCCTGCCTGTATTACTGGGTGAGATCTAGGGATATCACTTTCTGGCACTATGGACAAAGAAGGAGTTTTTGGAAATAGACCACCCATTCTGGATGGAACTAATTATGACTACTGGAAACCTCGTATGATTGCCTTCTTAAAATCTCTGGACAAAAAGGCTTGGAGAGCTGCTGACAAAGGATGGAACCATCCCACCATAACTGAGAAAGATGGGACAATCAGTCTGAAGCCTGAGGAAGATTGGAGTAAAGAAGAAGATGAGTTAGCCCTGGGAAATTCCAAAGCTTTAAATGCCTTGTTCAATGGAATTGATAGAAACATTTTCAGACTAGTACATCAATATGAACTGGCCAAGGAAGTTTGGGACACTCTCAAAACTACTCATGAGGGCACTTCCAAAGTAAAAATGTCAAGGCTTCAGATGTTGACTACCAAGTTTGAGAATCTAAAAATGATGGAAGATGAAACCATTCATGAGTTTCACATGAACATCTTGGAGATTTCCAACACCTCAGGAGCACTGGGAGAAAAGATGTCAGAAGAAAAACTGGTGAGAAAGATTCTCAGATCCTTGCCTAAAAGATTTGCAATGAAGGTAACTACCATAGAGGAAGCCCAGGACATCAACAAGTTGAAAGTGGATGAACTTATTGGGTCTCTTCAGACTTTTGAGATGGGGATCACTGATAATGGTGACAAGAAGAACAAGAGCATAACACTTGTATCCAACACTGATGTTGAAAACAAGGAGGATGAAGAAGAAAATATTTCAGAAGCTATAGCCATGCTTGGAAGACAGTTCAACAAACTCATCAAAAGAATATATCCAAAGTCAAGGTCTAATGTTCATAACATTCCCTCTGACATTGACAGTTCCAGCAGAAGACCAAGGTCAGAAGAGAAGGGAAACCAAGGCAGAGGAATTCAATGCCATGGCTGTGAAGGATATGGGCATATTCGAGCTGAATGTCCAACCTTTCTTAAGAAACAAAAGAAAGGAATGACTGCTACTTGGTCTGACTGTGATTCAGAAAGTAATTCTGAAGAAGAATCTGCCAAACTAGTTACTGCTCTAACTGGTGTTTGTACATCTGAAAGTGACACCAGTGATGAAGAAGTGACATTTGAAGAACTGGATGATACCTACAAGAAATTGTGTATCAGAAGTGCTGAAGTCTGTGTGCAGAATGAGAAACAATCAAAACTCATTATAAAGCTGGAGGCTGAAAAAAGGGCAGATCTTGAAACTATAAGTCATCTAGAAAGGGAAGTTCAATTGCTGAACTCACAACTGAACCAAATGACCAAATCTGTCAAGATGCTGACCAATGGAACAGATAAATTGGAAGAGATTCTTCAAGTTGGACAAAATGTGGGAAACAAATCTGGACTAGGATTTGTGGAAGCTAAGAAATCTGGTGCAGACAAGAAGATCAGGCCTGTTAAACAATTGTCAAAGCAGATGTCTCAACACAACTCTCAACATCAGAAACAGAAATATATGAAGAAAAAATACCAAAGATGGAGATGTCATCATTGTGGGAGGTATGGACACATAAAGCCCTTCTGCTTCAAATTGCATGGATACCCTAATCAAAACTCAGGTGTTAAACCTAAGTCAAAAAGGGTACCACATACTCCTCAATGGAAGAAAAAGGCTACTGCCCTGATAGCCCACACTTCCCTGAGAGTGTCTGCAAAGGAGGGCTGGTACTTTGACAGTGGGTGTTCTAAACACATGACTGGAATAAAGAACATTCTCAATCATGTTAAACCTCACAACACTAGTTATGTGACCTTTGGAGATGTTGCTAAAGGTGAAATCAAAGGAGTTGGTAATTTGGACTACCCTGAAGTTCCAAGTCTGAGTGAAGTACTACTGGTAAAAGGGCTGACTGCTAATCTCATTAGTATCAGTCAATTGTGTGATCTAGGATTCAAGGTCAACTTCTCAAAATCTGAATGTCTAGTAATTAATGAAAAACTAGAAGTTGTAATGAAAGGAATCAGATCCAAAGATAACTGTTACTTGTGGCAGCCTGGGAACATTAATAACTCCACTATGTGTCCAATTACCAAAGAAGAAAAAGAGATGAAACTGTGGCACCATAAGCTTGGTCATCTTCATCTAAGAAGAATGAAAAGAACTATCTCTATGGAAGTAGTCAGAAGGACTCCAAAACTACAGATTGATAAAAGAAGGGTTTGTGGTGAACTTAAAATTGAAAGGCTTGGTAAAAAGAAACATGTCTATGATGTGGTGAATAAACTTGAAGAAGGATGTGTTGTCAGAACCAGAAGTAATCATGACAAGGATGTTGGAAACAACAAGTCTAATAAATTCTGTTTCCCTGAAGAAATGAGTCGTGAAGTCTCTTCTCCTATAACTCACCATCAAAATGGAGTGGACAAAAAGAAAAATAAGATCATTCAAGAATCAACAAGAACTATGATTCATGTCAAAAGAATGCCTTCCCAACTCTGTGCTGAAATGGTTGCAGCTAGGAATAACTGTTCTCAAAATATATGGACAAAACAGATGCTCACTGAGTATAATGTCTCACAAGATGTTGTGACATTATATTGTGACAATCTGAATACAATCAATATTTCCATGAACCCTATTCAGCATAGCAGGACCAAGCACATTGACTTTGTAGAGAAGAAGTCAATTAAACTGGAACATGGTATCATTAAGCTTCAGCTGGCTGATTCTTCTACCAAGGCTCTTGTTGGAAATAAACTTGAAAACTTGAGGGGCAGGTTGGATATTTGCCAACATGAGAAATTATAGCAATTAATTTTGCTTAAAACAAGGGTTGAAGGAGTTAATTTTGTTAAGTCTATTTTTAGTGGGTTAATCATATGTTTTCCCAATTCTTTCAAAATCTTTAAGAAGTTGAAAAGACTCTCTTTTGCCTCCTACCTCTCTCGTCTTTGCAACCTGTTCCCTTCTCTCAATCAAAACTTTCTCTCAAATTGCTACTGGTGCTCTAAGTCAATCAAAATGTCTCAAACATCATCTTCAACCAAGGCGACTTCTTCATCCTCATCATCTTCATCATCTGACCAAGACTCTAGAGCAATCACCACATGCATAGAATCTGAAGTTCTTGAGGTCACTCCTCTCAGAGAGATGGCAACTGACCCCGCCAAAGTCAAAAAGATGAGAACTAGACATGCAGGAAGAGCTCAAGCTGCAGCCTCTGGTAATCCTTCTCATCCTTCTTCTTCTGTACCAAATAGAGAAGGATCAGTTCAAGTTCATCAAGCTATTGCTAGGCTTGTTACTAGTATACTAAGCGGAAACCAACCTGTACCGGGGATTTCTGTCCCTTTAAATCAATCAGGAAGCCCAAATGTGGACGTCTCTGAGAATGTAGATGTCTCTGAGAATGTTGTGACACAAAATGACAACATTCAGAACCCTTCAGAAAAGACTGCTGATCCACCTATCATTGATGTGGATGAGGATTACTCAGATAATGATCTGATTGCCAATGTAAACCCTAGCATAGCTAGGAGATTGATGAAAAGAAAGGGTAATCAGAATGATGCAAAATGTGTGTCCAAAGATAAACCTGCTGTTAAGAAATCCAAGGCTGAAGGCAAGGCTGGGGTAGAATCTGTGAAAACTGGTCAGTCCAAAGGGAAGGTGAAAGCCCAGGTGTATACTGGTAGACAACCAATTACAAAGAAGAGAAAAGATCCTGAATATTCTGATTCTGATGAGGAATCAGAGTTTGAGATTGATGCTGAAGAAATTCCTATCAGAAGGAAACTGCCCTCCAGCAAAATTGCTAGAGTTCCTGAAGTCCCAACAGACAACATCTCTTTCCACCACCCTGACAATGCAAACAGATGGAAGTATGTTTGCTTGAAGAGAATAGCTTTAGAAAGAGAACTCAACAATGATGCCATGGAGTGCAAAGACATCATGGACCTGATCAAGAATGCTGGACTGATGAAGACAGTGATAAAATTTAACAAGTGTTATGAAAATCTGGTCAAGGAGTTCATAGTTAACTTGTCTAATGATTGTGCTAATGGAAGGTCAGCTGACTTTGAAAGTGTTTTTGTTAGAGGAAGAAGGGTTAATTTCTCTCCATCAGAAATTAACAAATTTCTTGGAAGAACAAATGAGGATTGTCCTGATCTGGAAGTCACTGACAATGAAGTTTGTCAAACCATCACAGCAAGGCAAGTGAAGTGCTGGCCCTTGAAAGGCAAGCTGAATGCCAGCAAACTTAGCATGAAATTTGCCATCCTGCACAAGATTGGTGCAACCAACTGGGTGCCTACAAACCATAAATCAACTATCTCCACAGGATTGGGGAGATTTATTTATGCTGTGGGAACCAAGACTGCTTTTGACTATGGCAGGTATATTTTTGAACAAACTTTAAAACATGCTGGTAGTTATGCTGTCAAAGGACCAATTGCCTTTCCCTCCCTCCTTTGTGGAATTATCCTTGCACAATACCCTGATATCCTGGTGGCAAGAGATACTGCTTGCAAAAGAGCTCCTGCCCTTGGGTTGCACTACAAACTGTTTCAGGGATCTCATGCTCCTGATATTGTCATAACATCAGCTGAGACATCGTCTGTGAAGACCCAGTCTAAGACATCTGATGTCATAGCTGTATTAAAAGAGACCTGCAAAGAACTGGAAGCTAGGAAAAAGACCCTAGAAAACCTAATTGCCAGGTTAGAAAAGGAGGAAGCTGAAGGAAACAGAAGGGAAGAGGGTGTAAAAGCTGAAGGTCATCTCAATACTGAAGAAACTAGCTCCTTTGAGTCTGATGACAGTGCTTAAAGGTTGGTGGAGTTGCTGTTTGGTGGAGTTGATGCTGGTCCCTGGTGGAGTTTGGAAGTGTGTTCAGTTTTTAGTTGCTGCTCTTATTACTTTTTCTGGATGACTGTATAATTTTTATGAACATGTATCTTTGGCCCATTTGTGGCTAAAGAGGGGGAGATATATTTTGGTACTTAATTAGACATTCTATTTTTCTGCAGTCATTTCTTTCTGCTGCTATCTATCTCTGATTGCTTAGGGTCTTTAGCCAAAAATCTGCCAAAGGGGGAGTTTGTAGTTGTTTAGTTATTGGCTTGCATTTTTGGTAAAACCCAAGTGTATGTGTGAATGTCATGACTGATGTCATAACATTCTAGTTTAGTTTGTACTGATTCATTAGGTACCTTTGCAGAAAAATATTGTCATACAGGTACTGATGTTTATAAGTGTGTATCTGAGCATTTTGCATAATGATCACATTTACCTAAATCAGTAGACAGGTTTTCAGATGTCATAACAGATGTTAAGACATCCTGTTCTGAACTAACAGGTATGCAGTTTGGTTAATTCTGAGTTTTTTCAGGAAAATGACTCAGTCTTTCTAGAACAGAATCCTACGTTTTCTCTGGGTTAACCTAGCTCAACCCCAACCTGGTTGATAAAGTCCTGTGACCTAGTCTTAAGGTCAAACGGAATTAACCCTAGCTTTTTGTGGAAACCCTAACTGAAGTTACAGCTGCTATATATTCAACAGGGCTGCTGTTTTGAAAGGAATCCCTTTTTGACAGAAGATCATTTAGAAGCTGTATAGTTTTAACTATTGTAATCCAAGCAATTATCATTGTGATAAGTGACTTGGAATAGGTTTTTAATTGTAAGGGTTGTGTAGCACTCAAAGCTTTGAAGCAAGAGTGTTTGTATGTCTCTTGACTAAAGCTGTGAAGCAGAGTCAAGTTAGGTGTGTGTATCACTCAAAGCTGTGAAGCAAGAGTGTTTGTGTTGCTTGATTAAAAAGCTGTGAAGCTTAATCAAGTGTATGTTTTTGAAGAGTGTCTTCATCAATTCATTAGTCAAATTGTTTTATGTATCACTGCTGTGATTGAGGGGGAGTGAGTAGGAACTCAGGTTTAAGTTGTACTTAGATTGAAGTTGCATTGGGTAGGTCTTAAGTGAAGGAGATAAACTGGTTGGTTTATTCCTGAATTAACATCTCTTATAGTGGATTTCCTCCCTGGCTTGGTAGCCCCCAGAGTAGGTGTTGTTGCACACTGAACTGGGTAAACAATTGACTGTGTTCTTTACTGTTTTTGTATTTACTTTCTTATAGAAAGTCAGATACGGTGTCACAACATTGAACGTGACATTGAGTATGTGCAGCCAGAATTTCAGCATTCCAACAATTCTAATACAAATAACTTAAACTTTAAGTAATCCAATAACTTTGTAGTCTCGTAACCTTGCAACAATATTCCAATCAAAATACGCACCGGGTATTCCAATAAACAAGCAAACATTTCATTCCATTAACAAGAAGATGTCTTACCAGACGCACATTATCTGGTTAACCTGGATCAGATAAAACCTGAATATTCCAAATGACCATCTCATCTCCTATCACTTATCCTAGATAAATAAGCCTTGAGAACAACCAGTAACCTTTCAGCAAACTTGAAAAAGTGTGAAAACCTGCGACAGTTAATTGAATTTCTGAGAATTCAGTTTCTTCTGAGAAATGCGAGAGAAACCCTAATTCTTGATCTGCGGCCAAAGAAAAGTCTGTTTGATCGATTCCTAAGCCAATCTTGAAAATTTGAGGAAACCCTAGGATTGGGATTTCTTGTGAAAAAGGGAGGGCAAATTTTGGGGTACAACAATCACTTATGTGTGCACAAGCATATTAAGTTTAATTAAATGTCAAGGCAAGCTCATACTTCTAGTTCAAATTTATGTTGAAGATATCATATTTGGTTCTACTAACATGCATTTGGTCAAGGAGTTTTCGAAGCTTATATAGGAGGAATTTGAGATGAGTCTAATGAGGGAGTTTAATTACTTTCCCATACTCAAAATCAAGCAACTCAATGAAGGAATGTTCGTGTGTCAAACAAAGTATTGTCATGAATTTCTAAAACGATTCAAAATGGATGAGGCTAAATCAATTGACACTCCAATGCCAACAAATGGTAACTTGGATAAAGGTGTAATCGGTAAGGATGTGGATGTGAAGAAATATAGAGGTATGATTGGATATCTTCTATATATTACTGCACCTAGGATCGACATCATGTATAGCATTTGTATGTGCGCCTGATATCAATTGTCTCTTAAGGAATCACGTTTAAAAGTGGTTAAGCGCATCCTTAGATACCTTCATGGTTCATCTAAGTATGAGCTTTGATATTCCAAATAAAGTGATTGTAGTTTGGTTGGTTATTCGAATTTTGACTTTGTCGGTTGCAAGTCGGATAAGAAAAGTACTAGTGGAACTTGTCACATGTTTTCAAATTTCTTAGTTAGTTGGCATATCAAGAAACAAGTTTCTATGGATTTGTCAACAACCGAGGAGGAATAAGTCACAGTCGGTAGTTGTTGTGCCCAAATTTTGTGGCTCAAACAATAATTACTTGACTTCGATATTAAACTTTCTTGTATTCATATCATATGTAAAAACACTAGTGCAATTAACCTAACCAAAAATATGGTGTTACATTTTCGCACTAAGCACATTAAGATTCATCACCATTTCCTATGTGACCATGTTGAAAAAGGGGATGTTGTACTTGAGCATGTTGATAGTAAAAATCAATTTGCGGATATCTTTACAAAACCTCTTGCAACTAAACCATTTTTCAACATTCAAGGGGAATTATGGATTCTTGATATCTCAAATGCCTCCTAAATATATTTGTCTTATGTACTTTGTATATATTGCTCTAACTTTCTTTTGAGAGTTTAATATTGTGTAAGTGCATCCTTTGTTCCATTCATCTGTAAGGTAATTTTGTTCCTTTTCTCCTTGAAAGTAAGCCTTTTCCTTAATGTTATGTTGTTTATATTCCAAATGCTTGATATGCTCAATATATAATATATTTCATGAATTTTCACTTCCAAAAATTTCAATTGATAACTATAATATGTGTCAATTTTATATGCTTATAGTAACTTCATGTTATTGTCTCTTTCACATTTAAAGTATATGTTCTTGGTATACAAGCATGTTTTCTATTATTATTTCTTGTATTTCATGTAATTTGAGCATGTTTTACTGCAAATGCAATTCTTGATCAAGGTATGTCTCATTTTATGTTAGCATCTTTAGTTTTGGTTTTAGTGGTGATGTATTTTTCACCAAGCTAGGCACATGCGTGAGAAGCATCGGGAGCACCAATGTGAAGTGTTACGTAATTGTGATATTTTTGAAGCAACTCAAGAATTTTCTAGTGAATTACATCCATCATCTTTCATGCATTTACATTTTTTTATTATGGTGATGGATATTTCCTCGTATTTATGTTTTATCTCTTGCGGCATTCCATATATATATATATGAGTATATGTGAGTGTACGTTCTTACTTTTGCAAAACACCTTTGTGTGGTATATTTATATTTGTGTAATATATGATACTTATCATGGCTTGCTTTTTCTCTTTTTGATGTTGTCAAAGGGGGAGAAACATATGTGGAGGTGAAGTTTGGGATGCACAAATTCACGGGGAGCCTTCACGAAGACACGAAAAGCATCATCGTATGTTTTGATGTTTTGCCATCATCAAAAAAGGGGAGTATGTGAATGCATTTGCCTTCTAGATAGATGCTTTCCATGATGTCAAAACTAGGATAAAATTAGATTTTTTATATATTGAACGATATCTCTGAGCCATTGTATGCACCCTTGCATTAGGGATCTTAGAATGCATCTAGAAAAGGTTTGTAAAGGTTGTCAATTGGTATCATGCTGATCAGTGGTTTTTACATCTTTATTTATCGTTAATTTTAGTCATATTTTCTTTACTGGCAAGCGTTTCATTTTGTTCTTTTATATTTTACACGTTGATTGTGTGTTTTACTTATTTTAGGCTCACAGGAATAAATTGGGATAAATCAGTGCAAAAAAGTGCAAAACTTAGAGTTTTGAAAAAGTTTCGAGCATGCTATAGGAGGTATGACACGACCACCCATGTCAGCTGACACTTCCAGTGTCAGCCAATGCGCTGATTGATCAAGATCATTAGTAGTCTTCACTAAAAAATCATAATTGGAGCTACAGGAGTCAGATCGACGCGTACTATTATTCATTGGAAAGTTGAGAGATAGAGCTGCAACTTTCATGTTGAAGTCAGAAGCTAATTCGGTTAGAAGCCTCAAAAAATTCATTAAAGTTTCAGACTTTATGAATTAAGTTGCTTCAGGTCGTTTAACGGGTCTGGTTTATGTTTCCGACCCAATGTGAGTTAGTAGTGAAAACCCTTATTTGGTTTATAGGACTTTTTGGGACGAAAAAAAAGGAGGACAAGAAAGAATATTAGAGAAGACAAGGGTTTTAGTGGAAGGATACTTTTATGAACGAAAAGGATTGAAGATCAAATTTCTCCCCAATACTTGTAATGTTTTCAATTCATCTTTTGTTTTCTATGAATAGTATGAGTAGTGTGATACGGTGGAAGAACCGACTGTTATACTGGTTTTGCGTTTGTATTTGCAAATGTTGCGGTAAGCAAGAGCCTCCATCAACTTTTCTTTTATCCAAAAAAGGAAAGGGTGAAAAGAACAGAAAAATACCTTTCAAGATTATTTCCGAGTAAGGGGGGTAGATTATGGAAAGGGAAGGTGTTAACACCCTTTCCATCCGTAGTTATCTACGGTCTCTTAGATGCTTAGCTCATTTTTAAATACCTTGTGCTTTGTGTGTTTTGAAAAGTGTTTTGAAAATGCCTTAGTGCAACGATTTGCTTTATGATAACTCTTGTATCAGTCCTCAAGAGTGTTGATAAAGCATTTGAAAATGTTTTTTTGAAATTTGTTTTGTGTAAGTGTGAAAATTTGTTTTTTGAGCAAGCATCTAACATATATCTACTTTTACTCAAAAGGTCGTTCTTTTCTTTCTTTTAGACAAGGCTAGCCTACTATTAGTGAGTAGGTATCCATAGTCGTTTGGATGTATGAGGGACATTCATGGGTCATCGTACAGTCATAAAGGAAACATATAAAGACTCTTTAGCAATTTATTTAAGGGACTAGATCATTTACCAAAAGGAAACACTTTAGGGTCATCGAGGGACTATGATCTTTTGATTCGAGGGTCTTTTCTAAAGCATTCCTACTTTCGAGGGACATGATTGTTTTATATTACGAAGGCAACCAAAGTGGGAGTACCCTAGAGGTGTATATGTGCTAGTGTGTTGTATTAAGTTATTTTTGTCTTTTATGCTAGGTTTGCTAGCGTTTTGTTTTATTATTGCCATACAATCCTATTACCATATATCTAATAGTTATATATACAAGAATAAAATGCGGGAATTGTAAATCCTACGCTATTACAAAGCTTTGGGGAGGGGGATTATTACATGTCCAACCTTTGGGGAAAAATAAAGAAAGCAATAAAATAAAAGAGTCCTAATTACAGTCTATTACAACCAAGAAGCAGATACAATAATATGATAACGCTAAAATAAAATTGCGCGAATTGAAAAAGGCGTCTAAAACCCTATGGAATAAAAATCTGTTTGTTTTGTTTTTTTGGTTTTTTATGAAAATAAAATAAATTGAGAAAAATAAAACTAAACCTAAATTCTAATTTATTTTAATTTTTTTTTTAAGAAAAAGGATGTTAAAAACAAATAATTTATTAATTCAGAAATTGATTTAATTAATAAAAATCTAATCCTAATTTTTATGATGATTTTTTATTTTTATGTTAATTTAAAAAAGGAAACTAAAAAGGAAATGAGTAGCAAAAATAAAAATACAAGAAGCAACAACCTTTCGATCCAATGAAGGTTGTCATCCTTCGATCCAGGGAAGGATATGGCCTTCGATCCAGCAGAGAATATTGCTGGAGGTGTATGCTATACTCCTGAAGGAAATTTATTAGAGAAAACAAGATAAAAATCCTGACTTGGGTCGAACTAGTCTTAGAATCGATAGCTTGTGGCTGCATAATCCTAATTCGGATCCTCTGGGTCTAAATCGAAAGCCACTTCGTCTGTCTTACAACCACACGAACCCTGAGATTCGAAAGAAAATATGGATCGTACCCAAGCCATGGCACGATCCCAAACCCTGCGCTTAATCTTTCATGTAGCACATGAAAGCAATAACAAACATTAGCAATAACATGAATGTATGATTAACATGAATTTAAAAGTTACATGCTTAGCTAGTTTGAGATCGAAAATAAGTTACCAACAAACAAATTGTGTGAGTGATGCTCCAGTGTACGTTGGGCATGCCTAGTGCTTGGGAACGCCTCCTGCAAACTTCAGGGAGTGAGTGGAGCATTGTTGAAGATTCTTTCGATTTGGATCACTTATGAGATTTTTGATAACTTTGGTGTGGCTTATGAGGCAGCGTGTGCGCGTAAGGAAATATATGTGTGTAGTTTCTGGGGGTATGTATGTAGTATCATTTCTGGGTGTATGTATGTAGTATCCACCCCTTGGCTTTTAGAAATGGTATGTATTTATAGGAGATGAGGAGAGGGTCATAACATAGAAATGGCAAGGGACAACCTTTAACTAGGCTTTGAAGACCAAATCAGACACATTAAGGGATTGTCTTTTTTGGTGAGTTACTACCCCTTTGGGCTTTGGGGTGAACCTGGACATATTTGGCTCCTTCTAATTCCCTCAAGCCTTGATCTTCGATTGGCCCAGGGTTTCCTCCTTCAAATGGCTCCAATTCTCATCATTGGGGCCTCTTCGATTGAGCCCCTATTCAGCTAGCCCAAACGAAAGCTCTTTTCTGGCAAGTCGAAACTTCTCTTGGTAACTCCTTCGAATGCAATTATGCAGGATGCTTGGGCTTAGCAACATGTTGGCTTTTGGTCAGCAAACCTCTTGGAGCAAAACTCATCATAAAATAAACTTATTTCCAATGATAATGTATCCTTTGAATGGACCCATTGTAGGTCCTTCGAAGGCACAATTTGTGTGTCCTTCAACTGGACCAAATGTAAGCCCTTTGAAGGCACCATTTGTGTGTCCTTCGGATGGATCAAATGCATGCCCTTTGAAGGCACCATTTGTGTGTCCTTTGAATAGCCTACATGCACCCCTTGTGCATTCTTCGAATGGGCCACGAATACGTTCATAATGTAGCAATCTCGTGCTTTGTGAAAAGAAGGTAGGCATGAAGAGGAAACTTTTGTTTTTTGAATCGAAGGATAGTTGAAGAGGGAGCCTCTTCCTTGTGCGCTGAAGGCAAGTATCTTGAACCAATACTCATCAAAAGGCAAAACCAGCTTGTTTCCCACAATTATGTATCCTTCGTATGGACTACATGTATGTCCTTCGAAGGCACCATTGGTGTTTCCTTCGAATGGACCTTACTAGGTATCAAAATGTGGAAAACTGTGGAGTCAAAGCTTGTTAGAACAATGTTTGAATCTAGTACCCTATATTTAAGTTTTGATGATAACAAAGTGAAAAGATACAGTATTTATATGTTTCATGTTTGAACTATATGCTGCCTAAAATTACTATGCTCTGACTTGCAGATATGCTGATTAAAATAAGCAAGATAACTCATTCAGCATCAGAACTTGATTTGATACACCAGCATCAGAAGTTGCTGAATCAGAACGTGAAGATCAGATGATCAACTCACGTACATGCTGTAGCTTGATGAACAGAACTGCGCGTAAACACTCTGATACAGAAACAAAGTAGTTCATCAGCAGCGAAGCAGAATCAGAATGAGCCAAGCCAGAACGTGCATTGAAGAAGCAACGGTACTGTGCATTGAACGCTAATTAATTCCAACGGCATCATTCTAGACAAGATCTGCTCAAAAAGGAAAGCTTGTTATTAGCATTGAATCAAGAATATTGCATTCAACGTTCATCTTCTCAAGTGCTATATAAACAAGGCTTCGAAGATTATCATGGCTAATGCTTCCAAACTCTCTACACGCACAAAGCTGAACAATAATCTTCATCTACCAGTTTTGCTAAACCAACAAACTCTGATACTCCATTAGTGTTTAGCATTCTAAGTTTCTAAGCTTAATTTGTGTATACATCACAGTTGTGATAAAGTTTTGTAGAAAACATTCACACACATTTGTTTTATACCTTTGTAAGAAAGTGTTGCCTTGACAAACCGGATTGTGGTTTGAATCAAGAAGGCTTTAGCAGTTGTTAAAGCAGATTTGTATTCAGTTGAATATAGTGAATTAAGACCTCGTTGGAGAGAGGCGAAATCACCTTGACGGGTGGACTGGAGTAGTTTGAGATCAAACGAACCAGGATAAAAATATCTTGTCAATTGCTTTAAGATTCCAGTTTTACAATTCAACCCCCCCTTCTTGTGTTTTTCACCCCTTCAATTGGCATCAGAGCGCCTGGTTCTGAGCTAAAACACTTAACCGTGTCAGTACAAGATCCAGCGTCAGAAAAACACAATGGCAGGAAACAACTCTCATTTCAGCAATGACAACAATGAGGATAGAGACAGATTCAGCGGCAAACCTCCAGTCTTTGATGGAGAAAACTTTGATTACTGGAAAGACAGAATTGAAAGCTTCTTTCTAGCACATGATGCTGATCTGTGGGATATGGTGACAGATGGATACACGCACCCTGTGAATGCAACTGGTCAGAAGATTGAAAGAAAATCAATGACTGATCAACAAAAGCGTGATTTCAAGAATCACCATAAGGCCAGAACCATCCTCCTCAGTGCCATCTCATATACTGAGTATGAGAAGATCTCCAACAGAGACACAACTAAGAACATCTTTGATTCTCTCAGAATGACGCATGAGGGCAACGTTCAAGTCAAAGAAACAAAAGCTCTGGCGCTCATTCAGAAGTATGAGGCGTTCAAAATGGAAGAATCTGAATCCATTGAAACTATGTTCTCTAGATTCCAGATTCTGGTAGCTGGTCTCAAAGTTCTGGACAAAGGATACTCTACTGCTGACCATGTCAAGAAGATAATCAGAAGTTTACCCAAGCAGTGGAGGCCTATGGTTACTGCTCTGAAGCTAGCGAAGGATCTCAACAAAATCACTCTGGAGGAACTTATAAGCTCCCTCAGAAGTCATGAGATAGAGCTAGAAGCTGATGAGCCTCAGAAGCAAGGTAAGCCTATAGCTTTAAAATCTAACAGAAAATCTGAATCTAAAGTTTTGCAGGCAGTTGAAGAAACATCTGATGGATCCTCATCAGAAGAAGACGAACTTTCCCTTCTCTCCAGAAGAGTAAATCAACTGTGGAAGCAAAGACAAAGGAAGTTCAGGAATCCCAGAAGATCTGATCAGAACGAGTCTTCTTCTAGATACAGAAGGACAGATTCTTCCTCTGGATACAGAAGATCTGAAGGCTCCTCCGGTAGCAAGAAGCCAAACACAAAAGACATCATCTGCTACGAGTGCAATGAGCAAGGACACTACAAGAGTGACTGCCCAAAGCTTCAGAGGGAAAAGCCCAAAAAGAAGTTTGGAAGAGAGAAGAAGAAAAGTCTCATGGCCACATGGGATGACTCTGACTCATCTGAAGCTGACTCAGAATCAGATGATGAAAGGGCGAACATAGCGCTCATGGCTAACATTCCAGATGACAGTGAAGCTTCTGACTCAGACTCAGAATCAGACACAGAAGAGGTATTCCCTAACTTCGCTGTTAATTTTACAAAGGCTGAACTTGCTGAAAGCCTCAATGAAATTCTGGAACGTTATCAGCAGATTAGAGCTAAATTCAGAGACCTGAAAAGGACTCTTGAATCTGACTCTAATAAGTCTGAGAGTCTCAAATTGGAAAACTCTGAGCTGAGAGATAAAATTTCAAAATTAGAAAACTCTTTACAAAACTCTCAGAAGGAACCAATTTCTGAAACTTCCAGCAACGCTGATGAGATCATCAAGGAGTATGATCATAGTTTCCAGAAGTTCCTTGCTAAAAGCATAGATAGAAGCAGAATGGCTTCAATGATCTATGGAGTTAGCAGAAACGGCAGGAAAGGAATAGGATACCAAGGTAAGGTTCCTACACCTAAGAATGTCATGGATTTAATTATTAAACCCACTCCTCTAAATTCAAACTTTGTGTATGGTCACACACATGACATCAAATATACTAGTAGTAAGCACTCTGTGAAACCAAAATTCAACCAGAGTTTTGGTAAAACTAACAAATCAGGACCCAAGAAGATCTGGGTACCTAAGGATAAAATAATACATGTTGCAGATATCTTTAGCAGCAAGTCAGAAACACCAGTCATGGTACCTGGACTCTGGCTGCTCACGACACATGACGGGAAGAAGGCATATGTTCCAAAGCCTGGAACTTAAGCCTGGAGGCCACGTTGGCTTTGGAGGCAATCAGAGGGGAAAGATTATTGGCTCTGGAACTGTAGGTAACGGAAATCTTCCCTCTATTAATAATGTTCTGCTAGTTGATGGATTGATGCATAATCTGTTATCCATAAGTCAATTAAGTGATAACGGTTATGATATAATCTTTAATCAAAAATCATGTAAAGCTGTTAGTCAGAAAGATGGGACTATCCTGTTTAATGGAAAGAGGAAAAACAACATTTACAAAATCAAACTTTCTGAACTAAAGAGTCAGAACGTAAAATGTCTTCTGTCTGTTAACAACGAGCAGTGGATCTGGCACAGAAGATTGGGGCATGTTAGTATGAGAAGAATATCTCAGATTAACAAACTCAATCTGGTCAGAGGACTTCCAAATTTGAAGTTCAATTCAGATGCTCTGTGTGAATCAGAAAGGCAAATTTGCAAAACCATCTTTTAAATCCAAAAATGTTGTTTCTACCTCTAAGCCATTAGAACTTCTGCACATTGACTTATTTGGACCAGTTAAAACTACTTCTGTCAGTGGCAAGAAGTATGGGTTAGTAATCGTAGATGACTATAGCAGATGGACATGGGTAAAGTTCTTAAGACACAAGGACGAGTCACACTCTGTGTTTGTTACCTTCTGTAACCAAGTTCAGAATGAAAAAGATTTTAGAATCGTTAAAGTCAGAAGTGATCATGGTGGAGAATTTGAAAATAAAGATTTTGAGTCATTCTTTAATGACAAAGGCATTCTGCATGATTTCTCTTGTCCTAGAACTCCCCAACAAAATGGAGTTGTAGAACGAAAGAACAGAACATTGCAAGAAATGGCCAGAACCATGATCAATGAGACAAACGTTGCTAAGACTTTCTGGGCAGAGGCAATAAACACAGCGTGCTACATTCAGAATAGAATCTCAATAAGACCTATTCTGGAAAAGACTCCATATGAATTGTGGAAGAACAGAAAGCCCAACATTTCGTATTTTCATCCATTTGGATGTACTTGCTATATGTTAAATACTAAGAATTATTTGAACAAGTTTGATTCTAAGGCACAGAAGTGTATTATGTTAGGATACTCTGAACGCTCAAGAGGGTACAGAGTATACAATACAGAAACACAGATTGTGGAAGAATCAATCAGTGTTCGTTTTGATGACAAGCTTGACTCTGAAAAGTCAAAGCAGAATGAAAATCTTGCAGGTATAGAAATTGAATTTGCAGGTTCTGAAGACAAGT
This sequence comes from Vicia faba, assembly GCA_948472305.1. NCBI lineage: Eukaryota > Viridiplantae > Streptophyta > Magnoliopsida > Fabales > Fabaceae > Vicia > Vicia faba. The sequence continues at coordinate 388,651,286 of OX451741.1, forward strand.
CATCAGAAGCTCTCAACACAGACATTCCTTCAACGTCTGAAAGAAGCAATGCTAGAAATCCTACAACTGCTGCTGATCAACCTCAAAAGAGATTACCCAGAAGCAGTTTGGATCACCCAGAAGAGACTATTCTAGGAAGAAAGGAAGATCCAATCAGAACAAGAGCAAGCTTCAGAAACTCTGAAGAAACTCTTATGGGACTTGTGTCTCTGATTGAGCCTTCTTCTATTGATGAAGCACTTCTGGACAACGACTGGATTCTGGCAATGCAAGAAGAGCTGAATCAATTCACCAGAAACGACGTATGGGATCTCGTTCCCAGACCAAAAGGATTCAACGTCATTGGAACAAGATGGGTGTTCAGAAACAAGCTTAATGAACAAGGTGAAGTCGTCAGAAACAAGGCACGACTGGTTGCACAAGGTTATAGTCAGCAAGAGGGGATAGACTATACAGAAACCTTTGCCCCAGTCGCCAGGTTAGAATCTATCAGACTTTTAATTTCATTTGCTGTTAATAGAGGCATCACTCTGTATCAGATGGATGTCAAAAGTGCATTCTTAAATGGTTATATAGAAGAAGAAGTTTATGTTCACCAACCCCCAGGTTTTGAAAATACAAAACATCCAGAACATGTTTTCAAACTGAAAAAGTCACTGTATGGTCTGAAACAAGCTCCCAGAGCTTGGTATGAAAGGCTAAGTAACTTTCTGCTTGAAAATGAATTCACCAGAGGGAAAGTGGACACTACTCTATTCTGTAAAACAGTTAAGAGTGACATTTTAGTCTGTCAAATTTATGTTGATGATATTATTTTTGGTTCTACTAATCCTTCTCTTGGAAGAAAATTTGCTAAGTGTATGCAGGCAGAATTTGAGATGAGCCTCATGGGGGAACTGAAATTCTTTCTAGGAATTCAGATTAATCAAACTCCAGAGGGAACTTACATTCATCAGAGCAAATACATCAGAGATCTTCTGAAGAAATCTGACCTCTCAGAATGTAAGCCATCAAAGATTCCAATGCATCCCACGTGCATTCTGGAAAGAGAAGAGGTAAGCAAAAGCGTAGAACAGAAAGTCTACAGAGAAAATCTAGTGATTACAGCTTAGTAGGCTACTGTGATGCTGATTTTGCTGGAGACAAAGTGGAACGTAAAAGTACTTCTGGAAGCTGCCAGTTTCTGGGAGAAAATCTGATCTCGTGGTCCAGCAAAAGGCAATCAACAATTGCTCTGTCAACAGCAGAAGCTGAGTACATAGAAGCAGCTGGATGTAGCACACAAATGCTCTGGATGAAAAGTCAGCTTGAAGACTTCCAGATTTTTGAGAGTAACATTCCTATTCTTTGTGATAATACTTCTGCTATTTGCTTAAGTAAGAATCCTATTTTACATTCTAGAGCTAAGCATATAGAAATAAAACATCATTTCATTAGGGACTATATTCAGAAGGGTATTTTAAACTTGAAATTTATAGATACAGACCATCAATGGGCTGATATCTTTACTAAACCCCTTTCAGAAGATAGGTTTAATTTCATTCTGAAACATCTCAGCATGAAAGTATGCCCAGAATGAAAATGTTTTAATTCCATATATTTATCTTCAGAATGTAATTATATTACTGTGAACTTCTGATCAATCTTCTTTCAGAAAGATAAGACATGCAGATTGTATCAGATGCAAGTCTAAAGATCTGAGAGTCTAATCTCAAAGACAGACGTGCTGATCACTACATCAAACAAGTGTCATCCAATCATCAGCAAATCCCTGAAGTAGAACGCGTGCACGCTTCTGAGAAAGGAAAGCGCTGATTGGGTGCATTGAGACACATGTCTGGTAACCGTTTTTAAGTATCTTTCTCAAATCCCCCAAAATCAGCAAGCATTTAATGCAGAGTAATCACGCTTGTTAATGGCAATCATTATTTTTTTCTCTCTCTTAAAAACGTTTAATTTTTCAAAATAATTTTTGAAAATTCTATTTAAACACATTAATCCTTCATCTTTATTCTTTACGCTTTCTCATAATCTCTTAACTATTTTCTGCATATTTCTGAGTTTATCTCCTTCAAACCTTTTTCTCTCAAATCATTCTCAAGCTTTTTTAGTGAGAACAATGGCATCCTCCAGCATTTCTGCAGGGAATCAGAAGAAAGAAACTTCTGAGCAATATCAGGTGCCTATCAGAACTCTTCTCACACCGGTAAAGAATCTTGAAGCTCTCTCTGAGTTAATCATCGATTTCGAAAGTTTGAAGGATAATGGATTTGACCTAACTGAGGAAGTTAGGGCTCAAAAGTGGGAGAGGTATTTCGATAGGTTGGTTGGACCAACTTTCCCAGAGCTTGTCAAGGAATTTTGGATTCACGCCAAGATTCATAAACATCTAGTCATCTCTTCTGTCATGGGAAAGAAGATAATAATTTCTGAAGACCTCATTGCTAGGTTAATCGGTCAAAGTGGTGGTGGAGTCCGTTGTGTGGACATGGCTGATAGATGCCCTGATATAGGTGTGGTAGCCAACTGCATTTTCACTCTTGGATTTCCCAGCAGCAAAATTAAGGATCTGAAGGATCACTGCAGAGTATGGGCCAAGATTGTTCTGGGCTGTTTCAATCACAGGAAGCCAACAAGCTCTCCTGATTATATAAACGTGGATCAGCAATTTCTGATCTACTTTATTGATCAGAGGGTGAAGATCAATCTGGCACACTTCCTGTTCAACCATCTGAAGACTAGTGTGAAAGAGACTAGAGAAGAAGAAAGGACCAAAAGGGACTGGATACCGTTTGGGAGGCTCATATCAGATATTCTGACAGAGAATAAGCTGATAGATTATCTGAGCGAAGCTCAAGTGCTGGGCACTATGGAACCAACTGTTGGAAAACCGCTGAACGCTAAGAACCTGAAAAAGATGAAGCTGATAGAAAATATTAGGAAGGAACCCAGAGCTTCTTCAACTGCTGACATCTCCAGAAGAAGAGTGCCTCTGAGTAATTTCCCAAGATTTTCTGAAATGGAATCCCAACCTGATATGTTTCTCAAGTATCCAGATTCATACAAGGAAGAAGATGCAGGTTCAAAGCTGAAGATCAAAGATCTGAGTCAAGTCCAGCCTGAAGTGACTCAGAAGAAGACAAAGAAGAGGAAAGCAGAAGGATCATCTCATCAGACTCCAAAGAAACGAGGTAATTCATCTGCTGCCCCTATTTCAATTTCATCTACTATTCCAACATCTGCTGCCCCTCCTAAAACTTCTCACAGAATATCCATCCCAATCCCTACTATTGATGAAACCATACCAGAAGACCCTTCTGAGGCCTTACTACTCAGAAGACCCAGAATCAAAATTACCAAACAACCAACTGTTTCAACTACACCAGCACTTGATAGAGTGCTAGCTGATATTGAGCGTGAACATACTTCTGCTCAACCAAATTCTGAACCACCAAATATTCCTCCTCCACAACCTGAACCAGAAACACAACCTGAACCAGAAACACAACCTGAACCAGAAATACAACAACAACCAGAACCAGAACCAGAATCAGAACAACAACAACAACCACTCACAGAAGAACCTCTGATCCCTGAGCAATCAGAGATTCCACCTCCTCAACCAGAAAATAAACCACCTTCACCACAAACAGAGTTTCACCGCTATGAAACCCCTTCTCCTCATCATTCTGACCCCCACTCACCTCAACCTTCACCGCTGGCAATCCAGTTGCCATGTGGAACCACTATTGTCAGGCCCCAGTTGCCATCTTCAGAGGAATCAACACCTCCAAAAACTCCAACCACTCCAATAGAAATATCCTCTGACTCTGATAACCCTCCTCCAAAACAAACAACCTCTGAAAACCAATCCGCTGAAAACCCCAACAGAACTTTCATTGACTTAACAAGTCTTGAACGTCTTGCTGACCTTAGACACAAAATTGCCATACCCAAACCAAAGCAACCAGATGTTGGCTCTGGTATTTTGAATTTTGAAACAGGTATGCTGCAATGGATTGCTTCTTTGAAGCAAGTCTGTCCGGGGATGATCGACCCAGCTGCTTCTGATCAGCTCTGGTCACAGTTCAGAGTATGGGTACGTGCTGAAGCTCTCCAGCTGCAGGACGTCAACTATGAGCAGGCTCAACAGAACTTTAGCAAGCTGCTGAAGGAAGTTGAGAGTCAGCTGCCTCAAGAAGTTGTGCTCCCTCTGGACAGTGAATCTTGGTCTGAGAAAGAGCAAGCTGCACAGGTGCAACCATCAGAAGACAAGACTCTTCAGGAAGAAAATCCAGCAGAAGATGTAGCTGAAAGTTCTGAGAAGCTTCCTCCGTCTGAAAGTTCTCAAGCTGCCTTGGACAGGCAGGCTCTGGAAGAATTAAGGCTGAATGACTTGCGTCTACAGCAGAGGATGGAAGAGAATGATCAAAAGATGGAAGCAAGAATGAATGTACAGGACAGCAAGATTGACACTGTTGTCACCATGGTTCAGAAGCAGAATGAAACTTCTGAAAAGATTCAAGCAATGCTGGAAAGCCTGTTCTCACGCATGCCCCCTCAACCATAAATCTTTTTCATGCATAATTTTTCATGTTCTCTTCATTTTATGTTTTGACTATGTTTTGTAATGCTATTTTGCTCTGATTCTGAACTACTTTAATATAATTTGTTTTTCTGATCTAAATTGTTTAGCACATCACCAGCACTTTTTGATTGCTGACAAAAAGGGGGAGAACAAGAATGATATTTAAAATCAATAACGGCTAACTAGACAGAAATTCTCAAACATTCTAACTCTATTACTTGAAATGTTTTTCTGTTTTGTTTTTAAGTCTACAGGCACAATGAAGACTAGAAGCTAGAAGCTCTGATCAAAATGTAGAAGCTCATGTTGCTCTGATCTAATATGAAGTTCTGATCGACCAAACACTCTGATCCGAAGCAAAGCTCTGACAGCAAAAGCTCTGAAGCTCTGCTCTCTGATAAGTCAAAGACCTATAATTTGATGCTCAAAGACAGAAAAAGATCTGATCCTGAAGAACACGCATATCAAAGGGAAGTAACAAACTCAGGGGGAGTATCTCTTAAACTCTGATTTCTCTTTACTTCTTAACTCTGAAACATTTCCTAGATACCTTTTCACGTTACTTTTTATTTAAAATATCTAGTTTTTGTCATCATCAAAAAGGGGGAGATTGTTAGAACAATGTTTGAATCTAGTACCCTATATTTAAGTTTTGATGATAACAAAGTGAAAAGATACAGTATTTATATGTTTCATGTTTGAACTATATGCTGCCTAAAATTACTATGCTCTGACTTGAAGATATGCTGATTAAAATAAGCAAGATCACTCATTCAGCATCAGAACTTGATTTGATACACTAGCATCAGAAGTTGCTGAATCAGAACGTGAAGATCAGATGATCAACTCACGTACATGCTGTAGCTTGATGAACAGAACTGCGCGTAAACACTCTGATACAGAAACAAAGTAGTTCATCAGCAGCGAAGCAGAATCAGAATGAGCCAAGCCAGAACGTGCATTGAAGAAGCAACGGTACTGTGCATTGAACGCTAATTAATTCCAACGGCATCATTCTAGACAAGATCTGCTCAAAAAGGAAAGCTTGTTATTAGCATTGAATCAAGAATATTGCATTCAACATTCATCTTCTCAAGTGCTATATAAACAAGGCTTCGAAGATTATCATGGCTAATGCTTCCAAACTCTCTACACGCACAAAGCTGAACAATAATCTTCATCTACCAGTTTTGCTAAACCAACAAACTCTGATACTCCATTAGTGTTTAGCATTCTAAGTTTCTAAGCTTAATTTGTGTATACATCACAGTTGTGATAAAGTTTTGTAGAAAACATTCACACACATTTGTTTTATACCTTTGTAAGAAAGTGTTGCCTTGACAAACCGGATTGTGGTTTGAATCAAGAAGGCTTTAGCAGTTGTTAAAGCAGATTTGTATTCAGTTGAATATAGTGAATTAAGACCTCGTTGGAGAGAGGCGAAATCACCTTGACGGGTGGACTGGAGTAGTTTGAGATCAAACGAACCAGGATAAAAATATCTTGTCAATTGCTTTAAGATTCCAGTTTTACAATTCAACCCCCCTTCTTGTGTTTTTCACCCCTTCAAAGCTAGCATGAGGGAAGCCAACTTCTTAATGAATTAAAGCACATATGAAAGGAAGCCACTGCTTTATGGGCGCTAGCATGAAGGAAAATCATTGCCTTGCGCATTGGAGGGAAGCCCAGAGGAAGTCATTTTCTTATGGGTCGAAAGCAAACACAGAGGAAAGTTGAAGGGGCTTTGGCCTTATGGATTGAAGGCAAGTCTGAGGAAGCCTTTTGTCTTGTGAATCGAAGACCAGTGAAACTGGCCTTTTTCCTTGCAGATCGAAGGAAAGCTGACGGGCCTTTGCCTTGTGAATCCAAGGCAAGCATGAGGGAGCTTTTGCCTAGTAGACCAAAGGCAAGCATGAAAAGGCGTATGTGTGTTGATGGCAAGCTGAAGGTGCCTTTTTCCCACTAGAAGCTTTATGAATTAATCTTGATCGAAGGAGACTCAGCGCCTAATCGAAGCTTTTATGCCGGAGTCCACTGCTAGTGAATCGAAGCAAACTTGTAGGGGGTTCTTGCCTTGTGCGCTGAAGGCACGCACAAAGGGGGTAGTTTCCTAGTGAGCTGAAGGCACACACAGAGGACACTACTGGAATGATACTTGTGGACTCAAAGTTTGATCGAAGGGTGCCAAACACCCAATCGAAGCTTACTAATCAAAGCATGATCGAAGAGTGCCAGAAACCCAATTGAAGTACCTTATTCATATTCTAACCGAAAGACACTTGATTATCTTCAAATATTTTATATTTTCTCTAAGCAAGTGTTTGTAACCGCCATGCAAAAAAGGAAGATTTTGGAAAACATGAGAGGGCAAATTTTAGGGTACAACAGCTGCCCATGTTCAATCTTTTTAAACCTGAAGATTTAGATTGGCTTGTTTGCCTTTCGTGATCTGAAGGTGGAAGATGATTGGACACTAGAGTGCCCAAAAATTTGCACTCGCATGATATGATGATTGACTGTGCGGGGAATGGGCTTAAAGATGCCATTTGGAGAAGATGACCGAGAGTTGTCGGAGATGGGCTTAAAGATGCCATACAGAGGAGATGTTGACTTCATAAGAGGTCTCTTTGTGGGGAATTCCATTTCCTGCTGTCTGAGGAGGAGTCCACTGGGGAAGGTTGATTTCTGTTGTTCTTCTGCTTGAGGAAAACTCTGTGGGGAATAGAGTCTAGGAACTTCAGTTGTCCATGGCTCTACTGAGGAGTTTTTTCTGGAAAAGTTTGTTGTTTTCTGGTTGAACTCTAAGTTTCACAGTAACTTGCTGGGGATGTTGAATTTAACTGCTGTATGGAAAAGTATTAGAAGGAGCCTGTGTAGGGATGCTTCAGGATGAGTCCATTTTAGACTGCATCTAGAAAGTTGAGAAGGAACTCGTGCGAGATTGCTTCAGGATGAGTCCGTGTTAGACTGCACCTGGAGATCATTAGAAGACACCCGTGTAAGATTGCTTCAGGATGAGTCCGTGTTAGACTGCATCTGGAGATCATGAGAAGGAACCCGTGTAAAATTGCTTCAGGATGAGTTCGTGTTAGACTGCATCTAGAGATCATAAGAAGAAACCCGTGTAAGATTGCTTTAGGATGAGTCCGTATTAGACTGCTTCTGGAGATCATGAGAAGGAACCCGTGTAAGATTACTTCAGGATGAGTCAGTGTTAGACTACATCTGGAGATCATGAGAAGAAACCCGTGTAAGATTTCTTCATCTGGTCATGTAGATAGTTTTCCTGGCTGGTTTCAGGTATTAATCTATAATCAGCCGTTCACAGATAGTTGTCCCGGCTTGGTACATGTATTAATCTGGAACTTGTTTATGTCAGTCGTTGAGATAGTTGTCCTGGATGGTTTCAGGTATTAATCTCTGACTTTAGAGAAAAAGATAGTTTTACCATCTGGTTTCAGGTATTAATCTTCAATCTACTCATGTAGATAGCTTTCTTGTAGGGTTTCAGGTATTAATCTACAATCGGTCGTCCACAGATAATCGTCCTGGATTGTTACAGTTATTAATCTGGAACTGGTTTTTGTCGGTCGTTGAGATAGTTGTCCTGGATGGTTTTAGGTATTGATCTCTGACCTTAGAAAGAAAGATAGTTTTCCTGGCTTGTTACAGGTATTAATCTTCAATCCGCTCATGTAGATAGTTTTCCTGTCTGGTTACATATATTAATCTATAATCAGTCGTCCACAAATAATTGTCCTGGCTAGTTACAAGTATTAATCTGGAACTTTTTTTTGTCGGTCGCTGAGATAATTGTCCTGGATGGTTTCTTGTATTAACCTCTGACCTTAAAAAGAAAGATAGTTTTTCTGGCTTGTTACATGTATTAATCTTCAATCTGCTCATGTAGATAGTTTTCCTGGTTTGTTACAAGTATTAATCTATAATCAATCATCCACAGATACTTTTCCTGGCTAGTCACAGGTATTAATATGGAACTTGTTTTTGTCGGTCACTGAGATAGTTGTCCTGGCTGGTTTCAGGTATTAATCTCTGACCTTAGAAAGAAAGATAGTTTTCCTGGCTTGTTACAGGTATTAATCTTCAATCTTCTCATGTAGATAGTTTTCCTGGCTTGTTACATGTGTTAATCTATAATCAGTCGTCCACAAATAGTTGTCCTGGCTAGTTACAAGTATTAATCTGGAACTTGAAAATGTTTGTCACATAGATAGTTCCCCATCTGGTTTCGGGCATTAATCTATGACCTGCTGTATAAGTTGATAGTGTTTGTTTGTCTGCTAATTTCAACCTGAAAAGATAAAACTAGTTTCATGCGATGACATGGTGTATGAGTTGCATGGTGCTCTCAAAATGAATGAGATTGTGATATATGCATTTGTGTTGCATATGCTATGATGTTTGTAGAATGATGCATGAATGCAATGTATGAACGTATCAATTGTTCTATTGCAGTGTTGTTGAATTAGGGAAGATAAATCCCTGATTGTAGCTGGGGTTGAAGAATGTAGGTCTTCAAATTTTGTTGAAGTTGAATGCTGGGAGATAGATTTCCATTGTTTAGAGAAATAAACTCTGTTGTGGAAGGAAAACCCCATGCACTGTTTAGGGATTTTGTGAAATTCTGCTGGGGAATCCTGAGAAGTTTGGCGAGTTCAATAGGGAATTTTTGGAGCAGTAATTGGAGATTTTTGCTCTGCTAGGGATATGAGAAGACCTGACATCATTAGGTTGTATGCTATTGATATGGCATAGATCTTATAATAGGATGCCCCTGCCTCTGTACCTGCTGGAGAAGGTGTCTGCGGGGGTTTGCCGGTGGCCTTTAGACATTGTCCCATTTCTTAAAGCCATTAGTAACTATCTTTCTATTTTTATGCGTATATTTGTAAATAGTAATCAAATTCAAATGCATATGTTCAAAAATAATCACTAGACGTTTTCGCAAACAAAATAGAAAAATAATAACAAATAGTTTTGTACTTTCAAAGAGATAGATTTATATTAATTTGAAGAAATTGTTTTTTGTACAAGGAGACGAACATCCTAGTAAGAGAATACCGTCGTAAGAATAAAACTTTCATACAAAATAGTGTACAAAGAAAAAAAAAACTATGTGAAATAATCCCATTGGATTGCCATTCTGCTATTTCCCTTATGTCTTTGAGCGTCTCATCTCTTTGCTGCTTGTCCGAAGCTGACTGGATTGATTAGTACCACTTAATCTTGACCATTGATACTGAAGGTTGGTTGTAAGGTAATCCGACGGAACATAGTTATACGCTTTAAATCCCTAACTTTTTCCTGGACCGCCCTTTCGGCTTTTCAGTCCACTGGGATACCCTTTTTTGCCCAAGTCGCCTTTTCAGGTTTTCGACTTTCCAGGTGTACAGATTTTTTGTGTGTATATCCCTAATTTTTGCCCGAACCCTTTTGGTTCGTCGAGATGCCCTTATTTTTTCCTAGGCCAGTCAACCTAGCGGGTCTTTGTTTATGTGTAGTATTTTCCGACTATGTTCACGTTCGTCGGGTGCAGAGAATTGTCACTATCCATAGTAGTAAGTGTTGTCACACTGCCAGAAGATGTTTGCTTGATTGTATGTGATTCATTGCTCGAATTTATTGGCAATGCCCCAAGTGATTCAGATGGAGACCTGCCCCTGGCTATTTTACACTTTTGAGAGATTCCCTGAATCTTGACTTGACTGCCCCAGATCAGTTGAATACCATGCTATGCCCCTTGATTATGAAAGGCTTGTTACTGGAAATGTCTTTCCAACTGAGGTGATTTTGTCCACTGAGAGGATTTATGTTCATCGAATATACGTTGTGCGAATTTCTATGCTGTTGAATAAATAGTCATATGCAAACAATGGTATTTTTAAAAAATGCAAAACTTATGTCTGTCTTGAAGATTTTGAAAATTCATTTTTTGTAAAATAATTTTTTTGTAAGAATGTGATATCAACTCAGGATTTATAGCAAACCTTACAGGGGTCAGGATACCTTTTATAACAATATGCTTCCGAACTAACCCATGCTTCAGCTAGGACTTTTAAGGGTTGTAATGTGGCCTTGTTCATGGTTTAAGAAACAAAGGATAAAGGCTCAAATTTTATTTGTACCCAACCCGTTCTTCATGATGTTCTTCAATCCTATGTTCAGCTAATTGTGCGTTTAGATCCCAATTGAGTTTGGAATTTTGCTCTGATACTTGGTGATGGTTCAAAAATTGAATGCTTATTGGAGAAGCCAATCATTTTTATAACCTTTTCTTTTTTGTTGAGGATTTGTAGGACCTCTTTTTATTTTATTTTGCAATCCCTACTTTTTCTTGAACTGTTTCTTATGTTTACAGTCAGCGGGATGCCCCTGTTTTTCTTAAGTCTCCTTCATAGGTTTTTGACTTAACAGACTTTTATTTTGAGAGATAATGACTTCCTGTCTTGACGATTATGTGGAACCATCATCATCTTTTGGAGGGCATCTTCTACACTATTTGTCGTGTATGAAGGTAGAGCTTGCGACTGAATGCACATCTGAATTAACTGAGAAAACTACCCTGCCCCAGGTTATGATTAAGGGTTTTAATTTGTGTGAAATGAAAACTCCTACTTCTTAGGCTCAACGAGGTTGACTAGGGATTATCTTCCTTATCACTCCACTGTTTAGGATTTGAAAGAACGCCTGTACATCGTCAGCTAGGTCTGTTCAAAAGCATACTGTATAAATTATGGTATCTTTTTCGTCATCCTCCTTCTAAAGGCTTAGAGCTTTTAATTGAGAGTTGAATATCACGAAAGGAAGTAAAAACACAAATTGAATATAGTGGATACGAATGAAATAATTCAAGACAAACATATGCAATGCATTGATGAAATAACAAAGTTTGATATAAATAAACGTTCGAACAATCGAAAGAAAATTACAAATTGAGAATTCAAATGAACAAAAAGCCTCTTTATCTGAACTTGTCACTTCAGATGGTTTGCCTTGGAGGGACGGTAAAATAATTCAGCTTGACCATCTTGTGTAAACTCCATCACTCCTTCGTCGATCAAGTCTTGAATCTTCTTTCTCAACATCCAAGAGCTATTAGTGTCATGTCCATGAATGTTGGAGTGGTATGCATACCTTGCATTTGGATTGTACATTAGGGAAGCAGTATTGGGATTCTGAGGAGGATCCTTCAACATAATTAGCTTGGCCTCCAACACGTTTTATAACACTTAAGCCAATAACATGTTGATTTCGGTAAAGTGTCGGTTAGATGTATTTCGCTTACGCTGATTACCTTGTCGTTGTTGGCGAGGTTGTGACGTATCAAAAATTTGGAAAGGTCTACTCTCCACCAAGCCAACTTCTTGTCTCATTAGGGATAATTAATGACTTGATCCCCAACCTCAACTGTTTGCTTCATATGGTTACATCCATCTTGATGAAGCTTACTGATGTGAATCCTCAACTCTTCCTGTCCCCGAGCTAAATTTTGGATAAGAGCCATTTGATTACTCATCTGGATTCTCATCCTTTCCATCCCAGCCTGCAGTTGTTCCAACTGGTCATCCTTGTTGTTGTCAGGATATTTCTTAGTCAAGTTCCCGTTGAGGAGTGCTTTAAACTCTTCCCGCCCCTTGGATAGGTTCAGGAACATTTCCTTGAACTGAGAATCTTGAGTTTGGAGATCTCTGTTGTTCTGTTTGAGAGCCATTTTCCTTGCAATAATAAACAACGAGAACATGGGAAACATGTACTGGAAGACCTGTTAGGTAATGACATGCATTATATGTGGATGCAATGTTTTCAAGGATCTCACGGGGTAAACACAAGAAAATGTCAGAAGTTGAATGTTGACTGCAACTTTGATGGAAGAACTTCATATTGTTGAATGCCCTTCTACGAGAATCAAGCTCACCATATCGAGTGGGTCATAGCCCCTGACTCAAGTTATCATTCTTGGATCTTTTGATGGCATTGGATAGAGGAAAATAAATCCTCTCGCTCCTTAGTAGACGTCTAGTTCATCATAACCTGCATCACATGGCCTTGAGATCCTTGAAATGGTTAAGGAAATGCTATGGTATGATACTATAATGTGTATGATATGCATCAAGAAAAAATGTAGGGTGATAAAGACAAGTATGTCTTGCAGGAAATCCGAGTTATTGGATAAAGACCACAAACAAGTCCTGCAATGGTTTAGGGTTCTCTAACGTATATTTGACCCCGATGGGGAAGAATCACAATAAAGCTCTCCACGTCTCCATAGAATGCAAGGGCACTACCATGGCATATGTATTAGTGGATACTGGATCTTTTCTTAATGTCTAACCTAAATGAGCTTTGAATAGACTAGACTGTGATGGACTGGTGTTGAATCCTAATGACATTGTAGTAAGGGCGTTCGATTGTTCTAAGAGGATGGTCCATGGAGAGGTTGATCTCCCTATAGAGGTTGGGTCTCAAGTCTTCAACTCCACATTCTATGTGATGGATATCCTTCCTGCTTATTCTTGCCTGCTCGGACACCCATGGATACATGGGGCAGGTGCGGTGACTTCCACACTACATCAAAAGTTAAAATATTCGGTTAAGGGGAAAATTGTTACCGTCTGTGGTGAAGAAGAGTTTATGATTAGTCATCTAAATTCATTCAACTATGTTGAAATGGAAAGAGAGTTCATTGAAACTCCTTGTCAAGCCTTTGAAGTGGTCTCTCCCATGGTTGCTGTTTCCAAGGCCACTCTTGACACTCTCAAAGCTACTAAAAATATACCAAGGATGGCTTCTCTCAAAGATGCTCGTGCCGTTGTTGAAGAAGGAGGTTGCACCATTTGGGGATAACTTCCTGATTTCCCTTTCAAGGCAGATACATTTGGATTGGGCTTAACTTCTAAAGCTCAAAAGGAGGTTCGACATGCTCGTGCAGGGAAACCACCTCTCCGTATTACTAACCATGAGGTTAATTCCCTTGAAGACTCTGATGCTGATAGTGACTTTGATGACTGGATCTACCCAACTGTTGAGGGAGGACTCAACAACTGGCAGACCAAGGATTTCATTCCAATCTCCTACAGCCAGGAGTAATTTCCATTTACTGTTTTTATTACTTTGAGAACTTTGTCTGTAATTTCCATTAAAATAATGACTTTAGGCCATGTGCCTTGCCCGGGGCACACTGGTCCATTTGTTGAGGGCTTATCATTTTCATATGCAATATGCTCATTTTAATAAAAAACATTGGACTATTTTGCATTCAAATTTTGAGCTCTTTGCCTTTCTTTCCTTTATTGCATTTTTAAAAAATAGCCATGTGACCTTACATGCACACACACACACATTTGCAGTTCCACATCCACTCTAGATATCATTGACGACGACTCTACTATTGCCATCTATGACTTTGGAAATCCAATCTATCAAGCTGAAGACAAAGGTGATGAAGATTACGAAATACCGGGGGGAACTCGCCAGACTTCTGTTACAAGAGGAAAAGGCCATTCAACCATATGAGGAGTCAGTTGAAATGATAAATCTAGGTACTGAGGAAGACAAGAAGGAAGTCCAGATCGGCTCCAACTTAAAAGACTGTGTCAAGAGAAGATTGGTCCAGATGTTACACGATTATGTCGAAGTGTTCACTTGGTCATATGAAGATATGTCGGGGCTTGATACTGATATTATGGTTCATTGTCTGCAAATGAAGGAAGATTATCCTCCGATCAAGAAAAAGGTTCGTCGCATACGGCCAGACATGTCAGAGAAAATAAAAGCTGAGGTAATGAAAAAGTTCGATGCAAGTTTCCTGGAAGTAACGTCATACCCTCACTGGGTGGAAAATGTTGTTCCAGTACTGAAGAAAGACGGTAAAGTCCGTATGTGCGTAGACTACAGGGATTTGAATTGGGCAAGCCCCAAAGATGATTTCCCATTACCTCATATCGATGTCTTGGTTGACAACACTGCTCCACACAAATTTTTCTCCTTCATGGATGGATTCTCTGGTTACAACCAAATCAAAATGGCTTCCGAAGACATGGAGAAAACCACTTTTATTACACAATGGGGCACCTTCTGTTATAAGGTCATGCCTTTCGGTTTGAAGAATGCAGGCTCAACCTATCAACGGGCTATGGTAGCTTTATTTCATGATATGATCCATCATGAAATAGAAGTCTATGTTGATAATATGATTGCAAGATCACAAATAGAGGAAGAACACCTTGATCATATCCAAAAGCCATTTAAGAGGTTGCAGAAATACAAGTTGAGGCTGAATCCCAACAAGTGCACCTTCAGAGTGAGGTCTGGAAAACTCCTAGGCTTCGCCGTCAGTGGAAAAGGTATTAAAGTCGAACCTGCAAAAGTCAAAGCCATATAAGAAATGCCACCCCCTGTACTCAGAAGGAAGTCAGAGGTTTCTTAGGCCGAATCAACTATATTGTGCGGTTCATATCTCACTTAACTGCTACTTGTGAATCAATCTTTAAACTGTTGAAGAAAGATCAAGTAGTCAGATGGAACAACGATTGCAAAACAGCTTTTGACAAGATCAAGGAGTACCTATATGAACCTCTAATCCTGATGCCTCCAGTTGAAGGAAGACCTATGATTATGTACTTGACTGTATAAGAGAATTCAATGGGGTGTGTGTTGGGCCAACATGACGAGTCTAGCCGAAAAGAGAATGTAATATACTACCTTAGCAAAAAGTTTACCGAATGTGAAACCAAATATTCACTGCTCGAGAAACTTGTTGCGCTTTGGCATGGGGTGCTCTCCGGCTAAGACAATATATGCAGACTCACACCACTTTATTGATTTCTAAGATGGATCCCATCAAGTATATCTTCGAGAAGCTAACTCTCTCTGGACGAATAGATAGATGGCAAATGATATTGATTGAATACAATATCCAGTACACTACACAAAAAGCAATAAAGGGAAGTGTATTGGCGGATCATTTGGCCCATCAAACTATTGAGGACTACCAACCCATGAACTTTGAATTCCTGGACGAGAATATTATGCTGATAACCGACTGTGAAAATCTTGGACCATATGATGGACCTGAACAAGGATCCCGGTGGACTATGTTTTTTGATGGAGCTTCCAATGCATTGGGTAATGGAATTGGTGTTGTGATCATTTCTCCTGAAGGTTACCATACACCTTTCACTGCCAAACTGTGCTTCGACTGTATAAACAACATGGCCGAGTATGAAGCATGTATATTGGGTCTAAAGGCATCCATTGATCTAAGAATCAAATTCTTAAGCGTATAAGGAGATTCAACCCTGGTGGTAAGTCAAGTTAAAGGAGAGTGGGATACCAAGCATCCAAACTTGATCCCTTACAAATAGCTTGTGCTAACCTTGATCCCATGCTTTGAAGAAGTCACTTTTGAACACTTTCCAAGGGAAGAAAATCAAATGGAAGATGCCTTAACAACTATGTCTTCTATGTTCAAGGTCATTTGGG
The DNA here is from genome assembly GCA_948472305.1 of Vicia faba. Classification (NCBI taxonomy): domain Eukaryota; kingdom Viridiplantae; phylum Streptophyta; class Magnoliopsida; order Fabales; family Fabaceae; genus Vicia; species Vicia faba. The sequence goes on from OX451741.1 coordinate 388,667,376, forward strand.
ACAATGAAGCTCCTAGAATTACTATCGAAAGATTTGACGAACCTGCATATTGTTATGAGATTGACACTGATGAAAAGAAGACATGGTATCATGAAGTGAGAAGGTACCTTGAAGCACAAGAGTATCCTGAGGGAGCCTCAATCAATGAAAAAAAATTCCTACGAAGGTTCTCAGCTAAATTCCTCCTAAGAAATTGGATTATGTACAAGCACAACCATGATTTTACTCTACTCCGTTGTGTGGACAGGAAGGAGGCAAAGAAAATCATGGAAGCCATGCATGAAGGTATTTTTGGAACTCACTCTAGCGGGCACACTATGGCCAAGAAGGTTCCGAGGGCTGGTTACTATTGGTCAACTATGGAAACTGATTGCCACCATCATTCGAGGGCTTGCCATAAGTGTCAAATCTATGCCGACAAGGTTCATGTGCGTCCAATTCCTTTGAATGTCATGACTGCTCCGTGGCCATTTGCAAGGTGGGGCATTAACATGATTGGAGAGATCAAACCCACTGCCTCTAATGGAAATCATTTCATCCTCGTCGCCATTGATTACTTCACCAAATGGGTCGAAGCAACTTCATTTACCTTAGTAACTAAGAACATTGTAGCCCGATTCATCAAGCATAACCTCATCTACCGGTACGACATCCCTGAAAGGATCATCACCAAAAATGGAACCAACCTCAACAATGCCATGATTACTGAACTCTGGGCACAGTTCAAAATCAAGCATCACAACTCTTCTCCTTACAGACCCAAGATGAATGGTGCAATGGAAGCTGCCAATAAAAACATAAAGAAGATTGTGCAGAAGATGGTGGTGAACTATAAATATTGGTATGAGATGCTAACATTTGCTCTTCATGGCTACCATAATTCGGCTCGAACATCAACTGGGGAAACCCATTTCTCTTTAGTCTATGGCATGAAAGTTGTCTTGCCTGTTGAAGTGCAGATTCCTTCTCTAAGGATTATGAAAGAAGCGGGCTTAGGCGAAGATGAATGGATTATGACAAAATTTGATCAATTGAATTTGATTGATGAAAAGAGGTTGGCTGCTGTTTGTCATGGTCAAATGTATCAAAAGCGTAAGATCAAGGCATTCAACAAAAAGATCAAACCTCGGGTATACCAGGATGGTGACTTGGTAATAAAGCGCATCATTATACCACAAGGCGATCCCAGGGGAAAATGGACTCCCGCTTACGAAGGGCCATTTGTTGTCAAGAGAGTATTCTCTGGCAGTGCTATGATGCTAACCACTAGGGACAGTGAAGATTTACCACACCCTATTAACTCAGACATAGTCAAAAAATACTACGCATAAAGAATGACTCGATAGGTTGACATACCTAGGCAAAATGAGGGTGTCCAGGCGAACCAAAAGGTTCAGGCAAAAATTAGGGATATATACAAAAGATTGTACACCAGACAAGTCGAAAACCTGAAAGGGAGACTTGGGCAAAAATGGGTATTCTAGTGGACTGTGTTGTACCCCTAAATTTTCCCTCTCAATTTCTCAAGAGCTCTATCACAAGATCTCCATTGATTCTAGACTGCACAAGGTTTGATCAGCTCAAGACACCTCCTTAAACACTAATGACTCAGAAATAGGGTTTAATTTTATACAAGGACAATTGGACTTTTAATTCTTCATATGACTTTCATGGATCATTTTGGACTCCCAAGATTGCTCATGTCAACTTTCAAGCTTTGGATCACATTTTTGCTCAATCAATTGATCAGTTGACCCAAAATCTACTATATTAGGGAAAAAAGTCAACTGTGGTCAATTTACAGTCAAACTTCAAAATTTTTGATCCAAATCAACATTATGAACTCATATCTGTCAATTTATCAAGTTTGGATCACAATTCCTCAAGAAATTTGATCAGATCATCAAAATGGCAAAATGGTCAAAATTAGGGTTTTGACTGAAGAGACTTAATTTTTGACTGTTGACCAAATACATGACTTATTGGTTTGATACATGATATAAAGGATTCAAATGTGTCATTTTGACCTAATGGTATAGTTCAAAACACTTCCAAAGATCAATTGATTGATAATTGAAATTCAGTCAACTGATGAAAAGTCAACTGATACACTGAAAAGTCAAACTTTGACTTTTCAATTAAAATCAAGTTTCAAAAATCACATTTCATCAAGACAAGTCAAAATATGAAGTTTGTTCATCAATAAATCAAAAATTCAAAATTCACTTTGAAAAGTCAAAATCTCCAAGACTTAGGAAATTTTTCTAAGTATTGGAAAATTTACTTTTTTTTATGACTTTGTGCCAAAATTTCACCATGATGCAAGATGATTCAAGGAAAACTTCCAACATGAAAGTTGTAGATCTAAATGAGATCTAAAACTTTTTAGAAGTAATAAAGTTCTAAAAATTATTGGATTTTAAGTTATAAATTCATGAAGACATGTACATGAAACTTAAACCACTTAGTGAAATTTTGCCCTAGTTAGGCAGATTTTTGAACTAACTTCTTGGCCAAATTTCATATAGTTACAAATTGAATTTTCAAAAATGTACAACATGAAAGTTTTAGATAATGTTACAAGATTTCTAAAAAGTCAAATAACTCATTGAGATCATGCTTGATCTAGAAGTTTCGAAGAGATGAAGATGACCTCAAAAACTTGAATTATAGGTCATTTTCTTGATGAACACTTGAGCAAATCTCATAGCCATGCTGCATAATATTCACTTTGCAGGCCTTAAACTTGTTTATAACTCTATAATTAATGGTTTGCATAAAATTTTGATCCTTTTTTCATTTGGTTTAAGCATTATCCAAATCATTTTGCCATTTTAGGGAGAAAAGTTTCATTTCCATTCTTGTAAAGAAAGCTTTTTCACAAAGTCAATGCATTGAGCTTCACACTTTCTCCCTCTGCACACGCTCAACATGTATGCTCATAAGCAACATCTTTAAAGGGTTCAACCTCCCTATAAGCTATTGTACCATGCTTTGGAACTTTGATTTCTCAAAGAAATCACAAGTTATGTTTCAACTAAACCATAACTTGTAATCTTACAATCTGATCAACCCCTTCCCTCCAACATTTCTCTATAAATAGAGAGGTACATTTGCAAGCTACACACAAAATTAGAACCCTTTAGAACTCCCAAATTCCCTCAAGCCAAAAATTGCACAAAATCTCCATTTTTGTGTCATTTCTGACTTTGAACTACAATCTTCAAAACCACTCGTGCATTTCTTGGCTTAATCCTTCCAAAAGCTTCCTAGAATCATACACAAACCATTCCAATACTTGTTTGCAAATAATTTATACCATCCTCCATAACCAAAAACAGAAGTCTGCATCTTGACTTCTCCAGGCCATTACAGCCTTTCTAAGTTCAAGCCAGCTATATCATTAACTTCCTAGAGGTTTAAGTAAGCTAACCTGATCATCACCATCACTTGGAACAAGCTCAAACTCATTTCACGATTTCCAGTTTTTGAGGTATTTTTCTAAACTTTCATCTCTTAATTTAGGCATTGTTAGGCTTCCATTTTCAAAGATAAAATATAGATATCATTGCGCTGAAACTGTACATGTCCATAGTTTTCATTTATATTGACTGAGTAGGGAGAATTTTTAGATTTAAATTCCTGGAAAAATTAGATTTCAGATTAGGGCCAACAAAATTCTTGCTCATCTTTGATTTATAGCTTTAGTAATTTACATTTCTGGAGTCGTTGTGAAATTTTGAACAAGTTTGATGTTTACATTTTTGCAAATGGATGAGAAATGATTAAGTTGCAGGGATTCAGGCTTGAGGTTAAAGGTGAAGTTATAACATGGACTTAGTTTATTTTAAGTTTATCGATCGTTGTATAACTAACAGATGAAATAGACCACCCCAGTGGTACAAGAAGCACGCGCGTATTAGGAGGTCCTGGATTCGTACCCCAGCAAGACCTTTTGCCTTTTTTACATTTTTTTCTCCATTTTTTTGTTTGAATAAGATAGGGCTTGTGCCTCCTTGGCTGGGCCTAAAAAACTTACTCCATTCTCACCCCTATGTTAACTTTCACACACCTGGCCTATTTATTTATTTTATCATTTTTATTATTTGTTTTCTTTTATTCATTTTTATTTAAAAATCATAAAAATATTAGATTTAGGTTTTAGTTAAATTAAACTAATTATTGATATAAAAATAATTTATTTTCATCACACCTTAGGTTTATTAATTACTTAAAAATCAATTAGAACTAGGATTTTTATTATTTCTTTTAAACATTAAAATATTTTCTTATATAAATTTAATTATTTTATTAAATAAATTAAATAAGACTTAGGTTTATTTTATTTTGATTTAGGAACTTAGGATTTTCTTTTAATTAATTTTCATATTATTTAATTAACATTAAAATCTTTTCTCAAAAACCCTAAAAAATGTTTCTTTATTTAATTTAGGTTTAATTTCTTAGTCTTTAAGTTAATCATCTTTTCTTTTAGTAGATTAGGTTAAAACAAAATCTTTTCCTTAACAAAACCAAACAAATCCAAAAACCAAATCAATTCTTGTCCATTTAATTCCCTGTACATTATATTCTGTACATTTTTTGTATGTTTCATTAAATATTAAATATGGTTGTAATAGATAATTAGGTTTACTTTCTTGTAATCCCCCATTTGTAAATTTGTATACCTCCTCCCTAAATGATGTAATAGCGTAGTAAATTTACTTTCTGCAATTTATCGCTTTCATATAAATTCTATTAATTAGGGTTTGTCTGGAAAGATAAACTCAATGCTTAGAAAATCCTAATTCAAGACAAACAAAAATGCATAAAATACAACCACTTGCGTACCTACACCCCTAGGGTTAACTCCACTTGTTGCCTTGAGAAAAATGGCCATGTTATGCATGTGTGATACCTTATAAAAAATAATCAAAAATACAAGATCATAGTCCCTCGATGACGCTTCAAATGTTACCTTACAAATGATCTTAGACCCTTAAGAAAATTGCTAAGGTATCTTACAACATTGCATCTTATGACTATATGATGACCCTCGCCCGTCCCTTTACATCCAAATATAAGGCTTCTTACCAATCAATGGTAAGATAGCAATGTCAAAGGAAGAGAGAAATGAACAAAGACTTTTGAGTAGGTAGAACGTTCTTAGTTGCTTGCTCATAATCCATCTTCAAAAAAGACATATTTTCAAACACACCAAACACTTTCAAAAACATGAAATATTTTTAAAAGTCAAACACTTTGTATACGTTCTTATAGAGACGAGAATCATTACAAAGTTTTCCAAAACGAAGGCGCTTTTCAAAAATACTTTTAAAACCCACCACAAACACATTTCAAAATAATTTCAAAAGTGATCTAACAAGCAACTAAGATCTCATAGATAACTATGGATGAATAGGGTGCTAACACCTTCCCTTTTCATAAGCTACCCCCGAACTCAAGAAAATATCTCAAAGGTCTTTCCTGTTATTTTCACCCTTTCCTTATTGGATAAAAGAAAAGTCAGTGGAGACTCTTACTATCCGCAACAATTGCGTTCAAACGCAAAACAACCAAGTCAATTTTCCTACCGTATTACAGAATTGGCGACTCTGGTGGGGAGATTTAAAAGTGAGGTTACCTTAGAGTTAGATCATATTTACTTGCTTTCATTGTTTGATTTGTATGCTTTACATTTTATGGGTCCTTGTTTGGGTTTGTATTGATCCTCTACCCGGATCTGGGAACACGATTAGGTAAATAGCAAAGATTGTGGAGACTGTACGATGTACACCGATATGGTTGATACAATAGCTATGTTAGTGTGACACATTTGTGGGTACCAATATCCCTTATGGCGAATTAAGGAGAATACGGGGCCACTGAGTGATGTCATGAAGCACTAACGAACCTTAGAACCTTTAATTGAACAACTTGGCCATTAGGAATTAGTGAGATAGCCGGTTTTGGTGGAAAGCTGAAAATTGGTTGATACTCGATACTACACTAATTGAGATCTGACTTTTGGGATATTTTGGCCACAAGAAAATATTGATTATGCTAAAACAATTCCCAATGAATAAAGATCAGTGATATTGAGATTTCCTAGAACCTGATTACTTTCTAGGACAAGTTGAACCAACTAAACTTCAAGAGGGTACTTACCTATGAAACCCATGCAAGCCTAAACCTAAGGTTTTTGTGTGCTTTGTTTGTGATTATTATTCATGTTATCATAAACAACATAACATCATAAAGCATTCTCACTAACCATTTCAAGGATTTAGGAATTTATCTTTCTTCTGTTTTGTAGGTCATGACTTCTACTCATAGGAATACCATCCGAGTCAACTTCGTGAAAGTGCATCCTCAACTTAAAGAGTTAGCATCAAGAGTGCCAGGAGATTCTCCTTTCACCAAGAAATATGGTCGACTTCTCAACCTGGCCATCTCAAATTTCCAAGAAGAAATGTTGTGTGTGATTTTCCAATTCTTTGATCCTATGCATCATTATTTCACCTTCCCCGACTACCAATTGATGCCTACATTAGAAGAATTCTCTCAATTGTTAGGAGTTCCCGTGCTTGATCAAATACCATTCATCGGTTTATAAGATACTCCAAAACCTGAAGTTATTGCCAAAGCTTTGCATTTGAAGAGAACTGACATTGTGGAAAATTGGGAAACAAGAAGTGGAGTTAAGGGTTTCTTAGCCAAGTTTCTATTGGAGAAGGCTCGTTTGTTCTGGGAAGATTTGGATTTTCAAGCTTTTGAGGATGTATTGGACCTTCTAATCTATGGTTTGGTTCTATTTCCAAATTCGGACCAACTCATAGATGTGAATGCCATCAAGGTTTCTCTCTCTCGTAATCCCATACCTACTTTTCTTGGAGACATCCTACATTGTTTCCACACTCGCACCATGAAGAAAATGGGAACTCTTTTGTGTTGCATTCCATTACTCTCTAGATGGTTTATTTCACACCTATCTCGATCAACATTGAAGAATGAGCAAGGCTTGACACGGTCTCAAATATTAATGTCACTCACACATTCTGATATTTATTGGTGTGCTCGATCTATGGAGGACCTTACTATTATTGACCGTTATGGAGAATTCCCTAATGTTCCTCTACTTGGAATTAGGGGAGGTATCACCTACAATCCTTGTTTGGCTTTACAACATTTTGGGTATGCTAGGAGGGATGACCCTCATGATGCACTTGTCCAAGGAATTGCATTTGACTATGAGAGCGATGTCCAAGGTTATCATCAAAGATTCATACGAGCTTGGGGAATGGTTAGCAAGGTTGATAGAAATACGTTGGGGCATAATAACTCCATTCCTTTGGAGCGTTGTCTCAAGTGGGTGCGAACTCGCTCCCAAAACCTCATGATGCCTTATGAAGCCATCCTACCTATCATCATGGAGCCTGTTGCCGAAGGAGATGTTCCGCATACTGTCCTTTATCCTAACATGCCTACTTCTCTTGAATATTTGCAAAGAGCTTGGATTCAGCTAAAGGAAGAGCGAGACACCTTTGAAACCCAGTTCTACGCAATTGAGAAGAAGGTTTTGGAGCTTATGAGACAGCTTCATGAAGAGATGAGTTTGAACGCCTACATTGTGTCGAAGAGGATGCACTCGACCTTTTTGTCTTAGGAGCTTATTTTTTAGTTATTTCCTCCATTGTAAGCCCAAGAGGCATGTTTGTAATCAATTTTAACTTATTAATGCAATTTATGTTTGTTCCTTTTGTCTAAACAAATTTAAATCTTCTAAGTCCTTGAAATCATTTGCATACGCATTTTCATGCATCATAACATAAACAAGTTTTTCACAACAGGTTTCCTTATCTTTCTACTGTTTATTTTAGTAAGATAGATATCGAACAAATAGTGAAGGATTTGCATGTGCAGAATTACCAGTTCCAAGAGACCTTGCTGACCCTGGTTAAGGGGCAACAAGAGCTGATGAATATACTAGTAGCCAAGAAGAAAACCAAAAAGATGGCCTTCATCAACATGGGTAAGAGATTCAAAGGTCCGATTCATCAGGTACAGATAGTCGAAGAGTCGTCTGAGGAGGACAAAAGTCAAGACAAAGAGGCAAGGAGCACCCATGATGGGGGTGCCAATAATCAAGCTTCCGAAGACGAAGATTACTTTGATGAGCAATATCCTCTGGTTGAGGATAAATACAAGCAGTTGAAGGATAAACTAAAGGCTATTGAAATTCAAGCCGTACCTGGTTTGGATTTTGGTGAGTTGGGCTTATTACCCGGGGTCATCATTCCCCATAAGTTCAAAATATCGGTCTTCGTCAAGTATGACGGAGTTTCTTGCACAAAACTTCATCTAAGGTCTTACGTGCACAAGATACAACCGCACACTACTGACAAAAAGCTCTAGGTCCATTTATTCCAAGAGAGTCTGGCTGGGACTCAACTAGAATGGTTCTATCAATTGGAGGGTTCCCGCATCCACACATGGGAAGATCTAGCCACTTCTTTTTATCATCAGTATCAATACAATGCCGATCTGACATCGACTAGAGTCCAACTTTAAAGTATGACAATGGGAACTAATGAGGGGTTTAAGGAGTACACATAAAATGGAGGGATCTCGCTGGTAGGGTCCAACCACCACTAATTGACAGAGAACTAGTTGACATGTTCATGGGTACATTAACTGGACCATTTTTCAACCTATTGATTGGCAGTTCTTTGTCTGGTTTCACCGAGTTGATCCTAACTGGTGAAAGAGTCGAAAGTGGCATTAAGAGTGGAAAAATACCCATGACATCTGCTTCCACATCCAATGCTGTAAAGAAGCCTTTCACTGGAAAGAAGGAAACAAATGTTGTGTATGGGGAAAAGGGCCCATATCAAGAAGGATCGCCGACCTTCTGTTAATGCTATGTTAATCTCAAACCCTCCATTTGATCAAAGGCAATCATCCAACAATCAAAAATCCGAAGTTCCTCGAAGATAGTTCATGAGGATAAGCATGTCACTCTCCCAAGCCTTACAACATCTGTTGAAGGCCAACTTAGTGACATTGCGCGATCCACCATCCAATCCAAACATTTCATCACCTAAATATAATCCAAATGCCAAATGTGTGCATCACTCCAACAACCCCGGGCATGAAACTGATCAATGTTGGGCTCTGAAGAATAAAATTCAAGATCTAATAGACAACAAAACAATTGAGTTTGATCCACCTGCTACTCCAAATATGATAACCGCACCAATGCCGAATCATGGCAAAGGTGTTAATGCAATTGATGATACTACTTCTATTTCCTTCATTGAAGATTTAACAACTCCATTAACTATTGTAAAGGATAATTTGCTGAGAGCCGGGGTGTTCCCTGGCTGTTCTAAAGATTGTGTTTGCTGTGATCAATAAGTAAATGGGTGCAAGCAGCTAAAGGAAGGTGTGCAACGCCTGATAAATAGCCGCGAGATTCTGTTTGAGAAGATTCATACCATCAAAAGTTTAACCAACAAAGCTGAAGACCTGTCCATAATAACCATTTCCAACAAGCCTCTTTGGATCCCCTCAAAGGGTCCTATTAGAATTTCAAATGAACCAACCATTGCTCCTTTAATAATCATTTCCCCTGGGCCGATTCCTTACTCCTCTGATAAAGTGGTTCCATGGAACTATGGTGTCGAGGTTTATTATCATGGGATAAAACAATATTCTTGGACTAACAAAAACGAAGCTGATCTTACTTACATTGCAGGTTCCAGTAAGATAACAAGAACAGGGAGGATATTTTCCCTTGATATTTCACCACCCACTACTACAACAATTCCTGTCCGCATAACCAATGACAAGTCTAGGGGAAAAGAGAAATAAGGTGAGCCTGCTGGGATAAAGGCACCTGTCAAAGATACTGACATTGAAGAACCCTCCGCTCGAGAAATGGAGGAAATCCTGAAAATCATAAAGAAGAGTGACTTCAAAATAGTTAAGCAGCCGGGGAAAACCCCCTCCAAAATTTCCATGCTGTCATTGTTACTCTGCTCGGACGTTCATGCCCAGGCTCTAATGAAGTTCTTGAAGAAATCCCATGTGCCCCAAGAAACCACCGCTGACTAGTTCGAGAACCGTGTAGCAAGTTTAACGAATGACAATGGATTAGGGTTCTCCGACGCTGATTTGACTCCTATGGGAAGGAACCATAATAAAGCCTTGCATACCTCTATTGAGTGCAAGGGGACCACCCTGTCCCATGTCCTAATTGATACTGGCTCATCTTTAAATGTGTTACCCAAAGGTGCTTTGGACCGGCTAGATTATGAAGGACTGGTATTAAAGCCAAGCGATATTGTTGTAAGGGCTTTCGATGGGTCTAAAAGGATAGTTCATGGAGAGGTGGATCTCCCAATTAAAGTTGTCTCACAGATTTTCAACTCTACCTTTTATATAATGGACATGCGTCCCGCCTATTCTTGTTTGCTTGGACACCCTTGGATCCATGGGGCAGGGGCAGTAACATCCACCCTTCATCAAAAATTAAAGTATCCAGTCAAAGGGAAGATCATTACTGTTAGGGGAGAAGAAGAATTTATGGTGAGCCATTTTAATTCGTTCAAGTATGTGTAAATAGATGGTGAATTCATAAAGACTCCGTGCTAGGCCTTTGAAATTGTTCCTCCTATGGTTTCCGCCACCAAAATCTCCTCCAACATATCAAAAGCTGATGAAGTTATACCTAGAATGGTTTTGCTTAAGGATGACCGTGCTATGGTTGAAGATGGTAACTGTACTATCTGGGGATAACTTCCCGACATTCCGTTTAAAGCAGATAAATTTGGGTTGGGTTTCACCATCAAAGCTCAGAAAGAAGTCAGGCGCGCTCGCGTGGGAAAGTCACCTCTCCGCATCGAGAATCATGAAGTGAACATTGTGGAAGACTCTGATGATGAAAATAATTTTGAAGATTGGATCTACCCTACTGTCGAAGGAAAGCTCAACAACTGGCATGCAAAGGATTTCACTCCTATCTCCTTCATTGAGGAGTAATCACTATTTACTTTTTCTATCAATTCAAGAACTTTTGTCTATAATCTTAATTTCCAAACAATGACTATTAAGCCATGTGCCTTTCCCAGGGGATTATGGTCCATTTGTTAAGGGTTTTGTTCATGTTCATTTATCATATGATCATTTAATATAAACCATTGGACCTTTTGCATTCAAATTTTTATGTTCATTGTCTTTCTTTTCCTTTATTACATTTTTCAATAGCCATGTATCTTACATGCACACACACACACACACACTTGCAGATCTTCATCCACTCCGGATCTCATTGCCAACGACTCTACTATTTCCAGTTACGATTTCTAACATCTAATCAACCAAGCAGAAGACGAAGGCGAGGAATATTATGAAATACCAGGAGAATTATCCAGAATTCTAATGTAAGAAGAGAAAGTTATTCAACCTCCTGAAGAGCCAGTCGAAGTTATCAACTTAGGTACTGAGACAGATAAGAGAGAGGTCAAGATCGATGCCAACCTAGAAGATGGTATTAAGAGCAGATTGGTTCAGATGTTACATGACTATGTTGAAGTGTTTGCTTGGTCGTATAAAGATATGCCAGGATTGGATACCGACATTTTGGTTCATTGTCTGCCAACGAAGGAAGATTATCCTCCTATTAAGCAAAAGGTTCGTCATATGCGGCCCGACATATCTAAAAAGATAAAAGCTGAGGTAATGAAGCAATTTGATGCAGGTTTTCTGGCCGTCACATACTATCCTTAATGGGTTGCAAAGGTTGTTCTCGTGCCAAAGAAAGATGGTAAGGTTCATATGTGTGTAGATTATACGGATCTGAATAGGGCAAGCCCCAAAGACGATTTCCATCTACCACATATTAACATCTTGGTTGACAACACCGCTCAACATAAAGTATTATTCTTCATGGATGGATTTTCTTGCTACAACCAAATCAAGATGGCCCCCGAGGACATGGAAAAGACTACCTTTGTTACACAACGGGGCACCTTTTGCTACAAAGTCATTCCGTTCGGATTAAAGAATGCAGGGGTAACGTATCAAAGAGCTATGGTAGATTTATTTCATGATATGATTCATCATGAAATAGAAGTCTATGTGGATGATATTATTGCAAGGTTACAAGTCGAAGAAGAGCATCTTAATCACCTACACAAGCTATTTGAGAGGCTGAAGAAGTACAAGTTGAGGTTGAACCCTAATAAATGCACATTTAGAGTAAGGTCTGGAAAGCTTATAGGTTTTGTCGTTAGTGGTAAAGGCATCGAAGTTGATCCTGCAAAGGTAAAATCCATTCAAGAAATGCCAGTTCCCCGCTCTGAAAAAGAGGTTAGAAGATTCTTGGGTCTTGTTAATTACATTGTCCACTTCATATCTCACTTAACTGCTACTTGTGAACCTATCTTCAAACTCTTGAAGAAAGATCAAGTAGTTAAATGGAACGACGACTGTCAAGCTTCCTTTGACAAGACCAAAGAATATTTGCACGAACCTCCTATCCTTATTCCTCCAGTGAAAGGAAGACCATTGATCATGTACTTAATTGTGCTAGAGAATTATATGGGGTGTGTGTTGGGCCAACATGATGAGTCTGGCCGAAAAGAGCATGCAATATACTACCTAAGCAAAAAGTTTACCGACTGTGAAACCAGATATTCATTGCTCGAGAAAACTTGTTGCGTTCTGGCATGGGCTGCTTGCCGGCTAAGACAGTATATGTTGACTCACACCACTTTATTGATTTTTAAGATGGACCCCATTAAGTACATCTTCGAGAAGCCCGCTCTCTCCGGACGAATAGCTAGATGGAAAATGATTCTGACTGAATACGATATTCAATATACAATACAAAAGGCCATCAAAGGAAGTGTATTGGCAGATCATTTGGCCCATCAAGCTATTGATGATTATCAATATATGAACTTTGACTTCCCGGATGAGAATATCATGTTAGTGACTGATTGTGCAAAACCTAGATCGTATGAAGGACCTGAACAAGGATCCCGATGGACTATGGTTTTTGATGAAGCTTCCAACGCTTTGGGTAACGGAATTGGCGCTGTGATAATTTCCCCTGAAGGTTGTCACACTCCTTTCACCGCTAGACCGTGCTTCTATTGTACGAATAATATGGCTGAGTATGAGGCGTGCATCTTGGGTTTAAAGGATGCTATTGACTTAAGGATTAAACATTTGGATGTATTTAGAGATTCTGCTCTAGTGATCAGTCAAGTCAAAGGAGAATGGGACACTAAGCATCCTAACCTTATTCCTTACAAGGAGCTTGTGTTAATTCTGATTCCATGCTTCGAAGAGATCACCTTTGAGCATTTCCCTAGGGAGGAAAATCAGTTAGCTGACGCCTTGGCAACAATGTCTTCCATGTTCAAGGTCAAATGGGACAACAAAGCTCCTATGATTACAATTGAAAAATTTGAGGAACCTGCACACTGCTATGAGCTTAACACTGATGAAGAGAAGCCATGGTACCATGAGGTGAGGAGATATCTTGAGGCACAAGAATATCCTGAAGGAGCTTCCGTCAAAAATAAGAAATTCTTAAGAAGATTTTCAGCCAAATTCTTTCTAAGCAACGAAATCCTATACAGGCGCAACCATGATTCTACTCTACTCCGATGTATGGACAAGAAAGATGCAAAGAAAATTATGGAAGATATGCATGATGTCCTCATTGGGACCCACTCTAGTGGACACACTATGGCCAAGAAAATCCCGAGGCCTGGTTACTATTGGTCCATGATGGAAACTGATTGTCATCATAACTCAAGGACTTGCCACAAGTGTCAAATCTATGTTGACAAGGTCCATGTACCTCCTATTCCTTTAAATGTCATGACTGCTCCGTGGCCATTTTCAATGTGGGGCATTGATATGATCGGAGAGGTCAAACCTACCACTTCCAATGGACACCGTTTCATCCTTGTTGCTATTGATTACTTTACCAAGTGGGTCGAAGCTGCCTTATATGTCTGAGTCACCAAGAACATTGTAGCCATGTTTATCAAGCATAATCTCATCTGCCGTTACGGTATCCTCGAAAGGATTATCACTGACAATGGAACTAATCTCAACAATGCTATGATTACAGAACTTTGTACTTAGTTCATAATCAAGAATCATAATTCTTCTCCGTACAGGCCCAAGATGAATGGCACAGTGGAAGCTGCCAATAAAAATATCAAGAAGATTATGCAAAAGATGGTGGTAACCTATAAATACAGGCATGAGATGTTACCGTTTTCTCTCCATGGCTATCGTACTTCGACTCGTATGTCAACTGGGGCAACTCCTTTCTCCTTGGTCTATGGCATGGAAGCTGTCTTTCCTATAGAAGTTCAAATTCCCTCTCTAAGGATAATGAAAGAAGCAGGTCTAGGCGAAGATGAATGGATTCAGACTAGGTTGGATCAATTGAACTTGATTGACGAGAAGCGGCTGGTTGCTGTTTTCCTTGGTCATATGTATTAAAAGTGTATGATCAAGGCGTTCAACAAAAAGATCAAGCCTCGAGTGTATCAAGCTGGCGACTTGGTAATAAAGCGCATCATTCTACCATAAGGCGACCCCAGGGGCAAATGGACTCCCACTTACGAATGACCATTTATTGTAAAGAAAGTTTTCTCTGGTGGTGCCATGATGCTGACTACTATGGATGGAGAAGACTTCCCACATCCCGTAAATGTAGTCATAGTTAAAAAATACTACGCATAAAATGACCCGCTAGGTTGACACACCTAGGCAAAAATATGGGAATCCCGGTGAACCAAAGAGGTTCAGGAAAAAGTTAGGGATATATGCAAAAGATTGTACATCCAGTGAGTCGAAAACCTGAAAGGGCGACTTGGGCAAAAATGGGTATCTTGGTGGGCTGAAAACCCGAAAGGGCGGTCTAGGAAAAAGTTAAGGATTAAAGCGTATGACAATGTCCCATAGGATCTCTACAGCCAACTTTATTACCAAGGTCCGAGTTCAAATGGTCCAAGATTAATCCAATCTACTTCTATTCAATGGCAAGCGATAATGTTCGAAGACATAGGGGCAATAGTGGGATTGGAACTCAATGAGATCACTTTCACATGGCTATTATTTTTGTTTTCACTTTGTATTCTTTCCATTCTTTTGACGATTTCCTCTTACTAGGATCTCAGTCTCTTTGTACAAAAGCGCCTAATTGATGGGCAAAACATCAATACAAATATACTTTGAAGTGCAAACTTTTTTGTTTTTCCTGTTTTGAGTGCAAAAGTGTCCAATGACTAAAATTGAATGAACATTTGCATATTAACATGATTAAACTTTTAACAAATGTATGCTTAAGAACAATAACAAGCATCTCCTTAAATGCATTTGAGATATCCCCACAGAGTTATTTCAATAGAATTATCCCCACAAATTTGGACTCATAAAATTACCAGGCAGAGTTTCAATCTCCGGAAGATCCTCTCCCCAGTTGAGTTGGTCTTAAAATGAAGCCTTATGGACTTATTCCTAAAAAAAATCTTCCCCAGTAGTTCGAAAAATATCCTCTTCAACAGGGTTTATTTCCATAATAAACTACATATTCCCGAACTTGAGTTTGCCTCACCGACTATTACAAATCAAGGTACCGCAACCCTGATCCATAGTGAAGTTGTCAACAAAGTCATTGATATCTCCGAAAGTTGATGTAAAGTCTGGAACCCGACCAGATAACAATCAACTTCATCCTTTCAAGCAAGTTACTACGAAGCCTGGACCCAACCAGATACTAGTTCAACTTCATCCTACTCTCAACTTACTATGAAGACTGAACCCAACCAGATAACAATAAATCTCAATTCCAAGTTACTAAAGCCTGGACTCGACCAGGTATTAGTTTAACTTCTCAAATTTCTTAATCATGGACCCGACCAGTCAACAGTTCAAGCCTGGACCCGACCAGATACTAGTTAAACATTTTGAAGCCTGAACCCGACCAAATAACAACTCCAATTTATGAAACTTGGACCCGACCAGATAACATTAAATATCAAATTTAGTTGCTAAAGCCTGAACCTGACCAAATATTAATTTAACTCCTTCAACTGCAGAGCCTGGACCCAACCAGTTAACAATTCGAGTTACTGAAACTTGGACCTGACCAGATAACAGTTGATCTCAAGTTCAAATTGCTGAAGACTGAACCCAACCAGATAACAGTAAAACTCAATTTCAAGTGGCTAAAGCCTGGACCTGACCAGATAGTAACTTAATTTCTCCATCTACTGCAAAGCCTAGAAACCTACAAGATAACAGTTAACTTCTTTATCTCCAGCAAGTTACTGCAAAGCCTAGAATCTGACTAGATAACAATTAACTTCTTTATCCCCAACAAGTTATTGTGAAGCCTGGAATCCGATCAGATAACCGCTAACTTTCAAGAGGTAATTCCTCACAAAGTGATGGACGACTAAAACTCCTGAATTTTGGTTCCCAAGCAGAAATCAACACTCTCCACAGAGTCTTCTCAAGCAAGTTAATATTCCTTAGTGGATTTTCTTCTCAACAAAGCAGGAATCCCCAGTGAAAGCATTGTTAACAAAGTCTGAAGATACACATACTCTTCACCTCCAACAGTAGTCCGAGATTTAACTTCTCAAGGCTCCCCAGTATTTGTCAAGGATATGCTTCAACAACATATCACATTCATACATCACATAACACACAAAACATATACATACAACATAATCTCATTTATTTTGAGAACATCATTACACCATGCATACATTCACATACAGCTAACCCCTTTTGTTCCTTACAGAAAAAAAAATTAATCCAAAGACCTCCTCTGGATCAGAATTGATTCTTCTAGTCAAAGACAAACAAGACACCTAGTTTTCAGCATAAATTGTCTAAAGATTTATGCTCATATTTCCCCCAGTTTCTACCAATCATCTCTCCAAATGGCATCCATAAGCCCATTCCCAGATCAATACATCATTGAGTGCAAATTTCTGGGTACTCCAGTGTTCAATCATCTTTCACCTTCAAGTCACGAATGGCGGACCCGCCAATCTAACTCTTCAGGTTTAAGAAGATTGAACAGGGGAAGCTGTTGTACCCTAAAATATTCCCTCTCAATTTCTCAAGAGCTCTCTCATAATATCTCCATTGATTCAAGACTGCACAAGGTTTGATCAACTCAAGACACCTCCTCAAACACTGATGACTTAGAATTAGGGTTTGAGTTTATACAAGGAAAATTGGAATTTTAATGCTTCATATGACTTTCATGGGTCATTTTGGGCTCCTAATATTGCTCATGTTAAGTTTCAAGCTTTGGATCACATTTTTGCTCAGTCAATTGATTAGTTGACCAAAAATCAACTGTATTAGGGAAAAGTCAAATATGGTCAATTTACAGTCAAACTTCATAATTTTTTATCCACATCAACATTATGAACTCATATATGTCAATTTATCAAGTTTGGATCATAATTCCTTAAGAAATTTGATCAGATCATCAAAAGGGAAAAATGGTCAAAATTAGGGTGTTGACTGAAGAGGCTTAATTTTTTACCGTTGACCAAATACATGACCTATTGGTTTGAGACAGGATATCAAGGATTAAAATGTGTCATTTTGACCTAATGGTATAGTTCAAAACACTTCCAAATATCAATTGATTGATAGTTGAAATTTAGTCAATTGATGGAAAGTCAACTGATACACTAAAAAGTCAAACTTTGACTTTTTGATCAAAATCAAGTTTCAAAAATCACATTTCATCAAGACATGTCAAAATATGAATTTTTTTCATCAAGAAATCAAAAATTCAAAATTTACTTTGAAAAGTCAAAATCTCCAAGACTTAGAAATTTTTCTAAGTATTGGAAAATTTACTTTTTTTCATGACTTTGTGCCAAATTTTCACCATGATGCAATATGATTCCAGAAAAACTTCCGACATGAAAGTTGTAGATATTAATGAGATCTAAAACTTTGTATAAGGAATCAAGTTCTAAAAATTCTTGGATTTTAAGTTATAAATTCATGAAGACATGTACATGAAACCTAAAACACTTAGTGAAATTTTTCCCTAGTTAGGTAGATTTTTTACCTAACTTCTTGGCCAAATTTCATATAGTTCCAAATTGAATTTTCAAGAATGTTCAAAATTAAAGTTTTAGAGCATGTTACAAGCTTTCTAAAAAGTCAAGGAACTCATTGAGATCATGTTTGAGCTATAAGTTTCGAAGAGATGAAGATGGCTTTATAAACTTGAATTATAGGTCATTTTCATGATGAACACTTGAGAAAATCTCATAGCCGTGCTGCATAATCTTCACTTTGCAGGCCTCAAACTTGTTTATCACTCTATAATTAATGGCTTGGACAAACTTTTGATCCTTTGTCCATTTGGTTTAAGCATTATCCAAATCATTTTGCCATTTTAGGGAGAAAGGTTGCATTTCCATTCTTGTAAAGCAAGTTTTTTCACAAAGTTAATGCATTGAGCTTCACTCTTGCTCCCTCTGCACACACTCAACATGTATGCTCATAAGTAACATGTTTAAATGGTTCAACCTCCCTACAAGCTATTGTACCATGCTTTGGAACTTTGATTTTTCAAAGAAATCACAAGTTATGTTTCAACTAAACCATAACTTGTAATCTTACAATCTGATCATCCCCTTCCCTCAAACCTTTCCATATAAATAGAGAGGTCCATTTGCAAGCTACACACGAAATTAGAAGCCCTTAAGCACTCCCAAGTTCCCTCAAGCCAGAAATTGCACAAAATCTCCATTTTTGTGTCATTTCTAACTTTGAACTTCAATCTTTAAAACCACTCATGCATTTCTTGGCTTAATCCTTTCAAAAGCTTCCTAGAATCATACACAAACCATCCCAATACCTGTTTGCAAACTGTAACATCATTTATACCATCCTCCATAACAAAAAATAGAGGTCTGCATCTTGACTTCTCCAGGCCATTTCAGCCATTTTCAGTTCAAGCCAACTATTGCATTAGCTTCCTAGAGGTTCAAGGAAACTAACCTGATCATCACCATCACTTGGAACAAGCTCAAACTTATTTCACGATTTGAAGTTTTTGAGGTATTTTTATGAACTTTCATCTCTTCATTTAGGCATTGTTAGGCTTCCATTTTCAAAGATAAAATGTAGATATCATTGCCCTGAAACTGTACATGTCCATAGTTTTCATTTATATTGACTGAGTAGGAAGAATTTTGAGATTGAAATTCTTGGAAAAATTAGGTTTCAGATTAGGGCCAACAAAATTCATGCTCATCTTTGATTTATAGCTTTAGTAATTTACATTTATGGAATCATTGTGAAATTTTGAACAAGTTTGATGTTTACATTTTTGCAAATGGATGAGAAATGATTAAGTTGCAGGGATTCAGGCTGGAGGTTGAAGATGAAGTTGTAAGACAGACTTCGTTTATTTTAAGTTTATTGATTGTTGTATAACTAACGAATGAAACAGGCCACCCCAGTGGCACAAGAAGCGCACGCGTATTAGGAGGTCCTGGGTTCGAACCCCAACTAGACCTTTTGCCCTTTTTTACATTTTTTCCATTTTTTTGTTGGAATCAGACAGCACTCGGGCCTCCTTGGATAGGCATAACAGATTTACTCCATTCTTACCCTCATGTTCACTTTCACACACCTGGCCTATTTATTTCTTTTATCATTTTTATTATTTGTTTTCTTTTAATCATTTTTATTTAAAAATCATAAAAATCATAAAATATTAGATTTAGGTTTTATTTAAATTAAACTAATTTTTGATATAAAAATAATTTATTTTCATCACACCTTAGGTTTATTAATTTGTTAAAAATCAATTAGAACTAGGATTTTTATTATTTCTTTTACACATTAAAATATTTTCTTAAATAAATTTAATTCTTTTTTAAATAAATTAAATAAGACTTAGGTTTAGTTTATTTTGATTTAGGAACTTAGGATTTTATTTTAATTAATTTTCATATTATTTTAATTAGCATTAAAATCTTTTCTCAAAAACCCTAAAAAAACGTTTCTTTATTTAATTTAGGTTTAATTTCTTAGTCTTTAAGTTAATCATCTTTTCTTTCAGTAGATTAGGTTAAAGCAAAATCTTTTCCTTAACAAAACCAAACAAATCCAAAAACCAAATCAATTCATGTCCATTTAATTCCTTGTACATTATATTCTTTACATTTTTTTGTATATTTCATTAAATATTCAATATGGTTGTAATAGATAATTAGGTTTACTTTATCGCAATCCTCAAATGATGTAATAACGTAGTAAATTTACTTTCCGAAATTTATCGCTTTCATATAAAAGCTAGTAATTAAGGTTTGTATGGAAAGATAAAATCAATGCTTAGAAAACCCTAATTCAAGACAAACAAAAATGCATGACATACAAACACTTGCATAGCTACACCCCTAGGGTTAACTCCACTTGTTGCCTTGAGAAAAATGGCCATGTTATGCATGTGTGATACCTTAGAAACAATAATAAAAAATACAAGATCATAGTCCCTCGATGACGCTTCAAATGTTTCCTTATAAATGATCTTAGACCCTTAAGAAAATTGCTAAGGTATCTCACAACATTACATCTTATGACTATACGACGACTCACGCCCGTCCCTTTACATCCAAAGATAAGGCTCTTACCAATCAATGGTAAGATAGCAATGTCAAAGGAAGAGAGAATTGAACAAAGACTTTTGAGTAGGTAGAACGTTCTTAGTTTCTTGTCACAATCCATCTTCAAAAAAGACATCCTTTCAAACACACCAAACACTTTCAAAAACATGAAATATTTTCAAAAGTCAAACACTTTGTATACATTCTTATAGAGACGAGAATCATTACAAAGTTTTCCTAAACGAAGTAGATTTTCAAAATTACTTTCAAAACCCACCACAAACACATTTCAAAATAATTTCAAAAGTGATCTAGCAAGCAACTAAGAGCCCATAGATAACTATGGATGAAAATGGTGCTAACACCTTCCCTTTTATAACCTACCCCCCGAATTCAAGAAAATATCTCAAAGGTCTTTCCTATTCTTTCACCCATTCCTTATTGGATAAAAGAAAAGTCGATGGCGACTCTTGCTATCCGCAACAATTGCAATCAAACGCAAAACAACCAAGTCAATTCTCCCACCGTATTACAGGCTGAAAACCCAAAAGGGTGGTCCAGGAAAAAGTTAAGGATTAAATCGTATGACTATGTCTCGTTGAATCACTACAGCCAGGTTTATTACCAAGGTCAAAAGTCCAAATGGTACGAGATCAATTCAATCAACTTCTTTCAAACGGTAGGAGATGATGTTCAAAGACATAGGGGCAATAGTGGAGTTGGAACCCAATGAGATCACTTCCACATGGATATATAATTTTTGTTTTCACTTTGTATTCTTTTTATTTTTTGACGACTTCCTCTTACTAGGATTTTCGTCTCCCTGTATAAAACACATGTTTTAGGCAAATTATCAATACAAATATACTTTGAAGTGTAAACTTTTTTTCTTCTGTTTTGAGTGCAAAAACGTCCAATGACTAAAATTGAATGAACATATGCATATGAACATGATTGATTGTTAACAAATGTACGCACACGAACAGTAATAATCATTTACTCAAGGATACAGGATATCCCCATAGAGTTACTTCAATAAAATTATCCCCACATAGTGAATTCATACGTTCTATATCCAGAGTGCCAATCAGTATATCTCCTAGAAATTCTTTTCCGAGTTTGGTTTTCCAAAGCTGAGAAAGAAACCCTGCAAAAATTCTTCCTCAGATGAATACATTTCTCTAGTAAGGTCTTCACAATACCTTCCTCGACAAAGTTTATTTCCCTAACAGACTACAATCTCCCCAGCTTGAGTTGACTTCCCGGACTATTACAAATCAACGGAAAACACCCCTCGTCCCCATCATAGTTGATACTATCACTAAAAAGTTGCTGCGAAGCCTGGAACCCGACCAGATACTAGTCAACTTCATCCTCCCCAGATGATCAGAAGTCTTATCATCTCTTTTATCTCCAGTCAGAGCATATAAGAATTAAATTCCCCAGTAGAGTAATGGATAACCAAGGTTCCTAAACTCTACTCCCCAAACACAAATCAACACTCCCTGCAGAGTTTCCTCAAACAGAAAACAGGAAAGAATAGTCACCAGATGAGTACCATCAGCGACAAACATTTTATCTACTGGTTCAGTTTAAATCGACCAATGGTTTATCCTGATTCTGTTCCGGTAGACACTTTCTCTCGTTCAGTTAATGTGATACGGTGGAAGAACCGACTGTTAATACTAGTTTGAATTTTTTGTTCGCAAAATGTCGCGGTAAGAAATAGTCGCCATCGACTTTTATTTTATCCAACAAGGAAAAGGAAAAAAGAACAGAAAAAACCTTTTTCGAGAACATTTCTGAGTACCGGGGGTAGATTATAGAAAGGGAAGGTGTTATCATCCTTTCTATACGTGGTTTTCCACGGGCTCTTAGGTGCTTGATCATTTTGAAATTGCTTGTGTGTTCTTTGTTTTGAAAAGTTTGCTTTACTTCGTTTTAACCTTTGTTTCTATCCTCAAGAGTGTTAGGAAGTTGTTTTTTTGAAAACTTTGTTTGAAAAGTGTTTGGTGTGAAAAAGTTTGTTTGTTTGAGCAAGTACTTAAGAACTAATCTACCTACTCGAAAAAGACTGTTCGTTTTCCTTTAGACAACACCATCCTATTATTAAGGAATAGGTAGCACTGCCATTGGAATTTTAAAGGGAAGTTCGAAGGGACGAAATGGTCACTGAAGGCAACAAGTAAGGATACCTTAGCGTTTCGAAGGGACTATCGTCATAAGATCAATTCATAGGAAACTCGAGGGACAAATAGGGACTGTGATCTTTATGACGACTTTTAATTGCGGGTCATTGCTAAGATATCCCTATGTTCGAGGGACATGACCATTATTTCCGAGGAAACCAAGTGAGGCATACCCTAAGGGTGAAAGTGTGCAGCAGTGTTCATTTTCAGTTATTTATCTTGTAATTAAATGATCTATTTAATTCATTAAGCATGAAAACCTAGGTTGCTAACAATTATATACAAGCATATAAATATAAAAGCGAGAAGGTCAAGATCCTACGCTATTACAGGGCTTTTACAGATACATGATTATCTTGACTGCAAATAAAATGCGGAATTTAAACCCTAATTACTATTACAACCTCGAAACAGTTATAATAATAGAAAAAAGAATTAAAATGCGTGCGGAAAATTAAATGCGAGAAGTAAAGAACCCTAAAAATTTAATTGAAAAAAAATATTTAGGATATAATTATTTTTTGAGAAAAAAATTAGTTAAGTTATGTAAGAAAAACAATTAGTTAAGTTATGTACAAATTAAAACCCTAGATTCTAATTAATTTAAATTATAAAAAAGGAATTAAATTTGCCCTAATCTTAATTAAACTAATTAATTAATAAAATAAAATGATTTCTTAGGTTTTTTGTGATTTTTTTTATTTAATAAAAAATGATTTTTTGTTATTTTGTAAAAAAAGAAAATAATTGATAAATAAATAAAAGAGATAAAAATAGAAAAGGATAGAGAATGGGCATGTACTGAAGAAATCAGGGGGTGTATGTTGAATTATTCAAGCCCAATAATGCTCAAGCCCAGTCTTGGCGTTGGATTCCATGTTGCCTCTTCCTGCTGGTGAACCATGGTCCTCTCTTGCATGGGCGTTAGATTGGATTGATAAGGAATCCATTGGCTGGATGATGAAAGCGCATGGTAGGCTCCTGGGACATGTATGCATATGATCTATTAGGAAAAAGTTAGAAAATAAAGAAAATGCTGGGACCTGAGATCGAATCCAGGTCCTCTACATTTCCAAACGCACGCTTCACCACTGGGCCACCTGTTCTGATTTGTCAATATAGTAAAACCAATGAATAATATATAAAATCAAGTGGCTAAGAAAAAACACGCGCCAGATTTAAATATACCAATGGTGGTTGGACACGTTATCGTCTTCTTCACAACTCCGTCGTCTTAGGTCCCAGACTTTTACCTACGGCATGTATCTGTAACTATAACCCTGCATCTTTCAAAAATCTTAAACAAGCATGATAAATTACTGGTGAATACATAGATCAACTCGTTTTGATCTCACGAGTATCATGGTGCTCTTTTCTTAGCCCAATTTAACCTGTAGAATAAAGCCCTAAAACGCAAGAACAAACCCTAATAATGGCAAATACACATACAGACGTCAAAATGCAAAATTGATTGAACCAAAGCGTTCCAAATGATGATACAAACACAATACTATGCTTAAAAGTAATTAATCATACGTAAATTGCAAAATCAAATTCAAGATTATATGAGCAAATTGTGGGTCTATAGCTCGCGATTCTGAGCGTGATAATGCTTGCAATGGATTGAAACACGTTCTGGAGACATCTAGGAGTCTATTGGTAGCCTTAGAATGCTTTGAATTGGCCTCTAAGCTTGAAATCAATCCACCATTTTTTGACGACTTTTTCAGTTTTGCTTTGTGCTCTCACGACCTGCAATCCTTATTCTTATGCATTGTTCTTGTTCAGTATATATATTAGAACAAATTAGGTTAACAAAAACGAGTTAAGTCTTTGTCAATCATGGCAATTGGATTTGATTTTGTTCTTGTATTATATCTTTCCAAAACAACCAAAATTATGCTATTTTTGCTTCAATCAACCCTTGCACGACTTGGATATGATATGCTAGCTTGATTGGATTTGATTCCTACGAAAAATCATATCAAAAATCAATCTTTTGTATTTTTTGCAATTATTTAATTTAATTTGAATTTTAAATAATAAAAAATCAAAATAAAATAAATAATGAAGCAAATAAAGTGTATATGCTAATTTGGGTCGTGGACCATGTCACAAACAAGATTCAATCATGAAAAACTAGGCCCATTTGACAAAAAATGCATTTTTGAGCATATTTGACTTTTGGCAATTTTTGCAAAAATGGTCAACTTTGACAAGGCATATCTCCTCCAATTTTAACCCTAGAGAGGTGTTCTTGGACTTTTTAGAAAGCTTAGGATGTCCTCTAAACAACCCTTTTAGTTTCATCTTGATTGGGTCTTCCGTGTTCATTTAAGAAGCTTTGACCCAAAAGGTGTTTTTGTTGACTTTTCAAAAGGACCTATAATGTAGAAATTCATATCTTTTGATGAGTGCATATTTTGAACTTGTGGGACGAAAATGAATTGTAGGGAATTGCATCCTCTTCAAAATGAGCCCAGGAGTGAAAATTTCTGATGAAGTATGAAGAAGTTATGCTTGGTCAAAGTTTGGTTAACTTTTCCTGAGAAACCCTAATTTATCAACTTTTGGGTTTTGATGAATTTGGGGCATCCCTTAGGGAATCATAATCAAAACTTGATCAAATTATGAATATTACTTCAAAATGTTAATGTTGACCAAAAATCTTGAAGTTTGACTATATGTGGGCCACAATTGACTTTTGACCTAGTACAGTTGATTTTCAGGCATCTGAGCAATTGACTTAGCAAACTTATTTTACAAGGCATGGAACTTGACATGGATGATCTAGATAACATATTAGGACCATGGAAAGAATTTTGGACCCTTGGACTTCAACCATCTTGATAAAAATGGAAACCCTAGTTTGAGGTGCATTGCCTTAGGAGAGAGTTTGTCTGGTCAACTCTTGGGCATCCTTGAGCAAGTTGAGGACCTCAATGGGCATGTGTTGAGTAAAATGAGAGGGAAAATTTTGGGGTACAACAATTGCCCCTATTTAATCTTCTTAAACCTGAAGATGTAGATTGGTTGTCTGCCTTTCTTAATCTGAAGGTGGAAGATGATTGAACACTAGAGTGCCCAGAAATTTTCACTCGTCTGAGATAGTTCCAGACTGTGTAGGTAGTATCGGGAATGGGCTTACAGATGCCATTTGGAAAATATGACGGAGAATCTTCGGAGATGGGCTTAAAGATGCCATCCGGAAGACATGATGGAGAATCGTCGGAGATGGGCTTAAAGATGCCATCTAGAGGATGTCGATTTCCCGAGATATTCCTTTGATGAGAATTCTTGTTCCTGTCATTGAGGAGGAGTATGCTGAGGAATGTTGGTATCTGTCTTGGGAGAAATAGATTTTTAAGAGCTTCAGTCGTCCGTTACTCTACTGGGGAATCATCTCTTAGTCGAGGAGGTGAAAGTGAATTGCTATCTGGTCGGGCTCCAGGCTTTGCGGTGATTTGCTGAGGGTAATAAGATTAACTTCTATCTGGTCGTGCTCCAGGTTTCATAGTGACTTATTGGGGAGATGAGATTAAACTTGATATTTGGTCGTGCTCCAAGTGTTGTACCCCAAAATTTGCCCTCTCATATTCCTCAAGACATTGCAAGAAAAGGCTCCAAGTTGCTCAAGTTTGCTCAAAAGTTGGACAGACAAGCTATCTCCTAAAAAAGTCTACCCCAAATTAGGGTTTTGGGTTGCATCAATATCTTTGAGTCCAAATGACCTCAAGTGCTCCCCAATTTCCTAATATGTTCTCAAGGTCATCCATGTCAAATTTCAAGCCTTGCAGAGGAAGTTTGCCCAGTCAATTGCTCAAAGGGCCCAAAAATCGACTATGCTAGGGCAAAAGTCAACTGTGACCTATAAACAGTCAAACTTCAATATTTTTTTGTCAAAATTCTCATTTTGAAGGATAATTCATCATTTTATCAAGGGTTGATCATGATTCATCAAGGATTGCTCAAAATTCATCAAGACTCAAAAGTTGCTAAATTAGGGTTTTGCAGGAAACGTTAACTCAACTTTGACCAAGCATAACTTTCTCATACTTTATGATAAATGACCCATAAAAAGCTCATTTTGAATAGGATGCAATTTCCTACAATCCATATTCATACCCCAAGATCAAAAAATTCACTCACAAGAAGTTATGAATTTTGACATTATAGGTCATTTTTGAAAGTCAACAAAAACACCTTTTTTTCCAAAGCTTATAACTTGAGCATGGAATATCAAAATGCGATGAGACCAAAAGGGTTGGTTAGAGGACATATCAAGCTTTCTAAAAAGTCCAAGAACACCTCCAATAGTTCAAAATTGAAGAAGTTATGCATTGTTGAAGTTGGACATTTTTGCAAAATTGCCAAAAGTCAACTATCCCCAAAACTTCAAATTTTGTCAAATGGGCCCATTCATTTCCACTTGATTTGAGCTTGCATCATTGCCCACGTGTCCTAGCTTCATCCATGAGCTCATACTTTATTTTTATTATTTTATTTTATTTTGTATTGAATTTATTCATTTTTAATCAAATAAAATCATAGAAAATCCAATACTTTGATAACATGAGATCTTTTGGCTATTTCAGGATTTGATTACCATCATTAACATCATCAAAATCGAATCAGACCAATTCATGTGAAAAAAGATTGAGATTTGGCAAATTTGGCAAGTTGTAAACTGGAGATTAAATCAAATTCCAAGGCATTGATATGGGAAGATTCAATCTATAATTCTTACCCTAATACACTCCATAGTACATAAGCAAGCAAAGGCAATCGAAACAAGGGTTGGAAATTGCAGAAGGAGGCAGAACAGAAATTGAAAAAAAGCACCAAAAAAACTTGAGATCGAAACCATAGCTAGAGGCATTTTCAGAAGTTGAGACCTGTCCCAATCGTTCCCTGGGTGTCCACACAAGCGATATGGATCAAAAGAAAGCGTTCTAAGACCTTCACAAGCGCTGTAAGTGTCACGATACCTAGCTCTGTTCTTGAAATCTTAATTCTCCATTCTTACATCATTTGTACAAACTAACTGCATATTTGTAATCCTCACAACATTTCCAAGCTATCTGTATCATTCAATTTTGTTTATCTAACCTGTAACGCAAAATGCCATAGCTAGGGTTTTTTGGATATTTTTAGGCGTTTTTGTTTCAGGAATAATTGACCACCAAGAAGGGTATGGTTGTGACTGGGATGATGAGACGAACGCAACCATGCCCTTGGAATTAATTTTTGTGGTCTGAGGAAGATTTTTGAGATGAACCATGTTGTATCTACGGACTTCTGTCCATTGGTATAGGCCTGTGTATTTTTAGCCACAGACGAGAGGTTGAAGACAATACGTGGCGTCCATCCATTGCACCATCCAAACCACGCGCGCGTCTTTTTAATTTCTGGCAATGATTTTTTATTTTTATATAATATATGTTTGCATTATAGTAACAAAGACAACAAAGCGTCCCAATGGTGGCCACATAGGCGCTTAGAGACCCAAAGGCTGGAGGTCAGGGGTTCGATCCCTGCCTCCAGCAATTTGCATTTTCTAAATTTCTTGTAGGCAATCAGGTACACGCTCGGGTTTGAGAACTATCATGCTCCCTCGGGCATCCAAGGGACAGATGGCCAAAGGCCATATCTGAGAGTCCAAGCTGAAGGACCACCATAGGCGTTGGTCCACACATGCACACCAAATCCAAAAAAGTCAACAAGGCCAGCTCTAATGGGCCTCAGAATTACTTTCTACACCATATAATCAGGCCCATACTCCCTTCTACTCATTCATTTTATTTTGTTTATTTAATTGTTTTATTATTTTTATTTCATTTACTAACCAATCAAAAAAATTCTTTTCTTTATAAAATAAAATCACAAAAATATTTTTTATATTTATTCAATCAAATTTTTATTTTTATTAATAAACACTAATTAATTAATTTAGGTTTTAATTAGAATAACTTTAACCTATGTTTTGTAAATAATTAAAATTAAATTAGATTTAATTAGGTTTTAATTACTAACATTAATTATTTTATTTTTCTTTCTTAAAATAACAAAAACCCAAAAATATTTTTTTTCATTTAATTAATTAATTTATTAACTTAGTAATTAATTTAGGTTAAATTCTTTCTTAAAATAAAAAACAACAAAAAGATGTCTTCTTTAAAGGGTCAAAACCCTAAACTCGCACTCGATCTAATTTCCCGCACGCTTCATTTATTTTTATCATATTAATGTATTTGCCTCCGGTTTGTAATAGTAAATAGGACTTTTATTTATTTTTTATCGCTTTATTTATTTTCAAAGGGTTTGTCTTTGGCGATGTAAATACCCGACACCTTGTAATTTAAATTCCGCATTTTATTTTCCGCAAATTATAACTGGTAGATGTTTGATAATAGGGTTGCATGACAAGACTGAATGTTTTAACCTAAAATCAACTTAGATCACCCTTAACATGTACAAAGATAAAAATAATTGAAAACGACACACTCGCACATGCGCACTCTTAGGGTACACCCCATTTGGTTGCCTTCGTGTGTGGTCATTGAGTATAGGTCACTTTAGAGGTCGCCCTCTTGTCTAAAAGATCATAGTCGCCTTGAAACGGTTGCCTCAGATATTGTTACCTCAAAACAAATGATCTAAGACATTAGGGTTACCGCTAAGGCGTCCTAACATTGCTTTAGTGACCGTAAGTCCCTCATTTGAATTGACCCTCAAACTCCAACGACGATGCTACCTACTCATTAATAGTGGGATAACATTGTCTAAAGTAAAATAGCATAGAATGATTCCTTTTTCGAGTAGGTAGATGGTTCTTAGATACTTGCTCTTTCAAAAACAAAATTCTTTCACACTTACACTTTTACAAACAAAGTTTTCAAAAACACTTCATACACTCTTGAGGACAAAAGCAAGAGTTAAATCGAAGTTTCAAATAAAAACTTTTCAAAACCCACAAGCACAAAGAAAACATTTTTGAAAACAATTGAGCAAGTACCTAAGAGCCCGTGGATAACCACAGATAGAAAGGGTGCTAATACCTTCCCTTTCTATAATCTACCCCCCGTACTCAAAAATATCTCGAAAAAGGAATTTTTCTGTGCTTTTTTTCCTTTCCTTGTTGGATAAAATAAAAGTCGGTGGCGACTCTTGCTTACCGCGACATTTTGCGAATACAAAACGCAAAACGCAAACCAGCATTCCAAAAAAACAGTCAATTCTTCCCACCGTATCACAGAACTGGCGACTCTGCTGAGGATGCTTATAAGTGGGGTGTACCTTAGGAATAGTTCATCATAATGTTTTAAATTGCTTGATTTGTATGCTTTATCTTTGTGGGTTTGAATCGGAGTTACTATAGATCCTAACCCGGATCTAGGGGATACCCTTTAGGTAAGTAGCAATAAACTGTGAGGGAACTGTACAGCGTAGACCGATACGGTTGAAGCAGTAGCTACGTTGGTGTGGCACTTTAGTATGTACCGATATCCCTTGTGGCGCAACGAGGAGAATATGGGTCTGCTAAGGGGTCATTAAGCACCAACTGACCTTAGAGCCTTTAAATTGACCAACTTGGTCATAGAACAGTAGCAGTATGCTACACTCATTGAGACTAAACTCTCGCGATGATTTCGGGCGCAAGAAAAGGTTGCTAAACTGGAATTATGACCAATCGAGGGTAGTCAGTGATATTGAGATCCTCTAGAACCCGGTTACTATTTTTAGGACAGGTTTGAACCAACTGAACTAAAAGAGGGTATTACCTAGACTCCTTACCAGCCTGAAATCTAAGGGATCTCTGTGTGACTTGTGTGCCTTTACCATGTTTTCTATTTGTGGATACTTGTGGTGTGTTTTCTATCATGACATCATGACATCATGACATTGCATACATCTTGCATTGGACTAACCTATTTCAAAGACAAAGGGGATTCATCTTTGTTCTGTTTTATAGGTCATGGCACCCATGCGTATAAACACCATCCGGATCAACTTTGTCCAGATTCCCACTCAGCTTAAGGAGTTGGTTGCAAAGATTTCAGATACTACCTCCTTTATCAGAAGACATGGGCACCTTCTTGGTTTAGTCACCTCCAAGATGGATGAACAAATGATGAGTGTCTTAGTCCAGTTCTTTGATCCACTGTACCATTGCATTACCTTTCCGGACTACCAGTTGGTCCCTACCTTGGAAGAGTTCTCTGATCTACTTGGTATCTCTATTCTGGATCAGACCCCATTCACAGGTTGGGAGAAGATCCTTAGGCCAGAAGAGATTGCTTCAGCCCTCCATCTGACAAAGGCTGAGGTAATGTCTAATTGGGAAACTCGTAGTGGAACAAAGGGCTTCTTGACTAAATTCTTGGTTGGTAAGGCTAATCAGTTCTGGGACAGTCTAGACTTCCAGGCATTTGAGGATATTCTGGCTCTGCTCATATATGGTTTGGTATTGTTTCCTAACTCCGATTCCTTTTTTGACGTCAATGCGGTGAAGATCTTCATTTCCCGTAATCCGGTACCCACTCTCTTGGGTGACATTCTTCATTCTCTTTATGCCCGTACTGCTCGGAAGTGGGGAACCCTTATGAGTTGTGCACCATTACTGGCGAGGTGGTTTATTTCTCACCTCCCCAAATCAGTTTTGAAGAACAAGGAAGGCATGGGCTGGGCCTACAGGATTATGTCTCTCTCTCTCATAATGACACCATTTGGACTATCAAGGGTATGGAAGATGTGGCTATTATTGATCGCTGTAGGGAATACCCTAATGTCCCACTTATAGGAACCAATGGAGGGATCACTTATAATCTGGGCTTGGCCTTACGTCAGTTTGGGCGAGCTAGAAGGGAAGGACCTCATGAGTTGCTAATGCCTAGTACTGTCTTTGATTTCCAAGGGGATAGTGACGAGTAACGCCGCAGATTTATAAGAGCTTGGGATAGGGTACACAGGTCTGATCCACACGAGCTGGGTGCGAAGACTTCACTACCAATGGAATCATATCTCCGATGGGTTCGAATCCATGCCCAAAAGCTGGGAATTCCGTACGAAGCCGTCTTGCCTATCATTGTTGAGGTTGCTGATGAAGAAGGGGTTCCTCCTACCATCCTCCATCTATACATGCCTACTGACATTGGGGCATTGAAGAGGTCTTGGATGCAGCTAAGGGAAGAGCGGGATACTTATAGAGAAAAGTATCACGAGCAAGAGCGAAAGATCCAGAAGTTGACAAGGCAGTTGAAGAATGAGAAGATCCTCAACGACTATGTCAGCACCAAAGGCAAACAACCATGGGAGTGCTGATGTCTTTTGATCATTTCTAGTTTTGGTTTATTTTTCAGTATTTCCTTTTTGTAACGCCTTAAAGGCATCTGTTGAACAATTGATTTCAAAGTTTATCTAATAAAAGTGTGTTTCATTTTTTGTTTACGAATTTGAATCCCTAAAAGTCTTTGAAATCATATCATATGCATTTCATTCCATGCACCTCATAACAGGTACCCATTACAGGTCTCTTATCTTCTTCGCTGTTTATTTCAGCATCATGTCTTCTGAAACCTCAACTGAACAAGCAATCAAGGCTCTGCAAGCTCAAAACGCCCAGTTCCAGGAATTGTTCATGAGTTTGGCTAAGGGTCAGCAAGATCTGAAGACCCTTATTTTGAAAGATAAGAAGAAGAAGAAGAAGAAGAAGAAGACGGTCCTCCTGAACATGGGTCATAGGTTTGGAAACAGGCTGCGGGATGAAGTCAATCTATCCCACTCATCTGGAGGGGGAGAAAACCAAGAAGAAAGGAGGGCTCCTAGCCCTGTAGTTTCCGATAACGAGACCGACTTTGATGAAGACCAGTATCCTCTGGCTGAGGATAGATATAAGAAACTGGAAGACCGGTTGAGCGCGATGGAAGTTCAGAGAGTGCCTGGTCTGGACTTTGGTGATCTGGGTCTATCATCTGGGGTGGTGATCCCCCACAAGTTCAAAGCACCAGCCTTTTCCAAATACGATAGGGTTTCTTGCCCAAAATTGTACCTCAGTTCGTATGTAAGAAAGATCCATCCGTACACCACTGACAAGAACCTATAGATCCACTTCTTTCAAGATAGTCTTTCAGGGACTCAGCTTGAATGGTTTTACCAGTTAGAAGGAGCTAGTATCCGTAATTGGGAAGATTTGGCCGCTGCTTTCTACAAGCAGTACCAATACAATGTTGACCTCGCTCCCACACGTACCCAACTCCAGGGTATGTCTATGGGTGCGGGTGAAGGTTTCAAAGATTATACTCAGAAGTGGAGGGACCTTGCTGGAAGAGTTCAACCTCCCTTGGCTGATAGGGAACTAGTGGATATGTTTCTGGGGACCCTGTCTAGTCCGTACTTCAACCATCTGATTGGAAGTTCATCGTCCGAGTTTATAGAGCTGATCATGATCGGGGAAATAATTGAGGCTCGTATCAAGAGCGGTAAGATACAGAAGGGTGCTTCGTCAAGCACCGAGAACAAGCCCTTTAAGAAGGAGTCGAGTGCTGTTTACAACACCAAAGGCCATAATAGACCTGAACGCCGCCAAGCTATTAATGCGGTGGTTATATCAAGACCAGCTGTTGCACCTTAGCGCAACAATCAGCCAAGGGCCGAGAGGCCACGAAGACAATTCACTCAGCTCAACATGACTTTATCCCAAATTCTGCTGCAGTTTTTAAAGACCAACTTGGTGATTTCGAAGGAGGCCCCGAAGACCCCCAACACAACATCACCGATGTACGATCCGAATGCCCGCTGTGCTTTTCATTCTGATAGCCCGGGATATGATACGAATAACTGTTGGGTTTTGAAAAATAAAGTGCTGGACTTGATCGATGCTAAGGAAATCCAGTTTGAAGAGCCAGAGAAGCCAAATGTCATCACGACACCTATGCCCAAACATGACGCGGGAGTGAATGCTATTGGGGATGATGATGATGAAGAGTTTGATCTTGACAGCTGGATATACCCGACTGCTAATGGTGGACTAAGAAACTGGACAACGAAGGAATTCATACCAATTTCTTTTATTTCCCAGTAATGAGACTTTTATTTTGAATTTGTAACAGACAATGTGTTAAACTTTACGGCCCAGTGTCTTACCCGAGACACCGTGGATTTGTTTGTGAGGGCTTTATGTGTGTCATCTACATATATCACTAATAAAAGCATTGGGCGTTTCTTGCATTTCAAATTTTGCGCTCCTTGTTTTTCTTTTATTACATATTTCAAAACAACTATTTTACACACACTCACGTATACAAGTCTACATCCACTCTGGATCTCACTTGTAACGACTTTGCTACTGCCAATTATGACTTCGAAAGTCCGATCAACTTAGCCGAAGACGAAGGTGAAGATGATTGCGAAGTGCCTGGTGAACTTGCTAGACTGCTACTTCAAGAAGAGAGGGTCATATAGCCGCGCGAAGAGCCGGTGAAATCAGTGAATCTGGGTACAGAGATAGACAAGAAAGAGGTCAAAATTGGTGCAAATCTAGAAGCTAGTGTTAAGAAACGGTTGATTCAGATGCTGCGTGACTATGTTGAGATCTTTGCCTGGTCTTATGAAGATATGCTTGGGTTGGATACCGATATTGTGGTTCACCGCCTGCCTACCAAGGAAGACTGTCCTCCAGTAAAACAGAAAGTTCGCCGAATGCGCCCAGAGATGTCTGAGAAAATCAAAGCTGAAGTGATGAAGCAGTTTGACGCCGGTTTTCTAGCAGTTACTTCTTACCCACAGTGGGTGGCCAACATGGTTCTAGTGTCGAAGAAGGATGGTAAAGTTCAGATGTGTGTTGACTATAAGGATCTGAACAGGGCTAGCCCCAAGGATTATTTCGCTCTGCCTCATATCGACGTTCTGGTTGACAACACCGCTCAGTATAAGGTTTTCTCCTTCATGGATGGTTTCTCCGGTTATAATCAAATTAAAATGGCTCCTGAAGACATGGAGAAGACAACCTTTGTTACTCAATAGGGGACCTTTTGCTACAAGGTCATGCCTTTCGGATTGAATAATGTTGGGGAAACATATCAGTGCGCCATGGTCGCCTTGTTCCATGACATGATCCATAATGAGATTGAGGTATACGTCGACGATATGATTGCAAGATCTCTGACTGAGGAAGAACATCTGGACCACCTTCAGAAGCTATTTGACAGGTTGAAGTTGTACAAGCTAAGGTTAAACCCGAACAAGTACACCTTCGGGGTGAGATCTGGTAAGCTGCTGGGTTTCGTTCTAAGTGATAAAGGTATTCATGTGGATCCTGCAAAGGTGAAGGCTATACAGGAAATGCTAGTTCCCTGAACTGAAAAAGAAGTTAGAGGCTTCCTGGGACGTCTGAACTACATTGCCCGATTCATCTCGCACCTGACTGCTACTTGTGAGCCAATCTTCAAGCTACTGAAGAAAGATCAAGTAGTAAGATGGAACGATGAATGCCAGGTCGCTTTCGAAAGAATCAAAGAATATCTCCAGGAGCCTCCTATTCTGATGCCGCCAGTTGAAGGGAGACCTCTGATTTTATACTTGATAGTGCTCAATAACTCAATGGGGTGTGTGCTGGGGCAACATGACGAGTCTAGACGAAAAGAGCATGCTATTTATTACCTTAGCAAAAAGTTTACTGACTACGAGACCCGATACTCGTTGCTCGAGAAAACTTGCTGCGCTTTGGCATGGGCTGCTCGCCGGCTGAGACAGTATATGCTGACTCACACTACTCTATTGATATCAAAGATGGATCCAATCAAGTATATCTTCGAGAAGCCTTCCTTGTCCGGAAGAATAGAAAGATGCCAGATGATCTTGACTGAGTATGACATTCAATACACGACCCAGAAAGCAATCAAAGGAAGTGTGTTGGAAGATTATTTGGCACATCAGGCAGTGGATAATTACCAGTCTATGAACTTTGAATTTCCGGATGAGAATATCATGATAGTTACTGACTGTGAAGAACCTGGACCAGATGAAGGACCTGAGGAAGGATCCCGATGGTCTATGTACTTTGATGGAGCTTCAAATGCTTTGGGAAATGGCATTGGCACCGTGATCATATCTCCTAAAGGCTCTCATACTCCGTTCACCGCCCGATTATGTTTCAACTGCACCAACAACATGGCAGAGTATGAAGCGTGCATCATGGGTCTTCGAGCGGCAATTGACCTAAGGATTAAGTTCTTGAGTGTCTTCGGAGATCCCGCTCTCGTGATCAGTCAGATCAAAGGCGAGTGGGATATGAAACACCCAAATCTTATTCCTTACAAGGAGTATGTGTTGACGTTTCTTCCACATTTCAAGGAGATAACTTTTGAACACTTCCCTAGAGAGGAGAATCAGTTAGCGGACGCGCTGGCTACGATGTCTTCTATGTTCAAAGTCAATTGGGACAAAGAAGCTACCCATATTATCATTGAAAGATTGGATGAACCTGCACATTGCTCTGATATTGAGACTGAAGAGGTAGCAGATAAACCCTGGTTTCATGAGGTGAAGAGATACCTTGAGGCTCAGGAATACTTTGAGGGTGCATCTGTTAATGATAAGAAGTTTCTGAGGAGGTTCGCGGCGAAGTTCTTCATCAGCAATGGCATTCTTTACAAGCGTAACCATGATTCAACCTTACTGCGATGTGTAGATAAGAACGAAGCGGAAAAGATTATGATAGAGTTACATGAAGGTACTTTCGGAACTCATTCCAGTGGACACACCATGGAAAAGAAAATCCTTCGGGTAGGATATTATTGGTCCACTATGGAAGCCGACTGTTATCAGCATTCTCGGACCTGTCATAAGTGCCAAGTCTATGCTGATAAGGTGCACATACCTCCAGTACCCCTAAATGTCTTGACGGCACCTTGGCCTTTTGCAATGTGGGGCATCGACATGATCGGCGAAATCAGACCTACAGCATCCAACGGGCATCGTTTCATCCTGGTAGCAATTGATTACTTTACGAAGTGGGTTGAAGCAGCTTCCTTTGCTACTGTAACCAAGAACTTCGTGGCACGGTTCATTCGGCACAATCTGATCTGTCAATATGGTGTACCAGAGAGGATCATTACGGACAATGGTACGAATCTTAATAATAAGATGATCACTTAGCTCTGCAAGCAGTTCAAGATACATCATCACAACTCTTCTCCTTATCGGCCGAAGATGTATAGGGCTGTAGAAGCGGCTAATAAGAACATTAATAAGATTGTGCAGAAAATGATGGTGACATACAAAGATTGGCATGAGATGTTACCATTTGCTCTTCATGGGTACCGTACCTCAGCGCGGACGTCAACAGGGGAAACCCCCTATTCCTTGGTATATGGTATGGAGGCAGTCTTGCCCATTGAAGTTCAGATACCCTCTCTTCAGATTATGAAGGATGCAGGTTTAAGCAAAGATGACTGGATCCAGACCCGGCTTGATCAGCTGAACTTAATCGATGAAAAGAGACTTACTGCTATTTGTCATGGTTAGACGTATCAAAAGCGGATGATCAAAGCATTTAACAAGAAAGTCAGACTACAAGAGTATCAAGTTGGGGACCTAGTTATCAAGTGCATTATTCTACCTCAAGGTGATCCCAGGGAAAATGGACCCCTACCTACGAAGGGCCATTTGTGGTTAAGAATATTTTCTCAGGAGGAGCTATGATTCTAACCACCATGGATGGCAACGACCTTCCACACCCCGTCAATGCAGACATAGTGAAAAAATACTACGCATAATCAAAGACCCGCTAGGTCGACTGGCCTAGGCAAAAATAATGGCTTCCCGGCGAACCAAAAGGGTTCGGGAAAAAATAAGGGATGAAAATGAAAAAATCTGTACACCCGGCAAGTCGAAAACCTGAAAAGGCGGCTTGGGCAAAAAAAGGTATCCCGGTGGACTGAAAACCCGAAAGGGTGGTCTAGGCAAAAATTAGGGATCAAAGCGTAACACTATGTCTCATTGGATCACCTTGCAACCATACTTCAGTATCAACTATCAAGCTCGGACGGCACTAATCAATCTGATCTACCTTCAACCAAGTAGCAAAGTGATGAGATGCTCGAGGACATAAAGGCAATAGTAGAGTTGGAACCCAGTGGGATTATTCACATAGCTGTTTTGTTTAGTTTTTCACAAATTATGTAAATTCTATTAGTTGGCGGCGTTCTCTTACTAGGACGGCAACCTCTTGTACAAAAGCGCCTATTTACAGGTCAAACTTCAAAATCAATACAACTTAATTTCAAAGAAATTTCAAAATGTTTTTCTTTATCTGTTTTGTTTTGCAAAGAACATCCAATGTTCATTTTTTATATATGCATTTGACATTAATTGCTGCTCATAAATATTTACATGCGAAACAAAAGACCATTACTCATAATATCGGAAACAGGGGAAAATGAGAAATGTCCAAATTGTACAGTTTCTCTATCCACCAGGTACCAAGGTAGATTTAGCTGAAGAATATGGCCAAGGTGCATTTCCTCCCGCAGAGTAAGACAGTAGTGATAGCTCTCCCCAGCTGAGACTTGCAACTGCGAATGAATCGGTAATATTCTCCCCAAGCAGAGTTTATCTACCATCAACACTAAAAAGGCTTAATATCCCCGGCAGTCTTAATATTCCCCAACGGAGTATAAGAATACTCCCCGGCAGAATACAAAATATCCCCAATGGAGTATGAATTTTTCCCAGCGCAGTCTGAAAAAGCTTCCCCAGTAGAATTTGGAGAATCATCCCCAGTAGACTTTGGAAGATTGTCCCTAGCATAACTCAAAGGATCATCCCCATTAGAGCCTTAAAGGTTATCCCCAGTGAAGTCGCAACTGAAGGGTCATCCCCAGCGGAGTTCTTCTCTTTCACAAACATGAAGTCAATTCCCAACAGGATTCAGTATCACCA
The DNA here is from genome assembly GCA_948472305.1 of Vicia faba. Taxonomy (NCBI): domain Eukaryota; kingdom Viridiplantae; phylum Streptophyta; class Magnoliopsida; order Fabales; family Fabaceae; genus Vicia; species Vicia faba. The sequence continues at coordinate 388,706,200 of OX451741.1, forward strand.
GCAACGATAATTCATCCCCAACGAAATTTATCAGTGGAATCCTCAGCAGAGCATCTCTTCCCCATAGAGTAATCTACTCATCAGTTTATTCCCCAACGGAGTTATCCTCTCCTGCAGGTTTATTCTCGCAATCATCTTCGTTCGTCATCCCCAACGGAAACGAAGAATCCAACTCTATTCTCCAACAGCTATACGGGATTTATTATCCCCAGCCCAAAACATTACATTTCCATACATCATGACACATGCATATACGCATCATACAACACCATATCATTTATTTGGAGAACATCATTGCTTGATATATGTCATGCATTACATACGACTGACCTTGACATTTCAGGAAGGATACAGTTAAGTTCTCAGCTGTGTCGAAGTACTGACCGGTTCTTAAATCTCAACTGAATTAGTCTCAGTTGAATTACAGATAAGGTTCTAAATCTCGACAATTCTCCTCCATCATAGTGTGGACGAGTTATTAAATCTCAACAGAATTATCCTCCGTTGAAGTACAAATAGTTCCTAGATCTCGATGAAGATGTTTCCCTCAGTCGAAGTACTGACCGGTTCTTAAATCTCAACTAAATTAGTCTCGGTTGAATTACAGATAAGGTTCTAAATCTCGACAATTTTCCTCCGTCGAAGTGTGGACGAGTTCTTAAATCTCAACAGAATTATCCTCCGTTAAAGTACAGACAGTTCCTAGATCTCGATGAAGATGTTTCCCTCAGTCGAAGTACTGACTGGTTCTTAAATCTCAACTGAATTAGTCTCGGTTGAATTACAGATAAGGTTCTAAATCTCAACAATTTTCCTCCGTCATAGTGTGGACGAGTTCTTAAATCTCAACAGAATTATCCTCCGTTGAAGTACAGACAGTTCCTAGATCTCGATGAAGATGTTTCCCTCAGTCGAAGTACTGACCGGTTCTTAAATCTCAACTGAATTAGTCTCGGTTGAATTACAGATAAGGTTTTAAATCTCGATAATTTTCCTCCATCGAAGTGTGGACGAGTTCTTAAATCTCAATAGAATTATTCTCCGTTGAAGTACAGACAGTTCCTAGATCTCAATGAAGATGTTTCCCTCAGTCAAAGTACTGACCGGTTCTTAAATCTCAACTGAATTAGTCTCAGTTGAATTACAGATAAGGTTCTAAATCTTGACAATTCTCCTCCGTCGAAGTGTGGACGAGTTCTTAAATCTCAACAGAATTATCCTCCGTTGAAGTACAGACAGTTCCTAGATCTCGATGAAGATGTTTCCCTCAGTCGAAGTACTGACCGGTTCTTAAATCTCAACTGAATTAGTCTCGGTTGAATTACAGATAAGGTTCTAAATCTCGATAATTTTCCTCCGTCGAAGTGTGGACGAGTTCTTAAATCTCAACAGAATTATCCTCCATTGAAGTACAGACAGTTCCTAGATCTCGATGAAGATGTTTCCCTCAGTCGAAGTACTGACCAGTTATTAAATCTCAACTGAATTAGTCTCGGTTGAATTACAGATAAGGTTCTAAATCTCGACAATTTTGCTCCGTCAAAGTGTGGACGAGTTCTTAAATCTCAACAGAATTATCCTCCGTTGAAGTACAGACAGTTCCTAGATCTCGATGAAGATGTTTCCCGCAGTCGAAGTACTGACCGGTTCTTAAATCTCAACTGAATTAGTCTCGGTTGAATTACAGATAAGGTTTTAAATCTCGGCGATCCTCCTCAGTCGAAGTACTGACCGGTTCTTAAATCTCAACTGAATTAGTCTCAGTTAAATTACAGATAAGGTTTTAAATCTCGACAGATTCCCCCCAGTTGAATTACGGAAAAGTTCTTAAAACTCAGCAGAGATGTTCTCTCAGCTAAGGTACAAACAAGTTCCTAAATCTCAACAAAATTAGACTTCCCCAGCGGAATCTTCCATAACAACAGGTATGCAAGTTCTCGCAAAGGAATCTCTTATGCGATCGACACTCATGCAGACGACATCTTTAATCCCATCCTCCCGTCAGCAATCTCCAAATGGAATCTGTAAGCCCATTCCCGACATCACAAGGCTGATACCACTTCATGCAAGTGCAAATTTCAGGGCACTCTAGTGTTCAATCATCTTCCACCTTCGGATCACGAAAGGCATGAAAGACAATCTACATCCTCAAGTTTAAGAAGACTGAACAGGGGCAGCTGTTGTACCCCAAAATTTTTCCTCTCATATTCCTCAAGACATTGCAAGAAAAGGCTCCAAGTTGCTCAAGTTTGCTCAAAAGTTGGACAGACAAGCTATCTCCTAAGGCAGTCTACCCCAAATTAGGGTTTTGGGTTGCATCAAGATCTTTGAGTCCAAATGACCTCAAGTGCTTCCCAATGTCCTAATATGTTCTCAAGGTCATCCATGTCAAATTTCAAGCCTTTCAGAGGAAGTTTGCCCAGTCAATTGCTCAAAGGGCCCAAAAATCGAATGTGCTAGGGAAAAAGTCAATTTTAACCTACAAATAGTCAAACTTCAATATTTTTTTGTCAACATTCTAATTTTGAAGTATATTTCATCATTTGATAAATGGTTGATCATGATTCATCAAGGATTGCTCAAAATTCATCAAGACTCAAAAGTTGCTAAATTAGGGTTTTGCAGGAAAACTCAACTCAACTTTGACCAAGCATAACTTTCTAATACTTTATGAGAAATGACCCATCCAAAGCTCATTTTGAAGAGGATGCAATTTACTAAAATCCATCTTCATACCCCAAGATCAAAAAATGCACTGTTATGAATTTTGACATTATAGGTCATTTTTGAAAGTCAACAAAAACACCTTTTTTCCCAAAGCTTATAACTTGAGCATGGAATATCAAAATGAGATGAGACAAAAAGGGTTGGTTATAGGACATCTAAAGCTTTCTAAAACGTCCAAGATCAACTCCAAAAGTTCAAAATTGAATAAGTTATGCATTGTTGAAGTTGGACATTTTTGCAAAATTCCCAAAAGTCAACTATCCCCAAAACTTCAAATTTTGTCAAATGGGCCCATTATTTTCCACTTGATTTGAGCTTGCATCATTGACCACGTGTCATAGCTTCAGCCATGACCTCATATTTTATTTTTATTATTTTATTTGATTTTGTATTGAATTTATTCATTTTTAATCAAATAAAATCATAGAAAATCAAATACTTTGATAACATGAGATCTTTTGGCTATTTCAGGATTTGATAACCATCATTAACATCATCAAAATCGAATCAGACCAATTCATGTGAAAAAGATTGAGATTTGGCAAATTTGGCAAGTTGTATAGAGGAGATCAAATCAAATTCCAAGGAATTGATATGGGAAGATTCAATCCATAATTCTTACCCTAATACACTCCATAGTACATAAGCAAGCAAAGGCAATCGAAACAAGGGTTGGAAATTGCAGAAGGAGGAAGAACATAAATTGAAAAAAAGCACCAAAAAAACTTGAGATCGAAACCTTAGCTAGAGGCATTTTCAGAAGTTGAGACCTGTCCCAATCGTTCCCTGGGTGTCCATACAAGCGATCTGGATCAAAAGCAAGCGTTCTAAGACCTTCACAAACACTGTAAGTGTCACGATACCTAGCTCTATTCTTGAAATCGTAATTCTCCATTCCTACATCATTTGTACAAACTAACTGCATATTTGTAATCCTCACAACATTTCCAAGCTATCTGCATCATTCAATTTTGTTTATCTAACCTGTAACGCAAAATGCCATAGCTAGGGTTTCTTGGATATTTTTGGGCGTTTTTCTTTCAGGAATAATTGACCACCAAGAAGGGTATGGTTGTGACCGGGATGATGAGACGAACACAACCATGCCCTTGGAATTCATTTTTGTGGCCTGAGGAAGATTTTTGAGATGAACCATGTTGTAGCTACGGACTTCTGTCCGTTGGTATAGGCCTGTGTATTTTTAGCCACAGACGAGAGGTTGAAGACAATAGGTGGCGTCCATCCATTGCACCATACAAACCACGCACGCGTCTTTTTAATTTATGGCAATGATTTTTGTTTTTTTATATAATATATGTTTTGCATTATAGTAACAAAGACAACAAAGTGTCCCAGTGGTGGCCACATAGGCGCTTAGAGACCCAAAGGCTGGAGGTCAGGGGTTCGATCCCTGCCTCCAGCAATTTGCATTTTCCTAATTTCTTGCAGGCAATCAGGTACACGCCTGGGTTTGAGAACTATCATGCTCCCTCAGGCATCCAAGGGACAGATGGCCAAAGGCCAGATCTGAGAGTCCAAGCTGAAGGACCACCATAGGCGTTGGTTCACGCATGCACACCAAATCCAAAAAAGTCAACAAGGCCAGCTCTAATGGGCCTCAAAATTTCTTTCTACACCATATAATCAGGCCCATACTACCTTCTACTCATTTATTTTATTTTGTTTATTTAATTGTTTTATTATTTTTATTTCATTTACTAACCAATCAAAAAAATTCTTTTCTTTATAAAATAAAATCACAAAAATATTTTTTATATTTATTCAATCAAATTTTTATTTTTATTAATAAACACTAATTAATTAATTTAGGTTTTAATTAGAATAACTTTAACCTTTTTTTGTAAATAATTAAAATTAAATTAGATTTAATTAGGTTTTAATTACTAACATTAATTATTTTATTTTTCTTTCTTAAAATAACAAAAACCCAAAAATATTTTTTTTCATTTAATTAATTAATTTATTAACTTAGTAATTAATTTAGGTTAATTTCTTTCTTAAAATAAAAAACAACAAAAAGATGTCTTCTTTAAAGGGTCAAAACCCTAAACTCGCACTCGATCTAATTTCCCGCACGCTTTATTTATTTTTATCATATTAATGTATTTGCCTCCGGTTTGTAATAGTAAATAGGACTTTTATTTATTTTTTATCCATTTATTTATTTTCAAAGGGTTTGTCTTTGGCGATGTAAATACCCGACGCCTTGTAATTTAAATTCCGCATTTTATTTTCCGCAAATTATAACTGTTAGATGTTTGATAATAGGTTTGCATGACAAGACTGAATGTTTTAACCTAAAATCAACTTAGATCACCGTTAACATGTACAAAGATAAAAATAACTGAAAATGACACACTCGCACATGCGCACTCTTAGGGTAACCCCATTTGGTTGCCTTCGTGCGCGGTCATTGAGTATAGGTCACTTTAGAGGTCTCCCTCTTGTCTAAAAGATCATAGTCGCCTCGAAATGGTTGCCACGGATATTGTTGCCTCAAAACAAATGATCTAAGACATTAAGGTTACCGCTAAGGCGTCCTAACATTGCTTTAGTGACCGTAAGTCCCTCATTTGAATTGACCCTCAAACTCCAATGACGGTGCTACCTACTCATTAATAGTGGGATAGCATTGTCTAAAGGAAAATAGCATAGAACGATTCCTTTTTCGAGTAGGTAGATGGTTCTTAGATACTTTCTCTTTCAAAAATAAAACTCTTTCACACTTACACTTTTACAAACAAAGTTTTCAAAAACACTTCATACACTCTTGAGGATAGAAGCAAGAATTAAATCGAAGTTTCAAATAAAAACTTTTCAAAACCCACAAGCACAAAGAAAACATTTTTGAAAACAATTGAGCAAGTACCTAAGAGCCCGTGGATAACCACGGATAGAAAGGGTGCTAATACCTTCCCTTTCTATAATCTACCCCCCGTACTCAGAAATATCTCGAAAAAGGAATTTTTCTGTGCTTTTTTTCTTTTCCTTGTTGGATAAAATAAAAGTCGGTGGCGAATCTTGCTTACCGCGACATTTTGCGAATACAAAACGCAAAACACAAACCAACATTCCAAAAAAACAGTCAGTTCTTCCCACCGTATCACACCAAGCTTTGTAGTTTCTCAATTCTTATCTGGTCATGCTCCAGGATTCAGAAGGAATTAAGTGGTTATCAATTCGCATCCGGGTTTCAACTTGAATTTAAGGCATACTAATATCTGGTCGTTTCCAGGCTTCATAGTAATTGGCCGAGAAAACTGCTATTTGGTCGAATTCCAAGCTTCGCAGTACCTCATACTGTTATCTGGTCGATTCCAGGACTCATAGTATTTTGGAGAAATCAAGATATTATCCGGCCGATTTCCGGGCTTCATAGCTTGAATCTGAGATATACCACTACCTGGTCGATTCTAGGCTTCATAGTATCTTGTACTGTTATCCGGTCGATTTCTAGGCTTCACAGTAACTTGCTGGGGATTAAGCTGTTTTCCGGGCTTCATAGCTTGAATTTAAGATATACCATTATCTGGTCGATTCCAGGCTTTGTGGTATTTTGGAGAAATCAAGATATTATTCAGTCGATTTCCGGGCTTCATAGCTTGAACTAGAATAGAAATCTTAGTATCGATTTGATTGAACCAGGGAAAATTTGTGAGAACTTCAACTGGGAGAGAAATCTTAGTATTGATTTGACTGATCCCGAGAAAGGTCTCAGATTAACTTTGAATGGCATAGAAATCAGGGGATCTTAGCGGCGATTCGGCTGATCCATACGAAAGTCTTAGAACATCTTTAACTAGAATAAAAACCTTAGTGTCGGTTTGACTGAACCAGAGAAAATTTGATTGCATCTTTCCCTGAAAGGTAAAGAGTTAGTCATATGCAATGTCGTGATGTATGAAATGCATTGAGTAATGATGTTCTCAAAATAAATGAGATTGTGCTGTATAATATGTATGCACATGCCATGATGTATGGATGTGTAATGCCATTGTGATATTCTCTAGCTGGGGAAAATAAATTCTGACTGCTGCTAGAGAGTCTAATGAGTTGACTTCTTCATTTCCGTTGGGGATAGTGAACGAAGATGATTAGCTGGGGATTTACATCCATTCTGCTTGAGAACATTATGCTGGAGGAGACTTTTTCTGTGAATAATCCTGCGGGGGAATGACTTTGTGGGGGAAAAGAGATACTCTGTTGGAAGATCTGCTGATCTGGAGAAATAACCTCATCCGGGGATGAACTTCCATTGCTGGAGAGAAGAGCTCTGTTGGAGATTGAGCTTCCGCTGTCAGAGAAATAAACTCTGCTCGGGAGATGGCTTTATAAACTGTTTATGATTATAAAGCTCATCTGGGGAATACATATATTAGCTCTCTGAAGGAACCTGCTGGGGAAGGAATTCCCGCTTGGGGATATGGAGGTCGGACCTTGGTTGTCTCGGCTCTACGGGGAGTATAGGTATCACTGGCTTATACATGATAGTGACTTCGCTTCCAACTGTCTCTGCCCCTTGTACCATGATGGACGGGGTAACTGTCGATATTTAGGTTTTATACCAGCTTCTTTGAGTTCTTAGTAACTGTCTTTCTGTTTTATATGCATATATTTATGAACATTCATCATATTCAAATGCATATGTCAAGAATAAAACATTGGACGTTTTTGCAAACAAAATAGAAAACGGAAAAACAAACACACAATTTTGTACTTAAAAGATGATTTGTATTGATTTGAAATTTGCCTATAACAGGCGTTTTTTACAATGAGGCTGACGCTCTAGTAAGAGAACGCCGCCGTAAAAATGGAAATTATTACAGAAATTGTGTACAAAAAGAAAAACAGCTATGTGTAGTGATCCCATTGGGTTTCAATTCTGCTATTGCCCCTATGTCTTCGAGCATCTCATCACTTTACTGCTTGTCCGAAGCTGACTGGATTAATCGATACCGTTTGAGCTTGATATCTGATTACTGAAGTTTGATCACAAGGTGATCAAATGGGACGTAGTGATACGCTTTAATCCCTAACTTTTGACTCGACCTCCCTTTCGGGTTTTCAGTCCACCAGGATACCCTTTTTTGCCCAAGCCGCCCTTTCGGGTTTTCGACTTGTCGGGTGTACTGATTTTTTTTCATTTTTTATCCCTAATTTTTTGCCCGAACCCTTTTGGTTCGCCGGGATGCCCTTATTTTTGCCTAGGTATGTCAACCTAGCGGGTCTTTATAATGCGTAGTATCTTTTCACTATGTCCGCATTGACAGGGTGTGGAAGGTCGTCACCATCCATGGTGGTCAGAATCATGGCCCCACCGGAAAATATGTTCTTGACTATAAATGGTCCCTCATAGGTGGGAGTCCATTTTCCCCTGGGATCACCTTGCGGAAGTATGATGCGCTTGATTACCAGATCCCCTACTTGGTACACTTGTTGTCTGAATTTCTTGTTGAAGGCCTTGATCATCCGTTTCTGATACATTTGACCATGGCAGACAACAGTAAGTCTTTTCTCGTCGATTAAGTTCAATTGATCAAGTCGAGTTTGGATCCAATCGTCTTCTTCCAAACCCGCATCCTTCATAATCCTTAGAGAAGGGATTTGGACTTCTATGGGTAGGACAACCTCCATGCCATATACAAGAGAATAGGGTGTTGCCCCTGTCGATGTACGTGCTGAAGTACGGTACTCGTGAAGAGCAAACGATAACATCTCATGCCAGTCTTTGTATGTCACTGTCATCTTCTGTATGATCTTTTTCATATTCTTGTTAGCAGCTTCAACAGCCCCATTCATCTTCGGCCGGTAAGGAGAAGAGTTGTGATGCTGAATCTTGAACTGTTTATAGAGTTCAGTGATCATCGAGTTGTTGAGATTGGTACCATTGTCCGTGACGATTCTCTTAGGGATACCATAACGACAAACCAGGTTATGCTTGATAAACCGTGCCACCACATTGTTAGTAACTGTAGCAAAGGAGACAGCCTCAACCCACTTCATAAAGTAATCAATAGCCACTAGGATGAAGCGATGCCCGTTGGACGCGGTAGGTCTGATCTCGCCGATCATGTCAATGCCCCACATTGCAAAGGCCAGGGAGCCGTCAAAACATTCAAAGGAACTAGAGGTACATGCACCTTATCAGCATAGATTTGGCACTTGTGACAAGTTTAAGAATGCTGATAACAGTCAGCTTCCATAGTGGACCAGTAGTATCCTGCTCGTAGGATCTTCTATGCCATGGTATATCCATGGGAATTAGTGCCAAAGGTACCTTCGTGTAGGTCTGCCATGTTCCTCTCTTCTTTGCTCTTGTCTACACACCGCATTAAGGTAGAGTCATGATTGCGCTTATAGAGGATTCCATTACTGAGGAAGAACTTTGCAGAAAACCTTCTCAGGAATTTCTTGTCATTGACAAATGCCCCTTCAGGGTATTCTAGAGACTCGAGATACCTTTTCACCTCATGGAACCAAGGTTTATCGGCTACCTCCTCAGTATCGATCTCACAGCAGTATGCCGGTTCATCCAGCCTCTAAATAGTGATTAGGGGAGCTTCATTGTCCCACCTGACCTTGAACATTGACGACATAGTAGCTAGCGCGTCCGCTAACTGATTCTCTTCTCGTGGGAAATGTTCAAAGGTGATCTTTTCAAAATGCGACAACAATTTCAGTACATACTCTTTGTAAGGAATAAGGTTCGGGTGCTTTATATCCCACTCATCTTTGATCTGACTTATCACCAAAGCGGAATCCCCGAATACACTCAAGAACTTGATCCTTAGGTCAATAGCAGCTCTAAGACCCATAATTCATGCTTCATACTCCGCCATGTTGTTGGTACAGTTGAAACATAATTGGGCAGTGAACGGAGTATGACAGCCATCGGGAGATATGATTACGGTGCCAATACCATTACCCAATGCGTTTGAGGCTCCATCAAAAATACATGGCCCATCGGGATCCTTCCTCAGGTCCTTCATCTGGTCCAGGTTCTTCATAGTCGGTTACCAACATGATATTCTCATCCGGGAACTCGAAATTCATGGATTGGTAGTCGTCCACGGCCTGATGTACCAAATGATAAGCTAACACACTTCCCTTGATTGCCTTTTGGGTTGTGTATTGGATGTCGTACTCGGTTAAGATTATGTTCCATCGGGCTTCTCGAAAATGTACTTGATCGGATCTATCTTAGATATCAACAAAGTAGTGTGGGTTAACATATATTGTCTCAGTCGGCGAGCAGCCCATGCCAAAGCGCATCAAGTTTTATCGAGCAGTGAGTATCGTGTTTCACAGTCGGTAAATTTTTTGCTAAGGTAGTATATCGCATGCACTTTTCGACCAGACTCATCATGCTGCCCCAGCACACACCCCATTGAATTATCTAGCACTGTTAAGTACATTATCAAAGGTCTTCCTTCAGTCGGAGGCATCAGAATAGGAGGCTCTTGGAGATATTGTTTGATTTTGTTAAAGGCTATATGGAATTCGTCATTCCACTTTACCACTTTATCTTTCTTCAGAAGCTTGAAGATCGACTCACAAGTAGCAGTCAGATGTGAAATGAATCAGGCAATGTAATTTAGGCGTCCCAAGAAACCTCTAACTTCCTTCTCTGTACGGGGAGCCGACATATCTTGTATTGCCTTCACCTTTGCAGGGTCTACTTGAATACCTTTGTCATTGATAATGGACCCCAAAATCTTACCAGACCTTACCCCGAAGGTGCATTTGTTCGGATTTAACCTCAGCTTGTACGTATTCAACCTATCAAACAGCTTTTGTAGATGATTAAGGTGTTCTTCTTCAGTTTGAGACCTGGCTATCATGTCATCGACGTAAACCTCTATCTCATGGTGAATCATGTCATGGAATAGAGCTATCATAGCTTGCTGATAAGTTTCCCCAACATTCTTCAACCCAAACGGCATCACCTTGTAGCAGAAAGTGCCCCATTGTGTAACAAAGGTTATCTTCTCCATATCTTCAGGTGCCATCTTGATCTGATTGTAGCTAGAGAAACTGTCCATGAAGGAAAAGACTTTATGTTGTACGGTGTTGTCAACCAGAACATCGATATGGGGAAGCGGGAAGTCATCCTTGGGGCTTGCCCTGTTCAGGTCTCTGTAATCCACACACATTCGCACTTTACCATATTTTTTAGGTACTGGAACCACATTAGCAACCCACTGCGGATAGGAGGTGACAGCTAAGAACCTGGCATTAAACTATTTCATAACCTCCGATTTAATCTCCTCTGACATCTCAGGGCGTATTCGATAGACCTTTTGCTTTACCAGAGGGAAGTCTTCTTTAGTCGGCAGATGATGAACCACTATATTCGTGTCTAGTCCTGGCATGTCTTCATATGACCAGGCGAAGTTTTAACATACTCATGCAACATCTGTACCAATCGCCGTTTGACATTAAGCTCCATATTTGCACCTATCTTAACCTTTTTTCTGTCTTCCTCTGTACCCAAGTTCACTGTCTCAACCGGCTCTTCATGAGGCTGTATGACCCTTTCTTCCTGCTGTAATAGTCTAGAAAGTTCTCCGGGTACCTCACAATCTTCCTCACCTTCGTCCTCGGCTTGGTTGATCATATTTTCAAAGTCAGAATGAGCAGTAGCAGAACTGTTATCAATGGTATCCAGAGTGGATATGGATCTGCATTTGGATACGTGAGTGTGTGTAGGAGCATAGCTGTATAGACAGAATAAAAGAAAAGAAAGACAAAGAGCGCAAAATTTATATGCAAACGTCCAATTCTTTATTAATGTCATATGAAAATGAAACATGATAACCCTCACAAATAGAACCATTGTGCCCCGGGTAAGACACATGGCTATAGAGTTTATATTGTTTTTAAATTACATATTTGAATAAAATCAAAAAGACAATTACTCCTGAACAAAAGTAATCGGCACAAAGTCCTTGGCAGTCCAGTTACTGAGTCCACCATTGGTATTCGGGAAGATCCAACTGTCAATTTCAGAATCACCATCACTGTCTTCAAGTGCATTGACCCCAAAATTGTTGATGCGTAGGGGAGGTCCTCCAGCCCGAGCACGACGAACAACCCTTTGAGCACATGTAGTAAAGCCCAAACCAAATTTGTCAAACTTGTAATGAATAACCGGGAGCTTACCCCAAATGATAGACCCACCTTCTTCAACCACTGCTCATGCATCCTTGAGAGAAGACATCTTCAAGGGAGGTTTGGTGACCTTTGGAGGACTTTCGGTAGTTTCTGTTGTAGCCATAATCTGAGGCACCTATTTAAATTTATGGCAAGGAGTCTCGATGAACTCGCCATCCATCTCTACATACTTGAAGGAGTTCAAGTGACTGATCATGTACTCCTCTTCACCATGCATAGTGAGAATATTTCCTCTTACTGGGTACTTCAACATTTGATGGAGGGTAGAAGTAACAGCCCCTGCCCCATGTATCCAAGGGCGTCCCAATAACCAAGAATATGATGACTTGATATCCATTACATAGAAAGTGGAGTCGAAGGTTTGTGAACCAACTTTGATAGGGACATCCACTTCCCCGTGCACCATTCTCTTCAAACTATCGAAAGCTATTACTACTACATTGCTAGGCTTCAAGGTCAGGCCTTCACAGTCCAATCTGTCCAGAGCTTTTTTAGGTAGCACATTCAACGAGGAGCCAATATCTACCAAAACATGGGCCAGAGTCGTGCCCCTGCATCCAACGGAAACATGAAGAGCATCATTATGATTTCTCCCTTTTGGTGTCAGATCCGCATCAGAAAAACCCAAACCATTATCAGCAGTCAGACTAACCACATAATCTTTAAACTGATCAACCGATGTATCTTGTGGCACGTGAGACGTCTTCAGAAACTTAACAAAAGCCTTCGCACGGGCCTCGGAACACAACAACAAAGCCAGCATATAAATTTTGGATGGGGTCTTCCCCAACTTCTCGACCAGATTGTAGTCGCTCTTCTTTATTATCTTCAAAATTTCTTCCATTTATTTTTTGGAAGCTTCTGGTATGGTTACTGAATAGGCCTTTGTCAGCACATGCTCAATCAATATATCTTTGCCTCGAGTCTCGACCAACTCGGTGATAGGAGGGTCAACAAGAGTAATTTTTGGAATTTCAGTAGTAGTCTTGGGTGGAACCATGGCAGGAATGATCACAGGCCCGATAGAAGTCTTTGGAGGAGAAATCTCAGGGGAGAACACTCTTCCACTTCTTGTTATTCTACTGGTTCCGACAATATTGACGATGTCAGAATCATCATTTTCAGCAATCTTGTCTTCAATGGCTAGCATGTCCTGCTTTACATCGTAGTAATAGACGTCGGCTCCATAGTTCCAAGGAACAGCTTTGTCAGAGGAGTATGGGATTGGCCCAGGCATGGTTATGATCAATGGAGTCACCTTCGGAATTGATGTAATCTTGATGGGTCTCTTAGCGGAGGCCCTGGGAGGATTGGCAGAAACGGTTATGATAGAAATGTCTTCACGGAAAACAGTCGGAACAAGAGTCTTCTCAAATAGGATCTCTTTGTCATCCATCAGGCGCTGAACACCTTCTTTCAACAAAGGGCACCCAGTCGATAGAAATGAACAAAAGTGGCAACCTTCACCACAACCCGGAAATAAACTGGCCTTCAACAAACTCTCTTTGATAGTCATGAGTTGGGTCACCAATTCTTCCACAGAGGTCACAAACACATCTTCTTTAACGACATTAACACCCCGACCATGTTTCGGCATAGGATCAGTGATAACATTAGGAGTCTCCGGGGGATCAAATTCAATCTCCTTAGCATCAATCAGATCCTGTACTTTGTTCTTCAAAGGCCATCAGTCATTGGTGTCATAGCCTGGACTTTCCGAATGGTAAGCACAATGAGCATTTGGTTTATAGTAGGGAGAGATGGTGTTCAGATTCTTCAGAGCTTCCCTCAGAGTAATCAGATTGGTCTTCAGCAACTGATGTAAAATATGAGACAGCGTCATGTTGATTCGAGTGAACTGTCTAGCTGGGCTTTCTGCTCTCGGTTGATTATTTCATTGTTGAGCAGGTGTAGGGTTGGGAATCATAACAGCCCCTACCTCCAGACGATGCTCGGTTTGATTCTGATTCTTATGGTTATAGACATCACTGACTTCCTTTTTACCTACAAACAGCTTCCTTGCAGCACTAGAAGAGGCATCCTTCTGAATTTTTTGGCTTCGAATTCCAGCTTCCACTCTTTCTCCTGTTAAGATTATTTCAGTAAAACCCGCCGATGAACTTCCAATCAGATGGTTGAAGAACGGCCCAGTCAAAGTTCCCAGAAACATATCCATGAGCTCCCTATCAACCAAGGGAGGTTGAACTCTTCCAGCCAAATCTCTTCACTTCTGAGCATAATCCTTGAAACCCTCGTTCAAACCCATAGACATTTTTTGGAGTTATGTACGGGTGGGAGCGATGTCTGCATTATACTGATATTGCTTATAAAATGCAGCATCAAGGTCTTCCCAGTTACGAACATTGGCTCTTTCCAGCTGATAGAACCAATCTAGTTGTGTTCCAGACAGACTGTCTTGGAAGAAGTGAACCCATAAGTCTTTGTCAGCAGTATTGTAAGTTCATATGCGCCTAAGAGGGGGGGGGGTGAATTAGGTTCTTTAAAACATTTTTTGAATTGTATGAATATTTTTGCACGAGTTTCTTTTCTTTCTTTTTCTGATAAGTGATGAAAGCAGTAAATGCGGAAAGTAAAGAACACATAGATGTATCCTGGTTCCCCTCACAATCCGAGAGTACTCCAGTCCCCTTTCAACATGAAAGAGATTTCCTTATAGTTGGTAATTTGTACAAAGACTACCTAACAACCAAGAACAATCCTCTTGGACCAAGAACAATCCTCTTGGATTTTCACTAAGACCACAAAGAGAACAATCCTCCCTAAGTGTCTTTCTTGTTTCCAACAATCCTGAAAACAAGTATACAATAATTTGTTTGATTTGTATAAGAGTTTGAATAATGAAAGAGCAATGCCAATCACTTGATTGATCTTTTCTATTCAATATGAAATTTAAGATGGAATACTCTTCTAAGTGCTCAAGAACAATTTTTATTATGCATATGAAAATGATGAACAAAAATCTTGAGTATAGAGAGTATGATCAAAAGAATAGAAAGTAATAGTTGTTAGTGATTGTTGTTGTATTTGAAATTCTAAACAAAAAATAATTTATAGTGTAGTAATACCTCTTCAATGAATCATAGCAATGTTTAAACCATTTTTACTAAAACAATGTATTTGAAAAGATACAAAGATTGCCATGAAAAGGTGTTACAAAAAGTTGCTGGAAAAATAAATTTTTCAAAATTTGAAGCACAACAACCGGTTGCACTAAAGCAACAACCGATTGTTGTAAAAGCAACGTTTAAAAATTTTGAAAAATATAACTATGACAACCGATTGTTATTGAGGAGCAATCGGTTGCTCATAACCCAACGTTCAAAAAATTTGAAAATAAAACTCATGACAATCGATTGCTGCTAGATGACAATCGATTGTATGTCAAAACATAAGCTTTTGGTTTTTGGATGCAACCGATTGTCCTAGCATGACAATCGATTGCCTGTGTACAAAAATTGAAAAATCATTATTTTCAAAGATTTTAAGCAATTTAAAATATCCTTCTTCAATCATACATAGTATATACTCAAAATATTATTTTAATAAAGTAAATGCATGATTAAAAATAGTTTTTAGCACTAAGAGCATAAGATCAAAAATTTCATATACCTTAAGCCATAAGTCTTGAAAAGTTGATCTTGATCAATGAATCTTGCTTGAGATAAATCTTCTATCTTGATCAATTCATTTTTGCATGCTAGCTTGTCTTCATCAAAACATTTGGAAAGCTTGATTTCATAGTCTCCCCCTTTTTGATGATGACAACCATTGCTTGAAGTTTGGAGTGCATCTTGGTTTTCTCTAATCAAGTTGTTTAAAAACTCCCCATAAGTCAAAGACTCCCCCTTGATCTATTGCATGAGGGTTTTGACGATTGCTTGCTTGCTACAATTTGGGTTAGAGAAACACAAAAGAAACTACAAAGTTTTCTCCCCCTTTGTCATTAGCAAAAAGGAATGGGAAAGAAGATCATAAAATTTTTGCACATAGAAACAACATAGCATAAAGAAAGTTTGCATACATAGATATAACAGAAACAAAGTGCACAAAATGAAAAGGATCACAATACATGAAGTGTCTTAAACGAAACTAGAAAATCGACATAAAACATAAGAACATAAAGTACTAAGAAATATAATAACTTAAAAACTAATCATCCATGCCTTCAACAAAGTCTTCATCATCTTGATCTTCACCATCATTGCCTTCATTGGTTTGAGGTTGAATGAAAGGGTAATGATAGGGTTAAGCTTCATAAGGAGGGACATTGGTATGGGCATAAAGATGAGCAAATTGATTGTTCATGTTGTTGTTCATGTATTGAAGATAGTCAAAAACTTGATTGTAAGAGTTTTCCATTGGTTGTGGAGGTTGGTTTTGAAGTGGTTATTCTTGTGGAGGTTGGTTTTGTGGAGGAGTATGAATGTATGTGATGGTTCTATTAATCGGATCAAATTTGACGCCTGTTTTGGTATTACATACTTTCTTCGGAGTGATTTCATGTTTGGGGTTAGTCATAGGCACCATGTGTTCACCAGACAAGGGAACATTGAACTTCTCAAAAACAAGGGTAAGCCAGGAGCCATAAGGAAGAGCAGAAGCATTTTCATTATGTAGTGCCATATGATGTAGAATCACATAAGACCATTTGATTTGAATCCCATTCTTCATCGCATACAGAATCTGCATCTCATAATCATTGACATTGGAAATGTTTGAGAACTTTGGCATAACCACATACGCTAAAAAGTAGTGGATCAAACGATCATCAATAGTGAGAATTCCTGCAGACCAAGAGTTCCTCTCCGGAGTTCCACCAATAAGCCTTTGCCTTTTCTGAATAAAATCACGCTCGGGAATTCTTGCAATTCCATAATAGAAGTCTCTTTTGTTGTAGCCAGGCAGATTTGCATTTGAGAGAAGTTTAATGCAAGCACAATCATGTGGAATACCCAAAGCTTCACCAAAATTCTGCACTGTGAGTTCTATAGGAACCCCTTTGACATTTGAAATCATGCATCCTCTACTAATGGTTAGATTGCTGTAGAAAATCCTAACCAAAGTGGAGTAAATGGGTCCATTAACACCAATTAACTTGTATATCCCTTGATATCTAAATAAAGCTGGAAAACTGAAGCATTCAGAATAGAAGTTGTCAAGATTACCGAACCTTGGTAGAAGAACCGTCATCTTCTGAAAGTGAGACACAAATCTTTCCCTTTGGCTTCTTAATGGAATGAGTTTTGAGATATCATCACCTTGAGATGAGGAAGAAGCTTTTCCCTTGCCTTTCTTTGATGTTGACATGGTGAGGGATGAGAGAATTGGAAGGGGAAAAGGGTATTTGGTGTTTGTGGGGTTTCTTGAGACAAAAGAGGATATATGAAGTTTTTAGGTTTTGGTTGAGCTTTTATAGATAGATAGGAATTAAATGGATAGGTAAGGAATTCAATGGTTAGGTAAGGCATTCAATGGTTAGGTAAGGCATTCAATGGTTTAGTCAAAACAATAAAGACTTGTAGCATAGAGATTCTTGAGTGTGTGACTATCCAAAAAATTGTGTCATAGGAAAGGACTAGGCATTAAAAAGTTGTTGACCAAACACTTAAAACATTCAAAAAGAGAATAAAAATCTTGTACAAAATAAATATTAGTAATGGCAATGGAAAAGAAAGTATAAAAGAGTGTGTAACTGAAAAAAATTTAAAAAAATTCAAAATTTTGAACTGTGCAATCGATTGTTGTTTGATGACAACCGATTGCATCCTTTGAAAATTTAAACTGGGGAGAAAATAATTGAGAGAAACCGGTTGTCATGGAGTGACAACCGATTGTTGTGAAGACAAAATCTAAAATTTTTTAGATACAACTGATTGTCACTCTATGACAACCGATTGTCATTAGTGAAAAAGTGAAAAAATACTTAATTTTTGGGGATTTCATGGTCATATATAAAAAATTTAGTAATAAAAACATGGATCATGATATATTACCATAAAGTTAAGATTAAGATCATAGCCATGTACCTTAATTAGATAATGTCATTTTCGTCCAAGATACCTAGCTCTCTTCGGATCTTGAAAAATGGTTCTCTTGCCAACAGTTTAGTGAAGATATCTGCTAGTTGATTATGCGTATCCACGAAGGTGACTTCGACATCTCCTTGAAGTACATGATCACGAATAAAGTGATGTCGAATGTCGATATTCTTTTTTCTAGAATGCATCACAGGGTTTTTTGTAATGTTGATTGCACTCGTGTTGTCGCATCGGAGTGGAATGCATCCAAGGTCGAGTTCATAGTCACAGAGTTGTTGCTTGAGCCATAGAATTTGCGCACAGCAACTACCCGCTGCAATGTATTCTGCCTCGGACGTACTAAGAGCTACACAAGCTTGTTTCTTGCATGCCCAAGAGACTAATGCATTTCCAAAAATGTGACAAGTGCCACTTGTGCTTTTTCTATCTGTTTTACATCCTGCATAATCAGCGTCAGAATAACCAATTAAATTGCATATATTACCTTTTGGGTACCATAGGCCGACACTGGTTGTTCCTTTGAGATATTTCATGGTTCTTTTTACCGCCATAAGGTGAGATTCCTTCGGGTTTGCTTGAAATCATGCACACAGACATACACTGGACATGATATCAGGAAGACTTGCCGTCAAGTATAGCAGTGAGCTAATCATGCCTCGATATTTAGTAATATCAATGGAAATACCGGATTCATCTTGATCAACATAAGTACCGGAGCCCATTGGCATGTGCATTGATTTGCAATTATCCATATCAAACTTTTTCAAAAGTTCCTTGCAATATTTTGATTGATTGATGAAGATACCATCTTTCAGTTGCTTAATTTGCAATCCAAGGAAATAGTTCATCTTGCCCATCATAGACATCTCAAATTCTCCTTGCATCATCAACAAGAATTCTTCACACAAATCTTGGTTAGTTGAACCAAAAATAATATCATCGACATAGACTTGTACTAATAAAGTGTTACCTTTGATCTTCTTTATGAACAAGGTCTTATCCACTTTACCTTTCTCGAAACCTTTTTCGCATAAGAATGTACTGAGTCTGTCATACCATGCTCTAGGTGCTTGTTTTAAGCCATAAAGAGATTTTCTCAACTTAAAGACATGTGAAGGATTCTTGAAGTCTTCAAAGCCCGGGGGTTGTTTGACATAGACTTCTTCATTGATGTAGCCATTTAAGAATGCACTTTTGACGTCCATTTGGTAAAGCTGAAAATTCAATGAACAAGCGTAAGCAAGTAAAACACGGATATCTTCTAATCTTGCAACCGGAGCGAAAGTTTCTTCAAAGTCAATTCCCTCTTCTTGGTTGTATCCTTGGGCTACCAATCTTGCTTTGTTTCGGACAACTATACCGTTCTCATCAAGTTTATTTTTGAACACCCATCTGGTACCTTTGATGTGTTTGTCACTTGGTCTAGGAACAAGTTCCCAAACTTGATTTCTCTCGAACTGATTTAATTCTTCTTGCATAGCAATCATCCATTGGTCGTCTCCTAATGCGTCGTCGACTTTGGAAGGTTTGATTTGAGAAACGAACGCCATGTTCAAGCAAGCATCTTTGAGATTCAATCTTGTTGAAACGCCTTGACTGATGTCACCGATGATTTTATCAATAGGGTGATCTCTATGGGTTCTCCATTCCTTAGGTAGATCACTGACATTTGATTCATCCGGAATTTGTTCTTCTTGTTGTTCCA
Source organism: Vicia faba (assembly GCA_948472305.1). Lineage (NCBI taxonomy): Eukaryota > Viridiplantae > Streptophyta > Magnoliopsida > Fabales > Fabaceae > Vicia > Vicia faba. The sequence goes on from OX451741.1 coordinate 388,725,886, forward strand.
ATTGATTCTCATTGTTGGTCTTGGAGCCATCTTCTTGAGGAATATCTAAAATCTCATCATCATTATTTAAAACAATAGTATCCTCCTCATAGGGGTTAGATTCATCAAATGATACGTGCATAGATTCCTCAATAGTTAAAGTTCTTTTATTGTAAATACGATAAGCTTTACTAGATAAGGAGTATCCAAGAAAAATACCTTCATCTGATTTTTCATCAAACTTACCAAGGTTGTCTTTGTCGTTGTTAAGGACAAAACATTTGCAGCCAAAGACATGAAAGAATGAAATATTTGGTTTCCTTCCTTGAAAGAGTTCATATGGAGTCTTCTTCAAGATAGGTCGAATATTAACTCTATTGCTCACAAAGCATGTCGTGCTTACAGCATCCACCCAAAAATATTTTGGAAGGTTTGAATCACTAAGCATTGTCCTTGCAAGTTCAATAAGAGACCTATTCTTCCTTTCTAAAACTCCATTCTATTGAGGAGTCCTTGGTGCTGAGAAATTATGTGATATTCCATGTTCTTCACAGAAATCTTCAAAGGAGGAATTCTGGAATTCTCCACCATGGCCGCTTCTTATGGAGGCAATAGATAGTGACTTCTCATTTTGAGTTTGCTTTGCATATTTCTTGAACGCCTTGAATGCATCATTTTTCTGCACTAAAAATAATGTCCAAGTATATCTAGAAAAGTCATCAACAATAACTAGAGCGTATACATTACCTCCAAAGCTCCTCGTTCTAGAAGGGCCAAACAAGTCCATATGAAGCAATTGTAGTGGCCTAGTAGTGGACACCACATTCTTGGATTTGAAAGTTGATTTTGTTTGCTTTCCCTTTTGACATGCATCGCAAAGTCTATCTTTGATGAACTTTATCTTAGGCAGTCCAACAACAAGGTCATGCTTAATCAATTTGTTTAAATGCTCCATATGAATATGAGCGATTCTTTTGTGCCATAGCCATGATTCGCTGTTGTTTGCCATGATACATTTAACATTCAAAGACAAATCGTTAAGGGAAATCATAAAAATATTATTTACTCTTTTACCTTTAAGTTTAGCCTCATGTGTGACTTCATCTTCTATCAAACATTCATCTTTAGTGAACTTGATCTTGAAGACTTTGTCACATAGTTGGCTAATACTTAGAAGATTGTGCTTTAGTCCTTCAACATAAAGAACATTTTAAATTGATGTGAAAGGTGGACCACCAACTTTGCCTATGCCAAGGATCTTTCCTTTGTTGTTATCTCCATACGTCACATAACCCTTGGCCTTAAGCGTTAGATGTGAAAATTTGTCGATATCTCCCGTCATATGCTTGGAACAACCACTATCGAGATACCATAGATTTGAAGTTGTCGTCAAGCTTACCTCATCATGTTCTCTTTCGGAGTGGTGTGAGGCCATTAATGCAAGATTGGCACTTTCGTCGCTATCGGAGTCGGATGACGAACTCAGTTCAACATCTTCCCATGCAACAAATGCTTTCTTATCTTTTGATTCCTTCTTGCCTTTGTAGCCACTTTTCTTTGAAAGTTTTGGACAGTCTGGTTTGATGTGACCTTGTTTACCATATTCATAACAAGTAACTTCTTGTGTTGATGAGGATCCTTCCTTCTTCTTGAAGTGTTTCTTCTTCTTTGAGTGCGAGAAGGCTTTGTCATTTTTACCAAAGAATTTTCCAAGTCTTCTAACGAGAAGCATGAAGTTTTCATCTTCATCAGGATTATCTTTCTTTTCGTCTTCCTTGGAGTCAATCTTCAAGGCAATGTTCTTAGACTTCTTTTCTTGATTTTCACGCTTTTCCAATCTACCAAGTTCTGTCTCGTATTCTTGAAGTTTCCCGAACAAATTTGCGGATGTCATAGTAGCGAGACTCTTCTTTTCTGAGATTGCCGTTACTTTTGGTTTCCATTCTCTAGTCAAGGATCTGAGCACTTTTAGGTTCAACTCATCATTGGTCAATGTTTTGCCAAGTGCCCTTAGATGATTTGTTAGATGCACAAATCTCGTTGTAAATCAAGAATGGATTCTCCGGGTTGCATGTGGAACAATTCATATTCTTGACTTAACGTATTAAGTATCGATCTCTTAACTTCAGTTGTTCCTTCATGTGTTTCAACCAGTGTATCCCAGATTTCTTTTGCCGTTGTGCATGCTGAGACACGGAAGAATTCATCCATACTAAGTGCGCTTTGAAGGAGGTTTATTGCCTTTTTGTCATACAAGACCTTTTTATTATCATCATCATCCCATGTAGTTTTAGGCTTTGATGAACCAACACCGTTTAATACAGTTACCGAAACAAAAGGGCCAATTTGGACAACATCCCATATTTGTTCTCCTTGTGCTTCTAGATGAGCCTTCATACGGATCTTCCAGAAATCAAAATATTCACCACAGAATAGAGGAGGCTTGTTGCTACTGCCACCGTCTCTGAACACAGAATTGTTGTTTGCGGAAGCCATTCCGGATCTAGTAGGAACAAGTTACCTATAACCTGCTCTGATGCCAATTGTAAGTTCAGATGCGCCTAAGAGAGGGGGGGGGGGGGGTGAATTAGGTTCTTTAAAACTTTTTCTGAATTGTATGAATATTTTTGCACAAGTTTCTTTTCTTTCTTTTTCTGATAAGTGATGAAAGCAGTAAATGAGGAAAGTAAAGAACATAGAGACGTATCCTGGTTCCCCTCACAGTCCGAGAGTACTCCAGTCCCCTTTCAACATGAAAGAGATTTCCTTATAGTTGGTAATTTGTACAAACACTACCTAACAACCAAGAACAATCCTCTTGGACCAAGAACAATCCTCTTGGATTTTCACTAAGACCACAAAGAGAACAATCCTCCCTAAGTGTCTTTCTTGTTTCCAACAATCCTGAAAACAAGTATACAATAGTTTGTTTGATTTGTATAAGAGTTTGAATAATGAAAGAGCAATGTCAATCACTTGATTGCTCTTTTCTATTCAATATAAAATTTAAGATGGAATACTCTTCTAAGTGCTCAAGAATAATTTTCAGTATGCATATGAAAATGATGAACAAAAATCTTGAGTATAGAGAGTATGTTCAAAAGAATATAAAGTAATAGTTGTTAGTGATTGTTGTTGTATTTGAAATTCTAAACAAAAAATAATTTATAGTGTAGTAATACCTCTTCAATGAATCATAGCAATGTTTAAACCATTTTTACTAAAATAATGTATTTGAAAAGATACAAAGATTGCCATGAAAAGGTGTTACAAAAAGTTGCTAGAAAAATAAAATTTTCAAAATTTGAAGCACAACAACCGGTTGCACTAAAGCAACAACCGATTGCTGTAAAAGCAACGTTTAAATTTTTTGAAAAATATAACTATGACAACCGATTGTTATTGAGGAGAAATCGGTTGCTCATAACCCAACGTTCAAAAAATTTGAAAATAAAACTCATGACAATCGATTGCTGCTAGATGACAATCAATTATAAGTCAAAGCAGAAGCTTTTGTTTTTTGGATGCAACCGGTTGTCCTAGCATGACAATCAATTGCTTGTGTACAAAAATTAAAAAATCATTATTTTCAAAAGTTTTAAGCAATTTAAAACATCCTTCTTCAATCATACATAGTATATACTCAAAATATTATTTTAATAAAGTAAATGCATGATTAAAAATAGTTTTGAGCACTAAGAGCATAAGATCAAAAATTTCATATACCTTAAGCCATAAGTCTTGAAAAGTTGATCTTGATCAATGAATCTTGCTTGAGATAAATCTTCTATCTTGATCAGTCATTTTTGCATGCTAGCTTGTCTTCATCAAAACATTTGGAAAGCTTGATTTCACAAGTATGAGGCTGTATCTTTCTCACATAGGAACGAATATGCATTTTAGGACAAGAGAGTCCATCATACTTAGCAAATACCGGTTCCTTGAATTTTGGGGGGATGACAACCCCGGAGACCAGACCCAACTCTTTAAAATCCAGCCCAGGAACCTTCTGGATTTCCATAGCGCTCAGACGCTCTTCTAACTGCTTATACCTTTCATCAGCCGGAGGGTACTGCTTCTCATTGTAATCAGTTTCATTGTCATACTCTTTAGGACTAGGGTCCTCTTCTCTGGTTTCAACCTCTTGATTCTCTCCCTCTTTAGATGAAGAAGCTAGCTCAATAACCCGTCTTGGCGGCCTTTTGGACCTTCTGCTCATATGTGCCACACCGGTTGTCTTCTTAGTCTTCTTGTTCTTCTTAACAATCAGAGCCTTCATCTCTTCCTGTCCTTTGGCCATAGCCATAATCATTTGCTGGAATTGCGTGTTCTGAGTCTGAAGATCTTTCACAGTTTGTTCAAGGGCCATTGCTGAAATAAACAACGTAGGAGATGAGAAACCTGTTATGCAATGATATGTATGGGATGCATATGAAATGATTTCAAAGACTTTGGGAAATTTAAATTTGCGAACCAAAATGAAACAAACATTTTATTAGTTGAATTCAAAGTTCAAATGCCTTTTAGGCGTTACAATTAAAAACAAATCTAAAAACTAGAATAAATCAAAAATCCCATGGATGCTTCCTCTTTGTGCCGAGATAGGCATTAAGTCCTCTTTCCTCATGGAGCTGCTTTGTGAGCTCTAAAGCCTTCCTCTCCTGGGCATAGAACTAATCCATGTAAGTATCCCGCTCTTTCTTCAACTGAATCCAAGACCTCTATAATTCTCCAAGATCAGTGGGCATATCAGGATAGAGAACCGTGTAAGGAATTCCCCCTTCAGTAGTGGGTTCCACAATCACTGGTAAAATGGCCATATAGGGCATCATAATTTTCTGGATGCGAGCTCGTACCCATTGGAGATAAGGTTCCATAGGAATGGAAGCCTTTGGCCCCAAAGCCTTGGCGCCAGATCTGTTTACCATGCTCCAAGCTCGTATGAACCTCTGGCGATACCCTTGAACATCATCCTCATAGTTGAATACAATGCCCTCGATAAGTAACTCATGGGGACCATCCCTTCGAGCGTAACCAAATTGTCGCAGAGCTAAATAAGGATTGTAGGTTATACCCCCTCTGATGCCAAGTAACGGGACATTAGGGTACTCCCCACAGTGGTCAATAATAGAAGTGTTTTCCATAGCCCAGGAACACCAGAGAATATCCGTGTGAGCGAGTGACATTATCCTTTATGACCAACCCAAACCTTCTTCATTCTTCAGTACAGACTTAGGGAGGTGAGAAATAAACCACCTCGACAGCAATGGCATGCAACATATAAGAACCCCCCCTTCTCTTCATGGTACGAGTATGGAGAGCGTGCAAAATATCTCCGAGAAAGGTAGGCACGGGGTTGCAAGAGAGGAAGATCTTGATAGCATTCACATCTATGAATGAGTCTGGATTAGGAAATAGTACTAACCCATAGATTAGAAGAGCCAAGACCTACTCAAAAGCCTGAAAATCCATATCATCCCAAAACAGTTGGGCCTTGTCTATCAGGAACTTTGCTAGAAAACCCTTGACTCTGTTTCTTGTTATCCAATTGGATACCACGTCGACCCGTTTCGGATGCAAGGCTGAGGCAACGACTTCTGGCTTAGGAATTTCTTCCATACCTGTAAAAGGCAACTGTTCAAGAATGGGTATATCAATTAACTGAGAGAACTCTTCCATGGTAGGCACCAACTGATAGTCTGGAAAGGTGAAGCAGTGGTGCTTGGGATCAAAGAACCAAAAGAGTACACTCATCATATTTTCATCAAAGTTTGAAGTAACCAGGTTGAGAAGTCGACCATGTCTCTTAGTGAACACAGAAGTTTCAGGGACCTTTGATACTAGCTCCTTGAGTTTGGAAGGTATTTTCACAAAGATGATTCGGATAGTGTTTCTACGAGCGGAAGCCATGATCTGCAAAACAGAACAAAGATAAATTCCCTTGGTCCTTGAAATGGTTAGTGCAATAAGAATGGATGTTATGTTATGATGCATGATGTCATGATAAATCACAGGTATAGCAAACACATACAAATCACACCAAGTCCTTAGTTTTAAAGGCTTGCATGAGGTTAAAGGTAAGTACCCTCTTGAAGTTTAGTTGGTTTCAACCTGTCTTAGAAAAGTAACCGGGTGTTGTACCCCCATTTTTGCCCCTAAGATTCCTCTATCATATCATATCAACTCGATCATAACAAGATCACATTAGGGTTGGTTCTTCCTATTTTTCTATCTCCTATCTTTAAGTTTGCTCTTGAGGAATCTCCAAGCACCTTGGTTGTGTATTTTGTATATGTGTTGTTGACTAACTTCTAATCAAAATAAAAAAAATGTTTGTCTTTGTCTTTGTATATTTTTGTTTTGTAGGTACCAAGTCGAAGCATCTGACAAATAAGGATTTCTGGTATTATTTTCCTAAAATCTCTATTTGCAAAGGAAAAATTAACAAAAATTCATTTTTGTCACTGATACTATCGATTGCTCTTAGAGTGCAATCGATTGCACATAGTGGATTTTGCGCCAGTTTTGAAAAAAAATACATTATGCAAATAGATTTGCACTATAGTGAAATCGATTGCACAACGTGAAAATTTGAAAAAAAAAAATCAGCATTTTAAGCTTGTCAAATTTTGGCTCCAATTTATCTTCATTTTTGAAAGATATACCATTAATTCAAATTTTAGTGTCAATCTTTCATTTTTAAGAAGAATTATCATTAATTCAAATTTTGGCTCTAATATTTGAAAGAATTATCATTAATTCAAATTTTGGCTCCAAGAATCAATTACCAAATTACCACTAATCCCAATCCTAAACTCTATAGATAGAGCCCTCATTTCATTCAAATTTCAAGCTTTTGATAGCCAAATCCACCTTGCTAAAAAATCTCTCAATTCTCTCCATCTACCAAATTCACTCAAAGCTCTATTTTCAAAAAGTTAGTAAGCTTTGCATTGAAGCTTACTAATCTTTGAGCTAAACCTTCATCCAAACACTTTTTTTCTATCAATTCTCTACATCCAAGCTTGGCAATTGATTCTTGTGGTTGAATTGAAGTAAATTCTTAAAGTTGTTTTGATAATTCTCTAGATCTACCTTTGGTAAGTTGGATAATTCATCTTTCACAATGTGATCTCTTGTTGATATTTGGGTTTGATTCATTGAGCATTATTTTGTGATTCCAATGGTGTTATTTTCTCATAATTTGATGGAATTTTCGTGCTCAATTGGATCCATGATCATAAGGTATTTGATGGAAAGTTTGAACAAGAATTTGGCCTTTTAAAATGTTGTTTTGCTGTCTGTAACAGCGTGCAATCAATTGCAGTAACAGTGCAATCGATTGCACAGAAGCAATTTCGCGCAGATTTTTGAAAATTGTACTGTGTAAATCGATTTACACAGTAGTGCAATCGATTTACACAGGGACATAATGCATTGTTTTGCCTTGTTTTGGGGCAGCTTTGATCCAAAATGCTTTTTCTACTCACTCCTTTTGATTGTTGGTTTGGATTGCAATTTTAAATGTCCAATTTCTCTTTAAACTCAATGGACTTTGTGATGTAGATGAAGTTGGATAAATATTCATAAATTCAAATCTACCTAAGAGTGAATTATTTAATTCATTTTTGGTGCTTTGGATTAATGATATGTTTAGTGCTTTAATCCATCTAGAGGAGTGGTTGAATTTAAAGATGAAAGAATTTTGAGGTGGTAATCCAAATTAGCTTATCATTCCCCTCCCTCTTCATCTTATCCCTTTCTTTTTTAATTGTGCTACATGTTAAGGGATGGTGATCTCTATATCATTTATACAAACATGAAGTACATAGATTGCTATTGACCGGCCTCAAAATAGGTGCGACTTCTACATAAGTCCACTTACGATTGCTTAACATAGCGCTAAATTTTGTCCCGATTCGAATAAATGATCATTCTTGGCCCAAACTTATAATTGCAAGCCCAAGTATGTTAATTTGATCTCTTTGATCCAATAACCTTGAGATTCATTGTGTGGAGGCTTTGGTTCTACCAATCCTCTAATGGATCTATAACACCTTTGGTCAACGCGGATCACTTAAACATCGTTGATCATTAAATGTTACTTTTAAGGATTCCAAAATGGATGATATACTTGACAAAAAGCAAATGCAACTTGTTGTGTGGAGGCTTTGGTTCTACCAATCCACTAATGAGTTCCAAATGCAAGTTTAAAGATGGTCATCCAACTAACAACTAATTTCTAACAATTGACTTTACTTTATGCTTTTATTATTATGCTTTATGTACCATTTACTTTTATCATTTTTACATTTCATGATATTTTCATCTTCGCTCACTTGAGCATTTACTTTTATGTCATTTTTATTTTGCTCACTTGAGCCTTTATTTTCCTTTTAAAGACACTTAATAATCAACATGAACCATAAAAAACTTTAATGATACTTGGACTATTTGGTTACTATCCTTGGCATTATGGAGCATTGGACTATTTCTTGGACTTAGGATTAGAAACCTTGGCCTATCTTAGAGACCTTGTGATCTTATCTGATTATTTTGTCTGGAGTTCTTGAGGTTTACCTCAAGACATTGGATTGTTTGTTTGTTTTGTGTGCAGGTTATTGTGAATACATACTTTGTTTGTAATCTGGAATTCACCCGTATATAGCCGTTACTCTGCCCAATTTTTGCAAAGACTTAATACACTTGAAGTTTAGTTCTCTCAAGAGGTCTAGTATCTTTGCTTTCTTGGTTTCAATCCAAAGAATGGGAATTCTATATTGACTCATAATGTCAAGTATTGGCTTCTTGTTGGTTATATGTTTCTTATCCATAGCTTTTACCTTATTCTTTAGGATAGTCTCTTCATCTCCTCCCATCTTCTTTAATTTCAAAAATCTTCTCCCTCCTTTTGAAAACTCTTCTTGTTTTGAAACTTGAACCATTTTCATAATAAACTTGGACTTATGTCCATGCATTTTCAAAACATTTTCATAAATAAAATTCAATCAATTTAATAATACCTTAACATTTTTTTGTGAGAAGACTAAAAGTCAATCAATCTCATTTCAAACCATTTTGCCACTTTGGCTTTTTATCTTTAAACTTTTCTCAAAAAGATTAGACTCTTGTCAATCCTTGTAGTGATGCAAACAACTATACTTCTACAATGTGTAGTGAAGTGAGACATTTTCCACTTGGGTGTTGAGTGAGGCATTGTTGGTTTTAAGATCCAAGCCATATTCTCCACTTTGAGATGATGCAAATTCTCCTTTCACATAATTGTGGGTAGTAAGTATGTTTTCCACACGGACAATGACGATGATGTCTTATCTCATAAAATTAACCAACACACTCGTGTTTCATATTTTTAAAAGAGGAACTACGTGTACCCTGATCCCCTATTGCACGAAAGGTGGTACGTAGGCACTAAAGGTTCATAACCGTGGCGGGTGCAAAAATCATAAAAATATTTCTTTTCTCACCTCCACCATCCATTTTATATACAACACATTTTTTATAGCCAAAATATACAGATTTTTCAAAGAGGTTCCTACGGAGTACCGTAGATGTTTAGGGTGCTAATATCTTCCCTTTACATAACCAACCCCCTTACCTTGAATCTTTCCCCTCTTTTTGGGTTATTCGCTCTTTTCCCATTACTTTGGAAACAATAAAGTGCAGTGGCGATTTTTATTTTGATTTGTATAAAGTCTAGTCAATCCAATGGCTTAGTCTTGAACATTTCTACCGCTACACCGGGTTCTAAAGATTCTCAATATCGTTGATCATCCTTTATCGGGCATTGTTTCAGCTCAAGCAATCTTTTCTTGTGGCCAGAATATCCCGAAAGTATGATCTCAATGAGTGTAGCATCGAGTATCAACCAATCCTCAGCTTTATACTGAGTCCGGCTATCTCACTACTTTCTAATGGCCAAGTTTGTTCAACTAAGGTTCTAAGTTCCGTTAGTGCTTCACGAGACCACGCGACGACTCCGTATTCTCCTTGTTTCCACACGAAGGATACCGGTACCAACCAAAGTGTCACACCAACACAGCCATCGCTTAAACCATATCGGTCTACATTGTACAGTCTCCACGATCTATTGTTGTTTACCTAAAAAGTGTCCCCAGATCCGGGTGTAGGATCTTTAATAATACCCAAACAAAACCCTTGAATTTAAAGCAGGCAAGGCAAAACAATAAAGCAATTTTAAAATGACCTCAATCCTAAGGTAAATCCCACTTTATAATATTCCTCAGCAGAGTTGCCAGTTCTGTGATACGGTGGCAGAACCGGCTGTTAATACTGGTTTGCATTTTTTGTTCGCAAAATGTCGCGGTAAGCAAGAGTCGCCACTGAATTTTATTTTATCCAACAAGGAAAAGGAAAAAGAACAGAAAAAACCTTTTTCGAGAATGTTTCTGAGTACGGGGGGTTAGATTATAGAAAGGGAAGGTGTTAGCATTCTTTCTTTTCGTGGTTTTCCATGGGCTCTTAGGTACTTGCTCATTTTGAAATTGCTTGTGTGTGCTTTGTTTTGAAAAGTTTGCTTTACTTCGTTTTAACCCTTGTTTCTGTCCTCAAGAGTGTTACGAAGTTGTTTTTTGAAAACTTTGTTTGAAAAGTGTTTGGTGTGAAAAAGTTTGTTTGTTTGAGCAAGTACTTAAGAACTAATCTACCTACTTGAAAAAGACTGTTCGTTTTCCTTTAGACAGCGCCATCCTATTATTAAGGAATAGGTAGCACCGTCGTTGGAATTTTAAAGGGACGTTCGAAGGGACGAAATGGTCACTGAAGGAAACAAGTAAGGATACCTTAGCGTTTCGAAGGGACTATCATCATAAGATCAATTCGTAGGCAAATCGAGGGACAAATAGGGATTATGATCTTTATGACGACTTTGAATCGTGGGTCATTGCTAAGATATCCCGACGTTCGAGGGACACGACCATTATTTCTGAGGCAACCAAGTGAGGCATACCCTAACGGTGCGAGTGTACAACAATGTTCATTTTCAGTTATTTATCTTGTAATTAAATGATCTATTTAATTGATTAAGCATGCAAACCTTGGTTGCTAACAATTATATACAAGCATATAAATATAAAAGCGAGAAGGTAAAGGTCCTACGCTATTACAGGGCTTTTGCATATACATGATTATCTTGGCTGCAAATAAAATACGAAATTTAAACCCTAATTACCATTACAACCTCGAAGCAGTTACAATAATAGAAAAAAGAATTAAAATGTGTGCGGAGAATTAAATGCGAGAAGTAAAGAACCCTAAAAATTTAATTGAAAAAAAATATTTAGGTTATAATTATTTTTTGAGAAAAAAATTAGTTAAGTTATGTAAGAAAAAACAATTAGTTAATTTATGTACAAATTAAAACCCTAGATTCTAATTAATTTAAATTATAAAAAAGGAATTAAATTTGCCCTAATTTTAATTAAACTAATTAATTAAGAAAATAAAATGATTTCTTAGGTTTTTTGTGATTTTTTTGATTTAATAAAAAATGATTTTTTGTTATTTTGTAAAAAAAGAAAATAATTGATAAATAAATAAAAGAGATAAAAATAGAAAAGGATAGAGAATGGGCCTGTACTGAAGAAATCAGGGGGTGTATGTTGAATTATTCAGGCCCAATAATGCTCAAGCCCAGTCCTGGCGTTGGATTCCATGTTGCCTCTTCCTGCTGGTGCACCATGGTTCTCTCTTGCATGGGCGTTGGATTGGATTGATAAGGAAACCATTGGCTGGATGATGAAAGTACATGGTAGGCTCTTGGGACGTGTATGCATATGATCTATTGGGATAAAGTTAGAAAATAAAGAAAATGTTGGGACCTGGGATCGAACCCAGGTCCTCTACATTTCCAAACGCACGCTTCACCAATGGGCCACCTGTTCTGATTTGTCAATATAGTAAAACCAATGAATAATATATAAAATCAAGTGTCTAAGAAAAAAATGCATGCCATATTCAAATAGACCAATGGTGGTTGGACATGTTATCGTCTTCTTCACAGCTCCGTCGTCTTAGGTCCCAGACTTTTACCTACGACCTGTGTCTGTAACTATAACCCTGCATCTTTGGAAAATCTTAAACAAGCATGATAAATTACTGATGAATACATAGATCAACTCGTTTTGATCTCACGAGTATCATAGTGCTCTTTTCTTGGCCCAATTTAACCTGTAGAATAAAGCCCTAAAACGCAAGAACAAACCCTAATAATGGATAATACGCATATAGACGTCAAAATGAAAAATTGATTGAACCAAAACATTCCAAATGATGATACAAACATAATGCTATGCTTAAAAGTAATTAATCACGCGTAAATTGCAAAATCAAATTCAAGATTATATGAGTAAACCGTGGGTCTGTAGCTCGCGATTCTGAGCGTGAGGATGCTTGCAATGGATTGAAACACATTCTAGAGATGTCCAGGAGTCTATTGGTAGCCTTAGAATGATTTGAATTGGCCTATATGCTTGAAATTGATCCACCACTTTTTGACAATTTTTTTAGTTTTGCTTTGTGCTCTCACGACCTGCAATCCTTGTTCTTATGCATTGTTCTTGTTCAGTATATATATTAGAACAAATTAGGTTAACAAAAACGAGTTAAATCTTTGTCAATCATGGCAATTAGATTTGATTTTGTTCTTGTATTATATCTTTCCAAAACAACCAAAATCATTCTATTTTTGCTTCAATAAACCCTTGCACGACTTGGATATGATATGCTAGCTTGATTAGATTTGATTTCTACGAAAAATCAGATCAAAAATCAATCTTTTGTATTTTTTGCAATTATTTGATTTAATTTGAATTTTAAATAATAAAAAATCAAAATAAAATAAATAATGAAGCAAATAAAGTGTAGATGCTGATTTGGGTCGTGGACCATGTCACAAACAAGATTCAATCATGAAAAACTAGGCCCATTTGACAAAAAATGCATTTTTTTAGCACATTTGACTTTTGGCAAATTTGCAAAAATGGTCAACTTTGACAAGGCATATCTCATCCAATTTTAACCCTAGAGAGGTGTTCTTGGACTTTTTAGAAAGCTTAGGATTTCCTATAAACAAAATTTTTGGTTTCATCTCAATTAGGTCTTCCATGTTCATGTAAGAAGCGTTGACCCAAAAGGTATTTTTGTTGACTTTTCAAAAGGACCTATAATGTAGAAATTCATATCTTTTGATGAGTGCATATTTTGAACATGTGGGATGAAGATGAATTGTAGGGAATTACATCCTCTTCTAAATGAGCCTAGCATGTAAAATTTCTGATAAAGTATGCAGAAGTTATGCTTGGTCAAAGGTTGGTTGACTTTTCCTGAGAAACCCTAATTTAGCAACTTTTGGGTTTTGATGAATTTAGGGCATCCCTTGGGGAGTAATGATCAACCCTTGATCAAATGATGAATATTACTTAAAAATGTTGATGTTGACAAAAAATCTTGAAGTTTGACTATATGTGGCCCATAGTTGACTTTTGACCTAGTATAGTTGATTTTCAAGCATCTGAGCAATTGACTGAGGAAACTTCTTGTGTAAGGCATGAAACTTGACATGGGTGATCTTGAGAAAATATTAGGACCATGGAAATAATTTGGGACCCTTGAAATTCAGCCATCTTGATAAAAATGGAAACCCTAGTTTGAGGTACATTGCCTTAGGAGAAAGTTTGTTTGGTCAACTCTTGGGCATCCTTGAGCAAGTTGAGGACCTCAATGGGCATGTGTTGAGTAAAATAAGAGGGAAAATTTTGGGGTACAACAATTAAATTTCTCCAAAAACTTATACTGATTCGTTATCCAGTTAAAGATTATTCAAGATCGCTGCTGGTTCAGTTTAAATCGACCAATGATTTATCCTGATTCCGTTCCGGTAGACACTTTCTCTGGTTCCGTTAAATCATTTTGAAGATTTATATTGATTTGTTATTCATTTGAAGATTACTCAAGACATCTGCTGGTTCAGTTTAAATCGACCAATGGTTTATCATGATTCTGTTCCGGTAGACAATTTCTCTGGTTCAGTTAAATCTCCCCAAATATTTATATTAATTTGTTATCCAGTTGAAGATTACTTAAGACCTCTATTGGTTCATCTTAAATCGACCAATGATTTATCCTGGTTCCTTTCCGATAGACACTTTCTATGGTTCAGTTAAATCGCTCTAAAGATTTATGCTGATTCGTTATCCAGTTAAAGATTATTCAAGATCTATGCTGGTTCATTTTAATAAACCAATGGTTTATCCTTATTTCGTTCTGGTAGGAACTTTCTCTCGTTCAGTTAAATTGCTCCAAAAATTTATACTGATTCGTTATCCAGTTAAAGATTATTCAAGATCTCTGCTAGTTCAGTTTAAATCGACCAATGATTTATCCTGATTCCGTTCCAGTAGACACTTTCTATGGTTCAGTTAAATCATTCCAAAGATTTATATTGATTCATTATTCAGTTGAATATTACTCAAGACCTCTGCTGGTTCAGTTTAAATCGACCAATGGTTTATCTTGATTCTGTTCCGGTAGACACTTTCTCTGGTTCAATTAAATTGCTCAAAAGATTTATATTGATTCGTTATCCAGTTGAAGATTAATTAAGACCTCTGTTGGTTCATCTTAAATCGACCAATGGTTTATCCTGATTCCATTCCGGTATACATTTTCTATGGTTCAGTTAAATCACTCCGAAGACTTATACTGATTCCTTATCTAGTTAAAGATTATTCAAGATATCTGCTGGTTCAGTTTAAATCGACCAATGATTTATCCTGATTCTGTTCCGGTAGACACTTTCTCTGGTTCAGTTAAATCGCTCCAAATATTTATATTGATTCGTTATCCAGTTGAAGATTACTTAAGACCTCTGCTGGTTCAGCTTAAATCGACCAATGATTTATCCTGATTCTGTTCCAGTAGACACTTTCTCTAATTTAGTTAAACCGCTCCGAAGATTTATATTGATTTGTTATCTAGTTGAAGATTACTTAAGACCTCTGCTCGGTTCAGTATAAATAGAATCAAAGATTTACTCTGATACTTCTTCTAATAAACAGTCACTTTGGATGGCATCTATAAGACTATCTTCGACAACATTCTACCACTATCAAAATGACATATTTAAGCTCATTCCCGACACAATCAACCAACAACATTATTTCGTGCAAGCGCAAATTTCTGGGCACTCTAGTGTTCAATCATCTTCCACCTTCAAGTTACGAATGGCAGACCCGCCAATCTAACTCTTCAGGTTTAAGAAGATTGAACAGGGACATCTGTTGTACCATAAAATTTTCCCTCTCCTTTCTCAAGACATTTCTCACAAGACCTCCAAAACTCAAGTTTTCACAAGTGTTGAGTAGGTCAAAACATCTCCTAAACACTGATGCCTCAAATTAGGGTTTTGATTTTCACAAGGATAATTAGACTTATAATGCCTAAAATGACCTTCATGGATCATTATATACTTCCAAGAATACTCATGTCAAGTTTCAAGTCTTGAATCACAAATTTGCTCAGTCAATTGACCACATGACTAAAAATCAACTGTATTGGATAAAAAGTCAACCTACAGTCAAACTTCATGATTTTTGGTCAACATAAACATTTTAAAGTCCTATTCATCATTTTATCAAGTATTGATCATAATCCCTCAAGGAAAGCACTTAATTTACCAAAGGGGCAAAATGGTCAAAATTAGGGTTTTGACTGTAATTGACTAATCAGTGACTTTTGACCTAATACTTGATCTAATGGATCGAAGCATAATCTCAAGGATTCAAATACAACATGTTGACCTAATTTCATAGTTCAAAACATTCCTCAAGATCAATGGATTGATAGTTAAAATTTGATTAACTGATGCACAAAAAGTCAAACTTTGACTTTTTGATCAAGATTTGATCTCAAAGATCAAAATTCATAAAGACATTCAGAAATATGAAGCTTGCTCTCAAGAAATCAAGAAAGTCAAAAGTCAATGTGAAAAGTCAAACTTTTCAAGACTTAGAAAAATTTCTAAGTGTTTTAAACATGATAATTTTACTACTTCATGTCATTTTTTCACCAAGATGCAAGATGATTCATAGAAAACTTTCAAAATGAAAGTTATAGATCTTGATGAGATCTACAACTTTTCTTTACTGATCAAGTCCTAGAAGTGTTTGTATTTTGAGTTATAAATTCATGAAGTCATGCCCTTTTTCTAAAACACTTAGTGAAAATTTGACCTAGTTTAGGCAGATTTTTGACCTAACTTCTTGGCCATTTTTCACATAGTTCCAATAGGATTTTGCAAAATTGAAAAACAATAAAGTTGTAAAGGATGTTTCAAGCTTTCCAAAATTTCAAAGAACTCAATTATATCATTTTTGAGCTAGGAGAATCGAAGAGGAGAAGTTGGGCTTTCAAACTTGAATTACAAAGCATTTTTCATGAAGAACACTTGACCTAAACCATAGCTATGTTGCATAACTTCACTTTTCAGGCCTCTTAACTTGTGTTTCACTCCTTAATTTAATGTTTACACATTTGATTGAGCCATTATCCAAGTGCTTGAGCTATTATCCAAAGCAATATTCTATTTTTGGAAGAAATTTACCATTCCATTCTTGTAAAGCAAGCTTTTTATACAAAGTCGATGCATTGAGCTCCTCACTTGTTTTTTATGATCAAACTCCATTATAAAGTGAAGAAGCAACCTCCATGCACCCAACAAACTTAGACCATGCTTGTACTTGAGCCTTGGAACTATGAAAATCCATTTCAACTTGATTTCTCATTTTTAACCAAACCATAACATGTTATCTCAAAATTATGGTTACTTCAAGATGTCAAAACTCTTTCCTATAAATAGAGAGGTCATTTTCAACCTAACACATGAATTCAAAAGCCCTAAAACTCACTAAAACTCCCTAATGTAGCGATAGACATGTTTAAGACTAAGCCATTGGATTCACTTGACATATACAAATCAAAATAAAAATTGCCACCGCGCTTTATTGTTTTCAACGAAATGGGAAAAGAGAGAATAACTCAAAAGAGGGGGGAAGATTCTAGGTAAGGGGGTTGGTTATTCAAAGGGAATGTATTAGCACCCTAAACACCTACGGTACTTCACACGAACCTCTTTGTAAAATTTGTATATTTTGGCTATAAAATGTTGTATAAAAATGGATTGTGGTGGTGAGGAAAGAAGTATATATTTTTTTATGATTTTTGCACCCATCGCGGTTGTGAACCTTTAATGCCTACGTACCACCTTTCATGCAATAGGGGATCAGGGTACACGTAGTTCCTCTTTAAAATTTTTAAAACACAAGTGTGTTAGTTAATTTTATGAGATAAGACATCATCGTCATTGTCCGTGTGGAAAACATACTTACTACCCACAATCACGAGAAAGGAGAATTTGCATCATCTCAAAGTGGGGGATATGGCTTGGATTTTAAAATCAACAAAACCTCTCTCAGCACCAAAGTGGAAAATATCTCTCTTTACTACATATTATATAAGTATGATTGTTTGCATCACTACAAGGATTCACAAGAGTCCAATCTTTTGATAAAAGTTTTAAAGCGAAAGCCAAAGTGGCAAAAATGGTTTAAATGAGATTGATTGACTTTTAGTCTTCTCACAAAAATGTCAAGGTATTATTAAGTTGATTAAAGTTTGTTTATGAAAATGTTTTGAAAATGCATGGACCTAAGTCCAAGTTTATTATGAAAGTGGTCCAAGTTTATAAATAAGAAGTGTTTTCAAAAGGAGGGAGAAGATTTTTGAAATTAAAGAAGATGGGTGGAGAAGAACGGACTATCCTAAAGTATAAGGTAAAATCTAGGGAAAAGAACCGTCTAACAAAACAAGAAGCCAACACTTGACATTATGAGTCAAGATAGAATTCCAATTATTTGGATTTAAACCAAGCAAGGATACTAAACCTCTTGAGAAAAACCAAGTTTTAATTGCGTTAAGTCTTCACAAAAATTGGACAGAGTAATGGCTGTATACAGCTGAATTCCCGATAACATACAAAGCATGTAATCATAATAACCTGCACACAAAGAAAACAAACAACCCAATGTCTTGGGGTAAACCCCAAGAGCTCCAGACAAAATATCCATTAAGGTTACAAGGTCTTCAACAGAGATCAAGGTTTCTATTCCTAAGTCCAAGAAGTCAATCACTCCATAATGCCAATGATAGTAACCAAGTAGGTCAAGTACCATTAAAATTTCTTATGATTCAAGTTGATTATTAGGTATCTTCAAAAAGAAATGAAAAGCTCAAGTGAGCAAAGTTAAACAAGACATAAAAGATAAAGGCGCAAGTGAGCAAAGATAAAAATAGCATGAAATGTAAATACCAAAGTAAATGGTACATAAAGTAAAAGCATAAAATAAAAAAACATAATATAAAGTCAATTGTTAGAAGTTAATGGTTAGTTGGATGACCATCTTGAAAATTGTATTTGGAACTCATTAGAGGATTGGTAGAACCAAAGCCTCTAAAAAACAAGTTGCATTTGCTTTTTGTCAAGTATATAATCCATTTTAAGAATCTCAAAGTAACTTAATGATCAATGATGTTTAAGTGATCCACTTGACCAAAATTGATGAAGTTCCATTAGAGGATTGGTAGAACCAAAGCCTCCTAACAATGGAACTCAAGGTTATTGGATCATAGGGTTCAAATTAACATACTTGGGCTTGCAAATATAAGTTTGGGCCACGAATGATCATTTTCTCAAATCGGGACAAAATTTAGCGCTATGTTAAGTAATCGTAAGTGAACTTATATAGAAGTCGCACCTATTTTGAGGCTGATCAATAACAATCTATGCACCATTTGATTTGAGACATGATATGGAAATCATGCTCCAATAACACTTAGTGCAATAAGAAAGGGATGAGATGAAGAGGGAAGGAAAAAAATGAATAAATCACATTTGAATTAAAATTTAATCAAACTATTATTAAAATCATTCATCCATATTTATGGAGTTAAACTCAACACCATGGATCCAATGATGTTAACAAAGTTCATGATTAAATTTTCAATCCAAGATCATCCAGAAAATATACAAAAATAAAATTGTATTTGAAATAAAGGAATAAGGATTTTAAATTGATTATAGTATGGAGATAATAGAGGAAAAAGAGCAACTATATTCAAATTAATAAAGAAAAATTAAGTAAGGCCATAAAAAAATAATAAATGAACTCAAATATTTTTATAAAATTTTTGACAATTTTTTTAAGTCAGAAACTATTTTTAAAATTAAAAGAAATAGTTAAAATAAATAAAAAATGATAAAAAATAACAAAGTCATAAATAAAAATAAAATGAGGTTACCAATATTTGTCAAAATGTCATTGGATCGTTCCTTATTTTTTTTCAGAATTTAAAAATGCATAAAGGTATTTTTAAACATTTAAAACAATTCAAATGGAATGAAAAATTATATCAAAACACAAAATAAAAATCAGGAATAGAAAAATCAAAAGTATTTTCCATAATTTTTTCCGATTTTTTGGAGTTAAAATGAATTTTCTATAAATTTTTGAAATCTAAAATAATCAAATATAAAAATCAGAAATAAAAAATAAAGTCAAAAATATATGGACCATTGGATGAGAGTCAAAATGCGTTAATAATCAAATTCAAGGGATCTGGCGCACTGTGCATATCAAGGTCATTACTGAATAAAGCACATGATTCAGTTTAAAATCAGAAATCTAAAAATTCCAAATGGCGTTGTTTCATTGGTTGAAGGATGACACGTTGGTCATCTTCAACCTCCAGCCAGTCTCAAAACCAGGTTGCTCAAATTGTAAAATTAGAGCACGAGACCGGTACCATTCGCTTTGTCTCATCAAGACGAAGACAATCACACCTTCATGAAAAACTTATGTAAACTGTAGCTCAAACAATTTGGAATAGAATTTTTGAAAAGGGATTTGAAATTTCATGGTCAAAATGTGCTTCTAGTTAAAAACAAATGTTGCGACTAGAACCAGGATGATGAGAGCTTCACAATAGTATCAAAGTTTGAGAGAATTGGTGAAGGAATCTACCTATTGAAGTTAAGTTGCAGATCTCTAAAATTGGACTTCTGTGGATCAATATAGGTCACGATTCTTGAAGGTAACTGTATGGTTAGCTTCAGAGAAGTTCAATGAAGGTGAATTGACAAAGAAAAATGATTGAGGGATGTTGTAAAAGCAAATTCGAAGTAGCTGGAAATTGGGTTCAAGAGAGAGTTTGGTAGGGTGATCTTGGATGTCTAAGCTTGAGAAAATGAATGGGGGATGACCCTCTATTTAAAGGAGAATGAATGGGATCCTTAAGCGTGTGAAATGATGAAGTTTGGAGGGAAATCGTGTGGGTCTGCAGCATGAACAAAGTGTGACTTGTTTAGCATCAAAACTAAGCCAAATCGTGTGTTTCATGATGCTAAACATCTTTGGAAAGTTGCTAAACATGATTAGAAGCAAAAACGCGTGGAAAACTTGTGATTAGAAGCCAAAACAAAGATTTCAAAATCTGACTTGTGATGAAACTTCAGTTTTAAGTTACCAAATTCAAATCAATGGCATTCTCAACTCAAGGGGTCTTAGGGTCTGATTGTTGAAGCTTTAGAAAGATGAGGTTACAAGCTTTGTAATGGAAAAAAATGAGACAAAATGGTTGCTTGAGCTGAAATTTGCAATGAGTCAAAGTTGGGAAAATAAAGTTGACTTTTCATACTTAGAAAATTTCTAAGCTTTTCTTCAAAAATGACTTGTAATGTTTTTCATCCAAACATGGCCTTCCACTTGAAATTTTATCTTGAACAAAAAACATGGCATGAAGTAGATCTCTCTAATGGTATTTTGAAACTTGAACCATTCAAAATGTCCAAAAATTGAGAGAGTTATGACTTGTTGAAGTTGGCAAAAATTCATGAAATGACCTATAATCTTTTGCCTCCTTAGGGAATCTTCCATCCATTTTCACACTTTGTACTTTGAAGATGGGTTGAAGTTCACACATTCTAGATAATTATGGAAAATTAATGGGTTCAAGGTGATAAAAATTTATCAAGTTATGATCTTTTGAAGTTACATGAAGGGATTTGAGGGTTCATCTGGAGGACTTGTAATCTTTCTTCATCATCAAGTTCCTTACACACAAAATTTCCTTGAGACCTTTGAAGTGATTTGTTAATAACCCTTTTAAGATAAGGATGTCTTTGGAATCACTCAAAAATACCAAAATATGAGCAAGATATACCCCTTTGAAGTTCAAAACCCTAACTCCTAAAGCAAGAAAATACCTTGGGAGAACTTTGCAGTTTTTGATCAACCTTCTTGCACCAATAATCTTATCTTGAAAATTGAGGTTGTTGAGGATGATAATGAGAATTCATAGCAACCAACATCACTCCCGCATCTTGAAAATTGAAGGAGATATGCACTTGTGATCAATGGAGACAAAGACTTGTCCAACTGTGTCAAACTTCTTCAATTAACCCTTGCACCTTTGAACTATTTTTGACAACTTAAGTCATAATGAATCATAATAGACTTTGTCATGATGTTATTTAAAAACATATTCAATAGTGAAGCTTGAACCTCAATGAAGCTTTGTTGAAAAAGGCACATAAATGAACTCATGAACCTATAGATCAATTTGATGGAATGCGTTGTGTTTTCACCTACAACATCAAGAATTAGGGAAACATTCCTTGTATTTGTTGGTTAAAAGTTAATCACTCCAAAACATAGATGATCACAAAATACAAGTCAAGGTGCTTGGTAATTCCCCATGAACAAAACTTAAAGATAAGGAGAAGAGACAAAACCCAGTGTGATCTTGTTGTGATTGAACTGATATGATATGATGAAGGGATCTTAGGGGCAAAAATTGGGGTACAACAACTGCCCTTATTTAAGGGACTTCTATCCGGAGATACGAAGGTTACAATCTTCATGTCGACGTGATTGAAGATACTTAAATATAAAACAAGCACTATTTTTTTCCCTAAGATACCATGCAATATTTATTATTATGAATGCAGATGTACAAATCTAAAGGGACGCAAGACACCACTAGGGATGCAAAAGGTAAAAGGGGAAACAAAAGGAAAACTTTACCAGGAAAATAAATCACTGGTGAAAGAAAGACAAGCCTCTGTTGGGGTAATGCCCAAGATAGGATCCAAAGCATCATCAATTCAAGGATTAAAGATAGAAAGTAAAAGATAACAGTGACTGACAGATGACTACGAACTATCCAAACTTTGAGGGGATAGCAAAAAAGTATCATCGACCCACTGGGGAAAGGGGTGGTAAGATAATACCAGTAAATCTCAAGATGTATCCATTATTCATAACTGGGAACATATGAACTTCTATTGAGTAACAAAATCTTAATGATGAACTACCTTCCATAATGACAAGGCTACCATCCATCATAATAACATTCTCAACAACAGAATACCTACCATAATGACAAGGCTACCATCCATTAGAGTAACAAAATCAACAACAACAAACTACCTTCTATAGTGACAAGGCTACCATCCATTGGAGTAAAAAAATCTCAGCAATAGACTACCTTCCATAATGACAAGGCTACCATCCATTGGAGTAACAAAATCAACAACAACAAACTACCTTCCATAATGACAAGGCTACCATCCACTGGAGTAACAATCTCAACAACAGACTACCTTCCATAATGACAAGGCTACCATCCATTGGAGTAACAAAATATCAGAAATAGACTACCTTATATAATGACAAGGCTACCATCCATTGGAGTAACAAAATCAATAGAAATAGACAACCTTCAATAATGACAAAGATACCATCCATTGGAATAACAATCTCAACAACAGACTACCTTCCATAATGACAAGGCTACCATCCATTGGAGTAACAATCTCAACAACAGACTACCTTCCATAATAACAAGGCTACCATCCATTGGAGTTACAAAATCAACAACAAACTACCTTCCATAATGGCAAGGCTACCATCCATTGGAGTAACAAAATCTCAACAACAACATACTACCTTCCTTAATGACAAGGCTACCATCCATTGGAGTAACCAAATCAACAATAGACTACCTTCCATAATGACAAGGCTACCATCAATTGGAGTTAAAAAATCTCAACAACAGACTACCTTCCATAATGACAAGGCTACTATCCATTGGAGTAACAAAATCAACAACATACTACCTTCCATAATGACAAGGCTACCATCCATTGGAGTAACAAAATCTGAACCTTCTTTAAGAACAATCAGATTCACCGGGGAATTACAGGTTTCTCAAATAAAGAGTCCTGCCATTTGCTGCCATGAGGAGGAATTGCAATAAAAATTTCTTGAAGAAGAAATAACTTCCTGGAGAAATGTCGATATAATTCCTATAGAAATTTCTTGTGCAAAATAAATGCATATTCTCAAACCGGGCCTTGAATCTCGCAAAAATTCAAATAATAATACCGTTGAGGGTGTTCATTCCAACCAAAAATAAATCAGAATGAAACAGTCAACCAAAATACACCTTTTGAGAAATAAACACAAGAGGAAAATTCCATCCCATCCAGACAGGAAGCTGAAAAGAAGGTTGAAACAAAAATCTTCCATGATGGATAATTCAATGGGGAAGTTGAAAGAATGTACACTTTCTATTTAAGGTTGAAATTATAATGGGGAGAGGGTAGTACAACTCTGCAAAACGGGGTAATATGTCAACAAAATATCAATGAATGCAAATGAGAAATGATTTTCTAAATTCAAACATGCAAATGTGTGTGTGAATGCATGAATGTCACCATGTATGCTGACAAACAGACACAGAAAACTGGGGATAACCAAGCGGGGCCACAAATGGGTATAATCAATACTCGGCTAAATCATAATTAGGATGGAATTTCCATAAGAAGAGTAAGCACCAACTGAGGAACAAATTCCTATTGTATAGCTTAACTTTACTGGGGAATAACAACATCAAATTAAATGGAGATGTAACATCTTCCTCTGAGCTTTAACTGGAAACCAAACAAGCTGGATACCAAAGGGGAGTTTGAAGTTCAAAATTCTGCCAGGGTTGACTTCACTAGAGAAGACCAAAATCATCTCGTTGAGTTGTCAGTTGGGGTAGCAAACTGACTTTAATGGGGAGGATAATAATGTATTAGCAAATAATACTTCAAGATACATCTTCAATAATGAGAGTGATGATTGTACCAACTTCTCTAGGGAGAAAGTACGAAAACCTCACAGGGCCAAAATTTCAGAAAATATCTCGCCTCAACATCACCTGGGGAATTTCAAATACTGCAGCAAAAACTTCTGGGGATTTTAAATACAAACCAGCACTTGGTGGGAGAAAACCCAAAAAAAAATGATAACTATCTCAATACTTCTTCAATAAAACACTGCCCTTGCTTGGCTATCGTGCAGATAAACAGAAGGCTAATGTCACCGAAAGGAGATGCTTCGTGAATGATTCCAATCTCAGCAGGTACAGGGAGACAAGACTTTTTACCAAATGAGTGAAGCCTTCACTGGGGAAACTTAGATAGAGTCCTTATTTTGTGAAAACCTTTGAGTTTTATCCGTCCTTGAGATCACTAATTATGTCCTCCTTGTACCTCAAAATTTAAAGCAATTTGCAAATTCTTTTCAAAATAAATAATTTTGTTATTTAATCTGTTTTCTTTGATCATTACTATTAATAATAAATGAAATCTTTATAAGCTAAGTAAAATAAGAATTGCAAAGAATTGGATAAAAGGCTCAAACTTTATTAATAGAATGGTATCCTGCAAATGGCAAGACTCCATAGATGATTACAAGATTTGGAAAATAGTAATATATATTGGAAAAGATACATTGGATTACAATGACCACCATTCTCTCAAGCAACTTTGAATTCCTGAGTCGAAACTTTGGTTGAAGGGTAGAAAGATCTAAGTAGATTGTTGCCTCCTTTGATCAAGTCTTGTTTGATACAGTTACTTGCCAGAAAATCCCTAACTTTTCCTAGGTTGCCCTTGCGGGTTTTCAACCTACCGAGAATCATTTATTCTGTTTTATGTCTCTAACTTTTCCTAGACCGCCCTTTCGGGTTTTCGACCTACCAAGACGCTCCTTTTTGCCTAAACCACCCTTTCGGGTTTTTGTCTTAGCGAGTTGATCTTTTATTTTTCTAGGAAAATTATTTATTGACTGCATCAGCATTCACAGGACGTGGGAATTCCTCACCATCCATTTTTTTAAGAATCAATGCACCACTAGAGAAGGCTTTCTTGACAACATATGGGCCTTCAAAATTGGAAGTCCACTTGCCCCTAGAATCAGCGTTGAAAGACATGATCTTCCTGAGCATGAGGTCGCCTTCTCTGAATTCACGATGTTTAACCTTCTTATCAAAAGCTTTCTTCATACTCTTTTGGTATAATTGACCATGGCACAAAGCCGTCATTCTTTTTTCTTCTACTAATTTCAGCTGGTCAAACCTGTTCTGGATCCATTCAGCCTCTGACAGTTTGGCTTCCATTATTACACGCAAAGATGGAATCTCAACTTCAATGGGAAGCACCGCTTCCATGCCATATACAAGAGAAAACGGGGTTGTCCTTTTTGATGTGCGTACATATGTTCGATACCCATGCAAAGCAAAAGGGAGCATCTCATGTCAGTATTTATAAGTAATCACCATTTTCTGGATGATTTTCTTGATGTTCTTATTGGCCGCCTCAACTGCTCCATTCATCTTTGGTCTGTAGGGAGATGAATTATGATGGTCGATATTAAATTCTTCACAAAGTTCAGACGTTATTTTGTTATTCAGGTTTGAGCCATTGTCGGTGATAATCTTGCTTGGAACACCATACCGACATATGAGGTTGTTCATGATAAAACGCACCACCACTTATTTAGTGACATTAGCATATGAAGGTGCCTCCACCAATTTGGTAAAATAGTCAATTTCCACTAAGATAAAATGATTCCCATTTAACGCCTTTGGTTCATTCATTTTGATCATATCAATACCCAATATAGATAAAAGCCATGGGGAAGAAATAACATTGAGAAGTGTAAGAGGCACATGAATTTTATCAGCATAAATTTGGCACTTATGGCACTTCTTAGCAAATTTGTAACAGTCAGATTCCATTGTCAGCCAATAGTAACATGTCCTAAGCATCCTTTCCGCCATTTAATGTCCATTAGCACGGGTACCAAATGAACCTTCATGAATCGCATGCATTAACATGTCTGCTTTGTGTCTATCCATGCAATTGAGTAAGACCATGTCATGATTTCTCTTATACATTACATCTTTATTAAGTAAAAAGCTACCTTCCAACCTTCTCAATGTCTTTCTATCTTTATTTGATGCACCAATTGGGTATTCCCGAGTTCGGAAGAAATGCTTGATATCAAAATACCAAGGTTTTTCATCTGCCACATCCTTTGCTGTGAACACATGAGTCGGTTTATCCAAATTCCACACTATAATACGAGGCACATAATTCCAAGTGTTAACTTGATACATAGAAACCAAAGTTGCCAAAGCATCCGCCATCTAATTTTCATCTCTCGGGATATGATGGAATTCAACCCTATTAAAGAAGGGTAATAGTCTTCTAGCACAATCTTTGTAGGGGATCAAGCCAGGATGGCGAGTATCCCATTCTCATTTAATCTGATTAACAACCAAAGCCGACTCACCATACATATCTAGAACCTTGATTCTAAGGTTAATGGCCTCCTCGAGGCCCATAATACAAGCCTCATATTCTGCCATATTATTAGTGCAATCAAATGTTAGCCTTACAGTAAAAGAAATATGTGATCCATGTGGAGTAATAATCACCGCACAAATTCCTTTTCCGTAAGCATTCACCGCTCCATCAAATACCATGTCCCAGCGAGATTCAGGATCTGTACCTTCCCCAAGAAAAGGTTCATCACAATATTTTTCTTTTAAGAACATCACATCCTCATCAGGGAAATCAAACTTAACAAATTGATAGTCATCTACCGATTAGTGAGCAAGATAATCCGCCAACACACTGCTTTTTATGGCCTTTTGAGTGTGGTACTCAATGTCGTATTCAGAAAATAGAATTTTCCAGCGGGAAATTCTCCCTGTAAGAGCAGGCTTTTAAAAGATATACTTTATTGGATCCATTCTGGAAATCAACCAAGTAGTATTATTCAACATATATTGTCGCAACCGCTTTGCCGCCCAGGACAGAGTGCAACATGTCTTCTCCAACATAGAATACTGTTACTCACAATTGGTAAATTTCTTACTGAGGTAGTATATGGCATATTCTTTCTTTCCTGTTTCATCTTGCTGTCCCAAAATACAACCTATAGAACTGTCCAACACTGTTAGATACATAATCAACGATCTTCCTTCAACGGGAGGGAGCAAGATAGGAGGCTCAAGTAAATATTCTTTAATACTTTCAAATGCCTTCTGGAAGTCCTCTGTCCATATGCAACCTTGATCTTTCTTTAAAAACTTAAATATTGGTTCACATGTTGCAGTCATGTGGGAGATAAATTTGGAAATATAATTTAGACGCCCAAGGAACCCTCTAACTTGCTTCTCAGTCCTTGGCGCAGGCATTTCTTGAATTGCTTTAACATTGTCTGGGTCAAATTTATTCCCTTTCTGGCTGATAATAAAACCCAACAATTTTCCTGATCGGACACCGAAAGTGCATTTATTTGGATTCAGGCGGAGACAATACTTTCTCAAATGCTGAAACAATTTCAACAAATCCTCCACATGCCCTTATTTGGTCTGTGATTTGACAATCATTTCGTCAACATATACCTTAATTTCATTGTGCATCAGATCATGGAATATGGTTGTCATAGCCCTCTGGTATGTTGTACCATCATTCTTCAACCCGAAGGGCAACACTCTAACAAAATGTTCCCTAGGGTGTGATAAACGTTGTTTTTTTTCCATGTCCTCAAGAGCCATTCTTATTTGATTATATCTAGAAAATCCATCCATGAACGAGAATACTTTGAACTTTGTTGTGCTATCAACCAGCATATCAATATGTGGTAATGGAAAATCATATTTTGGACTAGCTTTGTTTAGATCTTTGTAATCTACGCACATGCGGACTTTCCCATCTTTCTTTGGTACGGGCACAATGTTGGCTATTCATTGAGGATACACTGATGTCATAAGAAAATCGACATTTATCTGTTTTAAGACCTCTTCTTTGATTTTTACTTCCATATCAGGGTGAGTTCTTCTCAACTTCTGCTTGACGGGCGAGCACTCTGGCTTCAAAAGCAAATGATGTTCCACAATATCAGTATCTAGACCCGACATATCTTGGTAAGACCAAACAAAGATGTCCACACACTATTTCAATAGTTCAATCAACCTTTTCTTCACATCAGGATGCAATAATGCTCCAATCTTGACCTCCTTTGGCTCTTCTTCCGAACCCAAATTAATTGTTTCTAATGACTCCTCATGCGGCTGAATGGCATTCTCCTCGTGTTCGAGCAACCGTGGAACCTCTTCTAGAATCTCATCATACTCTTTTTCTTCTGTCCCAAACACATGATATTCAATGTTGGGAGAGGGTGCGGGGTCATTGTATTCAACGGGTTTATTAATTAATCTGCACATGTGATTTGTGATTTCTTTTAGAAACTGACACATATATATCAAATGATTATGCTGATTTATTCACAACATATTCTATTCAAAAAGGTTTTTTTTCTTTCTGATTACCATTTTCCATGAAAAATAAAACAGAAGAATAAAAAAATGAAAGACACAATTTTGAGAATCTAAGATAACTTTTATTCATGATTTTAATGATCACAGCAAACAAATAAGCCCATACAACATTAACTTTCATCTTGGGCAGAATGAAAGCTTTTTGCAAAGAAAAACAAATTACTTTGAGACATGGATGCAAAAAGGAACATCATAAGTGACCCAATTCTGGATTCTGACTCCAGGTGTCACATAATTCGGCACTTCATGATCTTCTTCACCCTTCTCAATAGCATTAACTCCAGAGAAGGTTTGATGGAGGTAGCCTCCGCTGCAGAAAACGTCATGATAACGACTCATATTAGACTTTGGCTTCAAACCTTCATTCTTTCCATTCTTGGTAGAGAATCCTAAACCAACCATGTTCTTGTTTACTGGAGGATCAACAACTTGTCCCCATACTTTACTTGGACCGTTGCGCACAACCTGCTAAGCATCTTTTAATGAAACCATAGAGCTCTCATTCCCCTTTACATTATCAACAGATAGAGCCTGGAAGTGCGTCCCCACAACAGCCTCATCTGCCTCAACAACACTGAAAGATGATAGGTGAGATATCAGTAACGCTTGCTCTCCGTTTATAATAACCACTTTGCCTTCGCGCATAAACTTTAACTATTGGTGCAGTGTGAAGGTGACAACCCCTGCTTCATGTATCTGTGGTCTTCCCAGTAGACAACTATACGCGGGCATAATATCCATGACTTGGAAAGTGATATGGAACATACGTGGGCCTATGTGAATAGGCAGATTGACCTCCCTAATAACCGACTTCCTTGACCCATCAAAAGCTTTGACAATTATTGTAGCGGTAGAAATGTTTAAGACTAAGCCATTGAATTGACTTGACTTATACATATCAAAATAAAAATCACCACCGCGCTTTATTATTTCCAAAGGAATGGGAAAAGAGCGAATAACCCAAAAAGATGGGGAAAGATTCAAGGTAAGGGGGTTGGTTATGCAAAGGGAAGGTATTAGAATCCTAAACATCTATGGTACTCAGCAGGAACCTCTTTGTAATATCTGTATATTTTGGCTATAAAATGTTGTATAAAAATAGATGGTGGAGGTGAGAGAAGAAATATTTTTTTAATGATTTTGGCACCTGTCGCGGTTGCGAACCTTTAGTGCCTACGTACCACCTTTCATGCAATAGGAGATCAGGGTACACGTAATTCCTCTTTAAAAAAAATTTAAAATACAAGTGTGTTGGTTAATTTTATGAGATAAGACATCATTGTCATTGTACGTGTAGAAAACATACTTACTACCCACAATCATGAGAAATGAGAATTTGCATCATTTCAAAGTGGAGGATATGGCTTGAATTTTAAAATCAACAAAACCTCACTCAACACCCAAGTGGAAAATATCTCACTTCACTACATATTATAGAAGTATAGTTTTTTGCATCACTACAAGGATTGACAAGAGTCTAATCTTTTTGGAGAAAATTTTAAAGATAAGAGCCAAAATGGCAAAATGGTTTGAATGAAATTAATTGACTTTTAGTCTTCTCATAAAAATGTCAAGGTATTGTTAAGTTGATTGAAGTTTATTTATGAAAATGTTTTGAAAATGCATGGACCTAAGTCCAAGTTTATTATGAAAGTGGTTCAAGTTTAGAAACAAGAAGAGTTTTCAAAAGGAGGGAGAAGATTTTTGTAATTAAAGAAGATGTGAGAAGAAGAAGGGACTGTAAGTACGAAGTGCGCCTAAGAGGGGGGGGGGGGGGGAGGGTGAATTAGGTACTTTAAAAATTATGGTTTTTAGTGATGATGGTTCTTATTTTTCTGGTTAAAAGTGAGTTTAGGAAAGCTTAAAAATGCAGAAAAATAAAGAGACACGGGCGATATATCCTGGTTCCCCTCACATTCTGAGAGTACTCCAATCCCCTTTCAACATGATAGAGATTTCCTTATTGTGGCAAACTTAAACAAAGAACTACCAAGTAACCAAGAACAATCCTCTTGGACCAAGAACAATCCTCTTGAATTTTAACTAAGTTATCTATGAGAACAATCCTCTCAATGTAACTACACTTGTATCCAACAAAAGACAAGATTTCAAAAAACACTTAAACTTATTTCCAACAATCCTGGACAAATAAGTAAGTAAATATCAATTTTTTGAGTTTGAGTGAGTAGAGTAATATTGATCACTTAGAGTGATTTAACAATGTATGATCTTCTCTTCCAATAATATTATTGTACAATGACTCAAGATATATTTTCTCAAAGTTTTCTGTTTGTTAATGTATGAAAATATGCAGAAAACTTATGCATGAAGGTGAAGGAATGCTTGAGTTTGTATTTTGAAATTTCATAAAATGTTTATGGAAGAGGTGTTGAAATAGATTTTGAAATTGAATATTTATATGTTCATAACACCCTTTTGAAACAACATGAAGTTCTGAAAATGTATCATGAATAAAAGCCAAGTTTGAGTGAAAAGTTTCAATGAAAAGGCATGATGAACATGCATGTACAAAGCTGTTGTTTTTCAAAATCGTGCAGCATGCAATCGATTGCACCCTTTGTGTAAATCGATTGCACAAGGTTTCAACAACTATTTTTTCAAAACTTTTAAGAGTGCAATCGATTACACTATCAATGCAAATCGATTGCATGCAAAGTCAGTAGCAAAAAGTAAGTGAGTGCAATCGATTGCACTAGCAATGTAAATCGATTGCATTGAGAAACAGAAGCAAACATTTTGAAAATTTTAAGTATGCAATCGATTGCACAAGCAATGTAAATCGATTGCACAGAGAAACATAACCAAAAGATCTGAAAGCTTGAAGTGTGCAATCGATTGCACTAGAAAGTAAATCGATTGCATGCAAGAGAAAGTGAAATTTTAACTTTGAAAAACTTAAGTAATGATTTTTTTAAACATTTCTTTTTCATTTTTGAGCATCTATATCTTAAGATCAAAGTAGATAATATTATTATACCTTTAAAGTTGTTGAGATCTTTGAATGAAGATATTAACCTTAGATGCTTTGATCTTGATCAAAAATCTTTGCCTTCTTTGTTAGCCATGGTTTGTCTTCATCAAAACAAAATCTTATTTGTGAAGCTTGATTTTACATTCTCCCCCTTTTTGATGATGACAAACAATCTTGCTTTATGCGATGTACTTTCCGGAAGAACTTCTCCCTCTAAGATGCAAAACTCCCCCTATGTAGGAGAGGGTTGGAATCTTATATGTTTCTTCATCTTGATTGGAGAGTAACTTAAAAAATTAAGACACGGAAAATACAAGCATAAAGTACCACACATCTTTCTCCCCCTTTGGCATTATCAAAAAGAAGGGAAAGATGCCTAAAGAAAATAATAATAGAGCAATATATTGAGAAAATTTTTAGAATTAAAACAGTAGCACAAATTGTTTGAGGATTATACAGAAATTTGAACAAACAAAACATTGAATAGCAAGACAAGAACATAACAGAAAAACAGATAGCCATAACATTAAGGGTGATGCATGTCTGGATGGTTATTGTGATACGGTGGCCAGAACCGGGACTGTTTTTAGGAATTGTTGGTTTGCATTTTGCGTTTGTGTTTGCAAAATGTCACGGTAAGCAATAGTTGCCACCGACTTTTATTTTATCCAACAAGGAAAGGAAAAAAGCACAGAAAAATTCCTTTTTTGAGATGTTTGTGTACGGGGGGTAGATTATAGAAAGGGAAGGTATTAGCACCCTTTCTATCCGTAGTTATCTACAGGCTCTTAGGTACTTGCTCATCATTTTCAAAATTGCTTCTTTGTGTGCTTGTGTGTTTTGAAAAGTTTTTGTTTTGACTTTGATTTAACTCTTGCTTCTGTCTTCAAGAGTGTAATGAAGTGTTTTTGAAAACTTTGTTTGTAAAGGAGTGTAAGTGTGGAAAAAGTTTGTTTGGATTGAGCAAGTACTTAAGAACTAATCTACCTACTCGAAAAAAGAATTGTTCTATGTTCTTTTCCTTTAGACAGCGCTATCCCACTATTAGTGAGTAGGTAGCACCATCGTTGGAGTTTGAGGGTCAATTCAAAAAGGGACGTACGGTCACTAAAGCAATGTTAGGACATCTTAGTAATAACCCTAATGTATTAGATCAATTATCTGAGGCAACAATATCCGAGGCAACTTTGATCTTTGGACAAAAGGAAGACCACTAAAGCATCCTATACCTAATGACTGTTTACCGAAGGCAACCAAATGGTAGTGTACCCTAGGAGCGCGCATGTGCGAGTGGTTCAATTTTAGATTATTTATCTTTGCACATTTAGGGTTTGCTAACTGTTTTAAAGTTTTGCATACATTCTTGTCATGCATCATAATATCATTCATCTAACAGTTTAATATTTTGCGGAATTAAAAGTGCGGAAATTAAACTAAGCTATTACAAGGCTTCAGGTATTTACATAGCTAAAAACAAACCCTTAAAAATAAAGCGATAAATGAAAGTAAAAGTCCTAATTTAAACTATTACAACTAGTGAGCAGTTACAATAATAGGGTAAAAATGAAATAATAAAGCACGCGCGAGGAAATTAGAACGAAAGAGAACTAGGGTTTTGACCCTTTCTAACCTAATTAAAAGAAAAATTGTTTTTCTTGTTTTTAAGAAAAGAGTTAGGTTTTAAATTTAAATATACAATTAATTAGCTAATTAATTTAATTAATGAAAATAAATAAATGGCCTATTTTTTGTGTTTTTGTTATTTTAAGAAAAAGAAAATATAATTAAATTTAGACAAAACCCTAATTTTCTAATTATTTGTTAATTTATTTGCAAAAAGAATTAAAGTTATCTAAAATTAGCAACCTAATTAAATTAATTTAATTTTGATAAAAAATAAATATCCTAAATTTAATTTGGATGAAAAAATATTTTTTGTGATTTTTTTTTATAAAAAGAAATCTTTATTTTTGTTAGTGAAATAAATAAACTAAATTAATTAAAACAAAATGTAAAAGAAAAAGATTAAAGAAAACTGGGCCTGAAAGTAATTTGGAGGGGGTGCAGATAGCATTTCTAGCCCAAAAAGGGAAGCCCCACGTTGACTCTTTGCAATCCCATGCCACGCGTTTGACCAGGCGTTTGGTGCTCCTTCATGATGGCCCTTGGATTTGGCCATCTGACTACCTGGCAGACTGGATTGTGAGGGCGTATGGTGGACCTTGGACTTGTAAGCGCGTGGAATCTGTAGAAAGAATTCAAGAAAAATGCAAAAGTTGGAGGCAGGGGTCGAACCCCTGACCTCAAACACCCCAACGCCTTAACGCTTGCCTGGCTACCACTGGGCCATTTGTGTTAGTTGTTATAATAATACAAAATAATAATCAAATATTAAAAAGGCCATATATATATCGATTCAGTGCACGTTTTTTCAAATATGCGAATGGTTATTCGCCACGTCTTCATCTTCTCTAAGGATCCATTGGTAAAAGTTGAACACTTTTACCTACGGACATATGTCCGTAGCTACAGGCCTGCACATTCTCAAAATCAATTATAGGCAAGATAAATCAAAACTAACGCCATGAATAGCTTCGTCTGGACCTACTGAGTTCAATGGTAGCCCTTTCATGGCCCAATTTTGCCTGTAAACTAAAATCCCAAATCGAAGCACAAAAACCTAGCAATGGCGAAATCTTATACATGCCATGAAAATGAAATTAATTGTTACAGAAAGCTTGCAAATGTTCTAAGGATCAAGAATATATGATCGTTTCATGCTATAGATGCCAGGATTATGAAATTCGAATTCAAGAAAGAAGCAATGTCGTGACTGACTTACAGCGAGATATAGGGCCTGAAAGTGCTTGTTTTGGATTGGTTCTACTTGCTGGTGATCCCAGGAAGCGATTGGGATGGTCAAAGGATCTTGAAATTGCTTCAAAGTAGGAATTCGTGTTTGCACTTTTTCTTGTTTTTTGCAAGTTTTGTTCTTGATGCTGCGCCTCCTTCCAGCCTTCCTTTGGGTCTACAAATACTCCTTATGTATTGAGGAGTGAATTAAGGTTGAAAACCTGGCCTAAATCTTCCTCCATCAATGTCTTTGATCTTGATTTGATTCACTTTAAAATCATTCTAAAAATATCCTAAAACTAATCTTTTTGTGCACTCCAAGCCTTTACACGAATTTGATCTCATGCTAGCTGGAATTTAATACCTGAAACATGTATCAAATCTTGAGATTTCAATATTTTGGATTTTCTATGATTTATTTTGATTTAAATTAGTTAAATTCAAATAAAAATCAAAATAAATAATAAAAACAAGATAATGACAAGTGTCAAAGGCTAGGGCTCGTGGACCATGATGCCAACTCAAAACAAGTGAAAACGTTTGGGCCCATTAAGCAAAATTTGCAATTTTAGGCATAGTTGACTTTTGACAATTTTGCAAAAAAGGTCAACTTCACAAATGCATAACTTCCTCAATTTTGACTCTTTGAAGGTGTTCCTTTACTTTTTAGAAATCTTGAGATGTTATATAAGCAACCCTTTTGGTCTAATCTCAATTTGATATTCCATGCTCATGTATGAAGCTTTGACAAAAAAGGTGTTTTTGTTGACTTTTCAAAATGACCTATAATGTCCAAATTCATAACTTCTTGTGAGTTCATATTTTGAACTTGGGAGATGAAGATGGATTGTAGAGCATGTCATCCTATTCAAAATGAGATTTGGATGGGTCATTTCTCATAAAGTATGAGAAAGTTATGCTTGATCAAAGTTGAGTTGACTTTTCCTACAAAACCCTAATTTAGCAACGTTTGGTTCTTGATGAATTGTGAGCAATCCTTGATGAATCATGATCAACCCTTGATCAAATGATTAAATGTACTTCAAAATTAGGATGTTTACAAAAAATCTTGAAGTTTGACTGTATGTGGGCCACAGTTGACTTTTTCCCCAACATACTCGATTTTTAGGCCTTTGAGCAATTGACTGAGCAAACTTCGTCTGCAAGGCTTGAAACTTGACATGGATGATATTGAGAACATATTAGGACAAGGGTAAGAATTTGGTATCTCTTGGACTCAAGTATCTTGATGCAACATGAAACCTTAATTTGAGGTAGACTGCCTTAGGAGAGAGCTTGTCTGGTCAACCCTTGAACTTCCTTGAGCAACTTGAGGATCTTTCTTGAAATGTTTTGAGAAATATGGGAGGGAAAATTTTGGGGTACAACAGCTTCCCCTGTTCAATCTTCTTAAACCTGAAGATTTAGACTGACTTGTCTGCCTTTCGTGATCTGAGGGTTGAAGATGATTGAACACTAGAGTGCCCAGAAATTTGCACTCGCATGAAGTGGTACTTGTCTTGTGATGTCGGGAATGGGCTTAAAGACACCATTTGGAGATTGATGATGGGAGATGGGCTTAAAGATGCCATCCGAAGGAGTGTCGATCGCATAAGAGATTCCTTAGCGAGAGCTTGTGTACCTGTTGTTGAGGAAGATTCCGCTGGGGAATGCTGATCTCTGTCTTGAGAGAAATAGAACTTTAGGAGCTTTGGTCGTCCGTTATTCTACTGGTGAATCGTCTTTGTTTGAATTTTAGGAGCTTCGATCGTCCGTTATTCTATTGAGGAATCATCTCTTAGTTGAAGAGGTGAGAATGAACTACTATCTAGTCGTGATCCAGGCTTCATAGTGATAAGATCGGTTGTTATCTAGTCGTAATCCAGGTTTTACAATGACTTATTGGAGAGATGAGATTAAACTTGCTATCCGGTCATAATCCAGGCTTCACAATTTCTCGATTCTTATCTGGTCGTAATCCAGGCTTCAGAAGGGATTTAGTTGTTATCCGGTCGCCTCTGGGCTTCAACTTGTATTTAGGGCATACTAATATCCGGTCGACTCCGGGCTTCTTAGTAATTATCCAGGTAAAATAGCTATTTGGTCAAAATCCAAGCTTCGCAATGTCTTGTACCACTATCTGGTCGTAATCCAGGCTTCACGATATGTTATACCATTATCTGGTCGAATCCAGGCTTCATGGTGTTCTGTACTGCTATTTGGTCGTAATCCAGGCTTCACAATACCTTACTTCTTATCTGGTCGAAATCCAGGCTTCAGAAGAAATCAAGTGGTTATCCAGTTGCATCCGAGCTTCCCTTTGACTATTGGACCTACTAATATCCGGTGGAATCCGAGCTTCATAGTAATTGGTCGGGTAAACTGCTATTTGGACGTAATCCAAGCTTCACAGTGTCCCTTACTGTTATCTGGTCGTAATCCAGGCTTTAGTGTCTTTTACCGCTATCTGGTCATAATCCAGGCTTCACGATGTATTATACCACTATCTGGTCGAAATCCAGGCTTCATGGTGTTCGGAGAAATCAAGATACTATCCGGTCGAATCCGGGCTTCATGACTTGTATTAAAGATATACCACTATCTGGTCGTAATCCAGGCTTCGTAGTATTCTCGGTTGCTATCTGGTCATAATCCAGGCTTCACAACGTCTTCTACCATTATCTGGTTGTAATCCAGGCTTCATGGTCTTGTATTTCTATCTGGTCGTAATCCAGGCTTCACAATAACTTGTTGAGCTGCTATCCGGTTGTAATTCGGGCTTCACGGATTGTGTCTATGATATACCATTATCTGGTCGAATCCAAGCTTCATGGTACTTGCTGAGCTGCTATTTGGTCGTAATCTGGGCTTCACGGCTTGTGTCTATGATATACCACTATCTGGTCGAATCCAGGCTTCATGGTAATTTGTTGAGCTGCTATCCGGTCGTAATCCGGGCTTCACGGCTTGCTGGGGATTAAACTATTATCCGGTCGAATCTGGGCTTCATAGCTTGCTTTTAAGAGATACCATTATCTGGTCGTAATCCAGGCTTCGCGGTAGTTTGATACTGTTATCTGGTCGTAATCTGGGCTTTACAATATGCTGTAGAAATCCAGATACTATCCGGTCGTACCCGGGCTTCATAGCTTGAGTTTTGTGAAAATTTGATTGTATCTTTCCTGAAAGGTAAAGGTTAGCTGTATGTAATGCATGATATGTATCAGGAAATGATGTTCTCAAAATAAATGAGATTGTGCTGTATGATGCGTATATGCATGTCATGATGTATGGATGTGTAATGTTTTTATGATGTTCTCTAACTGGGGAAAATAAATTCCGGATCGCTGCTGGAGAATATGAAGAGTTTCGCTCGCTGGGGATAACGACCGAAGATGATTGGGAGAATGATCCTGCTGGAGAATACATTGGTGAGAGAATGACTCTGTGGGGAAGAAATGCTCTACCGAGGATTTGCTGATCTTGGAGAAATACCCTCGGCTGTGGATGAATTACCGTTGCTGGCGATGGTAAATTCTGTTGGGGATAAAAATTTCCTGTTTGTGAAAGAAATGAACTCCGCTGGGGATAATCTTTTAGTGGTGACTTCACTGGGGATAATCTTCCAGACTCTACTGGGGATAATCTTCTAGTGCTGGTGATAGATAAACCCTGCTTGGGGAGAATCTTACTGACTCATTCGCAGTTGCGAGCCTCAGTTGGGGAGAGTTGATAATACTGTATTCTAGTACTTCCTACTCTGCGGGGAGTGTATGTATTCCAGTCATATTCTTCAGCTAGATCTATCCTTGTACCTGGTGAATAAAACAACTGTAAGGTCTGGACATTTCTTGTTTGCCCCTGTTTCTGATATTACGAGTAATCGTCTTTTGTTTCGCATGTAAATATTTATGAGCAACAATTATTGTCAAATGCATATATCAAATATGAACATTGGACGTTCTTTGCAAAACAAGACAGAAAAAGGAAAAACAATTTGAAATTTCTTTGTGAAAATGAATCGTATTGACTTTGGAGTTTGGCCTGTAAATAGGCGTTTTGTACAAGAGGCTAACGTCCTAGTAAGAGAACACCGCCGAAAGATAGAATTTATACAATTTGTGAAAAACAAAGAAAAACAGCTATGTGAACAATCCCACTAGGTTCCAACTCTGCTATTGCCTTTATGTCTTTGAGCGTCTCATCACTTCGCTACTTGGTTGAAGGTAGATCAGATTGATTAGTGCCGTCCGAGCTTGATAGTCGATACTGAAGTATGGTTGCAAGGTGATCCAATGAGACATAGTGTTACGCTTTGATCCCTAATTTTTGCCTGGACCGCCCTTTCGGGTTTTCAGTCCATCGGGATACCCTTTTTTGCCAAAGCCTCCTTTTCAGGTTTTCGACTTGCCGGGTGTACATATTTTTTTTCATTTTCATCCCTTATTTTTTCCCGAACCCTTTTGGTTCGCCGGGAAGCCCTTATTTTTGCCTAGACCAGTCAACCTAGCGGGTCTTTGATTATGCGTAGTATTTTTTCACTATGTCTGCATTGACGGGGTGAGGAAGGTCGTCACCGTCCATGGTGGTTAGAATCATAGCTCCTCCTGAGAAAATGTTCTTAACCACAAATGGCCCTTCATAAGTAGGGGTCTATTTTCCCCTAGGATCACCTTGCGGCAGTATGATGCGTTTGATGACCAGATCCCCGACTTGATACTATTGTCGTCTAACTTTCTTGTTAAATACCTTGATCATCCGTTTTTGATACGTCTGACCATGACAAATAGCAGTAAGTCTTTTTTCGACAATTAAATTCAACTGATCAAGCCGGGTCTGGATCCAGTCGTCTTCGCTCAAACCCGCATCCTTCATATTCCGAAGAGAGGGTATCTGAACTTCAATGGGAAAGACTGCTTCCATACCATATACCAAAGAATAGGGTATTGCCCCTGTTGAAGTCCGTGTTGAGGTACGGTACCCATGAAGAGCGAATGGTAACATCTCATGCCAATCTTTGTAGGTCACCGTCATCTTCTGTACAATCTTCTTGATGTTCTTGTTAGCCGCTTCAACAACCCCATTCATCTTCGGCCGGTAAGGAGAAGAGTTGTGATGTTGTATCTTGAACTGCTTGCAGAGCTTGGTGATCATTGTATTGTTGAGATTTGTACCATTGTTCGTAATGATCCTCTCTGGTACACCATATCGACAGATCAAATTGTGTCGAATGAACCGTGCCACGACATTCTTGGTTACAGTAGCAAAGGAAGCTACCTCAACCCACTTCGTGAAATAATCAATAGCTACCAGGATGAATCGATGCCCATTAGACGTAGTAGGTCTGAACTCTCCAATCATATCGATGCCCCACATCGCAAAAGGCCAAGGTGCTGTCAAGACATTTAGAGGAACTGGAGGTATGTGCACTTTATCAGCATAGACTTGGCACTTATGACAGTTCGAGAATGTTGATAGCAATCGGCTTCCATGGTGGACCAATAATATCCTACCCGTAGGATCTTCTTTGCCATGGTATGTCCACTGGAATGAGTCCCGAAAGTACCTTCATGTAACTCTGCCATAATCTTTTCTGCCTTGTTCTTATCCACACATCGCAGTATGGTTGAGTCATGGTTACGCTTGTAAAGGATACCATTACTGATGAAGAACTTTTCCGCGAACCTCCTCAGAAATTTCTTGTCATTAACAGATGCACCCTCGGGGTATTCTTGAGCCTCAAGATATCTCTTTACCTTGGGAAACCAGGGTTTATCTGTTACCTCTTCAGTCTCGATATCACAGCAATGTGAGGGTTCATCCAACCTCTCGATGGTAATCTGGGGAGCTTCATTGTCCCACCTGACCTTAAACATAGAAGACATAGTAGCTAGCGCGTCCGCCAACTGGTTCTCCTCTCTTGGGAAATGTTCAAAGGTTATCTCCTCGAAGTGTGGAAGCAATGTCAATACATACTCTTTGTAAGGAATAAGATTTGGGTGTTTCGTATCCCACTCGCCTTTGATCTGACTGAACACTAGAGCAGAATCTCCGAATACACTCAAGAACTTAATCCTTAGGACAATAGCTGCTCGAAGGCCCATGATGCATGCTTCATACTCCGCCATGTTGTTGGTGCAGTTAAAACATAATCGGGCGGTGAACGGAGTATGACAGCCTTCAGGAGATATAATCATGGCGCCAATGCCGTTACCCAAAGCGTTTGAAGCTCCATCAAAGTACATAGACCATCGGGATCCCTCCTCAGGTCCTTTATCCGGTCCAGGTGTCTCACAGTCGGTCACCAACATGATATTCTAATCCGGAAACTCGAAATTCATAGACTGGTAATCATCCACTTCCTGATGCGCCAAATGATCTGCCAACACACTTCCCTTGATTGCCTTTTGGGTTGTGTATTGGATATCATACTCAGTCAAAATCATCTGCCATCTTGCTATTCTTCCGGACAAGGCAGGCTTTTCGAAGATATACTTGATTGGATCCAGCTTTGATATCAATAGAGTAGTGTGAGTCAGCATATACTGTCTCAGCCGGCGAGCAGCCCATGCCAAAGTGCAGCAAGTTTTCTCAAGCAGTGAGTATCGGGTCTCACAGTCGGTAAACTTTTTGCTAAGGTAGTAAATAGCATGCTCTTTTCGGCCAGACTCGTCATGCTGCCCCAGCACGCACCCCATTGAATTGTCGAGTACTGTCAAGTATAAAATCAAAGGTCTCCCTTCAACAGGAGGCATCCGAATAGGTGGCTCTTGGAGATATTCTTTTATCCTTTCGAAAGCGGCTTTACATTCATCATTCCATTTTACCACTTGATCTTTCTTCAATAGCTTGAAGATTGGTTCACAAGTAGCAGTCAGGTGTGAAATGAATCGGGCAATGTAATTCAACCGTACCAAAAAGCCTATGACTTCTTTTTCTATTCGGGGAGTCGACATCTCCTGTATAGCCTTCACCTTTGCCGGATCCACTTGAATGCC
This sequence comes from Vicia faba, assembly GCA_948472305.1. Taxonomy (NCBI): domain Eukaryota; kingdom Viridiplantae; phylum Streptophyta; class Magnoliopsida; order Fabales; family Fabaceae; genus Vicia; species Vicia faba. The sequence goes on from OX451741.1 coordinate 388,767,541, forward strand.
TTTATCACTAACGACGAAATCCAACAGCTTACCAGACCTCACTCCGAAGGTGCACTTGTTCGGGTTTAACCTTAGCTTGTACAACTTCAACCTGTCAAATAACTTCTGAAGATGGTCAAAATGTTCTTCCTCAGTTTGGGACCTGGCAATCATATCATCAACGTAAACCTCAATCTCATGATGAATCATGTCGTGGAACAAAGCGACCATGGCGCGATGATACATTGCCCCAACATTCTTCAACCCGAAAGGCATGACTTTGTAGCAAAAGGTACCCCACTGTGTAAAGAAGGTTGTCTTCTCCATGTCTTCGGGAGCCATCTTAATCTGATTGTAACCAGAAAAACCATCCATAAAGGAGAAGACTTTATGTTGTGCGGTGTTGTAGACCAAAACATCTATATGAGGCAGAGGAAATCATTCTTGGGACTCGCCCTGTTCAGATCCCTATAGTCCATACACATACGAACCTTACCATCTTTCTTCGGCACCAGAACCACATTGTCAACCCACTGCGGGTAAGAAGTAACTGCTATAAAACCGGCATCAAACTGTTTCATAACCTTAGCCTTGATTTTCTCAGACATTTCTGGGCGCATACAACGCACTTTCTGTTTTACTGGAGGACAGTCTTCTTTGGTTGGCAAGCGGTGAACCACACTATCGGTATCCAACCCAGGCATATCTTCATAAGACCAAGCGAAGATCTCAACATAGTCACGCATCATCTGTATTAACCGTTGCTTGACACTAGGCTCCAGATTTGCACCTATCTTGACCTCTTTCTTGTCTTCTTCCGTACCCAAATTGACTGATTCCATCGGCTCTTCATGCGGCTGTATGGCCCTCTCTTCCTGAAGTAACAGTCTAGAAAGTTCCCCAGGCACTTCACAATCATCCTCACCTTCGTCCTCGGCTTGGTTGATCGGATTTTTGAAGTCATAACTGGAAGTAGCAGAGTCGTTATCAGTGGGATCCAGAGTGGATGTAGACCTGTATTATGATATGTGAGTGTGTGTAAGACAAATAGCTGTTTTGATAAAGTGCAAGATAGAAAAGAAAAACAAGGATCGCAAAATTTGTAATGCAAGAAAAACATCCAATGCTTTATTGATGATATATGGAAATGACACATAATAAGCCCTCACAAACAAAGCCACGGTGTCTTGGGCAAGGCATCGGGCCATAAAAGTTTCAAATTGTTTGTTACAAGCCTCAAAACAAAAGTCTATTACTGTGTAATAAAAGAAACAGGCATGAAGTCCTTCGCCGTCCAATTGTTCAAGCCACCGTCGGTAGTCGGGTAAATCCAGCTGTCGAAATCTGACTCTTCATCATCATCTTCAATTGCATTCACTCCCGGATTACTGATACGCATGGGAGGTCTTCCAATCCGTGCATGTCGAACAACCCTTTGAGCTTCTGCAGTAAAACCCAAACCAAACTTGTTAGTCTTGTGTGCAAAGTCAGGGAGTTGGCCCCAATTCGCACACCCACCTTTTTCAACAACAGCCCTAGCATCCTTGAGAGAAGCCATCTTCATCAGAGGTTCGTCAACAGCAATTTCAGTCGACGCCAGAGTCTGTGGGACTTCTTCAAAGTTCTGGCACGGGGTTTCAATGAACTCCCCATCCATCTCCACATACCGAAAAGAGTTAAGGTGGCTTAGCATGTACTCCTCCTCACCCTGAACCGTAACAATCTTCCCCTTCACTGGATATTTTAACATCTGATGGAGCATAGAAGTTACTTCCCCAGCCTTATGAATCCATGGGCGACCCAACAAACAAGAATAAGATGGTCAAATGTCCATCACATAGAACATAGACGCAAAAGTCTGGGAACCAACCTTAACAGGGACGTCTACTTCTCCGTGCACCATCCTTTTGGACCCGTCAAAGGCCCTAACCACAATATTACTTGGCTTCAGAACCAACCCTTCACAATCCAGCTGATCTAATGCTTTCTTGGGTAAAACATTTAATGAGGACCCAGTATCTACCAGCACGTGGGCCAAAGTAGTGCCCCTGCACTCGATCGAGACATGCAGAGCATCATTGTGATTCCTTCCTTTTGCAGTCAGATATGCGTCGGAGAAACCCAACCCGTTGTCAGCGGTCAAACTAGCCACACAATCTTTGAATTGATCAGCAGATGTTTCCTGCGGCACATGCGCAGTTTTAAGGAAAGAAATTAAAGCCTTTGCATGGGCTTCTGAGCACAACAATAAAGATAACATAGAGATCTTCGACGGGGTTTTCCCCAGCTGTTCGACTACGTTGTAGTCGCTTTTCATGATAATCTTCAGAATTTCCTCTATCTCCTACCTAGAGGTTTCAACAATGAATTTTTTAGGTGCCTCCATCCGGGCGGGCTCACCTGTAACTTCTTTGCCCCGAGTGTCAGATGACTCGGCGACAAGGTTGATAACTGGTGTAAGAATCGGAACAGCAGCTGATGTACTGGCAGACGAAATGACAACAGGCTTTTGAATAGTTGGAGGAGAAATCTCAGGAGAGAAAAGTCTTCGGCTTCGGGTGACGTTGCTAGACCCGAAAATATTGCTGACATCAGTATCAACCTCTTCAACTTTCAAGTCTTGTTTAATCCCATGATAATACACATCGGCCCCATAATGCCACGGGACAGCCTTATCCGAAGTGTACGGGATAGGACCAGGGATAGTAATGATCAATGGAGCAACTCTTGGAACAGATGTAATCCTAACAGGCTTTCTCGAGGAAACCTTGGAAGGATTGGATGAAATGGTTACTATGGAAACATCTTCAACAGGAAATAATGGAACCAAAGTTTTCTCGAACAAGATTTCTTTGTTATCCATCAGGCGTTGAACACCTAACTTCAATAAACGACAACCAGCAGGTAGGATGGAACATAGGTGGCAACCTTCTCCACAACCCGGAAATAAACCGGCCAACAATAGGTTCTTCTTAACGGTCATCAACGGAGTGGAAATGTCTTCCACGGAGGTCACAAATGGATCATCATCCACAACATTTACTCCATGCCTGGGCATGAGAGCAGTCACGACATTAGGCTTTTCTGGTGTGTCAAACTCAATTTCCTTAGCTTCAATCAAGTCTTACACCTTATTCCTCAAGGCCCATTAGTTGTTGGTATCATGCCCTGGGCTATCAGAGTGATAGGCACAGCAGGCGTTCAGATTATATAGCGGAGATGTGGTACTAGGATTCTTCGGAGCTTCCCTCAGAGTTACCTGGTTAGTCTTCAACAATTGTGGTAAGATTTGAGACAATGTCATACTGAGCCGAGTATACTGTCTTTGCGGTCTCTCTACTCTTTGCTGATTGTTGCGTTGTGGGGCAACAATAGGTCTTGATATTACCACCGCATTCACTGTTTGGCGGTGGTCAGGTCAATTTTGGCTCCTTGAGCTGTAAACGGCACTAGCTTCCTTCTTGAAAGGCTTCTTTTCTATACTCGATGAAGCACCTTTCTGTATCTCACCACTTCTGATACCAGCCTCTACTCTCTCCTCAGTCATAATCAATTCAGTGACCCCAGACGATGAACTACCGATCAAATGATTGAAATACAGACCAGATAAAGTCCCAAGAAACATATCCACCAACTCTCTGTCAAACAAAGGGGATTGTACTCTTCCCGCCAGATCTCTCCACTTCTGAGCGTAGTCCTTAAAACCTCCGCTCGCACCCATAGACATACCCTGAAGTTGAGTACGCATGGTTTGCAAGGTCGGCATAATACTGGTATTGCTTGTAAAAAGAAGAAGCAAGGTCCTCCCAGTTGCGGACATTAGCTCCTTCCAGTTGATAGAACCATTCAAGTTGAGTCCCTGACAGACTATCATGAAAGAAATGGACCCACATGTTCCTATCAGCAGTATAGGGTTGAATCTTTCTGACGTATGAGCGGAGGTGGAGCTTTGGACAAGATACCCTATCATACTTAGCAAAGACAGGTGCTTTAAACTTGTGTGGGATCACCACCCCAGATGCTAATCCCAGATCTCCAAAATCCAAACCGGGAACCTTCTGGATCTCCATGGCACTCAGACGGTCTTCAAGTTGCTTATACCTATCCTTAGCAAGAGGGTACTGTTCATCATCAAAATCAGTGTCATTGTTAGAAACCACAGGGCTAGGACCCTTCCTTTCTTCTTGATTCTCTCCTCCTCCAGATGAATGAGACAGATCAGCTTCCTGTCGCAAATTGTTCCCGAATCTGTGACCCATATTCAGCAGAACCACCCTCTTCTTCTTCTTCTTCTTCTTCTTGTCCTTCGAGATGAGAGTCTTCAAATCTTGTTGACTCTTGGCCAAGTTCAAGAACATTTCCTGGAACTGAGCATTCTGAGCTTGAAGAGCCTTAATAGCTTGATCAGTAGGTGTTTCAGAAGACGTTTTATGCTGAAATAAACAACGAAGAAGATAAGAAACCTGTAAGGGTACCTGTAATGAGGTGCATGGTAATGGAATGCGTATGAAATGATTTCAAAGACTTAGGGAGATTCAAATTTGTAAACCAAAATAAAACACACTTTATTAGATTAAAACTTGTAACAATGTTTAACAAATTCCTTTAAGGCGTTACAAAAGAAACAAACTGAAAAGCAAATCTAAACTAGAAACAATAAAAGAAATCAGAAGTCCCATGGTCGTTTTCCTTTCGTGCTGACATAATCGTTGATTGTCCTCTCATTCTCAAGCTGCCTTGTAAGCTTCAGGATCTTCCTCTCCTGCTCATGATACTTCTCCCTGTAGGTATCCCGTTCTTCCTTTAACTGGATCCAAGATCTCTTCTATGCCCCCAGATCAGTAGGCGTATAGGGACGGAGGACTGTATAAGGAACCCCTTCTTCATCAGTATGCTCTACAATCACCGGCAAAACAACTTCATATGGCATCCACAACTTTTAAGCACAGGCTCGAACCCACTGGAGATAAGGTTGCATCAGGAGAGAAGTCTTCAGTCCTAGCTCATGTGGGTCAGACCTATTCACCCCCAAGCTCGTATAAACCTGAGGCGATGTCCCTCAACATCCCCCTTGTAGTCAATGACAATGTCTGTAAGCAGCAGCTCATGAGGACCGTCTCTCCGAGCTCGTCCAAACTGTCGTAAAGCCAAGCAAAGGTTGTAGGTTATACCCCCTCAAATTCCAAGCAATGGAACATTAGGGTATTCCACACATCGATCAATGACAAATACTTTTTCCATATCTTTAGAACTTCAAAGGATGTTCGTATGAGCAAGTGACATGATTCTGTAAGCCCAACCTACACCTTCCTCATTCTTCAATACAGATTTGGGGAGGTGCGAAATAAACCACCTCGCCAGCAGTGGTGTACAACACATGAGAGTTCCCCTTCTCCGCACAGTACGGGTATAAAGAGCATGCAGGATGTCACCCAAGAGAGTAGGCACTGGGTTACGAGACATGAAAATCTTAATTGCATTCACATCTATGAAGGCATCCGGATTCGGGAAAAGAACCAAGCCGTAGATGAGGAGAGCCAGGATGTCTTCGAAAGCTTAAAAGTCTAAACTATCCCAGGACTGTTGAGCTTGATCGATCAAAAACTTAGCCAAGAAACCTTTAACCCCACTCCGAGTCTCCCAGTTAGATACTACATCAGCCATTTTTAGATATAGGGCTGAAGCAATATCCTCTGGCCTAGGAGCTATCTCCAAACCTGTAAAGGGTGTCTGCTCTAGAATAGATATGCCCAGTAAGTCAGAAAACTCCTCCAAAGTAGGGACTAACTGATAGTCCGGGAAGGTGAAACGGTGATGCAACGGGTCAAAGAACTGGAATAACACGCCCATCATTTGCTCATCCAACTTTGAAGTGACCAGACTAAGGAGATAACCATGTCTTCTAACAAAGAAAGAAGTATCAGGAACTTTTGAAACTAAGTCTCTGAGCTGAGCAGGGATTTGCACGAAGTTGACTCGAATGGTATTTCTGCGCATAGAAGTCATAATCTGCAAAACAGAACAAAGATGAATCCCCTCGGTCATTGAAATGGTTAGTCTAATGAAATATGCATGTTATGTCATGATGCATGATATCATGAGAAAACACACAACAGGTATAACAAGTATCAAACATGGTAAAGGAAAACAAGTCACACAATAGCCCTTGAGTTTAGGCTTGCATGGAGTCTAGGTACTACCCTCTTGCAGTTTAGTTGGTTCAACCCGTCCTAATAATGGTAACCGGGTTTTAGAGGTTCTCAATATCACTGACCATCCTCCATCGGTCATAGTTTCAGCTCACGCAACATTTTCTTGCGACCGGAACCATCTCGAGAGTATGGTCTCAATGAGTGTAGCATCTCGCTACTTCCTATGGCCAAGTTGGTCAATTATAGGTTCTAAGGTCAGTTGATGCTTAATGACCTATATAGCAGCCCCATACTCTCTTTGTTGCTCCACAAGGGATATCGGTACCAACTAATGAGCCACATCAACGTAGCTACTGCTTCAACTGTATCGGTCTACGTTGTACAGTTCCCTCACAGTCTATTGCTACTTACCTAAAAGGTATCCCCCAGATCCGGGTTAGGATCTATAGTAACTCCGATACAAATCCCACAAAGATAAAGTAATCAAATCATACATTAGAAAACAATATGATGAACTATTCCTAAGGTACACCCCACTTATTAACTCCCTAGCAGAGTCGCCAGTTCTTTGATACAGTGGCCAGAACCGGGACTGTTTTTAGGAATTGCTGGTTTGCGCTTGCATTTGTGTTTGCAAAATGTCGCGGTAAGCAAGAGTTGCCACCGACTTTTATTTTATCCAACAAGGAAAGGAAAAAAGCACAGAAAAATTCCTTTTTCGAGATGTTTCTGAGTATGGGGGGTAGATTATAGAAAGGGAAGGTATTAGCACCCTTTCTATCCGTAGTTATCTACGGGCTCTTAGGTACTTGCTCATCATTTTCAAAATTGCTTCTTTGTATGCTTGTGTGTTTTGAAATTTTTTTGTCTTGACTTCGATTTAACTCTTGCTTCTGTCTTCAAGAGTGTAATGAAGTGTTTTTGAAAACTTTGTTTGTAAAGGAGTGTAAGTGTGAAAAAATTTTGTTTGGATTGAGCAAGTACGTAAGAACTAATCTACCTACTCGAAAAAATAATCGTTCTATGTTTGTTTCCTTTAGACAGCGTTATCCCACTATTAGTGAGTAGGTAGCACCATCGTTGGAGTTTGAGGGTCAATTCGAAAAGGGACGTACGGTCACTAAAGCAATGTTAGGACGTCTTAGTAATAACCCTAATGTATTAGATCAATCATCTGAGGCAACAATATCCGAGGCAACCTTTCCGAGGCAACTTTGATCTTTGGACAAAAGGACGACCACTAAAGCATCCTATACCTAATGACCGTTTACCGAAGGTAACCAAGTTGGAGTGTACCCTAGGAGTGCGCATGTGCGAGTGATTCAATTTCAGATTATTTATCTTTGCACATTTAGGATTTGCTAACTGTTTTAAAGTTTTGCATACATTCTTGTCATGCATCCTAATATCATACATCTAACAGTTTAATATTTTACGGAATTAAAAGTGCGGAAATTAAACTAAGCTATTACAAGGCTTCGGGTATTTACATAGCCAAAAACAAACCCTTAAAAATAAAGCGATAAATGAAAGTAAAACTCCTAATTTAAACTATTACAACTTGTGAGCAGTTACAATAACAAGGTAAAAATGAAATAATAAAGCGCGCGCGAGGAAATTAGAATGAAAGAGAACTAGGGTTTTGACCCTTTCTAACCTAATTAAAAGAAAAATTGTTTTTGTTGTTTTTAAGAAAAGAATTAGGTTTTAAATTTAAATATACAATTAATTAGCTAATTAATTTAATTAATGAAAATAAATAAATGGCCTATTTTTTGTGTTTTTGTTATTTTAAGAAAAAGAAAATATAATTAAATTTAGACAAAACCCTAATTTTCTAATTATTTGTTAATTTATTTGCAAAAAGAATTAAAGTTATCTAAAATTAGCAACCTAATTAAATTAATTTAATTTTGATAAAAAAAATATCCTAAATTTAATTTGGATGAAAAAATATTTTTTGTTATTTTTTTTTATAAAAAGAAATATTTATTTTTGTTAGTGAAATAAATAAACTAAATTAATTAAAACAAAATATAAAAGAAAAAGATTAAAGAAAACTGGGCCTGAAAGTAATTTGGAGGGGGTGCAGATAGCATTTCTGGCCCAAAAAGGAAGCCCCACGTTGACTCTTTGCAATCCCATGCCATGCGTTTGACCAGGCGTTTGGTGCTCCTTCATGATGGCCCTTGGATCTGGCCATCTGACTACCTGGCAGACTGGATTGTGAGGGCGTATGTTGGACCTTGGACTTGTAAGCGCATGGAATCTGTAGAAAGAATTCAAGAAATATGCAAACGTTGGAGGCAGGGGTCGAACCCCTTACCTCAAACTCCCAAACTCCTTAACGCTTGCCTGGCTACCACTGGGCCATTTGTGTTAGTTGCTATAATAATACAAAATAATAATCAAATATTAAAAAGGCCATATATATCGATTCAACGCGCATTTTTTCAAATAGGCGAATGGTTATTCGCCACGTCTTCATCTTCTCCAAGGATCCGTTGGTAAAAGTTGAACACTTTTACCTACGGACAAATGTCCGTAGCTACAGGCTTGCACATTCTCAAAATCAATTATAGGAAAGATAAATCAAAACTAAAGCCATGAATAGCTTCATCTGGACCTGCTGAGTTCAATGGTAGCCCTTTCATGGCCCAATTTTGCCTGTAAACAAAAATCCCAAATCGAAGCACAAAAACCTAGCAATGGCGAAATCTTATATAGGCCATGAAAATGCAATTAATTGTTACATAAAGCTTACAAATGTTCTAAGGATCAAGAATATATGATCTTTTCATGGTATAGATGCCAGGATTATGAAATTTGAATTCAAGAAAGAAGCAATGTCGTGACTGACTTATAGCGAGATATAGGGCCTGAAAGTGCTTGTTCTGGATTGGTTCTGCTTGCTGGTGATCCCAGGAAGCGATTGGGATGGTCAAAGGATCTTGAAATTGCTTCAAAGTAGGAATTCGTGTTTGCACTTTTTCTTGTTTTTTGCAAGTTTTGTTCTTGATGTTGCGCCTCCTTCCAGCCTTCCTTTGGGTCTGCAAATACTCCTTATGTATTAAGTGAATTAGGGTTGATAACCTGGCCTCAATATTCCTCCATCAATGTCTTTGATCTTGATTTGATTCACTTTAAAATCATTCCAAAAATAGCCTAAAAACAATCTTTTTTATGCACTCCAAGCCTTTACACGAATTTGATCTCATGCTAGCTGGAATTTAAGACCTGAAACATGTATTAAATCTTAAGATTTCAATATTTTGGATTTTCTATGATTTATTTTGTTTTAAATTAATTAAATTCAAATAAAAATAAAAATAAATAATAAAAACAAGATAATGACAAGTGGGAAAGGCTAGAGCTCGTGGACCATGATGCCAACTCAAAACAAGTGAAAAAGATTGGGCCCATTAAGCAAAATTTGCAATTTTTGGCATAGTTGACTTTTGACAATTTTGCAAAAAAGGTCAACTTCACCAATGCATAACTTCCTCAATTTTGACTCTTTGAAGGTGTTCTTGGACTTTTTAGAAATCTTGAGATGTCCTCTAAGCAACCATTTTGGTCTCATCTCTATTTGATATTCCACGCTCATGTATGAAGCTTTGACAAAAAAGGTGTTTTGTTGACTTTTCAAAATGGCCTATAATGTCCAAATTCATAACTTCTTGTGAGTGCATATTTTGAACTTGGGATATGAAGATGGATTGTAGAGAATGGAATCCTATTCAAAATGTGCTTTGTATGGGTCATTTCTCATAAAGTATGAGAAAGTTCTACTTGGTCAAAGTTGAGTTGACTTTTCCTATAAAACCCTAATTTAGCAACTTTTGGTTCTTGATGAATTGTGAGCAATCCTTGATGAATAATGATCAACCCTTTATCAAATGATGAAATGTACTTCAAAATGAGGATGTTGACAAAAAATCTTGAAGTTTGACCGTATGTGGGCCACAGTTGACTTTTGCCCTAACACAGTCGATTTTCAGGCCTTTGAGCAATTGACTGAGCAAACTTCCTCTACAATGCTTGAAACTTGACATGGATGATCTTGAGAACATATTAGGATAATGGTAAGCATTTGGGATCCCTTGGACTCAAGTATCTTGATGCAACATGAAACCCTAATTTGAGGTAGACTGCCTTAGGAGAGAGCTTGTCTGGTCAACCATTGGACTTCCTTGAGCAACTTAAGGATCTTTCTTGAAATGTTTTGAGAAATATGGGAGGGAAAATTTTGGGGTACAACAGTTATAAGACCATGAGCCTTGATTCTGGAATTGTTGTTGAAGTGGGGGTTATGTGTAGTGTTGAGGAGGTGCAGTTGGATTATTTGGATCGTATGATGGAATATGAAGGTGAGAGTACAGGTATGAAAATTGTTGATTCACATCCGTTTGGAAGTCATTAATCCGGGTTGTAGTGGAATCATTGATTGCACTCCATTTATTATTGATGTTGGTGTTCATGGAAGCAAACTGTTGAGACATGTAATCCATAAGCTCTTGATTGCTTGGACCATAGGGAGTAGTAGGAGGAGGAGGCACAACTTCACCGCCTTCGACTTCTTGATCATTTCCTTCATCGCCAAAAACATCTTCACCAATGTAGGTGATGCTTTTTGTCTCTGGATTGTAATGCACGCCCATTCTGGAGTCAACATTCTTAATGGAAATTTTGTTTAGATTAGGATCCATATTCACCTTTTCAAACCCAGCAAAATCCACACCAAATTCCTCCATAATTAAAGTGAGAAAATAAGCATATGGAAGGAATTTAGATTTTGCATCCACTCTCGTCATGTGCACCATGATAAGCCTTTCCCAGTTTACACTTACCCCTTTCTTTCTTGCATAAATTAGTTGCATTTCCAAGTCGGTAACAGTGCAGTGGTTTCCAGCTCTTGGAAACATAATATAGACCAGAAAATAATGATATAAGCGATCGTCTATATGGAGGTTACCTGCACTCCAGGAGTCTCTGGATGGAATTACTCCGCCAAGACCACGAATCCGTTTGGCGCGGAATTCAACTTCACTTAACCGCCCAATGTTGTAAAAGAACTCCTTTTTCCGGTAGTCATCCCATATCTCGTTTTCAGGATCATATAGGGAACTTCCAGTGAAAGGAATATGAAGGATCTCACCAACAACCTGAAGAGTTAGAGAGATACGAGTGCCCAACATATATGTGACCAATTTGCCTTTGTGGGGTGTTAGATTGCTGAAAAACATTCTTACCAAATACGGGTAATATGGACCGAACGAAGAAATTAAGGGTTCTAGACCATAAGCAGCTAGATCATTTTGAAAGGAAAAGCATTCTTGAGGAAAGGAGGATAGTATACCATATTTGGGGTTGGATACTATTTTCCTTTGAAAGTCTTGGATAAATTTGGCTTCTTTCTCTTTGGTGAGAGTTGAAAGCAATGGATTGGATGTTGAATCAACCTTCTTCTTCCCTTTTTCTGAAACTGAAGCCTTTCTCTTTTGTCTTGAAGCCATGGATATGGAGTTTTTAGGGTTTTGGGGTTTTTAGGTTTTGTGAGAGAGAAAGGTGTTTGTGAGCTGAGATTTGGAAATGATTTGGATAGGTAGGGAATGAGTGATTTGAAATAAAGTATATTTGGCTTGGGAATATGAGAGAGGAATTCTGACCATCATCATTTTTCTGTCATAAAAGCAAGTTGCAGTACGTGCAATCGATTGGCATACCAGGTGCAATCGATTTGCATACAAACAGAATCAAAAAACATAAACGCACAGAGTGCAATCGATTGGCATTGAAGGTGCAATCGATTTTCACACACACAGAATGGAAATAATTGAAAATACTCAGTGAGCAATCGATTGACACTCTTTGTGCAATTGATTTGCATCAACAAAAAATGTCCAAAACCAAAATTTTCTTAAAAAATTAAATACCATATAGCATAGATTATCATATAGCATGTATAAAACATATATAAGAGTTATATCAAGGGGAGAATGCACCTTATAAGTTGTGTTCGTCAAGTATGCCGAGCTCTCTACGAATTTTGTAGAAAGGTTCTTTTGCCAAAGGTTTGGTGAAGATATTAGCAAGCTGATTATGAGTATCTACAAAGGTTATCTCGACATCTCCTTGAAGAACATGATCACGGAGGAAATGATGTCGAATGTCTATGTGTTTAGTTCTTGAATGCATGACGGGATTCTTTGTAATGTTAATTGCACTGGTGTTGTCGCATCTTAGAGGATTGCACCCTAGATCAAGTCCGTAGTCACGAAGTTGTTGTTTTAGCCACAAAATTTGAGCGCAACTACTACTCGCTGCTATATATTCAGCTTCGGCTGTGCTTAGAGCAACACATTCTTATTTTTTGCATGCCCATGATACTAATGCATTACCAAGAATGTGACAAGTACCACTTGTTCTCTTTCTATCCGTTTTACAACCTGCATAATCCACGTCAGAATAACTAATTAAGTTGCAGACACTACCTTTAGGATACCACAATCCGACATTTGTTGTCCCTTTGAGATACTTCATGATCCTATTTACCTCCGTGAGATGAGATTCCTTTGGGTTAGCTTGAAAGCGGGCATAGAGACAAACACTAAACATTATGTCAGGACGGCTTGCCGTCAAATACAATAAGGAGACAATCATACCTCGATATTTAGTGATGTCGATGGAAACACCTAATTCATCTTGATCAACATAAGAACCAGAACCCATTGGTGTATACATTGCCTTACAGTTATCCATGTCAAACCTTTTCAAGAGTTCCTTGCAATATTTGGATTGCTTGATAAAGAAGCCATCTTTTAGTTGTTTGATTTGAAGTCCAAGAAAATAGTTCATTTTACCCATCATGGACATTTCAAATTCTCCTTGCATCATTGATGAGAATTCTTCACACATTTCTTGATTTGAAGAACCGAAGATGATGTCATCAACATAGACTTGTGCTAGCAAAGTGTCGTCTTTGATTTTCTTGATAAATAGAGTCTTGTCAACTTTGCCTTTTTCGAAACCTTTTTCGCATAAGAAGTTGCTTAAACGATCATACCATGCCCTTGGTGCTTGTTCAGTCCATAGAGAGCTTTTCTCAATTTAAATACATGAGATGGATTCTTGAAGTCTTCGAACCCCGGGGTTTGCTTAACGTAGATTTCTTCAGTGATATATCCATTCAAGAATGGTCTTTGGACATCCATTTGGAAAAGCTGAAAATTTAATGAACAAGCATAGGCAAGTAAGAGACGAATAGATTCTAACCTTGCAACTGGAGCGAAAGTTTCTTCAAAGTCCATTCCTTCTTCTTGACTATAGCCTTGTGCTACCAATCTTGCTTTGTTGCGAACAATTATTCCATTCTTGTCAAGTTTTTTTTTGAACACCCATCTTGTTCCAATAATGTGTTTGTTGCTTGGCCTAGGGACGAGTTCCAAAACTTGATTCCTTTCAAATTGATTCAATTCTCCTTGAATAGCTATAATCCATTGATCAACGCCTAAGGATTCATCAACTTTGGAAGGTTCAATTTGAGAGACAAACGCCATGTTTAGGCAAGCATCCTTGAGATTTAATCTTGTAGACACACCTTGACTTATATCACCAATTACTTTATCAATAGGATGATCTCTATGAGTTCTCCATTATTTTGGTAGATCATTGAGATTTGATTCTTGTTGAGGTGATTCTTCGAGTTGAATGGGTTGATCCTTGGAAGAATTTTCTTGAGGACCTTCTAAAATTTCATCCTCATTATCACAAACAATATTATCCTCCTTGGAGGGGTTAGTTTCATCAAAATAAACATGCATAGATTCTTCAATAGTAAAAGTTCTTTTGTTGTATATTCTATATGCTTTACTAGAGAATGAGTAACCAAGAAAAATACCTTCATCGGATTTCTCATCAAACTTACCCAAATTATCTTTGTCATTGTTTAGGACAAAGCATTTGCAATTGAAGATATGAAAGAAAGCAATGTTTGGTTTTCTCTCTTTGAAGAGTTCATATGGAGTTTTCTTTAAGATTGGTCTAATGTTAACTATATTGCTAACAAAACATGCCATGTTCATCGCATCTGCCCAAAAGTATTTTGGAAGATTTGAGTCGCTAAGCATTGTTTTAGCAAGTTCCACAAGAGACCTATTCTTTGTTTCAACCACTCCATTTTGTTGGGAGTCCTTGGTGCCGAGAAGTTGTGAGATATTCCATGTTCTCCACAGAATTCTTCAAATAGAGAATTTTGGAATTCTCCGCCATGGTCACTCCTTATTGAGGCAATTGTTAGAGACTTCTCATTCTGAATTTGTTTAGCATACTTCTTGAACGCCTTGAATGCGTCATTTTTCTGAACTAAAAAGAATGTCCAAGTATATCTAGAGAAATCATCAACAATAACCAAAGCATACACATTACCTCTGAAACTCCTTGTTCTCGATGGACCAAATAGGTCCATATGTAACAATTGTAGTGGCCTTGCAGTGGACACCACATTCTTAGATTTGAAAGTTGATCTAATTTGTTTCCCTTTTTGACAAGCATCGCATAGTCTATCTTTGACGAAATTTCTCTTAGGTAATCCAATTACAAGATCATGCTTGATTAATTTATTCAAGTGTTCCATATAAATATGAGCAATTCTTTTGTGCCAAAGCCATGAATCATCATTGTTCGCCATGAGACATTTAACCTTCAAAGATGGATCATCTGAGACATCCAGAAACCATATTTACTTCCTCCTCATATTCTTCCCTAGGCTTGATTATGTGGATGAGGCCCTCATCCATCATCTCTTGCAAATCATCCTTTATCTTATCGCAACCTTGTATATTAGTACTTCAGGTACCACAACCAGCATGGTCATGAGTGTAGTAACTAAACTCGCAAAGTTCTGCATGCATCTTTACCTATTCCCCTCTTACTAGTATAATATCATAAATGCAGAAGTCCCCTGGACATCCAGCAACCATGTTAACAACATTCGCTCCTCCGTGTTTTGGGAGAGGATTATCTTTTACATTCGAACTGACATCTTTGAAGGACAAAAGGATAGATCTAACCATTTTCTGTACCACAGATTTCAGAGGATAACAATTTTCCACATTATGTCCCGGTGCACCCTGATCGAAAGCGCACGTCTGGTCTGCCTTATAGTACCAAGGTAAAGGGGATGGTACAACAAGAGGTTGCCTAGTCTGGAACAACTTTTTTTGGATTAATGCTGGAAGTAGTTCTGCATAACTCATAGGGATATATTCAAAAGGTTCTCTTCTCTGATTATGCCCTTGACTTCCCTGAGGGGCTGGTCTTTGATAAGAAACTATAGTGGGAGTCGTGTTCACAACTGAAGTTACTAAGGCAACCTGTTGATGGCGCTGATGATTTCTTCTAGAAGTATTACCCCTTCTCTCTTGACTAACAACATTTGTTTCCCCTTCTTCATTCTTAACAAATCCAAAAGATGGCTTCTTCTCATTACTGGAACTTTCATTCTTTGTGAGACACCATTCTCTCATAGCCTCTTCCAAACAAACGCCCATTCCCACCATTTCAGTAAAATCACTGGGCGCACTCGCCACCATCCTCTCATAATCGAATGCACCTAGTGTCTTCGGGGAAATCTTTGTCATTTCTTTTTCTTCCATTGGATGAATCACCTGGGCGGCTTCCTCACGCCATATCTGGGCATATTCCTTGAATGATTCCTTGTCCTTCTGGACCATGGCCCTGAGTTAATCATGGTCAGGCGCCATGTCCACATTGTATTTGTATTGTCTGATAAACTTTTCACCTAAGTCATTAAAAGAATGAATATTGGTACTGTCCAAGCTCATATACCATATCAATGATGCACCAGTTAAACTATCTTGAAATAAATGAATCAACAAGCATTAATCATCTGTATGAGTAGACATTCTTCTTATATACATCACCAAGTGAGCACGAGGACAAGTATTGCCCTTGTACTTTTCAAACTCCGATACTTTAAACTTCGCAGGTATCTTGACATTGGGAACCAAACACATTGACACGAGGGCCTTCAATTCTTTCTGCATTTTGTCAAACTGGTATTGAAAATCATCCATTCTTTAACAGAAGCCCAATCTTTCACTTGGTGGAGGAATAGGACGATACATATCATCATTAGCAAACGGGATCACATTCACCAAGGGTGGTGCAACATAGTGAATCTCGTTTCTATCGGTAGGGGTAACATGCACCACAGGAGGTGCGGGAGCAGTAACATTATGAGTAAGCGTGGAAATATGAGGATCCTGGTTAAAACCTTCTGGCACAAAGTTTTCTGGCATCCCCAAAGGATATCCTGAAGGCATACAATTCTGAACAACAGCTAGAGTAGAAGATGTGGGAAAAATTAGAGCTTCAGTAGTAACCATTGTCTGCTGAGGCTGAATACTCGGTGGTTAATTCTGAGTAGCCACCAGAGATTCCATCAGAGCAGTGAGATTGGCAATGCCAGCCTTCAGAGCAGAAACTTCCTCGCGCAACTCGCGGTTCTCTTGTTCTAGATTATCCACCTTCCTTCTAAAATTAGCTCGGGTATTGTACTGGTGAAACAGCTTGTTGAACGAAGTAAAGAAGCTCAGTAAGACCCCTGAATATGCATAAAGAATGCAAGAAGTAGGTACAATATGATGCACGATGTGTAATGCACTTGATTTATTTCATTATTATTATTTCAAGGGACTTAAAGATTTATATACAACATTGTAAATATCAAAGTAATAACACATTTGAAATACTGAAATTTTTTATTATAACTTCAAAATAAATTACAAGTTTCAATAATCCCAAGTACAAGATGAAAGTAAATTCTAAAACCCTAAGAAGTAAAGCTGATGGAGATTACTCTATATGTCGACGCTTCCCCGTAAGTCTAGTAATTTGAGCCTTCAACCTCTTGTTTTCTTCCACATACCTGGTTACAACCTCCTTCCAATCACCTGAATCAAGAAGTGAGCAATTAGCATCTTACTGAGGCTTTGGGGAAAATAAATCCCCTTTCCTCTCCATCATCTCTACAGCCCATCTCTCAAGAATCTCAATCAAGTCGTTTTTTTCCTTCAAATCTGCCCTGTAGGAAATCTCTAGAGTTTGGCACTTATTCTTCCAAGCTTCCTTTTCCCGCTGCATCCTGACTAAAGCAAGTTGTAGCTCTTCAACATCATCCAATAGGGGAGGAGTGGTATTCACAAACAAATCAGGCATAGGTGCTTCTCGAGAATACGTTATCTTCAACTGAATAACACTGGCTTGTGCCCACTGAAGATAAGGCTCCAAAGAAATAGCGCCCTAGGTCCCAAGTCCTTCCTACTTTTCCTGTGAATGTGACGCCAAGCCTTCACAATCTGCTCCCTAGCTTCCTTATGGTCTTCTCCCTCTTTCAGGAAGAAACTACTCAAATGAATATTATTTGATTTACCCCCTCATCGGATATCCAAGCCGTCGTCGTGCAGGAATATGGTTGTAGTTAATTCCTCCCTTTGTACCAAGAAGAGGTACATTGGGGAAACTACCACAACTGTCAACAATCTCTACATCATGATAAGCCTAATGATACCAAACAATATCTGAGTGAGTAAGTTCCATGATCTTAGGCGCCCAACGGGGTTCCTTCCTGTGAAACCCCAAAATTTTCCCTCCCATTTTACTCAACATATGTTCATTAAAATCCTCAACTTGCTCAAGGATGCCCAAGAGTTGACCAGACAAACTCTCTCCTAAAGCAATGAAACTCCAACTAGGGTTTCTATTTTCATCAAGATGGGTGAGCTCCAAAGGCCTCATATGCTCTCCATAGTCCTAATATGTTCTCAAGATCATCCATGTCAAGTTTCTTGCCTTGCACAAGAAGTCTGCTCAGTCAACTGCTCCAATGCCTGAAAATCAACTGTATTGGGTCAAAAGTCAACTATGGACCACATACAATCAAACTTCAAGATTTTGGTCAATATCAACATTTTGAAGTAATACCCATCATTTGATCAAGTGTTGATCATGATTCCCTAAGTAAGGCTCCTAATTCATCAAAACTCAAAAGTTCTAAATTAGGGTTTCTTAGGAAAAAGTCAACCAAATTTTGACCAGGTGTAACTTTCTCATACTTTGTCAGAAATTTCTCATCCAAGGCTCATTTTAAAGAGAATTCAATTCCATACAGCTCATATTCAGTCCTCAAGTTTAAGAAATGCACTCATGAAAAGATATGAATTTAGACATTATAGGTCATTCCAAAAAGTCAACAAAAACACCTTTTGGGTCAAAGTTTCTTACATGAGCATGGAAGATCCAATTGAAATGAAACCAAAAAGGTTGTTTAGGGGACATCCTAAGTTTCTAAAAAGTCCAAGAACACCCTCTTAGGGTCAAAACTGAATGAGATATGCATTGTCAAAGTTGGCCATTTTTGGAGAATTGTCAAAAGTCAACAATGCCCAAAATTGCATTTTTTGGCAAATGGGCCTAACTTTTTGTGCTTATATCTCACTTCCAACATGGCCCATGACCTTTTAGTCCATTATTACATTATTTTATTATTTATATTATTTATTTTTGATATTTTATTCAATAGAATGCAAAATTAAATAAAGTGAATAAAAGGAATAATGTAAGATTTGATTTCAAATCTTTTTCTCATCAAAATAAAGAGCAAGATGTGCTGGAATGGCAAGGAAAATTTGTGGAGGGAGAAAGAGTAGATTTGATCCAAAAATAGACAAAAATCAAATATTTGAAAAGAGAATATCTTATCATTAAATCATGAGATTTCTTCCATTTATGTTAACCTAATATGCTACCATACATAAGCACAATCATCCCATACCTAAAGGACACGAGAGGCTCCCTCAAAAAAGCAAGAACAAGTTTGCAAAAATATCAAAAAAGTGGTGCAATCAAAAACTCACGTTTCAGCCACTCTCAATCAGAAGTAGGCACTCTATCATCCTCCTGAGGCTCCCATAAAGATGAACCAACCCTCACCCACGCCTGAAACACTCTGAAGTGGCCAAACCAAATCTCAATTTTCTTGGTAAGTATTGGATCTCAAACTCTCATAACAATCCATATCAATTTTTTTTGAGTTTATATTTGTGTTACTAATGACCTTTGCTAGCTTTTTGACGTATTACATGGGGCAATAACGTATGTGTTTACACTTTGCCATGTTTGACCGTCGCTAGGGTTTCAAATGAAAACTCAATGATACGTGAGGAATTAGCATTTTTAGAGGCCAGATTCGAATTCAGGGGACTTTTTTAAGACAGGTGGCATTGTTTGTTTTTTTATTTGATTGATTTTTCAGGCGACCTCACCGGAGAAGACGGTGGAAACCACCGTCTTCGGTGGTTAGACTGGCTGGTCGTCAGTCAACTGGATGGCGTGGCAAAAAGGCAGCATATTATTGGTTCCTTTCAAATAGTTCTTTATGTCTCTTTGTTTGATTGACCAATTTGAATCACAGGGGCCCCACTTGTTGGCGCGCGTTTGACAACTCAGCAATTGTCCTTATTTCCCATTATATTTTATTATTGTTATTATATACATAATTGACTAACCAGCGCAGATTGCAAGGGAAGAAGGAGTGTGAGAGGGAGGACCTGGGTTCGATCCCAGGTCCAAGCCTTTTTTATTTTCTGAAATTTCAATTCCAGATCCAGTGCACTTCACTTTCTGAAGATCATCACGCGCCCTCTGATCTCATCCTCTGGATTCATCTCTAGCCAGATCCAACGCCCAGCATACGCAGGTCCACCTTGAAGCCTCAGAAGATGGTCTCCCTGGATCAGGCGCCAGACTTTGGGCCACCAGTTTTTGGCCTAGGGCAGATTTGGCAATACACCCCCTGGATTGCTTATAACATCAGACCCATCTCGTTTTCTTTCTATTCTTTTAATTTATTTTTCTTTTAATTTATTATTTTAATTATTTTCACAATAAAAATCATTTTTTTAATTAAATCATAAAATCAAAAAATTCATTAAAAAATTAGATTTAGTTTTTTTTCTTTTCTTTCATAAAATATTTAATTGCTATTAATTAATTAGCTTGATTAGATTAATTCCAATTATTTTTTATAATTAAAATTAATTAGACAAATTAGGTTAAGATTTCAAATATTTTTCTCAATAATAAAATGCAAAAAATATTTTCTCTTTAATTGATTAGATTTTTTTTAGGACTCAGACTTTATTCCCGTGCTTAATTCATCGCGCGTGCCTTTACTTTCTTTTAATTTAAATTATTGTAACTGTTCCAAGTCTATAATAGTTAATTAGGTTTACTATTTCACATTTATCATTTTCCCCGGTTTTTGGTTATGTAATCCCCTCCCCAAAGCCTTGTAATAGCTAGGGTTTTAAATTCTTGCACTTTACTTTCCGCAATTATAAACTGCCTAGATGTATGGATAATAGGATTGAATGGCAAGATAAATCAATTTACAACGGTAGATAACCCTAATTGTGCAAATATAATTAACTGAAAAATACACTTGCACATGCTCACTCCTAGGGTTTGTCCCGCTTGGTTGCCTCTGAAATAATGGTCGTGTCCCTCGAAGGTAGGGATACCTTAGCAATGACCCGCGATTCAAAGTCATCATAAAGATCATAGTCCCTACTTGTCCCTCGAGTTGCCTACGAATTAATCTTATGACGATAGTCCCTTCGAAATGCTAAGGTATATTTACTTGTTGCCTTCAGAGACCATTTCGTCCCTTCGAACGTCCCTTTAAAATTGCAACGAAGGAGCTACCTACTCCTTAATAGTAGGATAACA
This sequence comes from Vicia faba, assembly GCA_948472305.1. Taxonomy (NCBI): domain Eukaryota; kingdom Viridiplantae; phylum Streptophyta; class Magnoliopsida; order Fabales; family Fabaceae; genus Vicia; species Vicia faba. The sequence goes on from OX451741.1 coordinate 388,788,483, forward strand.
CTATCTAAAGGAAACGAAAACGAATAAACTTTTTTTTCGAGTAGGTAGAAATCTTAAGTACTTGCTCTGAATAAATTTTTTTCACACAAACACTTTTCAAAACAGTTTTCAAAACAACTTCGTCACACCCTTGAGGACTGATACAAGGGTTATCACGAAGTAAACAAAAACTTTCTAAAACAAGCACACACATGTAATTTAAAAAAAAAAGAGCAAGTGCCTAAAAGCCCATAAAAAACCACGGATAGAAAGGGTGCTAACACCTTCCCTTTCTATAATCTACCCCACGTACTCAGAAACATCTCGAAAAAGGTTTTTTCTGTTCTTTTTCCTTTTCCTTTGTTGGATGAAATAAAAGTTGGTGGAAACTCTTGCTTACCACGACATTTGCGAATACAAAAACACAAACCAGTAGAACAGTCAATTCTGCCACCGTATCACAGAACTGGCGACTCTGTTGGGGACTATAAAAGTGGGGTGTACCTTAGGACCTAGGTCTTTTTAAAATTTCTTTCTTGTTTGATTTGCCTGCTTTATATTTTAGGGTTTTTGCTGGGGTATTATTTAAGATCCTACACCAGGATCTGGGGACAGTCTTTAGGTAAACAACAATAGATCGTGGAGACTGTATGGCGTAGACTGATATGGTTTAACCGATGGTTGTGTTGGTGTGACACTTTTGGTTGGTACCGGTATCCTTCGTGTGGAAACAAGGAGAATACAGGGCTGCCGTGTGGTGTCGTAAAGCACTAACGAACTTTAGAACCTTATTTGAGCAAACTTAGCCATTAGAAAGTAGTGAGATAGTCGGCCTCGGTATAAAGTTAAGGATTTGTTGATACTCGATGCTACACTCATTGAGGTCATACTTTCGGGATATTTCGGCCGCAAGAAAAGATTGCTTGTGTTAAAACAACGCTCGATAAAGGATGATCAGTGATATTGAGAATCTTTAGAACCCAGTTACTTTTCTAAGACAGGTTTGAAACCAACTAAACTTCAAGAGGGTACCTACCTTTAACCTCATGCAAGCCTTTGAACCTAAGGTCTATTGTGTGCTTTGCTTGTGTGTGATTTACTCTGTTTGAACATAACATCATGCATCATAACATAGTTTTGATTCTCATTACACTAACCATTTCAAGGACCAAAGGAATTTATCTTTGTTCTGTTCTGCAGATCATGGCTTCCGCTCGTAGAAACACTATTCAAATCAGCTTTGTAAGAATACCTCCCCAACTAAAAGAACTAATATCAAGGGTTCTTGAAACTTCTGCGTTCACTAAGAGACACGGTCGAATTCTCAACCTGGTTAATTCAAGCTTTGATGAAAAGATGATGGGTGTACTCTTTCAGTTCTTTGATCCCAAGAACCACTGCTTCACCTTTCCAGACTATCAATTGGTTCCTACCATGGAAGAGTTCTCTCAGCTTTTGAATATACCCATTCTTGACCAGGTGCCTTTCACAGGTTTAGAAGAGGCTCCAAAGCCAGAAGTCATTGCCTCAGCTTTGCATTTGAAACGGGCCGACATGGTATCCAATTGGCAAACAAGAAGCGGAGTCAAGGGTTTTCTAGCCAAGTTCTTAATAGATAAAGCCCAACTGTTTTGGGATGATTTGGACTTTCAGGCTTTTAAGGAGGTCTTGGCCCTTCTAATCTATGGGTTAGTACTGTTTCCTAATCCAGACTTACTCATAGATGTGAATGCTATCAGGATCTTCCTCTCTCGCAACCCTGTGCCCACCTTGCTCGGAGATATCTTGCATGCTCTCCATACTCGTAACATGAAGAGAATAGGGGTTCTTATGTGCTGCATGCCATTATTGTCGAGGTGGTTTATTTCTCACCTCCCTAAGTCAGTGCTGAATAATGAAGAAGGTTTGGGTTGGTCGCAAAGGATAATGTCACTTTCGCACGTGGATATTCTCTGGTATTCCCGATTTATGGGAGATATTTCTATTATTGACCGTTGTGGGGAATTCCCTAATGTCCCACTACTTGGCATTAGGGGAGGCATAACTTACAATCCTTGTTTGTCTCTACAACAATTTGGTTACGCTCGATGGGATGGTCCTCATGAGATATTTATCCATGGCATTGTATTTAATTATGAGGATGATGTTAAAGGGTATCGTCAGAGGTTCATACGAGCTTGGGGCATGGTAAACAGATTTGACGCCAAGACTTTGGGGCCGAAGAATTCCATTCCTATGGAACCTTATCTCTAATGGGTACGAGCTCGCGCTCAGAAACTTATGATTCCCTACATAGCCTACTTACCAGTGACTGTGAAGCCCATTACTGAAAGGGATATTCCCTACACGGTTCTTCATCCTGATATGCCCACTGATCTTGAAGAACTACAGAAGTCTTGGATTCAGTTGAAGAAGGAGCGTGATACTTATAGGGACCATTTCTATGCCCAAGAGAAGAAGGTTTTAGAGCTTACAAAGCAGCTTCATGAGGAAAGAAGCCTCAATGTATATCTCGGCACGAAGAGGAAGCATCCATGGGAAACTTGGTTTTTTTTAGTTTTTTGAATTTTTTAATTGTAACGGCTAAAAGGAAATTGTATTTTGAATTCTACTAATAAAATCTTTATTTCATTTTGGTTCGCAAATTTAAATTTCCCAAAGTCCTTGAAATCATTACATACACATCCCATCCATAACATTGCATAAACAGGTACCATTACAGGCTTCTCATCTTCTTCGCTGTTTATTTCAGCAAAAATGTCTTATGAACAAAGCATCAAAGATCTTCAGGTACAAAATGCCCAATTTCAACAGATGTTCATAACTCGAGCAAAAGGGCATGAGGATATGAAAGCCTTCATCCTGAAGGAGAAGAAGAAAAAGAAGAAGGTCTCTGGATGTTCTGAATCTGGGCAGAAGGTTCAGGGGGCTGTTAAAGCAACCAGTCGATCTGACATCCTCATCCAAGGAAGGGGAGAATCAAGAAAGGGAGACAAGGGAGAAGGACCCTAGCCCTGAAGTTTCCGACAATGATACGGAATACAATGATGAGCAGTATCCTCCCACTGAGGATAGATACAAGCAGTTGGAAGATCGTTTGAGTGTTATGGAAGTCCAGAGAATACCTGGGTTGGATTTTGAAGAACTGGTATTAGTGTCGGGAGTGGTCATCCCGCAGAAATTTAAGGCTCCAGTTTTTGCAAAGTATGACGGAGTGTCTTGCCCAAAACGACATCTCCGTTCCTATGTAAGAAAGATCCAGCCCCACCCTACTGATAGAAACTTGTGGGTTCACTTCTTTCAAGACAGTCTGTCAGGGACTCAGCTTGAATGGTTCTACTAGCTGGAGGGAACAAATGTCCGAAACTGGGAGGATTTGGCTGCTGCTTTTTATAAGCAGTATCAGTACAACACCGACCTTGCCCCTACTCGTACTCAACTCCAGAGTATGTCCATGGGTGCAGGTGAAGGCTTTAAGGACTATGTGCAGAAGTGGAGAGACTTGGATGGGAGAGTCCAACCCCCTTTATCTGATAGGGAGTTGGTTGACATGTTTCTTGGGACGCTGTCTGGTCCATTCTTTAATCATTTGATTGGAAGCTCATCAGCTGGTTTCACTGAGATGATATTGACAGGAGAAAGGGTAGAGGCTGGGGTTCGGAGTGGTAAAATACAGAAAGACACCTCTTCGAGTTCAGTGAAGAATCCTTTCACTTGTAAGAAGGAGGACAATGCAATCTATAGCCCAAGAGGTCAAAGCAGAGCTGAACACCATCCGACAGTAAGTGTTGTAATGATACCTAGGCCTGCGGCTGCTCCACAATGCAACAATCAACAAAGGGTAGAAAGACCACAAAGGCAGTTTACCCGGATTAACATGACATTGACAGAGGTTCTACCCCATCTGCTGAGATCCAACTTGGCAACCTTGAAAGAGGCTCCCAGGAATCCTAACACTATGTCTCCTCAGTATAATCCAAACGCTCAGTGTGCCTACCACCCTGAGAGTCCCAGCCACGATACAAATGACTGCTAGGCTCTGAGAAATAAAGTACAAGATCTGATTGAAGCCAAGGAGATTGAGTTCGATGCTCTGGAGAAGCCCAATGTCATAACTTCTCCCATGCCTAAGCACAACCGAGGAGTTAATGTCGTTGATACCGATCGGTTTGTGACCTCAGTTGATGAAGTTTCTACTCCCCTTATGACTGTTAAGAAGAATTTATTGCTGGCCAGTTTATTTCTGGGTTATGGTGAAGGTTGCCACATGTGTTTATCTCTGCCTTCTGGTTGCTATTTGCTAAAGACAAGTGTCCAGCGCCTGATGAACAACAGAGAAATTTTGTTAGAGAAAACTTTGATTCCAACTGTTCCGATCGAAGATATTACTATTATAACCATTTCCACCAATCCTTCCAAGGTCTCCTCGAGAAGACCTGTTAGGATTACACCCACTCTGAGAGTTGCTCCGTTAATAATCACCTTTCCTGGTCCTGTCCCGTACGCCTCAGACAAAACTGTCCCTTGGCATTATGGCGCCGATGTTTACTACCATGACGTTAAACAAGATCTAAAGAATGAAGAGGCTGATCCCGATGTCAGTAACATTGTCGGGACCAGTAAGATTACCAGAAGTGGAAGCGTTTTCTCTCCCGAGATTTCCCCAAAGATTGTCAATAAGCCTGTTGTTATTTCATCTGCTATTCCTACCGGTACTTCAACTACTACTCTTGTTCTTACTCCAATTGTCACTCCTTCCATCGAGTAACCTGGGACCCAAGGCAAATAATCTATAGGTTAGCCTACCCAAACGGAGGCACCTAGAATGATTGTCGTAGAAGCCTCTAAGCAAGAGATGGAGGAAATATTAAAAATAATTAAAAAGAGCGACTACAATATGGTCGAGCAGCTGGGGAAGACCCCCTCAAAGATATCCATGTTGTCTATGTTGTTGTGTTCCAAGGCCCATGCGAAGGATTTGATCGCATTCCTCAAGACAGCGCATGTGCCGCAAGAGACCTCAGCTGATCAATTCAAAGACTGTGTAGCCAGCTTGACTGCTGACAATGGGTTGGGTTTTTCAGATGCCGACTTGACACCGAAAGGGAGGAATCATAATGATTCTCTGCATGTCTCGATCGATTGCAGGGGCACCACTATGGTTCATGTGTTGGTGGATACTGGGTCTTCGCTGAATGTTCTGCCTAAGAAGGCTCTAAATCGGCTGGATTATGAAGGGTTGACCTTAAAGCCTAGTAACATCGTGGTAAGGGCTTTTGACGGGTCGAAGAGAATGGTGCATGGGGAGGTGGACATCCCTATCAAGGTAGGCTCTTAGACCTTTGTGTCCACCTTCTATGTAATGGCCATCAGGCCGCCATACTCTTGTTTGTTGGGTCGTCCTTGGATCCATGAAGTTGGGGCTGTTACTTCTATATTGCACCAAATGAAAAAGTATCCGGTGAAGGGGAAGATTGTCATTGTGCATGGTGAAGAGGAGTATATGGTGAGCCACCTGAACTCCTTCAGGTATGTGGAGATGGACGGGGAATTCATAGAGACTCCTTGTCAAAACATTGAAGAGGTTCCCCAAATTTTGGCGTCGACTGAAACTACCACCAGCAACAAACCTCCTCTGAAGATGGCTTCTCTCAAAGACGCTAGAGTAGTGGTTGAAGAAGGTGGGTATAACAACTGGGGACAACTCCCTGATTTTAATCACAAAACTGACAATTTGGTTTGAGCTTTACTTCAGGAGCTCAAAGGGTTGTTCGGCACGCTCGAGCTGGAGGACCTCCCCTATGCATCAGCAATCAGAGAATTAATGCCATTGAAGACAATGAGGAAGACTCTAAAATTGAAAGTTGGATATACCTGACTACCAACGGTGGACCGAGTAACTGGACGACTAGGGATTTTCTACCAGTTTCTTTTATTCCGCAGTAATTGCCTTACTTGTTTTCTTAATTTGTAATAAATAATTTAAACTTTATGGCCTTGTGTCTTACCCGAGGCACAATGGTTCTATCTGTGAGGGTTATTATATGTCATTTCATATATCATCAATAAAACATTGGACGTTTCTTTACATTCAAATTTTGCGCTCTCTGTTTCTCTTTTCTGCCTTTAATTTATCAATACAGCTATGCTCTTACACACACTCACGTATAAAACTACAGATCCATATCCACTATGGATACTGTTGTACCCCAAAATTTTCCCTCCCATATTCTTCAAGGTTTGTCAAGAATCATTTTCAAATGGCTCAAGACTACTCAAAGGTTGCACAGTCAAACCACCTCCTAAGCCAGTCAAAATTAGGGTTTTGGTTCTTTCAAGGAATTTGAGGTTTTTAAGGGTCTAACCAAGTCTCATGTGCCTATATATATTGTCAAGCACCTACATGCCAAGTCTCAAGACTCACAGTGGCAAGTTGCACAGTCAAAAGCTTCATTTGCTTCACAATCAACTGCAGGGGTAAAATGGTCATTTTACAATCAAAAGTCGGAATTTTTGGTAAACATCTTATTTTGAGCCCACAATCATCATTTGATCAAGTCTTGATCATGATTCCACAAGCATGGCTCAAAAATCATCAAGATGCAAGAAGTTACTATTTTTGGACAGTAGAAAAGTCAACTGTATCTTGACCAAGGCATAACTTTTTCATGGTTCATCATAAAAATCCCATCCAATGCTCATTTTTAAGGGGATGACATTTCCAACAACTCATCTTCACATTCCAAGTCCAAGAAATGCTCTCACAAAAAGTTATCAATTTCTACATTATAGGTCAATTTCAAAAGTCAACAAATATGCACTTTAAGTAAAAGACCATAACTTGAGATTGGTAAATCCAAATGACATGGGACCAAAGGCATTGGTTATAGGACTTCAAGACGTTTCCAAAATGTCCAAGAACATGTTCATATGATCAAAATTGAGCAAGATATGCATTGGAGAAGTTGGGAAATTTTTGTGAATTTGCAAAAGTCAACTTTGCTCAAAACACCTTGTTTTTGCTAATGGGCCCCAAATTCCTTCTTGAAACTTTATCCAAGGCCTATGCACGACCCATCAAGCCTAAATTGATTTATTTTCTTATTTTTTATTAATTAATTGGATTTTTAATCAATTTTAATTCATTTAATTAATTTAAATTGTAGGAAATTCAAAGATATGGTTTTTCAATCTTTTCAGGAAGCAAATATGACCTAAAGGAGATGGCAAACTCGTGTGCACATCAAGGGGACAAGAATCTCCCAATTTAGCAAGTTTTCTCAATCAAAAAGATTGAAAAATATTTGATTTTTAATCAAATATTGAAACATCAATTCCATGGATTTCTTGTCAAGGATTTAACCTAATTCCATTCTATTATAAATACACAATCAAACCCTAATGCCATGGACGTGAGAATTGCTGCAGAAAGCCATAGCCAATATCAAGAAAAACTCAAGAAACTTGAAAACTGTTTTCTCACTTCCAGGCCAATTCAAAGCTTTTAATTGCTTCTAACACATTGCAGGGGTCCCCAGGAACGTGTAGGAATCAAAACCACACGCTAAAGCTTAAGGAATCCAAAGAAACGGTTTAACGGTTTGCACATTTTTTTCAGAATCACATCTCATTATTCCTGCGCATTTGACATGTTTTGTTGATTGTTTTGTGTTCATAGAGACTGTACAAAGCTTTTGGCATAGGTTAATTGGACTGAAACGCCCTGAATCACAAATCACCATGAACGAATCTTAGGGTTTCCAAGCTTCCAAATTGGGGCTTTATTATCCAGGAAAACTTGGAACCCCTAATGCATATGGTTGAGACCGCTGGAACGAGACGAACACAATGAGACCATCGCGCCATATTTATATTTAGCGTAGGGCTATTCGCTATTATTGGTCGTTCTGCTTTGTGGGGGTTAAAAACCCCCGCTATCTGTTTGTTATTTACAGGCTTCAGCGAAGGAGATGAAGACGTGGTGACATGCCATTGGAGCGTTCAAATAAAACGCACGCTTGTTTGTATTTCCAACATAATTATTATGTTTTATATATTATATTTGTCCATTATCATAATAACAGATGCAAGCAACTGGCCTAGTGGAGCGTGCGTTGTCCAAGAACCATTGGGACCTGGGCTCGATTCCCAGGTCCCCCAAACCTTTGTTTCTATTTTTTCTTATATGATCACGTGCAGGAAAAACAAAAGAGTCCACCATATACCTCCAGTGCTCAGCATGCCAAGTGGCTACATGCACAAATCAGAAGGTCATAAGTGGATGACCACCATACTCCAAGTCAAGGCGTATCATAGACAATCAGAGAAAGTCAACCAGGCTTGAGTTAATGGGCCAGAAATTCCAGGCTTCACCTCCTAATGGGTCAACACACCCCCTGGGTTCTTTTTCTTTCTTTCTTTATATTTTCCTTCTTTATTATTTTTTATTCTAATTAATAACTATAATTACTTTTATTACTTAAATTAACCAAATAATTATTTTTATAATTAATTTAGAAAACAATATTTTCTTATTATTATCATTATTTATTAATTTCACTATTAATTATTATTTTGTAAATAAAGATAATTAATTTAGTTAATTAGGTTAACTTTAATCCTTTTCACAATAAATAAAATCAATCTAGAATTAGGTTTTTCTTTTGACAATTTTAATCTTTTTATTTTATTTTCATTAAAACATAAAAAACACAAAAATACTTTTTCTTTTAATTATTTAATTAATTAGTAAATTAGGTTTAACATTAATTAAGTGCAAAAAAGGACAAAATGCCATTCTTTTCTCAAAAAGGGTCAAAACCCTAAGACTTTTCCCGATTCAATTTCTTTCGCGCACTATTATTTATTTGATCATATTTATGTAACTGTTCCGAGAATGTAATAGATAATTAGGACCTTTTATCGCTTTCTTTAATTTATCGCATTTATTTTTCAAAGGGTTATGTTTTTGGCGATGTAAATACTCGACGCCTTGTAATAACGTAGATTTACTTTCCGCAATTTACTTTCCGCATAATTATTAACTGTTAATTATGCATGCAAGACTTGTCTGAAAAAATAAAATCAACCCGTAGCTCACAATGATACATGTGCAAAGATAATATGAACTGGATCCTGACACACTCGCACATGCCACTCCTAGGGTACGCCTCACTTAGTTGCCTCGACGTGGTCATTAAGTATAGGGTGTTTTAGAGGTCGCCCTCCTGTCTAAAGATCCTAGTTGCCTCGAAACGGTTGCCTCGGATAAAAAAGGATCTAGGACATAAGGGTTACTGCTAAGGCGTCCTACTATTGCTTTGGTGACCACACATGTCCCTAATAATCGAATTGACCCGAATAACTCCAACGACGGTGCTACCTACTTCTCAATAGTGGGATAGTACTGTCTAAAGGACTCTTACACAACTTAATTCCTTAGAGTAGGTAGATTTCTCCTGGGTACTTGCTCTTTCAAAATAAAAATGAAAATAACTTTTCGCACTTACACTTTCAAAAAGTTTCCAAACAAACACTTCATACACTCTTGAGGACTGATACAAGAGTTACCTAGAAGTTTTCAAAACGAAACTTTTTTCAAAACCCACAAACACAAGAAAAGAAAACATTTTTTAAAACATAGTAAGCAAGTACCTAAGAGCCCGTGGATAACCACAGATAGAAAGGGTGCTAACACCTTCCCTTTCTATAATCTACCTCCCGAACCGAGAAACATCTCGAAAAGGAATTTTGCTGTGCTTTTGTCCTTTCCTTGTTGGAGAACATAAAAGACGGTGGCGACTCTTGCTTACCGCAACATTTCGCGAGACCAGCATTTCAAAACAGTCAATTCTATTTCCACCGATCACAGAACTGGAGACTCTGCTGGGGACTACTTAATAAGTGAGGTGTACCTTAGGATTAGATCATTCTATGTTTTCAATTGCATGCTTTGTTTGATTTATATTTTTGGGCTTGCATCGGAGTTTCATAGATCCTAACCCGGATCTGGGGAATACCCTTTAGGTAGCATAAGCTGTGAGGGACCTGTCCGGCGTAGACCGACACGGGTGAAGCAGTAGCTACGTTGGTGTGACACGTTGGTCTGTACCGATATCCCTTGTGTTGGAACGAGGAGAATATGGGTCTTCTGAGGAGTCATTAAACACCAACCGACCTTAGAACCCTAAATTGACCCAACTTGGCCATAGAACAGTAGCAGTATGCTACACTCATTGAGGCTAAACTCTCGCGATGGTTCTGGCCGCAAGAAAAGATTACGAAGCTGGAGTTATGACCGATTGAGGGTAGTCAGTGATATTGAGATCCTCTAGAACCCGGTTACTATTTTCTAGGACAGGTCTTAATCAACGAAACTGAAAGAGGGTAGTACCTAAACTTCATGCTGGCCTGAAATCTAAGGGCTCTTTTGTGTGACTTGTGTGCTTTCAAACTTGAACTACTTGCGCATTCTCGTTATCTGACAACATGGGTTCCTTGCAGGTTTTGTTTACAGTCCTTAATCTGGGCTTATAACAGGGTTACTTACATCACTCCATGCATAGCATAACATCATACCATCATACCATTGCATACATCCTGCATAAGGACTAACCCATTTCAAGGATCTCAAGGGTCTGTGATGCAGGTCATGATGAACCAAATGTCTATCAAGGGGCAAAGGGGATTTATTTTCCTCTAGCCAAGGTTGTTCGGAGATCAAAACATGACAACTTGAGTCAGGGGCTATGACCCACTCGATATGGTGAGCCTTGACCCTTGAAGAAGGACTCTCAGCAACATGAAGTTCCTTCAATCAAGCTGCAAAATTCGAATTCTAACAATTTTCTTGTTTACCCCGCGAGATCCTTGAAAACATTGCATGCATATCATACATATCATTGCATTACAGGTACACTTTTTACAGGTCTCTTATCTTCTTCGCTGTTTATTTAAGCAATCATCATGTCTACTGAACCTTCCGCTGAACAAGCTATCAAGGCCCTCCAGGCCCAGAATGCCCAGTTCCAGGAGTTGGTTATGAGCCTAGCCCAGGGTCAACAGGACTTGAAAACTCTGATTCTGAAAGAGAGGAAGAAGAAGAAGAAGAGGACTGTTCTGTTCAACACTAGACGCAGATCTGGGAATGGATTACAGAATGAGGCTGAGCTGACTACCTCATCTGTAGGCAAGGACAGTCCCCAAGAGGGAAGGGTTCCTAGTCCCGTTATCTCCGACAACAAGACGGATTATAATGATAAACAGTACCCTCCTGTTGAGGATAAGTACAAACAGCTGGAAGACCGGTTAAGCGCCATGGAAATACAGAAGGTTCTCGGTCTGGACTTCGAAGATCTAGGTCTATCCTCTGGGGTGGTGATTCCCCATAAATTCAAGGCACCTGCTTTTGCCAAATATGACGGAGCTTCTTGTCCTAAGTTGCACCTCCGTTCATATGTAAGGAAGATCCAACCTTATATAACTGACAAGAATTTATGGATCCATTTCTTCCAGGATAGTCTTTCAGGGACTCAACTCGAATGGTTCTATCAGCTGGATGGAGCCAGTATTCGAAACTGGGAGGACTTGGCTACTGCATTTTATAAGCAGTATCAGTATAATTCCGACCTCGCTCCTACGCGTACCCAACTCCAGGGTATGTCACTAGGGACGGGTGAAGGATTCAAGGAGTATGCGCAAAAGTGGAGAGACCTTGCTGGAAGGGTACATCCACCTTTAACTGACCGTGAGCTTGTGGATATGTTCTTGGGGACCCTTTCTGGTCCGTTCTTCAACCATCTGATTGGGAATTCTTCTGCTGGGTTTACAAATCTGATCTTAACTGGTGAGAGGATAGAAGCTGGTATCAAGTCTGGGAAGATACAAAAGGGTGACTCCTCGAACACTGAGAAAAAACCATTCAAGAAAGAATCCAGTGTTGTCTATGGTTCAAGAAGACAGAATAGGTCCGAACACCGCCAAGATGTCAACGCGGTAGTTATTTCAAAACCGGCTAATGCTCCTCAACATCACAACCAACAAAGGGAAGAGAGACCTAGAAGGCAATTCACTCCCCTCAGCATGACCTTGTCCCAGATATTGCCACAATTGTTGAAGACCAATTTGGTAACTCTAAGGGACCCTCCTAAGAATCCCAACAAGACACCTTCAAGGTATAACCCCAACGCCCGCTACGCTTATCATTCTGACAGCCCGGGGCATGCTACAGATGATTGTTGGACTTTGAGGAACAAGGTTCAGGACCTAATCGATGCAAAGGAGGTCGATTTCGAAGCGCCCGAGACTCCCAATGTGATCACTGCTCCCTTGCCAAAACATGGCTAGGATTGAGAGATTTTTGTTCATTTGAATTCTGAAATTGTATTTTTCTTTGCTATTTCAAACAATTATCATGTCAAACTCTGTTATTTCATTAATGCATTACACATGTCTGTTTTGAAGTAATTGTGTTCACTATGCTTAAAACTGCTTTCATTTTTTGATGTTCAACTCTCGATTAAAAAACTCTAAGCCTTTGAATAGACCCCGCTGATGAGGTACAGGCATTGTTTCAAATCCTAAACAGTGGAGTTATAAGGAAGATAATCCCTAGTCAACCCCTTTGAGCCAAAGAAGCTGGAGTTTTTCTTTTCGAAAATTAAAACCCTTAATCATAACCTGGGGCAGGGTAGTTCTCTCAGTTGATCCAGGTGCACAACGAATGGTACCAAAGAAGTCCTTCCAAAACAAAAGACAGTGATGGTTCCGAATAATCATAAAGACAGGCAGTCATTATCTCTCAGAAATAAAAGCCCAACAAGTCAAAACCTATGAAGGAGACTTACAAAACTGGGGCATCCCGCTGACTGTAATCACAAAAGAAACAGTTCAGGCAAAAAAACAGGGATAACGAAATCAAAAAGAAAGAGGTCCTACAAACCCTCAACAAAAAAGGAAATGACTGCCTATTCAAAATAAACTTTCAGTATCCGAACCATCACCAGAATATCAGAGCAAAGACTCAACAAGATCTAATGCACGATTAGCTGAGTTTAGGATCGAAGAACATCACGAAGAACGGGTGGGTACAAATAAAATTTGAGCCTTTATCCTTTGTTTCTTAAACCGTGAACCAGACCACGTCATAACCCTTAAAAGTCCTAGCTGAAGCGTGGGTTAGTTCGAAAGTATACTGTTACCAAAGGTATCCTGACTCCTGTAGGGCTTGCTGTAAAATCTTGAGTTGACATCACATTTTACAAAAAAATCACTTGTTTTATTGAAAACTGCATTTTCAAAAACTTCAAGACAGACATAAGCTTTGCATTCTTAAAATAATATTGTTTGCATATGACTATTTATTCAACAGCAGAGAAATTCGCACGACGAATATCTAGTGAACAAGAATCTTCTCAAGGATCACATCAAGTGGAAAAACACTTCCAACCAAGGGGCAGATCTCCATCTGAATCAACTGGGGCATTGGATATGAATTCCAACAACGAATCCTGCACGATCAAACGAAGATCCCCTGGTGGTATAGCAACACAATGCTACCGACAGTGACAACTCCCTGTACTCTGAGAGCATGGACATAGTCGAAAAAATACTATGCATAATCAAAGACCCGCTAGGTTGACACACCTAGGCAAAAACAAGGGCTTCCCGGCGAACCAAAAGGGTTCGGGCAAAAATAAGGGATGAAAATGAAAAAATTGTACACCCGACAAGTCGAAAACCTGAAAAGGCGGCTTGGGCAAAAAAGGGTATCCCGATGGACTGAAAACCCGAAAGGGCGGTTCAGGCAAAAGTTATGGATCAAAAGCGTACGACTATGTCCCATCATCTCGACACTTACCTACCAGAAGAAGATTTGTCAATCGGCAGTTATCGAGACCTCCACAGGTACCTTCTCCCACAGAAACTGGGGTAATAAAATTGTCCAAACTGTACAGCTGCTTTGCTCACCAGGTACAAAGGTAGATTCAGCTGAAGAATATGACCAAGATACCTTCACTCCCCGCAGAGTAAGACAAGGTTCGGCAATACTTTCCCCAGGCAGAGTTGGTCTACCATCAGCCCCGAAAAGGCACAGTATCCCTAGCAAGTCAGCAATACTCTCCCCCGAGCAGAGTTGGTCTACCGCCAGTCCTAAGGAAGTTGGATATCCCCAGAAGATCTCAATATTCCCTAGCAGAGTATACAGACATCCCTCAGCAAGCATCCCCAGCAGTCTTAATATTCCTCGACAGAAATATAAGATTGTTCCCCGGTGGAATACCAGACACCCCAGCGGAGCCATTTCCCCAGTGTAGTCCAAAGTTTCCCCAGGAGAGTTGAACCATCTCCCCAGTAGACTCTGGAAGCTTGTCCCCTGCAGAGTACAAAAATCTCTCCCCAACCATATTCAAAGGTTATCCTCCACCAGAGTCTAACTGGGTTATCCTCAGCAAATTGCAACGGAAAGATCGTCCTCAGCGAAGTTCTTCCTATCCCCCAGCGGAGTTCATCCTTTATCCCTAACAAAGCTTATCAACGGAATCCCCAGCGGAGTTATCGTTAAAATCTCAGCGAAGCATCTCTCCCCAGAGTAGTTCCCCGCAGAGTAATCTCTTCACCAGGTTTATTCCCCAACGGAGTCATTGTGATACGGTGGGAGAACTGACTAGGGTTTTGCGTTTGTTTTCGCAAATGTTTCAGTTGAGCAAGAGTCACCACTGACTTTTTATTTTATCCTAAAGGAAAGGTTAAAAAATCACAGCAAAAACCTTTTGAGATATTTTCTTGGGTTCGGGGAGTAGATTATAGAAAGGGAAGGTATTAGCACCCTTCCTATCCATGGTTATCCATGGGCTCTTAGGTACTTTCTTAGATCAACTTGCCTTGGTTTTCAATTGTTTGAAATGGTGCTTGGTGTGCGGTTTTGAAAATGTTTTGAAAAGATGCCTTGTATAGGCTACCCTTGTAACAATTCTTTACTCGAATGTTTTACAAAAGGTGTTTTGTCTTTTGAAAAGATGTTTCAAGGTTTTTTGAAAGTTGGTTTTGAAAGTGTTTGTGAAGTGTGGTTTGAAATTAGGCAAGTGTTTTCTTTGCAAATTGACAAGTACTTAAGAGTTATCTACCCTAAAGTTTTCTCAAAGATTTTTGTTATGTTTTGAACCTTTTGACAATTTTGTTCCACCATTGCATTTGGTGGACAATCTTGTATTAGGAGGTAAAAGGGACGGGCGTGGGTCATCGTTTAGACCATAATTGCAATAGTGTTAGATGTCTTTGGGCAATTTTTTCTTTGAAAGGGATTTGATCATTCTAGGCAACTTTTGAAAGCGTCATCGAGGGACTTATGATCATTTGATTGTTTATTTTACCCAAAGAAACCCAACATGCAACATGGCCCAATTATTTGAAGGCAACAAAGTGGAATACCCTAGGGGTGCAAGTGTGAGATGTGTTGTCCATTTTCATACTTGTTTATCTTGAAATTAGGTCAAACTATTTTGTTCGTTTTATTCGCATACAAACCCTAATTCTAGCATGGCATAATTAAAAGAGCGTTAAAGTGCGAAATTTAAATTCCTACACTATTACAACACAATAATATGGGGAGGGGGGGTACAAATGTTTCAAATGGGGATTATTTAGACAAGAATTTAAATCTAGCTATTACATCATTTTCTTTGAATATTTACAATATAATTAAAAGCATAAATTAAATAGAAATAATTCAAATATGCAAGAATGCAAAAAGAATTTTTATATGTATGAAAAAAAGTATCATTTATGTAAAATAAAAAGAAATAAAAAAAGGTATTATTTTTTGAATATTTTCATATTTAGGGCAAAACCCTAGTTTTAATCAAAAGGGTATTAATTATTTAATATATATGATATTTACTATTTATATACAAAAATAAAATAAAATATAGTATATTTATAAAAATGTCATTTTAGTGTTAAATAAAAATAAAAATAAAAAGATGTATATTTTTGGTATTTTACCCTAAGTGTGTTAATATATATCTATATGTATATTTATACTATTTGCAAAATATATTAAATATGCACAAAATAATAATATTTAATTTTATATAAAAAAAGTATTTTTTATACAAAATGTTTCAAAAGGGAAAAATGAAATAAAAATCAGAAATACAATATGTTTACATTATTAATAATATTTCTAAATAATAGTATATATATATATTTATGTATAATAGTATATATAAACAAATAAATACTTAAAAAATGCAAAAATGGTGTAAAAATGATTTTTTAGGTTTAAAACATTATTAGAAAAAATAAATGAGTCAAAATAAAAAAAGAAAAATCAAAAAAACATTAAATCAAGCAAATGGGCTCAGGGGGGTATGAATCAAAAAGTATGGTGTAAAAAGCAAAACAAAAGCTGGCCCAGCCCATGAGGCACCTTCTTCAACCTCTGAACAACATTATTAAAAAAAAACGTGCGCCCTGTTCTTCCATCCAAACATCCTGATTCCTGACTTATTAATGAAAACTCATAACATAAAAAATGTTCAGCATCAAGAGACGAATCCAACCATATGCAGAACTTGATCTAACTCTCTAAGATGAGAGAGAATTTCTTCTCCCCCAAATCCTGACCTAGATTTTCTGCCATTTTCAACCCTTAAATTCTCACAGCTCAGGCAAAATAAATGAAAAGTAAAAGCATGTACAGGTTCAGTGGCATGAGTAGAACATTGCTTATTCACAAACTTAGAGCTAATGATGCCTAATAAGAGAGATAGAAGTTCACCAAAATACCTGTTCAGTTGAAGTTCTATCTGGCAATGGGGGAGCTTTCAGTGCAAGATAATGGTTGGTATAGCTTCCTTGAGGTGTGGTGATGCTGTTCCAATATTTACTTTGCCTTGAGACACCTTGAATTGAGCTGTAGAACTTCAACTGCAAAATGAAAAAGTAAAAATGGTGGAACTTGTTAGAGGAATTACAGGTCGTGTTTCAAGTCATGGTTAGCTTGCATAGATGCTAGGGAATGTGTGTAAACTGGTTTGGGCAAGAAAGCTTGAGAGAAATGGGAGATGGCATTCAAACTGCAGGCCTTGCCCTGTTCTTGCAGTTTGAAGGTGATTCTGGGATTGGGAGTGTATGAGGGTTGTTAGGGTCGTGTACTAGCTTGGTTGGGATGTCTTGGATCTATTTTACAAGTTTGCTTAAGTGTTTGTAAGCTGATATGAGAGTTGTCTTACAAAATGCCAAGTTACTTACACTTTAAGCAACAAATGCCCAAGTTGTGTTCTAGGTCAGTAGAGGCCCCCTAATGAGTTGCATAATCTCTCCTTGATCAGAGTGTTTTGCTCATAATCTTTTGCCAATTAGATCTCATCTGTACCTCTTGGATTTTCAATTGGACATAAAGCTTAACTTTTCAAAAATGGTTATTTTGCTTTTTCCATAAATGGATTAAACTTGTATGTAATGCTTGAACTCAAAGAACAATGCTTTAGCACAATGAACATGCATTAAATTATTGAGTGCTGGATGGTTTAAGGACCTGTAATCAAGGGGCATGCTGGTTTGAGAAGTTTGTACAAACTATGAACATGGAAAATAGCCAATTCAAAAGTGAGTTTTTGCTATATTGTGAAATTCGATTCTCTCAAGTTATGAGGTTGTTTGAGGAGTTCTTGGACATTTTGGAAAGCTTGGAATGTGTAATACAATCCATCTTTGAAATTCAAATTGAAATTCCAAGTGGAAGTGTATGGAAAATGGCCTTGAAGTTGGATAGAAAACCTTGTCAAAATAGGTTAAAATTTCACTAAGTTAAGAATGGTTTAGTGCCCTTATTCAAAAATTTGTAACTTGAGATACAAGCCTCATTTGGGAAAACTTTGTGAATCAAAGTTGTAGATTATGAAACAAGCTATAACTTTCATGTTTTGACTTTTGCTTGAATCCAAATGAATCATGGTGAGAAAGTGGGGCAAAGTTGGGAAAAAATTAGGGTTTTTCATAACTTAGAAAAATTCTAAGTTATGAAAAATTCTCATTTCAAACCCTAATTTGCATTTTTTGATTTCTTGATGAACAAGTTTCATGATTTGGCATGTTTTAATGAAAAATGAATCTTGACTCTTGATTTTGACCAAAAAGTCAAAGTTTGACTTTTCAGTATACAGTCAAAATTGATCAATTGACTGGGAAATTCAACTGTCAATCTTGTGTACTTGGGATCTTTTGAGTTTGTTGAGCATGTCAAGATAATTCCATGGGGTCCTTGAGTCCATATGTGAGCTTGGTTTGCCATTGGCTAGGTCAAACAGTCAAAAATTGCCTTTGTGCAGTCAAAACCCTAAAAATGACTATTTTGCCCTTTTGGTGATCTGATCAAATTTCTTGTGGAATTGTGATCCAAACTTGATCAAATGGTTCATAGGAGTTTATAATGTTGATGTGGGTCCATTTTCATGAGGTTTGACTGTCAATTGGCCATAGTTGACTTTTTCCCCAATACAGTTGATTTCTAGGTCAACTGTCCAATTGACTGGGCAAAACTTGGAATCAAGACTTGAAACTTGATGAGGATAAACTTGGGAGTCCAATATGAAGCAAGAAAGTTATCTTAGGCATTTTAGGCCAAAACATCTTTGTGCAAACACAAACCCTAATTAGGGTCAACAGTGCAAGGAGAAGTTTTGAACAGATGAAACCCTAACTGGATCTTGAGCTTCAAGGGCTTTGTGGTGAGAAATCAATGAGAAAATGGGAGGGCAAATTTTGGGGTACAACAGTTGCCCCTGTTCAATCTTCTTGAATCCGAAGAGTTAGATTGGCAGGCTTGCCTTTCGTGACTCGAGGGTAAAAGGAGATTGGACACTAGAGTGCCCGGAAATTTGCACTCGTCAAAGCAATGGATGCGAGAATGGGCTTGGAGATGCCATTCGGAGATGGGCTTAGAGATTCCATCTTGAGGGGTGACATAAACTTGTCGGGGATGGGCTTAAAGATGCCATCTGGAATGGGTATCAGGAAGGCGTCCATGCTTTGGACCATCTTCGAACTAGGGGTCTGAATAAGCAATAGATCGACATCCGTTGTTGGGAGGAATCCGTAAACTGTTTTCAAAGGTTGCATCTGAAAAAGTGATAGATTAACATCCGTTGTTGGGAAGAATCCATAGACTGTTTTCAGAAGTCTTGAGAAGAAGCTGAACAAGCGATAGGTTAACATCCGTTACTTGGAGAACCCGTAAACTGTTTTCAGAAGTCTTGGAGTTGAATAAGCAATAGAGCAGCATTCGTTGTTGGGAAGCGTCCGTAAACTATTTTCAAAGGTTGCATCTGAACAAGTGATAGATTAACATCCGTTGTTGGGAAGAATCCATAGACTGTTTTCAGAAGTCTTGAGAAGAAACTGAACAAGCGATAGGTTAACATCCGTTACTTGGAGAACCCGTAAACTGTTTTCAGAAGTCTTGGAGTTGAATAAGCAATAGAGCAGCATTCGTTGTTGGGAAGCGTCCGTAAACTGTTTTCAAAGGTTGCATCTGAACAAGTGATAGATTAACATCCGTTGTTGGGAAGAATCCATAGACTGTTTTCAGAAGTCTTGAGAAGAAACTGAACAAGCGATAGGTTAACATCCGTTACTTGGAGAACTCGTAAACTGTTTTCAGAAGTCTTGGAGTTGAATAAGCAATAGAGCAGCATTCGTTGTTGGGAAGCGTTCCTAAACTGTTTTTAAAGGTTGCATCTGAACAAGTGATAGATTAACATCCGTTGTTGGGAAGAATCCATAGACTGTTTTCAGAAGTCTTGAGAAGAAACTGAACAAGCGATAAGTTAACATCCGTTACTGGAGAACCCGTAAACTGTTTTCAGGAATCTTGAAATTTGAGGAGGAACCGGTGTAGGGTTGCCTGATGATGAGTCCGTGTAAAACTGCATCTGAAACTGTTAATGATAGCCTTTTATTCTTATCCTGAAAAGGACAAAATGTTAGCTAAACACAAGATTATGTTGCATGAAATGTATGATGCAATATATGTTATATCAATGTTTATGATATGAATGTAATGAATGCGCATGTAAGCTGATGAGCTGTCTTGCTGGGGATAGAGGAATCCTGGATGGCTGAAGATAAAAGCATCTTGACTGCTGCCGGGAAGAATAATTCCTTGGCTGTTGCTGGGGAATAAGGAGCTTGGGTTGTATACCAAACCTCTGGGGAATTCCTGATGACTTCTACTGGGGAGTACCAATCTAGTAGACTCATGCTGGGGATGCAAGACTGAGAATCTTCCGTTTGGAGGGAAGCATCTTTGGCGACCTTACTGGGGAACTCAAGATTTTCCTTCCTAAAACTCTGTAGGGAGAAGGTTCATTAGCCTGGCTTCGCTGGGGATTCTGAAACTTAAACTTTGGGGGGAATTGAATTCCTGAGGACCCTCTGGCTGGGGGATTGTAAAGATAAGTTACTGCTGGGGAATTTTGATGAACTCCGCTGGGGATAGGAAGAATTTTGGCGAGTGCGATCTTCCGTGATCGTTAGCTGAGGATAACCCAGTTATAAGCCCTTGTGAGGAATAACTTTGAATAAAAATTCGGGGTAGGCGTCTGTACTCTGCGGGGGATAAGCTTCCAGAATCTACTGGGGATTAGCTTCAAGACTTGCTATGGATATGGATTCCAAATCTTCGGGGGTTTTCTTTGACGGGTATCGAGATCCCCAACTGTTCCTTTGACCTATCAGTAATCCTCTTTTTCTGTTCATAAGGAAATGATTACGTTCAAATGCATATGCCTGTTTAACAAAACATTGGACGTTTCTCAAAATAAAACAAATAGTGCAAGAGAACAGAAAAGGAAATGACACAAATTTCTGGGAAAAGTATTTGTATTGATTTTATATGAGTATATTTGTACAAAGGAGACAATCATCCTAGTAAAAGGATTTTGTCGTAAATATTTGAAAGATTTATACAAAGTAAGGATGGCTATGTGAAATAATTCCATGGGATTCCATTCTGCTATAGCTTTCACAACTCTGAATATCTGTCCATTCAATGCTTCGCTTGACGATGACTGGATTGATTAGAAGCCTGGAACTGGTTGATGAAGAGATTGTCTTTGAAGTGATCCGACGAGACATAGTCATACGCTTTAATTCCATAACTTTTACCTGAATCGCCCTTTCGGGTTTTCGATTCATCGGGAAACCCCTTTTTGCCCAAGCCGCCCTTTCGGGTTTTCAACTTGCCGGGTGTACAAATTTTTTCGTTTTTATCCCTAATTTTTGCCTGGACCGCCCTTTCAGGTTTTCGATCCACCGGGATGCCCATTTTTGCCCAAGCCGCCCTTTCGGGTTTTCGACTTGTCGGGTCATTTTATGCGTAGTATCTTTTGACTATGTCTGCGTTCGCAGGGTGTGGCAAATCGTCGCAGTCCATGGTGGTCAGAATCATTGCACCACCAGAAAATATGCTCTTGATCACAAATGGTCCTTCATATGTAGGAGTCCATTTGCCCCTGGGATCACTTTGCGGCAAGATGATCCGCTTGATTACGAGATCTCCGACTTGATATACTTGACGTCTGACTTTCTTATTGAAGGCCTTGATCATCCGCTTTTGATACGTCTGACCATGGCATATAGAAGCAAGTCGCTTTTCGTCGATCAGATTGAGTTGATCAAGTCGGGTCTGCATCCAATCATCTTCATTCAAACCTGCATCCTTCATAATCCTTAGAGAAGGGATTTGGACTTCCATAGGCAAAACAGCTTCCATGCCATAAACCAAAGAAAATGGGGTTGCCCCAGTTGAAGTACGTGTCGTCGTACGGTATCCATGTAGAGCAAACGGTAACATCTCATGCCAGTCTTTGTAAGTGACTGTCATTTTCTGAATGATCTTCTTAATGTTTTTGTTCGCAGCTTCAACATCACCGTTCATCTTCGGCCGATAGGGAGATGAATTGTGATGATAAATCTTGAACTGTTCGCACAAAGCGGTGATCATTGTGTTATTCAGATTTGTACCGTTGTCTGTGATGATCCTGTCTGGAACACCATACCGACATATGAGATTTTGCTTGATAAAGCGGGCAACCACATTTTTAGTAACAGAGGCGAAGGAAGCTGCTTCGACCCATTTGGTGAAATAGTCAATGGCAACCAGGATGAAACGATGTCGGTTGGAAGCCGTGGGTTTGATCTCTCCAATCATATCAATGCCCCACATTGCAAAGGGCCACGGAGCAGTCAGGACGTTGAGAGGAACCGGAGGGATATGAACTTTGTCAGCATAGATTTGACACTTGTGGCAAGTACGAGAATGTTGATGGCAGTCAGCTTCCATGGTAGACCAGTAATAGCCTGCCCTTAGGATCTTCTTAGCCATTGTATGCCCGCTCAAGTGAGTGCCGAATGTGCCGCTGTATATATTAGTCATGATCAACTCTGCTTCGACTTTATCCACGCATCGGAGTAATACACAATCATGGCTTCGTTTGTAAAGGATGCCATTGCTCAGGAAGAACTTAGCAGCGAATTTCCTTAAGAACTTCTTGTCATTTATGGAAGCTCCTTCAGGATAATCTCTAGTCTCGAGATACCTTTTGATTTCATGGAACCAGGGTTGTTCCACTACTTCTTCGGTATTAATCTCGTGACAATGCGCAGGTTCATACATTCGCTCGATGGTGATTTGGGGAGCCTCGTTATCCCAGTTGAGTTTAAACATGGAGGACATTGTGGCTAGAGCATCTGCTAGCTGATTCTCTTCTCGCGGGAAATGCTCGAAGGTAATTTGCTCGAAATGAGGCAACAATGTCAGGACATGTTCTTTGTATGGGATAAGATTAGGATGCTTGGTATCCCACTCTCCTTTGATTTGACTGATAACCAAAGCCGAGTCCCCGAATACGATCAAAGATTTGATCCCCAAGTCTATAGCAGCCTTGAGACCAAAGATGCAAGCTTCATACTCAGCCATGTTGTTTGTGCAGCTGAAGCAAAGTCGGGCCGTGAAAGGAGTGTGACAACCTTCCGGAGAAATGAGTACCGCGCCGATACCATTTCCAAGTGCATTTGAAGCACCATCAAAGTACAGGGTCCATCGGGATCCCTTTTCGGGTCCGTCATACGGTCCGTTACCTTCAATGTTGTCCAAATTCATGATGTCCTCGTCCGGGAAATCAAATCTCATGGGTTGATAATCTTCGATAGCCTGATGAGCTAGATGGTCAGCTAGTACACTCCCTTTTATAGCTTTTTGGGTGGTGTACTGGATGTCATACTCAGTTAAGATCATTTGCCATCTAGCTATCCTTCCAGATAAAGCGGGCTTTTCGAAGATATACTTGATAGGATCCATTTTGGAAATCAACAAGGTAGTATGAGTCAACATATACTGTCTTAGTCGGCGAGCAGCCCATACCAAAGCGCAACAAGTTTTCTCGAGCAGTGAGTAGCGAGTCTCACAGTCGGTAAACTTTTTGCTAAGGTAATAAATAGCATGCTCTTTTCGACCAGACTCGTCATGCTGGCCCAAAACACACCCCATTGAGTTATCCAAGACAGTCAAGTACATGATCAATGGTCTTCCTTCGACGGGCGGCATCAGAATAGGAGGTTCTAGCAAATACTCCTTGATTCTATCAAAAGCAGCTTGACAATCATCGTTCCACTCGACTACCTGATCTTTTTTCAAGAGTTTGAAAATTGGTTCACAGGTAGAAGTCAGATGTGAGATGAATCTGGCAATATAGTTTAAGCGCCCCAAGAATCCTCTAACTTCCTTCTCAGTACGGGGAGCAGGCATCTCTTGTATTGCTTTTACTTTTGCGGGATCGACTTCAATGCCTTTGTTGCTTACAATGAATCCCAGGAGTTTACCAGACCTAACTCCAAAAGTGCATTTACTTGGATTCAGCCTGAGCTTGTATTCTTTTAACCTGGCAAACAGCTTCTTTAGATGTTCAAGGTGCTCTTCCTCTGTTTGTGACCGAGCTATCATATCGTCTACGTAAACTTCAATCTCATGATGTATCATATCATGAAATAAAGCTACCATGGCACGTTGATAAGTTGCCCCTGCGTTCTTCAGCCCGAACGGCATCACCTTGTAACAGAAAGTGCCCCATTGTGTGACAAAAGTTGTTTTCTCCATATCCTCGGGGGCCATTTTGATTTGATTGTAGCCCGAGAATCCATCCATGAAGGAAAACACTTTGTGTTGAGCTGTATTGTCGATCAAGATGTCAATATGAGGTAGCGGGAAATTATCTTTGTGGCTGGCCCTATTCAAATCCCGGTAGTCCACACACATCCTGACTTTGCCATCTTTCTTAGGTACTGGCACAATGTTAGCGACCCATTGAGGATAGGACGTAACAGCCAGAAAGCCAGCATCGAATTGCTTCATTACTTCTGCTTTGATCTTTTCGGACATGTCAGGCCTCATTCGGCGAACTTTTTGCTTGATCGGTGGACAATCCTCTCTTGTGGGGAGACGGTGAACCACGATGTCTGTGTCTAAACCCGGCATGTCTTCATAAGACCAAGCGAAGATCTCAACATACTCATTCAACAACTGTACCAGGCGCTCCTTGACTCTTGGTTCCAGATTGGCACCCACTTGCACCTCCTTCCGGTCTTCCTCGGTTCCCAAGTTAACAGTTTCCAATGGCTCTTCATGCGGTAAGATGGCCCTTTCCTCTTGTTGCAGAAGTCTGGCTAGTTCCCCGGGTACTTCACAACCTTCGTCATCTTCATACTCGGCTAGATTGACCAGATCTTCAGAGTTATTGAAAGATATAGCAGAATAGTCACCCATGGAATCCAGAGTGGATGGGTACCTGCATTGGTGAGTGTGGGTGTGTGTAAGGGATAGCCATCCTTAAACAAAAAATGCAAAAGGAAAGAAAATGAACATAAGCAGTTTATCAAATGAAAAACGTCCAATGAATCATTAAACATGGCATATGGATATGAAAAATAATCAAAACCCTTACAAGTGGACCTACATGCCCCGGGCAAGGCAGGAGGTGAAAAGATAGTGCACGGATTGTTTGAAAGTAAATATTACAGACCAAATAGGAAATGTTTAACAGATAAATTACTGATGAACAAAAGTGATGGGGACAAAGTCTTTTTCCTCCCAGTTGCTCAATCCTCCTTTGACAGTTGGATAAATCCACTCTTCAATGTTGCTCTCTTTGTCTTCGTCTTCCAAGGCGTTGATTCCGTAGGGAGAAATTTTGGCTGGCGCCCTTTCAATCTTCGCACGACGCATAGCTTTCTGACCAGCGGCTGTGAACCCTAATCCAAACTTGTCAGTCTTATGTGGAATGTCAGGTAACTGCCCCCATGCTGAATTCTTCCCTTCTTTTATTGCGGCCCTTGCGTCCTCCAGAGATGCCATCCTGGCCATCTGCCTCGGTGTCTCAGCTGCCAACTTTGCTACTGCTATTTCAGGAAGGACTTCTTCGAAATGTTGAAACGGTGTCTCAATGAACTCTCCTTCAACCTCCACATACCGGAAAGAATTTAAGTGGCTAATCATGTACTCTTCTTCGCCGTGGACAGTGATGATCTTTCCCTCGACAGGATACTTCAACATCTGATGTAAGGAGGAGGTGACTGCCCCAGCATGGTGTATCCAAGGTCTACCCAGCAGGCAAGAGTATGATGGACGGATGTCCATCACGTAGAAAGTGGATTTAAACACCTCAGTGCCTATCTTGATGGGAATTTCAACCTCTCCATGGACCATTCTCTTCAAACCATCGAAAGCTCTGACAACAATATCACTCGGCTTTAATTCCAGACCCTCACAATCTAGTCGGTCCAAGGCCTTTTTAGGCAATACATTCAACGACGAACCAGTGTCGACCAAGACGTGTGCGAGAGTAGTTCCTCGACACTCGACTGACATGTGCAAAACATCATTGTGATTTCTTCCTTTAGGAGTTAGGTCGGCGTCAGAAAAACCTAATCCATTGTCCGCAGTCAGGCTAGCCACGCAATTTTGAAATTGATCCGCAGAGGTTTCTTGGGGCACATGAGCTGCTTTCAGAAACTTTATCAGAGCTTTAGCGTGCGCTTCCGAGAAAAGTAGTAGTGCCAGCATGGAGATCTTGGAGGGGGTTTGCCCCAGTTGTTCTACTACATCGTAATCACTTCTTTTGATTATCCTCAAAATCTCATCCATTTCCTTCTTGGATGTTTCCGGGATAACCAAGGGTTGAGCCCTCGTCCTGACGGGCTCATCTTGGATTCCCTTGCCTTTGTCAGCAGCGGTAGGAGAGACAACACTAGGAACAACAACGTCTTCAATCAAAGGAGTTCTAGCAGAAAGTTTTATTGGTGCAGGGACGACCTTGTCAGCTGATGAGGGTCCAAAGACTGCTTTTGGAGGGGCAATCTCTGGAGAAAATATTCTCCCACTCCTGGTGATTTTGCTAGTGCCCGCAATGTTACTAATGCTGGCTTCTTCATCATCCGAACTTTCTTCAGTTATTTCGATTTGTTTGATACCATGGTAGTAGACGTCACCGCCATAGTTCCAAGGTATCGACTTCTCAGAAACACAGGGAATAGGCCTTGGCATTGTTATCTTCAAAGGAATAGATTTCGCAGCTGGTGTAATATTAACAGGCTTTTTGACGGCCTTGGAAAGATTGGCGTGAATGGTTATGATTGAGACATCTTCAGTATGAACTGGAACAGCAGAAACTTTTTCAAACAAAATTTGCCGACTATCCATAAGGCCTTGGATGCCTTTCTTTAGTAACGGACAATCAAACGGCAGAGAGTAACAACAATAGCAGTCTTCTTTACATCCCGGGAAGATCCCGGCCCTCAACAGGTTCAACTTAATGGTTAGCAGTGGAGTAGTCAGATCACTGACATCAGCAACATACAAATCTTCTTCAATGGCATTGACACTTCGGCCGTGCTTCGGCATGGGTGCGGATATCACATTAGGCTTCTCCGGAGTGTCAAACTCTACCTCCTTAGCCTCTATCAGGTCTTGGATTTTATGCTTGAGTGCCCAACAATCATTGGTGTCGTGTCCAACACTGTCTGAATGGTAGGCGCATTTAGCATTGGCATGATAATACGGAGAGGACGTATTCACATTCTTTGGTTCCTCCTTGATGGTGGCGAGATTCAACTTCAATAGATGGGGAAGCACTTGCGCTGTAGTCATATTAATACGGGTGAACTGCCGTTGTGGCTGTTCCACTCGTTGTTGATTTGGTCTGGACTGGTTATAGCGAGGCTGCTCATTTGGAGTGTTTTGAATCATTACGGCCCCCACAGTTGGCCGACGCTCCGTCTTCCCTGCTCTTCTCTAAGAATAAACCACAGCTGTTTCCTTCTTAAAAGGCTTCTTCTCAACACTTGCAGCAACACCCTTCTGGATCTTTCCTGACTTGATGCCGGCTTCTATTCTTTCGCCTGTTAAGATCAAATCGGTAAACCCCGCGGAAGAGTTACCAATTAGATGATTGAAAAATGGCCCAGATAGGGTCCCAAGAAACATATCAACGAGTTCACGGTCGGTTAAAGGAGGCTGCACCCTGCCAGCCAAATCCCTCCATTTTTGTGCATATTCTTTGAATCCCTCGCTTGTTCCTGGTGACATACCCTGAAGTTGGGTACGAGTAGGAGCAAGATCATAATTATACTGGTATTGTTTGTAGAAAGCGGTGGCCAAATCTTCCCAATTTCTGACGCTGGTTCCTTCTAGCTGATAAAACCACTCCAACTGAGCTCCCGAAAGGCTGTCTTGAAAGAAATGAATCCAGAGGTTTTTATCTGCCGTATAGGGTTGAATCTTTCTCACGTAGGACCTGAGATGCATTTTGGGACAGGACAGCCCATCATACCTCACAAACACTGGAACTTTGAATTTTGGGGGAATCACAATCCCGACAACCAAACCCAAGTCTTCAAAATCCAAACCCGGTACTCTTTGTAATTCCATGGCGGCCAATCTGTCTTCTAAACCCTTGTACTTATCATCAGCTGGAGGGTATTGCTGGTCAGAATAATCTCCATCCTCTTCAACCTCTTCTTCTTCCGCATCAGACTCGGAAGGCACCGCAGCTCCATCTCTTTTACTAGTCCCCTCATCAGAAGTAGGAGGAAATTCAAGCACCTCCGAGCTTCTCCGTCAAATCTTCTTCCCAAAGTAGCCACCCCAATCCTCTTTTTCTTCTTTTTCACTGGGTCCTTATTCCCCAATTGAGTCTTGATATCCTCCTGACCCTTAGCCAAGGTCATCAGGAGTTGCTGGAACTGTGCATTCTGAGCTTGTAGGTCTTTGACTGTTTGCTCGAGATCCATCCTACTGAAATAAACAGCAGACAGATAAGGAAACCTGGAGTGAGACCTGCTTATGCACATGATGAATGGTATGCTTATGTATGCAATGCATTCAAGGATTTAGAACATTCAACATTGTTTCAGACAAAGAAGAACGCATGTCATATTAATAAGAAGAAATTTGTTAGTACATAAATGCCCCATGGGCCAAATATTACAAAATAACTTCTTAAGGTAAAAAGACATTGCGCATCCTCTTTGGTGCGATGTAGGTGTTGAGGGCCTCTTGCTCATGGAGTCGGCGGGTAAGCTCTAGAACCTTCTTTTCACTGGCGTAGAAGCTAGCTTCAAAAGTATTCCGTTCCTCTTTGAGCTGAATCCAACTTTTCTGCATTTCCTCCCACGATGTAGGCATGTCTGGATGTAGGATGGTGTAGGGAACCTCTCCTTCATTGACGGGCTCTTTAATCACTGGGAGCACATGAGGATAAGGCATCATTAGACTTTGGGCTCGGGCTCGTACCCACTTGAGATAGGGCTCAAGAGGGATGGAGTTCTTGTGTCCCAGAGTCTTGCTATCAACCTTGTTGAGTTTTCCCCAAGCTCTGATGAATCTTTGGCGAAGTCCTTGCGCATCGTTGTCGAAGTTAAAAACTAGGTCAGGAATCAACATGTCATGAGGGCCATCCCTCCGTGCATATCCAAATTGCCTCAAAGCTAGGCAAGGGTTGTAGGTGATACCTCCCCTAATTCCAAGTAAAGGAACATTAGGAAACTCTCCGCAACGATCGACGATGATGACATTTTCTCTGGACCGAGAACACCAATGTACATCAGAGTGAGTAAGAGTCATCAACCGTTGGGACCACCTTGAGCCTTGGTCATTCTTCAAGATAGATTGTGGAAGGTGCGAAATAAACCACCTTGCAAGGAGAGGAGTACAACACATGAGAACACCCCACTTTCTCATTGTTCGTGTGTAAAATGAGTGAAGAATGTCCCCAAGCAACGTTGGTATTGGATTTCTGGACAAGAAGATTTTGACGGTGTTGACATCTATTAATTGGTCAGAGTTTGGGAACAAGACAAACCCATAGATAAGGAGTGCCACAATCTCTTCAAAGGCTTGCAGGTCCAATGAGTTCCAACATTCTTGTGCCTTCTCAAACAAGAATTTTGCTAAGAATCCTTTGACGCCGCTTCTGGTTTCCCAATGCCCCTTGATGTCGGATGGTTGTAGATGTAATGCTCGAGCAACATCTTCCGGCTTTGGTTCCTTTTCCGTACCGTTGAATGGTAGTTGATTAAGGATAGGGATTATTAGGAGTTAAGAAAACTCCTCCAAAGTGGGTACCAACTGGTAATCAGGGAAAGTGAAGCAGTGGTGAAGAGGGTCAAAGAACTGGAATAGCACCTTCATCATGTCTTCTTCAATGTTGGTGTTGACTAGGCTGAGCAGTCTACCATGTCTTTCACTGAAGGATGAATTTTCCGGAATTCTTGAAGTGAGCTCCTTGAGTTGAGGAGAGATTCTCACAAGGTTGACTTGAATGGTATTTCTGCGAGGAATTTCCATAACCTACAAAACAAGAACAAAGATGAAGATCCAAAACCCTTGAAATGGTTAGTGAATGCATATGATGTTTTATGATGTTTATGATGTTTATGATGTTTATGATGTATGCACAAAACATATGTACAAGCAAATCACACCAAACCCTAGTTTCAGGCTTGCATGGGGTTTCATAGGTAAGTACACTCTTGAGTGTAGTTGGCTTAAAAACCTGTCCTATAAATAGTAACCGGGTTCTAAGGAGCTCAATATCACGGGATTGTTTTCATTGTTCATTGTTTTGGTTTAGCCACTTAACTAGCGACCAAAATATTCCAAGAAAACAACCCTCAATGAGTGTAGTATCGAGTATCTACCAACTTCGGACTGCACCAAATCCGGTCATCTCACTACTCCTAATAAAAGGCCAAGATGGTCAAGTAAGGTTCTAGGTCATTAATGCTTAGTGACATCACTCAGCGGCCCCGTACTCTCCTTGATTGAACTCAAGGGTTAGCGGTACTCACAAATATGTCGCACTAATATAGCTATTGCTTTGACCGTGTTGGTATACCCCGCACAGTTTCCACAACGTATTGCTATCTATGAATGTTTCCCAAAATCCGGGTGTAGGATTGTAACCCAAACAATAGAGCCAAGATATAAAGCAAACAATTCAAACAATTTTGTCATGCAAGAGGGTGATCTAAGCCCTAAGGTTACTCCACTTTTAAAATTCTCCCCAGCAGAGTCGCCAGTTCTGTGATACGGTGGGAGAACTGACTAGGGTTTTGCGTTTGTTTTCGCAAATGTTTCGGTTGAGCAAGAGTCGCCACCGACTTTTTATTTTATCCTAAAGGAAAGGTTAAAAAAGCACAGCAAAAACCTTTTGAGATATTTTCTTGGGTTCGGGGAGTAGATTATAGAAAGGGAAGGTATTAGCACCCTTCCTATCCATGGTTATCCATGGGCTCTTAGGTACTTGCTTAGATCAACTTGCCTTGGTTTTCAATTGTTTGAAATGGTGCTTGGTGTGCGGTTTTGAAAATGTTTTGAAAAGATGCCTTGTATAGGCTACCCTTGTAACAATTCTTTACTCGAATGTTTTACAAAAGGTGTTTTGTCTTTTGAAAAGATGTTTCAAGGTTTTTTGAAAGTTGGTTTTGAAAGTGTTTGTGAAGTGTGGTTTGAAATTAGGCAAGCGTTTTCTTTGCAAATTGACAAGTACTTAAGAGTTATCTACCCTAAAGTTTTCTCAAAGATTTTTTTTATGTTTTGAACCTTTTGACAATTTTGTTCCACCATTGCATTTGGTGGACAATCTTGTATTAGGAGGTAAAAGGGACGGGCGTGGGTCATCGTTTAGACCATAATTGCAATAGTGTTAGATGTCTTTGGGCAATTTTTTCTTTGAAAGGGATTTGATCATTCTAGGCAACTTTTGAAAGCGTCATCGAGGGACTTATGATCATTTGATTGTTTGTTTTACCCAAAGAAACCCAACATGCAACATGGCCCAATTATTTGAAGGCAACAAAGTGGAATACCCTAGGGGTGCAAGTGTGAGATGTGTTGTCCATTTTCATACTT
This sequence comes from Vicia faba, assembly GCA_948472305.1. Taxonomy (NCBI): domain Eukaryota; kingdom Viridiplantae; phylum Streptophyta; class Magnoliopsida; order Fabales; family Fabaceae; genus Vicia; species Vicia faba. The sequence goes on from OX451741.1 coordinate 388,819,927, forward strand.
GTTTATCTTGAAATTAGGTCAAACTATTTTGTTCGTTTTATTCGCATACAAACCTTAATTCTAGCATGGCATAATTAAAAGAGCGTTAAAGTGCGAAATTTAAATTCCTACACTATTACAACACAATAATATGGGGAGGGGGGTACAAATGTTTCAAATGGGGATTATTTAGACAAGAATTTAAATCTAGCTATTACATCATTTTCTTTGAATATTTACAATATAATTAAAAGCATAAATTAAATAGAAATAAAACAAATATGCAAGAATGCAAAAAGAATTTTTATATGTATGAAAAAAAGTATCATTTATGTAAAATAAAAAGAAATAAAAAAAGGCATTATTTTTTGAATATTTTCATATTTAGGGCAAAACCCTAGTTTTAATCAAAAGGGTATTAATTATTTAATATATATGATATTTACTATTTATATACAAAAATAAAATAAAATATAGTATATTTATAAAAATGTCTTTTTAGTGTTAAATAAAAATAAAAATAAAAATAAAAAGATGTATATTTTTGGTATTTTACCCTAAGTGTGTTAATATATATCTATATGTATATTTATACTATTTGCAAAATATATTAAATATGCACAAAATAATAATATTTAATTTTATAAAAAAAAAGTATTTTTTATACAAAATGTTTCAAAAGGGAAAAATGAAATAAAAATCAGAAATACAATATGTTTACATTATTAATAATATTTCTAAATAATAGTATATATATATTTATGTATAATAGTATATATAAACAAATAAATACTTAAAAAATGCAAAAATGGTGTAAAAATGATTTTTTAGGTTTTAAACATTATTAGAAAAAATAAATGAGTCAAAATAAAAAAAAGAAAAATCAAAAAAACATTAAATCAAGCAAATGGGCTCAGGGGGGTATGAATCAAAAAGTATGGTGTAAAAAGCAAAACAAAAGCTGGCCCAGCCCATGAGGCACCTTCTTCAACCTCTGAACAACATTATTCAAAAAAACCGCGCGCCCTGTTCTTCCATCCAAACATCCTGATTCCTGGCTTATTAATGAAAACTCATAACATAAAAAATGTTCAGCATCAAGAGACGAATCCAACCATATGCAGAACTTGATCTAATTCTCTAAGATGAGAGAGAATTTCTTCTCCCCCAAATCCTGACCTAGATTTTCTGCCAATTTCAACCCTTAAATTCTCACAGCTCAGGCAAAAGAAATGAAAAGTAAAAGCATGTACAGGTTCAGTGGCATGAGTAGAACATTGCTTATTCACAAACTTAGAGCTAATGATGCCTAATAAGAGAGATAGAAGTTCACCAAAATACCTGTTCAGTTGAAGTTCTATCTGGCAATGGGGGAGCTTTCAGTGCAAGATAATGGTTGGTATAGCTTCCTTGAGGTGTGGTGATGTTGTTCCAATATTTACTTTGCCTTGAGACACCTTGAATTGAGCTGTAGAACTTCAACTGCAAAATGAAAAAGTAAAAATGGTCGAACTTGTTAGAGGAATTACAGGTCGTGTTTCAAGTCATGGTTAGCTTGCATAGATGCTAGGGAATGTGTGTGAACTGGTTTGGGCAAGAAAGCTTGAGAGAAATGGGAGATGGCACTCAAACTGCAGGCCTTGCCCCGTTCTTGCAATTTGAAGGTGATTATGGGATTGGGAGTGTATGAGGGTTGTTAGGGTCGTGTACTAGCTTGGTTGGGATGTCTTGGATCTGTTTTACAAGTTTGCTTAAGTGTTTGTAAGCTGATATGAGAGTTGTCTTACAAAATGCCAAGTTACTTACACTTTAAGCAACAAATGCCCAAGTTGTGTTCTAGGTCAGTAGAGGCCCCCTAATGAGCTGCATAATCTCTCCTTGATCAGAGTGTTTTGCTCATAATCTTGTGCCAATTAGATCTCATCTGTACCTCTTGGATTTTCAATTGGACATAAAGCTTAACTTTTCAAAAATGGTTATTTTGCTTTTTCCATAAATGGATTAAACTTGTATGTAATGCTTGAACTCAAAGAACAATGCTTTAGCATAATGAACATGCATTAAATTATTGAGTGCTGGATGGTTTAAGGACCTGTAATCAAGGGGCGTGCTGGTTTGAGAAGTTTGTACAAACTATGAACATGGAAAATAGCCAATTCAAAAGTGAGTTTTTGCTATATTGTGAAATTCGATTCTCTCAAGTTATGAGGTTGTTTGAGGAGTTCTTGGACATTTTGGAAAGCTTGGAATGTTTACTACAATCCATATTTGAAATGCAAATTGAAATTCCAAGTGGAAGTGTATGGAAAATGGCCTTGAAGTTGGGTAGAAAACCTTGTCAAAATAGGTTAAAATTTCACTAAGTTAAGAATGGTTTAGTGCCCTTATTCAAAAATTTGTAACTTGAGATACAAGCCTCATTTGGGAAAACTTTGTGAATCAAAGTTGTAGATTATGCAACAAGCTATAACTTTCATGTTTTGACTTTTGCTTGAATCCAAATGAATCATGGTGAGAAAGTGGGGCAAAGTTGGGAAAAAATTAGGGTTTTTCATAACTTAGAAAAATTCTAAGTTATGAAAAATTCTCATTTCAAACCCTAATTTGCATTTTTTGATTTCTTGATGAACAAGTTTCATGATTTGGCATGTTTTGATGAAAAATGAATCTTGACTCTTGATTTTGACCAAAAAGTCAAAGTTTGACTTTTCAGTATACAGTCAAAATTGATCAATTGACTGGGAAATTCAACTGTCAATCTTGTGTACTTGGGATCTTTTGAGTTTGTTGAGCATGTCAAGATAATTCCATGGGGTCCTTGAGTCCATATGTGAGCTTGGTTTGCCATTGGCTAGGTCAAACAGTCAAAAATTGCCTTTGTGCAGTCAAAACCCTAAAAATGACCATTTTGCCCTTTTGGTGATCTGATCAAATTTCTTGTGGAATTGTGATCCAAACTTGATCAAATGGTTCATAGGAGTTTATAATGTTGATGTGGATCCATTTTCATGAGGTTTGACTGTCAATTGGCCATAGTTGACTTTTTCCCCAATACAGTTGATTTCTAGGTCAACTGTCCAATTGATTGGGCAAAACTTGGAATCAAGACTTGAAACTTGATGAGGATAAACTTGGGAGTCCAATATGAAGCAAGAAAGTTATCTTAGGCATTTTAGGCCAAAACATCTTTGTGCAAACACAAACCCTAATTAGGGTCAACAGTGCAAGGAGAAGTTTTGAACAGATGAAACCCTAACTGGATCTTGAGCTTCAAGGGCTTTGTGGTGAGAAATCAATGAGAAAATGGGAGGGCAAATTTTGGGGTACAACAGTCATCTTCTCCTACCGGCTTATTCTTGCAATCATCTTCGTTCATCTTCCTCAGCGGAAACGAAGGACTCTATTCTTCAACATCAGCCCAGGATTCAACAAACTTCCCGGCATTCGTCAAGGATTTATTTTCCTGGACGAAAATACATTCATAAACATCACATTATCATACATGCATATACGCATCATATCATACAATCTCATTTATGTTGAGAACATCATTGCTTGATCCATATCATGCATTGCATATGACTGACCTTCATCTTTCAGGAAGAATCCAATCAAAGAAGACAAATCCAGTCAAAAAAGACAAATCCAGTCAAAAAAGACAAATCCAGTCAAAAAAGACAAATCCAGTCAAAAAAGACAAATCTGTCAATAAAGATAACCCGTCATTGAATGCAACCTGTCAATGAAGACAACCCGTCATTGTAGACAACCCGTCAATGTAGACAACACGTCATTAAAGACAATCCGTCATTGAAGACAACCCGTCAGTGAAGACAACCTGTCAATAAAGACAACCCGTCGTTGAAGACAACTTGTCAATGAAGACAACCCGTCAATAAAGACAATTCGTCATTGAAGACAACCCGTCGTTGAAGACAACCCGTCAATAAAGACAATTCGTCATTGAAGACAACCCGTCGTTGAAGACAACCCGTCATTGAAGACAACCTGTTATTGAAGACAACCTGTCAATGAAGACAGCCCGTCATCAAAGACAACCCGTCAGTAAAGACAGCCTCTCATCGAAGATAACCCGTCAGTAAAGACAACATTTCATTGAAGACAACCCGTTGTTGAAGACAACCCGTCATTAAAGACAACCTGTCATTGAAGACAACCTGTCAATGAAGACAGCCTGTCAATAAAGATAATCCGTCAGTAAAGACAATCCGTTAAAAGAAGACAACTCGTCAAAGAAGACAAAACCTCCCCTGGTTCAGTTAAATTGGTTCCTAAAGATTTTTCCGAGATAACCTGTCAGTAGAGACAACCCATCAACCTTTTGAAGTTCCAGATTCGATACCTGTATCTAGCCAGGGCATATCTGTGAGCGACTGGTCAGAGGTCTACACCTGTATCTAGCCAGGAAAGCTATCTCGACCAACCTTTTGAAGTTCCAGATTCGATACCTGTATCTAGCCAGGGCATATCTGTGAGCGATTGATTGTAGATCTACGCCTGTATCTAGCCAGGAAAGTTATCTACATGAAGAGTTTGAAGATCAACACCTGTAACAGGCCAGGAAATTATCTTTCTTTCTCAGGTACGCAGATTCTCGCTAAGGAATCTCTTACGCGATCGACACCCCTGGATGGTATCTTTAAGCCCATCTCCACAACTACCCATTACATCTCCAAATGGCATCCATAAGCCCATTCCCGACAAGATTCTGTCGCACCTCCAGATGGCATCTATAATCCCATCCTCCTATCCATCATCTCTCCAAATGGCATCTGTAAGCCCATTCCCGACATCACATTGCTGATACTACACTATGCGAGTGCAAATTTCTGGGCACTCTAGTGTTCAATCATCTTCCACCTTCGGATCACGAAAGGCACGCAAGCCAATCTACATCCTCAGGTTTAAGAAGATTGAATAGGGGCAACTGTTGTACCCCAAAATTTTCCCTCCCATATTCTTCAAGGTTTGTCAAGAATCATTTTCAAATGGCTCAAGACTACTCAAAGGTTGCACAGTCAAACCACCTCCTAAGCCAGTCAAAATTAGGGTTTTGGTTCTTTCAAGGAATTTGAGGTTTTTAAGAGTCCAACCAAGTCTCATGTGCCTATATATATTGTCAAGCACCTACATGCCAAGTCTCAAGACTCACAGTGCCAAGTTGCACAGTCAAAAGTTTCATTTGCTTCACAATCAACTACAGGGGTAAAATGGTCATTTTACAGTCAAAAGTCGGAATTTTTGGTCAACATCTTATTTTGAGCCCACAATCATCATTTGATCAAGTCTTGATCATGATTCCACAAGCATGGCTCAAAAATCATCAAGATGCAAGAAGTTACTATTTTTGGACAGTAGAAAAGTCAACTGTATCTTGACCAAGGCATAACTTTTTCATGGTTCATCAGAAAAATCCCATCCAATGCTCATTTTGAAGGGGATGACATTTCCTACAACTCATCTTCACATTCCAAGTCCAATAAATGCTCTCACAAAAAGTTATCAATTTCTACATTATAGGTCAATTTCAAAAGTCAACAAAAATGCACTTTAAGTCAAAGACCATAACTTGAGATTGGTAAATCCAAATGACATGGGACCAAAGGCATTGGTTAGAGTACTTCAAGACGTTTCCAAAATATCCAAGAACATGTTCATATGATCAAAATTGAGCAAGATATGCAATGGAGAAGTTGGGAAATTTTTGTGAATTTGCAAAAGTCAACTTTGCTCAAAACACCTTGTTTTTGCTAATGGGCCCCAAATTCCTTCTTGAAACTTTATCCAAGGCCTATGCACGACCCATCAAGCCTAAATTGATTAATTTTCTTATTTTTTATTAATTAATTGGATTTTTAATCAATTTTAATTCATTTAATTAATTTAAATTGTAGGAAATTCAAAGATATGGTTTTTCAATCTTTTCATGAAGCAAATATGACCTAAAGGAGATGGAAAACTCGTGTGCACATCAAGGGGACAAGAATCTACCAATTTAGCAAGTTTTCTCAATCAAAAAGATTTAAAAATATTTGATTTTTAATCAAATATTGAAACATCAATTCCATGGATTTCTTGTCAAGGATTTAACCTAATTCCATTCTATTATAAATACACAATCAAACCCTAATGCCATGGACGTGAGAATTGCTGCAGAAAGCCATAGCCAATATCAAGAAAAACTCAAGAAACTTGAAAACTGTTTTCTCACTTCCAGGCCAATTCAAAGCTTTTAATTGCTTCTAACACATTGCAGGGGTCCCCAGGAACGTGTAGGAATCAAAACCACACGCTAAAGCTTAAGGAATCCAAAGAAACGGTTTAACGGTTTGCACATTTTTTTCAGAATCGCATCTCATTATTCATGCGCATTTGACATGTTTTGTTGATTGTTTTATGTTCATAGAGACTGTACAAAGCTTTTGGCATAGGTTAATTGGACTGAAACGCCCTGAATCACAAATCACCATGAACGAATCTTAGGGTTTCCGAAGCTTCCAAATTGGGGCTTTATTATCCAGGAAAAATTGGAACCCCTAATGCATATGGTTGAGACCGCTGGAACGAGACGAACACAATGAGACCATCGCGCCATATTTATATTTAGCGTAGGGCTATTCGCTATTATTGGTCGTTCTGCTTTATGGGGGTTAAAAACCCCCGCTATCTGTTTGTTATTTACAGGCTTCAGCGAAGGAGATGAAGACGTGGTGACATGCCATTGGAGCGTTCAAATAAAACGCGCGCTTGTTTGTATTTCCAGCATAATTATTATGTTTTATATATTATATTTGTCCATTATCATAATAACAGATGCAAGCAACTGGCCTAGTGGAGCGTGCGTTGTCCAAGAACCATTGGGACCTGGGTTCGATTCCCAGGTCCCCCAAACCTTTGTTTCTATTTTTTCTTATATGATCACGTGCAGGAAAAACAAAAGAGTCCACCATATACCTCCAGTGCTCAGCATGCCAAGTGGCTACATGCACAAATCAGAAGGTCATAAGTGGATGACCACCATACTCCAAGTCAAGGCGTATCATAGACAATCAGGGAAAGTCAACCAGGCTTGAGTTAATAGGCCAGAAATTCCAGGCTTCACCTCCTAATGGGTCAACACACCCCCTGGGTTCTTTTTCTTTCTTTCTTTATATTTTCCTTCTTTATTATTTTTTATTCTAATTAATAACTATAATTATTTTTATTACTTAAATTACCCAAATAATTATTTTTATAATTAATTTAGAAAACAATATTTTCTTATTACTATCATTATTTATTAATTTCACTATTAATTATTATTTTGTAAATAAAGATAATTAATTTAGTTAATTAGGTTAACTTTAATCCTTTTCACAATAAATAAAATCAATCTAGAATTAGGTTTTTCTTTTGACAATTTTAATCTTTTTATTTTATTTTCATTAAAACATAAAAAACACAAAAATACTTTTTCTTTTAATTATTTAATTAATTAGTAAATTGGGTTTAACATTAATTAAGTGCAAAAAAGGACAAAATGCCATTCTTTTCTCAAAAAGGGTCAAAACCCTAAGACTTTTCCCGATTCAATTTCTTTCGCGCACTATTATTTATTTGATCATATTTATGTAACTGTTCCGAGAATGTAATAGATAATTAGGACCTTTTATCGCTTTCTTTAATTTCTCGCATTTATTTTTCAAAGGGTTATGTTTTTGGCGATGTAAATACTCGACGCCTTGTAATAGCGTAGATTTACTTTCCGCAATTTACTTTCCGCATAATTATTAACTGTTAATTATGCATGCAAGACTTGTCTGAAAAAATAAAATCAACCCGTAGCTCACAATGATACATGTGCAAAGATAATATGAACTGAATCCTGACACACTCGCACATGCCACTCCTAGGGTACGCCTCACTTAGTTGTCTCGACGTGGTCATTAAGTATAGGGTGTTTTAGAGGTCGCCCTCCTGTCTAAAGATCCTAGTTGCCTCGAAACGGTTGCCTCGGATAAAAAAGGATCTAGGACATTAGGGTTACCGCTAAGGCGTCCTACTATTGCTTTGGTGACCACACATGTCCCTAATAATCGAATTGACCCGAATAACTCCAACGACGGTGCTACCTACTTCTCAATAGTGGGATAGTACTGTCTAAAGGACTCTTACACAGCTTAATTCCTTAGAGTAGGTAGATTTCTTCTGGGTACTTGCTCTTTCAAAAAAAAATGAAAATAACTTTTCGCACTTACACTTTCAAAAAGTTTTCAAACAAACACTTCATACACTCTTGAGGACTGATACAAGAGTTACCTAGAAGTTTTCAAAACGAAACTTTTTTCAAAACCCACAAACACAAGAAAAACAAACATTTTTGAAAACATAGTGAGCAAGTACCTAAGAGCCCGTGGATAACCACGGATAGAAAGGGTGCTAACACCTTCCCTTTCTATAATCTACCTCCCGAACCGAGAAACATCTCGAAAAGAAATTTTGCTGTGCTTTTGTCCTTTCCTTGTTGGAGAACATAAAAGACGATGGCGACTCTTGCTTACCGCGACATTTCGCGAGACCAGCATTTCAAAACAGTCAGTTCTATTTCCACCGATCACAGAACTGGCGACTCTGCTGGGGACTACTTAATAAGTGAGGTGTACCTTAGGATTAGATCATTCTATGTTTTCAATTGCATGCTTTGTTTGATTTATATTTTTGGGCTTGCATCGGAGTTTCATAGATCCTAACCCGGATCTGGGGAATACCCTTTAGGTAGCATAAGCTGTGAGGGACCTGTCCGGCGTAGACCGACACGGGTGAAGCAGTAGCTACGTTGGTGTGACACCTTGGTCTGTACTGATATCCCTTGTGTTGGAACGAGGAGAATATGGGTTTTCTGAGGAGTCATTAAGCACCAACCGACCTTAGAACCCTAAATTGACCCAACTTGCCCATAGAACAGTAGCAGTATGCTACACTCATTGAGGCTAAACTCTCGCGATGGTTCTGGCTGCAAGAAAAGATTGCGAAGCTGGAGTTATGACCGATTGAGGGTAGTCAGTGATATTGAGATCCTCTAGAACCCGATTACTATTTTCTAGGAAAGGTCTTAACCAACGAAACTGAAAGAGGGTAGTACCTAAACTTCATGTTGGCCTGAAATCTAAGGGCTCTTTTGTGTGACTTGTGTGCTTTCAAACTTGAACTACTTGCGCATTCTCGTTATCTGACAACATGGGTTCCTTGCAGGTTTTGTTTACAGTCCTTAATCTGGGCTTATAACAGGGTTACTTACATCACTCCACACATAGCATAACATCATACCATCATACCATTGCATACATCCTGCATAAGGACTAACCCATTTCAAGGATCTCAAGGGTCTGTGATGCAGGTCATGATGAACCAAATGTCTATCAAGGGGCAAAGGGGATTTATTTTCCTCTAGCCAAGGTTGTTCGAAGATCAAAACATGACAACTTGAGTCAGGGGCTATGACCCACTCGATATGGTGAGCCTTGACCCTTGAAGAAGGACTCTCAGCAACATGAAGTTCCTTCAATCAAGCTGCAAAATTCGAATTCTAACAATTTTCTTGTTTACCCCGCGAGATCCTTGAAAACATTGCATGCATATCATACATATCATTGCATTACAGGTAAACTTTTTACAGGTCTCTTATCTTCTTCGCTGTTTATTTCAGCAATCATCATGTCTACTGAACCTTCCGCTGAACAAGCTATCAAGGCCCTTCAGGCCCAGAATGCCCAGTTCCCGGAGTTGGTTATGAGCCTAGCCCAGGGTCAACAGGACTTGAAAACTCTGATTCTGAAAGAGAGGAAGAAGAAGAAGAAGAGGATTGTTCTGTTCAACACTAGACGCAGATCTGGGAATGGATTACAGAATGAGGCTGAGCTGACTACCTCATCTGTAGGCAAGGACAGTCCCCAAGAGGGAAGGGTTGCTAGTACCGTGGTCTCCGACAACGAGACGGATTATAATGATGAACAGTACCCTCCTCCTGAGGATAAGTACAAACAACTGGAAGACCGGTTAAGCGCCATAGAAATACATAAGGTTCCCGGTCTGGACTTCGAAGATCTAGGTCTGTCCTCTGGGGTGGTGATTCCCCATAAATTCAAGGCACCTGCTTTTGCCAAATATGACGGAGCTTCTTGTCCTAAGTTGCACCTCCGTTCATATGTAAGGAAGATCCAACCTTATACAACTGACAAGAATTTATGGATCCATTTATTCCAGGATAGTCTTTCAGGGACTCAACTCGAATGGTTCTATCAGCTGGATGGAGCCAGTATTCGAAACTGGGAGGACTTGGCTACTGCATTTTATAAGCAGTATCAGTATAATTCCGACCTCGCTCCTACGCGTATCCAACTCCAGGGTATGTCACTAGGGACGGGTGAAGGATTCAAGGAGTATGCGCAAAAGTGGAGAGACCTTGCTGGAAGGATACAACCACCTTTAACTGACCTTGAGCTTGTGGATATGTTCTTGGGGACCCTTTCTGGTCCGTTCTTCAACCATCTGATTGGGAATTCTTCTGCTGGGTTTACAAATCTGATCTTAACTGGTGAGAGGATAGAAGCTGGTATCAAGTCTGGGAAGATACAAAAGGGTGACTCCTCGAACACTGAGAAAAAACCATTCAAGAAAGAATCCAGTGATGTCTATGGTTCAAGAAGACAGAATAGGTCCGAACACCGCCAAGATGTCAACGCGGTAGTTATTTCAAAACCGGCCAATGCTCCTCAACATCGCAACCAACAAAGGGAAGAGAGACCTAGAAGGCAATTCACTCCCCTCAGCATGACCTTGTCCCAGATATTGCCACAGTTGCTGAAGACCAATTTGGTAACTCTAAGGGACCCTCCTAAGAATCCCAACAAGACACCTTCAAGGTATAACCCCAACGCCCGCTGCGCTTATCATTCTGACAGCCCGGGGCATGCTACAGATGATTGTTGGACTTTGAGGAACAAGGTTCAGGACCTAATCGATGCAAAGGAGGTCGAGTTCGAAGCGCCCGAGACTCCAAATGAGATCACTGCTCCCTTGCCAAAACATGGCTAGGATTGAGAGGTTTTTGTTCATTTGAATTCTGAAATTGTATTTTTCTTTGCTATTTCAAACAATTATCATGTCAAACTCTGTTATTTCATTAATGCATTACACATGTCTGTTTTGAAGTAACTGTGTTCACTATGCTTAAAACTGCTTTCATTTTTTGATGTTCAACTCTCGATTAAAAAACTCTAAGCCTTCTGAGGGAGGATGACGAAAACGATACCACGAACTTTACAGTATGCTTTTGAATAGACCCCGCTGATGAGGTACATGCATTGTTTCAAATCCTAAACAGTAGAGTTATAAGGAAGATAATCCCTAGTCAACCCCTTTGAGCCAAAGAAGCTGGAGTTTTTCTTTTCGAAAATTAAAATCCTTAATCATAACCTGGGGCAGGGTAGTTCTCTCAGTTGATCCAGGTGCACAACGAATGGTACCAAAGAAGTCCTTCCAAAACAAAAGACAGTGATGGTTCCGAATAATCATAAAGACAGGCAGTCATTATCTCTCAGAAATAAAAGCCCAACAAGTCAAAACCTATGAAGGAGACTTACAAAACTGGGGCATCCCGCTGACTATAATCACAAAAGAAACAGTTCAGGCAAAAAACAGGGATAACAAAATCAAAAAGAAAGAGGTCCTACAAACCCTCAACAAAAAAGGAAATGACTGCCTATTCAAAATAAACTTTCAGTATCCGAACCATCACCAGAATATCAGAGCAAAGACTCAACAAGATCTAATGCACGATTAGCTGAGTTTAGGATCGAAGAACATCACGAAGAACGGGTGGGTACAAATAAAATTTGAGCCTTTATCCTTTGTTTCTTAAACCGTGAACCAGACCACGTCATAACCCTTAAAAGTCCTAGCTGAAGCGTGGGTTAGTTCGAAAGTATACTGTTACCAAAGGTATCCTGACTCCTGTAGGGCTTGCTGTAAAATATTGAGTTGACATCACATTTTACAAAAAAATCACTTGTTTTATTGAAAACTGCATTTTCAAAAACTTCAAGACAGACATAAGCTTTGCATTCTTAAAATAATATTGTTTGCATATGACTATTTATTCAACAGTAGAGAAATTCGCACGACGAATATCTAGTGAACAAGAATCTTCTCAAGGATCACATCAAGTGGAAAAACACTTCCAACCAAGGGGCAGATCTCCATCTGAATCAACTGGGGCATTGGATATGAATTCCAACAACGAATCCTGCACGATCAAACGAAGATCCCCTGGTGGTATAGCAACACAATGCTACCGACACTGACAACTCTCTGTACTCTGAGAGCATGGACATAGTCGAAAATATACTACGCATAATCAAAGACCCGCTAGGTTGACACACCTAGGCAAAAACAAGGGCTTCCCGGCGAACCAAAAGGGTTCGGGCAAAAATAAGGGATGAAAATGAAAAAATTGTACACCCGACAAGTCGAAAACCTGAAAAGGCGGCTTGGGCAAAAAAGGGTATCCCGATGGACTGAAAACCCGAAAGGGCGGTTCAGGCAAAAGTTATGGATCAAAAGCGTACGACTATGTCCCGTCATCTCAACACTTACCTACCAGAAGAAGATTTGTCAATCGGCAGTTATCGAGACCTCCACAGGTACCTTCTCCCGCAGAAACTGGGGTAATAAAATTGTCCAAACTGTACAGCTGCTTTGCTCACCAGGTACAAAGGTAGATTCAGCTGAAGAATATGACCAAGATACCTTCACTCCCCGCAGAGTAAGACAAGGTTCGGCAATACTTTCCCCAGGAAGAGTTGGTCTCCCATCAGGCCCGAAAAGGCACAGTATCCCTAGCAAGTCAGCAATACTCTCCCCCGAGCAGAGTTGGTCTACCGCCAGTCCTAAGGAAGTTGGATATCCCCAGAAGATCTCAATATTCCCTAGCAGAGTATACAAACATCCCTCAGCAAGCATCCCCAGCAGTTTTAATATTCCTCGACAGAAATATAAGATTGTTCCCCGGCGGAATACTAGACACCCCAGCGGAGCCATTTCCCCAGTGTAGTCCAAAGTTTCCCCAGGAGAGTTGAACCATCTCCCCAGTAGACTCTGGAAGCTTGTCCCCTGCAGAGTACAAAAATCTCTCCCCAACCATATTCAAAGGTTATCCTCCACCAGAGTCTAACTGGGTTATCCTCAGCAAATTGCAACGGAAAGATCGTCCTCAGCGAAGTTCTTCCTATCCCCCAGCGGAGTTCATCCTTTATCCCGAACAAAGCTTATCAACGGAATCCCCAACGGAGTTATCGTTAAAATCTCAGCGAAGCATCTCTCCCCACAGAGTAGTTCCCTGCAGAGTAATCTCTCCACCAGGTTTATTCCCCAACGGAGTCATCTTCTCCTACCGACTTATTCTTGCAATCATCTTCGTTCATCTTCCTCAGCGGAAACGAAGGACTCTATTCTTCAACATCAGCCCAGGATTCAACAAACTTCCCGGTATTCGTCAAGGATTTATTTTCCCGGACGAAAATACATTCATAAACATCACATTATCATACATGCATATACGCATCATATCATACAATCTCATTTATGTTGAGAACATCATTGCTTGATCCATATCATGCATTGCATATGACTGACCTTCATCTTTGAGGAAGAATCCAATCAAAGAAGACAAATCCAGTCAAAAAAGACAAATCCAGTCAAAAAAGACAAATCCAGTCAAAAAAGACAAATCTGTCAATAAAGATAACCCGTCATTGAATACAACCTGTCAATGAAGACAACCCGTCATTGTAGACAACCCGTCAATGTAGACAACGCGTCATTAAAGACAATCCGTCATTGAAGACAACCCGTCAGTGAAGACAACCTGTCAATAAAGACAACCCGTCGTTGAAGACAACTTGTCAATGAAGACAACCCGTCAATAAAGACAATTCGTCATTGAAGACAACCCGTCATTGAAGACAACCCGTTATTGAAGACAACCTGTCAATGAAGACAACCCGTCATCAAAGACAACCCGTCAGTAAAGACAGCCTGTCATCGAAGATAACCCGTCAGTAAAGACAACATGTCATTGAAGACAACCCGTCGTTGAAGACAACCCGTCATTGAAGACAACCCGTCATTGAAGACAACCTGTCAATGAAGACAGCCCGTCAATAAAGACAATCCGTCAGTAAAGACAATCTGTTAAAAGAAGACAACTCGTCAAAGAAGACAAAACCTCCCCTAATTCAGTTAAATTGGTTCCTAAAGATTTTTCCGATATAACCTGTCAGTAGAGACAACCCATCAACCTTTTGAAGTTCCAGATTCGATACCTGTATCTAGCCAGGGCATATCTCTGAGCGACTGGTCAGAGGTCTACACCTGTATCTAGCCAGGAAAGCTATCTCGACCAACCTTTTGAAGTTCCAGATTCGATACCTGTATCTAGCCAGGGCATATCTGTGAGCGATTGATTGTAGATCTACGCCTGTATCTAGCCAGGAAAGTTATCTACATGAAGAGTTTGAAGATCAACACCTGTAACAGGCCAGGAAATTATCTTTCTTTCTCAGGTACGCAGATTCTCGCTAAGGAATCTCTTACGCGATCGACACACCTGGATGGTATCTTTAAGCCCATCTCCACAACTACCCATTACATCTCCAAATGGCATCCATAAGCCCATTCCCGACAAGATTCTGTCGCACCTCCAGATGGCATCTATAAGCCCATCCTCCTATCCATCATCTCTCCAAATGGCATCTGTAAGCCCATTCCCGACATCACATTGCTGATACTACACTATGCGAGTGCAAATTTCTGGGCACTCTAGTGTTCAATCATCTTCCACCTTCGGATCACGAAAGGCACGCAAGCCAATCTACATCCTCGGGTTTAAGAAGATTGAATAGGGGCAACTGTTGTACCCCAAAATTTTCCCTCCCATATTCTTCAAGGTTTTTCAAGAATCATTTTCAAATGGCTCAAGACTACTCAAAGGTTGCACAGTCAAACCACCTCCTAAGCCAGTCAAAATTAGGGTTTTGGTTCTTTCAAGGAATTTGAGGTTTTTAAGGGTCCAACCAAGTCTCATGTGCCTATATATATTTTCAAGCACCTACATGCCAAGTCTCAAGACTCACAGTGCCAAGTTGCACAGTCAAAAGCTTCATTTGCTTCACAATCAACTGCAGGGGTAAAATGGTCATTTTACAGTCAAAAGTCGGAATTTTTGGTCAACATCTTATTTTGAGCCCACAATCATCATTTTATCAAGTCTTGATCATGATTCCACAAGCATGGCTCAAAAATCATCAAGATGCAAGAAGTTACTATTTTTGGACAGTAGAAAAGTCAACTGTATCTTGACCAAGGCATAACTTTTTCATGGTTCATCAGAAAAATCCCATCCAATGCTCATTTTGAAGGGGATGACATTTCCTACAACTCATCTTCACATTCCAAGTCCAATAAATGCTCTCACAAAAAGTTATCAATTTCTACATTATAGGTCAATTTCAAAAGTCAACAAAAATGCACTTTAAGTCAAAGACCATAACTTGAGATTGGTAAATTCAAATGACATGGGACCAAAGGCATTGGTTAGAGGACTTCAAGACGTTTCCAAAATGTCCAAGAAATGTTCATATGATCAAAATTGAGCAAGATATGCATTCGAGAAGTTGGAAAATTTTTGTGAATTTGCAAAAGTCAACTTTGCTCAAAACACCTTGTTTTTGCTAATGGGCCCCAAATTCCTTCTTGAAACTTTATCCAAGGCCTATGCACGACCCATCAAGCCTAAATTGATTTATTTTCTTATTTTTTATTAATTAATTGGATTTTTAATCAAATTTAATTCATTTAATTAATTTAAATTGTAGGAAATTCAAAGATATGGTTTTTCAATCTTTTCATGAAGCAAATATGACCTAAAGGAGATGGCAAACTCGTGTGCACATCAAGGGGAAAAGAATCTACCAATTTAGCAAGTTTTCTCAATCAAAAAGATTGAAAAATATTTGATTTTTAATCAAATATTGAAACATCAATTCCATGGATTTCTTGTCAAGGATTTAACCTAATTCCATTCTATTATAAATACACAATCAAACCCTAATGCCATGGACGTGAGAATTGCTGCAGAAAGCCATAGCCAATATCAAGAAAAACTCAAGAAACTTGAAAACTGTTTTCTCAATTCCAGGCCAATTCAAAGCTTTTAATTGCTTCTAACACATTGCAGGGGTCCCCAGGAACGTGTAGGAATCAAAACCACACGCTAAAGCTTAAGGAATCCAAAGAAACTGTTTAACGGTTTGCACATTTTTTTCAGAATCGCATCTCATTATTCATGTGCATTTGACATGTTTTGTTGATTGTTTTGTGTTCATAGAGACTGTACAAAGCTTTTGGCATAGGTTAATTGGACTGAAACGCCCTGAATCACAAATCACCATGAACGAATCTTAGGGTTTCCAAGCTTCCAAATTAGGGCTTTATTATCCAGGAAAAATTGGAACCCCTAATGCATATGGTTGAGACCGCTGGAACGAGACGAACACAATGAGACCATCGCGCCATATTTATATTTAGCGTAGGGCTATTCGCTATTATTGGTTGTTCTGCTTTGTGGGGGTTAAAAACCCCCGCTATCTGTTTGTTATTTACAGGCTTCAGCGAAGGAGATGAAGACGCGGTGACATGCCATTGGAGCGTTTAAATAAAACGCGCGCTTGTTTGTATTTACAGCATAATTATTATGTTTTATATATTATATTCGTCCATTATCATAATAACAGATGCAAGCAACTGGCCTAGTGGAGCGTGCGTTGTCCAAGAACCATTGGGACCTGGGTTCGATTCCCAGGTCCCCCAAACCTTTGTTTCTATTTTTTCTTATATGATCACGTGCAGGAAAAACAAAAGAGTCCACCATATACCTCCAGTGCTCAGCATGCCAAGTGGCTACATGCACAAATCAGAAGGTCATAAGTGGATGACCACCATACTCCAAGCCAAGGCGTATCATAGACAATCAGGGAAAGTCAACCAGGCTTGAGTTAATGGGCCAGAAATTCCAGGCTTCACCTCCTAATGGGTCAACACACCCCCTGGGTTCTTTTTCTTTCTTTCTTTATATTTTCCTTCTTTATTATTTTTTATTCTAATTAACTATAATTATTTTTATTACTTAAATTAACCAAATAATTATTTTTATAATTAATTCAGAAAACAATATTTTCTTATTATTATCATTATTTATTAATTTCACTATTAATTATTATTTTGTAAATAAAGATAATTAATTTAGTTAATTAGGTTAACTTTAATCCTTTTCACAATAAATAAAATCAATCTAGAATTAGGTTTTTCTTTTGACAATTTTAATATTTTTATTTTATTTTCATTAAAACATAAAAAACATAAAAATACTTTTTCTTTTAATTATTTAATTAATTAGTAAATTAGGTTTAACATTAATTAAGTGCAAAAAAGGACAAAATGCCATTCTTTTCTCAAAAAGGGTCAAAACCCTAAGACTTTTCCCGATTCAATTTCTTTCGCGCACTATTATTTATTTGATCATATTTATGTAACTGTTCCGAGAATGTAATAGATAATTAGGACCTTTTATCGCTTTCTTTAATTTCTCGCATTTATTTTTCAAAGGGTTATGTTTTTGGCGATGTAAATACTCGACGCCTTGTAATAGCGTAGATTTACTTTCCGCAATTTACTTTCCGCATAATTATTAACTGTTAATTATGCATGCAAGACTTGTCTGAAAAAATAAAATCAACCCGTAGCTCACAATGATACATGTGCAAAGATAATATGAACTGAATCCTGACACACTCGCACATGCCACTCCTAGGGTACGCCTCACTTGGTTGCCTCGACGTGGTCATTAAGTATAGGGTGTTTTAGAGGTCGCCCTCCCGTCTAAAGATCCTAGTTGCCTCGGATGAAAAAGGATCTAGGACATTAGGGTTACCGCTAAGGCGTCCTACTATTGCTTTGGTGACCACACATGTCCCTAATAATCTAATTGACCCGAATAACTCCAACGACGGTGCTACCTACTTCTCAATAGTGGGATAGTACTGTCTAAAGGACTCTTACACAGCTTAATTCCTTAGAGTAGGTAGATTTCTCCTGGGTACTTGCTCTTTCAAAAAAAATGAAAATAACTTTTCGCACTTACACTTTCAAAAAGTTTTCAAACAAACACTTCATACACTCTTGAGGACTGATACAAGAGTTACCTAGAAGTTTTCAAAACGGAACTTTTTTCAAAACCCACAAACACAAGAAAAGCAAACATTTTTGAAAACATAGTGAGCAAGTACCTAAGAGCCCGTGGATAACCACGGATAGAAAGGGTGCTAACACCTTCCCTTTCTATAATCTACCTCCCGAACCGAGAAACATCTCGAAAAGGAATTTTGCTGTGCTTTTATCCTTTCCTTGTTGGAGAACATAAAAGACGGTGGCGACTCTTACTTACCGCGACATTTCGCGAGACCAGCATTTCAAAACAGTCAGTTCTATTTCCACCGATCACAGAACTGGCGACTCTGCTGGAGACTACTTAATAAGTGAGGTGTACCTTAGGATTAGATCATTCTATGTTTTCAATTGCATGCTTTGTTTGATTTATATTTTTGGGCTTGCATCGGAGTTTCATAGATCCTAACCAGGATCTGGGGAATACCCTTTAGGTAGCATAAGCTGTGAGGGACCTGTCCGGCGTAGACCGACACGGGTGAAGCAGTAGCTACGTTGGTGTGACACCTTGGTCTGTACCGATACCCCTTGTGTTGGAACGAGGAGAATATGGGTCTTCTGAGGAGTCATTAAGCACCAACCGACCTTAGAACCCTAAATTGACCCAACTTGGCCATAGAACAGTAGCAGTATGCTACACTCATTGAGGCTAAACTCTTGCAATGGTTCTGGCTGCAAGAAAAGATTGCGAAGCTGGATTTATGACCGACTGAGGGTAGTCAGTGATATTGAGATCCTCTAGAACCCGGTTACTATTTTCTAGGACAGGTCTTAACCAACGAAACTGAAAGAGGGTAGTACCTAAACTTCATGCTGGCCTGAAATCTAAGGGCTCTTTTGTGTGACTTGTGTGCTTTCAAACTTGAACTACTTGCGCATTCTCGTTATCTGACAACATGGGTTCCTTGCAGGTTTTGTTTACAGTCCTTAATCTGGGCTTATAATAGGGTTACTTACATCACTCCATGCATAGCATAACATCATACCATCATACCATTGCATACATCCTGCATAAGGACTAACCCATTTCAAGGATCTCAAGGGTCTGTGATGCAGGTCATGATGAACCAAATGTCTATCAAGGGGCAAAGGGGATTTATTTTCCTCTAGCCAAGGTTGTTCGGAGATCAAAACATGACAACTTGAGTCAGGGGCTATGACCCACTCGATATGGTGAGCCTTGACCCTTGAAGAAGGACTCTCAGCAACATGAAGTTCCTTCAATCAAGCTGCAAAATTCGAATTCTAACAATTTTCTTGTTTACCCCGCGAGATCCTTGAAAACATTGCATGCATATCATACATATCATTGCATTACATGTACACTTTTTACAGGTCTCTTATCTTCTTCGCTGTTTATTTCAGCAATCATCATGTCTACTGAACCTTTCGCTGAACAAGCTATCAAGGCCCTCTAGGCCCAGAATGCCCAGTTCCAGGAGTTGGTTATGAGCCTAGCCCAGGGTCAACAGGACTTGAAAACTCTGATTCTGAAAGAGAGGAAGAAGAAGAAGAAGAGGACTGTTATGTTCAACACTAGACGCAGATCTGGGAATGGATTACAGAATGAGGCTGAGCTGACTACCTCATCTGTAGGCAAGGACAATCCCCAAGAGGGAAGGGTTCCTAGTCCCATGGTCTCCGACAACGAGACAGATTATAATGATGAACAATACCCTCCTACTGAGGATAAGTACAAACAGTTGGAAGACCGGTTAAGCGCCATGGAAATACAGAAGGTTCTCGGTCTGGACTTCGAAGATCTAGGTATGTCCTCTGGGGTGGTGATTCCCCGTAAATTCAAGGCACCTGCTTTTGCCAAATATGACGGAGCTTCTTGTCCTAAGTTGCACCTCCATTCATATGTAAGGAAGATCCAACCTTATACAACTGACAAGAATTTATGGATCCATTTCTTCCAGGATAGTCTTTCAGGGACTCAACTCGAATGGTTCTATCAGCTGGATGGAGCCAGTATTCGAAACTGGGAGGACTTGGCTACTGCATTTTATAAGTAGTATCAGTATAATTCCGACCTCGCTCCTACGCGTACCCAACTCCAGGGTATGTCACTAGGGACGGGTGAAGGATTCAAGGAGTATGCGCAAAAGTGGAGAGACCTTGCTGGAAGGGTACAGCCACCTTTAACTGACCGTGAGCTTGTGGATATGTTCTTGGGGACCCTTTCTGGTCCGTTCTTCAACCATCTGATTGGGAATTCTTCTTCTGGGTTTACAAATCTGATCTTAACTGGTGAGAGGATAGAAGCTGGTATCAAGTCTGGGAAGATACAAAAGGGTGACTCCTCGAACACTGAGAAAAAACCATTCAAGAAAGAATCCAGTGCTGTCTATGGTTCAAGAAGACAGAATAGGTCCGAACACCGCCAAGATGTCAACGCGGTAGTTATTTCAAAACCGGCCAATGCTCCTCAACATCGCAACCAACAAAGGGAAGAGAGACCTAGAAGGAAATTCACTCCCCTTAGCATGACCTTGTCCCAGATATTGCCACAGTTGCTGAAGACCAATTTGGTAACTCTAAGGGACCCTCCTAAGAATCCCAACAAGACACCTTCAAGGTATAACCCCAACGCCCGCTACGCTTATCATTCTGACAGCTCGGGGCATGCTACAAATGATTGTTGGACTTTGAGGAACAAGGTTCAGGACCTAATCGATGCAAAGGAGGTCGAGTTCGAAGTGCCCGAGACTCCCAATGTGATCACTACTCCCTTGCCAAAACATGGCTAGGATTGAGAGATTTTTGTTCATTTGAATTCTGAAATTGTATTTTTCTTTGCTATTTCAAACAATTATCATGTCAAACTCTGTTATTTCATTAATGCATTACACATGTCTGTTTTGAAGTAATTGTGTTCACTATGCTTAAAACTGCTTTCATTTTTTGATGTTCAACTCTCGATTAAAAAACTCTAAGCCTTCTGAGGGAGGATGACGAAAATGATACCATGGACTTTACAGTATGCTTTTGAATAGACCCCGCTGATGAGATACAGGCATTGTTTCAAATCCTAAACAGTGGAGTTATAAGGAAGATAATCCCTAGTCAACCCCTTTGAGCCAAAGAAGCTGGAGTTTTTCTTTTCGAAAATTAAAACCCTTAATCATAACCTGGGGCAGGGTAGTTCTCTCAGTTGATCCAGGTGCACAATGAATGGTACCAAAGAAGTCCTTCCAAAACAAAAGACAATGATGGTTCCGAATAATCATAAAGACGGGCAGTCATTATCTCTCAGAAATAAAAGCCCAACAAGTCAAAACCTATGAAGGAGACTTACAAAACTGGGGCATCATGCTGACTGTAATCACAAAAGGAACAGTTCAGGAAAAAAACAGGGATAAAGAAATAAAAAAGAAAGAGGTCCTACAAACCCTCAACAAAAAAGGAAATGACTGCCTATTCAAAATAAACTTTCAGTATCCGAACCATCACCAGAATATCAAAGCAAAGACTCAACAAGATCTAATGCACGATTAGCTGAGTTTAGGATCGAAGAACATCACGAAGAATGGGTGGGTACAAATAAAATTTGAGCCTTTATCCTTTGTTTCTTAAACCGTGAACCAGACCTCGTCATAACCCTTAAAAGTCCTAGCTGAAGCGTGGGTTAGTTCGAAAGTATACTGTTACCAAAGGTATCCTGACTCCTGTAGGGCTTGCTGTAAAATCCTGAGTTGACATCACATTTTACAAAAAAATCACTTGTTTTATTGAAAACTGCATTTTCAAAAACTTCAAGACAGACATAAGCTTTGCATTCTTAAAATAATATTGTTTGCATATGACTATTTATTCAACAGCAGAGAAATTCACACGACGAATATCTAGTGAACAAGAATCTTCTCAAGGATCACATCAAGTGGAAAAACACTTCCAACCAAGGGGCAGATCTCCATCTGAATCAACTAGGGCATTGGATATGAATTCCAACAACGAATCCTGCACGATCAAACGAAGATCCCATGGTGGTATAGCAACACAATGCTACCGACAGTGACAACTCCCTGTACTCTGAGAGCATGGACATAGTCGAAAAAATACTACGCATAATCAAAGACCCGCTAGGTTGACACACCTAGGCAAAAACAAGGGCTTTCCGACGAACCAAAAGGGTTCGGGAAAAAATAAGGGATGAAAATGAAAAAATTGTACACCCGACAAGTCGAAAACCTGAAAAGGCGGCTTGGGCAAAAAAGGGTATCCCGATGGACTGAAAACCCAAAAGGGCGATTCAGGCAAAAGTTAGGGATCAAAAGCGTACGACTATGTCCCGTCATCTCGACACTTACCTACCAGAAGAAGATTTGTCAATCGGCAATTATCGAGACCTCCACAGGTACCTTCTCCCGCAGAAACTGGGGTAATAAAATTGTCCAAACTGTACAGCTACTTTGCTCACCAGGTACAAAGGTAGATTCAGCTGAAGAATATGACCAAGATACCTTCACTCCCCGCAGAGTAAGACAAGGTTCGGCAATACTCTCCCCAGGCAGAGTTGGTCTCCCATCAGCCCCGAAAAGGCACAGTATCCCTAGCAAGTCAGCAATACTCTCCCCCGAGCAGAGTTGGTCTATTGCCAGTCCTAAGGAAGTTAGATATCCCCAGAAGATCTCAATATTCCCTAGCAGAGTATACATACATCCCTCAGCAAGCATCCCCAGTAGTCTTAATATTCCTCGACAGAAATATAAGATTGTTCCCCGGCGGAATACCAGACACCCCAGTGGAGCCATTTCCCCAGTATAGTCCAAAGTTTCCCCAGGAGAGTTGAACCAACTCCCCAGTAGACTCTGGAAGCTTGTCCCCTGCAGACTACAAAAATATCTCCCCAACCATATTCAAAGGTTATCCTCCACCAGAGTCTAACTGGATTATCCTCATTAAATTGCAACGGAAAGATTGTCCTCACCGAAGTTCTTCCTATCCCCTAGCGGAGTTCATCCTGTATCCCTAACAAAGCTTATCAACGGAATCCCCAGCGGAGTTATCGTTAAAATCTCAGCAAAGCATCTCTCCCCACAGAGTAGTTCCCCGCAGAGTAATCTCTCCACCAGGTTTATTCCCCAACGGAGTCATCTTCTCCTACCGGCTTATTCTTGCAATCATCTTCGTTCATCTTCCTCAGCGGAAACGAAGGACTCTATTCTTCAACATCAGCCCAGGATTCAACAAACTTCCCGGCATTCGTCAAGGATTTATTTTCCCAAACGAAAATACATTCATAAACATCACATTATCATACATGCATATACGCATCATATCATGCAATCTCATTTATGTTGAGAACATCATTGCTTGATACATATCATGCATTGCATATGACTGACCTTCATCTTTCAGGAAGAATCCAATCAAAGAAGACAAATCCAGTCAAAAAAGACAAATCCAGTCAAAAAAGACAAATCCAGTCAAAAAAGAAAAATCCAGTCAAAAAAGACAAATCTGTTAATAAAGATAACCCGTCATTGAATACAACCTGTCAATGAAGACAACCCGTCATTGTAGACAACCCGTCAATGTAGACAACACGTCATTAAAGACAATCCGTCATTGAAGACAACCCGTCAGTGAAGACAACCTGTCAATAAAGACAACCCGTCGTTGAAGACAACTTGTCAATGAAGACAACCCGTCTAAAGATAGGGTGTTTTAGAGGTCGCCCTCCTGTCTAAAGATCCTAGTTTCCTCGAAACGGTTGCCTCGGATAAAAAAGGATCTAGGACATTAGGGTTACCGCTAAGGCGTCCTACTATTGCTTTGGTGACCACACATGTCCCTAATAATCGAATTGACCCGAATAACTCCAACGACGATGCTACCTACTTCTCAATAGTGGAATAGTACTGTCTAAAGGACTCTTACACAGCTTAATTCCTTAGAGTAGGTAGATTTCTCCTGGGTACTTGCTCTTTCAAAAAAAAATGAAAATAAATTTTCGCACTTACACTTTCAAAAAGTTTTCAAACAAACACTTCATACACTCTTGAGGACTGATACAAGAGTTACCTAGAAGTTTTCAAAATGAAACTTTTTTTAAAACCCACAAACACAAGAAAAGCAAACAGTTTTGAAAACATAGTGAGCAAGTACCTAAGAGCCCGTGGATAACCACGGATAGAAAGGGTGCTAACACCTTCCCTTTCTATAATCTACCTCCCGAACCGAGAAACATCTCGAAAAGGAATTTTGCTGTGCTTTTGTCCTTTCCTTGTTGGAGAACATAAAAGACGGTGGCGACTCTTGCTTACCGCGAAATTTCGCGAGACCAGCATTTCAAAACAGTCAGTTCTATTTCCACCTATCATAGATCCCATTAATAACAATCCTGTTATTGCCAGTTATGACTTCGAAAATCCGATCAACCAAGCCGAGGACGAAGGTGAGGACGATTGTGAGGCGCCTGGAGAATTGGCTAGACTATTACAACAGGAAGAAAGGGCTATACAGCCTCATGAAGAGCCAGTTGAGACGATAAACTTAGACACAGAGGTGGACAGAAAAGAAGTCAAGATCGGCGCAAATCTGGAGATTAAGATCAAACAGTGATTGATACAGATGTTGCACGACTATGTTGAGATCTTCGCCTGGTCATATGAAGACATTCCTGGTCTAGACACTAATATTGTGGTACATTGTCTTCCGACTAAAGAAGGTTGTCCTACGGTCAAACAGAAGGTCCGTCATATGCACCCTAAAATGTCAGAGAAGATCAAAGCGGAGGTTATGAAGAAATTCGACACAGGGTTCTTAGCTGTCACATCCTATTCGCAGTGGATTGCTAACGTTGTTCTGGTACCTAAGAAGGACGGCAAGGTAAGGATGTGTGTGGACTACAAAGACCTGAACAGGGTGAGCCCCAAGGATGACTTCCCGCTTCCTCACATTGATGTTCTGGTTGACAACACCATGCAACACAAAATATTCTCCTTCATGGATGGTTTCTCTGGCTACAACCAGATCAAGATGGCTCCTGAAGACATGGAGAAGACAACCTTCGTCACACAGTGGGGCACCTTCTGTTACAAGGTGATGCCTTTTGGGTTGAAGAATGTTGGGGCAACTTATCAGCGAGCCATGGATGCCTTGTTCCATGATATGATTCACCATGAGATCGAGGTTTATGTTGATGAAAATATATACAGGTCTCAAACTGAAGAGGAACACCTTGATCATCTACAAAAGTTGTTCGACAGATTAAAGACATATAAGTTGAGGTTGAACTCGAACAAGTGCACCTTCGGGGTAAGGTCTGGTAAACTTCTGGGGTTCATCGTCAGTGACAAAGGTATTCAGGTAGACCCTGCAAAGGTAAATGCCATACAAGAGATGTCAGCTCCCCGTAAAGGGAAAGAAGTTAAAGGTTTCTTGGGACGCCTGCATTATATATTCTGGTTCATTTCACATCTGACTGCTACTTGTGAGCCCATCTTCAAGCTTCTGAAGAAAGATCAAGTGGTAAAATGGAATGACGAATTCCAGACTGCTTTCTAAAGAATCAAAGAATACCTTCAAGAACCACCAATTATGATGCCTCCAGTTGAAGGAAGACCTTTGATATTGTACTTAACAGTGTTAGACAATTCAATGGGGTGTGTGCTGGGGCAGAATGACGAGTATGGTCGAAAAGAGCATGCAATATACTACCTTAGCAAAAAGTTTATCGACTGTGAGACACGATACTCACTGCTCGAGAAAATTTGCTGCGCTTTGGCATAGGCTGCTCACCGACTAAGACAATATATGCTGACCCACACTACTTTGTTGATATCGAAGATGGACCCAATCAAATACATCTTCGAGAAGCCCGCTCTCTCTAGAAGAATAGCAAGATGGCAGATGATCTTAACTGAATACAATATACTATATACAACCCAGAAAGCAATCAAGGGAAGTGTATTTGCTGAGCATTTGGCCCATCAGGCCGTGGATGACTACCAATCCATGAATTTTGAGTTCCCGGACGAGAATATTATGCTGGTGACTGACTACGAAGAATCTGGACCGGATGAAGGACCTGAGGAAGGATCCCGATGGACTATGGTGTTTGACGGAGCTTTGAACGCACTTGGTAATGGCATCGGCGCTGTAATCATATCTCCTGAGGGCTATCATACTCCTTTCACTGCCCGACTATGTTTCAACTGCACTAACAACATGGCAGAGTATGAAGCTGCATCATGGGTCTTAAAGCCGCTATTGACCTCAGGATCAAGTTCTTAAATGTCTTCGGGGATTCAGCCTTAGTGATAAGTCAGATCAAAGGAGAATGGGATACGAAGCATCCGAATCTCATCCCATACAAAGAGCATGTGCTCACATTGCTCCCACACTTTGAGGAGGTAACCTTTGAACATTTCCCACGAGAGGAGAATCAGTTAGTAGACGCACTAGCTACCATGTCTTCTATGTTCAAAGTCAGGTGGGACAACGAAGCTCCCTGAATCACCATTGAAAGGTTGGATGAACCAGCGCACTGTTGTGAGGTTGATACTGATGAGATGGAAGACAAACCCTGGTTTCATGAAGTGAAGAAGTACCTCGAGACTCAAGAGCATCCCGAAGGGGCATCTGTCAATGATAAGAAGTTCCTGAGAAGGTTCGCTATGGAATTCTTCCTCAGTAATGGAATCCTCTACAAGCGCAATCATGACTCTACCTTACTGCGGTGTGTAGACAAGAGCGAAGCAGAGAGGATTATGACAGGTCTACATAAAGGTACCTTCGGAACCCATTTCAATGGACATACCATGGCTAAGAAGATCCTACGGGAAGGATACTACTGGTCCACTATGGAAGCAGATTGTTATCAGCACTCCCGAACCTGTCATAAGTGCCAAATTTATGATGATAAAGTGTATGTGCCTCCGCTTCCTTTGAATGTTTTGACAGCTCCGTGGCCCTTTGCAATGCGGGGAATTGATATGATCGGAGAAATCAGGCTTACCACTTCCAATAGGCACCACTTCATCCTGGTAGCAATTGATTACGTCACGAATTATTACTGACAATGGTACAAATCTCAACAACATGATGATCACCGAGCTCTGTAAACAATTCAAGATACATCATTATAACTCTTCTCCCTACCGGCCGAAGATGAATGGCGATGTCGAAGCGGCTAACAAGAACATCAAAAAGATTATACAGAAGATTACGGTGACATACAAAGACTGGCATGAGATGTTACCATTCGCTCTTCATGGATACCGTACCTCAGCACGGATGTCGATAGGGGAAACACCCTACTCTCTGGTATATAGCATGAAGGCAGTCCTACCCATCGAGGTCCAGATTCCTTCTTTAAGGATAATGAAAGATGCGGGTTTGAATAAAGAAGATTGGATCCAGACTCGACTTGATCAACTAAATTTGATCGACGAGAAGAGACTTACTGTTTTCTGTCATGGTCAGACGTATCAAAAATGAATGATCAAGGCTTTCAACAAAAAAGTATGACGTCAAGAGTATCAAGTCGGAGATTTGGTAATCAAGCGCATCATACTGCCGCAAGGTGATTCTAGGGGCAAATGGACTCCCACATACGAAGGGTCATTTATGGTTAAAAACATTTTCTCGGGTGGAGCTATGATTCTAACCACTATGGATGGTGACGACCTTCATCACCCTGTCAATGCAGACATAATGAAAAGATACTACGCCTGATCAAAGACCTGCTTGGTTGACTGGAATAGGAAAAAATAAGGGCT
Organism: Vicia faba; assembly: GCA_948472305.1. Lineage (NCBI taxonomy): Eukaryota > Viridiplantae > Streptophyta > Magnoliopsida > Fabales > Fabaceae > Vicia > Vicia faba. Next base: position 388,847,976 of record OX451741.1, read on the forward strand.
TCCCGGCGAACCAAAAGGGTTCGGGCAAAAATAAGGGATGAAAATGAAAATTTTGTACACCCGGCAAGCCGAAAACCTGAAAAGGCGGCTTGGGCAAAAAAGGGTATCTCGGTGGACTGAAAACCCGAAAGGGCGGTCTAGGAAAAAGTTAGGGATGTAAAGCGTATCACTATGTCCCATTGGATCATCTGGAGGCCAGACCTCAATATCAATTATCAAGCTCGAACGGAACCAATCAATCTAATCAGCTTTGGACAGGAAGCAAAATGATGAGACGCTCGAAGACATAGGGGAAATAGTAGAGTTGGAACCCAATTGGATTGTTGCACATAGCTGTTTTCTTTTACACAATATTGTATAGCTTCTATCTTTACGGCGACGTTCTCTTACTAGAGCGTCAACCTCCTTGTACAAAAATGTCTATTACAGGCCAACTTCGAAAATCAATACAAATCATTTTTGCAAAAAACTATGGGTTTTTTCCTTTTCTGTTTTGTTTTGCAAGGACGTCCAATGATTTATTCTTGACATATGCATTTGAATATGATTGCTGCTCATAAATATTTACATAAGAAACGAAAAGACAATTTCTCGTAACTTAAGAAACATGGCAAAAACAAGAAATGTCAAACCCGACAGTTACTCTATCCAGCAGGTACCGAGGCATAGACAACTTTGAAATATAATCATCAGTGCATACGACCTCTTAGAATCTATACTCCCTACACAGTAAAAGCAATCAAGGCATTTGATATCATCTTTCCCAAAGCAGGAAGTAAGCTCCCCATCCAGGGTCTCTCAGAAACCCGACATCTATATCCCCCAGCCGAATTTCATAATCGCAAACAGGTCATAAAATTTGTCTCTCAAGCTGAGTTTATTTCTCTGCATACAGAAGCTCAATCCCCAACATAGCTTATTACTTCAGCCACAGAAATTCACCTTCCAATAGAGCTTTCCCCCTGCAGAGTTATTCTCGAACAGAGTATCTCCCTGGCAGAATAGTCACAAACAACAAGGAGTAATTTTCCAGCATAATCATATTCGGTCATCACCCCTAGCGAAAGTAGAAGAACCACAATACTCTACAACTGTCAAGAATGTTATACTCTCCAACAGCAGTCAGGGATTTATTTTCCCAGACTCAGACATGTCTCAATAGCATTTCATGTTCATACATCATAACATGCGCATACATATCATATACAGCATAATCTCATTTATTTTTAGAACATCATCTCACAAGGCATTTCATACATCACACATATAATTAACCCTGTTATCTTTTCAAGAAAGACAATTATCATCAACAATTCCAGCAGTTATACAGGTCATATCTTCAGACAGCTAATAAAAAAATCAGTTTCCAAAACCAGACGGGTTAACTAAGCCAAGTTACCAAATGAAGTAGCCCTACTATCTAGGCTCTCATCTCAAAGTAACCCTACTATCCAGGTTCCTTCCCATAGCCCTACTATCCAGGCTTTCATTTCGAAGTAACCCTACTATCCAGGTTCCTTATCATAGCCCTACTATCCAGGATTTCATCTCGAAGTAACCCTACTATCCAGGTTCCTTCTCATAGCCCTACTATCCAGGCTTTCATCTCAAAGTAACCCTACTATCCAGGTTCCTTCTCATAGCCCTACTATCCAGGCTTTCATTTTGAAGTAACCCTACTTTCCAGGTTCCTTCTTATAGCCCTACTATCCAGGCTCTCATCTTGAAGTAACCCTACTATCCCGGTTCCTTCTCACAGCCTTACTATCCAGGATTTCATCTCGAAGTAACCCTACTATCTAGGTTCCTTCTCATAGCCCTACTATCCAAGTTTTCATTCCGAAGTATCCTTACTATCCAGGTTCCTTCCCATAGCCCTGCTATCCAGGCTTTCATTTCAAAGTAACCCTACTATCAAGGTTCCTTCTCATAGCCCTACTATCCAGGCTCTCATCTTAAAGTAACCCCACTATCCAGGTTCCTTCTCATAGCCCTACTATCCAGGCTCTCATTTCGAAGTAACCCTACTATCCATGTTCCTTCTTATAGCCCTACTCTCCGGGCTTTCATTTCGAAGTAACCCTACTATCTAGGTTCCTTCTCTTTTATCTCCAGATAACAGTTTATAATACTGTAAGACCTGGACTCGACCAGATACGATTAATTTCACAATTCCCCAGTAAGTCGCTATACAGCCTGGACCCTGATCAAATATGAAGTTCACTTTCGCATCCTCAAGATTTAATTCCCCAGTAGAGTAATGGACAACCGAATCTCCTAGACTCTACTTCCCAGGACATAAATCAACATTCCCCGGTGAAGTCCTCCTCAACAGCAGGTACAGGAATTCTCACCAAGGAATTTCTTATGCAACCGATCTTTTCGGGGTGGCATCTTTAAGCCCATCTCTGACGATTCTCCATTAACATCCAAATGGAATTTATAAGCCCATTCCCGATATCACCAATCAGTATTACTCCATGCGAGTACAAATTTATGGGCACTATAGTGTTCAATCATCTTCCACCTTCAGATCACGAAAGGCAGATCAGCCAATCTACATCCTTAGGTTTAAGAAGATTAAACAGGGGCAGCTGTTGTACCCCAAAATTTTCCCTCCCATTTTACTCAACATATGTTCATTAAAATCCTTAACTTGCTCAAGGATGCCTAAGAGTTGACCAGACAAACTCTCTCTTAAAGCAATGAACCTCCAACTAGGGTTTCTATTTTCATCAAGATGGGAAAGCTCCAAAGGCCTCATATGCTCTCCATAGTCCTAATGTGTTTTAAAGATCATCTATGTCAAGTTTCATTCCTTGCACAAGAAGTCTGTTTAGTAAACTGCTCCAATGCCTGAAAATCAACTGTATTGGGTCAAAAGTCAACTGTGGCCCACATACATTAAAACTTCAAGATTTTGGTCAATATAAATTTTTTGAAGTAATACCCATCATTTGATGAAGGGTTGATCATGATTCCCTAAGGAAGGCTCCTAATTCATCAAAACTCAAAAGTTGCTAAATTAGGGTTTCTCAAGAAAAAGTCAACCAAACTTTGACCAGGCATAACTTTCTCATACTTTGTCAGAAATTTCTCATCCAACACTCATTTTGAATAGAATTCAATTCCCTACAACTCATCTTCAGTCCTCAAGTTCAAGAAATGCACTCATGAAAAGATATGAATTCATACGTTATAGATCATTCCAAAAAGTCAACAAAAACACCTTTTGGGTCAAAGTTTCTTACATGAGCATGGAAGATCCAATTGAAATGAAACAAAAAAAATTGTTTAGGTGACATCCTAAGCTTTCTAAAAAGTCCAAGAACACCCTCTTAGGGTCAAAATTGAAGGAGATGTGCATTGTAAAAGTTGGCCATTTTTAGAGAATTGTCAAAAGTCAACAATGCCCAAAATTGCATTTTTTGGCAAATGGGCCCAACTTTTTGTGCTTATATCTCACTTCCAACATGGCCCACGACCTTTGAGTCAATTCTTACATTATTTTATTATTTATATTATTTATTTTTGATATTTTATTCAATAGAATGCAAAATTAAATAAAGTTAATAAAAGGAATAATGTAAGATTTGATTTCAAATCTTTTTCTCATCAAAATAAAGAGCAAGATATGCTGGCATGGCAATGAAAATTCGTGGAGGGAGCAAGAGTAGATTTGATCCAAAAATAAAAAAAATCAAATATTTGAAAGGAGAATATCTTATCATCAAAGCATGAGATTTCTTCCATTTATGTTGACCTAATATGCTACCATACATAAGCACAATCATCCCAAACCTAAAGGACACGAGAGGCTGCCTCAAAAAAGCAAGAACAAGTTTGCGAAAATATCAAAAACATGGTGCAATCAAAAACTCACGTTTCAGCCACTCTCACTTAGAAGTAGGCACTCTATCATCATCCTGTGGCTCCCAGGAAGATGAACCAACCCTCACCCACGCCTGAAACACTCTAAACTGGCCAAACCGAATCTCAATTTTCTTGGTAAGTCTTGGATCTCAAACTCTCATAACAGTCCATATCAATTTTTTTTGAGTTTATATTTGTGTTACTAATGATCTTTGCTAGCTTTTTGACGTATTACATGGGGCAATAAGGCCTGGGTTTATACTTTGCCATGTTTGGCCGTCGCTACGGTTTCAAATGAAAATTCAATGATGTGTGAGGAATTAGCATTTTTAGAGGCCAGATTCAAATTCAGGGGACTTTTTTAAGGCAAGTGGCATTGTTTGTTTTGTTATTTGATTGATTTTTCAGGCGACCTCACCGGAGAAGACGGTGGACACCACCGTCTCCGGTGGTTAGACTGGTCGGTCGTCAATCAACTGGATGGCGTGGCAAAAAGGCAGCATCTCATTGGTTCCTTTCAAAAAGTTCTTTATCTCTCTTTGTTTGATTGGCCAATTTGAACCATAGGGGCCCCACTTGTTGGCGCGTGTTTGACAACTCAGCAGTTGTCCTTGTTTCCCATTATATTTAATTATTGTTATTATATACATAATTGACTAACCAGCACAGATGGCAAGGGAAGAAGGCATGTGAGAGGGAGGACCTGGGTTCGATCCCAGGTCCAGGCCTTTTGTATTTTCTGAAATTTCAATTCCAGATCCAGTGCACTTCACTTTTTGAGGATCATCACGGCCCTCTGATCTCACCCTCTGGATTCATCTCTAGCCAGATCCAACGCCCAGCATACGCAGGTCCACCATGAAGCCTCAAAAGATGGTATCCTTGGATCAAGCGCCAGACTCTGGGCCACCAGTTTTGGGCCTAGCGCAGATTTGGCAATACACCCCCTGGGTTGCTTATAACATCAGGCACATCTCTTTTTCTTTCTATTGTTTTTATTTCTTTTTTTTCTTTTAATTTATTATTTTAATTATTTTCACAATAAAAATCATTTTTTAAATTAAATCATAAAATTAAAAAAATTATTAAAAAATTAGATTTAGTTTTTTTCTTTTCTTTCATAAAATATTTAATTGATATTAGTTAATTAGCTTGATTAGATTAATTCCAATTCTTTTTTATAATTAAAATTAATTAGACAAATTAGGTTAAGATTTCAAATCTTTTTCTCAACAATGAAATGCAAAAAATATTTTCTCTTTAATTGATTAGATTTTTTTAGGACTCAGACTTTATTCCCGTGTTTAATTCGTTGCACATGCCTTTACTTTCTTTTAATTCAAATTATTGTAATTGTTCCAAGTCTGTAATAGTTAATTAGGTTTACTATTTCACATTTATCACTTTTCCTCGGTTTTTGGTTATGTAATCCCCTCCCTAAAGCCTTGTAATAGTTAGAGTTTTAAATTCTTGTACTTTACTTTTTGCAATTATAAACTGCCTAGATGTATGGATAATAGGATTGAATGGCAAGATAAATCAATTTAAAATGGTAGATAACCCTAATTTTGCAAATATAATTAACTGAAAAATACACTTGCACATGCTCACTCCTAGGGTTTGCCCCGCTTGGTTGCCTCGGAAATAATGGTCGTGTCCCTCGAACGTAGGGATACCTTAGCAACGACCCGCGATTCAAAGTCGTCATAAAGATCATAGTCCCTACTTATTCCTCGAGTTGCCTACGAATTGACCTTATGACGATAGTCCCTTTGAAATGCTAAGGTATCTTTACTTGTTGCCTTTAGAGACCATTTCGTCCCTTCGAACGTCCCTTTAAAATTCCAACGACGAAGCTACCTACTCCTTAATAGTAGGATAACACTCTCTAAAGGAAACGAAAATGAACAGACTTTTTTTTTCCGAGTAGGTAGAAATCTTAAGTACTTGCTCAGAAGAAATTTTTTTCACACAAACACTTTTCAAAACAGTTTTCAAAACAACTTTGTCACACCCTTGAGGACCGATACAAGGGTTATCACGAAGTAAACAAAAACTTTCTAAATCAAGCACACACAAGCAATTTAAAAAAAAAGAGGAAGTACCTAAGAGCCCATGGAAAACCACAGATAGAAAGGGTTCTAACACCTTCCCTTTCTATAATCTACCCCCCCCCCCCCCATACTCAGAAACATCTCGAAAAAGTTTTTTCTGTTCTTTTTCCTTTTCCTTTGTTGGATGTAATAAAATGGTGGCGGCTCTTGCTTACCACGACATTTGCAAATACAAAAACGTAAACCAGTATAACAGTCAGTTCTTCGCCGTATCACACTTCCTGACATCCCAGAAGGCATCAGATTGAGGCAAATGAGAAGTAAACCACCGGTACAACAGAGGCGTGCAGCAGATAATCATCCCCCCATGATAAGAATCCAAAAGATGAATAGAGTAATAAGTATCAACCAACAATGTAGGAACTGGGTTTCTAATTATGAAGGTCCTGATGGCATTAATGTCAACAAATTTGTCCACATTAGGAAATAAGAACAACCTGTAAGCAAGTAAAGCAAAGATGGCCTCAAAATTAACCGTGCTCTTCATCCTAACAAAGTAACGAGCTTTCTCCAATAAGAACTGAGCTGGTAACCCTCTAATTCCTCCTTTAGTAGTCATGTGGGCTTCAACCTCAGACTTCCCCAAATGGATCAAGCCAGGAATCTCATGTGGTTTTTTCTCACCCTCCAAACCAGTAAAAGGAATACGATCGATAATAGGAAAACCCAACAGATAAGAATACTCCTCTAATGTAGGCATCAACTGATAGTCAAGGAAAGTAAAGCATCGATATATTAGATCATAGAACTGGACCAAGGGCGAGAGAATACCCTCCTTCATCCTAAGCTTCGTGAGAGAAATGATGGAGCCATACTTCCTCCAAAAATCTGCAGAACAATAGCACCAATGGAATCAAATTATGAGAAAATAGCACCAATGGAATCACAAAACAATGCTCAATGAATCAAATCCAAAGATCAACAAGAGATCACATTGTGAAAGATGAAAAATCCAACTTACCAAAGGTAGATCTAGAGAATTATCAAAATAACTTCAAGAATTTGCTTCAATTCAGCCCCAAGAATCAATTTCCCAAGCTTGGATGTAGAGAATTAATAAAGAAAAAGTATTTGGATGAAGGTTTAGCTCAAAGATTAGTAAGCTTCAACGCAAAGCTTACTAACTTTTTTAAAAAATGGAACTTTGAGTGAATTTGGTAGATGAAGGGAATTGAGAGATTTTTTAGCAAAGTGAATTTGGATATCAAAAGCTTGAGATTTGAATGAAATGAGGGCTCTATTTATAGAGTTTAGGCTTGGGATTAGTGGTGGTTTGGAGTTTGGTTTGGGGAATGAAATTAGGCTTGGTAATTAATTCTTGGAGCCAAAATTTGAATTAATGATATATCTTTCAAAAATGAAGAAAAATTGGAGCCAAAATTGACAAGCTTGAAATTGCTGTTTTTTTTTCAAAATTTCACTTTGTGCAATCGATTGCACTATGGGAGAAATCGATTGCATCCATGTTTTTTTTTTCAAATATTATGCAAAATGCGTTCTGTGCAATTGATTTCACTCTAAGAGCAATCGATTGTACAGTGAAAAAAATGAATAATTTTAATTATTTTTTTCTTTGCAAATAGAGATTTTAGGGAAATAATATCGGAAAACCTTATTTGTCAGATGCTTTGACTCGGTACCTACAAAACACAAATATTAAAAGAAATATTTTTTGTATTTTGATTAGAAGTTAGTCGACAACACATATACAAAATATACCACTAAGGTGCCTCGAGATCCCTCAAGAGGAAACTTAAAGATAGGATGCAATAGGAGAAAAACCTCAAACCTTAGTTTGTGATCTGGTTGCATTGTGATGGTATGAGACGATAGAGGAATCTTAGGGGCAAAAATTAGGGTACAACAATAATACCACTTGGGTGCATATGAGAACCTTGATATTTCAACTTCATTAATGTACTCCTCGGTATCACATTCAAGGCATATCCATTATCAATCAACACATTTGATAATGAATCACTTTTTCAGTTCATGGAAATGTGGAGAGCCAAATTGTGATTTTCCCCTCGTCAGGCAATTTCATCATCGCAAAAGCTTAGGTTTTTCCATGATGTAATATTACCTACCACACTATTGAATCGATCTAACGGAATGTCATACTCCACGAAGGCTTGGTCCAACACCCTCATTAAGGATTCTCTATGAGCAGCACAATTCATTAATAATGCCAAGATAGATATTTTTGAAGGCTTCTGCAATAACTGATCCCCAATCCGGTAGTCGCTCATTTTGATTATTTTCAAAATATCATCCATGTCTTTCTCTAGGGTAGCACCGCTGGATTCCCCTGCAACCTTCTTATCTTTAACACTTTCCATAACCTTCTTTCCAGCATCATCAATTTCCCGAACAACTGGTGCAAACACACGACCACTATGGGTCACCTACTAGTTTCAGCAATATTTCCAATATTAGACAAAGGTTGGATGGGAATTTCCACACCATCCTCTAAAATTGTAGCATTATACTTGTACGATACAACTTTGTCAGATTCGTAAGGAACGGGCCCAGGTAAGCAAATCACCACAGGGGAAACAACTGGCTTACTACAATATTCAATTTCAACAGGGGCATAATCATTGAAACATGACACAATCACATTCACGCCTTCTTCAGACAATCTTGTCATCAAAGTATCATCACCAGAGAAAAAACCCTCACCAGAAGAAAAGAATTCATCTGGTGAAGGATACTCATCATCATCTGATTCTTCCTCAACCAAGCAGACCTCAATCTCGTTAACCTCATGGTAGTCATCTCTTTTCCCTGAAACCTTGATGGTTCCATTATCCAACAACAATTGAATACCTTTTCTCACAATTGAACATCCTCGGGAGTCCCTACATATTGTAGAAGTATAGTTGTTTGCATTACTACAAGGATTGACAAGAGTGTAATATTTTTTGAGAAAATTTTAAAGATAAGAGCCAAAATGGAAAAATGGTTTGAATGAGATTGATTGACTTTTAGTCTTCTTACAAAATGTCAAGGTATTGGTAAGTTGATTGAAGTTTATTTATGAAAATGTTTTGAAAATACATGGACCTAAGTCCATGTTTATTATGAAAGTGGTTCAAGTTTAGAAACAATAAGAGTTTTCAAAAGAAGGGAGAAGATTTTTGAAATTAAAGAAGATGGGAGAAGAAGAAGGCACTATCCTAAAGCATAAGGTAAAAGCTAGGGAGAAGAACCGTCTAACCAACAAAAAGCCAACACTTGACATTATGAGTCAATATATAATTCCCATTATTTGGATTGAAACCAAGAAATCAAAGATACTAGACCTCTTGAGAAAACCAAAATTCAAATGTATTAAGTCTTCACAAAAATTGGGCAGAGTAACGACTGTATACAGGTGAGTTCCAGATTACAGACAAAGTAGGTAATCACAATAACCTGCACACAAAACAAACAAGCAACCCAATGTCTTGAGGTAAACCCCAATAAATCCAGATAAAATATTAATTAAAGTCAAAAGGTCTCCAACATAGGCCAAGGTCTCTAATCCTAAGTCCAAGAAGTCCAATACTTCATAATGCCAAGGATAGTAACCAAATAGTCCAAGTATCATTAAATTTTTTTTTATGGTTCATGTTGATTATTAAGTATCTTTAAAAGGAAAAGAAAAGCTCAAATGAGCAAAAATAAAAATGACATAAAAGTAAATGCTCAAGTGAGAAAAGATGAAAATAGCTTGAAATGTAAATGCTAAAGTAAATGGTACATAAAGTAAAGAGCATAGAATAAAAGCATAAGATAAAGTCAATTGTTAGAAGTTAATGGTTAGTTAGATCACCATCTTAAAACTTGCATTTGGAACTCATTAAAGGATTGGTAGAACCAAAGCCTCTCAACAACAAGTTGCATTTGCTTTTTTTCAAGTATATCATCCACTTAAGAATCCTCAAGGCAACATTTAATGATCAATGATGTTTGAGTGATCCGTATTGACCAAAATTGATGAAAATACATTGGAGGGTTGGTAGAACCAAATCCTCCTAACAATGAATCTCAAGGTTATTGGATCAAAGGGTTCAAATTAACATACTTGGGCTTGCAAGCATAGGTTTGGGCCACAAATGATCATTTTCTCGATTCGGGACAAAATTTAGCGCTATGTTAAGCAATCGTAAGTTGACTTATATAAAATTCGTACCTATTTTAAGGCCGGTCAATAGCAATCTATGCACCATTTATTTTGATACATATATAGAAATCATGCTCCAATAACACTTAGTGCAATAAGAAAGGGATGAGATGAAGAGGGAAGGAAAAATGAATAAACCACATTTGAATTAAAATTTAATCAAACTATTATTAAAATCATTCATCCATATTTATGGAGTTAAACTCAACCTCATGGATCTAATGATGTTAACAAAGTTCATGATCAAAATTTCAATCCAAGATCATCCAGAAAATATACAAAAATAAAATTTTATTTAAAATAAAGGAGTAAGGATTTTAAAATGATTATAATATGGAGACAATAGAGGAAAAATAACAACTATATTCAAATTAATCAAGAAAAATTAAGTAAGGTCATATAAAAATCAGAAATGAACTCAAGTATTTTTATAAAAAATTTGGCAATTTTTTAAAGTCAGAAACTATTTTTAAAATTAAAAGAAATATGTAAAATAAATAAAAAATGATAAAAAATAACAAAGTCAGAAATAAAAAATAAAATGAGGATTTGTCACAATGTCATTGGATCATTCCCTATTTTTGTCAGGATTTAAAATGCATAAAGGTATTTTTAAACATTTAAAACAATTAAAATAAAATGAAAAATTATAAAAATATCAAAACACAAAATAAAAATGTGAAAAATAAAAATCAGGAAGAGAAAAATCAAAAATATTTTCCATAATTTTTTTCATATTTTTTGGAGTTAAAATGAATTTTCTATGAATTTTTGAAATCTAAAACAATTAAATATAAAAATCAGAAATAAAAAATAAAGTCAAAAATATGTGGACCATTGGATGAGAGTCAAAATGCGTTAGTAATCAAATCCAAGGGATTTGACGCATTGTGCATATCATGGTCATTACTGAATAAAGCACAAGTTTCAATATAAAATCAGAAAATTAAAAATTCCAAATGGCGTTGTTTTATTGGTTGAAGGATGACACGTTGGTCATCTTCAACCTCGAGCCAATCTCAATACCAGGTCGCTCAAATTGTAAAATTAGAGCACAAAACCGGCACCATTCGCTTTGTCTCATCAAGACGAAGACAACCACACCTTCGCGAAAAATTTATGTAAACTGTAGCTCAAGCAATTTGGAAGAGAAGTTTTGAAAAGGGATTTGAAATTTCATGGTCAAAATGTGCTTCCAGTTAAAAACAAATGTTACAACTAGAACCAGGATGATGAGAGCTTCACAATAGTATCAAAGTTTGAGAGAATTGGTGAAGGAATCTACCTATTAAAGTTAAGTTCCAGAGCTCTGAAACTGGACTTCTATGGATCAATATAGGTCACGATTCTTGAAGGTAATTGTATGGTTAGCTTTAGAGAAGTTCAATGAAGGTGAATTAACAAAGAAAAATGATTGAGGGATGCTGTAAAAGCAAATTCGTAGCTGGAAATTGGGTTCAAGAGAGAGTTTGACAGGGTGATCTTGGTTGTCTAAGCTTGAGAAAATGAATGAGGGATGACCCTCTATTTATAGGAGAATTAATGGGATCCTTAAACGTGTGAAATGATGAAGATTGGAGGGAAATCGTGTAGGTCTACAGCATGAATAAAGCGTGACTTATTTAGCGTCAAAACTCAGCCAAATTGTGCGTTTCATGATGCTAAACGTCTTTGGAAAGTTGCTAAACATGATTAGAAGCAAAAACGCATGGAAAACTTGTGATTAGAAGCCAAAACAAAGATTTCAAAATCTGACTTGTAATGAAGCTTCAGTTTCAAATTACCAAATTCAAATCAATGGCATTTTCAACTCAAGGGGTCTTAGGGCCTGATTGTTGAAGCTTTATAAATATGAGGTTACAAGCTTTGTAATGGAAAAATAATGGGACAAAATGGTTTCTTGAGCTGAAAGTTGCAATGAGTCAAAGTTGGGAAAAAGAAGTTGACTTTTCATACTTAGAAAATTTCTAAGTTTTTCTTCAAAAATGACTTGTAATGTCTTGCATCCAAACATGGCCTTCCACTTGAAATTTTCTCTTGACCAAAAAAGATGGCATGAAGTAGATCTCTTGAATGGAAATTTGAAACTTGAACCATTCAAAATCTCCAAAAATTGAGAGAGTTATGACTTGTTAAAGTTGGCAAAATTTCCTGGAATGACCTATAATATTTTGCCTCCTCAGGGAATCTTCCATCCATTTTCACACTTTGTACTTTGGATATGGGTTGAATTTCACACATTCAAGATCAATACAGAAAAAGAATGGGTTTAAGGTGATACAAATTGATCAAGTTATGATCATTTGAAGTTACATGAAGGGATTTGAGGGTTCATCTAGAGGACTTGTAATCTTTCTTCATCATCAAGTTCCTTACACACAAAATTTCCTTGAGACCTTTGAAGTGATTTGTTAATAATACTTTTAAGAGAAGGATGTCTTTGGAATCACTCAAAAATAACAAAAGATGAGCAAGATATACCCCTTTGAAGTTCAAAACCCTAGCTCTTAGAGCAAGAAAATACCTTGGGAGAACTTTGCAATTTTTGATCAACCTTCTTGAACCAATACTTTTATCTTGAAAATAGAGGTTGTTGAGGATGATAATTAGAAGTCATAAAAACCAACATCACTTCCACATCTTGAAAATTGAAGGAGATATGCACTTGTGATCAATGGAGACAAAGACTTGTCCAATTGTGTCAAACTTCTTCAATTAACCCTTGTACCTTTGAACTATTTTTGACAACTCCAGGCATGATGAATCATAATAGACTTTGTCATGATGATATTTTAAAACATCTTCAATAGTGAAGCTTGAACCTCAATGAAGCTTTATTGAAGAAGGCACAGAAATGAACTCATGAACCTATAGATCAATTTGATGGAATGCATTGTGTTTTCACCTACAACATCATCAATTAGGGAAAATATACCTTGTATTTGTTAGTTAAAAGTTAATCACTACAAAACATAAATGATCACAAAATACAAGTCAAGGTGCTTGGTGATTCCCCATGAGCAAAACTTAAAGATAAGGAGAAGAACCAAAACCTAGTGTGATCTTGTTGTGATTGAATTAATATGATATGATGAAGGGATCTTAGGGGGGAAAATTGGGGCACAACAGCTGAAAGTCAGAATTGTGCACAAACCTCCATTGTTGTCACTTCTAGCCAAGAAACTTGAAACTCATAATTAACTCGTGTGTTTTATTTCTAAACCATCCTCAAAGCTACTATACCTTAAATACCACTTATCCCAATCCCTGTTTCCCAACTGTAACTCCATTTCCACCATTGTCCAAACACAAAAACAGAGGTCTGCAACTTGACTTCTCCAGACCATTTTAGCTACTCTCAACTTAAGCTAAGCATTGCATTAGCTTCCTAGAGGACCAAGGAAGCTAACCTGATCATTGCAGCATCTTGAAACAAGCTCATTTTCAAAACACGAATTCCATTTTCAAGGTAAGTTTTCTAACTTTTAAACTCTTCATATATGCATTATTAGTCTTCCACTTTCAAAGATAAAATGTAGACATCATAGCCCTGAAACTGACCATGTCCTTAGAATTCATTTATGTTTCCTGAGTAGTGAGAATTTTAGAGTTGAACTTTCTGGAAAAATTACGTTAGATTTGGTACCATTCAAAATTCATGCTCATCTTTGATTTATAGCTTAAGTTATTTACATTTCTGAAATCGTGATGAAATATGGAGCAAGTTTGATGTTTACATTTTTGCAAATGGTTGAGAGATGAAGAAGTTACAAAATTCAAAAATGGAGGTTCAGGCATGGCGCGAGGTTGAAGATGAAATGTATTTAGAGTTTTTTTGTAATGTAATGCATTGCTTTTATTTTAAACACCAGATGTATGGCCACCCAAGTGGTAGAGCACGCGCGTATAAGTCATAATTATGCCTTCTCCTGGGTTCGATCCAGGCGTGAGACATTTTGCTTTTTTCTAACATTTACATTACAGATCCTGTGCAAGCAAGCCATGCGCGTGTATCGAGTGCCCTCATCTCATCACCATTGGATCATTGTCTGATTGAATCTAACACACCACAAGGCAAGTGTATGATACACCTTCAAAAGCTAGCCACACATAATCCAAATAGGCGTTGGGTCTTTGTTTTGGGCCTAATCTGAATTTCTGATTCTTACCCCCCTTTTACTTTATAATACTCAAGCACATACCATATTTTTATTCTTTTTTTTTATTGCCAACAAAATTGTTTTGGGCCTAGCACCCCATTTTGCTTTTTAACCCCCGATTTTGCTTTTCAAAACCCTAGCCCATTTATTTTATATTTTCATTATTTCTTGTTTTTCTATTTATTTTATTAAAACTAAAAAAAACAAAAAGAATATTTTTCTTAAAGTAATTTAATTTAAATATTTTATTATATTTTTTATTAAATTAAATTCTATTATTTTCTTTTCCATTGTAAAAACATTTTCCAAATCAATACTAGCATTCAAATTATTTTCTAAATAAATTCCTTAGACTTAGGTTTTCTTTTCTTCTTAAATTCAATTGTCTTAGATTTTAGGTTTTGACTAAATAATTAATTAATTTCTTTTGTAATTAAATTCAATTAATTTATTTGGTTAACTATTAAATCTTTCTTTCTATCAAAATCCCAAAAAGCAATTTGTTCTTCATCTCTATGTTTTGTGCATAGTTATTGTTGTAATTTATATTCATTGGTTTGTAATAGTAATTAGGGCTTTATTGCTTTTTCCCCATTTATGGTTTGTACCCCCATCCCTAAAAGTATTGTAATAGTGTAGAACGTTTAAATTCAGCAATTTACCGTTTTCCTTATTATTACTAGTAATTAGGGTTTGTATGGCAAGATCTTAAAATCAATATTAGCAAAGCCCTAATTCAAAGATAAATACTTGAAATCAAACACCTTGCACACTTGCACCTCTCGGGTAACCCACACTTGTTGCCTCGAATTTAAACAGTCATGTCCCTCGAACGTGGGATACTTTAGAAATGACCCTCGAATACAAGATTGTAGTCCCTTGATGACCCTTCGATGTTTCCTTTGGTAAACGATCTTAGAACTTCATGACAAATTGCTAAGGTATCCTACAATGTCGCCTTCTATGACTGTACGATGACCCACACCCGTCCCTTCACATCCAATGATAAGGCTTCTCATCAATCAATGGTAAGATAGCAATGTCTAAAGAAGGAGGAAAAGAACTAAGACTTTTTGAGTAGGTAGAATGCTCGTAGTTGCTCGCTCACAAATAAAACCATTTCCACACTTACACTTTCATAACATCTTTCCAAAAATAAACATCTTTCATGAAATATTTTCAAAATTCAACACTTTGTATACATTCTTATATAGACGAGTATCATTACAAAGTTCACATAAACAAAGGAACTTTTGAAAAGTACTTTCAAACAAACACAAACACATTTTGCAAAGTGAGCTAGCAACTAAGAGCCCGTAGATAACAATGGATGAAAAGGGTGCTAACACCTTCCCTTTTCATAACCTACCCCCCGAACTCAAGAAAATATCTCAAAAGGTCTTTCCTGTTCTTTTCACTCTTTCCTTTATTGGATAAAAGAAAAGTCGGTGGCGACTCTTGCTATCCGCAACAATTGCGATAAAACATAAAACACCCAAGTCAGTTCTCCCATCGTATTACAATGGGGTAATCGATTTCTCCTAAAACGTTGCAACTAGAAATTCAAATTTTCATGAGCGAAATCGATTTCCATAAATGGGGTAATCGATTTCCATGCCTAAAAATTATTTTCTGGAAAAGGCTTATAGGCTGAAACACGAAGGGGAAATCAATTCTTGTAAACAAGGTAATCGATTTCCTGAACTAAAAATTGAAAAATTATTTGTTTTAATGTGCATAAACAGTTTGATATTGTTGTACCCCAAAATTTGCCCTCTCATTTCTCAAGGCACTTCTCACAAGGATTCTCAAAAATTCAAGCCTGCACAAGTACAATTGGATTTTCCAGCATCAAGTTAAAGAGGAAACTATTAAAAAAGGGTAAAGCATATAAAAATAACCTTTTTGACAAAATTGGAGAAAAACAAGTTTACTTTGATTCACAAGGCTTCGATTGGACTTTGGTCTCCTTCAAGCCTTCTTCGATTTCCCTTGCTTCGTTTGGACTTTAGTCTCTTTCAAGACTGCTTCGATTGGACTATGGCATCCTTCATGCCTCCTTCGATCCATAAGACAATAGCATCACAGGTGCTAGCTTCGATCCACAGGGTAGGAAACACCTATCTTCAACTAGCTTCTACTGGGCATTTGAAACAGCCACCTTCGATTAAAAAAAAAGGAAGGGCCTCCTGTTGGTGTTCTTCGATTCAGAAGGTAGTGGCTTCATATTGGCTTCCTTCGATTCAAAAGGAAATGACCTTCTGAAAGCTTCCTTCATTTCAGAAGGCAATGACCTTTTGAAAGTTTTCCTTTGATTCACAAAGCAGGGACCTCCTGCATGCAAGTCTCATTTGGGAATTTGGGCCTCCTGCATGCAAGCTTCGATTACACCAATAACCCCTTACAAGCTGGCTTTTGGTGCACATGGCAATGACCTTCTGAAAGCTCCCTTCGATTCAGAAGGAAATAAACTTCTGAAAAGCTTCCTTCAATTCAGAAGGAAATGATCTTCACACACGCTTCGACTGAGTTTTTTTCTCCCTTTGAAACATCGTCCTTCGATTTCACCATTGACCCCTTACATGTTTGCCTTTGACACCACAAAGCCATGTTTTCCTTCATGCCAGCAGGCACAAGGCAATGGCCTCATGTAGTTGTCCTTCGATTCAGAAGGAAATGGCCTTCTGAAAGATTTCCTTCGATTCAGAAGCCATTGGCCTCCTGTTGGCTTACCTTGACTCACAAAGTCAAAAACACTTTGTACGCAAGCTTCGATTGGGCAGGGGCTACTTTCACGCAAAGCTTCGATTGGAGTATTGGTTTCCTTCGAGGCCACATACTTCGAATCCAATTTTGAACCCTTCGAGCAAGATTGGTTGAAGAATAAATCTCATAGCCTTATCCTCCAAATCTCACTTGTCAGGCTATGTTAATTCCAAATCTTTACATATCAGAGGCTTACAAAAGTTTGTGATACACTATGCAAAGATTCGAAGCTTTATCCACTGGATAATATCATTCTTGGATGAAATGGAAAAAAGCTACGTACCCTTTTTTCATAAAGAGTACTTTAATCACAAAATCAGCTCCCAATCTGATTTTTGTCTGAACACAAGCAATGACAAAAGCAATAAGTCAAATCTCCTGCTCCCAACAGACATCGGGCCCCCACTTGTACTTGAAAATTGATTTAACTTGTTCTTTTTTGTTTTCTTTTTTTATTTTATTTTGCAAAGCTGACCACTTCAACACCTTTAACCTTTTCTCTATAAATAGAGAAACAATTTCAAGCTGAGAGAGACTTTTGGGTGGTGTGGAAAGAATCTTCAAAAAAACTCTTGAACTCTCAAACTCTCAAACACCTAACACACTATCAAACCCAGAATCCTAAGAAACACCCCACTTATTTCTTCCCTTCAAATTCAGAACCTAGGCAAACAACAACTCAACATTTTGCTCTTGCTTTCAAATCCAGCCAAAGAAACACAACACCTGCTTCTTCCCTTTGAATCCAGGAGCACCCATGGCAGAAGCTCAAGGTCCAACACCTACATTCCAACGTCAAGCAAGGTAAGTCCTATTAATCTTAAGCTGTTCGTTTCAAGCATAACATGTAGATAACCATTTCCTATCGTTTCAGACATCATCATTACCCTTTGGTTTGTTGTCTTTTCCACCTTCTCTGTTTGTTTTCATTGCTAATCCCATGGCTTGTTTTATTTGTTTATCAAACATGTTTTAAGAACTAACCTGGCCATGAAACAATATTAGCATGGCCAAAACCCATGCTTCTATTTAAACCAAAATGAAAGAAACCAAGAAAAAGGATGTGTAAATCGAAGCCTTAGACTTCACCCCATGCGGCCATCTGATCCCAAATGAAAAGAAACGAAAACAAAGGTGGTGTGAATCGACGGTTACATACTTTGATCCACACTGACTTCCAGGCCCATTCGAAAGAAGCAAGAGAAGTTTAAATCGAAATATGCCTGCACATGCTGACTCTTAGGCTCATTCAAAATAAGCAGAGGAGGGTGAATTGAAAGATGCCTGCACATGCTGACTTCCAGGCCAAATCGAAAGAAGCCAGGAAGAGCAGAATCAAAGGGGCGTTGCTGCCTGGATCGAAAATCTTATTTTCCCTTCTTTTATTTTGTTTTGTCTTTACATTTTCTTGCTATTAAATATGGTTGTAATAGTGTAGGATATTTATTTTATGCATTTTTATTGGTTTATGCAAATGTTAGTAATTAGGATGTATGGAAAGATAAAACCAACAAGTAGACCACCCTAATCAAAGACTAAATGCATGCAAATCAAACACACCATGCACACACATGCACCTCTAGGGTAATTTCACTTGTTGCCTGGGAAAATAGTCATGTCCCTCGAATATGGGCGTTTTAGCAAAAACCCTCGATAAAATATCAAAGTCTCACGATGACCCTCGATGTTGCCTTCGGTAAACGATCTAGTCCCTATACCACATTTCTAAAACGTCCCATAGTTTGTCTTCTCACATCCAACGATGGGGCTTCTCACCAATCAATGGTAAGATAGCAACATCTAAAGGAGGAGGAAAAGAACTTATACCTTTTGAGTAGGTAGGATGCTCTTAGTTTCTTGCTCTTGAACTAAAACCACTTTCATACACACACTTTCAAAACATCTTCAAAAACACACATCTCTTTGAACTATTTTCAAAAATTCCAACACTTTGTATGCATTCTTATAGAGACGAGAATCATTACAAAGTTTTCCTCAACGAAAGCGCTTTTCAAAAATACTTCAAAAACACATCACAAGGCACATTTTCAAACAAAACATGTGATCTAGAAAGCAACTAAGAGCCCGTAGATAACTATGGATGAAAAGGGTACTAACACCTTCCCTTTTCATAACCTACCCCCCGAACTCAAAAAAATAATCTCAAAGGTCTTTTCTATTTTTTTCACCCTTTCCTTATTGGATAAAAGAAAAGTCGATGGTGACTCTTGCTATCTGCAACAATTGCGATCAAACGCAAAATAACCAAGTCAGTTCTCCCACAGTATTACAGACATTTAACCATATTTAACCATGCATACAAGTGAATATTTAGGAGTATTTTGAGCACTAAGTTATCAATATATATTACATGCTTATACCTTAATAAATTAAGATCAATGCTAGTCTTCATAAAGTTGCAATCTTGATCCATAGCCATTTTTCTCATGTTTGTTTTTCTCATTCTTTGATATATGCACATAGTAGTTGTCTTTCATAAAAACCTAATGTTGAAGAAGATTTACTTCACAATTATCTCCTAATATATATATCATTTACATTTTATTAGTAATTTGTTAAACTCTTTAATTGTGCAAGTAATTCGTATAGACAAATTCTTTGATTGTTAAATTGCTTTATTGATTACCTTACAATATATTAGATTGTAAGAGGTTTTTTATACCAACAAAGTTCAAAGAAAAATCTGAAAAATGTAATACACACCAAGTGTTCAATAAATTATTTCACTTAGTTTTATCAATTGCACACTAAGTGTTTGATAAATTGTTTCACTTAGTTTTATCAATTGTTTCATTGGATATTAGTTGGTCTTGTAATTGTAAAACAATTACTTGAGATTTTATTGTATTAAAATGTTATTATCTTCATTTAATTGAGTTTGATATTTTACGCATATCCGAGCCACCAATAATCGATTCGGTTTGGACGACTTGTGATCTAGGATACGACTTCCGCTTACCATATTTGTTTGCTTAAATTTTAAAACAATTTGTTTAGTAAATTTTTTCTTTTGGGATCTATTCACTCAAATCTATATAAGTTATCGGTGTCTAACATGATTATGCACGTCAAACTCTATGAAAAGTTGACCTTGAGCAAGAAGAAGTTGTCACCCTACATAAGTTTTAACTTACAGGATGGTATGCACATTATCTTCCTTATAGAAAGGAGTGTGTCATACTCAAGTTAAATTATCCTATCTCAATAGGAATGACATAATTTTTCATGTAAGTAAGTCAAAAGGGGATTTCAGCTTTTGTTGGATGAGGTGTGGTCCTATATGCCTAGAGGATATGTGAGAGTTTATCTTCCAAATTATCCTTGGCTTCTTCGAGTCTCCTCTTTAGTCCTCTCAACAGAACTCATTTGGGCGTATCTTTTTGTGTTATACCCTAAAACTTTCCCCCTCTTTTCTCAAGACACTTCTCACAAAGATCTTTAATAGCTCAAGATTACACAAGTGTTGACTAGGTCAAATCACCTTCTAAACATTGATGCCTCAAATTAGGGTTTTGATTTTCACAGGGACAATTGGACTTCTATTGCCTAAAATTACTTTCATGGTTCATTATAGACCTCCAAGAACACTCATGCCATGTTTCAAGTGTTGGATCACAATTTTGCTTAGTCAATTGATCAGATGATTGAAAATCAACTATATTGGGTAAAAAGTCAGTTGTGGTCAACTTACAGTCAAACTTCAAGATTTTTGACCAATATCAACATTTTGAAGTCATATTCATCAATTGATCAAGTTTGGATTACAATTCCTCAAGAAAAGTGTTCAAATCATCAAAGGGGCAAAATGGTCAAAAATAGGGTTTTGACTGAGAATGACCGATTTTGGAATTTTGACCTAATACATGACTTATTGGTTTGAAACATGGTATCAAGGATTCAATTACATTATATTGGCCTAATTTCATGATTCAAATCATTCCTCAAGATCAAATAATTGATAGATGAAATTTGGTCAACTGATGAAAAAGTTAATTGATACACCAAAAGTCAAACTTTGATTTTTAGGTCAACATTGAGTCTCAAAGATCAAAACTCATCAAGACATTCAAAAATATTAAGCTTTATCACCAATAAATCAAGAAAGTCAAAAGTCAATTTAAAAAGTCAAACTTTTCAAGACTTAGAAATTTTTCTAAGTGTTTTTGTACATGATAATTTCACTACTTCATGCAAATTTTTCACCAAGATGCAAGATGATTCAAAGAAAAGTTTCAACGTGGGAGTTGTAGATCTTGATGAGATCTAAAACTTTTTATTATAGGGCTCATATACAAAACATGCTTATATTTTGAGTTATAGGCCCATGAAGTCATGCACTTTTTCTTAAACACTTAGTGAAATTTTGACCTAGTTGAGGCAGATTTTTGTCCCAACTTCTTGGCCATTTTTCACATAGTTCAAATTGGATTTTGAAAAAGTGTAAAACATAAAAGTTGTAGAGGATGTTTCAAGCTTTCCAAAATGTCCAATAACTTGAATAAATCATTTTTGAGCTAAGATAATCGAAGAGAAGAAGTTGGGCACCCATTCTTGAATTACAAGTCATTTTGATGATGAACACACAACCAAAACCCCAACCAAAGCTACAATATCTCTCTTTTCAGGATATGTTCTCTCCAAATATATGTATAATCAAGCAATTATACAAACCCTAAGTGTATTATACAAAGATTTGAAGCTTTGTCCAAGCCTTGATACCATTTATGGTTAGAAATGCAAAAGCAACATTTCCATTTGCATAAAGCTTCACTTTTCCAACAACTATCTTCTTTCAAGCTTGAAGTCTGTTATAAATATCACAACAAATCTCTAAATATTAGAAGAAATCCATAAGAGTCTACAAAGCATGGCTAAGTTCCTTGATTCACTCATTTCTTCAACATGAAGCAACTTGTCTTTATGCATCTGAAAAATCCATAACATGTGATTATGATCATCTCAAGTCCTCAAACCTTTCCCTATAAATAGAAACATCATTTACAAACCAAAGACACAAATTGGTAAGCATATAAACTCCCTCAAACTCAGAATCATCCAAAACATCACAAAATATGGCAATTCTGAGTTTTAAATCTAACCTTCAAATTCCCTCGTGCGATCTTCCTCAAAACCAATCCCAAAGCACCTATACATCATTTAGAAGCAAACCAAACACCTGTTACAGTTCTGTAACTCCATTTTCATCTTCCTCCATTTCAAAAATCAGAAGCTTTCACATTGACTTCTACAAGAGGATTCAACCACTCTCAATCCAAAGTAGCTATTGCAATAGTTTCCTGGAGGTTCAAGGAAGCCAACCAAATCATTGCAACACCTTGAAGTGAGCTCAAACTCAAAACATGAATTCTATTTTCAAGGTGATTTTTCTATCTCTTCATACATGCATCATTTGAGTTCCATTTTCAAAGATAAAATGTAGACATCATAGCCCTGAAGCTAACCATGCCCTTAGATTTCATTTATATTGCCTGAGTAGTGTGAATTTCAAGTTTGAACTTCTTGAAAAAGTTAGGTCATATTTTGGTACCAACTGAAATTCTCATTCGTCTTTGATCCATTGTTTAATTTACTTACATATTTGAAATAATGGTGAAATTTCTAACAAGTTTTATGTTTACAATGTCTGAAGTTGTTGAGAAATGAGAAAGTTACAAAGTTTAAAAATGGTGATGAAGAAACTGGCGCGAGGAAGAAGAAGATGATATAGTCAGGAGCGTGTTTAAAATATAATATGTTAGTTGTGCATAAGTTAACAGATGTATCACCACCCCAGTGGTTAAAGCGCGCGTCTATGACCCTTGTGACCTGGGTTCGAGCCCTAGTGCCACATTTTGTTATTTTTTCATTACATTTTCTGACCTTTTTTTGTTTGCTAGCGTGCCTGGGCTCCTCCCTTTTGGGCCTAAATTGTTTCTGAACTTCTCACCCCCTCCTTTGCTCATGTACACGCAGGCCCAATTTATTTCCATTTTATTTTCTAATTTCAAACAAAAAAACTGTTTGGGCCTTTTTGCTAACTTTCACATCCTTTTTACTTTCTAACACCTCAACCCAACTATTTTCATTTCTTTTATATTTTATTTATTTTCATTTATATATTTATTTTACTTAAACCAAAAATACAAAAAATATATTTTTTAAATAACTAAATTATTAAATATTTTAATTTAAACATTTATTTTATTTTCAAATACTTAGAACTAGTTTTATTTATTTTATACACTTTAAAATACTTTATTTTTTAAATTAGTATTAACATTCAATGTATTTTATAAACAAGTTATTTAACTTAGGTTTTATTTTCTCCTTAAAACTTCAAATGAACTTAGATTTTAGGTCTTGTTAATAATTAATTAATTTCTTTTTACTAGTCTAATTAGTTTAACTATAAAACCTTTTAACACAACAAACCATAAAAAGCAATTTTCTTTTTCTTTTACATTATCTTTATATTCTTGTACATTTTATTTGGCATTATTCAACATGGTTGTAATAGTAATTAGGTTTTAATTGCTTTCATCCCTATTTGTAATTTGTATCCCCATCCCCTAAAATGATGTAATAGCTTAGAAATTTTTTTCCCTGTAATTTATCGCTTTCAATATTATTGCTAGTAATTAGGGTTTGTATGGCAAGACTAAAATTAAAAAAATAGACAACCCTAATTCAAGACAATTTAAACGTAAACAACACACTTTGCACACTTGCACCTCTAGGGTTAACCTAGACTTGTTGCCTAAGAATAAAAACAATCATGTCCATCGAACGTGGGATACTTTAGCAAAGACCCTCGATTACAAGATCGTAGTCCCTCGATGACCCTTCGACGTTGCCTTCAGTCAACAATCTTAGACCCTTATGACAAATTGCTAAGGTATCGTACAATGTTTCCTTCTATAACTGTACGACGACCTACGCCAGTCCCTTCACATCCAATGATATGGTTTCTTACTAACTAATGGTAAGATAACACTATCTAAAGGAGGAGGAAAAAACAACGAATTTTTGAGTAGGTAGAACGCTCGTAGTTGCTTTCTCACAAACATTTCAAACAAAACATATTTCAAACACACCAACACTTTCATGAAATATTTTCAAAAGTCAACACTTTGTATACATTCTTATATAGAGGAGAATCATTACAAAGTTCGCCTAAACAATGACACTTTTCAAAAATATTTTCAAAACAAACACAAAAAGCATTTCAAAGTGAGCTAGCAACTAAGAGCCTATAGATAACTACAGATGAAAAGGGTGCTAATACCTTCCCTTTTCATAATTTACCCCCTGAAATCAAGAAAATTCTCAAAAGGTATTTCCTGTTCTTTTCACCCTTTCCTTTATTAGATAAAAGAAAAGTTGGTGGCGACTCTTGCTATCCGCAACAATTGTGATAAAACGCAAAACACCCAAATCAGTTATCCCACTGTATTACAATTTGTATATTTATTTATGAATAATCTACCGAGATGAAATGTTTTCTGACCTCTAGATCCTCAAGGATTTTCTTCAAATGCTTATTTGTAAACTGTGATATATTGTGTGTCACGACAGACTGAGGAAATACATACCTAGATAAACTATTTCTCTTGAACAATTTCAATATGTGAATTGTAGTGATTTTTGCTAAAGCCTTGGCTTCCACCCATTTTGTAAAGTATTGAACTACAAAAATCAAGAGTTTCAACACTCTTGGGTTAAGGGAAAGGGACCAAGGATGTTCATGCCCTACTATGAGAAGGTTCATACAGAAATTAACACCTGTAACTTGGATGAGGGAGCGTTGTGAATATATTCATGCTTCTGAAATTTTTCATATTTCTTCACATAATCTTTGGCATCTTGGACCATGGAAGACCAGTAATACTCAAACCTAAGAACCTTATTAGCAAGATCCCTGACTTCAAGGTGTTGTCCGATAATCCATTCACGTACCTTGACAAGGGTGTATGTTGCTTGCTCTACTTCAAGGAATTTCAATTGAGGGGTTGATAGGATTTTTTTGTACCGCATATCATTGAGTGTGAACTTACCCTTATCTAGACAATGGAAACTTTAATTGGGTTGGTAGAGGCATGTCATGTTTAATAGACACCATGATGGGTGATATCTTTGGAAGAGTGTAAGGTATCTTCCATAACTGCCATAACGACTTCAGGAATTTCAATGTTGGGACTATTTTGGGTTTCCTAGATGAAATAATGGTTGACACTAGAGGCTCTGGTGCTAGCAAACTTAGACCGAACATCCGTCTTGGTACTCTTCTCTCTAGGGATGTGCAAGATTTTGTAATATTTGAACTTTGCCAATCTTTCTCTAGTCAAGTTGACATAGTGATGCAATAATTAGTCTTTAATTTAAGCATATCTTTTGACTTATCATAACACCATCTATTAATCGGTTCGTAGCTTGATGTTTTTCTCCCTCATTATAGCTGCTAATGTGAGACCTAGGATGAAAGCTTAATACTGGATTGTGTCGCAGTGAAAAATATGGAGACCAAGCTATTGAGAAACTTGACTCACAAAGTTTTAAGAAGTCACCACCGAACTTTATTGTTTCCAAGGAAAAGGGAAAAGATCGAAACCCCATTATTTAAACATGCAATGCAAGAAGTAAAGACTACAAGAAAAGCACAACGAAATCTAAGGTACAAGGGTTAGTTTATACAAATGGAAGGTATTAGCACCCTATGTATATATAGTACTCTATATGAACCTTTTATAATATATGTTTTTAGTTAAAATGGCTTGTTTGCTAAAACAATGTGGAGATGGGAAAAACATATTTTTATTATATTTTTGTTTGGAAAGATAGAGTCTTATACCTACGTACCAATGAAGGATGAAAATATCGTAGTTCGTGGTAAAAATAACAAAAGAGTTTATTTATGGTTGATTTTTAGGAGAAGAGATATTTCATCATCTTAACGAGAATAATCAAATAATACCACTACAATCATGAGATGATGGATCTTGCATCATCATGAAGAAATGGCTACTAACTTGGATATAAGATTAACAAGTTGACATTGGTTTCCTTATGCAGAAAGATTCAACATTTTCTTCAATAATTACTATGGGGATAGGAGAATCATACCTCAACTATGAAAAGGATTTATATATAATCTCTTTGAAGAAAAGGTTTTAAATTGAAAAGCCAAGTGGAAAAAATATTTGGGTGAGTTTGAATCACTTTTAGTCTTTTGAAATTGTTTTAATATGCATAAGTGTATTGAAACATTTATTAAAGACTAAAGGTTTTTAAAATGCAATGACACAAAGTCAAGGTTTTTTTAATTGAAAGAGGTTAAAGTTTGACAATAGATTAGGGTTTAGGTAAAAAGGGGGTAATCACAAACAAATACACACAAGGATAAACACATAAAGGTAAACCTAAGGCAATTCACATGACTATAAAGTCAACAATACTATCCCTTTTTATTGGATTTAGACACAAACATTAAAACAATAAAGTATAGACATTAATCACTAACAAAAGGGGGAAAAAACACATAATAAATGAGAGGATAATATCATAAAGTACTATGTCTTTGAAGAGATCCATTTAAGAAAAAAATGCTAAATCAAAGATGGACAAATATTAAACACAAGGGAAAAGTCAACATGTTTATCAAGTAAAAGTTGTAACAAAAGATAGAAGACATAAATATGCTTTGGTAAACAAACAAACATGGATAATATGGACATTTAAACAAACACAAAAGGTATATGGGAAAATAAACAATAATCTTATCTTGTCAACATTAAACTTTAAACATCAAGAGAATTCAAATAAAATGAGCAACAAAGTTTTAAAACCAAACAAAGTTATGGTATCAAAATTTAGGAGAATATATGAACATGTGATCAAATAAAGTTTAAACTCATAGTAACCACACATCAAGGCATTATCATGGCATAAAGAAACAAGTGAGTATCAATAAAACATTGCATCAAAAGCAAAGGGAAATAATTATAAGAAAATTAGGGTTTTTAAATTATCAAACACAAAGTTACTTCATTTAGAACATGCTAAAAACCTAAGTGAAACCAATTTAATCATGTCATCATCCTCAAATAAGACATTCTCAAAGGCACATTATAGCCACATAAACACACAACAACAACTAGGTCAAAGAAAAATTCCAAGAACATCTCAAAAAGTTAAAGAAAGAAATTTAAAATTACTTGTTTTTGAATCAAATAAAAAAGGGTAAAATAAATATTATTTTTGGGATTTTTCCTCGTATTCATAAAATATGGTAGATAAATAAAGAGTGTGCAAAAAATCATCTCAAAATAAGTTAATTTTCATGTGTAAATAATTAAGAGAAAATGAGAAAAAAAATGAGTAAAACAAGAAATAAATAAAAAATATTTGTGGCTGCCAACGCTTGAACTCAGGCCCTTGGGGTTACCATTCAAAAGTTTATCCACTAGGCCACATGCTTGTGGTGTTAATAACACAAGTTCATTGAATAATATTTAAAATAACTCACTTAATGCATAACAAAACAAAAATGATGGAAAATGCAAAAGAGGGGTTCACTATGGATCGAACCCTCACCCTTGTGTATGCAAAGACTTGAAAATGCGCGTTGTAACCATTGGGATGGTGATACATCCATTAATTAAGACACACTTAATTAAATAAGTAAAAAAAGACTTGAAAAGGAGACAATTGTGCCACCACCACCATCTTCTTCCTCACGACACAAGAAAAACATCACCGATGGTGTTTTTTTTTAACTTTCTTAATTCTCAACCAAACGCAAAAGTGTAAACATCAAAGTTGCTCAGATTTTCACAAGGATTTCAAAAATTTAAACATCATAAATTTATTTGGATTGTAACTACCGGATTTTTGATAAAACCAAAAACCCTAACATTTTTCAAAGTTAAATTAAATGTTATAAATGATCAACCAATGCCTATTTTCTTCGGGCTTTCATTCATGGCACACAAGATAGTATCAAGAAAAGTTAAAAATGATGCTTGTATGATCAAGTTTAAAGTGCCTTAAAAGTTACCTATTGGAGCAAGGTCCAATTCCTATTGTAGTGACTTTTAAAGATGTCAAACGAACTCCTTAGCTTGTATGATATCCCAGGAACACAATGCAATAATTGGTTTGCTGTGAAACAATCTCGAACTTCTCAACCAAGTAAAGCTAAGAGATTGAATTACCATGGGTTATATGGATCAATGGGGGTGTTCCATTTGTAATTCAATTCATTCACAAGTTTTTATATGATATGTGAATGATATTTGTGTTGATAATTTGAAGAATGCACGAGTAGATTGAGAGTTTGGAGTTTATGGTGTGAAAGTTGCAACAATGGAGGTTTTGTATGCAAACTTGGCGTGTTTGAGTTATGAGTCTGTGTCCCCTACTTATAGAGGTTTCAAATGGTTCATATAACTTGCACGAATCGGGTTTAGTTTATATGGAAGGATGGTTTGGCCATTTGGTTTCATTTTGCACAAAATGCATGCTTAGTTCTTGATGAAGAAAAGGAGTGAAACAAGGAGTTTGTCATTCTTTTTTTATCATATACAAGGTTTCTTCTGATCACAAATATTGTTTTTGATCTTTAGAAACAAGTTACAAGGGTGAAAGAGAGAGTTTCTGTCATAAAGCTTGCTTTATCAAAGTAACAATGTGACTTTTTGCCAACTCATCCATAAATGGTATCACGCAATGGACAAAGCTTCTAATCCTTGTGTAATGCACCAAAATTTCATGTAAAACTCTGATCATAGTGAGATTTTAAAGTCGAATGACCCCTTGGACATTTTGGAAAGCTTAAAACATCCTTTACAACTTTCATCTTGATCATTTTCCTTGAATCAAATGGGATCATGGAGTAAAATCCCTTACAAAATTGGTGTTTTGAACTGAAACAAACACTTTAGAAATTTTTCTAAGTCTTGAGATTCTGAAAACTTTGAATATCCAACTTGATCACTTCATATTTTTCAATCCGTGCATTTTTTAGTGATCATCCCCTATGACAAAGTTGTAATATGAAAGATTATCTTCAATTTGATCTGTTAATTCTCTATTTTTATGGTTGGCATTATATTTGGTAAAACTAAAAAAGAAAAAATATATTAAATAGGATGTATTATCTGAGCAAGTTAAGCAAGAAGTCATATTTTATGTTGAGACATGTTGAGTTGAAGTGTTTCAACATTTGGAGCAACATGTCAGATAAGATGTCCTATGCAGGGTCATATGACATCGCGCATGAGCTAAGCTGAACAATTGTATTATGTTATGATTTAACAGATGCAAAATATTTTGGGAATATTATGCAAATTATGTGGCGGTGATTTTTAGGTCAAGAAGAATCAATAAGAATCAAGAAGAATATTGAATTTCTAAATAAGGAGACTTTTTAGGAAAGATTTCATTGAAGACCTATTTTGTAGAAGAATCTTCCGCAGATTTGTAACAGCCAAAAATATGTGTTTTGAAGCCAAATCCAATTGGGAGATAGGTTATAAATAGAAGGATTGTAACCTAGGATTGGTTCCAGCCGTGAATTAGAAAGATGTAATCATTAGGGCTGACTCTGTAAGCCACTCTCTAGGAAAGTTGGTATGTGTGACCCACTCGACATGTAAGTTAGATTGTATTCCTTGAATTGCAAGGTTCTGTTCTCACTCAGAAACTAGTAGGTAGTGAGTTCAGTATTGTTCTTGGAGGAATCTTGTAATCAACTATACGTATTATTCTTATTCAAGAGTCTTGGCTAGGTATTGTCATGGAAGCGTGTCTTCTAGTTTGCTATCATGGAAGTGAGTCTTCTTGTTTGTCCAATCGCTGTCTGTGATTCATGAGGGATTGAGGAGGGCCTCATATCTATGTGAGTCTTAGATATAAGTCTAGAAAGGGTAGTAATTAAGTGATTAGGTCTTAAACTAAATGTTTGTTGTAGGGTCTATAAATTGATACTATTTTAGTAGACTTATCCCTGGCTTGGTAGCCCCTAGAGTAGGAAGGTTGTTCCAAACTGGGTTAACAATTCCTGTATGTTTTTTATGTTTTCAGTATTGTTTTGAATGTTTACACCTTGCCTATGTTGTTTGTTCAGATTCAAATGTCTTAATATGTCATAGGACATCTGAAGTCTTTTGTACCAGAATTTCAATTGGTATCAGAGCAAGCATCATGTTCTATTTTGAGTGAGATCTTAGGATGATACTTTATGGTCATGGGAAAAGAAGGAGGTTTATATTGAAAAGTTGTTTGAACTTGGATAATTCATATTATTGTTTGAACGGTCCCTTGAAGTGGAGAATGAACTGTTCATGATAGGGTTTGTATTGGACCCGTCTGTTGTTATAAGGCATGTAGCCTTGGAGGTGAGCTATTGTTTGTGGGTTTGATTTATTTTCAAACCTATATGAGAGTTTTGTGGTGCCTGAAGGATGTTGAGGAGGTTTGTTGTTTGTTCCGCTGCATGGTATCTGATGTAACCTTGGTTGCTTCTTGGAAGGGCATTAAGGTTTGGTCTCCTTAGCAAGTTTATTCTACGGTGATGTGATATGTGCAAGACTATTTCAATCAACTTTGTAAAGTTGCCAACGATACTTGAGTTTTATTTCTCAAGTTCATTCATAAAAGCACTTTAGTACGTGGTTGCTCTATTTTTCAAGAAACTCGTCATTCATTTGAGAGATTATTGAAGAAAGGATAGATCCATTTATTTTAGTTTCTAAAAGAGTCTTCCTAAGTCTTGACCTAAGTAGGAAAGTTACTTTGAGTCTTGTTGTTATTGGTGTATGTAACACCCTAATTTAGTTAGAATTATTTTATTTAAAATAATTAGATGATATGGTGTATTTTATGCAGTGGTAAATTTTATGATGTGTTTGTGGACAATTGTTGGGAAATTAGATGCCTTAGAAATTAAATAAGTTAAGGTGATATGGGTGTACTACCAAAAGTGTAGAAACATGGAGGTGTGAATAGACATATACTTTACTAGTATTATTATATTATAATATTAGGTTTATTATTGAAGTAATATAATAAAATAATTATACAATTGAGTAAGGGTATAGTTGGAATTAAGTATTAGGGGTCTAGAGATTATTATTATTGTTATTATTATTATTATTATTATTATTATTATTATTATTATTATTATTATTATTATTATTATTATTATTATTATTATTATTATTATAAAAACAAGGACGTGAGAACAAAAGGAGAAAAATAGAACGATCGTAGAACGAGAGAAGGGAAGAGCTAAGGCAAGAAAGATTCCACAACTTTTGGAGGATCAAAGCTTCAAACTAAGATAAGGGGGTTAATTGGTTCTCTAAATGGTGGTTATAACATGAGAGGATAGTGAGGGTTCCTTCCCCTCTTTAGTTATTTGTATAATTGATGTATGATTCTTCTTTTTGGTTGATTGAAGTTGTTGTATATAATTCCATATGAAATTGTGAATCTTGTGATGTTAATATTGTAATAGTTGTTGGTAATTGTTGTTGTTGTGATGTTATTCCATAAAACCCTGATCTAGAAATTATAGGTTTAGGAAGATGATGAACAATGAGGATTTAGATGTGGAAAATTGATATAGGTTAATAGATCAATGAGTTAGGTGAAGTCTATAGGTTGTTATGTGTAAAATTACTTCTTTAGAACAAAATTTGGAGGTTGGAAGTTCCCAAAACGGGTGAAAATCAAACTGTTTTATGCAGGAAATCACAACAGGAAAACCCTGTTGGCGCAGGATCGTCGAATGACGAAGAACGTGTCTCCGGACAATGGAGTTTTTGCCAGGCGAATGGGGAAGCGATGGAAGAGGTGAAAAGATGAAAGTTTCTGTAACGCGTCTCTTCTAGCATCGTCGGGCGAGGGGTGGCGTGAAAGTAGCATTGCGGGCGATGAATGGCAGATTCGAATGACAATACATATTTTCTTAAAAATGCCATAACTTTAGTTTTATAACCCCGATTGATGCGATGTTTGAAGCGTTGGATAGATAATGAAATGAGTTACATTTAAGTGGAATGAAATGAGAAAAAGGGATATTTATTTCCAATACTTAGGATAAGGTAGAGTTATATTCTTATGAGATAGGTTAGGATGTTGTGTGCATTATAATAAATCGTGGATACTGATAACGTGAAAATACATAGCATATTCGACCCGATTTTCATAAATAAAGTTACCATTTAATCTTAATTATGTTGCATTATGTTGGAATTTCATGTTTATTTTAGGTAATTATCTCATCCAAGGCCTACATGAGAAAAGGAGAATAAATGGAAAGAAACGAACTGAAAATCAGAAAACAGTAGAAAATATTCATATCAGAAGGCTGTGACGGTCGTCACACCTTACCTGATGTTCGATACAAGTTACGCATGTATGCCCCTCGACACACATGGCATGACGATTGGCACAAGATAGAAATATGTGTGCCCCACGTCACACAATGCATGCCACTCGCACAACCTATTTTTATGTTTGATGCACAAAGTTTTCTCCATGATTCTCCATGTTTCCAGTACCAACGACTCCTGCACTATTTCCTCCTGGCCTTTCTCCACGCATGAAATTTTCTGAGGCCATGAAGTCACAAATCCTAGATTCTCTCTCAAGAAGTTTTTTACACAAAAAGTACTATAAGAGAAGGACAGTTTGACAACAGAGTTCGTCTTCTTCTTCTCGTTTTTGCTCTCTCTCATTTTTCTTACGTTATTTTGAATTTTCGCTTTTTCATGTCGTTATTCCAATTTCATTTGTTCAGAACATTTGTTTTAGAATTTTAAGCAGATAATTTCCTACCTAATACAACAATAGTTTTCCACACCGGGGAGCTATTGCACCATAGATTTTATTCATAACCTTCAGATTGTTTTTTAGTTTTTATTCTTCCAGCATTCAAGTTATTCATTTTCTTCAAAGCAAATCCTGCCGACTTATTATGGAGGATTGCTTTTTGGTACTAGAAGCTTGTCATTAATTCCAGTTATTTAATTCTAGGTTCTTATTTGCATTTATATTAGCTATTTTATATTTAGTAATCATGTTTATGTTAATGTTTGCTTACTGTTATTTTATGTTGGTACGTAATAACATGATGTTTGGCTAACTTCCCTGATCCCGGTATGTAAGGTCACAAACCGAAGGACTTCGGTAACAATTTGGCATAAACCTTTTATAAAATACTTTTCTGGTTTGGTTTCCTATTTTATTATTAAAACTGTTTTGTTATGAGACTAACAGACAAATGAAGGCAAAAATCAATAATCACGAGAGTGTGAGGTTTTAACTGGATAGTGGTAATCAAATATTAGTTTTAAATACAGCGAGAGAGGTTTATGATTAATTAGATTCTATTTTTTTCAAAAAGTATTTTTGGATTTTAAATGAGACAGCGAGAGCAAACATTTAAGTTTAAATATAATTTGAATCAATAATCACGAGAGTGTGGGATAAAGGTTTTTAAACTGACAGTTTCTACTGAATAATGCTTTGAATACTCAAAGTTATGCCAATGATTTACTGAATTCCTGAAGTCAGACTATTACGTACCAGTGTATTGTTATTGAATATTTCAATTAAGTCTAAGCTAATTTTTGTCTACCCTAAAACCTAAGATATATTATTATCCTTAGCTTCACACGGTAACTTTAGATAGCAGTAATTCAATTATCAGTCTTTGCAGGTTCGATATCTTTTAAAACTACGCGATTAAATTGTGCACTTGCAGTTAATACACTTGATAGAATCTTAAAGTCGCAATCAAGTTTTAGGTGCCATTTCTGGGGACTGATTTAGTTGATATTGTGAATCCTTTGTTACGCAGTATAGACTAAGGAAGCCAATTTTATTTCCTTTTAATCCGTTGATTGTATACCAAGCACTCGCTCTCAAGGCGAAGAATTAGAGCGACCAATCGACGAGGTCGAGCGTTTTGTTAGTATAAGATGTTGAATTAGAGAATACAAAATTAAGTATAATCTTCCCGAATTCAATCTTCCCAATTTATATCTTCCAGAACCAAGAATGCCCGGAGGACTCAAAAATCATCCTCTAAAGGATTATGTTGCCCCATCGCAAGAGGAACCTAACAACAACATTGCTGCCCCCGCTATCGCTCGGTACAATTTCAAGTTGAAACCTTCGTTATTACAAGTTGTCCAACAAAATCAGTTTTCAGGATTCTTACGAACGACCCAGACCTACATTTATTTGTGTTTGTGCAGTACGCAGACATAGTAAAAGAAAATGGTGTTAGCCCCGAAGCAATAAGACTTCAACTTTTCCCCTTTTCATTGTGAGATAGAGCTAGAGCTTAGCTCCAGTCTCTACAATCCAACTCTGTTACCACATGGAAGGAGTTAAAGAAAGTTTTCCTAACACGATATTTTCCGCCGAGTAAGACGGCTATGCTAAGAGCCAATATCAATAGTTTTGAAAAAAAGGACAGTGAATCTCTCTTCGAAGCACGGGAAAGATACAAAGACATTTTGCGACTTTGTCCACATCATGGTCTACAAGAATGGTTGATCATCCACACCTTTTACTATGGTCTCTTGTACAACACAAGACTAACGATTGATAATGTAGCTGGCGGTGCACTGATGGATAAACCTTATCATAATGCTTATCAACTTATCGAAAGTATGGCTCAAAACCATTACCAGTGGGGAAGCGATAGAACCATTATGGAGAAACCTCAAAAGAAAGGTGGTATGTACGAAGTTAGAAGTTTATACCAAATTAATGCTAAGGTAGAAGCTCTTACCCAAAATATAGAAAACTTAACCACAACTCCCACAACCACCGTGGAAGCAGTAGCTCCAACCTGTGATTTATGCGGACTTCACGCACATGTTGCGCCTAAATGTCCACTTTTGATATGAGTTCCAGTTGATCAAGTGAATTATGCTCAATGCATTATATGCACCTGGGTAAGATCCTACTACACCACCAGGATACCAGAAAGGCGCACAATTTACTCCAAATGTTATTAGAAAATCCAATATAGAAATCATGATAGAAAACTTCGTAGCCACTCAAGCTCAACAAAACAGAGATTTTCTAAATCAAAACATACACACTAGTGAACAAATAAAAATAAAGTAGCTATCAAATAAGGTTGATGCCCTTGCCACTCATAACAAAATGCTTGAAATGCAAATATCTCAAGTGGCTCAACAACATGCGACTGCAGCTGCTCTAGCTGGCACTTTTCCTGGCCAACCATAATCGAATCTGAAAGGTCATGCTAATGCTATAATACTTAACGAAAGTAGAAGGAACGACTGACCCAAGAACCAAAAATCCATCCATGTACCAGAGTACTGGTAAACCAACTG
This sequence comes from Vicia faba, assembly GCA_948472305.1. NCBI lineage: Eukaryota > Viridiplantae > Streptophyta > Magnoliopsida > Fabales > Fabaceae > Vicia > Vicia faba. Next base: position 388,883,458 of record OX451741.1, read on the forward strand.
AGAAAGAAGATGAACCAAAAGAAGATGAGAAGGGAGATGAAAATGCATAGGTAGAAGAGAAAGAAAAACCCTACGTACATCTGCCATCATACAAACCACCGATATATACCCTCAACGGTTAGCTAAATATAAAAATATAGGGCAATTTAAGAAATTTGTTGAACTTGCGGAACAACTAAATATCACTATACCTTTTATAGAATACATCACGCAAATGCCCTCCTATGCTAAGTTCCTTAAAGAAATTTTAACTAATAAGAAAAAGCTCAAGGACAATGAAACTGTTATGCTTACTGCATAATGTAGCACTATAATCCAAAATAACATGACCCCTAAGCTGAAAGACCCTGGTATCTTTTCCATACCATGTGTAATCGGAAAGTTCATCATAGCCAAAGCTCTGTGCGACTTGGGATACTCAACTTGCTCAAGGATGCTCAAGAGTTTACCAGACAAACTCTCCCCTAAAGCAATGAATCCCCAATTAGGGTTTCCATTTTCATCAAGATGGGTGAACTTAAAAGACCTCATATTCCATCCATGGTCCTAATAGGTTCTCAAGATCATCCATGTCAAATTTCAAGCCTTGTACAAGAAGTTTGCTCAGTCAACTGCTCAGATGCTTAAGAATCGACTGTATTAGGTCAAAAGTCAATTGTGGCCCACATACAGTCAAACTTCAATATTTTTGGTCAACACAAACATTTTGAAGTTATATTCATCATTTTATCAAGGGCTGATCATGATTCCTCAGGGAATTATCCTAATTCATCAAAACTCAAAAGTTGTTAAATTAGGGTTTCTTAGGAAAAGTCAACTAAACTTTGACCAACCATAACTTTCTCATACATTATCAGAAATTTCCCATCCAAGGCTCATTTTGAAGGGAATCCAATTTCCTACATTTCATCTTCAACCCTCAAGTTCAAGAAATGCACCCATAACAAGATATGAGTTTCTACATTATAGGTCCTTTTGAAATGTCAACAAAAACACCTTTTGGGTCAAAGCTTATTACATGAACATGGAAGACCCAATTGAGATGAGACCAAAAGGGTTGTTTAGGGGACACCCTAAGCTTTCTAAAAAGTCCAAGAACACCTCTTTAGGGTCAAAATTGGAAGAGTTGTGCATTGTCAAAGTTGACCATTTTTAGAAAATTGCCAAAAGTCAAATGTGCTCACAAATGCATTTTTTTGCCAAATGGGCCCAACTTTTTAAGCTTGCATTATGCTTCCAACATGATCCACGACCCAAACAATCTACCATATATTATTGACTTTATTTATTTAATTCATTTTTATTTTTTATCATTTAAAAGTCAAATTAAATCAAATAAATGATATAAAATATGGAAGATTTGTTTTTGATCTGATTTTGAATGGGATTATAATGCAAATATGCTATCAAACCAAATCAAATTGTGCCAAAGATGATTGGGATGAAAATGATATGATTTGGCTTGATATAGAAAGAAATAATGCAAAGATGGAATCAAATAAAATCTTGATAATTGGCAAAGATGTGCATGTTTTTTGTTAACCTAATGCAGTCTAGTACATATACACAACAAATGCAAGGCACAAGGAGGCACAAAAATCGTGTGAAACGGCCAAGAACATAGTGCACTTTTGTTAAAAAAATCTCAAACCAAATTCCATACCACAACCATCCTCAAGGAGATTTAAGGGTTGCAACACGTTCCTGGCAATCTCCTGAAGCTAACTGCACCTTTTGCACGCACCAGAACGCCTTGAATCATAAAATCCGCAACCCTGTTATTCAATTATTTTTGATTTTTGATTGCGTACATACATGCTTTTTTGATGGAATTCAATTATACATTCTTGTTTATTACAATGTCTCGATGCTTGCTGGATCATTTAATTGAGTTTTAAGTGCAGGAATCACGGTTTGCCATTCTTAGGGTTTCTGAGTTCGTTTTAGGGCTTCCTTCTACAGGAAATATTAGGGATAAACATGGACACTATGATGTTCAGGGCTTCAAGCCCAGTTGATTCATGGTCTTCAATGAAATTTATATTGCTTGTGCTAGATTTTTGAATAAAGCAGGGTTGTAGTTACAAGCGTCAGACCGTAGGTAAAAGTCCCTAGGCTAAAACGACAGCCAGCGGAGGAAGACGAAGGCGTGGCACAATCTTGTTGGCTCATTTGAAATTGCACACATTTTCATTTACACTGGCTTGCTTTTACATATAATATATTATTATTGTTATATATATGAATGACTTGGCAGCTCAATTAGTGTTGATGCGCGTTGGTAAAGGAGAGGACCTGGGTTCGAATCCCAGGTCAACGTTTTTCTATTTTCCAAACGAATTCTTGTGGATCCAGTGCTTGCAGGCTATGGAAGTGCACCATACAACTTCACACCATCATCATCAGATCATGCATCACCCAGATCCAATGCTCCTGGATGCAGTCCCATGGTGGACGTCCCCAATCCAACGCCAGATCCAACACTTGCAATGGGCTAACCGGATATGGGCCTTGGCAAATTCAACAAACACCCTCCAATTTGGGTTTCACACCCCCCAGGCCCATTTTTCTAACCTTTTCATTTTTTTAATTAATTTTGTTTATTCATTATTTAATTTAATTATCTTTTTTTAATCAATTTTTTTTATAAAATCATAAAATCAAAACCACAAAAATAGAACTTAGTTTCCTTTTTTTTAATAAATTAATTTTTTGTAAATAAATTAATTTCATCAACCTTAATTTACTTTTCATTAATTAAAAATTAATTAGAAAAGTTAGGTTAAATTCAAATTCTTTTTCATAAAAAATCCAAAAAAAATGTTAATGAACAAATTAGTTTTTTAGGGTTTTGAACTCTTTTCCGGCTTTAATTCTCGCGCATTAGTATTTTGCCGTACGATTATTTCTTTTATTGATGTAACTGTGCCCGGTTTATAATAGCTTAATTAGGGTTTTATTTCCGCATTTTGCTTTCAGTCAATTCTTTATGTATCTACCCCAAAGCCTTGTAATAGCGTAGGACTTTTACTTTCTCACTTTTATATTTTGTATGCTTGTATATAATTGTTAGCAACCTAGGCGTGTATGATTAATGAACCAATCGTAGATCACTAAAATGCAAGATAAATATAACTGAAAAAAGCACATTGCTGCACATGTTCACTCCTAGGGTTTACTCCACTCGGTTGCCTCAGAAATATTGGTCGTGTAACTCAAATGTAGGGATACCTTAGCAATGACCAAAGATTCAAAGTCGTCATAAAGATCATAGTCCCTATTTGTCCCTCGAGTTTCCTACGAATTGATCTTATGACGGTAGTCCCTTTGAAATGCTAAGGTATCTTTACTTATTGCCTTCAGAGACCATTTCATCCCTTCGAACGTCCCTTAAAACTCCAACGACGGTGCTACCTATTCCTTAATAATAGGATAGCGCTGTCTAAAGGAAAACTAACAGACCTTTTTCGAGTAGGTAGATTAGTTCCTAGGTACTTTCTCAAACAAATTTTTTCCACACTAACACTTTTCAAAACAATTTTCAAAACGAACATCGTCACACTCTTGAGGACTGATACAAGAGTTATCACGAAGAATTTTTTTTCAAAACAAGCATGCACAATCAATTTAAAAAATGAGAAAGTACCTAAAATCCCGTGGAAAACCACTGATAGAAAGGGTGTTAACACCTTCCCTTTCTATAATCTACCCTCGTACTCAAACATTCTCGAAAAAGGGTTTTTTCTGTTCTTTTTCCTTTTCCTTTGTTGGATGAAATAAAAGTCAGTGGAGACTCTTGCTTACTGCAACATTTGCGAATACAAAGCGCAAACCAGTATAACAGTCGATTCTGCCACCGTATCACAATATGCAAAAGATTAAATATAGGAGAATTGCGACCAACAAGAATGTCCATACAACTAGCTGATCGTTCAGTGAAGTTTCGTTTAGGAATGCTCGAAAATGTTCATGTACATATTGGACAACTTTATATCCCTAGTGACTTCATTATTATGGATATCATGGAAGATTACAACATCCTTATTATATTAAGAAGACCATTCCTCGCCACCGCCGGAGCCATAATAGATGTAAAAAGAGGTAAACTCACATTTGAGGTTGGCGAAGAAAAATTCGAATTCATCCTCTCACAATTCTTCAAAGCACCTGCTATAGATGATTAGTGTTGTTTCTTGGACGTCACTGATGAATGCATTAAAGAAATGGAGAAACAATAGACCAAATATTCAGAAGCTCTAAAAGTTCTAATACCTCAAATCCTTGAAGATGATAATTGGTGTGATGAATACAAGGATGACAATCTAAGTGAATGTATCGTGCTAACTTTTTGCCCTTTTCCTTGCTTAAGGAAACCAGTTGTCGAACTTAAAACATTACCAAAAGATCTAACATATGAATTCCTAGACACAGAACTCGAACAACCCGTCATAGTCAATGCAGATTTAGGATAAATAGAAACAGAAAAATTACTACTGGTCCTAAGGAAATACCCGACTGCTTTAGGCTATAACATCTCAGATCTAAAAGGAATAAGCCCATCAATATGCATGCATCACATTATGCTTGAGGAAGACTGCAATATATCAAGAGAACATCAGAGAAGAATAAACCCAGTTGTAATACAGTGGGAGAGCGGACTTGGGTGTTTTACGTTTTATCACAATTGTTGCGGAAAGCAAGAGTCACCACCGACTTTTCTTTTACCTAATAAAGGAAAGGGTGAAAAGAACAAGAAAGAACTTTGAGATATTTTCTTGAGTTCGGGGGGTAGGTTATGAAAATGGAAGGTGTTAGGACCCTTTTCATCTGTAGTTATCTATGGGCTCTTAGTTGCTTGCTAGCTCACTTTTGAAATTGCTTTGTTTGAAATGTATTTGTGGTGGGTTTTGAAAGTATTTTTGAAAATCAACTTCGTTTAGGGAAACTTTTTAATGATTCTCGTCTCTATAAGAATGCATATAAAGTGTTGAACTTTTTGAAAATATTTCATGTTTTTGAAAGTGTTTGGTGTGTTTGAGAAGATGTTTGTTTTTGAAGATGAATTGTGATCAAGCAACTAAGAACGTTCTACCTACTCAAAAGTATTTTGTTCATTTATCTCTTCCTTTGACATAGCTATCTTGCCATCTATTGGTAAGAATCCCTATATTTGGATGTAAAGGGACAAGCGTGGCTTATCGTATAGTCATAGAAGACAACATTGTATAATACCTTAGCAATTTGTCTTAAGGGACTAATATCATTTACAAAGGCAACATCGAAGGGTCGTCGAGGGATTACAATATTGTATTTGAGGGTCATTGTTAAAGTATCCCACGTTCGAGGGACATGATTATTTATTCTCAAGGCAACAAGTGGAGTTCACCCTAGAGGTGCAAGTGTGCAAGTGTTTGTTTTTTCATGCATTATTTTGTCTTGCATTAGGGTTTTCTAGTCATTGATTTTATCTTACCATACACACCCTAATTACTAACAATTATATTAAAGCGGTAAATGTGGAAATTGAAATTCTAAGCTATTACATCACTTTGAGGATGGGGGTACAATTTACAAATGGGGGTGGAAAGCAATATAGGTCCTAATTATTAAAACCGTATTTAATAGCAATGAAGGAAAATATATAGAAAATATAAAACAGTGTAAAGAAAGGAAAAAATGTTTTTTAACCATTATGTGTCGACACATGCATCTTTGCATCGACAGATAACTTTTCTTGTTCATGTAAAACCAAAATCAACTCAGTATGAGTCGATACATAAGGGTATGTGTCGACTAATTTCTTGTTTGTGTCGACACATTCGTGTTTTATGTCAACTCATACACCTTTGGTCTTTCTGTTTTTGGGTCTAGATAACAGTATGTATCGAATCATAATGTCTTGTTTCGACTCATGCCTGGTTCGGTCACTAAAATGAGTTAACTCATGTGAGTATGTGTCGGCTCATGTTGCGGTATTTTTCCTTGAACATTATTCTATTGTGTGTATAGGTTATTTCTCAACACAGTATTGACCAGAATGAAAATAAATGAAATGGTTAGCTTTAAAAGGCAATAGTTAATACATCTATCTTCAACAATGGATTACTAATGATATTTGAAATTAAAAGTTCAATGTCAAGAAAACTTACCTTGAAGTTGGAATCTGTATTTTGAGTTTGAACTGATGTGTTGGCTATTTTTGAGCGTAGGAAATGTTAATAGTGATGTTACAGAAGTTGTTCTTGTGTTTGAATAACTCTTATAAGATGTATATGGAGTGTTTGGATGGTTTGTTTGGATAGAACTTTGCAAGGAGTGAGAGGTTCAAAGTTTTTGACTTCAAAACTCAAGAGTGAAGGCTTAGTGGACAATTATGGATTTTTGAGAGCATGAGATTTTGAGGGTTTGTCTACACAATAAAACTTCTAACCTGTCTACACAAAAAAACCTATGCCTTTTATCTTGAAAATGACCTCTCTATTTATATAGAAGGTTTGAGACTTGAGACAACTCAGATTTTGAAGTCACATGTTATGGCTATCTTGCTTATTTTTGAAGCAAGCATGAAGAACATGTTTCTAATGTTTGTACCCAACTATCTAAAGTGGTTGATCACTTTAAACATGTTTGGTCTAACTTATAGAAGTTGAGATGATCAGAACAACAAGTTAGAGGCTCAAGAAATTTACTTTGTGATTAAAGTGAACTTTTAAGAATGGATATGTTACTTTCTTCGAAAAATGGAATGATTAATTGGACAAAGGCTCAAACACTTGGATCATAGTTTAATCAGTTGTGTAAGAATTTAATTAAGGACGGATATACAAGTTTGAGGCCTGCAAAGTGAAGATTATGCGGCATGGCTATGGATTTGGTTCTTGTTCATCACAAAATCTGCCTTGAAATTCAAGAATGACACCCTAACTCCATGGCTTTGATTATCTTAGATCAAGTATGATCTCAATGAGTTCTTTGACATTTTGGAAAGCTTGTAACATCCTCTACAACCTTCATGTTTTCTATTTTTGAAGAATCCAATTGGAACTTGTTGAAAATTAGCCAAGAAGGCTGGATAAAAACCTGACCAAACCTGCTGAAAATTTCTCTAAGTGTTTATACAAAAATGCCACGACTTCATGAATTTATAACTCAAAATCCAAGCACTTCTAGGACTGGATCAACAAACAAAAGTTGTAGATATCATCAAGATCTACAACTTTCATGTTGAAAGTTTTATTTGAATCATCTTGCATCTTGGTGAAAGAATGGCATGAAGTAATGAAATTATCATTTATAAAAACACGTAGAAAAATTTCTAAGTCTTGAAAAGTTTGACTTTTCACATTGACTTTTGACTTTCTTGCTTTCTTGATGATCAAGCTTGCTATTCTTGAATTCTTTATGAATTTTGATCTTTGAAACTCAAATTTGGTCAAAAAGTCAAAGTTTGACTTTTTAGTGTACAATTGACTTTTTCATCAGTTGACCAAATTTCATATGTCAATCCAATGATCTTGAGAAATGAATTGACATGTGCAATTAGGTCAAAATGATGCATTTGACCCTTTGGGACCATGTTTCAAACTAATAGGTTGTATATTAGGTCAAAGGTCAGTGATCAGTCTTTCTCGGTCAAAACCCTATTTTGTGGTCTTAGTGTTTCAGAGGTGATTTTGTCTAATCAATTCCTTGAAAATCCTTGAGCATTGAAGATCTTTTGTGAAATGTATTAAGAAAAGAGAGGGTAAATTTTGGGGTACAACAGCTGCCCCTGTTCAATCTTCTTAAACCTGAAGAGGTAGATTGGTGAGTCCGCCATTCGTGACTTGAAGGTGGAAGATGATTGAACACTTAAGTGCCCAGAAATTTGCACTCGCTTGTGCATGAGATGAAATATTTTTTGATTACCAGGAATGGGCTTAGAGATTCCATTTGGATAAGTGATGAAGAGTTTGTCAGAGATGGGCTTACAGATGCCATCCAGAGTGACTGTCGAGGGAGAAGTATCAGAATAAATCTTTGGTCGATTTATACTGAAACCTTGGATGTATTTTGCTTGTTTTTAACTGGAAGAGATAAATCTAAACCAGAAGAGGTCTTTGCTTGGTGACTTTAATAAGGAAATAACTTTAACCAGAAGAAGCCTGTTGATTGCCTATTATTAACTGGTAGAAGTAAATCCATCCAGAAGAGGGCTTTTGTTTTGTTGACTGAGTTTTTCCTGAAAGGAAGAGGGTTAGTTACATGCAAATGTATGCATGGTGTAATGATGTCCTCAAAATAGATAAGATTATGTTGTATGCATTTGTCATGTATGTGCTATGATGAACGAATGTTATTGAAATGTAACTTTGTCTAGGAAAATAAATCCTTGACAAATGTTGGGGAGTAAAGGGAAGCTAAATCCTGGACTGCTGCTGGAGATAAATAGCATGTGTATCTTCAAACCTTGTTTAGAGTGTTTCCGTTGGGGATTGCCATTTTGTTGTTTGAGGAGAAATCTGTTGGGGAACATTGACTTTGGCTCTTTGCTTGAGGAAACTCTGCGAGGAATTTTGATTTCTGCTTGGGGAGTAGAGTTCAGGAGTTTTAGTTATCCATTTCTCTACTGGGGAGTTATCTCTTGATTGGAGAGGAAGAAAGTTTAGTTGTTATCTGGTCGGATTCCAGGCTTAACAACAACTTGCTGGGGATAAAGAAGTTAACTATTATCTGGTCAGTTTCCAGGCTTTGCTGAAACTCACTGGGTATAGTGGAAAACTCTATTGGGGAAGAGGAGTTTTGTTAGTGAATTTAAGAAGTTAAACAATTATCTGGTCGGGTCCAGGTTTCGTAGTAACTCGAATGGTTATCTGGTCGGGTCTAGGTTTCAACAACTCGAACGGTTATCTGGTCGGGTCCTGGTTTCAGCATCTCAAACTGTTATCTGGTCGGGTCCTGGTTTCAGCAACTCAAACTGTTATCTGGTCGGGTCCAGGTTTCAGCAATTTGATCTTGAGGTTAACTGGTATCTGGTCGGGTCCAGGTTTCAGCAACTCAAACTGTTATCTGGTCGGGTCCAGGTTTCAGCAATTTGATCTTGAGGTTAACTAGTATCTGGTCGGGTCCAGGTTTCAGCCACTCGAACAATCATCTGGTTGGGTGCAGGTTTCAACAATTTGATCTTGAGGTTAACTGGTATCTGGTCGGGTCCAGGTTTCAGCCACTCGAACTATTATCTGTTCGGGTCTAGGTTTCAGCAATTTGATCTTGAGGTTAACTGGTATCTGGTCGGGTCCAGGTTTCATCAACTCGAACTGTTATCTAGTCGAGTCCAGGTTTCAGCAACTCGAACTGTTATCTGGTCGGGTCCAGGTTTTAGCAATTTGATCTTGAGGTTAACTGGTATTTGGTCGAGTCCAAGTTTCAGCAATTTGATCTTGAGGTTAACTAGTATCTGGTCGGGTCTAGGTTTCAGCAACTCGAACTGTTATCTGGTCGGGCCCAGGCTTTGCAGTAAATTGAATCAACTGTTATCTAGTCGGGTCTAGGTTTCATAGTAATTTACTTTGAAAGAGATGAAGTTGAACTAGTATCTGGTCGGGTCCAGGCTTCATAGTAACTTGGGTGAAGTTAAATTGTTATCTGGTCAGATTCCAGGCTTCGCAGTAACTTGCTAGAAAGATGAAGTTGATCCAGTATCTGGTCGGGTCCAGGCTTCGTAGTAACTTGCTTTGAAAGAGATGAAGTTGAACTAGTATCTGGTCGGGTCCAGGCTTCGCAGTAACTTGCTTAGAGAAATGGAGTCAACTGTTATCTGGTCGGTTTCCAGGCTTCATAGTAACTTTTGGGGATAGAAAAGACTCCATTGGGGATTTTAATGACTCCGTTGGGGATTGTAATGACTTTACTGGGGATTAAGGGTTTTTGTCCATTGATTTGTAATAGTTTGAGAGGCAAACTCGAGCTGGGGAATTTGCAGTTTGTTGGGGAAATAAACACTGTTAAAGAGAATATTTTGACGACCTTCTGGGTAAGTGAATTATTTAGGTAGAACTCCATAAGGCTTATTTCTAAGACCAACTCAGCTAGGGAGAGAGTTTTTGAGGCATTGAAACTCTGACTGGGGATTGCATGAATCCGTCTCTCTGGGGATAATTTTATGGAAGTATCTCTGTGGGGATATCCCAAATCCTCAAGGAGATGCTTGTTACTGTTTCTATGTATACATTTGTTAATATTTTAATCATGTTCATATGCATATGTTCATTCAATTTTAGTCATTGGACACTTTTGCACTCAAAACAGAAAAAATAAAAAGTTTTCACTTCAAAGTATATTTGTAATCATGTTTGCCTATAAACAAGCGTTTTTGTATAAGGAGACAGAGGTCCTAGTAAGAGGAAATTGTCGAAAGAGTGAAAGGAGTACAAAGTGAAAACACAAATAATAGCCATGTAGCAGTGATCTCATTGGGTTCCAACTCTGCTATTGCCCCCTATGTCTTCAAAAATCACCCCTTGCCGTTGAAATAAGTTGAATGGATTGATCTTTGATCATTTGAACTCGGACCTTGGTAATAAAGCTGGCTGTAGAGATTCCACGGGACATAGTTATACGCTTTAATCCTTAACTTTTGCCTAGACTTCCCTTTCAGATTTTCATCCCACCAGGATACCTTTTTTTGCCCAAGCCGCCCTTTCGCATTTTCAACTTGCTGGGTGTACAATCTTTTGCACATATCCCTAACTTTTGCCCGAACCTTTTTGGTTCACCGGGATGCCCTTTTTTTGCCTAGGTGTGTCAACTTAGCGGGTCATTTTATGCGTAGTATTTTTTAACTATGTCCGCGTTCACAGGATGTGGGAAATCTTCGTCGTCCATAATTGTTAGCATCATGGCACCACCAGAGAAAACTTTCTTTACAACAAATGGTCCTTCTTAAGTGGGAGTCCATTTTCCCCTGGGGTCTCCTTGTGGGAGAATGATGCTCTTTATTACCAAGTCACTAGTCTGATACACTCGAGGCTTTATCTTTTTGTTGAACGCCTTGATCATACGCTTATTATACATCTGACCATGAAAAACAGCAGCCAGTCGCTTCTCATCGATCAAGTTTAGCTGATCCAACCTAGTCTGCACCCACTCGTCTTCGCATAGATTTTCGCTTTCATAATCCTTAGGTAAGGAATTTGAACTTCTATGGGCAAGATATCTTTCATGCCATAGACCAAAGAGAAAGGAGTTGCCCTAGTTGACGTTCGAGCTGAAGTACGGTATTCGTGGAGAGAAAATGGTAACACCTCATGCTAGTCTTTATATGTCACCACCATCTTTTGCACAATATTCATAATATTTTTGTTCGAAACTTCCACTGTTCCATTCATCTTGGGTCTGTACGAAGAATAGTTATGATGCTTGATTTTGAACTGAGTACAAAGTTCTGTAATCATAGAATTATTGAGATTGGTTCCATTGTCAGTGATGATCCTTTGGGGGATACCGTAACGGAAGATGATGTTATGCTTGATAAACCTGGCTACAACGTTCTTGGTAATTGAGGCTTATGAGGCCGCTTCGACCCACATGGTAAAGTAATCAATGGAAACAAGGATGAAATGGTGTCCATAGGAAGCAGTAGGTTTGATCTCTCCAATCATGTCAATGCCCCACATTGCAAATGGCCACGGAGCGGTTATGACATTCAGAGGAATTAGGGGTACACGGACCTTGTCAGCATAGATTTGACACTTGTGACAAGTCCTTGAGTGATGATGACAATCAGTTTCCATAGTTGACCAATAGTAACTAACCCTTAGAATCTTCTTGGCCATAGTGTGTCCGCTAGAGTAAGTCCCAAAGAGGCCATCATGCATGTCCTCCATGATCTTCTCTGCCTCCTTCTTGTCCATACACTGGAGTAGATTTGAATCATGGTTGCGCTTGTACAAGATTCCATTGCTTAGGAAAAATTTGGCTGAAAACCTTCGAAAAAATTTCTTATCATTGATGGAAGCTTCTTTAGGATACTCTTGTGCTTCAAGATATCTCTTCACCTCATGGTACCATAGATTCTCTTCGCCAGTGTCAAGCTCATAACAGTGTGCAGGTTCGTCAAATCTTTCGATTGTAATCATAGGAGCTTCGTTGTCCTATTTGACCTTGAACATGGAAGATGTTGTTGCAAAGGTGTCAGCCAACTGATTTTCTTCTCTAGGGAAATGTTCAAAGGTGATCCCCTTGAAGTATGGTATTAGGGTTAACACAAGCTCCTTGTAAGGAATGAGGTTAGGATGCTTAGAGTCCCATTCTCCTCTGACTTGACTGATCACTAGAGCAAAATCTCCGAATACATTCAAGAACTTGATCCTTAAGTCAATGGCAGCCTTTAGACCCAAGATACACGCTTCATACTCAACCATGTTGTTCGTACAATCGAAGCACAATATAGAAGTGAAAGGAGTATGGCAACCCTCAGGAGAAATAATCATAGCACCAATTCTATTGCGCAAAGCGTTGGAAGCCCCGTCGAAAACCATAGTCCATCGGGATCCTTGTTCAGGTCTATCATACGGTCCATGTTCTCCACAGTCAATTACTAGCATAATATTCTCATCCGAGAAGTCATAGTTCATAGACTGATAATCATTAAAAACTTGATGGGCCAAATGATCTTCCAATACACTTCCTTTGGTGGCCTTTTGCATGGTATATTGAATGTCATATTCGGTCAGAATCATTTTCTATCTAGCTATTCATCCGAAGAGAGCTGGCTTCTCGAAGATGTACTTGATAGGGTCCATCTTAGAAATCAATAAAGTGGTATGAGTCAACATATATTATCTTAGCCAGCGATCAGCCCATGCCAGAGCGCAGCAAGTTTTCTCGAGCAATGAATATATGGATTCACAGTCGGTAAATTTTTTGCTCATGTAGTATATTGCATGCTCTTTTCGTCCAGACTCGTCATGTTGGTCCAACACACACCTCATTGAGTTATCTAACACAATCAAGTACATAGTAAGAGGTCTTCCTTCAATTAGAGGCATAAGGATATGAGGCTCTTGCAAATATTCCTTGATTTTGTCGAAGGCAGCTTGACAGTCATAGTTCCATTTGACTACTTGAGCTTTCTTCAAGAGTTTGAAGATTGGCTCACAAGTAGCAGTTAGGTGAGATATGAAGTGGGAAATGTAGTTAAGATGACCCAAGAATCCTCTAACTTCTTTCATAGAATGGGGGACGAGCATTTCTTGAATGTCTTTAACCTTTGTAGGAACAACTTTGATGCCATTACCACTGACCATAAAACCTAGAAGTTTTCCAGACCTTACTGCGAAAGTGCACTTGTTTGGATTCAGCCTTAACTTGTACTTCTTCAACCTCTCAAATAGCTTGTGTTGGTGATCGAGGTTCTCTTCTTCAGTTTGCAACCTTGCAATCATATCATCCATATAGACCTCTATTTCATGATGGACCATATCATGAAATAAAGCTACCATAGCTCTTTGATATGTTGCTTCTGCATTCTTCAATCCGAACGACATGACTTTGTAACAAAAGGTACCCATTGCGTAACAAAGATGGTCTTCTCCATGTCTTCGGGAGCCGTCTTGATTTGGTTGTAGCCATAAAATCCATCCATGAAGGAGAAGTCTTTATGTTGAGTGGTGTTGTAAACCAAGACGTCGATATGAGATAGAGGGAAATCATATTTGGGGCTTGTCCTATTTAAATCCCTATAGTCTATACACATACGAAATTTTCCATCCTTCTTAGGCACGAGGACCACGTTTGCAACCCATTGAGGATAAGATGTCATAGCTAGGAATCCTGCATCGAATTGCTTCATCACTTTCGCTTTTATCTTTTCAGATATGTCAGACCGTATTCGACGAACCTTTTGTTTGACAGGAGGGCAATCTTCATTTGTGGGTAGAAGATGAACCATAATGCCAGTATCCAACCCTGGTATGTCTTCATACGACCAAGCAAACACTTCAACATAGTCATGTAGCATTTGGACCAACCTGCTCTTGATACCGTCTTCTAAGTTGGCGCTGATCTTCACCTCTTTCTTGTCTGTCTCAGTACCTAGGTTGATAACTTTGACTGGCTCTTCATGAGCTTGAATAGCTTTCTCCTCTTGCATTAGAAGTCTGGATAGTTCCCCTGGTATTTCACAATCTTCCTCACCTTCGTCTTCGGCTTGGTTAATTGGATGTTCGAAGTCATGATTGGCAATAGTAGAGTCGTCTGTAATTAGATTCGTAGTGGATGAGGATCTGCAACTGTGTGTGCATGTAAGATACATGGCTATTTGAAAAATGCAATAAAGAAAAAGAAAGACAATGAGTACAAAATTTGAATGCAAAGGTTCAATGTTTTTCATTAAATGATCATATGATAAATGAACATGAACAAAACCATTAACAAATGGACCATGGTGCCCCGGGCAAGGCACATGGCTTAAAACTCATTGTTTGGAATTAAGAGTACAGACAAAAGTTCTTGAATTGACAGAAAATAGTAAACAGTAATTACTCCTAATTGAAGGAGATGGGAGTGAAGTCCTTTCCTTGCTAGTTGTTGAGTCTTCATCCGGCAGTAGGGTAGATCCATTATTCAAAAGCACATTCATTGTTAGAGTCTTCCACAACATTTACTTCATGATTTCCGATGCGAAGAGGTGGCTTTCCCACGCGAGCGTGCCTGACCTCTTTCTGAGCTTTAATGGTGAAACCTAACCCAAATTTGTCTGCTTTAAACGGAATGTCAGGGAGTTGTCCCCAGATAGTACAACTTCCATCTTCGACCACGACACATGCATCTTTAAGTTAAACCATTCTTGGTACAACTTCATCAGCTTTTGATGTGTCAGAGGAGATTTTGTTGGCGGCAACCATAGGAGGAACAAATTTGAAAGCCTAACACGAAGTTTCTATAAATTCACCATTCATTTCCACATACTTGAAATAATTGAGGTGGCTCACCATAAATTCCTCTTCACCACAAACAGTGACAATATTCCCTTTGATTGGGTATTTTAACTTTTGATGAAGGGTGGATGTTACTGCCTCTGCCCCATGGATCCAAGGGCTCCCAAGAAAACAAGAGTATGTAGGATGTATGTCCATTATATAAAAGGTGGAGTTGAAAATTTGTGATCCTACTTTAATGGGGAGATCCACCTCTCCATGCACCATCCTTTTAGACCCATCGAAAGCCCTTACAACTATATCACTCGGTTTCAACACCAGGCCTTCGTAATCTAGCCGGTCCAAAGCACCTTTAGGTAACACATTTAGAGATGAGCCAGTATCAACTAAGACATGAGCCAGGGTGGTTCCCTTGCATTCAATATAGGTATGCAAAGCCTTGCTATTATACCTTCCAACAGGAGTCAAGTCAGCGTCAAAGAAACCTAATCTGTTGTCAGCCGTTAAACTCGCCACAAAATTCTCGAACTGGTCAGTTGTAGTCTCTTGGGGCACATGAGATTTCTTCAAAGACTTGATTAAAGCTTGGGAATGAGCATCAAAATAGAGTAGTAATGATAACATGGAGATTTTGGATGGGGTTTGTCCCAGCTGTTCGACTATTTTAAAATCATTCTTCTTTATAATTTTCAGGATTTCCTCCATCTCTCGAGTGGAGGGCTCTTCAGCATCAACATATTTGGCAGGTGCCTTTATCCTAGCAGGCTCACTTACTTTTTCTTTTCCTCTAGTGTTGGCATTCTGCTTGTTATTGGTTATGTGAACATGAGTTGTTGTAGTAGTCAGAGGTGAAATATCATGGGAGAAGATCCTCCTTGTTCTTGTTACCTTACTAGAACCTGCAATATTTGTGACATCATTGGTCTTGTCTTCATTGATCCATGAATCTTGCTTTATTCCATGATAGTAAACTTCGGCACCATAGTTCCATGGAACTGCTTTATCGGAGGAGTAAGGAATCGGCCCAGGGGCAGTGATTATTAAAGGAGAAATTGTTGGTTCATTTGAAATCCTAATAGGACCCTTTGAGGAGATCCTAAGAGGCTTGTTGGAGATTGTTATTATGGAAAGGTCTTTACCTTTATTGGTCAAACTTTTGATGGTAGGAGTTCTCTCAAACAGGATCTCATGACTATTTATCAGGCGTTAAACACCTTCCTTCAGCCATTTGCATCCATTAACTTGATGAGGGCCTTCTTCTTAGTCTTCTTTTTGGCTGCCAGTAGTGTCATCAGCTTTTGTTGTCCCTTGGCTAGGGTTATCAAGGTCTCTTGGAACTGGGAATTTTGTAACTGCAAGTCTTTCACAGTCTTCTCGAGATCTATCTTACTGAAATAAACAGTAGAAAGATGAGGAAAACTGTTGTAGAAAACCTTCTTATGTCATGATGCATGTAATGAAAATGCAAATGTTTTCAAGGATTTAAGGAAATTTAAATTTGCTAAACAAAGAGAAAATAACAAACATGAACTTCATTAATAACAATAGGAATTACAAATGCCTCTCGGGCTTACAACGGGGGAAGCAAAAATAACACAAAAATAAACTCCTAAAATAAAAAATAATCGGGCCTCCCATGAGCGCATCCTCTTCAGTGCAACGTAGGCGTTTAAACTTTACTCTTCATGAAGTTGTCTCATAAGCTCCAAAACCTTCTTCTCGCTTGCGTAGAACTGGGTTTCAAAGGTATCTTGCTCTCCTTTGAGTTGAATCCATGATCTTTGCAACTCTTCTAGAGTAGTTGGCATGTTAGGATAAAGAAGAGTGTAAGGGGTGTCTCCCTCAGTAATGGGATCCATAATCATAGGTAGGATGTCAGAGTAAGACATCACGAGAATTTGAGCACGAGTTAGTACCCACTTAAGGTAAGGCTCAAGGGGGATGGAATTTTTATGCCCCAATGTCTCACTATCCACTTTGTTTACCATTCTCCAAGCTCGTATGAACCTTTGACGATATCCTTGGTCATAACCCTCGTAGTCGAATACCAAACCTTGGATGAGCGCATCATGGGGACCATCTCTTCATGCAAACCCAAACTGCCGTAATGCAAGATAAGGGTTATAGGCGATACCTCCCCTAATACCTAAGAGTGGGACATTAGGGAATTCCCCACAATGGTTAATGATGGTAATATCCTCCAAAGATCGAGAACACCAATGGATATCCGAGTGCAAGAGTGACATCATCCTTTGAGACCATGTCAAACCTTTATCATTCTTCAACATTGATCGAAGTAGGTGCAAAATAAACCAACTAGACATTAATGGAATGCAACACAAAAGAGTATCCCTTTTCTTCATGGTGCGATTGTGGAAACAATATAGAATGTCTCCAAGCAAGGTACATACGGGATTACGAGAGAGAAAAACCTTGATGGCATTCACATCTATGAGTTGGTCCAGATTGGGAAATAAAACCAAACCATAGATTAGAAGGGCCAAGACATCCTCAAAAGCTTGAAAATCCATATCTTCCCAGAATAAACGAGCCTTCTCCAATAGAAATTTGGATAATAAACCCTTAACTCCACTTCTTGTCTCCCAATTTGTCACAATGTCATATCTCTTCAAATGTAAGGCTTTGGCAATAATTTCAGGCTTTGGAGTCTTTTTTAAACCAGTGAATGGTATTTGATCAAGCACAGACACTCCTAACAATTGAGAGAATTCTTCTAATGTAGGAACTAATTGGTAGTCGAGAAAGGTGAAGCAATGATGCATAGGATCAAAGAATTGGAAAAGCACACACATCATTTCTTCTTGGAAGTTTGAAGTAGCCAAGTTAAGAAGTCGACCATATTTCTTGGTGAAGGGAGAATCTCCAGGCACTCTTGATGCTAAATCTTAAACTTGAGGATGCACTTTCACGAAGTTGACTCGGATGGTATTCCTACGAGTAGAAGTCATGACCTACAAAACAGAACAAAGATAAATTCCTAAATCCTTGAAATGGTTAGTGAGAATGCTTATGATGTTATGATGTTTATGATGTCATGAATAATAATCACAAACAAAGCACATAAAGACCTTAGGTTTAGGCTTGCATGAGTTTCATAGGTAAGTACCCTCTTGAAGTTTAGTTTGTTCAACCTGTCCTAGAAATTAATCGGGTTCTAGGGAATCTCAACATCATTGATTTTTCTTCATTAGGCATTGTCTCAGCATAATCAATCTTTTCTTGCGGCCGAAATATCCCAAAATTCCGATCTCAATGAGTATAGTATCGAGTATCAACCAATCTTCATCTTTTCACCAAAGTCGGCTATCTCACTACTTCCTAGTGGCCAAGTTGTTCAACTAAAGGTTCTACGGTCAGTTAGTGCTTCATGACACTGCTCAGCGGCCATGTGTTCTCCTCGATTCAACACAAGGGATACTGGTACCAACAAATGCGTCACACTAACGTAGCCACTGCTTCAACCATATCGGTCTATGCCGTACAATTTCCACAATCTATTGCTACTTACCTAATGATGCTCCTAGATCCGGGTAGAGGATCAAAGCAAACCCAAACAAAGACCCATAAATGTAAAGCAAACAAATCAAACAATGAGAGTATTTAAAGATGATATAGTCTCTAAGGTTACCCCACTTTTAAGTTTTCTCCCTAACAGAGTCACCAGTTCTGTAATACGGTGGGAGAACTGACTTGGGTGTTTTGTGTTTTATCGCAATTGTTGCGGATAGCAAGAGTCGCCATTGACTTTTCTTTTATCCAATAAAGGAAAGGGTGAAAAGAACATGAAATACCTTTGAAATATTTTCTTGAGTTCAGGGGGTAGGTTATGAAAAGTTAATGTGTTAGCACCCTTTTCATCCATAATTATCTACGGGCTCTTAGTTGCTTGCTAGCTAACTTTTGAAATTTCTTTGTTTGAAATGTGTTTGTGGTGGGTTTTGAAAGTATTTTTGAAAAGCGCCTTCTTTTAGGAAAACTTTGTAATGATTCTCGTATCTATAAGAATGCATACGAAGTGTTGGACCTTTTGAAAATATTTCATGTTTTTGAAAGTGTTTGGTGTGTTTGATAAAAGTCTTTGGTTCAACTCTTGGAAAATTTCATAAGGTATAATAACAATTCTTGCTATGGACTTAAGTCTTAGATGCTCAATGATCAACATAAGTGTTTTTATCTTGTCCAAACTTTTTCTCAAGTTTTCTAAGCAAAAAATCAATTTTCACTTGGGTGCAATCGATTTGCATGTTGGTGCAATCGATTGCATGCTTCACGTTTTCAAAATGTTAGCTACTATTTCTAAGTGCAATCGATTTGCATGTTTGTGAAATCAATTGCTCTCTATCAAATTTTGCTACTATTTTAAAATGCAATCGATTTACACACATGTGCAATCGATTTCTCACTGAAAATATTTGAATTTTTTAACTGTTAAAACCCGTGAAATCGATTTACACAAGGGTGCAATCAATTTCTTGCTGAACGTTTTTGAAAACCAGCAGCTTTGAACATATCTTTTCATAACACCATTTCATATAAACTTCTCATTGAAACTTGGCAATTATTCATGATTCATTTGTAGAAATTTATGATTTTTCAAAGATGTGCTATGAACATATAAATAATGAATTTTAAAAATCATTTTGTACCTCTTCCAATCAATAGTTTCTGAATTTTAAAATATCAAAACTCAAGCTTTCTCTTTAGTTTCATACACAAAGTTTTTCTGCACATTTTTTCATATATTGTTAAACAGAAAACTTTAAGCATTCTATAGTCTTGAGTCATTGTATATTATTGTTATTGGAAGAAAAGATCAAGTCATTGATAAAATCACTCAAAGTGATTATTTCACTACAAACTCTATAAATCAAATATTGCTATACACTTTCTTATTTTTCAGGATTGTTGAAAATAAGTTCAGGTGGTTTTGTAATCTTGTTTTTCCAGGATTATTAGATACAAGTAAGGTCACCTTGAGAGGATTGTTCTCATTGTTGACATAGTGAAAATCCAAGAGGATTGTTCTTGGTCCAAGAGGATTGTTCTTGGTCCAAGAGGATTGTTCTTTGTTTTGGTAGTTCTTGTTTAAGTTTGCCAACTATAAGGAAATCTCTTTCATGTTGAAAGGGGGCTAGAGTACTCTCGGACTGTGAGGGGAACCAGGATATATCGCTTGTGTCTCTTTATTTTTCTGCATTTTACTCTTTCATAAACTCACCATAAACCAGAAAAATAATATCCATCATCACTAAAACCAGAAAATTTTTGAAGTACCTAATTCACCCCCCCTTTTAGGCGCACTTCGTACTTACAATTGGTATTAGAGCAGGTTATAGGTAACCTGTTCCTAAAAGATCCAGAATGGCTTCTGCAAATCAAAATCCAATTTTCAGAGATGGTGGTAGTAACAACAAGCCTTCTCTATTTCGTGGTGACTATTTTGACTTTTGGAAAATACACATGAAGGCACATCTATAAGCACAAGGAGAATAAATATGGGATGTCGTCGAGAATGGTCCATTTATTCCTGTAACCATGATCAATGGTGTTGGCTCATCAAATTCTAAACCTATATGGGATGAAGATGATAAGAAAAAGATTCTCTATGGTACAAAAGGCAATCAATCTTCTTCAATGTGCACTTAGCATGGATGAATTAATATGTGTCTCGGCATGCAAAACGGAGAAAGAAATATGGGACACCTTGGTACAAACTCATGAAGGAAATGTTGAAGTTAAAAGATCAAGACTAAATACTTTGAGTCAAGAATACGAGTTATTTCGAATGCAACCTGAAGAAACCATCCTTTACTTGAAAAAGAGATTCGTGCACTTGACAAATCATCTAAGTGCTCTTGGTAAGACTTTGACGAATGATGAACTAAATCTGAAAGTACTTAGATCCTTAACTAGGGAACGGCTACCAAAGGTAACGACAATTTCAGAAAAGAAAAGTCTCTCTTCAATGACTTCCGCAATGTTGTTTGGAAAACTTCAAGAATATGAAACGAAACTCAGAAGACTTGAAAAACATGAAAATCAAGAGAAGAAATCCAAGAATATCGCCTTAAAGATTGATTCCAATGAAGTTGAAAAGGAAGACAATCTGGAAGAAGATAAAAATTTCATGCTTCTTGTTAAAATGCTTGGTAAGTTTTTTGGTAGAAATATCCCTTTCTCACGCAAAAAGAAAGAAATAATTTAAGAAATGGGAATCTTCCACATCAACACAAGAAGTCACATGTTATGAATGCGGTAAGCAAGGTCATATCAAGCCGGATTGTCCAAAACTCTCCAAGAATGGTGGCTACAAAGGCAAAAAGGAATTTAAGAACAAAAAGGCCTATGTTGCATGGGAGAATAATGAAATAAGTTCTTCATCCGATTCTGATAGTGATGAAAGTGCAAATCTAGCATTGATGGCCTCACACCATTCTGATAATGAAGATGATGAGGTTAGTAATGAATTTTCTCTTTTTGATAGTGATGCACAAGGTGCTATAGATGAACTATTAAATGAATGCAAAATTTTGTATAAAACTATTTCATCTCAAAAGAAACAAATTTCATCTTTAGAAGAAAAATGTGAAACTATGGAAAAAGATTTCAAAGAAGAAAAACAAAAATTAAGTGATAAACAAAAACAGAATTTTGTATGAAAAAATTGTGAATCACTCTCTTTCCAAATTGTCCAATTAAAAAGAGTTATTGAAAGATATGAAAAAGGTCAAATTAGATTGGAAGGTGTTCTTAGCCAACAAAGTTATTCCAATGATAGAAGTAGACTTGGATATTCAAAGTTTTCAAAACTAAGTTCTAATAAAACTATCTTTGTTAAGGCTAGTGTAGCGGTAGAAATGTTTAAGACTAAGCCATTAGATTGACTATACTTATACATATCAAAATAAAAATCGCCACCGCGCTTTATTGTTTCCAAAAGAATGGGAAAAGAGCGAATAACCCAAAAATAAGGGGAAAGATTCAAGGTAAGGGGGTTGGCTATGCAAAGGGAAGGTATTAGCACCCTAAAAATCTACGGTACTCCGCAAGAACCTCTTTGTAAAATCTGTATATTTTGGCTATAAAATGTTGTATAAAAAATAGATGGTGGAGATGAGAAAACAAGTATTTTTTTATAATTTTTGCACCCGCCGCAGTTGCAAACCTTTAGTGCCTACGTACCACCTTTCATGAAATAGGGGATCGGGGTACACGTAGTTCCTCTTTTAAAAATTTTAAAACACAAGTGTATTGGTTAATTTTATGAGATAAGACATCATCGTCATTGTCCGTGTGGAAAATATACTTACTACCCGCAACCATGAGAAAGGAGAGTTTCATCATCTCAAGATGGAGGATATGGCTTGGATTTTAAAATCAACAATGCCTCACTCAACGCCCAAGTGGAAAATATCTCTCTTCACTACATATTGTAAAAGTATAGTTGTTTGCATCACTACAAGGATTGACAAGAGTCTAATCTTTTGAGAAAAGTTTTAAAGTAAAAAGCCAAAGTGGCAAAAATGGTTTGAAATGAAATTGATTGACTTTTAGTCTTCTTACAAAAAAAATGTCAAGGTATTATTAAGTTGATTGAAATTTGTTTATAAAATTTTTTTTTTGAAAATTCATGGACATAAGTCCAAGTTTATTATGAAAGTGGTTCAAGTTTCAATACAAGAAGAGTTTTTAAAAGGAGGAAGCAGATTTTTGAAATTAAAGAAGATGGGAGGAGAAGAAGAGACTATCCTAAGGCATAAGGTAAAAGCTAGGGATAAGAATCATCTAACCAACAAAAGTCAATACTTGACATTATGAATCAAGATAGAATTCTCATTCTTTGGATTGGATCCAAGCAAGCAAAGATACTAGACCTCTTGAGAGCCAAACTTCAAGTGTATTAAGTCTTCACAAAAATTGGACAGAGTAACGGTTGTATATAGGTGAATTCCAGATTACAAAAAAAGAATTTAATCACAATAACCTACACACAAAACAAACAAACAACCCAATATCCTGAGGTAAACCTCAAGAACTCCAGACAAAATATCAATTAAGGTCACAAGTCCTCCAACATAGGTCAAGGCCTCTAATTCTAAGTCCAAGAAATCCAATACTACACAATGCCAAGGATAGTAACCAAATAGTCCAAGTATCGTTAAATAATTTTATGGTTTATGTTGATTATTAGGTGTCTTAAAAGAGAAAAGAAAAGCTCAAGTGAGCAAAATAAAAATGACAAGAATATAAATGCTCAAGTGAGCAAAATAAAAATGGCATGAAATGTAATGCTTAAAGTAAATGGTACATAAAGCATAAAAATAAAAGCATAAAGTAAAAACAATTTAATAATTAGTGGTTAGTTGGATGACCATCTTGAAACTTGCCTTTGGAACTTATTAGAGGATTGGTAGAACCAAAGCCTCCACACAACAAGTTGCATTTGCTTTTTGTTAAGTATATCATCCATTTGGAATCCTCAAAAGTACCATTTAATGATCAACGATATTTAAGTGATCTGCATTGACCAAAAGTGTTGTAGATCCATTAGAGGATTGGTAGAACCAAAGCCTCCACACAATGAATCTCAAGGTTATTGGATCAAAGAGATCAAATTAACATACTTGGGCTTGCAAATATAAGTTTGGGCCACGAATGATCATTTATTCGAATCGGGACAAAATTTAGCGCTATGTTAAGCAATCGTAAGTGGACTTATATAGAAGTCGCACCTATTTTGAGGTCGGTCAATAGCAATCTATGCACCATTTATTTTGAGACATGATATAGAGATCATGCTCCAATAACACTTAATGCAATAAGAAAGAGACAAGATGAAGAGGGGTGGGAAAGAATATAAACCACATTTGAATTAAAATTTAATCAAACTATTATTAAAATCATTCATCCATTTTTTTGGAGTTAGACTCAACACCATGGATTCAATGATGTTAATAAAGTTCATGATCAAAAATTCAACCCAAGATCATCCAGAAAACAATCACAAAATAATATTGCATTTAATATATATATATATTAAAAAAAGTTTTAAAAAGTTTTAAAATAGAAATAAGGGATAAAAATATCAACTATGTTCAAATTAATCAAGAAATATTAAGTAAGACCATAGAAAAATCAGAAATGAACTCAAATATTTTTATAAAATTTTTGGTAATTTTTTAAAGTCAGAAACTATTTTTAAAATTAAAAGAAATGAGTAAAATAAACCAAAAATGATAAAAAATACCAAAGTCATAAATAAAAAATAAATGAGGTCACCAATATTTGTCACAATATCATTGGATCATTTCATATTTTTTTCAGAATTTAAAAATGCATAAAAGTATTTTTAAACATTTAAAACAATTTAAATAAAGTGAAAATTTATAAAAAAATATCAAAGCACAAAATAAAATTGTGAAAAAATAAAAATCAGAAAGAGAAAAATCAAAAATACTTTTCATAGTTTTTTTCAGATTTTTTGGACTTAAAGTGAATTTTCTATGATTTTTTGAAATTTGAAACAATTAAATATAAAAATCAGAAATAAAAAATAAAGTCAAAAATATGTGGACCATTGGATGAGAGTCAGAATGTGTTAGTAATCAAATCCAAGGGATCTGCCGCGTTGTGCATATCATGGTCATTAGTGAATAAAGCACTGAATCAAATGTAAAATCAGATTTAAAAAAAAACAAGTGGCAAGCCATCATTGGTTGGAAGATGACACGGTTGTCATCTTCAACCTCCAGCCAACATGAATTGCAGGTCCCTCAAACTGTAAAATCAGAAGCTCAGACCTATGCCATTCGCTTCGTCTCTTCAAGACGAAGACAACCACACCTTCGCGAAAAATTTATATAAACTGTAGCTCAAGCAATTTGGAAGGAAAGTTTTGAAAAGGGATTTAAAATTTCATGGTCAAAACGCGTTTCTAGATAAAAGAAAGTGTTGCGACTAGAACTAGGGAAATGAGAGCTTCACAATGATATCAAAGTTTTGAAGAGTTTATGGAGAAATCTACCTATTGAAGTTGAGTTGCAGAGCTCTGAAACTGGACTTCTATGGATCAATATAGGTCACGATTCTTGAAGGTAATTATATGGTTAGCTTCAAGGAAGATCAAGGAAGGTGAATTGATAGAAAAATTTGATTGAAAAAGGCTTGAACACTGATTTCGAAGCTGCAGAAAAATGAGTTATGGAGCAAGTTTGGCAGGGTGATTCTGGTTATTCAAGCTTGAAGAAATGAATGAGGGATGACCCTCTATTTATAGGGAATCAAATGGAATGTTCAAGCGTGTGAAACGATGAAGTTTGGAGGGAAATCGTGTGAAGTTACAAACAAGAAAAGTGTGACTTCTAATTTGATCAAAACTCATCCAAAATATGCGTTTTGCTATGCTAATCACTTCTAGAAGTTCACTAAACATGTTTAGAAGAAAAAACACGTAGAAAAAATGTGTTTAGAAGCTAAATCAAGGATTTCAAATTCTAACTATTGAAGAAACTTTAGTTTCAAGTTACCAAGTTCAAATCAATGGCATTCTCAGCTCAAGGGGTCTTAGGGCATGACTCTTGATGCTTTAGAAATATGAGGTTACAAGCTTTGCAATGGGAAAGTAATGGAATCAAATGGATGCTTGAGTTGAAAGTTGCAATGAGTCAAAGTTTGGAAAAGAGGTTGACTCTCCATACATAGAAATATTTCAAGTTTTACTTCAAAAGTGACCTATAATGTTTTGCATCCAAACATGGCCTTCCTCTTGGAATTTGCTCTTGACCAAAAAATATGGCATGAAATATACCTCTTGAATGACATTTTGAGACTTGAACCATTCAAAATATCCAAAAATTGAGAGAGTTATGAATTGTTGAAGTTGGCAAATAATCATGAAATTACCTATAATATTTTGTATCCTTAAGGCATCTTCCATCTATTTTCTCACTTTGCATATAAAATAAGGAATAAAGTTCACATCCTCAAGATCATTGTGGAAAAATAGTGGGATCAAGGTGATAAAAATTGACCAAGTTATGATCATTTTAAGTCACACATGGGAAATTGGGGGTTCATTTGGAGGACTTGTAATCTTTCTTCAACATTAAGTTTCTTCCATATGAAAACTCCTTGAAACTTTTGAAGTGATTTGTTAATAACCCTTTGAATAGAAGGATGTATTTGGAATCACTCAAAAATACCAAAAGATGAGCAAGATATACTTCTTTGAAGTTCAAAACCCTAGCTCCTAGATCAAGAAAATGCTTTGAGGAATTTTGACAATTTTGAACAACCTTCTTGTACCAACACTTTTGCTTTGTAGATAGAAGTTGTTGAGGATGATAATGAGAACTCATAGAAACCAAAACCACTACCATATCTTGAGAATTGAGAGAAATATGCACTTGTGACCAATGGGAACAAGACCTTGTCCAACCATGACAACTTCTTCAATCAACCCCTTGTACTTTTGAATCAATTTTGATAACTTTGAAATGTGGTGAACCAAAATAAACCTTTCCATGCAATTTCTTCCAAAACAACATCAATGGTGAGGTTTGTATTTCTCAAGCTTTATTGACTAGGGCATGGAAATAAACTCATGAACCCATGGATCAACTTGCTAAGCCACATTGCCTTTACCTAAATTATTAACAAGTGAGACAAACCAACATTGCATTTTATTAATTAAAAGGAAAGTCAAAACAAAACATGAAAGATCACAAAAGAAAAACAAGTCAAGGTGCTTGGTGATTCCTAAAAGATCAAAGCTAAAGATAGGGAGGAGAACCAAAAATCCTAATGTGATCTTGTTGTGATTGAATCAATATGGTGTGATGAAGGGATCTTAGGGGGGGGAAATTGGGGTACAATAGCTAGTGATCAATCATCCAAAGAGAAAGTGAACAAACCTAAAGTGGTTCATAATTATCCTAAAAATAAAATATTTCCTAAGAAGAAATCTTACCCTTCTATATATAGAAGTAAATTTGAACCTACTTGTTTTTATTGTGGTATTAAAGGCCACACACCTAATTCTTGCTATGTTAGAAACTTTAGTGTGGAAAGTGGGCATTATGTGTGGGTAAATAAAGGTACTAATTATGAAGGACCCAAAGCAACTTGAGTACCTAATAAAACCTAATTTCTTTTGTAGGTATGCTTGAAGACCACATGCAATCTTTGGCATCTTGATAGATGTTGTTCAAAGCATATGACGGGAGACATAATACAATTTTCAAATTTGGTGCTAAAGGCCAAGGGTTTTGTCACTTATGGAGACAATAATAAGGGAAGAATTCTTAGAAAAGGAAAATTTGGTGCTCCACCTTTCACATCCATTGAAGATGTTCTTTATGTTGAAGGACTAAAGCACAATCTTCTTAGTATTAGCCAACTTTGTGACAAAGGCTTCAAGATTAGGTTCACCAAAGATGAATGCTGGATAGAAGACGAGGTCACACATGAGGTTATACTTAAAGGTAAAAGAATTAATAATATATTCATTATTTCCCTTGATGATCCATCTTTGAAGGTAAAATGTCTCATGGCGAACAACGATGATTCATGGCTTTGGCACAAAATAATTTCTCATATTCATATGGAACACTTGAATAAATTAATCAAGCATGATCTTGTCATTGAGTTGCCTAAGAGAAATTTTGTCAAAGATAGACTTTGTGATGCTTGTCAAAAAGGGAAACAAACAAAATCAACTTTCAAATCTAAGTATGTGGTGTCTACTACAAGGCCACTACAATTTTTGCATACGGACTTATTTGGTTCATCAAGAACAAGAAGTTTCAGAGGTAATGTATATGCTTCGGTTATTGTTGACGATTTCTCTAGATATACTTGGACATTCTTTTTAGTGCAGAAAAGTTATGCATTCAAGGCTTTCAATAAGTATGCTAAACAAATTCAAAATGAGAAATCTATAACAATTGCCTCCATAAGAAGTGATCATGGCGGAGAATTTCAAAATGCTCTCTTTGAAGAATTTTGTGGAGAACATGGAATATCTCACAACATCTCGGAACCAAGGACTCCTCAACAAAATGGAGTGGTGGAAAGAAAGAATAGGTCTCTTGTAGAGCTTGCAAGAATGATGCTTAGCGATTCAAATCTTCCAAAATATTTTTGGGCGGATGCGGTGAGCACGACATGTTTTGTTAGCAATAGAGTTAACATAAGACCAATATTGAAGAAAAATCCATATGAACTTTTCAAAGGAAGGAAACCAAACATTGCCTTATTTCACATTTTGGGTTGCAAATGCTTTGTCCTAAACAACGACAAAGATAACCTTGGTAAGTTTGATGAAAAATCCGATAAAGGTATTTTTCTTGGCTACTCTCTTTCTAGTAAGGCATATAGAATTTATAACAAAAGAACTTTATTAATTGAAGAATCAATGCATGTATCTTTCGATGAATCTAACCCCTCAAAGAAGGATAATATTGTTTGTAATGATGATGATGATGATGATGAAATATTAGAAGTTCCTCAAGAAAATACTTCCAAAGATGTCAATAAGGATCAACCGATTCAACAAGAAGAAACATCTCAACAAGAATCAAACTTCAATGATCTACCAAAGGAGTGGAGGACTCATAGATATCATCCTATCGATAAATTCATCGGCGATATAAGTTAAGGTGTGACAACAAGATTAAATCTTAAAGATGCTTGTCTAAACATGGCATTTGTCTCTCAAATTGAACCCTCGAAAGTTGATGAAGCCTTAGGATATGACCAATGGATTATTTCTATGCAAGAAGAGTTAAATAAATTTGAAAGGAATCAAGTTTGGGAACTTGTCCCTAGGCCAAGCAACAAACACATCATTGGAACAAGATGGGTATTTAAGAACAAACTTGACAAAAATGGTATCATTGTTCGGAACAAAGCAAGATTGGTAGCACAAGGATACAATCAAGAAGAAGCAATATACTTTGAAGAAAATTTCACTCCAGTTGCAAAGTTAGAAGCTATTCGTCTTTTACTTGCCTATGCTTGTTCATTAAATTTTCAGCTTTTCCAAATGGATGTCAAAAGCGCATTCTTGAGTGGATATATCAATGAAGAAGTATATGTTAAGCAACCCCCAGGGTTCGAAGATTTCAAGAATCCATCTCATGTTTTTAATTTAAGAAAATCTCTCTATGGTTTGAAACAAGCACCAAGGGCATGGTACGATCGGCTAAGTAATTTCTTATGCGAAAAAGGCTTTGAAAAAGGTAAAGTTGACAAGACTTTGTTTATCAAGAAAATCAAAGGTGACACTTTTCTAGTTCAGGTCTATGTTCACGATATCATCTTCGGCTCGTCAAACAAATAAATGTGTGAAGAATTTTCAGCAATGATGCAAGGCGAATTTGAGATGTCCATGATGGGTAAAATGAATTATTTTCTTTGACTTCAAATCAAGCAATTAAAGGATGGAATTTTCATCAACCAATCCAAGTATTGCAAAGAATTGTTGAAAATATTTGACATGGATAATTGTAAAGCTATGACTACACCAATGGGTTCCGGTACATACGTTGATAAAGATGAATCGGGTGTCTGAATTGACATTACAAAATATCGAGGTATGATTGGCTCCTTATTATATTTGATGACAAGCATTCCTGACATAATGTTCAGTGTTTGTCTATGTGCTCGCTTTCAAGCAAATCTAAAGGAATCACATCTCATGGCGGTAAAACAAATCATGAAGTTCTCAAAGGAACAACAAATGTTGGATTATGGTACCCTAATGGTAGTGTTTACAATTTAGTTGGTTACTCTAACGCAGATTATGAAAGTTGTAAATCTGATAGAAAAAGCACAAGTGGTACTTGTCACATACTTAGAAATGTATTAGTATCATGGGTTTGCAAGAAACAAGCATGTGTTTCTCTTAGCACGGCCGAAGCAGAATATATTGTAGAGGGTAGTAGTTATGCTCAAATATTGTGGCTCAAGCAACAACTTCGTGACTACGTACTTGATCTAGGATGCATTCCTCTTTGGTGCGACAATACAAGTTCAATAAACATTACAAAGAATCCGGTCATGCACTTAAGAACTAAACACATCGACATACGACATCACTTTCTTCGTGATCATGTACTTCAAGGAGATGTTGAGGTCACATTTTTAGATACTCATAATCAACTTGCCGATATCTTCACTAAACCTTTGGCAAGAGAACCTTTTTACAAGATTCGATGAGAACTTGGCATTCTTGATGAACACGACGTATAAGGTATTTTATATCCTTTTTATGCTATCACATACTTGTCTTAACTTGGTTATATGTAAAAATTCATGATTATATGATGCCTTTAAATGATATATATGTTAAGTACTGTTAAAATTTAAGAAAACTGTGTTTTTGGTCACTTTTTGTTGATGCAAATCGATTGCACCATTGTGCAAATCGATTGCTCACTGTATGTTTTATTTTATGACCTTTCTGTTTTTAGTGCAAATTGATTGCACCATAGTGCAAATCGATTGCATGTTGTTTGTTTCAATTGTATGTTAGTTCTGTTTTGTGTGCAAATCGATTGCACCTGTACGCAAATCGATTGCACCTGTACGCAAATCGATTGCACCTGCTATAAATTGCTTTTATGACAAGCTTTTATGATGGTCAGAATTTATCTCTCTCTCATATTCCGAAGTTCACCTCCATTGTTGACAAATTAATTAAATATCATTGACTATATTAAAAACCAATCATCACTATCCACTCACAAATCCTACCCAAATTCATCTCATCAAATATCTACTTCTCATAAACTACCAAACCCTAAATTCAGAAAAAACACCTTCCTCATGGCATCCAGACAAAAACAAAAAGTGGCATCTACAGAGAAAGGAAAGAAGAAAGTTGCTTATTTTTCTGCAAGAAAATCCATTAATCTCAACTCTCAATGAAGTTCAAGAAACAAGGTTCAAAAGGGATTTTCAAAGGAAGATGGTGTCCACTCCAAAATATGGTATGCTATCATCTTTCCCTCAGGAGTTCTTTACTTTTCAGAATGATTTGACTGCATATGGATTGGAACCACTGATTTCATCATTTGGTCCATACTACCCAGATCTAGTAAGAGTGTTTTTCAGTAATTTGGCTACTTACAAAGGCAAGTTTGTTACATATGTGTTGGGCACAAGAATTTCTCTAACCCCTGAAATTCTTGGTGAGATTCTACATATCCCTCATATTGAGAGCTCTTTGTATGATCCTGAAGACGAAGCATGGGATGATTACAAGAAAAAGGATTTTTACTACAGCATTGGCAGATTGAATGAAGCTGAATTTCGTTCTAAAAGCATTCGTGGTCTAGTAGGAGTCATTCCATCTAGAGAATCTTGGAGTGCAGGTAACTTTTTATCAACGATAGGCTATTTCACTATTTCATGGTCTACATTATGTTTCCACGGGCTGGAAACCACTGCACTGTGACTGATTTGGAAATGCAACTGCTATACGCAAGGAAAAGAGGTATAAGCGTCAATTGGGCACGGCTTATAATGACTCATATGCTAAGGTTTGTTGCAAAGTCAAAATTCCTACCATATGCTTAATTTATTACTCTAATTATGGAAGAATTTGGAGTTGATTTTGCCGGTTTTGAAAGAGTTAATATGGATCTAAAATGTCACAATATCTCAATCAAAAATGTTGATTCAAGAATGGGAGTTCACTACAATTCAGAAACAAAAACAATCACATACATTTGTGAAGATATGGTTGGTGACGAAGGAAACAATCAAGAGGAAGAAGGAGGTGATGCTGCACCTCCTCCACCTACTGCTCCCTCTGGTCCAAGTGATCAAGATGTTATAGATTTTATGACTCAACAGTTTACTTCCATCAACACCAACATCGATTACCAGTGGAATGCCATCAATGACTCCACGACATCTCGGATTAATGATTTTCGCTCAGATGTGAACCAAAAATTTTCCTACCTCTACTCTTACCTTCACATACCTCAATATGACCCTAATAATCCTGTTGTACCTCCACCACAATACACAGAACCTCCATTACAACAACAATTCTCCAATCAAGGACCCTTCTTCTATAACAACCATGACATGAATCAACCTTAAAATTCTATCCAATTTTTGTTATTTCTACTGTTTTTATGTTATGTTCTTTTTACTTTATGCTATGTTTTGTTTGTTGCTTTTGAGCTTTATATGTATTTGTTATTCTACTCTTAATATGTTTAATTAGTGCATGTTTTGGTTAAGTTTTCAATGTTATCCATTTTTATTGCATCTTTCCCTTCTTTTTGATAATGTCAAAGGGGGAGAAGGATGTGGCACTTTATGCTTGTTTATTTCTTGTCTTAAACTTCTAAAGTACTCTTCAACAAGATGAACAATTTCAAGAGTTTCCAACCTTCTCAAACAAAGGATGAGTTATACATCTTAGGGGGAGAAGTCTCTTTCCGAAAATAATAAAGCTTCAAGAAAGATTGTTTGTCATCATCAAAAAGGGGGAGAATGTAATATCAAGCTTCTCAAATGATTCTCAATGCATTTTGTTTTGATGAAGAAAAACTATATTGGCAAGAAGGTAAAGATGTTGATAAAGCTAAAAGCATCAATGGATAAAAGTCTTTGGTTCAAGCTCTTGACAAATTTCATAAGGTATAATAACAATTCTTGCTATGAACTTAAGTCTTAGATGCTCAATGATCAAAAGAAGTGTTTTTATCTTGTCCAAACTTTTTCTCAAGTTTTCTAAGCAAAAAATCAATTTCACTTGGGTGCAATCGATTTGCATGTTGGTGCAATTGATTGCATGCTTCACATTTTCAAAATGTTAGCTACTGTTTCTAAGTACAATCGATTTGCATGTTTGTGCAATCGATTTCTCTCTATCAAATTTTGCTAATGTTTTAAAGTGAAATTGATTTACACACATGTGCAATCGATTGCTCACTGAAAATATTTGAATTTTTTAGTTGTTAAAACCCGTGCAATCGATTTACACAAGGGTGAAATCGATTGCATGCTGAACGTTTTTGAAAATTAGCAGCTTTGAACATACCTTTTCATAACACCATTTCATGGAAACTTTTCATTGAAACTTGGATATTATTCATGATTCATTTGCAGAAATTTATGATGTTTCAAAGAGGTGTTATAAACATATAAATACTGAATTTTCAAAATCATTTTGTACCTCTTCCAATCAATAGTTTATGAATTTTAAAATATCAAAACTCAAGCTTTCTCTTCACTTTCATACACAAAGATTTTCTGGATATTTTCATATATTGTTAAACAGAAAACTTTGAGCATTCTATAGTCATGAGTCATTGTATATTATTGTTATTGGAAGAAAAGATCAAGTCATTGATAAAATGACTCAGTGATTATTTCACTACAAACCCTATCAATCAAATATTTCTATAAACTTTCTTATTTTTCAGGATTGTTGAAAATAATTTCAAGTGGTTTTGTAATCTTGTTTTTCCAGGATTGTTGGATACAAGTAAGGTCACCTTGAGAGGATTGTTCTCATTGTTGACATAGTGAAAATCTAAGAGGATTGTTCTTGGTCTAAGAGGATTGTTCTTCGTTTAGGTAGTTCTCGTTTAAGTTTGCCAACTATAAGGATATCTCTTTCATGTTGAAAGGGGACTAGAGTACTCTCGGACTATGAGGGGAACCAGGATATATCGCTTGTGTCTCTTTATTTTTATACATTTTACTCTTTCATAAACTCACCATAAACCAGAAAAATAATATCCATCATCACTAAAACCAAAAAAAAATTAAAGTACCTAATTTACACCTCCTCTTAGGTGCACTTTGTACTTACAAGAGGCTCAAGAAATTGACTTTGTGATTAAAGTGAACTTTTTAAGAATAGAGATATGTTACTTTCTTCCAAAAATGGAATGATTAATTGGACAAAGGCTCAAACACTTGGATCATAGTTTAATCAGTTGTTTAAGCATTTAATTAAGGAGTGATATACAAGTTTGAGGCCTGCAAAGTGAAGATTATGAAGCATGGCTAAGGATTTGGTTCTTGTTCATCATAAAATCTACCTTGTAATTCAAGAATGACACCCTAACTTCATGGCTTTGATTCTCTTAGCTCAAGTATGATCTCAACGATTTCTTTGACATTTTGTAAAGCTTGTAACATCCTCTACAACCTTCATGTTTTCTATTTTTGAATAATCCAATTGGAACTTGATGAAAATTGGCCAAGAAGTTGGGATAAAAACCTGACCAAACCTGCTGAAAATTTCTCTAAGTGTTTATACAAAAATGTCATGGCTTCATGAATTTATAACTTAAAATCCAAGCACTTATAGGACTTGATCAGCAAAGCAAAGTTGTAGATATCATCAAGATCTACAACTTTCATGTTGAAAGTTTTCTTTGAATCATCTTTCATCTTGGTGAAAGAATGGCATGAAGTAATGAAATTATCATGTATAAAAACACTTAGAAAAATTTCTAAGTCTTGAAAAGTTTGACTTTTCACATTGACTTTTAACTTTATTGCTTTCTTGATGATCAAGCTTGACATTCTTGAATGTCTTGATGAATTTTGATCTTTGAAACTCAAATTTGGTCAAAAAGTCAACGTTTGACTTTTCAGTGTACCGTTGACTTTTTCA
Organism: Vicia faba; assembly: GCA_948472305.1. Taxonomy (NCBI): domain Eukaryota; kingdom Viridiplantae; phylum Streptophyta; class Magnoliopsida; order Fabales; family Fabaceae; genus Vicia; species Vicia faba. The sequence goes on from OX451741.1 coordinate 388,918,048, forward strand.
ACAGTTGACCAAATTTCATATGTCAATCCAATGATCTTGAGAAATGAATTGATATATGAAATTAGCTCAAAATGATGCATTTGAACCTTCGGGACCATGTTTCAAACCATTAGATTGTATATTAGGTCAAAGGTCAGTGATCAATCGTTCTCAGTCAAAACCCTAATTTGTGGTCTTAATGTTTCAGAGGTGATTTTGTCTGATCAATTCCTTGAGAATCCTTGAGCATTGAAGATCTTTTGTGAAATGTTTTGAGAAAAGAGAGGGAAAATTTTGGGGTACAACACCAGTTCTGAGTGATGTAGTTAAGAAAGAAGTGCAAAAGTTATTAGAAGCAGGAATCATATATCCAATATCCGACAATAAATGGGTCAGCCTGGTATATGTTGTACCAAAGAAAGGAGGTGTTACTATTGTCAGCAATGCAAAAGGTGAATCTGTAGCACAACATACTCAAAACAGATGGAGAATGTGTATTGACTATAGGAAGTTAAACAAAGCCACTCGAAAAGATCATTTTCATTTACCTTTCATTGATCAAATGCTCGAACGACAAGCTAAGCATTCCCATTTTTGCTATCTGGGTGGTTATTCGGGATTTTTCCAAATCCCTGTACACCCCAAAGATCAAGAAAAGAATACATTCACTTGTCCTTATGGTACATTTTCCTATAGATGAATTCTGTTTGAACTATGAAATGCTCCCGCAACATTCCAAAGGTGCATGATGTCAATTTTCACTGATTTTATAGATGACATCATGGAAGTATTTATGGACGATTACTCTGTCTGTGGGAAAAGCTTTGAAGGATGCTTATCGAACTTAGAAATGGTACTTGAATGATGTGTAAAAGTTAATCTCATATTAAATTGGGAAAAAAGCCATTTCATGGTCTGACAAGGAATCGTACTTGGACACATAGTATCCGACAAGGGGATTGAGGTTGACAAAGCAAAACTAGAAGTTATAGAAAATCTTCAACCTCCGAAAACCGTAAGAGAAATATGAAGTTTCTTAGGACACGTCGGTTTCTACCACGATTCATTAAGGATTTCTCTAAAATTACCAAATCGTTGACTGACCTGTTAATGAAAGACATTGAATTCAATTTCGACGACAAATGCTTAAAAGCATTCGAACAATTAAAAACAGCTCTTATCATCGCACCTATTATGCAACCACCTGATTGGAGATTACCATTCAAAATCATGTGTGACGCTAGTGACTATGCTGTAGGTGTAGTTTTAGGATAACAAAAAGATAAAAAGCTTCATGTAATCTATTACGCCATTAGAACCTTAGATCCTACACAAATGAACTACACCACAACCGAAAAGGAACTTTTGGTTATCGTCTTCACCCTAGATAAATTTTGTTCTTACCTAGTAGGAGAAAAGATAATTATCTATACTGATCATGCTGCGGTTAAATACCTATTAATCAAAAAGGATGCCAAACCAAAATTACTCAGATGGATCTTACTCCTACAAGAGTTTGATTTACAAATCAAAGACAAAAAGGCACTGAAAAAAGTAGTGGCTGATCACTTATATAGAATGGAAGGCATTAAGCCTGAACAAGTTCCTATCAACGATAATTTCCCTTACGAATAACTCATAGCCCAGTTAGAAAACAACACCATTGAACGCCCCATAACTTTTAATAATAAGACAAGTGAACCCGTGGAAGCAGTTTACACTAAGAACATATTGCCATGGTACGCTAACTTTGTTACTATTTGGCCGTTGGAGTGCTTTCGCCGGATCTAACCTATCAACAAAAGAAGAAGTTCTTCCACGATCTTAAACATTATTATTGGGATGAGCCTCTGATTTTCAAGAGAGACTCCAATGGTATTTTTCATCGATGTGTCTCTGAAGATGAAATAGAAAACATAATTTCCCATTGTCATGCTGCTTCCTATGATGGACATGCAAGCACTTCAAAGACTTGCGCTAAAATTTTACAAGTTGGCCTCTATTGGCCCAACTTATGGAAAGATGTCCACATTACAGTCATAAATTGCGACCGACGCCAACACACTGACAACATCTCCAGACACGACGAGATGCCTCAAAAGGGAATTTTAGAAGTAGAAGTCTTTAATGTGTGGGGAATTGATTTCATGGGACCTTTCCCATCCTCTTTTGGAAATAAATACATAATCGTTGTTGTAGATTATATATCATAATGGATCGAGGTCGTAGCTTCTCTAACAAATGACGCACGAGTAGTAATCAGTTTTTTGAAAATATAATTTTTCCCATATTCGGTGTGCCAAGACTTGTCATTCGTAATGGTGGTTCTCATTTCATTTCGAAAATCTTCAAAAAAACTATTAGTGAAATATGGAGTCCGACACCGTGTAGCAACACCATATCATCCCCAAACAAGTGAGCAAGTAGAAGTATCCAAGAGAGAGATTAAGCAAATATTAGAAAAAACAGTTGCCACTTCTAGGAAAGATTGGTCATCCAAATTACACGAGGCGCTATGTGCATATAATACTAATTTTATTTACTACTACAATGCCTAGGTGAAAGTGGCAAAAGGAAATCCAAGCGAAAACTAAAAAAACGTTATTGGCTCTGCATAGCAGAGTGCGCTAAGCGACCTGGAGCGCGCTTAGCGCACTACACCAGATGTAAAAAAATGACATCAGCATCTGGTGCAGCTGCTATGCAACTCCATAATCACCTACACAATCTCAATACACAAAATATTTACCTCATTCATACTTCCTCAGGCTACACATGACAAGCTTGCGGAAAAGCACAATTTTACATAACGAAACTAACGATTTAAAAGTGAATTAACAAGTTGAAAAGTGAAAATTTGATATATAAAAACTAATTCGAGTTCAACTTGTTAAAACACAAGTCAACACATAACAAAAACGAATACAAACTGTGATATGGTGGAAGAACCGACTGTTTTTACTGGTTTGCATTTTGTGTTTTTTGTTCGCAAAATATCGCGGTAAGAAAGAGTCTCCACCGACTTTTATTTCATCCAATCAGGAAAAGGAAAAAGAACAGAAAAACCTTTTTCGAGAATATTTCTGAGTACGGGGGGTAGATTATAGAAAGGGAAGGTGTTAGCACCCTTTCTATCCATGGTTTTCCATGGGCTCTTAGGTACTTGCTCATTTCTAAAATTGCTTGTGTGTGCTTGTTTTGAAAAAGTTTACTTCGTGATAACCCTTGTATCAGTCCTCAAGGATGTGACGAAGTAGTTTTGAAAATTGTTTTGAAAGGTGTTGGTGTAAAATTTATTTGTTTGAGCGAGTACTTAAAAGTCAATCTACCTACTCAAAAAAGACTGTTCGTTTTCCTTTAGACAATGTTATCCCATTATTGAAGAATAGGTAGCACCGTCGTTGAAGTTTCTAGGAACGTTCGAAGGGTCATATATGGTCACAAAAGCAATGTTAGGAGGTGTTAGTAATCATCCTAAAGCCTTAAAGATCTGTTTCTGAGGAAACATCTGAATGGGTCATTGAGATCTTTCGGGGCTAGAGGACGACCACTAACAAACCCTATACTTCATGACCGCTTAACCGATGCAACCGAAGTGGAATAAACCCTAGGAGTGAGCATGTGCGAGTGAGCTTTTTTCAGTTAATTTGTCTTTGCACATTTAGGTTATCTACCGTTTTAATTTTCAAATATTCTTGCCATACAATCCTATTAGCATACATCTAACAGTTAATAATTATGGAAATTTAAAGTGCGGTAATAAAAATCCTAACTATTACATGGCTTTCGTAGATACAGAATCATTTAACTGAAAATAAAATGTGAAAATTTAAAACCTACTTAAGTCTATTACAACCTCGAAAGAGTTACATAAATAGTAATCAAAAAGGTAATTAAAACGCGCGACGAATTAAATGCGAAGAATTAATTAAGAGACCTAAAATCTAATTAAAATATAATTTGGTTATTTTTTGGAGAAAAATTAATTATTTACAACCCTAATTTCTAATTAGTTTTAATTATGAAAAGGAATTAAATTCTAATTTAAACTAAATCAATTAATTAAAGAAAATAACTATTTTTTATGAAAAAAAGATTTTTGGGTGTTCTTTGTGATTTTTATGGTTTTTTGTAGTTAAATAAAAAAATTTAATTTGTGAAACAAATAATTAAACAAAACAAAATAAATAAAAGAAAATAAAAAAAATTAGATTGGGCCTGTTTGCTGAAGAAATTAGGGGGTTGCATTACTGAATTGCTGAGCCCAAGATGTGTTGAGCCTAAAGCCTTGTGCTGATCCAGTGAGGGCCATGCTGGAGGGTCTATCATGGATACTCAAAATTGGGGCGTAGGATCTGCATGGTAACGAATCCAAGGGGCGAGATCCAAGGGCGCGTGGTAGTCTTCAGCACATGGCATGCACTGGATCTGGGATTTTAGTTTCAGAAAATGCAAAAGGTCTGGACCTGGAATCGAACCCAGGTCCTCCCTCTCACATGCCTTCTTTCCTTGCCATCTGCGCTAGTTTGTTAGTCATATATAATCAAAAATAAATAAATATAATACAACTGAACACTTGGCCTAAAAAACGCGCGAATTTCAAATCGTCCACTCATGCACTGGCATGCCTTCATCCTCTTCCCCAGGGACTATTGCCTTAGACGAGACTTTTACCTACGGCCAAATTCGTCACTATAGGCGTTAGCAACCCACTATGGATAAGAATCATGCGTCAAACTGCTTCATGACCTCTGCCTTGATCTTCTCTGACATTTCAGGGCGCATACGACAGACCTTTTGTTTAACCGGAGGACAATCTTCTTTGGTCGGCAGCCGATGAACCACAATATCAGTGTCTAAACTTGGCATGTCTTAATATGACTAGGAAAAGATCTCAACGTAGTCGTGTAACATTTGTATCAATCGCTGTTTGATTTTAACTTCCAAATTTGCACCAATCTTGACTTCTTTTCTATCTATCTCAGTGCCCAGGTTTATCGTCTCAATTGGCTCTTCATGAGGCTGTATAGCCCTTTCTTCCTGCTGTAATAGTCTAGAAAGTTCTCCAGGCACCTCACAATCATCATCACCTTCGTCCTTGGCTTGGTTGATCGGATTTTCGAAGTCATAATCGGCAGTAGCAGAGTTGTTATCAATGGGATCCAGAGTGGATATAGATCTGCAGTATGATACGTAAGTGTGTGTAAGAGCATAGCTGTTTTGATAAAGTGAAAACAGAAAAGAAAAACAGAGAGCGTAAAATTTGTATGTAAGAAACAACCAATGCTTTATTAATGATATATGAAATGACAAATAATAGCCCTCACAAGAAAAGCCAATGTGCCTCGGGCAAGCCACAAGGCCGTAGAGTTTTAAATTGTTTATTACAAATCTTAAAAAAAAAAAGTAAGACAATTACTGCGGAATAAAAGAAACTGGTATAAAGTCCCTAGTCGTCCAGTTATTCGGTCCATCGTTGGTAGTTGGGTAGATCCAACTGTCAATGTCTGAGTCTTCCTCACCATCTTCAATGGTATTAATTCCCCGATTGCTAATACGTAGGGGAGGTCCTCCAGCCCGAGATCGTCGAACAACCCTTTGAGCTCCTGAAGTAAAGCCCAAACCAAACTTGTCAGTTTTGTGAGTAAAATCAGGGAGTTGTGTACACCCACCTTCTTCAATCACGGCTCTGGCGTCTTTGAGAGAAGCCATCTTTAGAGGAGGTTTGTTGCTGGTAGTAGCTTCAGCCGATGCCAAGATCTAGGGAACCTCTTCAAAATTCTGGCAAGAAATCTCTATGAATTCCCCGTCCATCTCTACGTACTTGAAGGAATTGAGGTGGCTCACCGTATACTCCTCCTCACCTTGCACGATGACAATCTTTCCTCTTACAAGATATTTTAGAATCTGGTGCAGTGTAGAAGTGACTGCTCCAACTTCATAGATCCAGGGATGACATAACAAACAAGAATATGACGGCCGGATGTCCATTACATAGAAGGTGGACTTAAAGGTTTGAGAGCTTACTTTGACAGGGATGTCCACCTCCCCATGCACCATTCTCTTTGACCCATCAAAATCCCTTACCACAATGTTACTAGGCTTTAGAGTCAAACCCTCACAATCCAACCGGTCCAACGCCTTCTTTGGTAGAACATTCAATGAAGAACCAGTATCTACCAATACATGAGCCATAGTGGTGCCTCTGCATTCAATCGAGACATGCAGAGCATCATTATGCTTCCTTCCCTTAGGTGTCAAGTCTGCATCTGAAAAACCCAACCCATTATCAACAGTCAGGCTGGCCACGTAATCTTTGAACTGATCAGCTGAAGTTTCCTGTGGCACATGCGCAGTCTTGAGGAATGCAATCAAATCCTTCGCATGGGCTTCGAAACACAACAACAAAGACAACATGGATATCTTTGATGGGGTCTGCCCCAGTTGCTCGACCACATTGTAGTCGCTCTTCTTAATTATTTTCAGTATTTCCTCTATCTCTTGCTTAGAGGCTTCCACAACAATTTTCCTAGGCGCCTCTGTCCGGGAAGGCTCACCTATAATTTCTTTGTCGCGGGTATCAGACAATTCACCGACAGGGGTAATAACTGGAGTAAGAACGGGAGCAGTAGTTGATGTACTAGCAGGAATAGAAGATGGAATGACAATAGGCTTGTTGACAGTCTTAGGGGAAATCTCGGGAGAGAAGAGCCTTCCACTTCGGGTAACCTTGATGGTTCCGACAATGTTATCAATATTAGGATCAACCTCTTCATCTTTCAAATCTTGTTTGATGCAATGATAGTACACATCGGCACCATAATGCCAGGGGACAGCTTTGTCCGAGACATATGGGACAGGACCAGGAACAGTGATTATCAGCGGAGCGATTCTTGGAGCAGATGTAATCCTAACAGGTCTTCTCGAGGAGACCTTGGAAGGATTGGCGGAAATGGTTATAATGGAAATTTCTTCAGATGGAACAACAGGAACCAGAGTTTTCTCGAACAAAATTTCTTTGCTGTCCATCAGGCGTTGAACACCTGACTTGAGCAAATGGCAACCAAAAGGCAGAAATGAACACATGTGGCAACCTTCACCACAACCCTAAATAAACCGGCCAACAGTAAATCCTTCTTCACAGTCATGAGAGGAGTAGAAACTTCATCCACCAAGGTCACAAACAAGTCGGTATCAACAACATTAACTCCACGACCGTGCTTAGGCATGGGAGCAGTTATGACATTGGGCTTTTTCGGAGCATCGAACTCAATTTCCTTGGCTTCAATCAGATCTTGTACCTTATTTCTTAGAGCCCAGCAGTCATTGGTATCATGGCCAGGACTCTCAGAATGATAGGCACACCAAGCATTTGGATTATATCAGGGAGATGTGGTATTCGGATTCTTGGGAGCCTCTTTCAAGGTCGCCAAGTTGGATCTCAGCAGATGAGGTAGAACTTCAACAACGTCATATTGATTCCAGTAAACTGCCGATGTGGTCTTTCCACCATTTGTTGATTGTTGCATTGTGGAGCAGTCGTAGGCCTAGGTATCATTACATCACTTATTGTCTGACAATGTTCAGCTCTGTTTTGGCCCCTCGAGCTATAGATGGCACTGGCTTCCTTCTTTCCAGCAAAAGGCTTCTTTATCGAACTCGAATAGACATCCTTCTGTATCTTGCCGCTCCGAATCCCAGCTTCTACTCTCTCTCCAGTCAAAATCAGCTCGGTGAAACCAGCTGACGAGTTGCCGATCAAATGATTAAATAATGGACCAGATAGCATCCCCAGAAACATATCGACCAACTCCCTATCAGACAACGGGGGTTGGACTCTTCCAGCCAAGTCTCTCCACTTCTGGGCATAGTCTTTAAAGCCTTCACTTTCCCCCATGGTCATACTCTGGAGTTGAGTACGAGTAGGAGCAAGGTCGGGGTTGTATTAGTACTGCTTATAAAAATCAGCAGCCAGATCTTCCCAATTTCAGACATTGGCTCTCTCCAGTTGGTAGAACCATTCAAGCTGAGTCCCTGACAAACTATCTTGAAAGAAATGAACCCACAAATTTCTATCAGCGGTATGGGGCTGGATCTTTCTGACGTAAGAGCCGAGATGGTGTTTTGGGCAGGACACCCCATCATACTTTGCAAAAATTGGAGCTTTGAACTTCTGCGGGATGACCACTCCCGACACCAATCCCAATTCTTTGAAATCCAGCCCAGGTATCCTCTGGATTTCCATAGCACTCAAGCGATCTTCCAACTGTTTCTATCTATCCTCAGTGGGAGGATATTGCTCATCATTGTAGTCGGTATCATTGTCAGAAACTTCAGGACTGGGGTCCTTCTCCCTTGCCTCCTCTTCTTGATTCTCCCCTTCCTTGTATGAAGAGGTCAGATCAACTTATTGCTTCAACGACCCTCTAAACATTCTGCCCATATTCAGAATACCGGCAAACTTCTTCTTTTTATTTTTCTCTTTCAAGATGAGGGCTTTCAGATCCTCCTACCCCTTTTCCAGATTTATGAACATCTGCTGGAACTGGGCGTTTTGCGCCTGAAGATCCTTGATGCTTTGTTCAGAAGACATTTCTGCTGAAATAAACAGCGAAGAAGATGAGAAACCAGTAATGGTACCTGTACATGCAATTCTATGAATGGGATGCGTATCCAATGATTTCAAAGACTTTGGGAAATTTAAATTTGCGAACCAAAATGAAACAAAGATTTTATTAGTTGAATTCAAAGTCCAAATGCCTTTAGGCGTTACAATTAAAAATAAATCTAAAACTAGAAAAAATAAAAATTCCCATGGATGCTTCCTCTTTGTGTTGAGATAGACATTGAGTCCTATTTCCTCATGGAGCTGCTTTGTGAGCTCTAAGACCTTCCCCTCCTGGGCATATAACTGATCCATGTAGGTATCCCGCTCTTTCTTCAACTGAATCCAAGACCTTTGTAGTTCTCCAAGATTAGCGGGTATATCAGGATGGAGAATTGTGTAAGGAATACCCCCCTTCAGTAGTGGGTTCCAACAATCACTGGTAGGACGGCCATATAGGGCATCATAAGTTTCTGGGCGCGAGCTCGTACCCATTGGAGATAAGGTTCCATAGGGATGGAAGCCTTTGTCCCTACAGCCTTGGCGCCAGATCTATTTACCATGCTCCAAGCTCGTATGAACCTATGGCGATACCATTGAACATCATCCTCATAGTTGAATACAACGCCCTCGATAAGTAACCCATGGGGACCATCCCTTCGAGCGTAACCTAATTATCGCATAGCTAAACAAGGATTATAGGTTATGCCCCCTCTGATGCCAAGTAATGGGACATTAGGGTACTCCCCACAGCGGTCGATAATAGAAGTGTTTTCCATAACTCAGGAACACCAGATAACATTCGTGTGAGCGAGTGACATTATCCTTTGAGACCAACCCAAACCTTCTTCATTCTTCAGTATAGACTTAGGGAGATGAGAAATAAACCACCTCGACAACAATGGCATACAGCGAATAAGAACCCCTCTTTTTTCATGGTACGAGTATGGAGAGCGTGCAAAATATCTCCGAGCAAGGTAGGCACGGGGTTGCAAGAGAGGAAGATCTTGATAGCATTCACATCTATGAATAAGTTTGGATTAGGTAATAGTACTAACCCATAGATTATAAGGGCCAAGACCTCTTCAAAAGCTTGAAAATCCATATCATCTGAAATAGCTGGGCCTTGTCTATTAGGAACTTGGCTAGAAAACCCTTGACTCCGCTTCTTGTCTCCCAATTTGATACCACGTCGACTCGTTTCAGATGCAAGGCTGAGGCAATTACTTCTGGCTTAGGAACTTCTTCCAGACTTGTGAAAGGAAATTGTTCAAGAATGGGTATATCCAATAACTGAGAAAACTCTTCCATGGTATGCACCAACTAATAGTCTGGAAAGGTGAAGCAGTGGTGCTTGGGATCAAAGAACTGAAAGAGTACACTCATCATCTTCTCATTAAATTTTGAAGTGACCAGGTTGAGAAGTCGACCATGTCTCTTAGTGAAAGTATATGTTTCAGGAACCCTTGATACTAGTTCTTTGAGTTGGGAAGGTATTTTCACAAAGCTGATTCAGATAGTGTTTCTACGAGCAGAAGCCATGATCTGAAAAACAAAACAAAGATAAATTTCCTTGGTCCTTGAAATGGTTAGTGTAATAAGAATGGATGCTATGTTATGATGCATGATGTCATGATAAACCATATGTATAGAAAACACAGACAAATCACACCAAGTCCTTAGGTTTAAGGCCTGCATGAGGTTAAAGGTCATATCCTCTTGAAGTTTAGTTGGTTTCCAACTTGTCTTAAAAGGTAACCAGGTTCTAAGGGATCTCAATATCACTGACCATCCTTTATCAGGCATTGTCTCAGCTCAAGCAATCTTTTCTTGCGGCCGAAATATCCCGAAAGTCTAATCTCAATGAGTGTAGCATAGAGTATCAACCAATCCTCAGCTCTACATCGAGGCCAGCTATCTCACTACTTTCTAATTGCCAAGTTTGTTCAACTAAGGTTCTAAGGTCCGTTAGTGCTTCACGACACCACGTGGTGGCCCCGTATTCTCCTCGTTTCCCCATGAAGGATACTGGTACCAACCAAAGTGCCACACCAACACAGCCATCACTTAAACCATATCGGTCTATGTCATACAGTCTCCCCAATGTATTATTGTTTACCTAATAAGTTCCCCCAGATCCGGGTGTAGGATCTATAGTAACCCAAGCAATAACCCTTTAATAATAAAGCAAACAAACAAGAAAGTAATTTTTGAAATGACCTAGATCCTAAGGTAAACCCCACTTTTAATCAATCCCCAGCAGAGTCACCAGTTCTGTGATACGGTGGCAGAACCGACAGTTTTTACTAGTTTGCGTTTTGTGTTTTGTGTTTGCAAAATATCGCGGTAAGCAAGAGTCGCCACCGACTTTAATTTCATCCAATCAGGAAAAGGAAAAAGAACAGAAAAAACCTTTTTCGAGAATATTTCTGAGTACGAGGGGTAGATTATAGAAAGGGAAGGTGTTAGCACCCTTTCTATCCATGCTTTTCCATGGGCTCTTAGGTACTTGCTCATTTCTAAAATTGCTTGTGTGTGCTTGTTTTGAAAAAGTTTACTTCGTGATAACCCTTGTATCAGTCCTCAAGGATGTGACGAAGTGGTTTTGAAAATTGTTTTGAAAGGTGTTGGTGAAAGATTTATTCGTTTGAGCAAGTACTTAAAAGTTAATTTACCTACTCGAAAAAAACTGTTTGTTTTCCTTTAGAAAGCGCTATCCCATTATTAAGGAATATGTAGCACCGTCGTTGGAGTTTTTAGGGACGTTCGAAGGGACATATATGGTCACAAAAGCAATGTTACGAGGTGTTAGTAATCATCCTAAAGCCTTAAAGATCTGTTTCCGAGGAAACATCCGAATGGGTCATTTGAGATCTTTCAGGGCTAGAGGACGACCACTAACAAACCCTATAATTCATGACCGCTTAACCGATGGCAACCGAAGTGGAGTAAACCCTAGGAGTGAGCATGTGCGAGTGAAATTTTTTCAGTTAATTTGTCTAACTATTGCATGGCTTTCGCAGATACAGAATCATTTAACTGAAAATAAAATGCGGAAATTTAAAACCTACTTAAGTCTATTACAACTACGAAACAGTTACATAAATAATAATCAAAAAGGAAGTTAAAACGTGATGAATTAAATGCGAAGAATTAATTAAGAGACCTAAAATCTAATTAAAAAATAATTTGGTTATTTTTTGGAGAAAAATTAATTATTTACAACCCTAATTTCTAATTAGTTTTAATTATGAAAAGGAATTAAATTAACCTAATTTAAACTAAATTAATTAATTAAAGAAAATAACTATTTTTTATGAAAAAAAGATTTTTGGGTGTTTTTTGTGATTTTTATGGTTTTTTGTAGTTAAATAAAAAAAATTAATTTGTGAAACAAATAATTAAACAAAACAAAATAAATAAAAGAAAATAAAAAAAATTAGATTGGGCTTGTTTGCTGAAGAAATTAAGGGGTGTGTTACTTAATTGTTGAGCCTAAGATGTGTTGAGCCCAAAGGCTTGCGCTGATTCAGTGAGGGCCATGCTGGAGGTTCTATCGTGGATACTCAAAATTGGGGCATAGGATCTGCATGGGAACGAATCCAAGGGGCGAGATCCAAGGGCACGTGGTAGTCTTTAGCACATGGCATGCACTGGATCTGGGATCTTAGTTTCAGAAAATGCAAAAGGTCTGGACCTGGGATCGAACCCAGGTCCTCCCTCTCACATGCCTTCTTTCCTTGCCATCTGCGCTAGGTTGTTAGTCATATATATAATCAAACAAAATAAATATAATACAAACTGAACACTTGGCCTAAAAAAACGCACGAATTTTAAATCGTCCACTCATGCACTGACACACCTTCATCCTCTTCCCCAGGGACTGTTTCCTTAGAGGGGACTTTTACCTACGGCCAAATTCGTCACTATAGGCTATAGTAGCGGTCTTTAAGCGTGGCTACAAACCTGCAAATTTCCAAAATCTACCACAAGCAATATAAATCAGTTCCAAGTATACAGATTAACTCGTTTTGATCTCGTGAGTATGATGGCATCCTTCTTTTTGCCTAATTGTACCTGTATTAAGAAACCCTAAAATACAACCTCAAACCCTAGCAATGGAAACTATCAATATATGCGCTCAAACATCAATTAAACCAATCAAATACGTTGCAAACATGATAACAAACACATACATACCATTAAAACATGTTTATGATGCAAGAATCATGGTAATCAAATTTTGAAAGAGAAGCAAACTGTGACAGTCGTGTAGCATGTTTTTGGGCTTGTGGAGGCTTGGCGATGCTTGCAGTCGCTTCAAAGGATGTCCAGGAGTTGGTTGGTGCTTTGAATCTCCTTGTATCATCCTCTAAATTGAAAACCGATTCACACTTTTTCTTCAAAAATTTTGAGTTTTCTTGATGACTTTCACGACCTCAATCCTTGTCCTCTTGCCTTAGCTATGTTCTGTATATGTAATGGAATACATTAGGTCAACAAAAATGAGCTAAATCTTGGTCCATTATGAAGATTTAATTTGGTCTTTATCCTTGTATGATATCTTTCTATATCAAGCCAAATCATGCAAATTTTGGTTCAATTTGTTTTGCATGTTTATGATACGATTTGTCAGCCTAATTGGATTTGATTCCACCCAAAATCTGATCACAAAACAAATCTTTGATATTTTTTGCTATTTATTTGATTTAATTTGACTTTTAAATTATAAAAATCAAAATAAAATAAATAAACAAAGAAAAAGATGTGTGGGTTCTGATTTGGATCTTGGACCATGTTATAAGTGAGGTGCAAGCATAAAAAGTTAGGCCCATTTGGCAAAAAATGCATTTTGGAGCACATTTGAGTTTTGGCAATTTTACAAAAAAGGTCAACTTTGACAAGGCATATCTCTTCCAATTTTAACCCTAGAGAGGTGTTCTTGGACTTTTTAGAAAGCTTAGGATGTCCCCTAAGCAACCCGTTTGGTCGCATATCAATTGGGTCTTCCATGTTCATGTAAGAAGCTTTGACCCAAAAAGTGTTTTTGTTGACTCTTCAAAAGGACCTATAATGTGGAAATTCATATGTTTTTGTGAGTGCATATTTTGAACTTGAGGGATGAAGATGAATTGTAGGGAATTGCATCCTCTTCAAAATGAGCATTGGATGAAAAATTTATGATAAAGTATGAGGAAGTTATGCTTGGTCAAAGTTTGGTTGACTTTTCCTAAGAAACCCTAATTTAGCAACTTTTGGGTTTTGATGAATTTGGGGCATTCCTTGAGGAATCATGATCAACCCTTGATCAAATAATGGATATAACTTCAAAATGTTGATGTTGACCAAAAATATTGAAGTTTGACTGTATGTGGGCCACAGTTGACTTTTGACCTAATACAGTCGATTCTCAAGCATCTGAGCAGTTGACTGAGCAAACTTCTTGTGCAATGCTTAAAATTTGACATGGATGGTCTTGAGAACATATTAGAACCATGTAGAGCATATGAAGTCTTTGGAGTTCACTCATCTTGATGAAAATGGAAACCCTAATTTGAGGTACATTGCCTTAGGAGAGAGTTTGTCTAGTCAACTCTTGGGCAAACTTGAGAAAATTGAGGATCTCTAGGAGTATGCATTGAGTAAAATGAGAGGGAAAATTTTGTGGTACAACACAGAAGACAATTGTGCTCGCCGGTGTCAACGATCTCTCAGAGCAACACAAACAACACAAAGGCATTAAGCTCTGATACCCAAGTAAATGTTAGATCTAAATCTATCTCTAGAGTTTAGAAACTAACAGATAATCATCCTAGATAAGAATCTAAGTAGTATATGTCTATAACAACTCAAATCCCCAACAAAAAAATAAGGATTCAGGACAACAATCCACAAAGATTTGTAAAGAAAGTTTAATATAACGCCAAGGGAGAGAAATGAACCGTAGATCTAACGGTTTGTCAGTGCCGATCAAGGAGTAATCCACCCTGGATCATCCGTATGCAAGCTCTATAGTTGTTATCTAAGATAATCCTAACAAAATGACAGGTTGATGGATTTCGGAGTAAAAAGTTCCCCAAAACCATAACCTAAAAATGACTGAAAATGAAGTTATAAAATAAATTTCAGCAGATTGCGCTAAGCAGCCTCAATGCGCTAAGCGCGCTGCGCGATATTTACACACTAAACCGACCTAAACCGCGCTAATCTAGCTATCCACGCTAAGTGGGCTTCAAAACTTTGGTTCTGCCAAAACAAAAAAACGCAAGCAGCGCGCTACAAAATGCGCTAAGTAGCACTCGCGCTTAGCGGCCTTCTGCATGCTAAGTGGGTTCTCCCGGACAACAAGTCCTAAAACTGATATTTTATTCCAAAAACATGCATCCGGAGCCGTGCCTTCGACACTTTATTCCTCAATGCTCTAAAATGCAATAAATACCTACAAAATGAATGGAAAAACATCAAACGGTACACTATGTACACAAAAATACAAATAAACACAAACTAAACGTATTTACACAAAAATCGGGTTTATTAAATGATATTTAAAACAAAAAGTCGATAAGTGCAACAAAAAGTATATTAAAAAATAACTACAATTTACACTTATCAAACTCTCCCCAACTTAAAATTGTTTGTCCCTAAACAAGAAACAAACAACTCGAAGAACCAAAAGTAATTAACCAAAAAATTACGAATCGACAAGTTTTGAAAACGAAAACACATGCAATGGCTCAAATGAAAAACGGCACACACGAAGAAACATATTTACCACTAAACTACAACGATAACATAAACATGAAAAGAATTATAAATACAAAGAATATGCCAAATATTCGAAAATAGTACTAGTTCACAAGTGAATCACACCTAGCAAACATAATTATTCGTAGACGAAAAACACCCAAAAATGGGGTATTTTTATTAATCCAATAATCTTGCAAACAATAGACTAAATTATGCATTCATCTAAAAAATTACATTGAAAATATAAAAGCAAGAATATCAGGGGATTTTCAAGGTTGTAATGTGGTTTGGTTAACAAACAAGGGATAATTCATAAGGCTAATCGAAACAAAAACTTGCCTAAACATAAGAGAGTGATCAATTCACCAAAGATTCAAACACAAAATTCCAATTAAATTTCTTCTAAGTCCCAAATTTCACACCAAAGCACCATACTTATTAGCATAATTATTCAAACTCTTTTTGTTTTTATTTTTCAAAGATTTTCTAATATTTTTATTTGTTTTTCAATCATTTTTCTCCCTAACTTAAATTCAACCATATCATAATGTGAATAGTCCGTACTTTCTAAAGCAAGGTAAAAATTCAAACCAAAATAATGGTTGAGGGTTCAAGAAAATAACGAATCAACATCCATGCAAAAATGGAAACTAAACACTCATAGACAAGCATTTAGAAAAAACAACATGGGTATCGACAAAAATCTCAAAGGGGTTACTAATGATCACACACTCACAAGGTGAATTGACTATTTGGCTAGGGGTAGTTGTGATCCAAATGGAACCAAAAAAATGTCTTAATCATGTTCAAGCTTTCATACCATCAACACAAACAAAATATTAAACATAATAAAATCCAGTTAAAACAAGAATTGTGGTCTCTAGCATATGTGAATAATGGAAAGCAACCTCACAAAAAGGGTAGGAACTAAAGCGATTCACAAACGAACAAGTATACAAAAGAATGAATGGCATAAAATTTGTAAATAGTCAAAGTATCATGATTATGCTAAAGTATAGAAAGAGATAAACACATTCCTCGAACGCATACAAAATTTTAACAAGATCATTACCACACATTTGCAAGTCGAAACGATTAAATTTGACAAATCGCCTCAATATCCTCAAGTTATTCACAACAAGCTCAAAGACAAATACAAAAGAATTAGAAAAATAATACTAATTTTATTTACTACTACAAATCCTTGGTGAAAGTTGGAAAAAAGAAAGCCAAGCAAAAACTATAAAAAAACTTCATTGGCTCTGCACAGCAGAGCGCGCTAAGCGGCTCGGAGTGTGCTACACCAGATGCAGAAAAATGACAGCAGCATCTGGTGTAACTAATATGCAACTCCACAATCACCTAAATAACCTCAATACACAAAATATTTACAACATTCAAACTTCCTCAAGCTACACATGACAAGCTTGTGGAAAAACACTTGTTTACTAACAAAACAAACGATTTGAAAGTGAATTAACAAGTTGAAAAGTGAGAATTTGAAATTGAAAAACTAATCCGAGTTTAACTTGTTAAAACAAAAGTCAACACATAAAAAAAGGAATATAAAAAAACATGCTTGTTTTATGTCGTAAGCTCGACTCCTTTATTGTGCGAGTTAGTAACCTCCTCTCCTCATGCCATGTTATTGTCACACTGCGCAAACCTAAAGAAAGTGTGCTAACATCCACACAACAAACGTTATGATAACGAGGCAATTTACAATAATACGTGAAAATAAAGAAAAACACATATATGCACAAGTATCATATACAAGTTAATGTAAAAATTTTATACAACATATACATTAATTACAAAACTCAAAAAGTAAGAAATTATCGCAATGCAAAAAAATAGAACCAATCCCCGACAACAACGCCATTTTGTTGCTGTGGTAAAGCGGAAAGTAAAAAGTAAGTTATTAATTTACCGGGTGATATTTAGGTTATATTGTATCGTGTCCACAGAGATTGGTTATTGATTTTTCGTTCGACAAATTTCTTGTTAATGAGTTTAGGGATATATGGGTTGAAAGTAAAGAAAATGTTATTAACAGAAAATAAATGTAAAAAAAGAAAAAAAAAGGGATTAACTTATCAAGAATTAATGTATACCTCTTCTCACAGACTTAAACCTATCGACCTGTTATACTAAACCTAACAACACTCATTAATGTCATTACGTATCACTCAAAACCTAAGTCATTTCTAACCCAAAACGAGAGACCAACTATATCGCTAAGGAAATGATCTATTTATCTCCTCAACAACACAAAAGACAACTGTGCTCGCCTGTGTGACAATCTCTCAGGGTGACACAAACAACAAAGGCATTAAGCTCTGATACCCAAGTAGATGTCAGCTCTAAATCTATCTATAGAGTTTAGAAACTAACAGACAATCATCCTAGATAAGAATCTAAGCAGTATATGTCTATAACAACTCAAATACCCAACAAAAAATAAGGATCTAGAACAACAATCCATAAAGATTTGTAAAGCAAGTTTAATATAACGCCAAGGGCGTCAAATATACACGAGTTCAAAGAAAATATACATACAAACCCAACCAAAGAGAAATACACAAAGAGGAAGAGAAAAGAACCGCAGATCTACCGGTTTGTCAATGCCGATCGAAGAGTAATCCACCCTGGATCATCCATATACAAACTCCATAGTTGTTATCTAAGCTAATAGGAAACAAAATTACAGGTTGATGGAGTTGGTATTAAAAAGTTCCCCAAAACCATAACCTAAAAATGATTGAAAATGAAGTTATAAAACCAATCTCAGCAGACCGCGCTAAGCGACCTCAGCGTGCTAAGTGGACTGCACGATATTTACACACTAAACCAACCAAAATCACGCTAAGCGCGCTATTCGCGCTAAGCAGGCTTTAAAACTTTAGTTCTGCCAAAACAGTAAAATGCAAGCAGCTCGCTACAAAATGTGTTGAGTGCCACTCGCGCTTAACAACCTTTTGTGTGCTAAGTGGGCTCTCTTGGACAGCAAGTCCCAAAACTGATCTTTTATTCCAAAAAAGTGCATCCGAAGCCCCGCCTTCGACACTTTATTCTTAAATGCTCCAAAATGCAATAAATACCTACAAAATGAATGGAAAAACATCAAACGGTACACTATATACACAAAGACACAAATAAGCACAAACTAAACGTATTTACACAAAAATCGGGTTTATTAAATGATATTTAAAATAAAAAGTCGATAAGTGAAACAAAAAGTATTTAAAAAAATAACTACAATTTTCACTTATCAAACATTAACCACTACTAACTTAATTCTAATTGTCAACTTACTTACAAGCTAACTTAATTTTTAGCTAACCATACTAACTAACGATGCAAGAAGTTGACACCATGGACATAGATTTCAGAGGAACAGCCCAGAGGAGGCGTTTTGAGGAACTGGCTACGAGAGAAATGGCACTAACTTTCTACCCTGATGGCCCTACCATGTCCACTTTAGGTATTAGAGATAATGTAATGTTTTTGCTAAACCAGGTAGGTTGGGATGCTTCTCCTTTGAGAAGAAAATTTAGTTCTTATAGAAAGCTGACCTGAGAGATCCTAAGCTCACTCATCTTTTTGCCTTACCATGGTTTAGGATTTAATCAAGGACTAACCACCTTTAGAATGTTCAATATTGAATACTGGTATAATAACCGTGAACTTACTAACCTGTTATGATTTCCTATCGGCCCACATGTTTTTACCTGTACCCAAGAAGACCTTCTTATGGACCGTGAACTTGGATACTTTTGGGATAGTATATCCGGAGATAACAACCTCGAGACTGATAACATGCTATCTGAAAGTATTCATAACCCTGTTATCTGCTACTTCCATTAGTTCCTTGCTCATACCTTTTCGGAAAACCGCAAAACATTACTTATGTGTCCATAGAGGAGTTCTTCATCATGTACTGTGCCTCCAGAAACTGCCCCGTTAATACTGCTACCTATATGATAGATAACCTTGACTGTATTGCTCAAAATGACATGAAACTATCTTGGTGGAAGGTCTAGTGACCATGATAGAAAATGCTATCGGAATGCAACAACCACTCCTAGGACTCCACCCTCTAGGTAAATTCCAACCAATGGATATACAGTTTTGTTTCAACACTGACATAATTACAAACCTTGGCCCTAGTGAATTTGAACTTCTCATCAACAACCAGGTTATGCAACTATTCACCTTACCAAATCCAAGAACATGTATTCATAACCAAAACAACTGGATTTTTGATTTGGAAGTACAACCAACTTTACCTCCCGCTTCTCCCAAAACACCTCAAATCTACGACCACAATGATGTTTTTCTATCTGACCCCGAAACAGATCCCGAAATGCCACATTTCTATCACCATTTTCCACCCATAGAGAAACCTACCCCTTCACGTGCTTCTATTGTGCCAGTTGCCCCTGCACCTCCCTCTGCTTATCAAGAAACTGCCTTACTTGTTATGCAAACTGAGTTAAACTGCTTGAGGAAAGAAGTTACTAAATTGCGCATCGAGTTTTATGGTTTTATGGACTTAGTGACAAAGCAGGTAGACCATATTTTCCAGTATATCTACTCCTCTTCTCTCAATACTAACAGTAGTGGCTGGCATTGCTTGACATTCTTCATTTCTAGATTTTATTATTTTTCTGTTTACATTATGCTTACTTTCTGTTTTTACATCTCAGACTATTGTTTAGAAAAATTCAAAGTTTTTTGATTATATTAAAATGTTTGGTACCTTATTTGATATTTACATTTATGCTATGCTTTATTGTTACATTATTACTCTATTTCATACAGATATAAAATATCTGTGTGCCTGGATGTATCACTCTGTCGCGTTTATTATTAACAGTTTTGGAAACTATGCATTTTTGTATTGTGCCATTTGCCACACATTTTGTGACGATTGCCAGACCATTATGAAGTGTGCCACTCGGCACACATTCTTTACCCCTCGGAGGCAGAACAAAAACCTGCGCGTGTATTTGTTTCAAACAGATACCAAATTCGTTCTTTTCTGTCAACCACTTCAACTATCATTAAACTCCATTAAAACCCTTTCTCCATATTCCTCAACCCTGACCGTCCCACACCCTCTATTTCCATAATTATCATTAAACACCATTAAAATCCAATCCTTGCATTCTATATTGTTCTGTTATTTAAGAACTTGAGAAACAAAAAATATAAACCACAACCTTTTGTCATCTTCGTAACCAAAACTTTCCACCTTCCTTGCATCTAATTATGTCTCAAAGAGTTCAACACCCAAGAGGAGAGCTTGACCTTTCTAAAATCGTATTCAGAAACGGCAAAGATGGGGTACATCAAGAAGCTCAGTATCAGAAGTTTTATCAATGTTCGGTTACCTCTAAAAGGTATGTTGATGTTAACTGTCTATGTGAGTTGGGATTGTTAGACAGTGTGCAATGGCTACTTCATAATTCTGACCTATCCTATGTTTGCACACTAAACCACCCAACTTATGAATCTTTGACCATAAAATTTTTGAGCTCCTTCTCCTACAACACTCCAGCAGATGACATGTACCTCACCGTCACTGCAAACTTTAGATTGTTTAACGATAAATATTCTATGAATCAAGAGGCTCTGAGTGATTTTGTTATGTGTTCCTCATGTAGGAGAAGTGTACTACCGAATCCCTCCAGAAGTAGATTGGACATCAGTAACATTTGTTCTATGGAAAGCTTTAACTGGTCAGCAACCTTCAAGTTGGGAGGGTCTTTTTGATTCATCTATCCATAATCCTTCCATCTGTTACTTTCATCGCATCCTTTCCAACACCATTTTTGGGAGGGCAAACAACAACAAAGTTAATTCCAAAGAATTGTTTTTCCTGCACTGCATCTTCACGCCTAGTTAGAAGATCAATTCTAGTGCATTCCTCTTGGCACATATCTAGTTTGTCTGTGCAAGAGCTACTACCCCTTTCTGTATTGAAGGATTAGTCACCTCTATAGCACTTGCTTTGAACTTGGGGGACAAACTAGTGAATGATGGAAGATACAATCTTATGGTGTGGAATAAAGTTGTTCCAAGTATTATTTTGCAAAATCCACAGTTTACTAGTGTAACAGATATGGATAAGTGGTGTTATGATCTAAGTGCTCCTGCTCCTGGTGAAAATATCCAAAATGATCAAGGTGGCCTGAGAAATGCTGAGCCCGATGAAATGGATCAAGTGCTAGAGCAAGACACTCCACAACATGACACCCGCCCACATACTGCACAAGTTCCAACCGAGAATCTTGCAGGTTTATCATCCAGGCACCAGCCTTGAAGAAGAAACCAGGGGCAGCCAGCTACTCTTGATGACATTTATGTTGAAATGATGCGCCATAATGAAGCTGAAGCTCAACACTATCAAAGGATGGAAGAAAAACATAACGAGATGATGCAAGAAGTCTGACAACTTAAGAGAGATCAACACGACAACGCCTATTGGCATGACCATAGTATGTCAGAGCATACCGAAGAGATGCAAGCATTGACTTAACAATTTGACAGCTTGCATTATTTTGTTACTTATGTCGGACTACAGGGATATGGTGTAGTGCCTTTCCAAGGCAGAGATGATGCACGTGGACGAGCTCGAGCACGGGCAGATTACAAAGCGCGTGGCCGAGGCAAAGAGTAGTCATTCATCTCATTTTTCTTCCTTCCTTTCTCACCTTACTTCGTTGCATTAGGGACAATGCTCATTCTAAGTTAGGGGGAGGAAGCTTTACCGCTTTATTTATCTTTCATTTTCTGTTTTCTAAGTAGATTTACATTATTCGCAAATTTACCTTAAATAAAACAATTTATGTAATGTCAAGTCTTTATATGCAGATTTTCATTTATTATTTAACTCCCTCACTTTCTTGAGCCATAACAAAAAAATTTCACTTGACATATTCGAAGAGTATATAGGTTGATTACTCTTAAGATATGTTAGAAACCACGAGTAAGATTTTAAAAAAATTGATAACGTTTTAACACTCTAAAACCCCCGCTTACACGAGACCGATTTAAGTACCTATTATACCAAAACCTCAATCTTTAAAGTAGCCCTGAGTAGTTTATATAAGCAGTCAGCACCATCCTAAAAACAAACCACGTAGAGAGCCGATGAATATAAGTGAATGGTCTTAAATCATTTTTCCAAAAACATCTTGTAATGATGAATTGAAAATAGGGAATGTGCTAATTAAGTTAGGTGACCCTCACCCAGTTACTTAATCCAACAGTTGCGGAACCTACAAAATATGTTATAACTACCCGATGTAAGTTGGTTCATAGGTTTCTGGTGTTGAACTTGGTAGGGAGGACTACAGTTCGATCCCCTGCATCTTGCAATTGGATTTATAAAAGGGTTACCAAATTAATGTACCGGAACCCCGTGCTTAAAATGACCATTACTAACCGGATACTCTACTATGTGCGCTCAATAATATAAAGGGATTAATGGGATTGCACTCGAACAAAACGGGTGAAACAAAGAAAAAAGAATTAGGTTGAGCTAAAATAGCATGACTGGAACTAGTCAGCATAAAGAGGGGTTGTCTAGTGTTATTACTATGTTTTTGGTGTTGATATTGAGCTTGTATTATTCTAATGAAAAAACCACGCGACTATGTATGAATTGATTTGTGTTATATAATTACTTTTAACCAATGCTTAAAATATTACCATACTGATTATTTGCTTGAGGACAAACAAAGGTTCAAGTGTAGGGGTGTTTGATAACGCAAAAATACATAGCATATTCGACCCGATTTGCATAAATAAAGTTACCGTTTTATCTCAATCATGTTGCATTATGTTTGCATTTCAAATTTGTTTCAAGTAATTATCTCATCCAAGGCCTACATGAGAGAAGGAGAAGAAACGGAAAAGAAACTGACTGAAAATCAGAAAACAGCAGAAAATATTCATATTAGAAGGTTGTGACGGTCGTCACACCTTCCCTAATGCTCGACACAAGTTAAACATGTGTGCCCCTCGGCACACAAGCCATGACGATCGACACAAGATAGAAATATGTGTGCCTCGCGGAACACAATGCCTGCCACTCGGCATAGCCTATTTTTCTGTTTGACGTACGAAGTTTTCTCCATGATTCTCCATGTTGCCAATACCAACGATTCCTGCATTATTTCATCTTAGTCTTTCTCCACGCACAGAATTTTCTGAGGCCATGAAGTCACTACTCCTAGATTCTCTCTCAAGAAGTTTGTTACACAAAAATCACTATAAGAGAAGGAAATTTTGACAACATAGTTCGAATTCTTCTTCTCGTTTTCGCTCTCCTTTTTGTTACCCTATTTCGCATTTTCGCTTTTTCACGCTGTTATTCCAATTTCAATTGTTCAGAACATTTGTTTTACAATTTTAAGCAGATAATTTCCTACCTAATATAACAATAGTTTTCCATACCGGGGAGCTATTGCACCATAGATTATATTCACAACCTTCAGAATTTGTTTTAGTTTTTATTCTTCCTACATTCAAGTTATTTATTTTTTTCAAAGCAAATTCTGTTGGCATATTGTGGAGGATTGTTTTTTGGTACTAGAAGCTTGTCATTAATTCCAGTTATTTAATTCTAGGTTCTTATTTGCATTTATATTAGCTATTTTATATTTAGTAATCATGTTTATGTTAAGGTTTGCTTACTGTTATTTTATGTTGGTACGTAATAACATGTTTGGCTAACTTCCCTGATCCCGATATGCAAGGTCAAAAACCGAAGGACTTCGGTAATAATTTGGCATAAACCCAGTTCTAATGTGGACAAATTTGTTGACATTAATGCCATCAAGATCTTCATGATTGGAAACCTAGTTCCTACATTGTTGGGTGATACTTATTACTTTATTCATCTTCGTGATTCTTATCATGGGGGAATGATTAGCTGTTGCACGCCTCTGTTGTACCGGTGGTTTACTTCTCATTTGCCTCAGTCTGATGCCTTCTGAGATGTTAGGAAGGAACCCCATTGAGCTCCTAAAATCATGGCACTTACTCACTATATTGTTTGGTATCATCAGGCTTATCATGATGTAGAGATTTTTGACAATTGTGGTAGTTTCCCCAATGTACCTCTTCTTAGTACAAAGGGAGGAATTAACTACAACCCTATTCTTGCACGACGATAGCTTCGATATCCGATGAGGGGTAAACTAAATAGTATTCATTTGAGTAGTTTCTTCCTGAAAGAGGGAGAAGACCATAAGGAAGCTAGGGAGAAGATTGTGAAGGCTTGGAGTCACATTCACAGGAAGATTAGGAAGGACATGGGATCTAGGGGTTGTTTCTTTGGAGCCTTATCTTCAATGGGTACAAGCTAGAGCTATTCAGTTGAAGATATCGTATTCTCGAGAAGCACCTATGCTTGATTTATTTGTGAAGACCACTCCTCCCCTATTGGATGATATTGAAGAGCTACAGCTTGCTTTAGTCAGGATGCAGCAGGAAAAGGAAGCTTAGAAGAATAAGTGCCAAACTCTAGAGATTTCCTACCAAGCATACTTGAAGGAGAAAGACGACTTGATTGAGATTCCTGAGAGTTGGGCTATAGAGACGATGGAGAGGCAAGGGGATTTATTTTCTCCTAAGCCTCAATCAGGAATTAGTTGTTCACTTCCTAACTCTGGTGATTGGAAGGAGGTTACCACCGGGTATGCGGAAGAGAACTAAAGGTTGAAGGCTCAGATCGCCAGACTTACTGGGAAGCGTCAGCGCACAGAGTGATTTCCACCAGCTTTGCTCCTTGGAGTTTTAGACTTTATTTTTATCTTGCACTTGGGATTATTGAAACTTGTAATCCATCTTCTAAAGTTATTATAATAAAAATTTTCAGTATTTAAATGTGTTATTACCTTGATATTTGCAAAAATTGTCTATAAATCTTTAAGTCCCTTGAAATATTAATAATAAAATAAATCATGTGCATTGCACATCATGCATCATATTGTATATACTTCTTGCATTTTTATGCATATCCAAGTGTCTTACTGAGCTTCTTTACTTTGTTCAGCAAGCTGTCTCACCAGTATAATACTCGAGTTAATTTTAGAAGGAAGATGGATAACCTAGAACAAGAGAATCGCGAGTTATGCGAGGAAGTTTCTGCTTTGAAGGCCGACATGGAAAATCTCACTGCTCTGATGGAGTCTCTGGTGGCTGGTCAGAATCAGCCACCAAATGTTCAGCCTTAACAGACAATGGTTACTACTAAAGTTTCGACTGTTCCTGTGTCTACAAATCCAGTTGTTGTTCAAAATCGTATGCCTTCGGGATATCCTTGGGGGATGCCAGAAAATTTTATGTCAGAAGGTTTTAATTAGGATCCTCATATTGCTCCGCTTACTCAGACTATTGATGTTCCCGCACCTCCTATGGTGCATGTTACCCCTACTGCTAGAAATGAAATTCACTATGTTGCACCACCCTCGGTGAATGTGGTCCCGTTTGCTAATGATGATATGTATCGTCCTATTCCTCCACCAGGTGAAAGCTTAGGTTTTTATGATAGAATGGATGATTTTCAAGACCATTTTGACCAAATGCAGAAGGAGTTTAAGGCCCTCAGGGGAAAAGAGCTATTTGGGAAGAATGTGAATGGCATGTGTTTGGTTCCCAATGTGACGATACCTGCGAAGTTTAAAGTACCGGAGTTCGAAAAGTACAAGGAAAACACTTGTCCATGCGCTCACTTGGTGATGTATGTAAGAAGAATGTCTACTCATACAGATGATCAGCGCCTATTGATTCATTTCTTTCAAGACAGTCTAACTGGTGCAGCGTTGAAATGGTACATGAGCCTGGACAATGCCATCATTCATTCTTTTAATGACTTGGGTGAAGCAATTATCAGACAGTACAAATACAATATGGACATGGAGCCCGATCGTGATCAACTCAAGGCCATGGTCCAGAAGGACAGGGAATTATTCAAAGAAAATGCACAGAGATGGCGTGAGGTAGTTACCCAAGTGATTCCTCCAATGGAAGAAAAATAAATGACAAAGATTTTCCTGAAGACACTAGGGGGATTCTATTATGAGAAGACGGCGGCGAGTGCACCCGGTGATTTTACTGAAATGGTGGGAATGGGTGTTTGTTTGGAAGAGGTTGTGAGAGAAGGCCATCTTACAAAAAGTGAAAGTACCAACAATGTGAAGAAGCTATCATTTGGATTTGTTAAAACGAAGGAGGGAGAGACAAATTTTGTTGTTCAAGAAAGAAGGGTCAACACCTCTAGAAGAAATCACCAGCACCCTCAACAGATTGCCTCAGTTACTCTGGTTGAAAATGCAGCTCTGACTACAGTTGCTTATTAAAGGCCAGCCCCTCAGGTAATCCAAGGGCATAATCAAAGGAGAGAACCTTTTGAGTCTATCCATATGAGTTATGTAGAGCTACTTCCGACATTAATTCAAAAAAGTTAGTCCAGACTAGGCCACCTCCCGCTATACCATCCCCTTTACCATGGTACTACAAGGTAGATCAAACGTGCACTTTCCATCAAAGGGTGCACCAGGACATAATGTGGAAAACTGTTATCCTCTGAAATCCGAGGTACAAAGAATGGTTAGATCTGGCCTTTTGTCCTTCAAAGATGTCAGTCCAAATGTAAAAGATAATCTTCTCCCGAAACATGGAGGAGCGAATGCTGTTAACATGGTTGTTGGTTGTCCAGGGGACTCCCGCATCTACGATATTAACTTGGTTAGAGGATAAATGGTAAAGATGCATGCAGACCTTTGCGAGTTTAGTTACTACACTCATGACCATCCTGGTTCTGGTACTTGTAGTACTAATATACAAGGTTGCGATAAGATAAAGGCTAATTTGTAGGAGATGATGGATGAGGGCATCATCCATATAATCAGATCTAGAGAAGAGTATGAAGAAGAAGTGAACATGGTTTATGGATGTCCTGGAGAGTTCAGGATCTTTGATGTAGAACATATGAATGATGATCTCGTACAAATGCATGCTACTTTCTACCACATGACTGGTCAGGTAAAGCACCACTGTAGATCTTGTCGGGATTGTTGTAGGGACTCCCGAGGATGTTCAATTATGATAAAAGGTATTCAATTGTTGTTGGATAATGGAACCATCAAGGTTTTGGGGAAAAGAGATGACTACCATGAGGTGAACAAGATTGAGGTCTGCTTGGCTGAGGAAGAATCAGATGATGATGAGTATGCTTCTGTAGATGAATTATTTTCTTCGGATGAGGGTTTTTTCTCTAGTGATGACACTTTGATGACAAGATTTTCTGAATAAGGCATGAATGTGATTGTGCCGTGTTTCAATGATTCTGCCCCTGTTGAAATTAAATACTGTAGTAAGCCAGTTGTTTCCCCTATGGTGATTTTCTTACCGGGGCATGTTCCTTACGAATCTGACAAAGTTGTACCGTACAAGTATAATGCTACAATTTTAGAGGATGGTATGGAAGTTCCCATCCAGCCTTTGTCTAATATTGGAAATATTGGTGAAACTAGTAGGGTGACCCGTAGTGGTCGTGTGGAAGATGAAAAACCTTGGTATTTTGATATCAAGCATTTCCTCCGAACCTTGGAATACCAAATTGGTACATAAAATAAAGATAGAAAGACATTGAGAAGGTTGGAAGGTAGCTTTTTCCTTAATGAATATGTACTGTATAAGAGAAATCATGACATGGTCTTGCTTAGATGCATGGATAGACACGAAGCAGACATGTTAATGCATGAGATTTGTGAAGGTTCATTTGGTACCCATGCTAATGGAAAATCAATGGACAAAAGGATGCTTAGGGCAAGTTACTATTGGCTGACAATGGAATCTGGCTGTTACAAATTTGCTAAGAAGTGCCATAAATTCCAAATATATGCTGATAAAATTCATGTGCCTCCTACACTTGTCAATGTTATTTCTTCCCCATGGCCTTTCTCTATGTAGGGTATTGATATGATCGGAATGATTGAACCAAAGGCGTTAAATGCGCATCGTTTTATCTTAAGTGGCAATTGACTACTTTACCAAATGGGTGGAGGCAGCTTCATATGCTAATTTCACTAAACAAGTGGTGGTACGTTTATCAAGAACAACCTCATATGTCTGTATGGTGTGCCAAGAAGGATTATCACCGAAAATGGCTCAAATATGAATAACAAAATGATGTCTAAACTTTGTGAAGAATTTAAGATCGTCCATCATAATTCATCTCCCTACAGACCAAAGATGAATGGAGTTGTTGAGGCGGCCAATAAAAACATCAAGAAAATCATCCAGAAAATGGTGGTTATTATAAAGACTAGCATGAGATGCTCCCTTTTGCTCTGCATGGGTATCGAACATTTGTACGCACTTCAACACGGGAAACCCTGTTTTCTCTTGTATATTGCATGGAATCAGTGCTCCCCATTAAAGTTGAGATTCCCTCTTTTTGTGTAATAATGGAAGCCAAACTGTCGAAGGCTGAATGGATCCAGAACAGGTTTGACCAGCTGAATTTAATAGAAGAAAAAAGAATGACATATTTGTGCCATGGTCAATTATACCAAAAGAGAATGAAGAAAGCTTTTTATAAGAAGTTTAAACCTCGTGAATTCAGAGAAGGCGACCTCGTGATCAGAAAGATCATGTCTTTCAATGCTGATTCTAGGGGCAAGTAGACTCCCAATTTTAAATGCCCATATGTTGTCAAGAAAGCCTTCTCTGGTGGTGCAATGATTCTTAAAACAATGGATGGTGAGGAATTCCCACGTCTTGTGAATACTGATGCGGTCAATAAATACTTTGCCTAGAAAAATAAAAGAACAACTTGCTAAGACGAAAACCGAAAGGGCGGCTTAGGCAAAAAGGAGCGTCTCGGTAGGTCAAAAACTTGAAAGGGCGGTCTAGGAAAAAGTTAGAGACATAAAACAGAATAAATGATTCCCGGTAGGTTGAAAACCTGCAAGGGCAAACTAGGAAAAAGTTAGGGATTTTTGGGCTAGTAACTGCATCAGACAAGACTTGATCAAAGGAGGCAACAATCTACTTGGATCTTGCTACCCTTCAACCAAAGTTTTGGTTCAGGAATTCAAAGTTTCTAGAGAGAATGGTGGTCATTGTAATTCAATGTATCTTTTCCAATATATATTACCATTTTCTAAATCTTGTAATCATCTATGGAGTCTTGCCATTTGCAGGCTACCATTCTATTAATAAAGTTTGAGCCTTTTATCCAATTCTTTACAATTCTTATTTTATTCAGCTTATAAAGATTTCATTTATTATTAATAGTAATGATCAAAGCGAACAGATTAAATAACAAAATTATTTTTTTGAAAAGAATTTGCAAATTGCTTTAAATTTTGAGGTACAAGGAGGACAAAATTAGTGATATCAAGGATGGATAAAACTCAAAGGTTTGCACAAAATGAGGACTCTATCCAAGTTTCCCCAGTGAAGGCTTCACTCATTTGGTAAAAAGTCTTGTCTCCCCGTACCTGCTGAGATTGGACTCATTCATGAAGCATCTCCTTTCAATAACATTAGCATTTTGTTTATCTGTACGACAGCCAAGCAAGGACAGTGTTTTATTGAAGAAGTATTGAGATGGTTATCATTTTTTTTGGGTTTTCTCTCACCAAGTGCTGGTTTGTATTTAAAATCCCTAGAAATTTTTGCTGTAGTATTTGAAATTCCTCAGGTGATGTTAAGGCGAGATATTTTTCTGAAATTTTGGCCCTGTGTGTTTTTCATACTTTCTTCCCAGAGAAGTTGGTACAATCATCACTCTCATTCTTGAAGATGTATCTTGAAGTATTCTTCGCCAATACAGTATTATCCTCCCCCATTGAAGTCAGTTTTCTACCCCAACTGATAACTCAACGAGATGATTTTGGTCTTCTCTAGTGAAGTCAACCCTGGCAGAATTTTGAACTTCAAACTCTCCTTTGGTGTCCAGCTTGTTTGGTTTCCAGTTAAAGCTCAGAGGAAGATGTTACATCTCTGTTTAATTTGATGTTGTTATTCCCCAGTAAAGTTAAGCTAGGTAATAGGAATTTGTTCCTCAGTTGGTGCTTACTCTTCTTATGGAAATTCCATCCTAATTATGATTTAGCCGAGTATTAATTATACCCATTTGTGGCCCTTCTTGGTTATCCCCAGTGTTATATGTCTGTTTTGTCAGCATACATGGTGATATTCATGCATTCACACATACATATGCATGTTTGAATTTAGAAAATCATTGCTCATTTGTATTCATTGATATTTTGCTGACATATTACCCTGTTTTGCAGAGTTGTACTACCCTCTCTCCATTAGAATGTCAACCTTAAACAGAAAGTGTACACTCTTTCAACTTCCCCATTGAATTATCCCTCATGGAAGAATTTTGTTTCAGCCTTCTTTTCAGCTTACTGTCTGGATGGGATGGAATTTCCCTCTTGAGTTTATTTCTCAAAAGGTGTATTTTGGTTGACTGCTTCATTCCGATTTATTTCTGGTTGGAATGAACACCCTCAATGGTATTATTATTGGAGTTTCTGCGAGCTTCAAGGCCCGATTTGAGAATATGCATTTATTTTGCCCAAGAAATTTCTATAGGAATTATATCGGCATTTATCTAGGAAGTTATTTCTTCTTCAAGAAATCTTTATTGCAATTCCTCCTCATGGAAGCAAATAACAAGACTCTTTATTTGAGCAACCTGTACTTCCCCGATGAATCTAATTATTCTTAAAGAAGATTTAGATTTTGTTACTCCAATGGATGGTAGCCTTGTCATTATGGAAGGTAGTGTATTGTTGATTTTGTTACTCCAATGGATGGTAGCCTTGTCATTATGGAAGATAGTCCGTTGTTGAGATTTTGTTACTCCAATGGATGGTGGCCTTGTCATTATGGAAGGTAGTCTGTTGTTAATTTTGTTACTCTAATGGATGGTAGCCTTGTCATTATGGAAGCTAGTCTGTTGTTGAGATTTTGTTACTCCAATGGATGGTAGCCTTGTCATTATGGAAGGTAGTCTGTTGTTGATTTTGTTACTCCAATGGGTGGTAGCCTTGTCATTATGGAAGGTAGTATGTTGTTGAGATTGTTACTCCAATGGATGGTAGCCTTGTCATTATAGAAGGTAGTATGTTATTGATATTTTTACTCCAATGGATGGTAGTCATGTCATTATGGAAGGTAGTATGTTGCTATTGATTTTGTTACTCCTAAGGATGGTAGCCTTGTCATTATGGAAGGTAGACTATTATTGAGATTTTTTTACACCAATGGATGGTAGCCTTGTCATTGTGGAAGGTAGTCTATCATTGATATTGTTACTCCAATGGATGGTAGCCTTGTCATTATGGAAGGTGGTCTGCTACTGTTGATTTTGTTACTCCAATGGATGGTAGCCTTGTCATTATGGAAGGTAGTCTGTTGCTGAGATTTTATTACTCCAATGGATGGTAGCCTTGTCATTATGGAAGGTAGTTTGTTGTTATTGATTTTGTTACTGCAATGGATGGTAGCCTTGTCATTATGGAAGGTAGTCTGTTGTTGAGATTGTTATTCCGATGGATGATAGCCTTGTCACTATGGAAGGTTGTTCATCGTTAAGATTCAGTTACTCAATAGAAGTTCATATGTTCGCAGTTATGAATAATGGATACATCTTGAGATTTATTGGTATTATCTTACCACCCTTTTCCCCGGTGGGTCGACGATACTTTTTTGCTATCCCCTCAAAGTTTGGATAGTTTGCAGTCATCTGTCGGTCACCGTTATCTTTTACTTTATCTCTTCAATCCTTGAATTGATGATGCTTTGGATCATATATTAGGAATTACCCCAACAAAGGATTGTCTTTATTTCAACAGTAATTTATTTTCCTGGTCAAGTTTTCCTTTTGTTTCCCCTTTTACCTTTTACACCCCCAGTGGTGTCTTGTGTCCCTTTAGATTTGTTCATCTGCATTCATAATCATAAACGTTGCATGGTATCTTAGGGACAAAAAATAGGGCTTGTTTTATATTTAAGTATCTTCAATCGGGTCGACACGAAGATTGTAACCATCGTATCTCCGGATAGAAGACACTTAAATAAGGGCAGCTGTTGTACCCCAATTTTTCCCCTAAGATCCCTTCATCATATCATATCAATTCAATCACAACAAGATCACACTAGGTTTTGGATGTTCTCCTTATCTTTAAGTTTTGCTCATGGGAAATCACCAAGCACCTTGACTTGTATTTTGTGAACATCTATGTTTTGTAGTGATTAACTTTTAACTAACAAATACAAGGAATGTTTTCCCTAATTGATGATGTTGTAGGTGAAAACACAACGCATTCCATCAAATTGATCTATAGGTTCATGAGTTCATTTTTGTGCCTTCTTCAACAAAGATTCATTGAGGTTCAAGCTCCACTATTGAAGATGTTTTGAAATAACATCATGACAAAGTCTATTATGATTCATCATGCCTTAAGTTTCAAAAATAGTTCAAAGGTATAAGGGTTGATTGAAGCAGTTTGATACAATTGGATAAGTCTTTGTCTCCATTGATCAAAAGTGCATATCTCCTTCAATTTTAAATATGTGTAAGTGACGTTGGTTGCTATGACTTCTTATTATCATCCTCAACAACCTCTATTTGCAAGATAAAATTATTGGTGCAAGAAGGTTGATCAAAAATTGAAAAGTTCTCCCAAGGTATTTTCTTGCTCTATGAGCTAGGGTTTTGAACTTAAAAGGGGTATATCTTGCTCATATTTTGGTATTTTTGAGTGATTCCAAAGACACCCTTCTCTTCAAAGGGTTATTAAAAAATCGCTTCAAAGGTCTCAAGGAAATTTTTTGTGTAAGTAACTTGATAAAGAAGAAAGATTACAAGTCCTCCAGATGAACCCTTAAATCCCTTCATGTAACTTCAAATGATCATAATTTGATCAATTTTTATCACCTTGAACCCATTATTTTCCCACAATGATCTTTCATGTGTGATCTTCAACCCATCTTCAAAGTACAAAGTGTGAAAATGGATGGAAGATTCCCTAAGAAGGCAAAAGATTATAGGTCATTTCATGAATTTTTGCCAACTTCAACAAGTCATAACTCTCTCAATTTTTGGAGATTTTGAATGGTTCAAGTTTCAAAATTCCATTCAAGAGATCTACTTCATGCCATCTTTTTTTGTAAACAACAAATTTCAAGTGGAAGCCCATGTTTGGATGCGAAACATTACAAGTCATTTTTGAAGAAAAACTTAGAAATTTTCTAAGTATGAAAAGTCAACTTCTTTTTCCCAACATTGACTCATTGCAACTTCCAGATCAAGCAACAATTTTGTCCCATTCTTTTTACATTACAAAGCTTGTAACCTCATCTTTCTAAAGCTTCAAGAATCAGGCCCTAAGACCCCTTGAGTTGAGAATGCCATTGATTTGAATTTGGTAATTTGAAACTGAAGTTTCATCACAAGTCAGTTTTTGAAATATTTGTTTTGGCTTCTAATAGTGTTTAGCAACTTTCCAAAGACGTTTAGCATCATTAAATGCACTATTTGACTGAGTTTTGATGCTAAACAAGTCATACTTTTTTATGCTGCAGACCCACACGATTTCCCTCCAAACTTCATTATTTCACACACTTAATGATCCCATTCATTCTCCTATATATAGAGGGTAATCCCCATTTATTTTATCAAGCTTACACAACCAAGATCACCCTGCCAAACTCTCTCTTGAACCCAATTTCCAGCTACTTCAAATTTGC
Source organism: Vicia faba (assembly GCA_948472305.1). NCBI lineage: Eukaryota > Viridiplantae > Streptophyta > Magnoliopsida > Fabales > Fabaceae > Vicia > Vicia faba. The sequence continues at coordinate 388,952,171 of OX451741.1, forward strand.
TTTTACAGCATCCTTCAATCATTTTTCTTTGTCAATTCACCTTCATTGAATTTCTCTGAAGCTAACCATACAATTACCTTAAAGAATCGTGACTTATATTGATCCACAAGAAGTCCAGTTTCAGAGCTCTTCAACTTAACTTCAATAGGTAGATTCCTTCACCAATTCTCTGAAACTTTGATACTATTGTGAAGCTCTCATCATCTTGGTTCTAGTCGCAACATTTATTTTTAACTGGAAGCACGTTTTGACCATGAAATTTCAAATCCCTTTTTAAAATGTCTCTTCCAAATTGTTTGAGTTACAGTTTACATAAATTTTCCACGAAGGTGTGGTTGTCTTCGTCTTGATGAGATGAAGTGAATGGTACAGGTCTCGTGCTCTAATTTTACAGTTTGAGCGACCTGGTTTTGAGACTGGCTGGAGGTTGAAGATGACCAACGTGTCATCCTTCAACCAATGAAACCGCGTCATTTGGAATTTTTGAATTTTTTATTTTATATTGAATCATGTGCTTTATTCAGTAATGACCATGATATGCACAGCGCCCCAGATTCCTTGGATTTGATTACTAACACGTTTTGAATCTCATCCAATGGTCCACATATTTTTGACTTTATTTTTTATTTCTGATTTTTATATTTAATTGTTTTAGATTTTGAAAATTCATAGAAAATTCATTTTAACTCCAAAAAATTTGAAAAAAATTATGGAAATACTTTTGATTTTTCTCTTCCTGATTTTTATTTTTTCACATTTTCATTTTGTGTTTTGATATTTTTTATAATTTTTCAATTTATTTGAATTTTTTAAAATGTTTAAAAATACCTTTATGTATTTTTAAATTCTGAAGAAAAAAATAGGGAATGATCCAATGACATTGTGACAAATATTGGTCACCTCATATTATTTTTTATTTCTGACTTTGTTATTTTTTATCATTTTTTATTTATTTTACCTATTTCTTTTAATTTTAAAAATAGTTTCTGAGTTTAAAAAATTGCCAAAAATTTTATAAAAATATTTGAGTTCATTTCTGATTTTTATATGGACGTACTTAATTTTTCTTGATTAATTTGAATATAGTTGCTATTTTTCCTCTATTATCTCCATATTATAATCATTTTAAAATCCTTATTCCTTTATTTTAAATACAATTTTATTTTTGTATATTTTCTGGCTGATCTTGGATTGAAATGTTGATCATGAACTTTGTTAAAATCATCGGATCCATGGTGTTGAGTTTAACTCCATAAATATGGATGAATGATTTTAATAATAGTTTGATTAAATTTTAATTCAAATGTGGTTTATTAATTTTTTTTCTTCCCTCTTCATCTCATCCCTTTCTTATTGCACTAAGTGTTATTGGAGCATGATTTCTATATCATGTCTCAAAGCAAATGGTGCATAGATTGTTATTGACCGGCCTCAAAATAGGTGTAACTTTTATATAAGTCCACTTACGATTGCTTAACATAGCGCTAAATTTTGTCCCGATTTGAGAAAATGATCATTTATGGCCCAAACTTATGTTTTCAAGCCCAAGTATGAACCCTATGATCCAATAACTTTGAGATCCATTGTTAGGAGGCTTTGATTCTACCAATCCTCTAATGGAACTTCATCAATTTTGGTCAAAGTGGATCACTTAAACGTCATTGATCATTAAGTTACTTTGAGATTCTTAAAATGGATGATATACTTGAGAAAAAGTAAATGCAACTTGTTGTTGAGAGGCTTTGGTTCTACCAATCCTCTAATGAGTTCCAAATGCAAGTTTCAAGATGGTCATCCAACTAACCATTAACTTCTAATAATTTACTTTATATTATGTTTTTTTATTTTATGCTTTTACTTTATGTACCATTTACTTTGACATTTACTTTTCATGCTATTTTTATCTTTGCTCACTTGAGCCTTTATCTTTAATGTCTTGTTTGTCCTTGCTCAGTTGAGCTTTTCATTTCTTTTTGAAGATACCTAATAATCAACTTGAATCATAAAAAACTTTAATGAAACTTGGACTACTTGGTTACAATCCTTGGCATTATGGAGTGATGGACTTCTTGGACTTAGGAATAGAAACCTTGATCTATGTTGGACACCTTGTGACCTTAATGAATATTTTTTTCTGGAGATCTTGGGATATACCCCAAGACATTGGGTTGTTTGTTTGCTTTGTGTGCATGTTATTGTGATTACATGTTTTGTCTGTGATCGAGAATTCATCTGTATACATCTGTTACTCTGTCCAATTTTTGTGAAGACTTAATGAAATTAAAACTTGGTTTTTCTTAAGAGGTTTAGTATCCTTGCTTGGTTTCTATCCAAAGAATGGGAATTCTATCTTGACTCATAATGTCAAGTGTTGGCTTCTTGTTTGGTTAGACGGTTATTTTCCCTAGCTTTTACCTTATGCTTTAGGATAGTCCCTTCTTCTCCACCCATCTTCTTTAATTTCAAAAATCTTCTCCATCCTTTTGAAAACACTTCTTGCTTCTAAGCTTGAATCACTTTCATAATAAACTTGGACTTAGGTCCATGCATTTTCAAAACATTTTCATAAACAGACTTTAATCAACTTAATAATACCTTGACATTTTTTTGAGAAGACTAAAAGTCAATCAATCTCATTAAAACCATTTTTTCCACTTTGGCTTTCGCTTTAAAACTTTTCTCAAAAGATTGGACTCTTGTCAATTCTTGTAGTGATGCAAACAACTATACTTCTATAATATATATTAAAGAGAGATATTTTCCACTTGGGTGTTGAGAGTGGTTTTGTTGATTTTAAAATCTAAGCCATATTCTCCACTTTGAGATGATGCAAATTCTCCTTTCTCATGATTGTGGGTAGTAAGTATGTTTTTCACGTGGACAATGACGATGATGTCTTATCACATAAAATTAACTAACACACTTGTGTTTTAAAATTTTTAAAGAGGAACTATGTGTACCCTAATCCCCTATTGCATGAAAGGTGGTACGTAGGCACTAAAGGTTCACAACCGCAGCAGGTGTAAAAATCATAAAAAATACATACTTCTTTCCTCACCACCACAATCTATTTTCATACAACATTTTATATCCAAAATATACAGATTTTACAAAGAGGTTCCTGTGGAGTACCATAGATGTTTAGGGTGCTAATACCTTCCCTTTGCATAACCAACCCCCTTACCTAGAATCTTCTCCCCTCTTTTGGGTTATTCGCTCTTTTCCCATTCCTTTGGAAACAATAAAGTGCAGTGGCGATATTTATTTTGATCTGTATAAGTCAAGCCAATTCAATGGCTTAGTCTTAAACATTTCTATTGCTGCACTGTGTACGGCCAAAAGGGTTGTAACAAGAGTAACTGCGACCAATCTGTGGGGGTAGTCCTGATCTCTAATCCTGCATTAGTGCGACAACATCTATATGGAAATCAGTATAAGGAGGTCACACCTAAAAGACAATTCACCAAAATCAACATGTCCTTGGCTCAAGCATTACAGCACATGTTGAAGGCAGAGCTGATTACGTTAAAGGTTCCTCTTCGGAATCCTAATACTTCTGCTCCTAGTTACCATCCCAATGAAAGGTGTGCATACCATTCCAATAGTCCTGGACATGATACGAATGGTTGTTGGGCTCTAAAGAACAAAATTAAAGATATGATTGAGGCCAAGGAGATTGAATTTGGCCTTCCTGAGGTTCCCAATGTAATCACTGCTCCCATGCCAAATTGTTGAGAGCGTCCAATTCATTTTGAATTTTCAATTGTAATTTCTTTTGTTTGTCCGAACACTTATCTATTATGTCAAACTTTGTTTCATTAATTCATTGCATATGTTTGTCTTGAATTAATCCATTCTTTTTCACTATATTTAAACTGTGTTTTTTATTCCCTATTTGTGATATTCAACTCTCGTTAAAAGTTATAAGCCTTTAGAGGGAGGATGACGAAAATAATACCATAATCTCATACAATATGCTTTTAGACCGACCTTGTTGATGATGTACAGGCGTTGTTTCAAACCCTAAATAGTGGATATATATGGAAGATAATCCCTAGTCAACCCCTTTGAGCCAAAGAAGTAGGAGTTTCTTTTTCGCACAAATTGAAACCTTTAATCATAACCTGGGGCAGGGTAGTTTCTCAGTTAATTCAAATTCACATTCAATCGCAAGCATTCATAATGAATGACATCAAAAACATCCTTCTGAATCAAAAGATGGCGATTGTTCTCCATAAAATACATAGTCATTATCTCTCAAATGAAAAGGCCCACTGAGTCAAAATCTACGAAGGAGACTTAAGAAAAATCGGGGCATCCCGCTGGCTGTAATCTCAAAACAAGAGCAGTCAAGTAAAAACTAGGGCTAATAGATAAAAAAGAGAGGTGGTTACAAATCTTCAACAACAGAAAAATGTTGCAAAAATGACTGCCTTCTCAAATAAACTTCCAGTATCCAAACCATCACCAAAATATAATTCCAAACTCTATTAGAACCAAAACATATAATTAATTGAGCATAGGACTGAAGAACATCAGGGAGAACGGATTGGGTACAAATAAACTTTGAGCCTTATCCTTTGTTTCTTAAACCGTGAACCAGGCCACGTTACAACCCTTTAAAAGTCCTAATTGAAGCATAGGTTAGTTCGAAAGCATATTGTTACAAAAGGTATCCTGACTCCTATAAGGGTTACTGTAAATCCTGAGTTGAATTCATATTCTTACAAAATTCTTTGATCTTCTAAAAATGCATTTTCAAAACTTCAAGACAAACATAAACTTTGCATTGTTTGAATACCGCTGTTTGCATATGGCTAATTGTTTGACAACAGAGAAATTCGCACGGAACGGAATCACTTTAAATAGGAAGACACTTCCAATGACAAATATCCCATAATAAAAGGGGCATGAAATTTTATTGTCCATCTCATCAATGGAAGCCAAGTCAAGATTCCAAGAAATCTCTCATTAAGTCATGAATAGCCAGGGGCAGATCTCCATTGAAATCACTTAGGGCATTGAACATGAATTCCAGTAAAGGATCACATGTGACCAAGCAAACATTTTCTAGAAGTACTACTTACTACTATGGAAAGTGACAAATCCTCACAAAGTCCCTTTCATAAGGTGATCCCCAGTGAATTCTCCAGAGCCACCTCTTTAAGGTTATCCCCACAGAATAATCTTCACGGATAAGGGTAAAATCCTCCACAAGGCTATCCTCGACAAGCGCCAAAGCATCTTCAAACAAAAGTAGGGCATCCTCCAGCCGATGACATAGTCAAACTCACCAGCGAATAGATGAGTTTGATCTTCTCCCAACAAACTCCCACATCATGCCAGTTCCCAAACTGATGGAAATTGTCAGCAATTTATCATCTTTTAGAAACAATGCAGATACAATCTAAATACAGACTTATTCTGACATTCATTTTAGAATCTCCTACAGATACAGTTCAGACACAATCCAAACATGGATGTCATTTTAATACTCGTTCAATATCTTCTCAGATACAATGAAGGCTTGGATTCATTTTGACATTCCCCAGTTGAGTTGTTCTTAACTGAAAAAAAGAAACCTTATGGAGTTCTCCCTAAAATAATTCATCTCCCCAATAAGGTCTTCAAAATATTCTCCTTAACAGGGTATATTTCCCTTAACAAACTACAAATTCCCCAACACAAGTCTTTTCTCAGACTATTACAAATCAACAGATAAAACCCCTTTGTCCCCAGTGGAATCGTTACTATCCCCAAAAAGTTGTTGCAAAGCCTGGAATTCGACCATATACTAGTTAACTTTTATTATCCCCAGTCAAGTTACCCCAGTAGAGCAACGGACCACCAAGGTTCCTAAACTCTTCTCCCCAAATAGAAATCAATACATCCCTAGTGGTGTTTCTTCAAACTAATAAGCAGGAATCCCTAGCGGAAGTATTCTAAACAAAGTTGAAGATACACAGATTCTTCATCTCTAGTAGTAGTCTGGGAGTTAGTCTCCCAAAACTCTCCAGCACTAGTCAGGAATTTATCTTCCCAGACAAAGATACACTTCAACCACATTTCACATTTCATACATCATAGCATATGCATACGAAACGTATATAGCATTATCATTCATTTTGAGAGCATCATTATGAAATACATTACATACATCATGCCCTTGCATGAAACTAACTTTATCTTTTCAGGCCGGTTCCCGAACAGGTAGATCTCGTCAACAGTCTATCATTTTACAAATACAATCAGCCAAAGATTCTCTTCTAGAAACGGTTCAGATACGATCCAAAGACGGATGACATTCTGATACTTATTCCAGATTCTCTTCTAGAAACAATTCAGATACGATCTAGAGACGAATGACATTCTGAGACTTATTCCATATTCACTCTAGAAACGGTTCAGATACGATTCAGATATGGATGACATTCTGATACTTATTCTAGATTCTCTCTAGAAAAAGTTTAGATACGATCCAGATACGGATGACATTCTGATACTTATTCCAGATTCTTTCAAATACAGTTTAGATACAATCCAGAGATGGATGACATTCTGATACTTATTTCAAACTCTCTCTAGAAACGGTTCAGATACGATCCAAATACAGATGACATTCTGATACTTATTCCATATTCTTTCAAATACAATTTAGATACGATCTAAATACGAATGTCATTCTGAAAGTCATTCAGTACATTTCTCGAATGTAGTTCAGATACGATCCAAATACGGATGTCATTCTGACACTTATTCAGTACACTTCTCGAATACAGTTCATATACGATCTAGATGTGGATGTCATTCTGACACTCATTCAGTACATTTCTCAAATACAGTTCAGATACGATCTAGATACATATGTCATTCTAACACTTATTCAATACATATTTCAAGTAAAGTTCAGATACGATCCAAATACAAATGTCATCCTAACACACATTCAACACATTTCTCAAATACATTTCAGGATCCAAATACGGATTTCATTCTAACACTCATTCAGTACATTTCTTGAATACAATTTAGATACGATCCAAATACGATGTCATTCTGAGACTCATTCAGTACATTTCTCGAATATAGTTCAGATACAATCCATATGCGGATGTCATTATGACACTCATTCAGTACAATTCTCAAATACACTTCAGATATGATCCAAATACGTATGTCATTCTGACACTCATTTAATACATCTTTCAAATACAGTTCAGATACGATCCAAATATGGATGTCATTGTGACACTCATTCAGCATATTTCTCAAATAAAGTTCATATACGATCCAGATGCAAATGTCATTCTGACACTTATTCAGTACATTTCTCAAATACAGTTCAGATACGATCCAGGTGTAGATGTCATTCTAACACTCATTCAGTACATTTCTCAAATACAGTTTAGATATGATCCAGATACAGATGTCAGTCTAACACTCGTTCAGTACATCTTTCAGATACGAGTCTGATACGATCCAGTTATGGATATTATTCTGATACTTGTTCCACTACATCTTCTGATTCAGATTAAATTGGCCAAAGATTTATTATGATACTTCTCCCAATTATAGTCAAGCTTAGACTTAGTCTAATTTCTATCAATAGTCACTCTGGATGGCATATGTAAGCCCATCTCCGACAAACTCTTCATCACCTCTCCAAATGGCGTCTCTAAGCCCATTCTCAATAATCAACAAACAGTTGACCTCATGCACAAGCGAGTGCAAATTTCTGGGCACTTAAGTGTTCAATCATCTTCCACCTTCAAGTCACGAATGGTAGACTCGCCAACCTCTTCAGGTTTAAAAAGATTGAACAGGGGCAGTTGTTGTACCCCAAAAATTTCCTTCTCATTTTCTAAATACATTCTTCACAAGATATTTAAAGGCTCGAGCTTGCACAAGGATTGATCAGGTCAAGCCGTCTCCTCAACACTGATGCCTCAAATTAGGGTTTGAGTTTGCACAAGTAAAATTGGACTTTTAAGGCCCCATATGACTTTCATGGATCATTTTGGACTCTCAAGATTACTCATGTCAAGTTTAAAGCTTTGGATCACATTTTTGCTCATTCAATTGATCAGTTGACCTAAAATCAACTATATTGAACAAAAAGTCAAATGTGGTCAATTTACAGTCAAACTTCATAATATTTATCCATATCAACATTTTGAACTCATATATGTCAATTGATCAATTTTGGATCACAATTCCTCAAGAAATTTGATCAGATCACCAAAAGGGAAAAATGGTCAAAATTAGGATGGTCTTACAGGATAATGTCCCTTGCCCATACATACATTCTTTGGAGTTCTAAGGATATGGAAAGAACTTATGTCATTGACTGATGTGGGGGATACCCTAATGTCCCGTTGCTTGGAATCATAGGGGGAATAACCTACAGTCCTTGTTTGGCTTTGCGACAATTCGGTCGTGTTAGGAGAGACGGTCCTCATGAGCTACTTCTTACAGATATTGCCTTTGATTACAAGGAGGACGTTGACGAGCATCGCTGAAGGTTTATACGAGCTTGGGGCATGGTGAACAGATCTGACCCTCAAGAGCTAGGACCAAGGACTTCTCTCCTTATGCAGCCTTATCTCCAGTGGGTCCGAGCTCGTGCTCAGAAGCTCGGGATGCCTTATGAAGTTGTGTTTCCAGTGATTGTGGAACCCACCAATGAAGAGGGCATTCCTTATACAGTCCTTTATCCCTACATGCCCACTGATCTTGGGGCATTGAAGAGATCCTGGATTCATCTGAAGGAGGAGAGAGATACCTACCGGGAGAAGTACCATGAGCAAGAGAGGAAGATCTTGAAGCTCACCAGGCAACTTGAGAATGAAAGAACGATCAATGACTACGTCAGCACGAAGGGGAAGCGCCCATGGGATTTCTGATTTTGCTTTGTTTTCTAGTTTAGATTTGTTTTTCATTTACTTCTTTGTAAACGCCTTAAAGGCATCGTTGAACCTTTTTACAAGTTTAATCTAATAAAGTTTGTTTTATTTTTTGGTTTGAAAATTTAAATCTCCCAAAGTATTTGAAATCATTACATACGCATCCCATTATCATGCACGCCATTACAGGCACCATTACAGGTTTCTCATCTTCTTCGTTGTTTATTTCAGCAGAGATGTCTTCCGATCAAGCTATCAAAGATCTTCAGGCACAAAATGCCCAATTTCAAGAGATGTTCTTGAGTTTGGCTAAAGGGCAAGAGGATTTGAAAGCTCTCATTCTGAAAGAGAAAGAGAAGAAGAAGAAGAAGAAGAAGAAGAAGAAGAAGAAGGTCGTTCTGCTGAGTATGGGTAAAAGGTTTAGGGATAGGTTGAAACAGCAAGCTGATCTGTCCTTTTCATCCAAGGGAGGGGAGGACCAAGAAGAAGAAAAAGGCCCCAGTCATGTAGTTTCTGATAATGATATAGATTATGATGAGGAACAGTATCCTCCTGCTGAGGATAGGTACAGGAAACTTGAAGACTGTCTGAGTGCTATGGAGTGTTAGAAGATCCCTGGTTTGGATTTCGAAGATTTGGGACTGGCATCTGGGGTGGTGATCCCTCATAAGTTCAAAGCCCCAGTTTTTGCCAAGTACGATGGAGTATCCTGTCCAAAACTCCATCTCCGCTCGTACGTCAGAAAAATCCAACCTTACACTGCTGATAGAAATTTGTGGGTGCATTTCTTTCAAGATAGTCTGTCAGGGACTCAGCTTGAATGGTTTTATCAGTTGGAAGGAGCCAACGTCCGAAACTGGGAGGACCTTACTGCTGCTTTCTACAGGCAATACCAATATAACACCGACCTTGCTCCCACTCGTACTCAGCTTCAGGGTATGTCTATGGGTGCAAGCGGAGGCTTTAAGGAATATGCTCAGAAGTGGGGAGACTTGGCTGGAAGAGTCCAACCCCTTTTGTCTGATAGGGAGTTGGTTGACATGTTTCTAGGGATGTTATCTGGTCCATTTTTCAATCATTTAATCGGTAGCTCGTCGTTTGGGTTTACTGAGTTGATTTTGACTAGGGAGAGAGTAGAGGATGGTATTTGAAGCGGTAAGATACAAAAGGATACTTCATCAAGTGTAGTGAAGAAGCCTTTCACCGGTAAGAAAGAAGCTAGTGCAGTCTACGACCCGAGGGGCCAAAGCAGACCTGAACACTGTCAAGCAGTGAATGCGGTAGTGATATCAAGACCCACAGTTTCTCCACAACGCAACAATCAACAGAGGGTGGAGAGACCACAAAGACAGTTCACTCGGCTCAATATGACCATGGCTCAAATTCTACCATAATTATTGAAGACCAATCTGGTAACTCTGAGGGAAGCGCCGAAGAATCCCAACACCACATCTCCGCTATATAACCCGAATTCTCGTTGCGCCTATGACTCTGATGGCCCAGGTCATGATACAAACAACTGTTGGGCCTTGAAGAATAAGGTACAAGACATGATCAAAGCTAAAGAGATTGAGTTTGACGCTCCGGAGAAACCCAACGTCATAACTGCTCCTATGCCCAAACATAGTCATAGAGTGAATGATGTGGACGAAGATTCATTTGTGACCTCCGTGGAATAAATTTCTACTCCTTTGATTACAGTTAAGAAGAATCTATTATTGGCCGGTTTATTTCCGGGTTGTGGCGAAGATTGCCACATGTGTTCAATTTTGCCTCCTGGTTGCCACTTATTGAAATTAGGTGTTCAACGCCTAATGGATAACAAAGAGATCCTATTCGAGAAGACTATGATTATGTTGGTTCCAATTGAAGAAGTTGCCATCATAACCATCTCCGCCAATCCTTCCAAGGCTTCCTCGAGAAAGCTTGTTAGGATTACACCTGTTCCGAGAATCACTCAGTTAATCATTACTGTCCCCAATCATATCCCATACACTTCGGATAAGGCCGTCCCTTGGCACTATGGGGCCGATGTGTATTACCATGGAGTTAAACAAGACTTAAAGATTGAAGAAGTTGATGCTGATGTCAGCAATATTGTCGGGGCTAGCAAGGTCACCAGAAGCAGAAGACTCTTTTCTCCCGACATTTCCCCTCCGACTGTTCATAAACCTGTTGTCATTCCATCTGCCAGTACATCAGCTACTATCCCAGTTCCTATTCCAGTTATCACCCCTGTCGCCGAGTCATCTGGTACTCAGGGCAAAGAAATCCAGGTGAGCCTGCCCGGACGGAGGCGCCTAAGAAGATCATTGTAGAAACCTCTAAGTAGGAGATAGAGGGAATTATGAAGATTATCAAGAAGAGCGACTACAACGTAGTCGAGCAGCTGGGGCAGACCCCGTCAAAAATCTCCATGTTGTCCTTGTTATTGTGTTCTGAAGCCCGTGCAAAGGCTTTAGTTGCTTTCCTCAAAACTGCGCATGTGCCGCAGGAAACTTCTGTCGATCAATTCAAAGATTGTGTAGCTAGTTTGACTGCCGATAACAGGTTGGGTTTCTCAGACGCAGATCTGACTGTTAAAGGAAGAAATCACAATGATGCTCTGTATGTCTCGATCGAGTGCAGGGGCACTACTATGGCCCATGTACTGGTGGATATCGGGTCCTCATTGAATGTTTTACCAAAGAAAGCATTAGACCGCCTGGACTATGAAGGCTTGATTCTGAAGCCGAGTAATATTGTGGTCAGGACTTTCGACGGGTCAAAAAGGATGGTGCACGGGGAGGTGGACGTCCCTGTTAAAGTTGGATCTCATACTTTTGAATCTACTTTTTACGTGATGGATATCCGACCATCATATTCTTGCTTGTTGGGACGTCCTTGGATTCACAAGGCTGGGGCAGTGACTTCTACGCTCCATCAGATGTTGAAATATCCAGTGAAGGGTAAGATTGTCACGGTACAAGGTGAGGAGGAGTATATGGTGAGTCATCTTAATTCCTTTCGCTATGTGGAGATGGATGGGGTGTTCATTGAAACCCTGTGTCATAACTTTGAAGAGGTTCCCCAGACTCTGGCGTCGACTGAAGTTGCTGCTGACAAACCTCCAATGAAGATGGCTTCCCTCAAGGATGCCAGGGCTGTAATTCAAAAAGGTGGGTGTGCAAATTGGGGTCAGCTCCCTGATTTCAAACACAAGACTGACAAGTTTGGTTTGGGCTTTACTGCAGAAGCTCAAAGGGTTGTTCGGCGCACACGGATTGGAAGACCCCCTTTGTACATCAGTAATCAGGGAGTGAATGCAATTGAGGATGATGAAGAAGAGTCAGATATCGACAGCTGGATCTACCTGACTACCAATGATGGATTGAACAACTGGACGACGAAGGACTTCGTGCCCATTTCTTTTATTACACAGTAATAGACTTTTGTTTTAAGATTTGTAACAGACAGTTTGAAACTTTACGGCCCGGTGCCTTGCCCGAGGCACCTGGGCTTTTTTTGTGAGGGCTTATTATTTTCCATTTTCATATATCATCAATAAAGCATTGGACGTTATCTTGCATTACAAATTTTACGCTCCTTGTTTTTGTTTTCTATCTCGCACTTTATCAAAACATCTATTGTCTTACACACACTCACATATCATAATGAAGATCCACATCCATTCTGGATCCCATTGATAACAACTCTGCTACTGCCAGTTATGACTTCGAAAATCCGATCAACCAAGCCGAGGATGATTGTGAAGTGCCTGGGGAACTTGCTAGACTGTTACTGTAGGAAGAGAGGGCTATACAGCCTCATGAAGAGCCAGTGGAATCAGTGAATTTGGGTACAGAGGAAGACAAGAAAGAGGTCAAGATAGGTGCAAATCTGGAGCCTAGTGTCAAGCAATGGTTGATACGGATGCTACGCGACTATGTTGAGATCTTCGCTTGGTCATATGAAGATATGCCTGGTGTGATACAGTGGCAGAACCAGACTGTTTTAGGAAAATGTTGGTTTGCGTTTTGCGTTTGTGTTTGCAAAATGTCGCAGTAAGCAAGAGTCGCCACCGACTTTTATTTTATCCAACTGGAAAGGAAAAAAGCACAGAAAAATTCCTTTTTTGAGATTTTGAGTACGGGGGGTAGATTATAGAAAGGGAAGGTGTTAGCACCCTTTCCATCAGTGGTTTTCCACAGGCTCTTAGGTACTTGCTCATCATTTTAAAAATTGCTTCCGTGTTTGTGTGTTTTGAAAAGTTTTTTTTTTACTTTGATTTAACCCTTGCTTATGTCTTCAAGAGTGTTACGAAGTCGTTTTGGAAACTTTGTTTGAAAAAGAGTGTAAGTGTGGAAAAGTTTAATTTTGAGCAAGTACCTACTAGCATCTACTTACTCGAAAAAAGAATGTTTCTATTCTTGTTTCCTTTAGACAGCGCTATCCCACTATTAGTGAGTAGGTAGCACTGTCGTTGGAGTTGTAAGGGTCAATTCGAAAGGGACGTATGATCACTAAAGTAATGTTAGAACGTCTTAGTAATAACCCTAATGTCTTAAGATCATATTCGAGGCAACATTTCCGAGGCAACCTTTCCGAGGCAACATTTCCGAACGGGACATTTGATCTTTTTTTAGACGAGAGGGCAACCACTAAAACACCCTATACTTAATGATCGTTTACCGAAGGCAACCAAAGTGAGAGTATACCCTAGGAGTGCGCATGTGCGAGTGATTTGATTTCAAGTTATTATCTTTGCACATTTAGGGTTTGCTAACCATTTTAAAATTAACATACATTCTTATCATGCAATCCTATTATCATACATCTAACAGTTAATATTTGCGAAAATTAAAATGCGGAAAATAAAACTACGCTATTACAAGGCTTCCGGGAGGGGGATTAATTACATAGCCAAAAACTCGTAAAAACGATAAATAAACGAAAAATCCTAATTAAACTATTAAATTCCATGAGCAGTTACATTAATATCGTAAAAATAAATAAACGCGCGATGAATCGAGAACAAGAGAAAATTAGGGTTTTGACCCCGTCTAAACCTAATTAAAAGAAAATATCATTTTTTGTTGTTTTTGATTATTTTGAGAAAAAATAGAGGGTTTTAATTAAATAAGTACAAACCTAATTGCTAATTAATTTTAATTTAAGAAAAATAATTAATTTTGACCTATTTTTGTATTTTGGTTATTTTAAGAAAAATAAAATAAAATTTAAATCAAATAAAACCTAATTTTCTAATTTATTTTAATTTATTACAAAAAAAGATTAAAGTTACCCTAAAATTAAATTAAACTAATTAAATTAATTTTGTCAAAATATATAAAAAAAACCTAAATTTGATGAAATTGATTTTTATGAGTTTTTTGTATAAAAAGAATTAATTTGTAATTTAGAAAATAATTTAAACAAAAATAAATAAATAAAAGAAAATATAAAAGAAAAGAAAAAGGGCTTGGTGTCAAAGTAGAGAGGGAGTGCCAATAGCAGATCTGAGCCCAATAAGCATGGGTCCATGTTGACCTTTCTGCTTCAATGTTGCATGTTTGACTAGGCCTATGGTAGACCATCACCTGCCAGACGTTGGATTTGGCTTGTTAGACATCTGGTTGGCTGATCATTGAGGACGTATGGTGGATGTCCTGGAAACCTGCACATGGAATTATGCATAGAAAAATAATATTGAAGAACAAGGGGGCCTGGGGATCGAACCCAGGCCCTTTGGAAATTCCAAGTGCTTCTTGGCCAACTGAGCTAGCGCGCATATTTGTATATGGGAGAAAAAATAAAGATTATATGGAAAAAACACAAATTATCATATGCCAGCATGCGAATTTTTGAATGGACGAATGGTGTGTTGCCACGCCACCTTTCTTCTTCCTTCTTCCGTTGGCAAAAGTCCAAGACTTTTACCTACGGACACAATCTGTAGTTATAGCCCCTGTGATTTCCAAAATCTCACACAAGCATCATAAATGAAAACTAAAGTTACATATCAATTCATCTTGACCATGTGAGCACCCTGGCACCCCTCTTTTGGTCCAATTTTACCTGCAATCAAAACCCCTAAAAACGAAACCTAAACCCTAACAATGGTGGATCTCAGTATGGCTTCCAAAAATCTAATTAAATGGTATTGTTAGCTTGCAAACATGATAAGGATTACAAATATGTGATTGAAACATGAAAAAGATGCAAGAATAAAGGGATACGATTTTGAAAAAAATGTCAAACCGTGAGGGTCGTGGAGATGGATTCTGGGCAAATCAAGGCTTGATTATGATCAGGTTAGCTTCAGGGGATGGATGGGAATCAATTGCTAGCCTTGGAATGGTGTAAATCGTCCTCTAACCTGCAATTTAATTCAACACTTTTTAGTGATTTTTGCAAGTTTCTTCTCAGCTTCTCACACCTCTAACCCTTATGCTTTTGGTCTGGATTTGTTCTATATGTAGCCTTGAGTGAATTAGGTTTACAAGTTTGCATCCAATCTTCTCCAATAATGATCATTGATCAAGATTTGATTCTCATGTAAATCTTTCCAAAACAAGCCAAAAACCAATCTTTTGTGTACAAACAAGCCTTGCACGATTTGATCTCATTGCCAGCTATTCATGGACCTGAAATATGCACAAAATCTCAAGGTTTAAATGATTTTGATATTTTCATGATTTTATTTTGATTTAATTTGATTTAAATGAAATGAAAATAAAAATAAATGACAAAAATAAAATAAAGGCAAGTGGGGAGGATAATGGGTCGTGTACCATGTTACAAACTCAATACAAGCACAAAATATTGGGCCCATTTGACAAAAATTGCAATTTGAGGCATATTTGACTTTTGGCAATTTTGCAAAAAAGGTCAACTTCACTAATGCATAACTCCTTCAATTTTGACCCTAGAGATGTGTTCTTGGACTTTTTAGAAAGCTCAAGATGTCCTATAAGAAACCCTTTTAGTCTCATCTCAATTGAGTCTTCCATGTTCATGTATGAAGCTTTGACAAAAAAGGTGTTTTTGTTGACTTTTCAAAATGACCTATAATGTCCAAATTCATAACTTCTTGTGAGTGTATATTTTGAACTTGGGAGCTGAATATTAATTGTAGGTAATTGAATCCTCTTCAAAATGAGCTTTGGATGGGTCATTCTTGATAAAGTATGAGAAAGTTATACTTGGTCAAAGTTGGGTTGACTTTTCCTACAAAACCCTAATTTAGCAACTGTTGGGTTTTGATGAATTGTAAGCAATCCTTGAGGAATCATGATAAACCCTTTATCAAATGATGAATAATACTTCATAATGAGGATGTTGACCAAAAATCTTGAAGTTTGACTTTATGTGGGCCACAGTTGACTTTTGCCCTAGCATAGTCGATTTTTAGGCCTTTGAGCAATTGACTGAGCAAACTTTCTCTGTAGGGCTTGAAACTTGACATGGATGATATTGAGAACATATTAGGACAAATGGTGAGCATTTGGGATCCCTTGGACTCAATTATCTTGATTCAACATGAAACCCTAATCTGAGGTAGACTGCCTTAGGAGAGAGTTTGTCTGGTCAACCCTTGAACTTCCTTGAGCTATTTGAGGACCTCACTTGAAATTTTTTGGGAAATATGGGAGAGAAAATTTTGTGGTACAATAGTTACCCCTATTCAATCTTCTTAAACCTGAGGATGTAGATTGGCTTGCTTGCCTTTCGTGATCCAAAGGTGGAAGATGATTGAACACTAGAGTGCCCAGAAATTTGCACTCGCATGAAGTGGTACTTGTCTTGTGATGTCGGGAATGGGATTATAGATGACATTTGGAGATTTATGTCGGGGGATGGGCTTAAAGATGCCATCTGAAGGAGTGTCGATCGCATAAGAGATTCCTTTGCGGGAGCTTGTATACCTGTTGTTGAGGAGGATTCCGCTGGGGAATGTTGTTCTTTGTCTTGGTAAAAGTTGAATTTTAGGAGCTTTGGTCGTCCGTTATTCTACTGGGGAATTGTCTCTTGGTCGAAGAGGTGAAAATGAACTATTATCTGGTCGTGATCCAGGCTTCATAGTGATAAGATCGACTGCTATCTGGTCATTCTCCAGGTTTTAGAGTGACTTACTGGGGAGATGAGATTAAACTTGCTATATGGTTGTAAACCAGGCTTTGCAATTTCTCAATTCTTATCTGGTCGTATTCCAGGCTTCAGAAGGAATTAGGTTGTTATCCGGTCGCATCTGGGCTTCAACTTGATTTTAGGGCACACTAATATCCGGTCGACTTCGGGCTTCTTAGTAATTGTCCAGGTAAACTGCTATTTGGTCGAAATCCAAGCTTCGTAGTGTCTTGTACTGTTATCTGGTCGTAATCCCAGGCTTCAATGTACTTTACCGCTATCTAGTTATAATCCAGGCTTCACGATGTCTTATACCATTATCTGGTCGAATCCAGGCTTCATGGTGTCTTGTACTGCTATCTGGTCGATTCTAGGCTTCACAATACCTTACTTCTTATCTGGTCGTATTCCAGGCTTCAGAAGAAATCAAGTGGTTATCCAGTTGCATCCGGGCTTCCATTTGATTTTTAGGCCTACTAATATTCGGTCGACTTCCGGGCTTCATAGTAATTGGCCGGGTAGACTGCTATTTGGTCGAAATCTAAGCTTCGCAGTGTCCCTCACGGTTATCTGGTCGTAGTCCGAAGCTTCAGTGTCTTTACCGGTATCTGGTCATAATCCAGGATTCACGGTGTATTGTACCATTATCTGGTCGAATCCAGGCTTCATGGCATTCAGAGAAATCAAGATATTATCCGGTCGAATCTGGGCTTCATAACTTGCATTAAAGATATACCACTATCTGGTCGACTCCAGGCTTCGTAGTATTCTTGGCTGCTATCTGGTCGTAATCCAGGCTTCACAACGTCTTATACCATTATCTGGTCGAGTCAAGGCTTCATGGTGTCTTGTATCTCTATCTGGTCGTAATCCAGGCTTCACAATAACTTGTTGGGAATTAAACTATTTTCTGGTTGATTTTCGGGCTTCATAGCTTGAATTTAAGATAAACCACTATCTGGTTGATTCCAGGCTTCGCGGGTTGATACTGTTATCTGATCATTCTCTGGGCTTCACAGTATGATGGAGGAATCAAGATAATATCAGGTCGGATCCGGGCTTCATAGCTTGAACTGGAATAGAAATATTTAGCATTGATTTGACTGAACCAGAGAAAACTTGTGAGAATTTGGATTGTACCTTTCCCTGAAAGGTAAAGAGTTAGTCATATGTAATGTCATGATGTATGAAATGTATTGAGCAATGATGTTCTCAAAATAAATGAGATTGTGTTGTATGATGTTTATGCACATGTCATGATGTATGGAATGTATTGTTTTTATGATATTCTCTAGTTAGGGAAAATAAATCTCGGACTGCTGTTAGAGAATGCGAGGAGTTGAATTATTTGTTCTCGCTGGGAATAACGATCGAAGATGATTTGAGAATAAATTGGCAGGAGAATAACTCTGCTGGAGAATAAACTGGTGAGAGAATGACTCTGTGGGGAAGAGAGATACTCTGCCAGAAGATCTGCTGATTCGGAGAAATAACCTCGGCTGGGGATGAATTACCTTTGCTAGCGATAATGAACCTTATTGGGGATTGAGTTTCTGCTTGTGGAAGAAATAAACTCCACTGGGGATAGTCTTCCATTGTTGGTGGTAGATGAACTCTGCTTGGGGAGAATTAACACCACTATTTTTAGATACCTTTTACTCTGTGGGGAGTGTATGTATTTTTAGTCATATTCTTCAGCTGGGTCTATCACCGTACCTGGTGGATAGAGAAACTATAGGGTTTGGACATTTTTGTTTGCCCTTGTTTTTGGAATTACGAGTAATCGTCTTTTGTTTCACATATAAATATTTTTTAGCAACAATTATTTTCAAATGTATATATCAAAAATGAATCATTGGACGTTCTTGCAAAACAAAATAGAAAAAGAAAAACAATTTTGAAATTTATTGTAAAATGAATTGTATTGATTTTGAAGTTGGCCTGTAATAGGCGTTTTGTACAAGAGGCTAACGTCCTAGTAAGAGAACGCCGCCGAAAGATAGAAATTATACAATTTGTGAAAAACAAAGAAAAACAGCTATGTGAAACAATCCCACTGGGTTCCAACTCTGCTATTGCCTTTATATCTTCGAGCATCTCATCACTTTGCTACTTGGTTGAAGGTAGATCAGATTGATTGGCGTCGTCCGAGCTTGATAGTTGATACCGAAGTCTGGTTGCAAGATGATCCAATGAGACATAGTGTTACGCTTTGATCCCTAATTTTTTCCTGGACCTCCCTTTCGGGTTTTCAGTCCACCGGGATACCCTTTTTTGCCCAAGCCTCCTTTTCAGGTTTTCGACTTGCCGGGTATATGTTTTTTCATTTTCATCCCTTACTTTTGCCCGAAACCTTTTGGTTCGCCGAGAAGCCCTTATTTTTGCCTAGGCCAGTCAACCTAGCGGGTCTTTGATTATGCGTAGTATTTTTTCACTATGTCTGCATTGACGGGGTGAGAAAGTTCGTCACCATCCATGGTGGTTAGAATCATAGCTCCTCCCGAGAAAATTTTCTTAACCACAAATGGCCCTTCGTACGTAGGGGTCCATTTTCCCCTGGGATCACCTTGCGGCAGTATGATGCGTTTTATTACCAGATCCCCGACTTGATATTCTTGTCGCCTAACTTTCTTGTTAAATGCCTTGATCATCCGCTTTTGATACGTCTGACCATGAAAAATAGCAGTAAGTCTCTTTTCATCGATTAAATTCAGCTGATCAAGCCGGGTCTGGATCCAATCGTCCTCACTCAAACCTGCATCCTTCATAATCTGGAGAGAGGTTATCTGGACTTCAACGGGTAATACTGCTTCCATTCCATACACCAAAGAGTAGGGTGTTTCCCCTGTTGACGTCCGTGCTGAGGTACGGTACCCATGAAGGGCGAATGGTAACATCTCATGCCAGTCTTTGTATGTCACCGTCATCTTCTGCACAATCTTCTCGATGTTCTTATTAGCCGCTTCAACAGCCCCATTCATCTTCAACCGGTAAGGATAAGAGTTGTGATGTTGTATCTTACACTGTTTGCAGAGCTCGGTGATCATTGTATTGTTGAGATTTGTACCATTGTCTGTAATGATCCTCTCTGGTACACTATATCGACAGATCAGATTGTGACGGATGAACCACACCACGACGTTTTTGGTTACTGTAGCAAAGGAAGCTGCCTCAACCCACTTCGTAAAGTAATCAATTGCTACCAGAATGAAACGATGCCTTTTCGATGCAGTAGGTCTGATTTCTCCAATCATGTCGATGCCCCACATTGCAAAAGGCCAAGGAGCTATCAAAACATTTAGAGGAACTGGAGGTACATGCACCTTATCAGCATAGACTTGGCACTTATGACATGTCCGAGAATGCTGATAACAATCGGCTTCCATGGTAGACCAATAATGTCCTACCCGTAGGATTTTCTTTTCCATGGTATGTCCCCTGGAATGAGTTCCGAAAGTACCTTCGTGTAACTCTGCCATAATCCTTTCTGCCTCGTTTTTGTCTACACACTGCACTAAGGTGGAATCATGGTTACGTTTATAAAGGACACCATTGCTGATAAAGAACTTCATAGCAAACCTTCTCAAGAACTTCTTATCATTAACAAATGCACCCTCGGGGTACTCTTGAGCCTCAAGATACCTCTTTACCTCGTGAAACCAGGGTTTATCTGCTACCTTTTTAGTCTCAATGTCACAGCAATGTGCGGGTTCGTCCAATCTCTCAATGGTAATCCCGGGAGCTTCATTGTCCCACCTGACCTTTAACATAGAAGACATGGTAGCTAGCGCGTCCGCTAACTGATTCTCCTCTCTGGGTAAATGTTCAAAGGTTATCTCCTCGAAGTGCGGAAGCAACATCAATACATGCTCTTTGTAAGGAATAAGGTTTGGGTGTTTCGTATCCCACTCACCTTTGATCTGACTGATCACTAGAGCGGAATCTCCTAACACACTCAAGAACTTAATCCTTAGGTCAATAGCAGCTCGAAGGCCCATGATGCACGCTTCATACTCCGCCATATTATTGGTGCAGTTAAAACATAATCGGGCGGTGAACGGAGTATGACAGCCTTCAGATAATATAATCACGGCGACAATGCCATTACCCAATGCGTTTGAGGCTCCGTCAAAATACATAGTTCATCGAGATCCTTCCTCAAGTCCTTCATCCGGTCCAGGTTCTTCACAGTCGGTCACCAACATGATGTTCTCATCCGGGAACTCGAAATTCATGGACTGGTAATTATCCACGGCCTGCTGTGCCAAATGATCCGCCAATAGACTCCCTTTGATTGCCTTTTGGGTCATGTATTGGATGTCGTACTCAGTCAAGATCATCTGCCATCTTGCTATTCTTCCGGAAAAGGCAGGCTTTTCGAAGATATACTTGATTGGATCCATCTTTGATATCAATAGGGTAGTGTGAGTCAGCATATACTATCTCAGCCGGCGAGCATCCTGTGATACGG
This sequence comes from Vicia faba, assembly GCA_948472305.1. Classification (NCBI taxonomy): domain Eukaryota; kingdom Viridiplantae; phylum Streptophyta; class Magnoliopsida; order Fabales; family Fabaceae; genus Vicia; species Vicia faba. Next base: position 388,973,654 of record OX451741.1, read on the forward strand.
TGGGAGAACTGACTTGAGGTTTTGCGTTTGTGTTCGCAAATGTTTCGGTTTAGCAAGAGTCGCCACCGACTTTTTATTTTATCCTAAGGAAAGGTCAAAAAGCACAGGAAAGACCTTTGAGATGTTTTCTTGGGTTCGGGGAGTAGATTATGAAAAGGGAAGATGCAAGCACCCTTTTCATCCATGGTTATCCATGGGCTCTTAGTTACTTGTTTAGATCACTTGCTTTTGCTTTTCAATTGTTTGAAATGGTGCTTTGTGTGTGGTTTTGAAAGATGTTTTGGAAAGAGGCCATTGTTGTGGCAACCTTTGTAATGATTCTTGTTTGAATGTATACAAAGGTGTTTTGTCTCTTTGAAAATATTTCAATGTTTGAAAGTTTGATTTGGGAAATGTTTTGAAATTGTGTTGTGAAGTGTGTCTGAAAATAGCAAGGATGTTTTGCAAGCTTTTGATCAAGTAACTAAGAGTTATCTACCCTATTTTACTCAAAGATCTTTCCTAATGTTTTTAACCCTTTTTGACAGTGTTGTTTTACCATTGCATTTGGTAAACAACCTTGTATTAGGATGTTAAACGGGACAGGCGCGGGTCATCGTATAGACCATGATAGCAATTGTGTCAAGTACCTTTGGCAAATTTTTTAGGGACTTGATCATTTTTGTTTAGGCAACCAAGATAGCGTCATCGAGGGACTATGATCTTTTGTTTTGTTTTTGTTTTGCCAAAGTACCCAACATGCATAACATGGCCCATTTTTAAGGCAACAAGTGGATTGTAACCCTAGGGATGCAAGTGTGCATTGTGTATTGATTTTCATGCATTTTTGTCTTTGTATTAGGTCAAGCTACTTGTTGATTTTATTTTTTGCATACAAACCCTAATCTCTAATCATGGCATAATTGAAAGCATAAAATACGAGAATTAAAAGTCTAAGCTATTACAACGTGATTATGGGGATGGGGGTACAATCTTTGAATGGGGGTGTATTTGACAAGAAATATAAACCCTAATTTACTATTACATCCAAATTGAATTCAAATGCATAAATAAATAGACAATATTTAAATAAACAAAATAAACAAATATATCAAATAATATGAATTATGCAAAAAAAAGTTTATGTTTATTTTCTAAGTATGTAAAAATATTTAATGTAAAAATAAAGAAATAAATAAAAGATTAATTTTATTAGGTTAAGGGTGAAACCCTAATTTCTTTAAGAAAGTAAATATATTAATTGTTTTATTTATATACAATAAAAATAAAATAGTATGTGTAAAAAATAAAATATATTTTAAAAAAAAGTATTTTTAAGTATAAATAACAATAAAAGTAAAAATGTAATATCTTATATTTTTATTCTAAAGTATATATATATATATATATATATATATATATATATATATATATATATATATATATATATATATATATATATATATATATATATATATATATATATATATATATATATATATATATATATATATATATATATATATATATATATATATATATATATATATATATATATATATATATATATATATATATATATATATATATATATATATATATATATATATATATATATATATATATATATATATAATAAATAAAATATATACAAAAATAAAAATATATTTAGAGAAATATTTTCAATGTGAAAAAAAATAAAGAATAAAAATAAAAGTATAATTTATATATTATTATCAAGTTTTTTAATAAATAAGATAAAAGTAATTAAATTGCTTTTTATGTTAGAAAAATAAAAATAAAATGCAAAATAAATGTGAAAAAATTATAAAAATATCTTTGAGTATTTTTTATATTTGGAAATAATAAAATATAATCAGAAATGAAAATAAAAATGCAAAAATATAAAATAACAAGAAATTGGGCCAGGGGGTGCAAAAAGGAAAAGGAAGGTGTCAAAAGTAGCCAGGACCAAGCCCAGCCCAAGGCAACTTCATCTTCAACCTCTGACTTTGAAAACGCGCGCGCCCTGTACAATTGCCAGATCCTGTATACGAGCTCTATTGCAAAAAACACATAACATCAAAGTTGTAGAGCATTTCAAGACGAATCCAACCATATAAACAACTTGTCCTAACTCTCAAAGACCAGAGAGAATTTCTCTGGCCCTAAAATCTAACCTAGTTTTTTCAGTATATTCATGGATGAAATTCTCTTAGCATGCTTAATATAAATGAAAACTGAGCATATGTACAACTTCATGGCAATGAATACCACATTTCTTATTCACAAACCTAAGGCTAAATGTTCCTAAATAGAGAGATAGGAAGTTGACAAAAACCTGTTTCAGCTGACTTCGTGTATGGAAATGTGGAGCTTTTCAACAAGGCTTGAGACGTCTGGGAGCTTGCTTGGACTTCACTTGACCTTCTCCAATACCTAGCTTACCTTGAATGTACTTGAATCAGCCTATAAAACTCAACCTGCACAAGCTCAAAATGAAAATGGCAAACCATGTTAATGGAGTTACAGTTGGTGTTTGAGGTTTGGGATAGCATGGATGAGTTATGTGGAAGATGTTTGAAGCAACTTGGGGCAAAACGCATGAGCCAATTGAGCTATGGAAGTCAAGTTGTAGGTTCTGCCCTATTTTGCCAATGGAATGTGATTTCTGGCTATGGGATGTTTTAGGGCTTCAGAGGTCGTGTTTTTGGCTCAGAGGGATGTGAGAAAAATGTTCAAAATGCTTGCACAAGTTTCTTTGGGCTGATGTTCAAGTTCTCATGCATTTTGCATATTTCTTGTATATGAAGCAAAAGTGGGAAAAGATGTTAGAACAAAGTTTGAATCTACTACCCTATATTTAAGTTTTGATGATAACAATGTGAAAAGATATAGTATTTATAAGTTTCATGTCTGAATTATCTGCTGCCAAAAATTATTATGTTCTGACTTGCAGATACTCTGATTGATATAAACAAGATCACATCTATTCAGCATCAGAACTTGATTTTAGACACCAGCATCAGAAGTTGCCATATCAGAATGTCAGAATCAGATGATCAACTCACGTACATGCTGAAGCCTGATGAACAAGACTGCGCTCAACACTCTGATAAAGAAACACAACAGTTTATCAGCAGCGAAGCAGAGTCAGAATGAGCCAAGCCAGAACTTGCATTAAGTAAGCAACGATACTGTGAATTGAAAGCAAATTAATTCCAACGGCCTCATTCCAGACAAGATCTGCTCAATAAGGAAAGTTTGTTATTAGCATTGAATCAAGAATATTGCATCCAACGTTCATCATCTCAGTGCTATATAAACAAGACTTTGAAGATTGAAATGGCTAATGCTCTGCAAATCTCTACACGCACAAAAGCTAATTATAATCTTCTTTCTCTCAGTTTTGCTAAACCACACACTCTGATATTCTATCATTGTTTAGCAATCTAGTGTCTAAGCTTCAATTTGTGTATACATCACAGTTGTGATACAGTTTTGTAGAAAACATCCACACACTTAGTTTTATCTCTTTGTAAGAAAGTGTTACCTTGACAAACCGGGTTGTGGTTTGGATCAAGAAGGCTTTAGCAGTTGTTAAAGCAGTCTGTAATATTCAGTTGAATATAGTGGATTAAGACCTCGTTGGAGAGAGGCGAAATCACCTTGACGGGTGGACTGGAGTAGTTTGAGATCAAACGAACCAGGATAAAAATATCTTGTTCATTGCATTAGATTTCAGTTTTACAATTCAACCCCCCCCCCCCCTTCTTGTGTTTTTCACCACTTCAATTGGCATCAGAGCGCCTGGTTCTGAGCTAAAACACTTAACCGTGTCAGTACAAGATCCAGCGTCAGAAAAACACAATGGCAGGAAACAATTCTCACATCAGCAATGACAACAATGAGGACAGAGACAGATTCAGTGGCAAACCTCCAGTCTTTGATGGAGAAAACTTTGATTACTGGAAAGACAGAATTGAAAGCTTCTTTCTGGCTCATGATGCTGATCTGTGGGATATGGTGACAGATGGATACACGCACCCTGTGAATGCAAGTGGTCAGAAGATTGATAGAAAAACAATGTCTGATCAACAAAAGCGTGACTTCAAGAATCACCACAAGGCCAGAACCATCCTCCTCAGCGCCATCTCCTATACTGAGTATGAAAAGATCTCCAACAGAGACACAGCAAAGAATATTTTTGACTCACTCAGAATGACGCATGAGGGCAACGTTCAGGTCAAAGAAACAAAAGCTCTGGCGCTCATTCAGAAGTATGAGGCGTTCAAAATGGAAGAATCTGAATCCATTGAAACCATGTTCTCTAGATTCCAGATTCTGGTAGCTGGTCTCAAAGTTCTGGACAAAGGATACTCTACTGCTGACCATGTCAAGAAAATCATCAGAAGTTTACCCAAGCAGTGGAGACCTATGGTTACAGCTCTGAAGCTAGCTAAAGATCTCAACAAAATCACTCTGGAGGAACTTATCAGCTCCCTCAGAAGTCATGAGATAGAGCTAGAAGCTGATGAGCCTCAGAAGCAAGGTAAGCCTTTAGCATTAAAATCTAACAGAAAATTTGAGTCTAAAGTTTTGCAGGCAGTTGAAGAAACATCTGATGGATCCTCATCAGAAGAAGACAAACTCTCCCTTCTCTCCAGAAGAGTAAATCAACTGTGGAAGCAAAGACAAAGGAAGTTCAGGAATTCCAGAAGATCTGATCAGAACGAGTCTTCTTCCAGATACAGAAGGACAGATTCTTCCTCTGGATACAGAAGATCTGAAGGCTCCTCCAGTAGCAAAAAGCCAAACACCAAAGACATCATCTGCTATGAGTGCAATGAGAAAGGACACTATAAGAGTGACTGCCCAAAGCTTCAGAGGGAAAAGCCCAAAAAGAAGTTTGGAAGAGAGAAGAAGAAAAGTCTCATGGCTACATGGGATGACTCTGACTCGTCTGAAGCTGACTCAGAATCAGATGATGAAAGGGCAAACATAGCTCTCATGGCTAACATTTCAGAAGATAGTGAAGCTTTTGAATCAGACTCAGAATCAGACACCGAAGAGGTATTCCCTAACTTTGCTGTTAACTTTACAAAGGCTGAACTTGCTGAAAGCCTTAATGAGATTCTGGAACGTTATCAGCAAATTAGAGCTAAATTCAGAGACCTGAAAAGGAATCTTGAATCTGACTCTAATAAGACTGAGAGTCTCAAATTGGAAAATTCTGAGCTGAGAAATAAGATTTCAAAATTAGAAAACACTTTACAAAACTCTCAGAAGGAACCAATCTCTGAAACTCCCAGCAACGCTGATGAGATCATCAAGGAGTATGATCATAGTTTCCAGAAGTTCCTAGCTAAAAGCATAGATAGAAGCAGAATGGCTTCAATGATCTATGGAGTTAGCAGAAACGGCAAGAAAGGAATAGGATACAAAGGTAAGGTTCCTACACCAAAGAATGTTATGGACTTAACCATTAAACACACTCCTCTGAATTCACATTTTGTATATGGTCACACACATGATATCAAATACACTAGCAGTAAGCACTCTGTGAAACCAAAATTCAACCAGAGTTTTGGTAAAACTAACAAATCAGGACCCAAGAAAATCTGGGTACCTAAGGATAAAATAATACATGTTGCAGATATCTTTAGCAGCAAGTCAGAAACACCAGTCATGGTACCTGGACTCTGGCTGCTCACGACACATGACGGGAAGAAGGCATATGTTCCAAAGCCTGGAACTTAAGCCTGGAGGCCACGTTGGCTTTGGAGGTAATCAGAGGGGAAAGATAATTGGCTCTGGAACTGTAGGTAATGGAAATCTTCCCTCTATTAATAATGTTCTACTAGTAGATGGATTGATGCATAATCTGTTATCCATAAGTCAATTAAGTGATAACGGTTATGATATAATCTTTAATCAAAAATCATGTAAAGCTGTTAGTCAGAAAGATGGGACTATCCTGTTTAATGGTAAGAGGAAAAACAACATTTACAAAATCAAACTTTCTGAACTAAAGAGTCAGAATGTAAAATGTCTTCTGTCTGTTAACAAAGAGCAGTGGATCTGGCACAGAAGATTGGGGCATGTTAGTATGAGAAGAATATCTCAGATTAACAAACTCAATCTGGTCAGAGGACTTCCTAATTTGAAGTTCAATTCAGATGCTCTGTGTGAAGCATGTCAGAAAGGCAAATTTGAAAAACCTTCTTTTAAATCCAAAAATGTTGTTTCTACCTCTAAGCCATTAGAACTTCTGCACATTGACTTATTTGGACCAGTTAAAACTGCTTCAGTCAGTGGTAAGAAGTATGGGTTAGTAATCGTAGATGACTATAGCAGATGGACATGGGTAAAGTTCTTAAGACACAAGGACGAGTCACACTCTGTGTTTGTTACCTTCTGTAACCAAGTTCAGAATGAAAAGGATCTTAGAATCGTTAAAGTCAGAAGTGATCATGGTGGAGAATTTGAAAACAAAGATTTTGAGTCATTCTTTAATGACAGAGGCATTCTGCATGATTTCTCTTGTCCTAGAACTCCCCAACAAAATGGAGTTGTAGAACGAAAGAACAGAACATTGCAAGAAATGGCCAGAACCATGATCAATGAGACAAACGTTGCTAAGACCTTCTGGGCAGAGGCAATAAACACAGCGTGCTACATTCAGAATAGAATCTCAATAAGACCTATTCTGGAAAAGACTCCATATGAACTGTGGAAGAACAGAAAGCCCAACATTTCATATTTTCATCCATTTGGATGTACTTGCTTTATATTAAATACAAAGAATTATTTGAACAAGTTTGACTCTAAAGCACAGAAGTGTATTATGTTAGGATACTCTGAATGCTCAAGAGGGTACAAAGTATACAATACAGAAACACAGATTGTGGAAGAATCAATCAGTGTTCGTTTTGATGATAAGCTTGACTCTGAAAAGTCAAAGCAGAATGAAGTTTTTGCAGGTATAGAAATTGAATTTGCAGGTTCTGAAGATAAGTCATCAGAAGCTCTCAACATAGACATTCCTTCAACGTCTGAAAGGAGCACTGCTAGCAATCCTATAACAGCTGCTGATCAACCTCAGAAGAGATTACCCAGAAACAGCTTGGATCACCCAGAAGAGACTATCCTAGGAAGAAAGGAAGATCCAATCAGAACAAGAGCAAGCTTCAGAAACTCTGAAGAAACACTTATGGGACTTGTGTCTCTGATTGAACCTTCTTCTATTGATGAAGCACTTCTGGATAATGACTGGATTCTGGCAATGCAAGAAGAGCTGAATCAATTCACCAGAAACGACGTATGGGATCTCGTTCCCAGACCAAAAGGATTCAACGTCATTGGAACAAGATGGGTGTTCAGAAACAAGCTAAATGAACAAGGTGAAGTCATCAGAAACAAGGCACGACTGGTTGCACAAGGTTATAGTCAGCAAGAGGGGATAGACTATACAGAAACCTTTGCCCCAGTCGCCAGGTTAGAATCTATCAGACTTTTAATTTCATTTGCTGTTAATAGAGGCATCACTCTGTATCAGATGGATGTCAAAAGTGCATTCTTAAATGGTTATATAGAAGAAGAAGTTTATGTACACCAACCCCCAGGTTTTGAAAATACAAAACATCCAGAACATGTTTTCAAACTAAAGAAGTCACTGTATGGTCTGAAACAAGCTCCCAGAGCTTGGTATGAAAGGCTAAGTAACTTTCTGCTGGAAAATGAATTCACCAGAGGGAAGGTGGACACTACTCTATTCTGTAAATCAGTTAAGAGTGACATCTTAGTCTGTCAAATTTATGTTGATGATATTATTTTTGGTTCTACTAATCCTTCTCTTGGAAGAAAATTTGCTAAGTGTATGCAGGCAGAATTTGAGATGAGCCTCATGGGGGAACTGAAATTCTTTCTAGGAATTCAGATCAATCAAACTCCAGAAGGAACTTACATTCATCAGAGCAAATACATCAGAGATCTTCTGAAGAAATTTGACCTCTCAGAATGTAAGCCATCAAAGATTCCAATGCATCCCACGTGCATTCTGGAAAGAGAAGAGGTAAGCAAAAATGTAGAACAGAAAGTCTACAGAGGTATGATTGGTTCTCTCCTCTATCTGACTGCTTCAAGACCTGACATATTATTCAGTGTTTGTATCTGTGCTAGATTCCAATAAGATCCTAGAGAATCTCACTTAACAGCTGTTAAGCGAATTTTCAAGTATCTGAAAGGTACTACTAATCTGGGTTTGTTTTATAGAAAATCTAGTGATTACAGCTTAGTAGGCTACTGTGATGCTGATTTTGCTGGAGACAGAGTGGAACGTAAAAGTACTTCTGGAAGCTACCAGTTTCTGGGAGAAAATCTGATCTCTTGGTCCAGCAAAAGGCAATCAACAATTGCTCTATCAACAGCAGAAGCTGAGTACATAGCAGCAGCAGGATGTAACACACAAATGCTCTGGATGAAAAGTCAGCTTGAAGACTTCCAGATTTTTGAGAGTAACATCCATATACTTTGTGATAATACTTCTGCTATTTGCCTAAGTAAGAATCCCATTTTACATTCTAGAGCTAAGCATATAGAAATAAAACATCACTTCATTAGGGACTATATTCAGAAAGGTATTTTGAACTTAAAATTTATAGATACAGACCATCAATGGGCTGATATCTTTACTAAACCCCTTTCAGAAGATAGGTTTAATTTCATTCTGAAACATCTCAGCATGAAAGTGTGTCCAGAGTGAAAATGTTTTAATTCCATATATTTACCTTCAGAATGTAATTGTTTTACTGTGAACTTCTGATCAATCTCCTTTCAGAAAGATAGAACATGCAGATTGTATCAGATGCAAGTCTAAAGATCTGAGAGTCTAAGCTCAAAGACAGACGTGCTGATCACTACATCAAACAAGTGTCATCCAATCATCAGCATATCTCTGAAGCAGAACGCGTGCACGCTTATGAGAAGGCAAAGCGCTGATTGGGTGCATTGAGACACATGTCTGGTAACCGTTTTTAAGTATCTTTCTCAAATCCCCTAAAATCAGCAAGCATTTAATGAAAAGTAATCATGCTTTTAAAATGCAATCATGATTTTTATCTCTCTTAAAAACTTTTATCTTTTCAAAACAGTTTTGAAAACTCTATTTAAGCACATTAATCTCTCATTCTCACTCTTTACGTTTTCTCACTAATACTCAAGCATTTTCTGCATATTTCTGTGTTCATCTCTTGCAACCTATTTTCCTCAGTTTATTCTCAAAACCCTTTTAGTGTGAACATGGAAACCTCCAGCAGCGCTTCTGCAGGTCCTCAGAAGAAAGCATCATCTGAGCAATATCAAGTGCCATTCAGAACTCTCCTCACTCCTGTTAAGAATCTTGAAGTGCTTTCTGAATTAATCATTGATTTTGAAAGCTTGAAGGAGAACGGTTTTGACCTAACTGAAGAAGTTAGGGCTCAGAAGTGGGAAAGGTACTTTGATAGGTTGGTTGGACCAACATTCCCAATGCTAGTCAAGGAATTCTGGATTCACGCCAAGGCTTCAACACATCTAGTCACCTCCTTTGTTATGGGGAAGAAGATTGTGATCACTGAGGATCACATTGCAAGGCTAATCGGTTACAGTGGCGGTGGCGTCCGTTGTGTGGACATGGCTGAAAGATATGCTGATGTGGGTGTGATAGCTGCAAGGATTTTCACTCTTGGGGTGCCCAGCAGCAAGATTAAAGATCTGAAGGATCATTTCAGAGTGTGGGCTAAGATAATTCTGGGGTGCTTCAACCACAGGAAACCAACCAGTTCGCCTGATTACATAAATGTGGATCAGCAGTTTCTGATCTACTTTATTGATCAGAAGGTAAAGATCAATCTGGCTCACTTCCTGTTCAACCACCTCAGAACAAGTGTGAAGTAAACTAGGGAAGAAGAAAGAACCAAGAGGGATTGGATACCTTTTGGAAGGTTGATATCAGATATTCTGACAGAGAATAGGCTGATTGAGCATCTGATAGAAGCTCAAGAGCTAAGCACTATTGAACCAACAATTGGGAAACCTCTGAATGCAAAGAACTTGAAGAAGATGAAGCTGATAGAGAATATTCAGAAGGAACCCAGAGCTACTCCTATTGCTGATATCACCAGCAGAAGAGTGCCTCTGAGTAACTTTCCATTATTTTCTGAAATTGAATCCAAACCAGAGGTGGTTCTCAGGTACTTGGATGCGTGCAAAGCAGATGGTACAGATCCAAATCTGAATATCAAAGATCTGCATTAACCTCAACCAGAAGTGACTCTGAAGAAGACGAAGAAGAGGAAGGCACCATCAGAAGGATCATCCCAGCAGACACCCAGGAAAAGAGGTAATTCATCTGCTGCTCCTGTTTTAAATTCTTCTACTATTCCAGCATCTATTCCTCCTCAAACCTCTCATAGAATCTCAATCCCCATCCCTACCATAGATGAAACTGTAGTAGAAGAGGACCCTTCTGAGGCATTAAAACTCAGAAGACCCAGAACCAAACATCCCAAACAACCAACAATTTCAACAACATCAGCAATTGACCAAGTGCTGTCTGACATTGATCAACACACCTCTGATCAACCAATCTCTGAACCATAAACTGTTCCTCCTCCACAACCAGAACAACAGCAATCTGCTGAAGAACCAGAACAACAACAACCACTCTCATCAATTCCAGAAGAACCCCTTATCCCTGAACAATCAGAAATTCCGTCTCCCTCTCCCCAACCAGAAATTAATCCACCATCACCACAAACAGAGTTTCATCACTCTGAAACTCCTTCTCCTCAACCATCTGAACCTCATTCACCTCAACCATCACCTCTGGCAATCCAGCTGCCATGTGGAACAACAGTTACCATGCCCCAGTTACCATCCTCACCAGAATCTACACCACAAAATACTCCCAAAACACCACCCAGTCCAATCATAATCTCTGATACTGATACTCCATCTCCAAAACAAACAGCTGCTCAGAAAACCTCCGAAAACCCCAGCAGGACTTTCATAGACTTAACCAGTCTTGACCGTCTTGCTGATCTGAAACACAAAATTGCCATCCCAAAACCAAAACAACCAGATGTTGGCTCTGGTATTATGAATTTTGAAACAGGTGTGCTGCAATGGATTGCTTCTTTGAAGCAAGTCTGTCCTGGAATGATTGACCCAGCTGCTTCTGATCAGCTCTGGTCACAATTCAGACTTTGGGTACGTGATGAAGCCCTCAAGTTGCAGGATATCAACTATGAGCAGGCACAACAAAATTTCAGCAAGCTTCTGAATGAAGTTGGAAGTCAGCTTCTGAAAGAAGAAGTGCTCCCTCTGGATAGTGAACCTTGGTCTGAGAAACAGCAAGCTGCAAAGGTGCAATCAGAAGAAGACAAGACCATTCAAGCTGAAGAAAGTCAAGCAGAAGATGTTGCTGAAAGCTCTCAGAAGCTTCCTGATTCTGATGCTTCTCAAGCTGCCTTGGACAGGAAGACTCTGGAAGAACTAAGGCTGAATGACATGCGTCTGCAGCAGCGGATGGATGAAAGCGATCAGAAGATGAAAGAGAGAATGGATGTGCAGGATAGCAAGATTGACACTGTTGTCAGCATGGTGCACAAGCAGAATGAGACTGCTGAAAAGATCCAAGCCATGCTGGAGAACCTGTTCACACGCTTGCCTCCTCAACCTTAGTCTCTTTTTTTTTCATTCATGTCCTTTTTCATGTTTTCCTTGATTTTCTGATGTACTGTTTGAATATGTTTTGTAATATTTTCTTGTTTTGATTCTGAACTATCTTAATATGATTAGTTTTTCTGATCTTAATTGTTTTAGCACATCACCTACACTTTTTGATTGCTGACAAAAAGGGGGAGAACAAGAATGATATTTTAATCAATAACGGCTAACTAGACAGAAATTCTCAAACATTCTAACTCTATTACTTGAAAATGTTTTTTCTGTTTTGCTTAAAGTCCACAGGTACAAGGAAGCTCCTGGACACTCTGAAGACTAGAAGCTCTGAAGCTCTGATCACTATGAAGTTCTGATCCGCTCTGATATTCTGATCCAAAGCAAAGCTCTGACAAGAAAAGCTCTGAAGCTCTGCTCTGACATAAAGCTTCGGATAAGTCAAAGACTCTGATACTCTGATGTTCAAAGAAAGGCAAAAAGATCTGATCCTGAAGAACACGTGTAATCAAAGGGAAGTAATAAACTCAGGGGGAGTATCTCTCAACTCTGAAATTTCTTTACTCCTTATCCTTTTACTTCTTACTCTGATACATATCCCAGATACCTTTTCACGTTATTTTCATTTAAAAATATCTAGTTTTTGTCATCATCAAAAAGGGGGAGATTGTTAGAACAAAGTTTGAATCTACTACCCTATATTTAAGTTTTGATGATAACAATGTGAAAAGATATAGTATTTATAAGTTTCATGTATGAATTATCTGCTGCCTAAAATTATTATGTTCTGACTTGCAGATACTCTGATTGATATAAACAAGATCACATCTATTCAGCATCAGAACTTGATTTCAGACACCAGCATCAGAAGTTGCCATATCAGAATGTCAGAATCAGATGATCAACTCACGTACATGCTGAAGCCTGATGAACAAGACTGCGCTCAACACTCTGATAAAGAAATACAACAGTTCATCAGCAGTGAAGTAGAGTCAGAATGAGCCAAGCCAGAACTTGCATTAAGTAAGCAACGGTACTGTGCATTGAAAGCAAATTAATTCCAACGGCCTCATTCCAGACAAGATCTGCTCAATAAGGAAAGTTTGTTATTAGCATTGAATCAAGAATATTGCATCCAACGTTCATCATCTCAGTGCTATATAAACAAGACTTTGAAGATTGAAATGTCTAATGCTCTCCAAATCTCTACACGCACAAAAGCTAATTATAATCTTCTTTCTCTCAGTTTTGCTAAACCACACACTCTGATATTCTATCATTGTTTAGCAATCTAGTGTCTAAGCTTCAATTTGTGTATACATCACAGTTGTGATACAGTTTTGTAGAAAACATCCACACACTTAGTTTTATCTCTTTGTAAGAAAGTGTTACCTTGACAAATCGGGTTGTGGTTTGGATCAAGAAGGCTTTAGCAGTTGTTAAAGCAGTCTGTAATATTCAGTTGAATATAGTGGATTAAGACCTCGTTGGAGAGAGGCAAAATCACCTTGACGGGTGGACTGGAGTAGTTTGAGATCAAACGAACCAGGATAAAAATATCTTGTTCATTGCATTAGATTTCAGTTTTACAATTCAACCCCCCCTTCTTGTGTTTTTCACCACTTCAAAAGATGTGTAGCAGGCTTGTACAGGCTATCCACCACCCTGCACACTTTGCCCTTGGCCCCTCTAATTTGTGGGTTTGATTAGCTGCAAAAGATCTGGACCAATGCTCAAAGATTGTGGTTTGACATAAAGCAAGATTATGGCAAAAATGGCAATGTACCTTTTTCTACTTAGGGATTAGTTTTGTGTACAATGCCCTAATGACCAAAACAATGTCTTAGACCAATGGATTTGCATTAAATTATTGAGTGTGAAGTGGTTTAGAGGCCTGTAATCTAGTGCAAAGCATGCTGACTTGAAATTGCAACTTGTATGAACATGAATATGCCATGGATGAAAAATGAGTTTTTGCCAACTTCAAGCCTTCGATTCTCTCTAACCACAAATGTGTTTGAGGAGTTCTTGGACATTTTGGAAAGCTTGCAACATGCTCTACAATCCATATTTGAAATGCAACTTGAGATCCCAAGTGTAACTATGTTAAAAATGGCCATGAAGATAGGTCAAAATCCTGCCTAAACTAGGGCAAAATTTTACTAAGTTAAAAGTTTTAGGGACCCTTGTTCCAAAACTCATAACTTGAGATCCAAGCTTATTTTGAGAAAACTTTGTGAATCAAAGTTGTATACTTTGTGGAGGACTACAACTTTCATGTTGAAAGTTTTGTTTGAATCCAATTGCATCATGGTGAAAATGTGGGGCAAAGTTAGGAAAAATTAAGAAAATTTCATAACTTAGAAAAATTCTAAGTTATGAAATTTTTCAACTTTAAACCCTAATTTGCAAAAATGGGTTTCTTGATGAACAAATTTCATGTTTTGACATATCTTGATTAAAAATGACCCTTGGCACTTGATTTTGACCAAAAAGTCAAAGTTTGACTTTTCAGTGTACAGTCAAATTTTGATCAGTTGACTGAAAAATTCATCTGTCAATCCACTGCAATTGAGATCTTTTGAACTTGTTGAATAGGTCAAGATGATGCCATTGAGTCCTTGAGTCCATGGTTGAACCCAATTTTCCATTGGCTAGGTCAAAAATCAGAAATTGCCTTTGTACAATCAAAACCCTAAAAATGACCATTTTGCCCTTTTGGTGATCTGGTCAAATTTCTAGTGGAGTTATGGTCCAAACTTGATCAAATGGTTCATATGAGTTCATACTGTTGATGTGGGTCAAAATTCCTGAGGTTTGACTGTAAATTGGCCACAGTTGACTTTTTCGCCAATACAACTGATTTCTAGGTCAACTGTCCAATTGACTGGGCAAAAATTTGATTCAAGGCTTGAAACATGGTATGGTCAAACTTATGAGTCCAACATGAAGTATGAAAGTCACTTTGAGCATTAGAAGTCCAAAATTCTCTATGTAAACTAAAACCCTAATTTAGGTCAATAGTGCAAGGAGATGTCTTAAGCAGAGCAAACCCTAGCTTGATCTTGAGTTCAAAGAGCCTTGTGATGAGAAATGTTGATAAAATGAGAGGGAAAATTTTGGGGTACAACAGTTGCCCCTGTTCAATCTTCTTGAACCTGAAGAGTTAGATTGGCAAGTTTGCCTTTTGTGACTCGAAGGTAAAAGAGGATTGGACACTATAGTGCCCGTAAATTTGTACTCCTCAAAATATTGCTGAGGGAATGGGTTTAAAGATGCCATTTGGAGATAATAGAATCTTGCTGGAGATTGGATTAGAGATGCCATCAAAAATGTTTGTTGAATATCAGTAGAATGAACATCAGAATGGTATCCGTATCTGGAACGTATCTGAGTTGTATCTGGAGATTGGATTCGTATGAGCAAAGGACTGGCGTCCATGTCTGGAGCGTATCCAAGCTGTAACTGTATTTGATTCTCGAATGAATATCAGAATGATTGCCGTGTCTGGAGTGTATCTGTATTGTATCCGAAATCTGAAGTTTGAATAAGTGACAGAAATACATCTGTGTCTGGAGTACTTCTGGGCTGGGGAATGAGTGGCAGAATGGCGACCGTGTCTGGCGCGTATCTGGATTGTATCTGAAATTGAGATCTGTATGAGTAGCAGAATGACTTCCTTGTCTAGAGGGTATCCGTACTGTAACCGGGATCTGGACAAGTGACAGAATGACTTCCGTGTTTGGAGTGTATCTGGACTTAAAGTTGATAGTTGAATCTGAATGAGAGATAGAAAGGCTTTCGTGTCTGGAGCGTATCTAGTCTGTATCTGATTGCTGAAGTTTGAATGAGTAATAGAATGACCGACGTGTCTGGGGTGTATCTATATTGTATCTGAGATCTTCGAATATTTGTTAAAGATAGCTTTTAATCTTATCCTGAAAAGGGTAAAATGTTAACTAAAACATAAAGTTATGTTGTATGACATGTATGATGCAATAAAATGTGTTCTATGAATGTTTATGATATATGAATATAATGTGTGCATATGTAAGCTGATTAGCTGTCTTGCTGAGGAAAATAAATCCTTGATAACCGGAGACAATGAACTCTTTGACTGCTGCTGGGGAAAACAAACCCTTGATTGCTGCTGGAGATTCAGAACCTTCGTTGGCTAAGACTGAGGAATCCTTTGGACTTACTGTTGGGGATTGAAAATCCTTGGTGACTTGTAGGGATATGAGGATGACTCCGACAAATTCTACTGGAGAATTAAAACCTGGGAGGCTTCAACCAGAAAAATGAAAATAAGAATCTTCGTTCTGCTGGGAAATAACTCTGTGGGGAGAATGTTTATCCTGCTGGGGAGATCAGGAGTTTGGGTTGTATGCCAATCTACTGGGGATTCCTGTTTTGTTGTTTGAGGAGAAACTCCGCTGGGGATCAGGAGTTTAGAAACTTAGCTCTGATGGCGATTTTGAAACTTGACTCCAATATGTAATTCAAGGTTTTAACTTTGTTGAGGATCTGAATGACATATTGTAGGTGATTTCTTCTGGAATAGCCTAAAGACATTTTCCCATACCTTCAAACTACCAGTAATTACCCTTTCTCCTTTCATTTTATTTGTAGGCAGTGATTACATTCAAATGCATATGCTCATTTAACAAATCATTGGACGTTTTCAAGTAAAACATAAGTGTAAAAAAGAAAGAAAAGGCAAGCAAATTTTTGCACTTTGAAGTATCTTTGTATTAATTTTGCAAATATTTTTGTACAAGGGAGACAATCATCCTAGTAAGAGAATGTTGTCGTAAAATTGAGAAAAATTTTATACAAAGAAAGATGGCTATGTGTAACAATTCCACGGGGTTCCCATTCTGCTATAGCCTTCACAACTCTGAGTATCTTGTCCATTCGTCGCTTCGTCCGTAGATGATTGGATAGATCAGAAGCTTGGAGCTTGTCCGTGAAGAGATTGTCCTTAAAGTGATCCAACGAGACATAGTCATACGCTTTAATTCCCTAACTTTTGCTTGGACCGCCCTTTCGGGTTTTCGATCCACCGGGAAACCCTTTTTTTCCCAAGTCACCCTTTCGGGTTTTCAACTTGCCGGGTGTACTGATTTTTTTTATTTATCCCTAATTTTTGCCTGAATCGCCCTTTCGGGTTTTCGATTCACCGGGATGCCCATTTTTGCCCAAGTCGCCCTTTCGGGTTTTCAACTTGTCGGGTTGTTTTATGCGTAGTATCTTTTTACTATGTCTGCGTTCGCAGGGTGCGGCAGGTCGTCGCCGTCCATGGTGGTCAGAATCATTGCCCCACCAGAAAAGATGTTCTTGATCACAAACGGTCCTTCATAAGTAGGAGTCCACTTGCCCCTGGGATCACTTTGCGGCAAGATGATCCGCTTGATTACAAGATCTCCGACTTGATATACCTGACGTCTGACTTTTTTATTGAAAGCCTTGATCATCCGTTTTTGATACGTCTGACCATGACAAACAGCAGTAAGTTGCTTCTCGTCGATCAAATTAAGTTGATCAAGCCGGGTCTGAATCCCATCGTCTTCACTTAAACCAACATCCTTCATAATCCTCAAGGAAGGAATATGAACTTCCATAGGTAAAACAGCCTCCATGCCATATACCAAAGAAAAGGGGGTTTCCCCAGTGGAAGTATGCGTCGTGGTAAGATATCCATGCAGAGAAAATGGTAACATCTCATGCCATTCCTTGTAAGTGATCGTTATCTTTTGAATGATCTTCTTGATATTTTTGTTCGCAGCCTCAACAGCACCGTTCATCTTTGACCGATAGGGAGATGAATTGTGATGTTGAATCTTGAACTGCTCACACAGAGCGGTGATCACAGTGTTATTCAGGTTTGTACCATTGTCCGTGATGATCCTGTCGGGGATACCATGCCGGCATATGAGGTTCTGCTTAATGAAGCGGGCAACCACATTCTTTGTAACGGAGGCGGAGGAAGCCGCTTTAAACCACTTGGTAAAATAATCAATAGCCATCAAGATGAAGCGATGTCCATTCGATGTCGTAGGCTTGATCTCTCCAATCATGTCGATTCCCCACATCGCGAATGGCCAAGGAGTTGTTAGAACGTTGAGAGGAACTGGAGGAATATGTACCGTGTCAGCATAGACTTGGCATTTATGACAAGTACGGGAATATTGATGACAGTCAGCTTTCATGGTAGACCATTAGTAGCCTGCCCTTAGAATCTTCTTAGCCATCGTATGTCTGCTTAAGTGGGTGCTAAATGTGCCGCTATGTATTTCAGTCATGATCAACTCAGCTTCAACTTTGTCCACACAACGAAGTAGAACACAATCATGGTTGCGCTTATATAGGATACCATTACTCAGAAAGAACTTGGTCGCGAACCTCCTTAAGAACTTTTTGTCGTTGACTGAAGCTCCTTCAGGGTATTCTCGAGTCTTGAGATACCTTTTGATTTCATGAAACCAGGGTTGTTCCACTACTTCTTCGGTATTAATCTCATGACAGTGCGCAAGTTCGTCCATTCGCTCGATGGTGATTTGGGGAGCCTCATTATCCCAGTTGAGTTTAAACATGGAAGACATTGTAGCCAAAGCATCTGCTAGCTGATTTTCTTCTCGCGGGAAGTGCTCAAAGGTAATCTGCTCGAAATGTGGTAACAATGCCAGGACATGTTCTTTGTATGGGATAAGATTAGGATGTTTAGTGTCCCACTCTCCTTTGATTTGATTGATAACCAAAGCTGAGTCCCCAAACACAATCAGAGATTTGATTCCCAAGTCAATAGCAGCCTTGAGACCAAAGATACAAGCTTCATACTCGGCCATGTTGTTGGTACAGCTGAAGCAGAGTCTAGCAGTGAAAGGTGTATGGCAACCTTCTGGAGAGATAAGTACCGCACTGATACTGTTGCCAAGTGCATTTGAAGCACCATCAAAGTACAGGGTCCATCGGGATCCTTGTTCAGGTCCGTCATACGGTCCGTTACCTTCAATGTTATTCAATGTCATAATGTCCTCGTCAGGGAAGTCAAACCTCATAGATTGGTAATCTTCGACGGCTTGATGAGCTAGATGGTCAGCTAGTACACTCCCCTTTATAGATTTTTGGGTTGTGTACTGGATATCATACTCAGTCAGGATCATCTACCATCTAGCGATCCTTCCGGATAAAGCAGGCTTCTCGAAGATGTACTTGATCGGATCCATCTTGGAAATTAGCAAAGTGGTATGTGTCAACATATACTGCCTCAGCCGGCGAGCAGCCCATACCAAAGCGCAGCAAGTTTTCTCGAGCAGTGAGTAGCGAGTCTCACAGTCGGTAAACTTTTTGCTAAGGTAATAAATGGCATGCTCTTTTCGGCCAGACTCGTCATGTTGGCCCAGTACGCACCCCATTGAGTTATCCAAAACAGTCAGATACATGATTAAAGGTTTTCCTTCGACGGGTGGCATCAAGATAGGAGGTTCCAGCAAATACTCCTTGATCTTATCAAAAGCAACTTGACAATCATTATTCCATTCAACCACCTGATCTTTCTTCAACAGCTTGAAGATTGGCTCACAGGTAGATGTTAGGTGAGAGATGAACCTTGCAATATAGTTTAAGCGTCCCAAGAAACCTCTAACCTCATTTTCAGTACGGGGGGCAGGAAATTCTTGTATAGCTTTGACTTTAGCAGGATCAACCTCAATGCCTTTGTTGCTGACGATGAATCCTAAAAGTTTACCGGACCTGACTCCGAAAGTGCACTTGCTAGGGTTCAGTCTGAGCTTATATTCCTACAATCTGACAAACAGCTTTTGCAGATGGTCGAGGTGTTCTTATTTTGTATGTGAACGGGCTATCATGTCGTCTACGTAGACTTCAATTTCATGATGTATCATGTCATGAAACAAAGCTACCATGGCTCGCTGATAGGTTTCCCCGACATTCTTCAGTCTGAATGGCATCACTTTATAGTAGAAGGTACCCCACTGCGTAACAAAAGTAGTCTTCTTCATGTCTTCGGGGGCCATTTTGATCTGGTTGTATCCCGAGAATCCATCCATGAAGGAAAATACCTTGTGTTGAGCTGTGTTGTCAACCAAGATATCAATGTGTGGTAGTGGAAAATCATCTTTAGGGCTAGCCCAGTTTAGGTCTCTGTAGTCCACACACATTCTGACTTTGCCGTCCTTCTTAAGCACGGGCACAATGTTAGCAACCCATTATGGATAGGAAGTAACAGCCAGAAAGCCAGCATTGAACTGCTTCATCACCTCAGCTTTGATCTTTTCGGACATGTCGGGCCTCATTCGGCAGACTTTCTGTTTGATTGGTGGACAGTCTTCTCTTGTAGGGAGACGGTGAACCACAATATTTGTATCCAGTCCCAGCATATCTTCATAGGACCAGGCGAAGATTTCAACAAACTCATTCAACAGCTGAACTAAGCGCTCTTTGACACTTGGCTCCAGGTTGGCACCCACTTTAACCTCTTTTTTGTCTTCTTCTGTTCCCAAATTGATAGTCTCTAACAACTCTTCATGGGGCAGAATAGCCCTTTCTTCTTGTTGCAAAAGTCTAGCTAACTCTCCAGGCACTTCACAGTCTTCATCACCTTCGTACTCGGCATGATTGACCAAATCTTCAGAGTCACTGAAGGCTAAAGCAGAATAGTCACCAATGGAATCCGGAGTGGATGGGTACCTGCATTTTGTGAGTGTGGGTGTGTATAAGGGATAGCCATCCTTAAACAAAATAAAATGTAAAAGGAAAGAAAATGAACACAAAAGTTTATAGATGAAAACGTCCATGATTCATTAAAAATGGCATATGAAAATGAAGAATCAAAACCCTTACAAATGGACCTATATGCCCCAGGTAAGGCATAAGGAGAAAAGAGTGTACAAATTGTTTAAAAGTTATTACAGACTAACATAAATGTTCAAAAGATAAATTACTAATTGATGAAAGTAATGGGAACAAAGTATTTCGCCTCTCAGTTGTTCAGTCCCCCTTCAATGGTTGGAAAGATCCAATCTTCAAAGTTGTCTTCTTCATCATCATCTTCTAAAGCATGAACTCCATGATGAGTGATTTTTAAGGGTGGTCCTCCAGCCCGGGAGCGACGCACAGCTTTCTGGCTAGCAGTAGTGAAACCCAATCCGAACTTGTCTGTCTTGTGAGGAAAATCTGGCAGTTGACCCCACACTGTACTTCCTCCCTCCTTGATTACAGCCTCCGCATCTTTAAGGGATGACATCCGGGACACAGGTTTAGTAATGATGGGCACATTAGTCATTGTCTTGGCTACCGCAATCTCCGGAGAAACCTCTTCAAAGTGTTGGAAAGGTGTTTCTATGAATTCACCATCTAACTCCACGTAGCGGAAAGAGTTAAGGTGGCTTATCATATACTCCTCCTCACCGTGAACTATTATGATTTTTTCCTGGACTGGGTATTTTAGCATTTGGTGTAGAGAAGAAGTGACTGCCCCAGCGTTGTGGATCCATGGCCTTCCCAACAAGCATGAATATGAAGGACGGATGTCCATCACATAAAATGTAGAGTTAAAAATTTCCGTTCCCACCTTAATTGGGATGTCCACTTCTCCGTGAACCATCCTCTTAGAACCGTCGAAGGCTCTAACAATGATATTACTGAGCTTTAGGGTCAAACTTTCACAGTCCAATCTGTCTAATGCTTTCTTTGGTAGAACATTTAAAGATGAACCGGTATCAACCAGAACATGAGCAAGCGTAGTTCCTCTGCACTCTACCGAGACATGTAGTGCATCATTATGCTTTCTTCCCTTAGACGTCAAATCAGCATCAGAAAAGCCAAGACCATTATCGGTTGTAAGGCTAGCCACGCACTCTTGAAACTGGTCCGCGAAAGTTTCTTGAGGCATGTGTGTCGTCTTCAGAAATTTGATCAAGGCTTTGGCATGAGCCTCGGAGCAGAGTAATAGAGCCATCATAGAGATTTTTGAAGGGGTTTTCCCCAGCTGCTCTACGACATCATAGTCGCTCTTTTTAATTATCTTTAAGATTTCCTCCATCTCCTTTTGGGTGGTCTCGGGGATAATCAAAGTCTGAGCCTTCGTCCTGACAGGCGCCTCTTGGATCCCCTTACCTTTATCAGCAGTAACAGCAGAGGGTACATCTTCGGGAGCATCAATTTCTTCGATAATTGGACTTTGCACGGGTATCTTGACAGGAACAGGAGCACTTGACGGTCCGAAGACTGCCCGTGGAGGAGCAATCTCTGGAGAGAAGATTCTTCTGCTACGAGTTATCTTTCTTGTCCCTGCAATGTTCCCTATGTCAGGAGTTTCATCAACAGAATTCTCTTGGATTGATTTGATCTGCTTAACACCATGGTAGAAGATCTCTCCTCCATAATTCCATGGTATCGTCTTGTTGGACTTATATGGGATAGGCCCTGACATGGTAATCTTGAGCAGTACAAACTTTGGATCAGGCGTAATCTTAACAGGCCTTTTGCAGGTCTTGGAAAGACTGTCGGAAATGGTGATTATAGCAATGTCATTGATTGGAGTAACAAAGGTAACAGGAGTAACATGAGTGATAGTAGCAACAGGAGTTTTCTGAAAGAGGATCTCTTGAGTATCCATCAGGCGTTGGATGCCTGACTTCAACAGCGGACAATCGGATTACAAGGTTGAACAGAAGTAACAATCTTTTTCACAGCCCGGGAAAATCCCGACTTTCAACAGATTCATTTTAATCATTGGCAACGAAGTCATTAATTCATCAACAGCGGTAACATGAAGATCTTCCACAATTGCATGGACATTATGACCATGTTTTGGCATAGGAGCAGATATCACATTAGGTTTTTCGGGGGCATCAAACTCTACCTCATTGGCGTCTATCAAATCTTGGATCTTGTTTTTAAGGGCCCAACAGTTGTTGGTGTCATGCCCTACACTGTCCGAATGGTATGCACATTTTGCATTTGAATGATAATAGGGAGAAGAGGTATTTGGTTTTTTCGGCGCTTCTTTCAAGTTGGTAAGGTTTAACTTTAACAGATGAGGGAGGACCTGAGCCGGTGTCATATTGATCCGGGTGAATTGTCGTTGTGGCCTTTCTACCCTTTGCTGGTTAGTTCTTGGTTGGTTGCTTCGAGGTTGATCGGTTGAGGAGTTCTGGATCATCACAGCCCCTATCGCCGGTCAGTGCTCCATTCTCCCTTGATTTCTATGGGTATGAATAGCAGAAACTTCTTTCTTGGCTGGGAAGGTCTTCTTGATAGAAGTGGAAGCGGAGGCATCCTTCTGAATTTTACCACTCTTAATGCCAGCTTCGACCCTTTCATCAGTCAGAATTAATTCGGTGAACCCTGCAGATGAGCTTCCGATCAAGTGATTGAAGAATGGACCTGACAGAGTCCCTAAAAACATGTCAACCAACTCTCTATCCGACAATGGTGGCTGCACCCTTCCAGCCAAATCTCGCCACTTCTGGGCATACTCCTTAAATCCCTCATTAGAGGCCATACCCATACTCTGTAGTTGAGTACTAGTAGGCGCTAAATCCGCATTGTATTGGTACTGTCGATAGAAAGTAGCAGCCAAATCTTCCCAGTTATGAACATCAGATCTCTCAAGTTGATAGAACCAGTCCAATTGCGTACCTGACAAACTATCTTGAAAAAAGTGGACCCACATATCCTTATCAGAAGAGTGAGGTTGGATCTTTCTGACGTAGGATCTCAGGTGCATATTCGGACAGGACAAACCGTCATATTTAGCAAATGTATGTACTTTGAACTTGGGAGGAAAGACGATCCCAGCAACCAACCCTAGTTCTTCAAAATCTAGCCCAGGTACCCTTTGCACTTCCATGGCTGCTAGCCGGTCTTCAAGATTCTTATACTTATCATCCGCCGGAGGATATTACTGCTCAGAGTAATCTTCATCCTCTTCCTCTTCTTCTTCTTCAGCTTCAGATTCGGAGGGCATTGCAACTCCTTTTCCCTTACCAACCCCTTCGTCAGACGTTGAGGGGAATTCCAGAACTCTCCTAGCCTGATGCTCAAATCTTCTTCCCATAGTGGCCACACAAATTCTTTTCTTTTTCTTCTTTTCTGGTTCCTTCTCTTTCTCTAACAGTGCTTTAAGATCCTCTTGACCCTTTTCTAAGGTCATGAGGAGTTGTTGGAATTGCGAATTATGTGCTTGCAGATCTTTAACCGTCTGCTTTATATCCATCTTGCTGAAATAAACAGCAGAAAGATAAGGAAACCTGGTGTGAAGACCTGTTTATGCATATGATGAATGATATGTTATTCATGTAATGCATTCAAGGATTCATAAATTCAAAGTTGTTGCAAACAAAAAGAACACACGTCATATTAATAAGAAGAAATTTGTTAGTACATAAATGCCCCATGGGCAAAATATTACAAAATTCATAATGTAAAAAGACATTGTGCATCCTCTTTGGTGCGATGTAAGTGTTGAGATTCTCCTCTTCGTGAAGTCGGCGGGTAAGTTCCAAAACCCTCTTCTCACTGACATAGAAGCTGGCCTCAAAAGTATTGCGTTCTTCCTTGAGCTGTATCCAACTCCTTTGCAATTCTTCCAATGATGTTGGCATGTCAGGATGTAGGAGGGTGTATGGAACCTCTCCTTCCATAACAGGCTCTTTGATCATGGGCAGAATGTGAGGGTAAGGTATCATAAGACTCTGGGAGCGGGTTCGTACCCACTTAAGATAAGGCTCAAGAGGGATGGAATTCTTGTGCCCCAGTGTCTTACTATCCACTTTGTTGGGCATCCTCCAAGCTCGGATAAACCTTTGTCGAAGTCCTTGCGCATCATTGTCGAAGTCAAAAACCAAGTCAGGAATCAGCATATCATGAGGGCCATCACTTTGGGCATACCCAAATTGCCTTAAAGCTAAACAGGGGTTGTAGGTAATGCCTCCCCTAATGCCAAGTAATGGGACATTAGGGAATTCTCCGCAACGATCAATGATGATGACATTTTCTCTGGACCGAGAACACCAATGAACATCAGAATGTGTGAGGGTCATCAACTGTTGTGACCACCTTAAACCCTGCTCATTCTTCAAAACTGTTTGGGGAAGGTGAGAAATAAACCACCTTGCTAGAAGAGGAGTACAACACATGAGAACACCTCTTTTCCTCATTATTTGTGTGTAAAATGAGTGTAGGATGTCCCCAAGCAATGTAGGCACAGGATTCCGAGATATGAAAATCTTGACAGCATTTGCATCTATAAGTTGATCAGGGTTTGGGAACAAGACCAACCCATAGATGAGAAGTGCTATAATCTCCTCAAAAGCTTGCAGATCTAGAGAATTCCAGCAGTCTTGTGCCTTCTCAAACAGATACTTTGCCAAGAAACCCTTGACACCACTTCTGGTTTCCCAATGACCTTTGATATCAGATGGTTGCAAGTGTAAGGCTTGAGCAACATCTTCAAGCTTTGGTTCTCTTTCTGTACTGTTGTAGGGTAGTTGATGGAGAATAGGAATCCTTAGGAGTTGAGAAAATTCCTCCAAAGTAGGTAGTAGTTGGTAATCAGGGAATGTGAAACAGTTGTGTAGGGGGTCAAAGAACTGGAAGAGAACTTTCACCATGTCTTCTTCAATGTTTCACTGAAGAGAGAATTCTCTGGAATCTTGGAAGTAAGCTCCTTGAGTTGAGGAGTAATTCTCACAAGATTTACCAGAATTGTTTTCCTGCGAAGAGATTCCATGACCTACAAAACAAGAACAAAGTTGAAGATCCAAACCCTTGAAATGGTTAGTGGATGCATATGATGCTTTATGATGTTCATGATGTATGCACAAGCATATGTACAAACAAGTCACACAAGATCCTTGTTTCAGGCTTGCATGAGGTTTCATAGGTAAGTACACTCTTGAAGTTAGTTGGCTCAACCTGTCCTATAAATAGTAACCGGGTTCTAAGGAGCTCAATATCACTGGATTATTTTCTGTGTTCATTGTTTCAGTTTAGCCACTTAACTGGCGACCAAAATATTCCAAGAAAACAACCCTCAATGAATGTAGTATCGAGTATCTACCAACTTCGGACTGCACCAAAGCCGGTCATCTCACTACCCCTAAAAAAAGGCCAAGATGGTCAAGTAAGGTTCTAAGAGTTCATTAGTGCTTCATGACATCACTCAGCGGCCCCGTATTCTCTTTGATTGACTCAAAGGATACCGGTACCCACAAATATGTTGCACTAATATAGCTATTGCTTCAACCATATCGGTATACCCCGCACAGTTTCCACAATGTATTTCTATTTACCTATGAATGTTTCCCAAATCCGGGTAGAGGATTTTAAGCCCAAACAATAGAACTAAACGTAAAGCAATCAAAGCAAACAAGATAAGCATGCAAAGGTGATCTAAACCCTAAGGTTACTCCACTCTTAAAGAATTCCCCAGCAGAGTCGCCAGTTCTGTGATACGGTGGGAGAATTGACTTGAGGTTTTGCGTTTGTGTTCGCAAATGTTTTAGTTTAGCAAGAGTCGCCGCCGACTTTTTATTTTATCCTAAGGAAAGGTAAAGAAGCACAGGAAATACCTTTGAGATGTTTTCTTGGATTCTGGGAGTAGATTATGAAAAGGGAAGGTGCAAGCACCCTTTTCATCCATGGTTATCCATGGGCTCTTAGTTACTTGTTTAGATCACTTGCTTTTGCTTTTCAATTGTTTGAAATGGTGCTTTATGTGTGGTTTTGAAATATGTTTTGGAAAGAGGCCATTGTTGTGGCAACCTTTGTAATGATTCTTGTTTGAATGTATACAAAGGTGTTTTATCTCTTTGAAAAGATTTCAATGTTTGAAAGTTTGATTTGGGAAATGTTTTGAAATTGTGTTGTGAAGTGTGTTTGAAAATAGCAAGGATGTTTTGCAAGCTTTTGATCAAGTAACTAAGAGTTATCTACCCTATTTTACTCAATGATCTTTCCTAATGTTTTTAACCCTTTTTGACAGTGTTGTTTTACCATTGCATTTGGTAAACAACCTTGTATTAGGATGTTAAACGGGACAGGCGCGGGTCATCGTATAAACTATGATAGCAATTGTGTCAAGTACCTTTGGCAAATTTTTGAGGGACTTGATCATTTTTGTTTAGGCAACCAAGATAGCGCCATCGAGGGACTATGATCTTTTGTTTTGTTTTTGTTTTGCCAAAGTACCCAACATGCATAACATGGCCCATTTTTAAGGCAACAAGTGGATTGTAACCCTAGGGATGCAAGTGTGCATTGTGTATTGATTTTCATGCATTTTTGTCTTTGTATTAGGTCAAGCTACTTGTTGATTTTAATTTTTGCATACAAACCCTAATCTCTAATCATGGCATAATTGAAAGCATAAAATACGAGAATTAAAAGTCTAAGCTATTACAACGTGATTATGAGGATGGGGGTACAATCTTTGAATGGGAGTGTATTTGACAAGAAATATAAACCCTAATTTACTATTACATCCAAATTGAATTCAAATGTATAAATAAATGGACAATATTTAAATAAACAAAATAAACAAATATATCAAATAATATGAATTATGCAAAAAAAGTTTATGTTTATTTTCTAAGTATGTAAAAATATTTAATGTAAAAATAAAGAAATAAATAAAAGATTAATTTTATTAGGTTAAGGGTGAAACCCTAATTTCTTTAAGAAAGTAAATATATTAATTATTTTATTTATATACAATAAAAATAAAATAGTATGTGTAAAAAATAAAATATATTTAGAAAAAAAGTATTTTTAAGTATAAATAACAATAAAAGTAAATATGTAATATCTTATATTTTTATTCTAAAGTATTTAATAATATATATATATATATATATATATATATATATATATATATATATATATATATATATATATATGATATATATATATATATATATCATATTAAATATGTATAATAAATAAAATATATACAAAAATAAAAATATATTTAGATAAATATTTTCAGTGTGAATAAAAATAAAGAATAAAAATAAAAGTATAATTTATATATTATTTTCAAGTTTTTTAATAAATAAGATAAAAGTAATTAAATTGCTTTTTATGTTAGAAAAATAAAAATAAAATGCAAAATAAATGTGAAAAAATTATAAAAATATCTTTGAGTATTTTTTATATTTGGAAATAATAAAATATAATCAGAAATGAAAATAAAAATGCAAAAATATAAAATAACAAGAAATTGGGCCATGGGGTACAAAAAGGAAAAGGGAGGTGTCAAAAGTAGCCAGGACCAAGCCCAGCCCAAGCCAACTTCATCTTCAACCTCTGACTTTGAAAACGCGCACGCCCTGTACAATTTCCAGATCATGTATACGAGCTCTATTGCAAAAAAGACATAACATCAAAGTTGTAAAGCATTTCAAGGCGAATCCAACCATATAAACAACTTGTCCTAACTCTCAAAGACTAGAGAGAATTTCTCTGGCCCTAAAATCTAACCTAGTTTTTTTAGTATGTTCATGGATGAAATTCTCTTAGCATGCTTAATATAAATGAAATCTGAGCATATGTACAGCTTCATGGCAATGAATACTACATTTCTTATTCACAAACCTAAGGCTAAATGTTCCTAAATAGAGAGATAGGAAGTTGACAAAAACCTGTTTCAGCTGACTTCATGTATGGCAATGTGGAGCTTTTCAACAAGGCTTGAGATGTCTGGGAGCTTGCTTGGACTTCACTTGACCTTCTCCAATACCTAGCTTGCCTTGAATGTACTTGAATCAGCCTATAGAACTCAACCTGCACAAGCTCAAAATGAAAATGGAAAACCCTGTTAATGGAGTTACAGTTGGTGTTTGAGGTTTCGGATAGCTTGGATGAGTTATGTGGAAGATGTTTGAAGCAACTTGGGGCAAAACGCACGAGCCAATTGAGCTATGGAAGTCAAGTTGCAGGTTCTGCCCTGTTTTGCCAATGGAATGTGATTTCTGGCTATGGGATGTTTGAGGGCTTCAGAGGTCGTGTTTTTGGCTCAGAGGGATGTGAGAAAAATGTTCAAAATGCTTGCACAAGTTTCTTTGGGCTGATGTTCAAGTTCTCATGTATTTTGCATATTTCTTGTATATGAAGCAAAAGTGGGAAAAGATGTGTAGCAGGCCTATACAGGCTATCCTCCACCCTGCACACTTTTCCCTTGGCCCCTCCAATTTGTGGGTTTGATTAGCTACAAAAGATTTAGACCAATGCTCAAAGATTGTGGTTTGACATAAAGCAAGATTATGGCAAAAATGGCAATGTACCTTTTTCTAGTTAGGGATTAGTTTTTTGTACAATGCCCTAATGACCAAAACAATGTCTTAGACCAATGGATTTGCATTAAATTATTGAGTGTGAAGTGGTTTAGAGGACTGTAAGCTAGTGCAAAGCATGCTGACTTGAAATTGCAACTTGTATGAACATGAATATGCCATGGATGAAAAGTGAGTTTTTGCCAACTTCAAGCCTTCGATTCTCTCTAACCACAAATGTGTTTGAGGAGATCTCTGACATTTTTGAAAGCTTGCAACATGCTCTACAATCCATCTTTAAAATGCAACTTGATATCCCAAGTGGAACTATGTGAAAAATGGCCATGAAGATAGGTCAAAATCCTGCCTAAACTAGGGCAAAATTTCACTAAGTTAAAAGTTTTAGGGACCCTTGTTCCAAAAATCATAACTTGAGATCCAAGCTTCTTTTGAGAAAACTTTGTGAGTCAAAGTTGTAGAATTTTTGGAGGACTACAACTTTCATGTTGGAAGTTTTGTTTGAATCCAATTGCATCATGATGAACATGTGGGGCAAAGTTAGGAAAAATTAAGAAAATTTCATAACTTAGAAAAATGCTAAGTTATGAAATTTTTCAACTTTAAACCCTAATTTGCAAAAATGGGTTTCTTGATGAACAAATTTCATTTTTTGACACATCTTGATGAAAAATGACCCTTGGCACTTGATTTTGACCAAAAAGTCAAAGTTTGACTTTTCAGTGTACAATCAAATTTTGATCAGTTGACTGAAAAATTCATCTGTCAATCCACTGCAATTGAGATCTTTTGAACTTTTTGAATAGGTCAAGATGATGCCATTGAGTCCTTGAGTCCATGGTTGAACCCAATTTGCCATTGGCTGGGTCAAAAATCAAAAATTGCCTTTGTACAGTCAAAACCCTAAAAATGACCATTTTGCCCTTTTGGTGATCTGATCAAATTTCTTGTGGAGTTGTGGTCCAAACTTGATCAAATGGTTCATATGAGTTCATAATGTTGATGTGGTTCAAAATTCATGAGGTTTGACTGTAAATTTGTCATAGTTGACTTTTCCCTAATACAGCTGATTTTTATGTCAACTGTCCAATTGACTGGGCAAAAATTTGATTCAAGGCTTAAAACTTGGTATGGTCAAACTTATGAATCCAACATGAAGTATGAAAGTCACTTTGAGCATTAGAAGTCCAAAATTATCTGTGCAAACTCAAACCCTAATTTAGGTCAATAGTGCAAGGAGATGTCTTGAGCAGAGCAAACCCTAGCTTGATCTTGAGTTCAAAGAGCCTTGTGATGAGAAATGTTGATAAAATGAGAGGGAAAATTTTGGGGTACAACACAGCCCATGCCAAAGCGCAACAAGTTTTCTCAAGCAGTGAGTATCGGGTCTCACAGTCGGTAAACTTTTTGCTAAGGTAGTAAATAGCATGCTCTTTTCGGCCAGACTCGTCATGCTGCCCCAGCATGCACCCCATTGAATTATCCAGCACTATCAAGTATAAAATCAAAGGTCTTCCTTCAACTGGAGGCATCGGATTGATGTTCTGGTCGATAACACCGCACAGCATAAGATCTTCTCCTTTATGGATGGTTTTTCTGGTTACAATCAGATTAAGATGGCTCCAAAAGACAACCTTCGTTACGCAGAAGGGCACCTTCTGTTACAAGGTAATGCCTCTCGGGTTGAAGAATGCTGGGGCAACTTATCAGCGCGCCATGGTCGCTTTGTTCCACGACATGATTCACCAAGAGATAAAGGTTTATGTTGATGATATGATAGCAAGGTCCCAGACTGAGGAAGAGAACCTTGACCATCTCCAGAAACTATTTGACAGGTTGAAGCTGTACAAACTGAAGTTAAACCCGAACAAGTGCACCTTCGGGGTAAAGTCTGGTAAGCTGCTGGGTTTCGTCGTTAGTGATAAAGGTATTCAGGTGGATCCTGAAAAGGTTAAGGCTATACAAGAGATGCCGTCTCCCCGCACAGAAAAGGAGGTTAGAGGCTTTTTGGGACGTCTAAATTACATTGCAAGATTCATTTCACATCTGACTGCTACTTGTGAGCCAATCTTTAAGCTGCTGAAGAAAGATCAAGTGGTAAGGTGGAATGATGAATGTTAGACCGCTTTCGAAAGGATCAAGGAGTACCTCCAAGAGCCGCCTATCCTGATGCCTCCAATTGAAGGAAGACCTTTGATCCTATACTTGACAGTGCTGGACAATTCAATTGGGTGTGTGTTGGGGCAGCATGACGAGTCTGGCCGAAAAGAGCTTGCTATTTAGTACCTTAGCAAAAAGTTTACTGATTGTGAGACCCGATACTCACTACTTGATAAAACTTGCTGCACTTTGGCATGGGCTGCTCGCCGGCTGAGACAGTATATGCTGACTCACACCACCTTATTGATATCAAAGATGGATCCAATCAAGTATATCTTCGAAAAGCCTGCCTTGTACAGAAGAATAGCAAGATGGCAGATGATCTTAACTGAGTACGACATCCAATACACAACCCAAAAAGCAATCAAGGGGAGTGTGTTGGCGGATCATTTGGCGCATCAGGTCGTGGATGATTACCAATCCATGAATTTTAAGTTCCCGGATGAGAACATCATGTTGGTGACCGACTGTGAAGAACCTGGACCGGATGAAGGACTTGAGGAAGGATCCTGATGGTCTATGTATTTTGATGGAGCATCAAACGTGTTGGGTAATGGCATTGGCGTTGTGATCATATCTCCTGAGGGCTGTCATACTCCATTCACCGCCCGATTATGTTTTAACTGCACCAACAATATGGCGGAGTATGAAGCGTGCATCATGGGCCCTCGAGCAACTATTGACCTGAGGATTAAGTTCTTGAGTGTATTCGGAGATTCCGCTCTAGTGATCAGTCAGATCAAAGGCGAGTAGGATACGAAGCACCCAAATCTTATTCCTTACAAGGAATATGTACTGACATTTCTCCCACACTTTGAGGAGATAACCTTTGAACACTTTCCGAGAGAAGAGAATCAGTTAACGGACACGCTAGCTACCATGTCTTCTATGTTCAAGGTCAGGTGGGACAATGAAGCTCCCCAGATTACCATTGAGAGGTTGGACGAACCCGCACATTGCTGTGATATTGAGACTGAAGAGGTAGCAGATAAACCCTGGTGTCACGAGGTAAAGAGGTATCTTGAGGCTCAAGAGTACCCCCAAGGGTGCATCTGTTAATGGTAAGAAGTTTCTGAGGAGATTCGCGACGAAGTTCTTCATCAGTAATGGTATCCTTTACAAGCGTAACCATGACTCAACCTTACTGCGATGTATGGACAAGAA
This sequence comes from Vicia faba, assembly GCA_948472305.1. Taxonomy (NCBI): domain Eukaryota; kingdom Viridiplantae; phylum Streptophyta; class Magnoliopsida; order Fabales; family Fabaceae; genus Vicia; species Vicia faba. The sequence goes on from OX451741.1 coordinate 389,005,996, forward strand.
CGAGGCAGAAAGGATTATGGCAGAGTTACATGAAGGTACCTTAAGAACTCATTCCAGTGGGCATACCATGGCAAAGAAAATCCTACGGGTAGGATATTATTGGTCTACTATGGAAGTCGATTGTTATCAGCATTCTCGGACCTATCATAAGGTCCAAGTCTACGCTGATAAGGTGCATGTACCTCAAGTTCCTCTGAACGTCTTGACAGCTCCTTGGCCTTTTGCAATGTGGGGCATCGACATGATCGGCGAGATCAGACCTACTGTGTCCAACGGGCATCGCTTCATTTTGGTAGCTATTAATTATTTCACGAAGTGGGTTGAGGCAGCTTCCTTTGCTACAGTAACCGAGAACGTCATGGCGCGGTTTATCCGACACAACTTGATTTGTCGATATGGTGTACCAGAGAGGATCATTATGGACAGTGGTACAAATCTCAACAATACGATGATCACCGAGCTCTGCAAACAATTCAAGATACAGTGTCACAACTCTTCTCCTTACCGGCCGAAGATGAATGGGGTTGTTGAAGCGGATAATAAGAAAATTAAGAAGATTGTGCAGAAGATGACAGTGACATATAAAGACTGGCATGAGATGTTACCATTCGCCCTTCATGGGTACCGTACCTTAGCACGGACATTGACAGGGGCGACACCCTACTCTCTGGTGTATGGCATGGAGGAAGTCCTACCCATTGAGGTCTAGATACCCTCACTCCCGATTATGAAGGATGCAGGTTTGAGGGAAGATGATTGGATTCAGACCCGGCTTGATCAGTTGAACCTAATCGACGAGAAGAGACTTACTGCTATTTGTCATGGTCAGACGTACCAAAAGCGAATGATCAAGGCTTTTAACAAGAAAGTCAGACGACAAGAATATAAAGTCGTGGATCTGGTGATCAAATGCATCATACTTCCGTAAGGTGATCCTAGGGGAAAATGGACCCCCACTTACGAAGGGTCATTTGTGGTTAAGAACATTTTCTCGGGAGGAGCTATGATTCTAACCACCATGGATGGTGACGACCTTCCACACCTCGTCAATGCAGACATAGTGAAAAGATACTACACATAATCGAAGACCCGCTAGGTTGATTGGCCTAGGCAAACATAAGGGCTTCCCGGTGAACCAAAAGGGTTCGGGAAAAAGTAAGGGATGAAAATGAAAAAACTGTACACCCGGCAAGTCGAAAACCTGAAAAGGCAACTTGGGAAAAAAAGGGTATCCCGGTGGACTGAAAACCCGAAAGGGCGGTCCAGGAAAAAATTAGGTATTAAAGCATAACACTATGTCTCATTGGATCATCTTGCAACCAGACTTCGGTATCGACTATCAAGCTTGGACGACGCCAATCAATCTGATCTACCTTCAACCAAGTAGCAAAGTGATGAGACGCTTGAAGATATAAGGGCAATAGCAGAGTTGGAACCCAATGGGATTGTTTTACATAGTTGTTTTTCTTTCTTTTCCACAAAATGTATAATTCTCTCGGCGGCGTTCTCTTACTAGGACGTCAGCCTCTTGTACAAAACGCCTATTACAGGCTAACTTCAAAAATCAATGCAATTAATTTTCACAAAGAAATTTCAACTTGTGTTTTATTTTTCTGTTTTGTTTTGCAAGAACGTCCAATGATTCATTTTTGATATATGCATTTGACAATAACTGCTGCTCATAAATATTTACATGTGAAACAAAAGACGATTACTCGTAATTCTAGGAACAGGGGCAAACAAGAAATGTCCAAACCTTATAGTTGCTCTGCCCACCAGGTACAGGGATAGACCCAGCTGGAGAATATGACTAAAGATACATACACTCCCGCCGAGTAAGAAGCACCCAAAGATAGTGATGGTAATTATCCCCAAGCAGAGTTTATCTATCACCTGCATTAGAAGATTATCCCCCAGTGGAGTTTATTTCTTCCACAAGCGAAACTCAATCCCTAATCGGGTTCATTATCACCAAGCAACGGTAATTCATCCCCAGCTGAGGATATTTCTCCAAATCAACAGATCTTCTAGCAGAGTATCTCTCTTCCCCACAGAGTCATTCTCTCGCCAATTTATTCTCCAGCAGAGTCTCTCCCGGCGGAATATTCTCAAACAGAACGGGCGCGGGTCTTTGGCTAATCATCTTCAGTCGTTATCCCCAGCGAGCGTGAAGAACTCAACTCCTTGTACTCTCCAGCAGCAGTCCGGGATTTATTTTCCCCAATTAGAGAATATCCTAAAAACATTGCATATCCATAAATCATGGCATACGCATATATATCATGCAGCACAATCTCATTTATTTTGAGAACATCATTACTCGATACATATCATGCATCATGACATTACATACGACTAATTCTTTACCTTTCAGGGAAAGATGCAATCAAATTCTCACAAGTTTTCTCTAGTTCAGTCAAATTGATGCTAAGATTTCTATTCCAGTTCAAGCTATGAAGCCCGGATCCGACCGGATAATATCTTGATTTCTCCAAAACACCATAAAGCCTGGAATCGACCAGATAGTGGTTTATCTTAAATTCAAGCTATGAAGCCCGGAAATCGACCGGAAAATAGTTGAATCCCCAACAAGTTATTGTGAAGCCTGGAGAATGACCAGATAGCAATGCAAGTTACTGTGAAGCCTGGAAAACAACCAGATAGCAGTACAAAGACACCATGAAGCCTGGAATCTACCAGATAGTGGTATATCATAAACACAAGCGGTGAAGCCCGGAAATCAACCGGAAAACAGCTTAACAAGGTATTGTGAAGCCTGGAAATCGACCAGATAGCAGTACAGGACACCATGAAGCCTGGATTCGACCAGATAATGGTATAAGACACCGTGAAGCCTGGACTATGACTAGATAGCGGAAAAAGACACTGAAGCCTGGGACTACGACCAGATAATAGTAAGGGACACTGCGAAGCTTGGATCTCGACCAAATAGCAGTCTACCCGGCCAATTACTATGAAGCCTGGAAATCGACCGGATATTAGTAGGCCTTAAAATCAAATGGAAGCCAGGATGCGACCGGATAACCACTTGATTTCTTTTGAAGCTTGGAACACGACCAGATAAGAAGTAAGAAGTTGCGAAGCCTGGATTACGACTAGATAGCGCCAAAGGACTGAATCCTGGAATCAACCAGATAACAGTATAAGACACTGCGAAGCTTGGATTTCGACCAAATAGCAGTTTACCTGGCCAATTATTAAGAAGCCCGGAATCGACCGGATATTAGTGTGCCTTAAAATCAAGTTGAAGCCCGAATGCGACCGGATAACAACTTAATTCCTTCTGAAGCCTGGAGTACGACCAGATAAGAATTAAGAAATTGCAAAGCCTGGAGAACGACCAAATAGCAAGTTTAATCCCATCTCCCCAGTAAGTCACTATAAAGCCTAGAGCACGACCAGATAGCAGTCGGTCTTATTTTTCTCAGCAAATCACTGTGAAGCCTGGAGCACGACCAGATAACAGTTCATTTTCACCTCCTCGACTAAGAGATGATTCCCCAGTAGAATAACGGACGACTGAAGCTCCTAAAATTCTATTTCTCTCGAAACAGAGACCAGCATTCCCCAGCGAAATCCTCCTCAACAACAGGTATACGGGCTCTTGCAAAGGAATCTCTTATGCGATCGACACATCTTCTAATGGCATCTTTAATCCCATCTTCTATCATAAACCTCCTGTGATACGGTGGGAGAACTGACTATGGTTTTGCGTTTGTATTCGCACTTGTGCGGTTGAGCAAGAGTCGCCGCCGACTTTTTATTTTATCCTAAAGGAAAGGTTGAAAAAGCACAACAAAAACCTTTTGAGATATTTCGTGGGTCCGGGGGGTAGATTATGAAAAGGGAAGGTATTAGCACCCTTTTCATCCATGGTTATCCATGGGCTCTTAGTTACTTGGTTTTTTAGATCACTTGCCTTGATTTTTGATTGCTTAAAAAATGGTGTGTGTGTGTGTGAGTGTTTTTGAAAATGTTTTGGAAGAAGATGCCTTGTCTTAGGCTAACCTTGTAATAATTCTTTACTCGAATATTTTACAAAGGCGTGTATCTTTTCGAAAAGATGTTTCAAATGTTTTTGAGAGTTTGTTTTGAGAGTGTTGTGGATTGTGGTTTTTGAAAAGAAGGCAAGTGCTTTTGCAAGTTGATCTCAAGTAACTAAGAGTTTTATCTACCCTATTGTACTCAAAGGTTTTCTCTATGTTTTCAACCCTTTTTAACAATTTTGTTCCACCATTGAATTTGGTGGACAATCTTGCATTTAGGAAGTTTGTTCGGGACGGGCGCGGGTCATCGTATGGACCATGAATGCAATGATGCCAAGTGTCTTTGGCAATTTGCTTTGAAGGGACTATGATCATTCCGTTTTAGGCAACATTCGAAAGCGTCATCGAGGGACTTATGATCATTTGAATTTGTTTTGCCAAAGATACTCGACGTGCAAGCATGGCCCATTTTGGAAGGCAACATGTGGGATTACCCTAGGGGGTGCAAGTGTGATTGTGTATTGATTTCATGTATTTGTCTTTGTATTAGGTTATCTAGCGTTTGGTTTTATGTACATGCAAACCCTAGGTCTAACCATGGTATAATTGAAAGCGGTAAATTGCAAGAATTTAAAGTCTACGCTATTACAAATAGTATCCGGGAGTGGGGGTACAAATTTACAAATGGGGATGAGACTTTAGGAATGTAGTGTCCAATAATTTACAACCAAATCGAATTGCGATAAAAGTGTAAATGATGTATAGTAACGTATAAGAATAGCCAATTCATATTGTCAAATGTAAAGTGTATTGTGTAGGTGTACGTGTACGTGTACGTATATTTGTATGAGAATTATTTACAAGGTGAAATGTATTGTTTTCATTTTTGTATTTTGTTAAATATGTACAAAAAAAGATTTTTTAAGAAAAGAAAGAAAAAGAAATGCTTATATATTTTATTGTGTATATATGTTCCTAAGTATTTTTTAGTTAGCATTTTATGTACAAGGTTTTAAATAAAAAAAATGTTTTAAGTTAATTAAACTATGCATATAAAAAAAATGTGTCTTTATAATTTGTATATACAAAGAAAATTTAAATTAGATATTTTAAATAAAAATGTGTTTTTATGTATTAATGTATTAGTGTGCCAATTAAATATCAATCTTAAGAAAAAATTGTATTCTATGTATATATAGGAAATAAAAGAAAAGATAAGTTTAAATATAGAGAAAAAAATATTTTTATAAGTTTCTATATAAACCAAATTATACTATATATAAAATGTTTGTTAGTTTAAGAAATAAATACTATGTTTTGTTAATTTCTCAAAATGATGTGTTAAAAAAAACTAAATGAAAGCATTTGGATGGGCTTTAAGCATTTCAGGGGTACGAGGCCCACGTTTAGGCTCAAGAACATTTTAGGGTTTGGATTGTGTTTTCATTTGGGACATTAGCTTTAGGGTTTTGAGACAGCGGCGGCGTTCGTTCGTTTTCGTTCGTCTTCTCTGTTCGTTTCTGAGTGATACCCTTCGCCACAGAGCCACCAGCACCATCATGCCTTCTTCCCTCCAACGACAGCATTAGGGAGCTCGATCTAAGGTACAATTCACTTTCTCATTTCGTTAGGGATTTTTCTATTCTTGCATGTTTGTGATTTTCTGCTTATTTGATTAAGTGTTTGACTTGGTTTGTTTAACGAGGATGAAGAGGGAGATGTTTTACCTTGACTGAGGGGAGGGAGAAAATGGAGGTGCTTAGGAGGCTCGACGGTGAAGGGTGCTGATGAATCTTCGCTTCCTGGTACCTTTGTGTATTTCGTCTGTTTATTGGGTTTAATGATGAATTGAAAACCTAATTTTGATATTCACTTCTTTCTTCTTTTCTTTTACTGCCTTGCCTCCGTTGCTTTCGTTGTATGCTTGTTAAAACGCTTTGAGACGCCTCTGAACGTTTGCTTTTTGTATGCTTCTGTATCTTCTTTGAGTTGCCTATTTACTTCTTCCTTGCCCCATGATGAGCCTAGGGTTCTGAGGGCTTAGAGTTGGTCGCTTTGATTATGCTAGTGTTGAAATACTATTTTGACTGGCTTGCCTATGTTGATGTTGGACTGTTTCTTTCTTCTCCTTGCTGCTATATGCCTTTTTTCTTAATGGCCAATGATGAGGCATCTGAGGCCTTCGATATTGGACATTGGTTCAATGGTTAATGAGGTTTAGGCCAAGGTGTTTTGGTTATGGTAATGGGTATTGATGGCTTGCTTCAGGCAGGTTTAATGTTTGACAGTGGTTTTGCTTGGTTTGAGTTTGGGATTAGGCTGGTTTTGAGCTTTAACAGGTTTGTATGGTTTCAGGCTTGAGGCCTAGCAGGTTTTTGCTTCAGGTCAGGACTTGGTTTGGTGTATATGCTACAGGTTTGAGGCTTTTGGAAGTAAAGCTAATGCAGGTTTGGTTTTGACAGTAGGTAGGTTTTGTGCTTCATGTTTTAGCAGGTTTGAGTTTAGGCCATGTTTTGGTTTGATGTTTGATGGTTTATGCAGTGTGATGGTTGTTACTGGTTTACAGGTTTGTTGCTTGTGAAGTTTAAGGCTTATCCCTTTGTATATTTTGCTCTCCCTTTTTTATATCTTCTGTGTTCAGTCTTTTGTATATGTTTTTATCTTCCTGCCTAAAGCCTAAAACCTACTTCTTATCTCCTTTCTTCTTTCTCTCTCAGTACAGTTGCATTATAATAATGTTTATGTTGTACTTTTAGTTCTGAAAGTGGCCACCTTTCTTTGGGAAATGATGAAAAAAAATATAGCTTGCTTGCATATCTTATCTTTTCTTGACAGCTTTTGTACTTTGTATCTTCTTTGATATCTTTGCCAAATCCTCTTCTTGACAGCTTTGAGTAGACTTTTTGGCATTTTGACAGCAAGTTGTACTTTTTGGATTTTGACAGAAAGTAGGAATTTGGATTTTTCAGTTTGGTTTGAACTTGGAGTTTGAGATTTTGAACTTATGCAGTTTGACATTTTGCATTTTTTTCTCAACTTTGCATTCATGATTTAGTAAATAAAATTCTTCCCTCTTTGTGAACCGGGAGAAATCCCGTGATTTGCAGAGAGGGTTAACTGATCCCAATCAGTGGCCCTTAATGATGAACTCTTTTTATCTGTCTTTTTATTTATTTATCAGTCACTGACTTTTCTCCTTTTCTTTTTGCAGATGAATAATTGAATGGAGGGGAGCAAAGTGAAGAATGAAGAATTAGAAAAAATAGGATAGTTTTCTTTTTTTATTTAAATTTAAATTAATGTAAAATCATTGTTTGTAATTAAATTATAAACAATAATTTTACAAATAATTCAAGAATAAATAAAAGTCTTTATTATCCAATCAATTATATTTCCTTCTTTATTGTTTATTTATTATTTAAAACTCTTTGAATTAAAATAATCGAAAAATAAATTTCAATCACTTAATTTAGAATAATAAATAATTTAAATAAACAATGCTTTAATAATTGATCAGTTAAACCTGGCCTTTCCAATATCCAAAGCAAAGCAACAGTTAACCAAAACAAACTAATCAGGCGCATTGCTTTTTCCCTGATTTTTTACCAAGCACTGTAAATCCAAACTGCATATATCTTTTGACTGGTTCAATCAAACGAACGTGAATTCAAACCAACTGCCTTCTTTTACTGATTAAATCAAACAATGCAGATTCAAACCAAATCTCGGAATGTCTTGCAAAGTGCTGTAGAATTTAAATCCTTCTGAGAATGTGCCCACAAAACCCTAATTCCTGATTAAATGCCAAAGAGCATTCGCCTGATCCAAGTTGAGCCAAAATCAACCAAAACCCTAAGCCAATTGTGTGAAATATTCCAGAGCCCTAAAAATCAGTAAAACCCTAATTTTTGTTTGACTGACGAGAAAAGTCTGTTTGACCGATTCTTGAGCCAATCTGAAAAATCAGGAAACGCCTGAAGCTGTGATTTCTTGTGGAAAAATGCAAGGGCAAATTTTGGGGTACAACAGTTGCCCCTGTTCAATCTTCTTGAACCTGAAGAGTTAGATTGGCAAGTTTGCCTTTCGCGACTTGAAGGTAAAAGAAGATTGGACACTAAAGTACCCAGAAAATTTGCACTCGGCGATGTGATGGTAGAGGTGAATGGGCTTAAAGATGCCATTTGGTGATGGGCTTAAAGATGCCATCTAGTGCGATAGAATCTTGTCGGGGGATGGGCTTAGAGATGCCATCTGATAATGGGCTTAAAGATGCCATTTGGCGGCTGCTGGTAGGAGGATGGGCTTATAGATGCCATCTGGACATGTTAAACTGTATGTCAATGGTGAGTGGACAAGTATCAGAAAGGCATCCATGTTTTGGAACATCTCTGAATCGGGAGTTCCGAATAAGCAATAGGTTGTCATCCATGTCTGGAGAATCCATAAATTATTTTCAGGAGTTGAGATTGAATAAGCAATAGAGCAACGTCCGTTGTTGGGAAGCGTCCGTAAACTGTTTTCAAAAGTTGAGAAGAGTCTGAACAAGTTGGTAGATTGACATCCGTTGTAGGGAAGAATCTGTAAACTGTTTTCAAAAATCTTGAAGTTGAAGAGGAACCGGTGTAGGGTTTCCTGATGATACGTCTGAATGGATCTGGAGTAAGTATCAGAATGTCGCCGTGTCTGGGTCACATCTGAACTATTTCTGGATGAATCTCGGGAGAGGATCTTCGTCTGTCGACTGATCTTACCTGAAAAAGTAAAGGGTTAGTTGTATGCAATGTCATGATGCATGATGCAATGTATGTGACATCAATGTTTATGACATGAATGTGATGAATGCGCATGTGAGCTGATGAGCTATCTTGCTGAGGATAAATGAATCTCGGACGGCTGAGGATAAAAGAATCTTGACCGCTGTCGGGAAAATAATTCCTCGGCTGCCGCCGTGGAAGAGAATTCCTGATGACCTCTACTGGGGAGTTCCAATCTAATAGACTCATGCTGGGGACGTAAGATTGAGAATCTTCAGCTCGGTGGGAAGTAACTCTGGCGACTTCACTGGGGAACTCAAGATTTGCCCTCCCAAAACTCTGTGGGGAGAAGGTTCAATGGTCTAGCTCCGCTGGGGATTGATAATTTGAAGTTTTAGCTTCACTGGGGCTAATGAGACTTGACTCTGAGGGGAGTTAGCCTCTGGAAGGTTCTCTGGCTGGGGATTGCGAGAGTCCTCTGATTGTTGTAGGTGAAGGCTTGGAATCTGAACAAGCGATAGATTGACATCCGTTACTGGAGAATCCGTAAACTATTTTCAGAACGTTGAGAAGTATCTGAACAAGCGATAGGTTAACATCCGTTACTGGAGAACCCGTGAACTGTTTTCAGAAGTCTTGAAGTTGAATAAGCCATAGAGCAGCATCTGTTGTTGGGAAGCGTCCGTAAACTGTTTTCAAAGGTTGCCTCTGAACAAGCTGATAGATTAACATCCGTTGTTGGGAAGAATCCATAACTGTTTTCAGAAGTCTTGAGAAGAATCTGAACAAGCGATAGGTTAACATCTGTTACTTGGAGAACCCGTAAACTGTTTTCAGAAATCTTGAAGTTGAATAAGCAATAGAGCAACATCCGTTGTTGGGAAGCGTCCGTAAACTGTTTTCAAAGGTTGCCTCTGAACAAGTTGGTATATTAGCATCCGTTGTTGGGAAGAATCCATAACTGTTTTCAGAAGTCTTGAGAAGAATCTGAATAAGCGATAGGTTAACATCCGTTACTTGGAGAACCCGTAAACTATTTTCAGAAATCTTGAAGTTGAATAAGCAATATAGCAGCATCCGTTGTTGGGAAGCGTCCGTAAACTGTTTTCAGAAATCTTGAAGTTGAATAAGTAATAGAGCAGCATCCGTTGTTGGGAAGCGTCCGTAAACTGTTTTCAAAAATTGCATCTGAACAAGCTGACAGATTATCATCCGTTGTTGGGAAGAATCCATAAACTGTTTTCAGACGTATTGAGAGGAACCGGTATAGGGCTTCTTGAGGATGAGCTTGTGTAAAACTGCATCTAGTTTTTGAACACTTTTGACATTTGAATGCCCCAAGTGGTGATGTAGATAATTTCCCGACTTGTTACAGGTGTTGGTCTACAATCGGTCGTTCACAGATGTTTTCCCGGCTTGTTACAGGTGTTGATCTGGAACTCTTCATACGTGCCCTGGCTGGATACAGGAGTCGAATCTGGAAATAGTTGTCAACAGATATGCCCTGGCTGGATACAGGAGTCGAATCCTCAAACTCTTCAAACGTGCCCTGGCTAGATACAGGAATCGAGTCTAGAAATGTAATAGTTGATTTGTTGAACACTTTTGACATTCGAATGCCCCAAGTGGTGATGAAGGAGTCTTGAATCAGATTACTCTGCATATTGAGAGATTTCTTGAAATCTTGACTGGACTGCCCCAGGTTAACTGAACTTTGAAAGATCTGTTGGACCTTGACTGGACTGCCCCAGGTTAATTGAATTGCGACATGTCATGCCCCTTGTTGATAGGAGATTTGCAATGGAAGTGTTGTCCTCTTGAAGTGATTTTTACTTACTGAGAGAGTTTTCGTTCCTCCGAACATTCTTCGTATGAATTTCTTCGCTGTCAAACAAAAAAGTCAAATGCAGACAGTGATATTCAAATAATGCAAAGTTTATGTTTGTCTCGAAGTTTTTGAGAAATGCGTTTTTAGCAGAAAACTTTTCATAAGACAAGTCAACACAAGATTTAGAGCAAAGCCCTACAGGAGTCAGGATACCTTTTGTAACAGTATGCTTTCGAACTAACCCATGCTTCAATTAGGACTTTTGAAGGGTTGTAACGCGGCTTGGTTCACGGTTTAAGAAACAAAGGATAAAGGCTCAAAATATATTTGTACCCACCCGCTCTTCGTGATGTTCTTCAACCTAAGCTCAGTTAATTGTGCGTCACACTCTGTTTTGAGTTTGGAACGACTTTTGGGCGATGGTTCACCAGTTGAATTTGGGGAGACAGTCATCCTTTCCTTTTTCTTTTTCAACATTTTTCATGTTGTTGAGGATTTTGTAATGACCTCACTATTTTGATTTTGATTTGTTATCCCTAACTTTTGCCTGACTGTTACCGTTTTCCGGGATTACTGTCAGCGGGATGCCCCAGCTTTCTTAAGCCTCCTTTATAGGTTTTAGCTTGGTGGGCCTTTCTCTTTTGAGAGATTGACTGTCTATGTGGTAGGGAACCACCCTTGTCTTTTGATTCCAAAGGAATGCTTTCCTTTTTTTTTCGACGTCGTTCGTTGTGTTACGAACTGAGAGTTTGCAACTTCAATGCGCATTTTCTTTTGGATTAACTGAGATACTACCCTGCCCCAGGTTTATATCAAAGGTTTTGATTGTTTAGAACAGAAAACTCCTACTTCTTTGGCTCGAAGGGGTTGACTAGGGATTAACTTCCTTATAACTCCAGTGTTTGGGAATTGAAAGAAATGCCTGTACATCATCAGCAAGGTCTGTTCAAAAGCATATTGTATAAGATCATGGTATTGTTTCGTCATCCTCCCTCTAAAGGCTTATAGCTTTTTATCAAGAGTCAAATATCATAAAGAAAAGCATAAGAGTAGTGAAACGAATGGATGAATTCAAGACAAACATATGCAATGCATTAATGAAAACAAAGTTTAACATCAACAGATAATTGTTTGACAGCAAAAGAAATTACAACTTTGAAAATTCAAAAAGAAGCAAAAGTCTTTCAGCTTGAGCTTCGTCACTTCAAGCGGAGAACCCTTTAACGGAAGATTTTCATCTCGCCATCTGGCATGAATTCTAGCACTCCAATGTCGATCAGATCTTGAATCTTGTTCTTCAAGGCCCAACAGTCGTTGGTGTCGTGTCCCGGGCTGTAGGAGTGGTAAACACAAAATGCATCGGGATGATAGTGAGGAGAGGAGATATTGGGCTTCTGAGGAGGGTCCTTTAAGGTAAGCAAGTTGACCTCCATCAGGCGCTTCAGTATGAAAAATGATGGTATTTCAGTCTCCGTAAACTGTCTTCCCGACGTTTCTTGCTTACGCCGATTACCCTGTTGACGCTGGCGAGGTTGTTGATGGGTTTGTGACCCTGAAGCGAGCAAAGGAGCTTTCCCCTTGTCTTCTTGAGTGGCTGGAGGCTGGGCGGTGACTTGCTCTTCAACCTCAGATGTTTACCCCAGTTGGTTATTTGGAAGCAGTTGGCGGACAAGAACTCTGAGTTCTTCTTGTCTTTGAGATAGGTTTTGGATGAGAGCCATCTGGCCCACCAACTGTCCCATCACTTGGGTCCTCAAGGTTGTCAGATCAAACTGCAGCTCCGCAAGCTGATCACTCCTGGCATTGTTGGAATTCTCCAAGCCCTTTGTGAGGAGAGCTTTCATCTCTTCTTGCCCCAGAGACAAGTTCAGGAACATCTCCTGCAGCTGAGCAGTCTGGTCTTGGATGTCTTTGACAGACCTTTCTAGAGCTATCTCTTGTTGAAATAAACAGCAGGAGAGTAAGGAAACCTGAAAAAGGAAAGACTGTCAAAATGCAATGCATGATATGTGGATGCATGCTTTCACGGATCTCTTGGGGTAAACACAAGAAAATGTTAGAGGTTAAACTTTGCTCTTGGATTGGAGATCTCCGCACCGGTGGATGTCTTTCCACTAGAATCAAGCTCACCATGTCGAGTGGGTCATAGCCACTGATTCAAGTTGTTGTACTTGAACTTTTTTTGGAGAACTTTGTATCGGTGGATGTCTTTCCACGAGAATCAAGCTCACCATGTCGAGTGGGTCATAGCCACTGATTCGAGTTGTTGTACTTGAACTTTGACTGGAGAACTTTGTATCGGTGGATGTCTTTCCACGAGAATCAAGCTCACCATGTCGAGTGGGTCATAGCCACTGATTCAAGTTGTTGTACTTGATCTTTTATTGCATTGGTTAGAGGAGAAACCTCTTGCCCCTTGATAGACGTCTGGTTCAACGTAACCCTGCATCAAAAGAACCCTCGAGATCCTTGAAATGGTTATTGAAAATGCTATGGTATGATGTTATGATGTCATGTACATGTATGCGAAAAGCAAGTGAGTGTATATACAGGCAAACATATTCACACAACGCAAACAAATCCTTAGGATTAGGCTTGCATGAGGTTTAGGTAAGTACCCTCTTGAAGTTAGTTGGCTCATCCTGTCCTAAAATAGAAACCGGGTTCTAAGGAGCTCAATATCATTGGATTGTTTTCTGTGTTTATTGTTTCGGTTTAGCCACTTACTGGCGACCAAAATATTCCAAGAAAACAATCCTCCAAAGAGTGTAGTATCGAGGATCTACCAACTTCGGACTGCACCAAAGTCGGTCATCTCACTACCCCTAAAAAGGCTAAGATGGTCAATTAAGGTTCTAAGAGTTCGTTAGTGCTTCATGACATCACACAGCGGCCCCGTACTCTCCTTGACTACTCAAGGGTTACCGGTACTCACAAATATGTCACACTAACATAGCTTACTGCTTCAACCGTGTCGGTATACCCCGCACAGTTCCCTCGCAGTTTTTTGCTATTTACCTAAAAAGGTGCCCCAAATCCGGATGGAGGAAAAAAAAACCCAAACAAGAACCCAAAAGATAAAGCAATCAAGTCAATCAAAGCAAGAAAGTAAAGGTGATCTAAACCCTAAGGTAACCCCACTTCTAAAATTCTCCCCAGCAGAGTCGCCAGTTCTGTGATACGGTGGGAGAACTGACTATGGTTTTGTGTTTGTATTCGCACTTGTGCGGTTGAGCAAGAGTCGCCACCGACTTTTTATTTTATCCTAAAGGAAAGGTTGAAAAAGCACAGCAAAAACCTTTTGAGATATTTCGTGGGTCCGGGGGGTAGATTATGAAAAGGGAAGGTATTAGCACCCTTTTCATCCATGGTTATCCATGGGCTCTTAGTTACTTGGTTTTTTAGATCACTTGCCTTGATTTTTGATTGCTTAAAAAATGGTGTGTGTGTGAGTGTTTTTGAAAATGTTTTGGAAGAAGATGCCTTGTCTTAGGCTAACCTTGTAATAATTCTTTACTCGAATATTTTACAAAGGCGTGTATCTTTTCGAAAAGATGTTTCAAATGTTTTTGAGAGTTTGTTTTGAGAGTGTTGTGGATTGTGGTTTTTGAAAAGAAGGCAAGTGCTTTTGCAAGTTGATCTCAAGTAACTAAGAGTTTTATCTACCCTATTGTACTCAAAGGTTTTCTCTATGTTTTCAACCCTTTTTAACAATTTTGTTCCACCATTGAATTTGGTGGACAATCTTGCGTTTAGGAAGTTTGTTCGGGACGGGCGCGGGTCATCGTATGGACCATGAATGCAATGATGCCAAGTGTCTTTGGCAATTTGCTTTGAAGGGACTATGATCATTCCGTTTTAGGCAACATTCGAAAGCGTCATCGAGGGACTTATGATCATTTGAATTTGTTTTGCCAAAGATACTCGACGTGCAAGCATGGCCCATTTTGGAAGGCAACATGTGGGATTACCCTAGGGGGTGCAAGTGTGATTGTGTATTGATTTCATGTATTTGTCTTTGTATTAGGTTATCTAGCGTTTGGTTTTATGTACATGCAAACCCTAGGTCTAACCATGGTATAATTGAAAGCGGTAAATTGCAAGAATTTAAAGTCTACGCTATTACAAATAGTATCCGGGAGTGGGGGTACAAATTTACAAATGGGGATGAGACTTTAGGAATGTAGTGTCCAATAATTTACAACCAAATCGAATTGCGATAAAAGTGTAAATGATGTATAGTAACGTATAAGAATAGCCAATTCATATTGTCAAATGTAAAGTGTATTGTGTAGGTGTACGTGTACGTGTACGTATATTTGTATGAGAATTATTTACAAGGTGAAATGTATTGTTTTCATTTTTGTATTTTGTTAAATATGTACAAAAAAAGATTTTTTAAGAAAAGAAAGAAAAAGAAATGCTTATATATTTTATTGTGTATATATGTTCCTAAGTATTTTTTAGTTAGCATTTTATGTACAAGGTTTTAAATAAAAAAAAATGTTTTAAGTTAATTAAACTATGCATATAAAAAAAATGTGTCTTTATAATTTGTATATACAAAGAAAATTTAAATTAGATATTTTAAATAAAAATGTGTTTTTATGTATTAATGTATTAGTGTGCCAATTAAATATCAATCTTAAGAAAAAATTGTATTCTATGTATATATAGGAAATAAAAGAAAAGATAAGTTTAAATATAGAGAAAAAAAATATTTTTATAAGTTTCTATATAAACCAAATTATACTATATATAAAATGTTTGTTAGTTTAAGAAATAAATACTGTTTTGTTAATTTCTAAAAATGATGTGTTAAAAAAAACTAAATGAAAGCATTTGGATGGGCTTTAAGCATTTCAGGGGTACGAGGCCCACGTTTAGGCTCAAGAACATTTTAGGGTTTGGATTGTGTTTTCATTTGGGACATTAGCTTTAGGGTTTTGAGACAGCGGTGGCGTTCGTTCGTTTTCGTTCGTCTTCTCTGTTCGTTTCTGAGTGATACCCTTCGCCATAGAGCCACCAGCACCATCATGCCTTCTTCCCTCCAACGACAGCATTAGGGCGCTCGATCTAAGGTACAATTCACTTTCTCATTTCGTTAGGGATTTTTCTATTCTTGCATGTTTGTGATTTTCTGCTTATTTGATTAAGTGTTTGACTTAGTTTGTTTAACGAGGATGAAGAGGGAGATGTTTTACCTTGACTGAGGGGAGGGAGAAAATGGAGGTGCTTAGGAGGCTCGACGGTGAAGGGTGCTGATGAATCTTTGCTTCCTGGTACCTTTGTGTATTTCGTCTGTTTATTGGGTTTAATGATGAATTGAAAACCTAATTTTGATATTCACTTCTTTCTTCTTTTCTTTTACTGCCTTGCCTCCGTTGCTTTCGTTGTATGCTTGTTGAAACACTTTGAGACGCCTCTGAACGTTTGCTTTTTGTATGCTTCTGTATCTTCTTTGAGTGGCCTATTTACTTCTTCCTTGCCCCATGATGAGCCTAGGGTTCTGAGGGCTTAGAGTTGGTCGCTTTGATTATGCTAGTGCTGAAATACTATTTTGACTGGCTTGCCTATGTTGATGTTGGACTGTTTCTTTCTTCTCCTTGCTGCTATATGCCTTTTTTCTTAATGGCCAATGATGAGGCATCTGAGGCCTTCGATATTGGACATTGGTTCAATGGTTAATGAGGTTTAGGCCAAGGTGGTTTGGTTATGGTAATGGGTATTGATGGCTTGCTTCAGGCAGGTTTAATGTTTGACAGTGGTTTTGCTTGGTTTGAGTTTGGGATTAGGCAGGTTTTGAGCTTTAACAGGTTTGTATGGTTTCAGGCTTGAGGCCTAGCAGGTTTTTGCTTCAGGTCAGGACTTGGTTTGGTGTATATGTTACAGGTTTGAGGCTTTTGGAAGTAAAGCTAATGCAGGTTTGGTTTTGACAGTAGGTAGGTTTTGTGCTTCATGTTTTAGCAGGTTTGAGTTTAGGCCATGTTTTGGTTTGATGTTTGATGGTTTATGCAGTGTGATGGTTGTTACTGGTTTACAGGTTTGTTGCTTGTGAAGTTTAAGGCTTATCCCTTTGTATATTTTTCTCTCCCTTTTTTATATCTTCTGTGTTCAGTCTTTTGTATATGTTTTTATCTTCCTGCCTAAATCCTAAAACCTACTTCTTATCTCCTTTCTTCTTTCTCTCTCAGTACAGTTGCATTATAATAATGTTTATGCTGTACTTTTAGTTCTGAAAGTGGCCACCTTTCTTTGGGAAATGATGAAAAAAATATAGCTTGCTTGCATATCTTATCTTTTCTTGACAGCTTTTGTACTTTGTATCTTCTTTGATATCTTTGCCAAATCCTCTTCTTGACAGCTTTGAGTAGACTTTTTGGCATTTTGACAGCAAGTTGTACTTTTTGGATTTTGACAGAAAGTAGGAATTTGGATTTTTCAGTTTGGTTTGAACTTGGAGTTTGAGATTTTGAACTTATGCAGTTTGACATTTTGCATTTTTTTCTCAACTTTGCATTCATGATTTAGCAAATAAAATTCTTCCCTCTTTGTGAACCGGGAGAAATCCCGTGATTTGCAGAGAGGGTTAACTGATCCCAATCAGTGGCCCTTAATGATGAACTCTTTTTATCTGTCTTTTTATTTATTTATCAGTCACTGACTTTTCTCCTTTTCTTTTTGCAGATGAATAACTGAATGGAGGGGAGCAAAGTGAAGAATGAAGAATTAGAAAAAATAGGATAGTTTTCTTTTTTTATTTAAATTTAAATTAATGTAAAATCATTGCTTGTAATTAAATTATAAACAATAATTGTACAAATAATTCAAGAATAAATAAAAGTCTTTATTATCCAATCAATTCTATTTCCTTCTTTATTGTTTATTTATTATTTAAAACTCTTTGAATTAAAATAATCAAAAAATAAATTTCAATCACTTAATTTAGAATAATAAATAATTTAAATAAACAATGCTTTAATAATTGATCAGTTAAACCTGGCCTTTCCAATATCCAAAGCAAAGCAACAGTTAACCAAAACAAACTAATCAGGCGCATTCCTTTTTCCCTGATTTTTTACCAAGCACTGTAAATCCAAACTGCGTATATCTTTTGACTGGTTCAATCAAACGAACGTGAATTCAAACCAACTGCCTTCTTTTACTGATTAAATCAAACAATGCGGATTCAAACCAAATCTCGGAATGTCTTGCAAAGTGCTGTAGAATTTAAATCCTTCTGAGAACGTGCCCACAAAACCCTAATTCCTGATTAAATGCCAAAGAGCGTTCGCCTGATCCAAGTTGAGCCAAAATCAACCAAAACCCTAAGCCAATTGTGTGAAATATTCCAGAGCCCTAAAAATCAGTAAAACCCTAATTTTTGTTTGACTGACGAGAAAAGTCTGTTTGACCGATTCTTGAGCCAATCTGAAAAATCAGGAAACGCCTGAAGCTGTGATTTCTTGTGGAAAAATGCGAGGGCAAATTTTGGGGTACAACACCTCCAAATGGCATCTATAAGCCCATTCCCGATATCGCAAGGTCAGTACCACTTCATGCGAGTGCAAATTTCTAGGCACTCTAGTGTTCAATCATCTTCAACCTTCGGATCACGAAAGGCAGACAAGCCAATCTACATCCTCAGGTTTAAGAAGATTGAACAGGGGCAGCTTTTGTACCCCAAAATTTTCCCTCCCATATTTCTCAATACATTTCAAGTGAGATCCTCAAATTGCTCAAGGAAGTCCAAGAGTTGACGAGACAAATTCTCTCCTAAGGCAGTTTACCTCAAATTAGGGTTTCAGTTTGCATCAAGATGTTTGAATAAAAAGGGTCCCAAATTCTCACTATTGTCCTAATATGTTCTCAAGATCATCCATGTCAAGTTTCAAGCCTTGCAGAGGAAGTTTGCTCAGTCAATTGCTCAAAGGCCTGAAAATCGACTGTGCTAGGACAAAAGTCAACTGTGGCCCACATACAGTCAAACTTCAAGATTTTTGGTCAACATTCTCATTTTGAAGTATTATTCATCATTTTATCAAGGGTTGATCATGATTCCTCAAGTATTGTTCACAATTCATCAAAACTCAAAAGTTGCTAAATTAGGGTTTTGTAGGAAAAGTCAACTCAACTTTGACCAAGCATAACTTTCTCATACTTTATCAAAAATGACCCATCCAAAGCTCATTTTGAAGAGGATGAAATTCCCTACAATCCATATTCATATCCCAAGTTCAGAATATTCACTCACAAGAAGATATAAATTTGGACATTATAGGTCATTTTGAAAAGTCAACAAAAACACATTTTTTGTCAAAGTTTCATACATGAACATGGAAGACTCAATTGAGATGAGACCAAAAGGATTTCTTATAGGACATCTTAAGATTTCTAAAAAGTCAAAGAACAAATCTCTAAGGTCAAAATTGAGTAAGTTATGAATTGGTAAAGTTGACCTTTTTTGCAAAATTGCCAAAAGTCAAATGTGTCTCAAATTGCAATTTTTTTCAAATGGGCCCAACTTTTTGTGCTTGCATTGAGTTTGTAACATGATTCACGACCCATGATCCTTCCCACTTGTCTTTATTTTATTTTTATTATTTAGTTTGATTTTTATTTCAATTAAATTAAATAAAATCAAAATAAAATCATAAAAATATCAAAACTAATCAAAGCTTGAGATTTTGTGCATGTTTAGGTCTCTTATACAGCTGGAAGAAGAATCAAATCGTGCAAGCTTCATTTGGACACAAAAAGATTGTATTTGGATTGATTTGGAAAGATTTGAATAAGGATCAAATCATGATTCAATCATCTTAATTGAAAAAGATTTGAAGCAAATTTGTAAACCTAATTCATTCTAGGGTACATATAGGACAAATGCAGATCAAAAACCAGGGGATTGGAGGCGTGAAAAGAGAAGAACAAATCTCAAAATTTCAAAGGAAAGTTGCAATCTGATTTCTCAGTTCCAGGATTCTTCAAGAAATTCCAAGCATACCATTCGTCTGTTGGGCATCCAAGGACTCTATCCCAATTATTAGCAAGCGTTTTCGTGCCCAGATACGCGCTGTAAGTATCCCACGACCTTCATGTTTTTTTGAAATCGCATATCATAATCCTGGCACTCTTAGCATGATTTGTTGATATATTATGAATCCTTGAAACATTTGCAAGCTAATGGTAACATTCAATTGCAATTTTATTAACTGTAGAGCAAGATGCCATAGTTAGGGTTCTTGGCTTGTTTTTTGGGTTTTTCATTACAGGTAAAATTGGCCATGGAAAATGGTACCATGATGCTCGTGAGGTTGCAACGAGTTGATTGGTACCACTGGTATTGATTTATCACGCATGCATAGATTTTTGGAGGATCACAGGGTTGTACCTACGCCCAGAAAACTGTAGGTAAAAGTCAGATCTTTTACCAACGGAGAGAGGAAGAAAAAGGGTGGCGTGGCACTCCCTGATTCGCCTATTTAAAGTTCGCGCGTTTTGAAATGTATTATTTTGTTTTTTCAATATAATAATTGTTTGTTGTTCCATATACAACAAAGCACGCTAGCTCAAATGGTCAGTGGACAAGGGAAATTGCCAAAGGGCCTGGGTTCGATTCCCAGGTCCCCCATATTTGTTCAATACTATTTTCTTTTACATGATCAGGTGTACAAGCTTCCAGGACATCCACCGTGCATCATCAATATCTCATCATCCAGGCCACCAACAAGCTAGATCCAAGGGCCATCCTTTGGAGGTTCACAATGCACCCTAGTCAAGCAAGCATGCAGGATCTGGAAAGTCTAAGTGGGCCAAGGAGTTTTGGGCTCAGAAAATGCAATTGACACCCACTCCATTGCTACTAAACCAGGCCCATCTCTTTTTTCTTTTATATTTTTTCCTTTTATTTATTTATTTTTTAAAAATTATTTTCTAACACAAATTAATTCTTTTTTTGCAAAAAACTCATAAAATCAATTTTCACAAATTTAGATTTAGGTTTTATTTTCATCAAATTTAATTTAATAATTAGTTAAATTTAATTTTGGGATATTTCTAACCTTTTTTTGTAAATAATTTAAAATCAATTAGAAAACTAGGTTTGTTCTTGATCTAATTTTTAATTCTTTTCTCAATAAAACAAAATACAAAAATAGGTCAAATTAATTATTTTTCTTAATTTAAAATTAATTATTAATTAGGTTTGTATTTATTCAATTAAAACCTTATTTTCTCAAAATAATCAAAAACAAAAAAATATGATTTTTCTTTCAATTAGGTTTAGGCGGGGTCAAAACCCTAATTTCTCTTGTTCTAGATTCATCGCACGCGCTTTATTATTTTTACCATATTAATGTAACTGCTCATGGTATGTAATGGTTTAATTAGGATTTTCTTTTATCGTTTTACGGGTTTTTGGCTATGTAATTAATCCCCTACCCCGAAGCCTTGTAATAGCGTAGTTTTACTTTTCCGCATTTTAATTTTCGCAAATATTAACTGTTAGATGTATGATAATAGGATTGCATGACAAGACTGTATGTTAATTTTAAAATGGTTAGCAAATCCTAAATGTGCAAAGATAATAACTGAAATCAAATCACTCGCACATGCACACTCCTAGGGTATACTCTCACTTCGGTTTCCTTCGGTAAACAATCATGAAGTATAGGGTATTTTAGTGGTCGCTCTCTTGTCTAAACGAAGATCAAATGTCCCGTTCAGAAATGTTGCCTCGGAAATGTTGCCTCGGAAAGGTTGCCTCAGAAATGTTGCCTCGAATATGATCTTAAGACACTAGGGTTATTACTAAGACCTCCTAACATTGCTTTAGTGATCATGCGTCCCTTTCAAATTGACCCTTACAACTCCAACAACGGTGCTACCTACTCACTAATAGTGGGATAGCGTTGTCTAAAGAAAATAAGAACATAAACATTCTTTTTTCGAGTAGGTAGATGCTAGTAGGTACTTGCTCAAAATAAACTTTTTCACACTTACACTCCTTTCAAACAAAGTTTTCAAAAACACTTCGTAACACTCTTGAAGACAGAAGCAAGGGTTAAAGCAAAGTAAAATAAAAAACCTTTCAAAACACACAAACACTGAAGAAATTTTTAAAATGATGAGAAAGTACCTAAGAGCCCGTAGAAAACTACAGATAGAAAGGGTGTTAATACCTTCCATTTCTATAATCTACCCCCCGTACTCAAAATCTCGAAAAAAGGAATTTTTTTGTGCTTTTGTCCTTTCCTATTGGATAAAATAAAAGTCGGTGGAGACTCTTGCTTACCGCGATATTTTGCGAACACACACGCAAAACGCAAACCAGCACTTTCTAAAACAGCCGGTTCTGCCACCGTATCACAATATGCATATGAACATGATTAAACTTTTAACAAATGTATGCTTAAGAACAGTAACAAACATCTCCTTAAATGCATTTGAGATATCCCCAGAGTTATTTCAATAGCATTATCCCCACAAATTTGGACTCATAAAATCTCCATCCAGAGTTTCAATTTCCGGAAGATCCTCTCCCCGGCTGAGTTGGTCTTAAAAGGAAGCCTTATGGACTTCTTCCTAAAAAAAATCTCCCCCAGTATTTCGACAAATATCCTCTTCAATAAGGTTTATTTCCCCAACAAACTATAGATTCCCCAGCTTGAGTTTTCCTCGCCGACTATTACAAATCAAGGGACCGCAACCCTTGATCCCCAGTGAAGTCTTCAATAGAGTCATTGACATCTCCGAAAGTTGCTGTAAATCTTGGAACCTGACCAGATAACAGTCAACTTCATCCTTTCAAGGAAGTTATTACGAAGCCTGGACCCGACCAGATACTAATTCAAATTCATCCTACTCTCAACTTAATGTGAAGATTGAACCCGACCAGATAATAGTAAATCTCAATTCCAAGTTACTAAATCCTGGACCCGACCAGATATTAGTTTAACTTCTCAAATTTCTTAATCCTGGACCCGACTAGTCAACAGTTCAAGTCTGGACCCGACCAGATACTAGTTAAACATTCTGAAACCGAGACCCAACCAGATAACAACTCCAATTTCTAAAACCTGGACCCGACCAGATAACAATAAATCTCAAATTTAGTTGCTAAAGCCTGGACCCGACCAGATATTAGTTTAACTCCTTCAACTGCAGAGCCTGGACCCGACCAATTAACAGTTCGAGTTACTGAAACCTGGACCCGACCAGATAATAGTTGATCTCAAGTTCAAATTGCTGAAGACTGTACCCGACCAGATAACAGTAAAACTCAATTTCAAGTGGCTAGAGCCTGGACCCGACCAGATAGTAACTTAATTTCTCCATCTGCTGTAAATCTTGGAATCCGACTAGATAACAGTTAACTTCTTTATCCCTAGCAAGTTGCTGCAAAGCCTGGAATCCGACCAGATAACAGTTAACTTCTTTATCCCCAGCAAGTTATTGTGAAGCCTGGAATCCGATCAAATAACAACTAACTTTCAAGAGGTAATTTCTCACAGAGCGATGGACGACTAAAACTCCTGAATTTTGGTTCCCAAGCAGAAATCAACACTCTCCACAGAGTCTTCTCAAGCAAGTTAATATTCCTTAGCGGAGTTTCTTCTCAACAAAGTAGGAATCCCTAGTGAAAGCATTGTTAACAAAGTTTGAAGATACGAATACTCTTCACCTCCAACAGTAGTCTGAGATTTAACTTCTCAAGGCTCTCGAGTATTTGTCAAGGATATGCTTCAACAACATATCGCATTCATACATCACATAACATACAAAACATATACATACAACATAATCTCATTTATTTTGAGAACATCATTACACCATGCATACATTCGCATACAACTAACCCTTTTTGTTCCTTACAGAAAAAGTCATTAATCCAAAGACCTCCTCTGGATCATAATTGATTATTCCAGTCAAAGACAGACAAGACACCTAGTTTTCAACATGAATTGACTAAAGATTTATGCTAATATTTCCCCCAGTTTCTACCAATCATCTCTCCAAATGGCATCCATAAGCCCATTCCCAGATCAATACATCATCGAGTGCAAATTTCATAGCACTCTAGTGTTCAATCATCTTTCACCTTCAAGTCACGAATGGAGGACCCGCCAATCTAACTCTTAAGGTTTAAGAAGATTGAACAGGGGAAGTTGTTGTAATCCAAAATTTTCTCTCTCAATTTCTCAAGAGCTCTCTCACAAGATCTCCATTGATTCAAGACTGCACAAGGTTTGATCAGCTCAAGACACCTCCTCAAACACTGATGACTCAGAATTAAGGTTTGAGTTTATACAAGGACAATTGGACTTTTAATTCTTCATATGACTTTCATGGATCATTTTGGACTCCCAAGATTGCTCATGTCAAGTTTCAAGCTTTGGATCACATTTTTGCTCAATAAATTGATCAGTTGACCCAAAATCAACTATATTAAGGAAAAGTCAACTATGGTCAATTTATAGTCAAACTTCACACTTTTTATCCACATCAACATTATGAACTCATATATGTCAGTTTATCAAGTTTGGATCACAATTCCTCAAGAAATTTGATCAGATCATCCAAAGGGCGAAATTGTCAAAATTAGGGTTTTGACTTAAGAGGCTTAATTTTTTATTGTTGACCAAATACATGACTTATTGGTTTGAGACAGGATATCAAGGATTCAAATGTTTCATTTTGACCTAATGGTATATTTCAAAACACTTCCAAAGATCAATTGATTGATAGTTGAAATTCAGACAACTGATGAAAAGTCAACTGATACACAAACTTTGACTTTTTGATCAAAATCAAGTTTCAAAAATCACATTTCATCAAGAAATGAGAAAATATGAAGTTTGTTCATCAAGAAATCAAAAAATCTAAATTCACTTTGAAAAATAAAAATCTCCAAGACTTGGAAATTTTTCTAAGTATTGGAAAATTTACTTTTTTTTCATGACTTTGTGCAAAATTTTCACCATGATGCAAGATGATTCAAGAAAAACTTCCAACATGAAAGTTTTAGATCTTAATGAGATATAAAACTTTGTATAAGGAATCAAGTTCTTAAAATTCTTGGATTTTAAGTTATAAATTCATGAAGACATGTACATGAAACCTAAAACACTTAGTGAAATTTTGCCCAAGTTAGGCAGATTTTGGACCTAACTTCTTGGCCAAATTTCATATAGTTCCAAATTGAATTTTCAAAAATGTCCAACATGGAAGTTTTAGAGAATATTACAATCTTTATAAAAAGTCAAATAACTCATTGAGATCATGATTGATCAAGAAGTTTCAAAGAGATGAAGATGGTCTCATAAACTTGAATTATAGGTCATTTTCTTGATGAACACTTGAGCAAATCTCATAGCCATGTTGCATAATCTTAACTTTGCAGGCCTTAAACTTGTTTATAACTCTATAATTAATGGTTTTAACAAACCTTTTAGCCTTTGTCCATTTGGTTTAAGCATTATCCAAATCATTTTTCCATTTTAGGGAGAAAGGTTGCATTTCCATTCTTGTAAGCAAGCTTTTTCACAAAGTCAATGCATTTACCTTCACACTTGATCCCTCTGCACACACTCAACATGTATGCTCATAAGAAACATGTTTAAAGGGTTTAACCTCCCTATAAGCTATTGTACCATGCTTTGGAACTTTAATTTCTCAAAGAAATCACAAGTTATGTTTTAACTAAGCCATAACTTGTAATCTTACAATCTGATCATCCTCTTCCCTCTAACCTTTCTCTATAAATAGAGAGGTCCATTTGCAAGCTACACACGAAATTAGAAGCCCTTAAGAACTCCCAAATTCCCTCAAGCCAGAAATTGCACAAAATCTCCATTTTTGTGTCATTTCTGACTTTGAACTTCAATCTTCAAAACCACTCGTGTGTTTCTTAGCTTAATCCTTCCAAAAGCTTCCTAGCATCATACACAAAACATTCCAATACCTGTTTGCAAACTGTAACACCATTTATAACATCCTCCATAACCAAAAACAGAGGTCTGCATCTTGACTTCTCCAGGCCATTTCATCCATTCTCAGTTCAAGCCAGCTATTGCATTAGCTTCCTAGAGGTTCAAGGAAGCTAACCTGGTCATCACCATCACTTGGAAAAAGCTCAAACTCATTTCACGATTTCCAGTTTTTGAGGTATTTTTCTGAACTTTCATCTCTTCATTTAGGTATTGTTAGGCTTCCATTTTCAAAGATAAAATGTAGATACCATTGCCCTGAAACTGTACATGTCCATAGTTTTCGTTTATATTGACTGAGTAGGGAGAATTTTGAGATTGAAATTCCTGGAAAAATTAGGTTTCAGATTTGGTCCAACAAAATTCATGCTCATCTTTGATTTATAGCTTTAGTAATTTACATTTCTAGAATCATTGTGAAATTTGGAACAAGTTTGATGTTTATATTTTTGCATATGGATGAGAAATGATTAAGTTGCATGGATTCAGGATGGAGGTTGAAGATGAAGTTATAACATGGACTTAGTTTATTTTAAGTTTATTGATTGTTGTATAACTAAAGGATGGAACAGGTCACTCTAGTGGTACAAGAAGCGCGCGCGTATTAGGAGGTCATGGGTTTGAACCCCAGCGAGACCTTTTGCCCTTTTTTACATTTTTCCATTTTTTTTGTTTCAATCAGATAGTGCTTGGGCCTCCTTGGCTGGGCCTAACAAATTTACTTAATTCTCACCCCCATGTTCACTTTCACACACCTGGCCTATTATTTCTTTTATCATTTTTATTATTTGTTTTCTTTTAATCATTTTTATTTAAAAATCATAAAAATCATAAAAATATTAGATTTAGGTTTTATTTAAATTAAACTAATTTTTGATATAAAAATAATTTATTTTCATCACACCTTAGGTTTATTAATTTGTTAAAAATCAATTAGAACTAGGATTTTTATTATTTCTTTTACACATTGAAATATTTTTCTTAAATAAATTTAATTCTTTTTTTAAATAAATTAAATAAGACTTAGGTTTAGTTTATTTTGATTTAGGAACTTAGGATTTTCTTTTAATTAAATTTCATATTATTTAATTAACATTATAATCTTTTCTCAAAACCCCTAAAAAATGTTTCTTTATTTAACTTAGGTTTAATTTCTTAATATTTAAGTTAATCATCTTTTCTTTTAGTATATTAGGTTAAAACAAAACATTTTCCTTAACAAAACCAAACAAATCCAAAAACCAAATCAATTCTTGTCCATTTAATTCCTTGTACATTATATTCTTTACATTTTTTGTATATTTCATTAAATATTTAATATGGTTGTAATAGATAATTAGGTTTACTTTCTCTCAATCCCCCATTTGTAAATTTGTATACCCCCTCCCCAAATGATGTAATAACGTAGTAAATTTACTTTCCGCAATTTATCGCTTTCATATAAATGCTAGTAATTAGGGTTTATATGGAAAGATAAAATCAATGCTTAGAAAACCCTAATTCAAGACAAACAAAAATGCATGAAATACAAACACCTGCATACCTACACCCCTAGGTTTAGCTCCACTTGTTGCCTTGAGAAAAATGGACATGTTATGCATGTGTGATACCTTAGCAAAAATAATCAAAAATACAAGATTATAGTCCCTCGATGACGCTTCAAATGTTGCCTTACAAATGATCTTAGACCCTTAATAAAATTGCTAAGGTATCTCACAACATTGCATCTTATGACTATACGATAACCCATGCCTGTCCCTTTACATCCAAAGATAAGGCTTCTTACCAATCAATGGTAAGATAGCAATGTCAAAGGAAGAGAGAAATGAATAAAGACTTTTGAGTAGGTAGAACGTTCTTAGTTGCTTGCTCACAATCCATCTTCAAAAAAGACATCTTTTCAAACACACCAAAACTTTCAAAAACATGAAATATTTTCAAAAGTCAAACACTTTGTGTACATTCTTATAGAGACGAGAATCATTACAATGTTTGCCTAAATGAAGGCGCTTTTCAAAAATACTTTCAAAATCCACCACAAACACATTTCAAAATAATTTCAAAAGTGATATAGAAAGCAACACCTTCCCTTTTCATAACCTACCCCCAAACTCAAGAAAATATCTCAACGGTCTTTCTAGTTCTTTTCACCCTTTCCTTATTGGATAAAAGAAAATTCGATGGCGACTCTTGCTATCCGCAACAATTGCGATCAAACGCAAAACAACCAAGTCAGTTCTCCCACCGTATTACACTATGCAAATATTAACTCCCGAAACAGGACGGGGAAACTATCTTTATAACCAGGAAAATATGAATTCCTGAAACAGGATGGGTTTACCAGCAAAAATAAGATTGTAGATCAACTCTCGAAATAGGATGGGAAGACTATTTACATGACTAGACTATTTCCCTCAGAGACTAAATCTGACAAGCATTTCCCTCACAGATAAAATCTGACAAGCGTCTACTTAAGCATTTTTCCTAGAGAGTCATTTTGAGAAGCATTATGATACTCTTATCAACAGTACCCTGGATGGCATCTATAAGCCCATCTTTGACGACACTCTTTCACCTCTCTGAATGGTATCTTTAAGCCCATTCAAGCAATACTATCAACCAACGATGTTACTTCGCGCACATGCGAGTGCAAATTTCTGGGCACTTAAGTGTTCAATCCTCTTCCACCTCTAGGTCACGAATGATGGATATGTCAATTTAACTCCTCAGGTTTAAGAAGATTTAACAGGGGAAGCTGTTGTACCCCAAAATTTTTCCTCATATTTATCTCAAGATTTTCTCCTAGGGTTTTCATTTGCTCAGGGTTGCTCAAGAATTGATCAGACAAATTCTCCTCCTAAGCAATAGACTCACAACTAGGGTTTCATTTTTCTCAAAGAAGTTTGGGTTTATAAAGCCTCAAGTGGATTTCATGGTCTCTAATGTGTCTCCAAGAATGCTCATACCAAGTTTCAAGCCTTGCATCACAGGTTTTATCAGTTAATGGTTCAGATGACTGAAAATCAACTATATTGGACAAAAAGTCAACTAGGGTCAACATACAGTCAAACTTCAAGATTTTTGGTCAACATCAAGATTTTGAAATTATATTCATCATTTGACCAAGGGTTGATTATTATTCATCAAGAAAACTCAAGATTCATCAAAAGTCAAAACTTGCCAAATTAGGGTTTTCTTAAGAAGTCAATTGAACTTTGACCAAACATAACCTTCACACGCTTCATAAAATTTTCCTCAACCAAAGCTCATTTTTAAGGAAGTTAAATTCTCTACAACTTTTCATCTCTAATATCAAGTCCAAAATATGCTTCATTTGAGAGATATGGGCTAATACATTATAGGACATTTCAAAAGTCAACAAAAAGACACTTTTTGTCAAGGCAACTTACATCAAGATAAAGTCTTCAAATGCAAAATTTATCAAAATAAGGATTGTAGAGGACATTTTGAGCTCTCCAAAAAGTTCAATATCACCTTCAAATGATGAAAATTGAGAGTTCTGACTAGTGCAAGTTGGGAAATTTTGAGCAAATGCGTGAAACCCAAAGTGACCAAACAAGGATTTTTGGGCTATTGGGCTGATGTTTCAAGGTACAAACGTGTTATACACTTCAAAGTGAACCTCAGGACTTGTTAATATACTTCCCTTTAGTTTATTATATTTATTTTTTATTTTCATTATTTTAAAAGTCAAAATAAAATAAAATAAGACAAGGCTTTTTCATACAAGTCCAAGCCCATGTTATTTGACCTAATTATAAGCTATATATTCACTTCAATTCATACATGAGAGAGAAGGAAAACCCTTGTGCAAAGACCAACTTCCAAAAATCACAAAATTATTCAAATTAGGGCAACTCGCAAACCCTTATTGCAGCCACTCTTAAGGCATATTACCCCTTCCATTCACTTCCAGGAAGATCATAAGGTAAAGTTAGATCGTTTGCAACGATCCAAAAAGCTGGAAACACCACTGCATGCATCATCATTTTTGTGATTATTTCATGAATTCATATTTCAGTTTTTTTATGTTTTGTTTGAAGCTAACACTATTAATACGTTTTTGGGACATGTTAGTGCAGGACTGGACCATTACAGGCGTTCCATGCTGACAGAATCATGCTTCACCATGATTGCACCGATTCTATTTATTCTGGCCATATCCCTGGTTACAATATGATTCAGCCCAAACTAATTATTCCATTGAATTCGTAGGCTTTGATTTAGGGGGTAGGGTTCCCATGGATCTCTAATGTTTGTTGTTTCGCAGGTTGGAAAAAAGAAGCCATTAGAGAAGACGACCGGAGCTAGGGCTTCGGCGCCTCTTCGGTTCTTGTAGTTTGTTTACTATTTATTTAAATTGTTTCATCAATAACACTGGATGTATCACCACCCCAGTGGTTAAAACGCGTGCGCTAAGTCACTACTATGCTAAAGCGTGGGTTCGATCCCAGCCTTTTGGCATTTTGGGATTTTTTTCTTCATATTTTCCATGTTTTACAGGTATAACATACTAAGCGCGTTAGCTTCCATTCCTTAACACAAGAGCGCGCCTGGCATAATGGTGAAGGTGTTGGTTGAAAGAGCAAAGGGTGTGGGTTCAACACCCACCCCTGATAAAAAAATTTCAAAACCTTGTTTTTTTTCATCAATATTTCCTTAAAAACCCTAAACTCATAAAATCATAAACCTCTTTTAACAAACTTAATTTTTTTTTAAACCGCTTTTTTTACACACCCTAATCAAATTAGGTTTTAGGTTTTTATTATTAATTTAATTAATTTTTCTTAATTATAAATTAATTAGACTTTTTTAGGCTTATTCGATTTAATTGTCAAAAACCTTTTTTTACAAAAAATCACCAAAGAAAATATTTTTCGTTTTCCCTTCTTATTCTTACATTTGTTTACATAGCTTATTATGTTCGCGTTTTACTTGATCATGTAACTGCTTCAGTTTGTAATAGTTAGGTTTTTTACTTTACTCTTTTCTATTATGTAACTGCCCCGAAGCGTTGTAATAGCCTAGGGTTTACATTTCCGCTTTTATTTTCTGCACTTTACTGTTTTTCATTATTGTTATGTTTATTGTTTAGTAACTTGGGTTGCATGAAAAGACTAAAACGAATCGATAGCTAACCCTTATTTCAAGACTAAGTAAATGAAAACAACACACTTCACACACTCACACCTCTAAGGTAACCTCCCTTGTCGCTTAAAAAAATAGTCATGTCCCTCGAACGTGGGGACGCTTTAGCAAAGTCCCTCAAAAACAAAGATCATAGTCCCTCAATGATCCTTTCAATGTTTCCTTCGATAAATAATCTAGTCCCATACAAAAAATGCTAAATCCCTTCCCTACAATTTGCCTTCAATGAATGTACGATGACCCACGTTTGTCCCTTTACATCCAACAATAGGGCTTCCTACTAACTAATGGTAGGATAGCACTATCTAAAGGAGAAGGAAAGTACAAGAATGACCTTAAGTAGGTAGACTACTGTTAATCGCTTGCTCACAAAAAACAAAAACATCTCACAATCAAACACTTTTCAAAATATTTTCAAACAAACACTTTGTATGCATTCTCGAGGACAGATATGAGAATAATTACAAAGTCTTGCCTTACATTGGCATTTTCAAAATATTTTTAAAATACACAAACACAAAGCAATTTTAAAAGTGAGCTAGCGATTAAGAGCCTGTAGATAACTACAGATGAAAATGGTGCTAACACCTTCCCTTTTCATAATCTACCCCCCGAACTCAAAAATCTCAAGTTCTTTCCTATTATTTTCACCCTTTCCTTATTGGATAAAAGAAAAATTGGTGGCAACTCTTTCTAACCGCAACATTTTCGATAAAACACAAACCCAAGTCAGTTCTCCCACCATATTACAGGCGGCATTAAGACTAGAGGCTTTGTCATATATTCCTTGATTGCATCAAAATCCTCTTGTTGCTTTTTATCCCATATGAATTCGCCTTATTTTTTGATCTTGGGTAATGGCAAGAACACCTTTGTTTTGCCACTTAGATTCGATATAAATATCCTCAAGAAGTTGATCTTTCCCAACAAAGATTGTAATTGTTTCCTTGTCGACGGAGGATTGAGATCCAAAATTTCTTTTCTTTTGTTTTGGTTGATCTCGATGCCTTTTTTGTGTACCACGAAACCTAAGAAGTCTCATGCATGCACACCGAAAGCACATTTTAGTAGATTCATTTTCAATCCATATTTTCTCATCCTCTCGAATGATCGTCGAAGATGGTCTATGTGACCATTTTCAGATAAAGATTTAATCACAATATCATCTATGTAAATATGCATAAAGTGCTTTATGAAATCATGAAATATGGCATTCACGGCCCTTTGATAAGTTACTCCAACATTTTTTAAACCAAATGGCATTACAACCCATTCATAAGTCCCTAGGGCTCCTGGATATCAGAACGTTGTCTTAGATATTTCCTCGTCAGTTATGAATATTTGATTATATCCAGAATAGCTATCTAACATGATGAATTTTGGATATCCAGAATAGCCATCTTAGATATGCAAACTCTAAGAGTTCCATTCTTCTTAATAACGGGAACAATGTAGCTAGCCATTCGACGTACCTGGAAGTTATGATGAATTTTGTCTCTAGTAACCTATCGATCTCCTGTTTGATATTCAATGTTATCTCAGGGGAGAATCTTCGAGGATGTTGGTTCATCGGTTTCTTCCCTTGTTGGATAAGAAGACAATGCTCTACTACTTTCTAACTCAAACCATGCATTTCACCATAATCCCATGCAAAGCAATCTTTATACTCTTTCAGTAAGTTAACCAATCGAATCTTCATCTTCGACCCAACTTTTGTACTAATGTAAGTTGGTCTCTTTGTTACACCAACGCTCATGTCTACTTCTTTTTAAAAGATCTTGGGCATGCATTCTCTACATCCAATCCAATGGATCTTTCTCAAATCGCGAAGGCTTATCTTCATAGACACAATCTAGCCTCCGACTTTCTAAAGCTGGTGTTTCTCCATCTTGGCCTTCTCGACTCCTTGAATTGGCTTTTAGAGCCAAACTTTTCATTTTTTCGGCTTCCAAAGTCGATTTCATTTTGTTTTCAGCCACATAGGCCGAAATCCGAGTCAACACTTCTAACTCACTGGTCATCTTCTTCGACCACTCTTCATCCCGTAGGTGGGTTTTGTTCCCTGGGCATCATTTCTTCTTTAATGTCCCATGTGAATCCATGATCTGGATCCAAACTTAGAGAACAAATCACGTTCTCTTGAAGAATGTCACTTTCAATATCACGAGGTGCCACGTGCACTAGATGTCGATCGAATGATTTCTTTCCAACTCTACTCTCTTCGATTTTATAATAACTCTGATCATCTTCAATATTTTCGACGACATCATCTTTCCTCCAAATGAATCCATTCACGTCTTAATAACAACTTAAAATTTGCTTCAGAATTAATGTTCATAAAGAGAGACAACCTGGTAGTTATGCTGACTGCCAATTCGACCTGGAACACTCCCAAAATGCTATTGGTTTTTCCTTCATAGTTGGATAAAACCATGTTATGTGATAGAAGATCAGTTCTGAACTTTCCCATATTCTTGAACAAAGCGCATGGCATCAAATTCATAGCTCCCCCCATTAATGAATACTTTGTTGACTGACGTTCCATCTACGCTCACCCTGATAAATAGAGGTTTGAGGTGACATAACATGTCTGTGCTTGGTTTCTCAAACAATGTATTATGTTCTTCCACCATATAACTATTCATAACATAGTAGCATAGTGGTTTTCCGTCAGTATCATCTGGCACATAATCGTCCTCATTCTCTGACACTTCATATACCTTGTCGAATTCAGTAGAAAAAACAGACACAATGCCACAATCGATGATAAAGTCTTCTCCATAATCATCATCAACCATATCGTCTTCATAGGGTTCATAATTGTACTCCTCTTCTTCTTTGTTCCCATCTTCAGCCAAGGGAGTGTACTCCGCACTTTGTGTCGCCACTACCTATTTACTTCCCAAAGGTTCTATACTCATTGGCAATCTATGATTTGTGGTGATTTTTCCTTTTCTGCCCAACTTCTATCTCTGATATTTATTCTGAGTTAACACCCCACCAACTTTGTTGGCCTTCACTTGCTTCCGACTTTCGACAGGCCTTATCATCTCCCTATCTTTTGGGTTTTCGACTGACCTTAATTTTGATGTTGAGGCTTCCTTTGCAGCCTACTTGTTCCTTTGGTAACGTCTCCATTGTGTTTTGGTCATCAATTTTTTCCCCTTATAATTTAGAGAAACCTGACATCCCTTCATTTTTGGCTTCTTCTCTTGAGCCTTAGCCTCCTGAACTAGAACTTTCCACTTTGGCCTCTTCCATATTTTCTTATTCACTAGCTCCACCCATTTTTCCTGTGGAATGTCAGACGGAGGACGAAAAGTCTTCTGTCAAGGATGCTGAAATTTCCTCTGATATTCTTCTTTGCATCAGGGAACCCCTTCTTTGTAGAACACAAACCTTGGTATTATAGGCTTCTCGTCTTCGACAACTTCTTTTGTCGCAACTTTATATTTCTTAGCCGTATTCTCGTCATAAACAACATTACCCCTTGGACGTAATTTAGCCTCTGACCCATTCAGTTTGTATTTCTCCTACAATTCAGCGAAACTTTCCTCAGGATGAGGATAAACTGCTGGCAAGTCATTTTTCTTTGTCTCGCCAAGGCTATCAGTATCCTCGATCATTGTAGATTTATTATCAAAACCCTTAATAACTTCGACCATCATGCATTCATAAGGTTCTACAAACAGAGCCTCTTCGACTTTCAATGGATCAGTATCCACCTGCATTTTTGGCTTCTCACTAAATTGAAGCTTGCCTTCCTTCAGAGCTTTTTGCACTAAATCCATGAAAAGAACATATTTATATGTTTTATGACCAAAAAATTATGAAATTTGCAAAATCCCCCTTTTTTCTTTTTTTCTAAATGGGGGTTCTTTAAACCTTGAGGCACAATATTTTGGCCATCATCTACCAACAAATAAAATATTGCATCACACTTTGTTATATCAAAAGTGTAAGTTTTTGTAATGGCTTTTTCATTTTTCTCAGTCTCGATGGGATTTTTCCTGTTCGGCGGCCTTAGTGGTTTGTAAGCATACGGAGGTCTAGGCTGGAGTTCATCCACATTAACTTCAGTCTCTTCGACCAACTCGCTTTCGTTTGAAGAATAATCTTCGGTAGTTACGTATGCAACCTTCCCTTTCTTTTGATACTTACTAGCTTTGGCCTTTTCTTGATATTTTCCATATTTGACCTTCTCAGCTTTCAAGCGTTCGATATGTCGAACCCTAACGGCTAACTACACCGTATCTCTCAAGTATTGAACATCTAACTTCTTCCCAATCGAATAATCTAGGCCATTTGTAGCCATCTCAACTAATTCGTGTTCAGGGACTTGAGTAAAACATCTGGCTTTCAAAAGTCTAAACCTATTTAAGTACTAGTTTATTGACTCAACAACCTTTCGCTTGACCCCAACAAGTTATGTCAATCTAATCCTTGATTGTCCCTTATAAAACTATTCATGGAACAATTTTTCTAACTGATTCCAGGCGTGAATCGACTAGGGAGGTAGAATTGTGAACTAAGTAAATGCATTTTTCGATAGGGAGCTCGAGAAATATTTTAATTTCAGTTCCTCATTATTGGCTATATCGTCGGCTTCAGTTTGATATCTGGCCACATGTTTAACAATAGATTCTTCTGTATCCCCTACAAACTTAGTAAATTTAGGGACTTTCCAACCCCTAGATATTTCTGTTTCTAGAACAAAATCAAGTAAGGGAAAGGAATATTTTGGTCTCTGAGAACCAATATCCATCCTATTTCACACGATAATTTGTTCGACAATGGCCTCAAGGTTTTGTTCCCCAACCACTCCCTCTCGTCGAACATGCCTGACCACTTGGCCGGCATTCTGGTTTCGATCCACTATTACTACTGGGGGTTGTTGGAACACCCTAGGTATAGGATCGACACATTGGTGAATCGATGGTTCTTGTTCGACCATTTCATCAACCACCTCCTCATACTGCACTGGTTCCTTACGTGGGGGCGGTGCAGCTTGTCGAACTGGTGCTCTTGAGGCACCAAGAAAATCACCGATGCGAGTTATTTTGGTTGCTAAAGTCTGATAACTCTGCACCGAATTCTCGATCAATAGTCCTAATATGACACTCATTTGTTGAGTAAGCATATTGACCATATCATGATTACTTTCATCTATCTACTGCCTCATGATGGCAACGGTACTTGGGGTGAAAGTAGGCATGATTTGGTGGGAAAATCCCAATCCAGCTGAACGACCAAATTGATTTCCCAACGGCCCTGAGGCATGATACGGGGAAAACAACGACGCAAATTTTTGACCAAATGTTGAACTACTACTATGTTGGCCTTCCATCATCACCATTTTCATTCCGTATTCGTGTTCAACATTATATGTATCCCTTGCAAAACTAGGTACATACTGCCCAGAGGTTGGGACCACACCATTATGTGTATCCCTTGCAAAACTAGGCACATATGGCCTAGAAGTTGTGACCATTGTTGGTCTTACAGTTATTGGCTGAGTTGTGCTGACTATGTTCGGGGCAGTCGAAGATACAACTACATAACTTGAACCCATGCTCGCCACTGCGCTGGTATTTCCTCCCAGGGTTTGATCCCTTTCAGGAGTTCTAGGATCTACCATTTTCTTCCACTTCTCAATCTCATACACAGATTGAGACGAACTTAGCACAAAACGTGTCCCATTGGATGTGCCAATTTATTTGCGGGAGTTTCTCGCGAACAATCTATAGCCTCTTAATTAAAGTTGCAGGATCAGCTACAAGAGTCCTAGACTATCGTGTTAAGTTTGACAGGATTTTGGGTGCTCGACAAGATCAAGGCGCAAATTAGAAAAAAAAAGACAAGTAAATGATAGATAAGTTGATAAACTGTAAAAGATAAACAAGACTTTGTAAAGATAAAAATGCTTTAAATTTAAAGGTGGACGCAATTGAACATCTTTCAGAAATGGCTTGTTTCTCTATGTGCTAGAACTTTGAGTGCTCTCTTACAATGTTACATAATGCGACCTCTAAAACGAATGGAAACATTTGCTTAAATAGATAAAAATATGTAATCGTCAACGGTTACTTGAGTCACTCATATTACTGGTTCGTGTGGCACTACTTTTGAAACTTTCATGTTTCGCTTTAACACTCTTTGTTGAAAACTGTTTTTTCCACCCTCTGCCTTTGCTCTTGACTTGCCTAATTGTCATCGACTTCGCCTCTCACTTGATACTATCTTGTCGATCGCTTTCTAGGAGTAATCCCTAAAATCCTGTCGGCATGCCCATAACTCTTGTTGATGCTCTTTATTGACGAAAGTTATCATCCACGTGGTCTAATACTGAAGTCGAAAATTTGCTTGTCAACAACCTCTTTCAATCAAATAGAAGCCTAGAAATTAATGACTCTTTAAAAATATATTTTTCCAAATTGAGTCTCATACTATGTTGTCGAATATGTCCGAACAACTCACTAGATATTTATCGTGTAGTTCTTTTTTATTAGATTTAACGATGATATCATCCATGTAAATTGTAACTTTTCAACATATTACTCCTATGCATTCTTCGTGTCGTGACTTTTTTTCTCCTGTAATTTTAAAACATTAGTTTGACGTTAAGACTATAGGAAATTTCCCAATAAATAACATAAAAATCTTAATTAAATTATTATATTTTGAAACTAAAATATAAGGTGTTATATTAAAACAATGTACTCATGGTTTGTCTCATGTTAGAACAATGAGCATAAGGTGTTAGTTAGGATGGATAGATGGTTATGGTTGGTGTGAAATCAATGGTACGGTGAAATATGAGTTGTTGGAGGAGTTGATTAGTGTTTGTCTAGTACCTTCTTCTTCTTCTCTTTCCACAACGTTAATTTTTTGGTCAATATCATTTCATCGATGAAAATCAATCAAAATTTATGATGAATTTTTATCAATCTTGATAAATAAGATTGATATCACCACATAATGACAATGAATTATATGAAATAAAAAGAAAGAAATAAGATAATTATTTTCTGCAGAATTTCTCTCTACCCACAATTTGTGAAAAACTTTATTATTTACTTGCAACTGCAAATTCTGTAAATACAATGAATTGACTTGATTACAAAAATAGGGGTTACTCCCTCTATTTATAAATTTAGATTAACTTGCTCCCTAAGTCAAAGCCTAAAACTATAAAAGCCCAAAATACCTATTTTAAAACTAAATCAAATCTATTTTATTTTATACCTAAATCAAATCTATCTAGATCTAAAACAAATATGTGTGTAACAAATTGTTTCCACACTAAATCAAATCTTTTTCGACACTCCCTTGTCTTTGTCGAGCAAACTACTTCGACACAAGTAATTACTTTAAATACATCACCTAATTCATTGTGTCTAAACTATCTAAATTCATCATAGCTCTTAGTTTCTAAATACTTTGACCTGCACACTCTTCGTCGTGATGTCTGCAATCCGATTCTCAATTTTGCAGTGTTCCAGATTCATCTTTTCATCTACTACCTACTCTCGAAGATAGTGAAACCTCATTTTGATGTGCTTGCTTTGACCATGAGCTATCAGATTCTTCGCCAGGTTGATAATTGACATGCTGTCGATCTTCATGGTAATTTCTCCATGATCTTTACTTGTTATCTCTTCGACCAAGTTTACCATCCATGTTGTTTGACATGCACAAAGAGAAGCAGCTATGTATTCTGCTTCGCATGATGATAATGCCACCATTGATTCCTTTCTCGAACTCCAAGCAACTGGTGCACCACCTTGCATAAACACATATCCTTCTATGTATTTTTGATCCCCAGCATCACTACACCAACTCGAATCAGTGCATCCCACTAACTTGCATTCTTTTCCTTTATCAGATGCAGGAAACAAAATACCATAGTCGAGAGTTCCTTTGAGATACCTTCGTATCCTCTTCACTGCTGTTAGATGTGATATCTTTGGCTTATGCATGAATCTACTTATCATACCTACACTATATGTTAAATCAAACCCTTTGTGACAAAGGTATCTTAGTGACCCAATAAGTATTTTGTATTGGGTTGGGTCAATATCATCTTCTTCTGAATCTTTCGACAATTGCAGTTTTGACTCAGCATGTATCGAAGTCGAGTTGCATTATTCCATCTCAAATCTCTTGAGAATTTCACTTGCATATCTTATTTGATGCATCACCAAACCTCTACTTCTCTTGTAGAAATCGATGCCAAGATAATATGAAATGTCACCCAGATCCGACATTTCGAATTCCCTGTTGAGATCACATTTGAAGTCTTCAATCTCCTTCTTGTAGCTACTTGTTATTAACAAGTCATCAACATAGAGACATAGTATAAGTAATTCACTCTTGCTTCTTCCTACATATACTCCATGTTCATTTGTGCACTTCACAAATTCTTTCTCCCATAGAAAACTATCAATCTTCTTATTCTAAGCTTTTGGAGCTTGTTTCAAACCATACAGGGATTTATGTAGCCTGTACACCTTTCTCTCTTTGTTATGTTCATAAACCCAATTGGTTGTTTAACATAAACTTCTTCATCTAAGGGTCCATTCAGGAATGCACACTTCACGTCCATCTGACATATGTGTCAACTGTTTATTTCTGCTATACCAATAACTAACCTGATTGTTTTGATCCTAGCAAGAGGTGCAAAAACTTCATCGAAGTTTATTCCTTCTTTCTGGATAAATCCTTTCGCCACGAGCCTCACTTTGTGTCGAGTTACTTCCCCTTTAGGATTCATCTTCACTTTGTATACCCACTTGACATCAATTGCCTTCTTGCCTTGAGGTAATTCGACAAGTGACCAAGTGTTATTGTCTTCGATAGACTTCACTTCTTCGTTCATTGCTTTCACCACTTCGAATCTTTCAATGCTTCAGCTGCATTGACAGGTTCGACATCTGTGTAGAACGTATAATGTACCAAATTACCTTTATTATCTATCACATCATTTGATGTAATCACATAATCTTGAAAACTTGTAGGCATGTGCCTTGTTCTTTGAGATGTGCTTGTACTTGGTTGATTTATAACTGCTAGTTCCTCTTGTCGAACTTATCTTTCGACTTGAGTTTCTGGTTCTTCAAG
This sequence comes from Vicia faba, assembly GCA_948472305.1. NCBI lineage: Eukaryota > Viridiplantae > Streptophyta > Magnoliopsida > Fabales > Fabaceae > Vicia > Vicia faba. The sequence goes on from OX451741.1 coordinate 389,045,861, forward strand.
TAGGATTCCCATTGAATCTATCTTTAAATTTTCAGTCTAATCCCATTCTTTAAGCTCATCTATGATCACGTATATGATGATCACAATCTGCTTGTTCACTGGGTCGAACAACTTGTAATCTCATGTCAAATGATATCCAACTAGAATCATTTGACTCGACTTGTCATCAAGTTTTCTTCTCAACTGATCTGACACATGTCTATATGTTATAGATCCAAATACCTTCAGATGACTCAAGCTAGGCTTCGTATCCGACCAACATTCTTCTGGAGTAATTCCTTTTAGCTTCTTTGTAGGACATCTGTTCAAAATGTATATTGCAGTCGACACAGCTTCACCCCAAAACTCTTTGGGTAAATTCTTGCCTTTCAACGTACTTCTCACCATATTCATGATGGTTCAATTCTTCCTTTTTTACAGTTCCATTCTGCTGTAGGGTGTAGGGTAGCACCAACTCATGCACAATCCCCACTTTCTAACATAACTTGTTGAAATCTTTCGATACATACTCTCCACCACCATCAGTTCTCAAAACTTTGAGCTTTTGACCACTTTGTCTTTCGACCATAGACTTAAACTTGAAAAATACCTCGATCACTTCACTTTTATTCTTTATCAGGTAAGTCCATAGTTTTCGACTGAAATCATCTATGAATGTAATAAAGTATTTGTTACCTTCCATCAAATCCACCTAGATTGGTCCACATACATCAGAGTATATGACTTCAAGAATAGACTTCGACTTGCTTCCTACATCCTTGTTGAAGCTATTATTGTGCTGCTTCGCCTACACACACTTTGTTTGGAATGTCAATGTCTGGAAATCCTGAAACCATATTTCTTCTCTTCAAATCTTTGATGTATCTGAAGTTGAGATGGCCTAATTGATAGTGCCATATCCATTCATCTCTGCTAGCTGCAGTCGAAAGGCAGTTGTGCTCTATCACATTAAGTTCATTCTTGAAGATTCTATTTTGAGACATGGAAGCCTTCAAGATTAACCTTCCATTTGCATCGACGACTCTCATCATCTTGTCTTCGCCCAACACTTTGTAGTTCTTTTCAACCAAGTGCCCTATATTGAGCAAATTGCTCTCTATGCCTAGTATGTACAATACATTGAAAATTACTGACCTCTTGTCATCTTTCCTCATAATCATAACATCACCAATATCTTCAGTTGCTAGGGTATTGTAATTTGTGAATTTTACCATATTCTTCATCGAGGATTTTAGGTTGATAAACCAATCTTTCCTTCCAGACATGTGTGATGAGCATCCTCAATCCAAGTACGATTGGTCATTGAATCTATCTTCATCTCTTATTGTGACCATCAACACCATCTCTTCTTCTTCATGTCTTGCAAACTTTGCATCACTTTCTCGATTCTTTTGCTTTTCTGGACAATCACTCGAATAATGATCATATTTTTGAAAATTGTAACACTGAATGTGACTCTTGTCAGGTTTACGACCACCACCTCTTTAGTTGCCTTGGTATGGTCTTCTCTGATTCGATAGGTTTTCTTTGTGCTGGTTTCCTCTACCAGTCAAGTTTTTGTAGCCACTTCTATCTTTGTTATTGAACCACTTTCCTTTGCTTTTCTTATCTTTTGCTGATTAAGCTTGCAGAGCCACATGACTCTTCGACTTGTCTGCAGCTCTTTCAGCCATTCTTTGTTTATGAGATTCAAGTGTCCCTTGAAGTTCTTCCTTCGACAAAGATGACATATTCTTCGACTCTTCTATGGAAACTACCACATGATCGAACTTTGGAGTTAAAGAGCTTAAGATCTTCGAAATAAAAACTCTTGTTGTTAACGTCTCTCCACAATTCTTGATTTGATTCACTAGTTTCGTAACCCTAGTGAAGAAATTAGACATGCTTTCATTATTTTCTATCTGAAGCAATTCATATGTTCTTTTGTGAGTTTGTAACTTCACATCTTTCACCTTCTCAGCGCCTTCAAACGATTTCTTAAGAATTTTTTAGGCTTCTTTTGCAGATTCTATATCACTAACCTTTTTGAAATTGTCTGAGCTGACACATTGATGAATTATAAAGAGAGCTTTATAATTCTTCTTCTTCTTCGATTCTTGGTATTTTGCTTCTTCTTTTTCTGAAGTGTCTTCATCAAGCGGTCATAATCCATGTTTCACAAGATCCCAAGGACCTTGAAAACAAAATATAACCTTCATCTATTTGCACTAACTCTCATAGTTATCACCTTTAAGAATCGGGAGATTTGCTGGAAAATTTCCGTTAACATAATTCATTGCCATCGTAATCTTCTTCTTCTTCCTTGATTGTTCTTGATCGTTCTTCCCTTGAATCATTCAACTAGAGCTCTTGATATTAGATGTTGGAAATTCACCAATGAATTTCTACCAATCTTGATGAACAAGATTGATATCACCACACAATGACAATAAATTATATGAAAAGAAAATAAAGAAAAAAGACAATTATTTTCTAGAGAGTTTGTCTCTGCCCACAGCCTACGAAAAACTTTATTATTCACTTGCAAGTACAAGTTCTATGAATACAATGAATTGACTTGATTACAAAATTATGGGTTACTCTTTTTTTTATAGATTTAGGTTAGCTTGCTCCCTAAACCAAAACCTAGAACTATAAAAATCTAAAATATCTATTTTGAAACTAAATCAAATCTATTTCATTTTAGACCTAAATCAAATCTATCTAAATCTAAAACAAAGCGGTGTGTAATAAACTATTTCCATACTAAATCAAATATTTTTCGACATTCTCTTATCTCTATCAAATAAACTACTTCAACATAAAAAAAAATTATTTTGAACATTCACTTTCACTTGTCCAATTGTTTATAGAAAGTGCTACTAGTTTCTAAATAAATGAAAAAAGCTCACTATTTTTTTCTCCGTTTTTGCCGACAAATTTGAATTCGAAATTTCATCTCATACTATAGTTTTTGAAACATCAAATTAGTTAGATACTATTAATAGTATATTAAGATATTTCTTTAGAAAGAGGTATATAAAAACATAAACAATCAATATACACGTATACAGTTTTGAAATTCTATTCTAAAAGAGAATATTTCAATAATATATATTTGAAGTTTCTTATGCCTTAAGCAAAACGTTGGTCTGATACGTACGCTAACATTATGATATAATAATTATATGTACCAAAAAACATTATGATATAATAAGCGCTGGTTACATAATTAAATAAATATCCCAAGTAAATTTGATTGTGCAACTTGCAAGACAAGTTAATTGTCGTCCCAAAAGCGTGGAATGTGTGGACATTAAGATGCAATACAAACGTCATAGACATTTTTTTTTTTGTTTTAGAATTTTTCAATTTCAGCTTTCCAATAAGTGTCGCTTAGAAATATTAAGTGGTGAAGAAAAATAAAATATATTTTAAGGCTGTTAGAAATCAAATAGTATGGAAAACCAACGGCGGCGACAGTCCAACAAAATTCAAGGGTGAAGCCGTAGTGATTGGCCGACTAGTGGCAGTTGAAAGTCGCGATGGTCTGCAGTGGTGATAGAATCGGAGGTTGGAGTCTGACTAGTGGCAATGGTGGTCAATCGACATTAGTGAGGCAGCATGGTGGCGACAACGGGGACGGTGGTCCAGTCAAGCATCAAGTTGGGCCGGTATAGTTTGCAGAGACATTCGGTGATGAAACGTGTTTTTGGGTTTATTTTGATCTTTAAGCTTTCAGCAGTTATAAATATGTATTCATATATTTTTGTTAGTGAAGCGAGAAAGACATAGATAATATGTGGTAATCTTAATTAGAGAGACAAAAGTAGAAATTTCTTGGAATTTTTGGAATTTGTTAGACATTTGGATGTATCTAAGAAAATTGAAAAACACTTCTAAATATCTTATATTTTTGTGATTCGTATATAGAGATTTCGAGACATTGAGAAATACTTGTAAGAAAATAGTGAATCAGAGAACTGTTTTCTACCTTAGAATAGATCAGTTTGTTCGAAATGGATAAACAAATTCTCTGTGTACTTGTCTTTTATCTTCCTTTTGTTTGTTATAGATTTGTTTATACTATTGTCATGTTATTTTGTTTTTTGAGGTCATTTAGTTTATTGTCATTGTTCTTTGTCCCACTCAACATAATTCTCAATAAAATTAATATTATTGTTAGATTTTCAACGAGAAGGTTTTGGTGTAATTGAACCTTTCAAATTCACAATAATTGATTTCCACAGTTGGACAAAGGAGTTATGTTTACTAGTGTGCACAATGAGTTCTAAACGGGATATCAAGATATTTTTGAGAGACAACGATTATGGATTGTGGAAAGTGAAGATACATGCAAGAAATTTTAACTCAACACAAATGTGTAAAAGCATTAAAGGGCGAGACATCAATGCTTGCACGTTTAACACAAACATAGAAGACTGAGATGTTGCATAAGACCAAAAATATCATTATCTGTGCCTCGAGGATAAAATTCTCAGAAGACCGCCAGAGAGAAGACTGCGGCTTCAATGTAGACAAAACTTGAATAATTGTATATGATCAAGTCTTTGACTCACTAATTGTTTCTAAAACAACAAATCTATTCATTCTAAATTTTAGAGAACAAATTCATAATGGAGTAATTGACGAAATTTCACAAGATCATTGGTGATCTAGAGAATAAATATTGAGGTGAAGATTGATAACGAGTGCAACATTATACTTTTGTTAAGTTTATTATTTCATCCAAGCTTCTCTATCATGTATAGTTTTAATTTGTATCTTTTAATGAATGATGGAGTTGACCTAGTGAAAAGGAGTTAACTAGATGGAACTTCAAGTGTGCGAGTGCATGAAATTGAGTTTGATTTCTGTATTCTACATTTTTAGTAAATCATCTTTTTTCTATTATCTCTTTTTTTTCTCTTCTTTTTGTAAAATTATTACAATTTTTATTATTAGGTTTATTATTTTTAGAATTAGTTATTATTATTTATCAATTTTTTCTTTTCTTTTAAATTTATTTTATCATTATTATTAATATTATCATTATTTTAATCAGTATTATTTTGATTTAAAAAAAGAGTTAAATTTGTTTTTAATATGATTTTTTAATTTTAAATTTTTAAATTTTTTAATAATTATTTTTTTATTTTAATTTTACGCATTTTATAGTCTCAAAAATTAAAAAGGAAGTTTTAAATTTTATTTGCAAAAATATTAATTAAATATTCAGTCAATCATTAGGAATTACAAATCAAATTAAAAGTTGATTTGAAATTTTTACTAAATGATTAAATATTTAATTTAGACTTTATTTGTTTTAACCTAATTTTTGTAGTGTAAAAAGGTGTTAATCCTAACTGATCTGACCTGATCAGAAGGTTTGGACCGTCACGGCTTACTCCGAGCTGAAGACTTTTTGAACGAGGAGGGGGGGGGGGGGGTACCTGCAAGGCACTCCGATGCTAAAGTCAGTGGGAGTACTAGCAGATAATAGAGTTGAGGTTAGAATGATGAATACCTGACCCTCTGGAAACAGAGGGTATTTATAGCCCCCAGCGCTGGGCCAAGGTTCCTTCATTGGGCCGGGCGGATTTGGCCCAATGGAGGAACTGCCAGGTTCTACGTGGGTAGTGGGGACCAGCACGTGGTCCCCTTCCTGGATGTGCTGCGTGAAGTGCGGGCGGACAGAGACGCGGTCTTTCCGGAGTATCGTTGGGGTAACGGTGGACTGAGTCTGCCCTAGCCAGGTAGCTCGAGATCATGTCGAGCTGCGCTGCACGGTACCGAGCTCGACGCCAAGACCTCGAGCTGAACAGCGAGTGTCGAGCTGGACGTCAGGACACAGAGTCGGACGGCAGGGTGTCGAGCATGACTTCACTGCGTGGGGCTGGACATTGAGATGTCGAGGTGGACATCAGGGTGTCGGGCATGACTTCACTGGACATTGAGATGTCGAGGTGGACACCAGGGTGTCGGGCATGGACGCGACCCCCTTTGCCCAGTGTGGTCCTTAGTGAGTCCCTTTGGACTGGGCCTTAGTAATGCTTTTGGGCCTGTCGGGCCCAGTCCAGAACAGGAGCCCCCCAAGTCGTGGTTCCTTTGCGAGGAGCTATGACTTGAAACAAAGTTGTTCCGTCGCTGAGGTCTCGTGCCCGGGATGGAGGCGTGGACCCTCGAGGGGTCTCCTCGTGCCGTGCTCGGAGACGTCCTCGGTGGTGGATGCGTGGAGGGTCCGTACCGGGCGCGTCAGTCGAGCACACGAGGCATCTTTTGGGAGTTGTGCCGCCACCCTAGGGGGGTAGGGCCATCATTGCGTTGGGAGCAGCGCGTCGAGGAGAAGGAGTCCGTGGCTGAACGAGGTGACGTTTGGTATTCCACGTCATCACTATAAATAGGGTCCTTGGGCCCCATAATACGTTTTCCGTTCTCCGTGCTCTCTCCGTTGCCGCTCTCAACACTCTCTCCAGTTGTGACTTCCCGTCTCAGATTCTTCATTTCTTAGCCAAATCCCAACTTTGATCCAAGTAAGTGATCTACTTTCTTCATTTTTCCGTTTTAGAATGCATGATTCATGGAATTTGTAGATGTTTTAGGATCGTGCGCATGGGATTAGCCCGGTAGATTCGTATTTTGCCCGACATATTCATGTCTAGGACCAGCAAACGCATACTCATGGCCAACACATTCATAGTTTTAGGTGATAAACTTCAGAGCTGCCCGGGGTCTTCATGATCCGGGCGCCTAATTCATGACCGTGCCCGGTATGTTCATGGTCGTGGCCGTGGGCTTCATAGTGCGGCTCGCCATGTTCATACCTCGGGTCGACATGCCTGAAGAATGGCCGCGCAGTTGGTTTGAGGAGGAACACTGGGTTCAGGAGAGTCGGGGAGGCATCCACTTGTGAAAATGGACTTGTGTAGTAGTGTATGGACGACATGATTATGTCGAGCATAGGACTTCATGCTCAATCTGATTGGTTTCCCGTGCTCTGCAGGTAACCATGGCGGATGAGCCGAGCTCCTCCGGTCGTCGTGATAGCGAAGAACAGAGTGCCGACGAGTCGGCCAACCTTATAGATACCGTGACCGACCCATCGCTGGAATGGGTGGGTGCCGAGCCTCGGGGGACGGCGTCGATATACAGTCGGGATGACCGGCATCCATTCACCGCTATTGAAGAGGGGCAGGACCAGCCCGACTTTCAGCAGAATTTCGTGGTCATGCTTCCGTCGACCAATGCCAGAATTTGTTCAATGTACCCGGACTACAGCTTTGCGATGTACGAGATCGCGTTTAAAGACTTGGGGCTGCGGCTGCCGTTCACAGACTTTGAGACCGGGGTCTTTACGCATTTGGAGCTGGCCCCGTCCCAGCTACACCCAAACTCTCTCGCCTTCATCCGGGCGTTTGAGCTGACGTGTCGCTACTTAAGGATAGGGGCGACCATCCCTCTCTTCTTTCGGTTATTCCACCTACAGCGTCAGTCCCGAGGAGGGAAGCACAGCTGGGTGTCCCTGAAGCAGTCGAGGAGACTGTTTAGGATGTACATGGACTCTGTGAGGGGGTTCAAGGATAAGTGGTATGTGGTACGCCCCACTACCGACTCTGCTGTAGATTCCCTCTTCGAGGAGGAAGGGCCGGTCAGCGATGATGACGGGGAAGCAATGTTGGCCGACGACGGGAGCCCCGTGTTAGGTCGGAGGGCTAAGTTCCCGGTGTACTGGATGTCCCGACACTACGAGCATGGAACAGGTTATTTCCATACCGCAGTCGGGGATATGTGCACGGAAGACCAGCGGTCGTACGAGGCTCTTTGCCGGTTCGTCGACAGTTTTCATCCCGCCCAGTGGGTTACACGGGAAGGGAATGATGTCCTCGACAAGGACGGTTACCCGACATTCGAGGCTCGCCCAATCGACACCAAGGTGCTGGTGGAATGTTCGACATATAGGCAGGCAGCCCGCCTGTTAGGTTGTTTGCTTGAAATTCTTTTATGCGTCGTTTATTTGCGCGGTTTGCTCGATACTGACTTTTCCTTTACTTCGTGCAGGTACGATGGCCAGCCGACATGAAAGGCTCCTGAAATTGTCAACCGGCCAGAGGCGAGGCAAGAGGGTCGTGCAGGCCCCGCAGACGACGAGAATGGGACCACCACCAAGTCTGAACGTTCCTCAGACGGTGAGGGTGGATTCAACGTCGAGCTCGGGGGCAGCGTCAGATCCAGAGGTCGAGGAGATTGACGCCAGCGCCGTTTTGACGCAGAGGAAGAGGACCCGCGTGGAAGGCGGTTCGACTGTCGGGGAAGATGCCGGTGCTGTTCAATCCTTTGCCTTCCCCCCTTGCTTCGAGGAGGCGGGCTTTTTCGAGCGGTTCCCTCCGACAGTGGTCGCTCATGAAGCCGAGGCCATAAAGAAGATGAGCAAAGAAGAGAGGAAAGCCTATCTGGCCGCCAGCGTGGACGGGCTGGTGAAAATGGCCGAAATGGCTTTGGTGTTGTCTGAAGATGCAGGGGATGCTGCTCGTGTTAAAGAGCTCGAGCAGGAGAAGGCGGCCTTGAGTGCGAGCTCGCGGAAGCTGAAGGTCGCTCTGGAACGCTCCGAGGAGATGTTCCGAGAGCAGACCGCGATACTTGATGCCGAGAGGGATATGCTGACTCTGGAAAAGGAGAAGTCGGGGAGGTTGACTGAGGAAGGGGAGTTGCTCCGGACCGACAGGGATCGTTTAGCTGCGGAAGTCGAACGCCTGGGTAAACAGGTTGAGGAACTGAATGCTGTCCATCATCCTGCCGAAGATGAGCCCGAGGACCTAGTGATTTTGAAGAGTCGGGCTGAGCTTATCGCCCATATCCGGCTCCTCGAGGCGGACTGCGTCGGTGCTCTTGAAGACGGGTTCAATTCTGCAGTCGACCAGCTCTCGTTGCTAAATCCTGGCTTGATCACCGAGGGCATCGGGCACACCCACCGGGTTGTAGGTGGCGCGATCATTCCTCCGCCTGACTCTCCCAGCGTCGACAATGATGATAATGTAGAAGTTTGATATTTGTATTCTTTGGATAGCGGGCCTGCGCGCCCTTGATATTTGTATTCGTATTCTTTGGGCCTGCGTGCCCGTTTATTGCATGTTTTGAACACCGCCGGCCTTCTTGGTCGGTTTAATATTGCTTTGTTGCCTTCGGGCGTTTATACCTTGTTATTTATTTTGGATTTTCTGCCCTTGTATGAACTCACATGCTTGTATGAATTTAGATCAAGTCCCGGGCCCGAAGAGTGCCCATAAGTGGCTTTGATTTGGCGAGCGACTATGCTCGTCTCCATTTGTGTGCAATCTCGGCCCTATTTTGGTTGGCCGGGGTTGCTTAAGTGTTTCGCTCGAGGGGAGAGATTTTCTTTTGACCCTTGTAGATGTCCCGTTATTCTTGATAGAATGTCGGGCATTAAGGAGCGAGGTTGCTCAGTCGGGCGTGGAGCCCGTAGGGACGATTCGCCCTTGGCGTGAACTGCCCATCGCGAGCTGGGTGTTCTGCCTTATGGGTACGACGACGGTGGGGCTTGGTACAGCTGTCCACGTCGGGCACTATCGATCGTCAACGTCTACCGCGCGATGCCGTGCCATTTTGGTCGTGTGTCGGGCCTGTACCTTAGCCTTAAACGAAATTGGACGTTTTTCCTCGTTGCCCGAGCGTGGTTGCTTTTGGTCGAGGGTCCTCGGTGTTGACAGTTTCTAACTGTAGTACTGCTTCAATTTAGCAGCATTCCAGGGTCTTGGTAATGGCTCTCCGTCTAACTGCTCGAGATAGTACGCCCCGGTACCCGTGGTGCCGTGGACGCGGTAAGGTCCTTCCCAGTTCGCGGCCAACTTCCCTTCGCGGGAGTCTTTCTGGTTTCTGCGTAGTACCAGGCTGCCTATTTCGAACTCGCGCTTGATGACCTTGTCGTTGTGGCGTAGAGCCACTCGTTGTTTTAGGGTTGCTTCGCGCAGGGCAGCCCCCGATCGGATTTCCTCGACCATGTCGAGTTCATCCCTTAGTGCTTCGTCATTCATTTCTTCGTCGAGGGGTTCCTCTGTTCGTCGGGATGGTTCCATGATTTCGACTGGGATGACGGCTTCGGTGCCGTACGTTAGTCGGAATGGTGTTTCACCCGTCGTTGAGTGGGGTGTGGTGCGGTATGCCCACAGGACGCTGTGGAGCTCCTCGACCCATCCTCTTTTGGCTTCGCCGAGTCGACGTTTGAGCCCTCGGAGGATGAATCTGTTCGCGGCTTCGGCTTGCCCGTTGGTCTGAGGGTGCTCGACCGATGTGAAGTGCTGTTTGGTCCCCAGTTTGGTGACGAAGTCTCGGAATCCGTGGTCGGTGAACTGGGTACCGTTGTCGGTCACCAGTGCCTGCGGAATTCCGAACCTGGCGAGCACGTTTCTTTTGTAGAAACGGAGGATGTTGTGTGAGGTGATTTTTGCGAGTGCCTCGGCCTCGATCCATTTCGTGAAGTAATCCACGGCGACGATTAGGAACTTGTTCTGATAGGTCCCTTGCACGAAGGGCCCGAGGATGTCCATGCCCCACCAGGCGAACGGCCATGGGGACGACAATGTGTTCAGCTCGTGTGGTGGGGCGAGGTGCATATCTCCGTGCTTCTGGCACTTGTCACATTTTTTCACGTGTTCCTTGGCGTCCTGTTGCATCGTCGACCAGTAGTATCCTGCTCGAAGGGCTTTCCTTGCCAAGGATTTACCGCCCATGTGCTGGGCGTTGATACCTTCGTGTATCTCCCGCAGTACGTCGGGGATGGAGGACTCGTCAATGCATTTCAGGAGGGGAATGGAGAATCCTCTTCGGTACAGTTTCTGCTCGAGGACAACATAGGAGCATGCTCGACGCTTTATTATGGCAGCGTCGGCCTGATTCGTCGGGAGTTCTCCTTTTGTTAGGAAATTGTAGACCGGGGTCATCCAAGACGTGGCGTCCCCGATGGCATGGACCTCGACCGTAGTCGAGGGTGGTTCGATACTCGGACGTGCCAGAGATTCCTGGATGACGGATTTATTCCCGCCTTTCTTTCGTGTGCTCGCGAGTTTGGACAGTATGTCCGCCCTCGTGTTTTGCTCGCGGGGAACATGAGAGATTTCTGCTCGTACGAACTTTGCCATGTGTTTTTTGACTAAGTTCAAGTACTCAATGAGGTTGTCATTCTTGGCCTGGTAGCTTCCTTGTACTTGGGAAGCGACGAGCTGGGAGTTGGTGTAAATTTGAACTTCACGGGCTCCTAGGTCCTCGGCTAGTCTTAGTCCTGCGAGCAGGGCTTCGTACTCTGCCTGATTATTTGACGTCGGGAAGGAGAGAACCAAGGAGTGCTCGATTACCACACCTTCTTCGTTTTCCAAGAGGATCCCTGCGCCGCTTCCGGACGAGCTGGAGGCTCCGTCGACGAAGATGGTCCACTTGTGTTCCTTTCCCGGGGGAATGTCGTTAGAGGTCATCTCGGCGACGAAGTCGGCCAAGGCTTGTGCTTTCAGGGCTTTCCTGCTCTCGTACTGAATGTCGAATTCAGAGAGTTCCAGGGACCACTTAAGCATTCTGCCCGCCATATCTGGCCGACCCAGGAGTTGTCTCACCGGTTGATCGGTTCGCACGATGATGGTGTGTGCTAGAAAGTAGTGTCTGAGCCTCCTCGCCGCGTTGACGAGGGCCAGTGCAACCTTTTCTATCTGTTGATACCTGCTCTCGGGGCCTTGTAAGGCTTTGCTCGTGAAGTAGACAGGTTTCTGCCCGTCGGGAGTCTCGCGGACAAGAGCTGCACTGATGGCTTCGTTTGAAACTGCCAAGTATAGGTAAAGTGGCTCGTTGTCGTCTGGTCGAGACAACACGGGCGGTTGAGACAGGCTCTGCTTCAGATGGCGAAGTGCGTGTTCGCATTCCTCGGTCCATTTGAAGGCTGCTTCCTTTCGAAGGAGTTTGAAAAAGGGAAGGGCGTGCTGAGCGGACTTCGCGATGAAGCGTGAAAGTGATGTCAACATGCCGTTCATTATCTGTATCGACTTCTTCGACGTTGGAGTCGGGAGGTCGGCGAATGCTCGGCACTTGTCGGGGTTGGCTTCGATGCCTCGTTCTGTTAGATAGAATCCGAGGAACTTTCCTGCCTTAACCCCAAATGTGCACTTCTCGGGGTTGAACCTCATCTTGCACTGTCTTGCCTGGGCGAAGACTGTTTTGAGGTGAGCTGCGTGGTCGGTATCCGCTCGAGATTTGACGATCATGTCGTCCATATATACCTCGAGCATGTCGCCAATTTGTTTGTTGAACACTTTGTTCATCATGCGTTGGTAAGTCGCACCGGCGTTCTTCAGTCCGAAGGGCATTACGTTGTAGTAATAGTTGCCCGAGCTGGTCATGAACGTCGTGCAGCATTTGTCGCCCGGAGCCATTGGGATTTGATTGTATCCCGAGTAGGCGTCCATGAACGACAAAGTTTTGTAGCCGGCCGAGTTGTCGACCAGCATATCAATGTTTGGTAGAGGAAAAGCATCCTTCGGGCAAGCCCGATTGAGATCGGTATAATCAACACACATTCGCCATTTTCCATTATTCTTTTTGACAAGTACAACATTTGACAGCCAGGTGGAATACCGGGCTTCAGAAATAAAATTTGCCTCTAGGAGGTCTTTTACAGCTTTTTCAGCAGCCTCCGTTTTTTCTGGAGACTGCCTACGCCTACGTTGTACTACGGCCTTGGCGGCTGGATCAATGGCGAGGTGATGACAGGCGACCTCAGGGTCGAGTCCGGGCATCTCTGCAGCGCTCCAGGCGAAGAGATCAGCATTCTCGGGCAGACAGGCCTTGATTTGCTTTCTGGCCAAGTCGGGGAGGTCTTTGCCAATCTTCACTCCTTTGGTCGGGTCTGCTCCGAGGGGAACGAGTTCAAAATCGCCGTCCGGAATAGGTCGGAGGGGGATTTGCTCGCCGCTGGATGGTTCGTCCTGGTCGAAGCGGGCGTCGAGGGCAATGGAGTCGACCTTTGGTGGAGCCTTCTGAACTTCTACCTCGGGAGATGCTCTGTCGGGCTCTTGCTTTGTCTTCTTGATGGGCCTTGTGCTGGGACCCACGTCGACAGTATCCCGTCCTCTCGAAGCAGCGTTGAAGCACCTGCGGGCAGCAGCGAGGTCGCCCTGGATGGTGGCTACCCTTGCCCGTTTGGTGTAGAACTTCATTTTGAGATGGACAGTTGAGGGAACCGCTGTCAGCTCTGCCAATTTCGGCCTCCCCAAGATGCAATTGTACAGGGACGGGCAGTCAATGACGAGGAAGCGGACCTTCACCTGTCTTGTGGCAGTTCCTTCCCCGAACGTCACGAGGAGCTCGACATATCCCCAAGGTTTGGACGTCGAGCCGTTGAAGCCTTGAAGGTCCGAACCTATATATGGAGACAGATGTGAGTCGTCCAGTTGTAAGGTCCGGAACAGCTGAGTGTACATCACGTCGACGGAACTCCCTTCGTCGACCAGGATGCGATGCACGTCAAAATTGGCCATCTTTGCCCTTATCAGCAAGGGGATGACTGCGTTCGGTGCTCCGCCGGGGAGCTCTTCCAAGTAGAAGGTGATAGGCTCTGATCTGCCCCTCACCATTTCGAATGTCACAGTTTGTGGAGGAGCTTTGTCGACCAGTTCGTCCAACTTCCTCTTTGCTGAGTTGATGGTGAGGTCGTTGAACCCGCCCCCGTTGATGACCATGGCGGAGGGGAAGTATTCCCACCTGCTGTGTGTCGTCAGGGGCTCCTGCAAGAGCTCGGGAAGTTCGAAATCTTCGGGCCTGGTTACCGAGAAGGCGGTCTGGATTGGCACCGACTCGTCAGATGGTCGGGCATCTTCTTCGGGCTCCTTTGCCTCGCGGGCTTCACGACGGGGAGCGTCGTTTCTCCTGTACTGTGCCAGTCTCCCCCCTTTGATGAGGGTTTCAATGGCGTCCTTTAGGTGGACGCAGTCCTCTGTCAAGTGACCATGACTCCTATGGTACTGACAGTATTTGTTTTTGTCTACTCCTGGCTTGGCAGGAGCTGGTCGGGGACGCTTGACGCCACCGTCTTTAAAATCTGTGCTTGCACACTCCGCCAGAATACGCTCGCGGGAAGCCGTGAGCGGAGTGTACTCAGTAAACCGGCCCGAGGGGCCCCTTTGTTCCCGGACCTCCCGGGGTCTGTCTTCCTTCCTCTTCTCTCCGGTGCGTCGGGGAGGAGGGTCTTGTCTCGAGCTGCTGCCATGATTGCGAGCCCTGGAGTCTCGTGCCCTGTTGGCAGCTTCTCTCTCCTCGTAGTCCATATATGCTCGGGCTTTGTCGAGGAGAGCATCAAAAGTTGCAGGTGGCTCGATGCCCACAGCTTTCCTGAATTCTGTGCCGGGGAGGAGGCCCCTCTCCAGCAAGTACCTCTTCATATGGTCCGCGCAGGGGACCTGGATTGCTTCCCGGTTGAAGCGGTTGATGAATTCCCTCAAGGTCTCATCATGTCTTTGGATGATGGCCTTGAGGGCTGCCTCGGTCTTCGGGTGGCGACGAGAGGCCGTGAAGGAACTGATGAACTGGTTCTTCAAGTTCCGCCACGAGGTGATGGAACCCGGGGCAAGTCCTTTGTACCAGTCCATGGCCGCCTTCCTGAGAGTTGTTGGGAAGAGACGGCACTTGATGGGCCCCCCGACATTGTGATAGTGGAGCATGGCTTCGAACCCGTCAATGTGGTCGACTGGGTCCGCCACTCCATCATACTCCTTTAGGTGTGGGGGCTTCTCCATGCCCGGGGGAATAGGTGCGTCCATGATGGCCTGCGACAGGGGACCGCGGGGGTCGTCCTCGTCGCTCCTTTCTGGAGAAAGAGAAGGGGTCCTGTAGTGATGTCTGGCACGCTGGTCGTGCTGAGATTCCCTCGAGCGTGATGCTCGGTGGTTGAAGGTCACACGCCCGTCTCTGTTGTGCCTCCTGTCGTGCCTTGATGGGTCGCGACTGGGCTCTTCGGCAGGGATGACGGGCTGTCTTTCATACTGGGGCCGCCTCTGCCTTGGTGGGGGAGAGGGACTCCTAGAGTTCTCCCTATAATGTCTCCGCGGGGGAGTAGGGTGTCGAACTTCTTCGACCCGAGGAGGTGGAGATGGTGGCCTTTGATGTCTCCTCGGGGGACGTCGGTCATTTTCAAGTGCCCTAAGTCTTTCTCCTTGGGCAAATAGGAGATAATTTGTTTGGTTGATGGCCGCGAACAGTGCCTGAGTCGTGGCATCTGCCCCGGGAGGAACTGGAACTTCATGGAAACGGGCAGCTCTGCGGTAGGCGAGGGCTTCCGGGTCGTCTTCGAGTCTTGGAGGAGTTGTCGAGGAGGACGCAGTGTTCCCGTCCCTGCGGGTGGAAGGTCCAGGGGCGGTTGTCACGGGGACGACATTGTGGCCGGCATCACTGGGATTGTCCAGGTGCCCATTTTTGTCCGCGGGACCGTTGTTGGTGTCGAGGACGCGGGTGTGTTGTTCTTCACGAGTTGGATCAGCCATGACAGTGAATGGATTGAGCTTTGGTCTTTGAAAACTGTTCGTTAGACGGGGAAGCTGTTTCCCACAGACGGCGCCACTGATCTGACCTGATCAGAAGGTTTGGACCGTCACGGCTTACTCCGAGCTGAAGGCTTTTTGAACGAGGAGGGGGGGGGGTACCTGCAAGGCACTCCGATGCTAAAGTCAGTGGGAGTACTAGCAGATAATAGAGTTGAGGTTAGAATGATGAATACCTGACCCTCTGGAAACAGAGGGTATTTATAGCCCCCAGCGCTGGGCCAAGGTTCCTTCATTGGGCCGGGCGAATTTGGCCCAATGGAGGAACTGCCAGGTTCTACGTGGGTAGTGGGGACCAGCACGTGGTCCCCTTCCTGGATGTGCTGCGTGAAGTGCGGGCGGACAGAGACGCGGTCTTTCCGGAGTATCGTTGGGGTAACGGTGGACTGAGTCTGCCCTAGCCAGGTAGCTCGAGATCATGTCGAGCTGCGCTGCACGGTACCGAGCTCGACGCCAAGACCTCGAGCTGAACAGCGAGTGTCGAGCTGGACGTCAGGACACAGAGTCGGACGGCAGGGTGTCGAGCATGACTTCACTGCGTGGGGCTGGACATTGAGATGTCGAGGTGGACATCAGGGTGTCGGGCATGACTTCACTGGACATTGAGATGTCGAGGTGGACACCAGGGTGTCGGGCATGGACGCGACCCCCTTTGCCCAGTGTGGTCCTTAGTGAGTCCCTTTGAACTGGGCCTTAGTAATGCTTTTGGGCCTGTCGGGCCCAGTCCAGAACACTAACCATAGGGAAGAGGTCATTCACACTATAACAAAACCTTACACGATTCACCAATCACACAACCATTTTACACTCATTCACGTCCGTAAAATCACGCACATTAGGAGAGCTACTCTTTGTACAAAACCAACAACTTTTCACCAGACAAAAACCGCAGTGTATATATATTCATCTTGGACATAATTTCTAAATCAAAATTCTCACTTTTACCATTAGGAAAACCTTTTTCTCTTTTCATTTATCACCCGACCACATGTGAAAGCTAGTTTTATGAGAAAATAAAATATAAAAAATACATACAACCCCAACTTCCCCATGACACCATCTTCACGCATGAACTTCACATTCAACCTCAATAGAAACCTAGTTCCAACAGGACTTATGATCACCTGTACATACAAACTTCTGTTCCGGCACAATTATGGCCACCCCCTATATATCTTTCCGATCACCACATGAACGTCGCGCAAACTGTTGCAGTCGCACCCACCAAACGATGCTCCACCACTCATTATCTCCGACGATGCATCAGCCAAGCCACAATCCCTCCGACTCACAGCCAACGCGACACCACCACCACTGGAATCAGCCACAGACTCCTCCAAACAGACAGGCCGCCGTGCCTTCAAGTCGCAACATCGGCTCCGCTAGCACAGATTCGCGCAACCGCGATTGCACACTACTGGAAAACAACAATGCAACAACTCTGCATATGCCGAAGGTGCAACCCGCGCCAACAACCGTCGACATCCACTAGTATGACACCTCTTGATTCTTAGATCTTGTTTATTGCTTTTGTTTTGGTTTTACAATTGTTTCTTGATTTGTGAATATGAATGTTTGTTTGTTTTGAAAATTTTCAATTTGAGAGAGGGAGAGAGAATGTAGTTTGTTTTCTTTGAAAAATGAAATAAATATTGTGTATGCAGCGTAAACTGGAAAAGAGATAAGCCATCGGAATATTGTTGTCTTTGTTATAATAATAATAAATTATTATAATTACTATTTGAAATAATATTGTGAATAGGGAAATTCTTTTACCTACAAAATATCAATTTGGTATAGTAATTTAAACTATAACATTTATCATCTAAGTAGTATATATATCAAACATTGGGTTCATGTAAATACACACAGAGAAATTTCAAAAACAAATAATACAGTCTCTTCTGTCTCTATATTTTCTTAGTTTTTTTCAAATATTTGTCTTATCTCCACATGTTATCAGCATGATTGTTTCTATTAGAAGTTTTTACTATACTAGGGTTAGACATGGAACATGTAAAAGACATTTGCATTCCGGATAAAGTAAGAAATATTTTACTAAAATAAATCCTACTAAAGGTGTAATAAATACAATTTTAGGTGCAGCAGATTTGATAGAAGTAACAGGTAATGTTACGTTCATATTACCAAATGAGACAAAGTTTGTCATTAATGCTTTATACTCTCTAAAATTAAAAAGAAATTTGTTGAGTTTTAATGACATATATCTTCAAGGATATAATACTGAAACTGCACCTGAATGTAACATGAAATACATTAATATCACTGCTAATGTTTTGGAAAAGAAGAAAACTTTAGAAAAAACTACCAAAATTGCCTTCTGGATTAAATTATAAATATATACATGAAATTAAATGCAATTAAATAATAAAAAAAGATCCTAAAATTGTGAATTTATGGCATGACCGTTTAGGTCACCCTGGTTCAACAATGATGCGTAAAATAGATGAAAGTACACATGATCATTCATTAAAAAGTTTAAAACTTACAAAAGAAGATATACCATGTGAAGCTTGCTCTCTTGGCAAACTAATAACAAAGCACTCATCAGGAAAGATTCAGACAAAATCACCTACATTTCTTGAAAGAACTCAAGGTGATATATTGATAAGTGAAAAAGTATAGTTATTTTGTATATACTTTGTGTTGCACTTATGTTGGCTCCTAAATTCGACACCCACGTTTTATCATCATATAGATCATTAATTATGAGTCAGAGGAGTTTCCTACACAAGAAAGCTTCGACCAGCTGATCACGTCGAAGGCTCATCAAAGAATGACAAGATACTTAGAGAAATTCCTTTAAGTTGGAATCTTTTTGTCTTCGACGTCGAAGGAGCAACCTCTCGACCAAGGTCCCTGATGTCCAAGATCGAGCGGTTTGAATTTTGAATTGTTGGAGGGAAAACGGTTCCCAGCAGTTACCAAGCGCTACGTGTCGTGCACGTAGGCGTCGAAGGTTGTGAGCATGCCATGTGGTGTCATCATGAAGCGGTGTGACTGCCCAGCAGTTACTTAGGTTTTTTTAGTATAAATACTAAGTGTTCACGAAGTTATTGGTGTGTTCATCATTGTATACAAGTCACTCATTTAGATTCAAGTACCCAGCATGAGAGAAAGAATCATTGAGAATGTATGTGTGAAACACCATTTACCTTAATCAAAGTATTTTACATTCAAGCAATTTATCGCTTTCACTCATTTACTTCAGTCGAAGTCAATTATTTAACAACTCTTTAATGCTTTTTATTTACTTTATCATGCTTTTCTCCATGCAATTTATTTAAAGTGTCTCTACTTTACTTGCATTAATCACCATTATCGAAACTCTTTATTTCAAAGCCTTTAAACTCCAAAAATCAACCATGTCTTAGGATCAATCTGATCGATCCTGCGAGTCACCAAATAAGTAACCTTTTGGAAGATCAGCGGTTGTTTACCATTTTTCACGGTAAACAAATTGGCACACCTGATGGGACCTTGTGTTGATTCTTTCACATTTAATCGTCTTATATAAAATATCCTTCTTTTTTGAGAGTATTGCATGTTATTAAGAAGTGGTAGAATATACACCAACAAAACCAATACTAGGAGAAGAGTTAGTGAAATGGCGAATCCGCCAAACAATGGATAAATCCCACAAACAAACGTGAGAGCAATGGTTATCCCAACCGTAAGTGAAGTGGTAACCGCTGGTTCGACGCCAGCAGTAACGATTACACAAACGGGGCCATTACCTCCATTTATAGGCCCCAGAATGCCCTTGGGAACTCCCCCACCTAGGGGAAACCAAGGAACAAGACCATATGTTCCCCCAGGTTTTTCGACAGTCGGGTTAAATCGAGAACCACCCTACGGCATGCCAACTTCTGAATTGGCTAGCCTAACGAACGCTACGTCCACCTTTTCAGACCCTTTAGTGAGCGCCTCTTCGCCACTCCAAGGCTCTGGGGTTGGTATGGCGAACAGGGGTAGGAACAAACTCTTAGGAGGAACGTCCCACGTAATGCCTGACCTTACGAATGCCTCGACAGCAGTCTTGAGGCAGCAAATGGACGAAAGTAACCACAACATGGTTCAAATGTTGGCACAAACTTTAAGTACAGTGCTAAATCCTCTAATATAGAATACCACACAGTCGAATCAGCAAATGACAACATAAATGTCGCGCCTGGATGATTTTTTTTGGGTACCCCAACAAATTCGACAGCCCCAAAGGGCATAGGTAAGGGGAAACCAAGGCATACTTCTAGAGGAAGAAACCACTATTAACCAAGTCCAACAGCCTGTCGAAGAGAACCTTAGGGTACAACTGGAACAACCCGGGGTCGAAGAGTCGAGAGTCATAGCCCCGGAAATAAGGATGGTTAATAGAAACCAAAACGCTGACGAAGTAGTTCAGCAGATCCAATACCAGAATGTTGGTTTGGAGAATAACTTGACAGCCATGATTGAAAGAATCATGATGCAAAACGGGATGAATACGGGCTTCCGTAGGCCCAACTTCACATCCCCGTTGTCGGAATATGTGTTACAAACGGACTTGCCTCCTAGATGCAAAGTCCCTAAGTTCACTAAGTTTTCAGGGGACATGACAGAATCCATTATCGAACATGTGGCAAGATATTTAATCGAAGCGGGAGAAATCTCAAACAATGAGAACCTAAGTGTGATACGGTGGAAGAACTGACTTGAGGTTTGCGTTTGTATTCGCACTTGTTCGGTTGAGCAAGAGTCGCCATCGACTTTTTATTTTATCCTAAAGGAAATGTTAAAAAGCACAGCAAAAACCTTTTGAGATATTTCGTGGGTCCGGGGGGTAGATTATGAAAAGGGAAGGTATTAGCACCCTTTTCATCCATGGTTATCCATGAGCTCTTAGTTACTTGGTTTTTTAGGTCACTTGCCTTGATTCTCGATTGCCTGAAAATGGTGTGTGTGTGTGTGTGTGTGTGTGTTTGTTTTGAAAAATGTTTTTGAAGAGATGCCTTGTCTTAGGCAACCAATGTATTTGACTCGTGTTTGAGTGTTTTACAAAAGTGTGTATCTTTTCGAAAAGATGTTTCAAATGT
This sequence comes from Vicia faba, assembly GCA_948472305.1. Taxonomy (NCBI): domain Eukaryota; kingdom Viridiplantae; phylum Streptophyta; class Magnoliopsida; order Fabales; family Fabaceae; genus Vicia; species Vicia faba. The sequence goes on from OX451741.1 coordinate 389,066,520, forward strand.
TTTTTTTTGAGAGTTTGTTTTGAAAGTGTGCATGAAGTGTGGTTTTTGAAAAGAAGGCAAGTGTTTTTGCAAGTTGATCTCAAGTAACTAAGAGTTTTGTCAACCCCTATTGTACTCAAAGGTTTTCTCTATGTTTTCAACCCCTTTTTAACAATTTTGTTTCACCATTGAATTTGGTGGACAATCTTGCGTTTAGGAAGTTTAACGGGACGGGCGCGGGTCATCGTATGGACCATGAATGCAATGGTGCCAAGTATTTTTGGCAATTTGCTTTGAAGGGACTATGATCATTCCATTTAGGCAACTTTCGAAAGCGTCATCGAGGGACTTATGATCATTTGAATTTGTTTTGCCAAAGAAACTCGACGTGCAAGCATGGCCCATTTTGGAAGGCAACATGTGGGATTACCCTAGGGGGTGCAAGTGTGATTGTGTATTGATTTCATGCATTTTTCTTTGTATTAGGTTATCTAGCGTTTGATTTTATGTACATGCAAACCCTAGGTCTAATCATGGTATAATTGGAAAGCGGTAAATTGCAAGAATTTAAAGTCTACGCTATTACAAATAGTATCTGGGAGTGGGGGTACAAATTCACAAATGGGGATGAGACTTTAGGAATGTAGTGTCCAATAATTTACAACCAAATCGAATTGTGATAAAAGTGTAAATGTATCGAATGTAGCAATGTATAAGAATAGCAAATGTGTATAAGAGCAATGTAAATGTATTTGTATATTGTAAATGTGTAAGTGTACATGTGTGAGAATTATTTACAAGTGCGGAAATGTGAATTTAACGTATTATTAAGTGTTGTTTGACCTAAATGAAAAGAATTAAATGTTTATTTATTTAGTCTTTTGTAGTCTTGTATATTTCTTCAATATGTACAAAAGAAAATTTAAAAGAAAAGAAAATGTTCTAAGTTTGAAGATTATTATTTACATTTGATATAAATTTGTATCTTCATATTTTTCGTTTAATATATACAAAAGAGGTATTTTAATTAAAAGAAAGAAAAAAATGTTTTAAATTTAAATTATGTATATTAGAAAAATATATTTTATTGACTATGTACAAATTAATGTATTTTAAGAAAAGAAAATGTTTTTGTTGTTTATTCCTTTTGGATATTTGTATTTCTTTGTTAAATATGTACAAACAAAGTATTGTAAAAAAAAGAGAAAGTCTTAAGTTTAATTATATTTTAGGTATTTTATAAAATCTAAGTTAAACAAAAAATGTCCAATTTTTTAAGAGAATTAATATTTATGCTTTAAAATGTAACAAATAGTGAAATTTGTATAAAAGATTTGTTTAAAGAGAATTTTTAATCTATTAATCTAGTATTTGTGTGTTAATTTTAGTATAAAATGTATTAGCTTAAGTTATATATAAAAAAATGAAATGGCAAAATAACAAAAGATGTTGAATGAATGGGCCAAAGAAATTTGTTTGGCCCAAAGCAAAGTTAGAGGTAGTAATCAGGCAAGGGGGTGCGTTTGGAACAAGGGAAAATGGGCTTAGGATTATGAGAATGGGGCGAGGCCCAGCATCTTGACAAATTTCTTAGGGTTTCAGAATGTTTGTTTCATTAGGGAATGGTTTTAGGGTTTGTGGGAGCAGCGGCGTCGTTCATTCATCTTCGTCTTTGTTCATCTTCTCAAACAAGCCTCTGAGTAAAACTTCTGTCAATGGCCGCTAGTTACCTTCGTCAGCTCCTTCTTCTCCATGGTCACATAGGCAACAGTTTACAAGGTATCGATTTTCATTTTGTATGTTTGACGCCTTTGCATGTTTTTATTTACTTCTGATTCTTTTATGTTGCTCAATGTTTGTACAAGATGTGAAAAAGGAAATAAATGAGGGATTATACCTTTTGGGAGAGGAGGTGAGGAGGACCGGAGGCACCTAGGGAGGCCAAGGGCGGAGAAAAATGTGACGCGGTGGCTTGGAGTCCCGGTATCTTTGCTTTGCTCCTTCAGGTTTTGTGATGAATAAAATTGAAAACCTTTAACATACCACTTCTTTTCTTCTTCTTGCTCCTTTACTGTATGCTTGTGGCACTCCTGGATATACTTCGTATGTTTCTTTGTTGCCTTTTCCCAGTGATGAATATCTCTGAGGGCGTGGACGCTTGACTTTGAGTTGCCTCCTTGTGATTGTTTCTGAATGTTGGTATGCTGAGATTTTGTATGCTCTGAGTGTACTTTGTATGCTTGAGTATTCTTTGAAACGCTTGCCTTTTTTTCTCTTCTTGCCCCTGACCCTGAGAAATGTTAGTGTTGTTGTTTAGCCCAGTGATGAATATCTCTGAGGGCGTGGTGTTTGTTTATGATTGGAAGGTTTGAATCAGTTTTTAGGCTTATGCTGTTTAGAGCTGGACAGGTTTCTTGTCGTTTTATTACAAGTTCTATGGTTTAAGGCTTGAAAACAGGTTGAAGCCTTTTGACAGGGGTTAATGGTAATGAGCTTGAAAGGGTAAGCTTAGGCCTTTGATTCAAGGTTGTTAGCTTTGGCCTTTTGACAGGTTTATTGGTTATGTGTTTGGCTTGGACAGGGTAGGCATTTTGAGTAGTAAGGCTTTTGGTTGAGGTTTGAACGGGTATTGTTTGACAGGTTGATGGTTTGTTGTGTTGAACTGGTTTTTAGGCTTCAGGCAGCTTATGTTTTGAAAGGCTTCAGGTTTTTGAGAAGGTTGAAAATTTTACTGGTTTATGCAGGTTCTTTGAGTGAACTGGTTTTTTAGGCTTGGGAGCTTATCTTTCAGTTCTTGTTTGGTTTGTGATATTTATGATATCTATTGAACACAAGTTTTCGCTTTTTGGTTTGAAACTCGTTCTTAGCTCCTTTTTTTCTTCTTGGACTGTCTTCTTTTCATATATGCTTAGGCTTTTTGTTTTGGCGCCCATGATGTCTTTGAACTATGCAGTTTTTGATATCTTTTCCCTTGGTCAAGCTAATGGGCAGGTTTGCAGGGTTCTAAAAAGGAAAGATAGTTCTGTTACACTTTGTGGGCAGTTTTGTTTGCATGCTAATTCCTTCATACTGCTGCCTTCTGCTTCACTGTTTTATTGCAGTTTCTGTGTTTATATTTTTTTTTATGCCTAAAGCCAAAAAACCAGTAAGCCTACACTTCTCCTCTCTTCTTCTCTCTCTCCAATATTTAAGCATATTATATTGCTTAACATATGTTAATTCTGAAAAAGCATGATGGCCTGGAAATGATGAACTGAATTTGCTTGCAATAGTAGCCTAACTCTGCATATTTTGTCTTCTTCTTTCCATACTTTGTGCCTCTTGACAGCATTGATGATACTTTAGGATTTTGGCATCCTTTGGACAGTTTTGACATTGGAACTGAGCTTTGAATTTTAAGCATGCTTTAGGACATTTGGACTTTGTTATTTGCCTATGCTGTCTTTGAACTATGCAGTTTTGACACACTTTGAATTGTGCAATTTTTAACTTGTGCATTCATTTTTAATTTGCAACTATTTTTCATCCCTCTTTGTGAACCGGGAGAAATCCCATGATTTGCAGAGAGGGTTAACTGATCCCGACCATTTGCTTTTAATGATGAACCCAAAACTTTAATTGTCTGCTTTTAATTATTTATCTGCTTCTAACTTTTCTTCTTTTCTTTTGCAGATAAAAAAAAATTGAATGGAGAGGATTTAGCAACAGATGAAGAATGAAGAACTGAAGAATTAGAAAAAATTAGGATATTCTTATTTTAAATTTAATTTTTGTAACTATTATTATTATAAATACCGTGTAAATGAATACTTGTATTTACATAATAATTTGTAACAAATATTTAAAGATGAAATAAAAATTCTTTTTTATCCAATTAATTCTTTTTATCCTTTTTCAATTATTTATTTTATTATTTATAATTCTAAAATTATAATAAATGGAAATAAATTCCAATTATTTAAACTTAGAATAATAAACAATTAAATAAACAATGTTTCAGCATCGATCAACTAATAAACTTGGCACTTCCAACATCCAAAGCAAGGTAACAGTCAATCACAGCAATTGTCCACATTGCAAATCCAATTCAACTGCTTCTTTTCACTGATTCGGTCACGCAATGCGAACTCAATCCAAATGTTTCAATCCACATCCCAACATAACTTGAAAAGCACTGTAGAATTAAATCTTTCTGAGGAACCACGCCTAAAAAACCCTAATTCCTGATCAAATGCCAAAGAAACGTTCGCCTGATCAAAGTTGAGCCAAAATCAACCAAAACCCTAAGCAACTGTAAGAACTGTCTTGAAGCCATGAAAATCAATGAACACCCTAATTTTTGTCTGATTGACGAGAGAAGTCTGTTTGACCGATTCTTGAGCCAGTTTGAAAAAATCAGGAAACGCCTGAAGCTGTGATTTCTTGAGGAAAAATGCGAGGGCAAATTTTGGGGTACAACAGTTGCCCCTGTTCAATCTTCTTGGACCTGAAGAGTTAGAATGGCAATTTTGCCTTTCACGACTCGAGGGTAAAAGGAGATTGGACACCAGAGTGCCCGGAAATTTGCACTCGCATGCTGGAGCGTCAGTAATGTGACGGCGGGAATGGGCTTATAGATGCCATTTGGAGATAAGATGGATAAGAGGATGGGCTTATAGATGCCATCTGGAAGTGTGACAGAACCTTGTCGGGAATGGGCTTATAGATGCCATTTGGAATTATGTTTCGATCGCATAAGAGATTCTTTAGCGAGAACTTGTGTACTTTGAGAGAGGAAGATGTTTCCTGGCTTGTTACAGGTGTTGATCTTTAGTCCCTTCCTACAGATATGCCCTGGCTGGATACAAGAATCGAATCTGGAAAATGTTGTCTACAGATGTGCCCTGGCTGGATACAGGAATCGAATCTGGAAAATGTTGTCTTCAGATGTGCCCTGGCTGGATACAGGAATCGAATCTGGAAAATGTTGTCTTCAGATGTGCCCTGGCTGGATACAGGAATCGAATCTGGAATTGTAAAAGGTTGATGGAGATGGCTTTCCTGGATGGATACAGGGGTAAACCTCTGACCTGAGGATGAAAGATAATTTCCTGGCTTGTTACAGGGGTTGACCTTCATACTCTTTATGTAGATATGCCCTGGCTAGATAAAGGTATCGAATCTACAATCAATCACTCACAGATGTGCCCTGGCTAGATACAGGAATCGAATCTGGATTCGTGATATTTTAATAGTAATCATCTTTTGGATTGATCTTTTTCCTGAAAAGGCAAAACATCAGTTGTATGCAATGTCATGATGTATGAAATGCATGATGTTATGATGTTCTCAAGAATAAATGAGATTATGTGTTTATGATGCGTATATGCATGCGTCATGGTGTGATGCTTATGAATGTATTTTCGTCTAGGAAAATAAATCCTTGACGTGTGCCGGGAGCTTGTTAGATCCTGGGCTGCTGTTTGAAGAGTAGAGTTCTTCGTTTCCGCTGGGGATTATGGTTGCAAGATAAACCGATAGGAGAAGATGACTCCGTTGGGGCATACACTTGTTGGGGAAATCACTCTGAGGGGAAGTACTCTGTGGGAAGAGATAGTTCGCTGAGGCTTTGATGAGAGCTCCGCCGGGGATCCTGCTGATAAATTATGTCGGAGAATTTGATGAACTCCGCTGGGGATTGTTGAGGTAGCTTGGTCATGTTCTTCAGTTGAACCTACCTTGGTACCTTGGCGAACAAAGCAACTAGACCGCTTGGTCACTTCAAAATTGCCCCATGTTTCTGATGTCACCTGTCATTAATCCTTTGTCTTGTATGTAAACATTTATGATTTAGTAATTTAACGTCAAATGCATATATCAAAAATGAACATTGGACGTTCTTTGCAAAACAAAACAAAAAGGAAAAGCAATGGATAATTTGTTTGAAAAATCGAACTTGTATTGATTTTGAAATTTGCCTGTAAATAGGCGTTTATGTACAGGAGGCTGACGTCCTAGTAAGAGAACGCCGCCGAACATCATAGGGTTTATACAATTTTGAAGAGAAAACAAAACAGCTATGTGAAAAACTAATCCCACTGGGTAACGATTCTGCTATCGCCTTTATGTCTTCAAGCGTCTCATCATTTTGCCGCTTAGTTGAAGGTGAAGCTGATTGATCGATGCCGAAGTCCGAGCCCTGATAGTTGATGCCGAATTCTGGATGCAAGGTGATCTAATGAGACATAGTATTACGCTTCATCCCTAACTTTTGCCTGGACTGCCCTTTCGGGTTTTCAGTCCACCGGGATACCCATTTTTGCCCAAGCCGCCTTTTCAGGTTTTCGACTTGCCGGGTGTACAGATTTTTTCATTTCATCCCTTATTTTTGCCCGAACCCTTTTGGTTCACCGGGAAGCCCTTATTTTTTCCTAGGTGTGTCAACGTAGTGGGTCCTTAGTTCATGCGTAGTATCTTTTTACTATGTCTGCATTAGCGGGGTGAGGAAGATCGTCACCATCCATGGTGGTTAGAATCATGGCTCCTCCTGAGAATACATGTTTAACCACAAATGGCCCTTCGTACGTAGGGGTCCATTTGCCCCTGGGATCACTTTGAGGAAGAATGATGCGCTTGATTACCAGGTCCCCAACTTGATACTCTTGTGGTCTGACTTTCTTATTAAATGCCCTGATCATCCGTTTCTGATATGTTTGACCATGACAGATGGCAGTAAGTCTCTTTTCGTCAATCAGGTTTAATTGATCAAGTCGAGTCTGGATCCAGTCATCTTCGCTCAAGCCTGCATCCTTCATTATCCGGAGAGAAGGTATCTGGACTTCAATCGGCAAGACTGCCTCCATGCCGTAGACCAAGTAAAAGGGAGTTGCCCCAGTTGACGTTCTTGCTGAGGTACAGTACCCATGAAGAGCAAATGGTAACATCTCGTGCCAATCTTTATAGGTCACTGTCATCTTCTGCACAATCTTCTTAATATTCTTATTTGCCGCTTCTACAGCCCCATTCATCTTCGGCCGATAAGGTGAAGAGTTGTGGTGCTGTATTTTGAATTGCTCGCAGAGCTCAGTGATCATTTTGTTGTTAAGATTGGTACCATTGTCCATAATGATCCTTTCAGGTACACCGTATCGACATATCAGATTGTGTCGAATGAATCGTGCCACGACGCTCTTGGTTACAGTGGCGTAGGAAGCTGCTTCAACCCACTTTGTGAAGTAATCAATCGCTACCAAGATGAAGCGGTGCCCATTGGATGCCGTAGGTCGGATCTCGCCGATCATATCGATGCCCCACATTGCAAAAGGCCAAGGCGCTGTCAAGACGTTCAGAGGTACCGGAGGAATGTGCACCTTATCAACATAGATCTGGCATTTATGACAAGTTCGCGAATGTTGATAACAGTCGGCTTCCATTGTGGACCAGAAATACCCCGCCCGAAGGATTTTCTTCGCCATGGTATGTCCACTGGAATGCGTTCCAAATGTACCTTCATGTAGTTCTGTCATGATCTTTTCTGCTTCAGTCTTGTCCACACAACGCAGTAAAGTTGAATCATGGTTTCGCTTGTAGAGAACGCCATTAATGAGGAAGAACTTTGCCGCAAACCTTCTCAAGAATTTCTTGTCATTAACAGATGCACCTTCGGGATATTCTTGAGCTTCCAAGTACCTCTTTACTTCATGATACCAGGGTTTCTCTGTTACCACTTCGGCCTCAAGATCACAGCAATATGCAGGCTCGTCCAATTTCCAGATAATGATCCGGGGCGCTTCGTTGTCCCACTTGACTTTGAACATAGAATACATTGTAGCTAACGCGTCCGCCAACTGATTCTCTTCTCTTGGGAAGTGTTCAAAAGTTATCTCCTCAAAGTGGGGAAGCAATGCTAGCACATACTCCTTGTAAGGAATAAGATTTGGGTGTTTCGTATCCCACTCACCTTTGACCTAATTGATCACGAGAGCGGAATCTCCGAATACACTCAGAAACTTGATCCTTAAGTCGATTGCAGCTTGAAGACCCATGATACATGCCTCATACTCCGCCATGTTGTTGGTGCAGTTAAAACATAATCGAGCAGTGAGTGGAGTTTGAGTGCCTTTGGGGGATATGATCACAGCGTCGATACCATTACCCAAAGCGTTCGAGGCTCCGTCAAAGTGCATAGACCATCGGGATCCTTCCTCAGGTCCTTCATCCGGTCCAGGTACTTCACAATCAGTCACTACCATGATATCTTCGTCCGAAAATTCAAAGTTCAATGACTGGTAATCATCCACAGGTTGGTGTGCCAGATGGTCTGCCAATACACTTCCTTTGATTGCTTTTTGAGTTGTGTACTGGATGTCATATTCCGTCAAGATCATTTGCCATCTTGCTATTCTTCCGGACATAGCAGGCTTTTCGAATATGTACTTGATTGGATCCATTTTTGAAATCAACAGAGTAGTGTGAGTCAACATATACTGTCTCAGCCGGCGAGCAGCCCATACCAGAGCGCAACAAGTTTTCTCGAGCAGTGAGTACCGAGTCTCACAGTCGGTAAACTTTTTGCTCAGGTAATAAATAGCGTGCTCTTTTCGGCCAGACTTGTCATGCTTCCCCAACACACACCCCATTGAGTTGTCAAGCACTGTCAAGTATAGTATGAGAGGTCTCCCTTCCACTGGTGGCATGAGGATGGGTGGTTCTTGGAGATACTCTTTTATCTTTTCAAAAGCGGTCTGAAATTCATCGTTCCAACGTACTACCTGATCTTTCTTCAGCAGCTTGAAGATTGGTTCACAAGTAGCAGTTAGGTGCGAGATGAATCAGGCGATGTAATTCAGACGTCCTAGAAAGCCTCTGACTTCTTTCTCTGTCTTGGGAGTCAGCATTTCTTGAATGGCTTTAACCTTGGCAGGGTCCACTTGAATACCCTTGTCACTTACAATGAAGCCTAGTAATTTTCCAGACCTCACCCCAAAGGTGCACTTGTTTGGGTTCAACCTTAGCTTGTACAACTTCAGACGGTCAAACAGTTTATGCAGATGGTCAAGGTGTTCCTCCTCAGTTTGAGACCTTGCAATCATATCGTCGACGTACACTTCTATCTCGTGATGGATCATGTCATGAAATAAAGCGACCATGGCACGTTGGTAGGTTGCCCCAGCATTTTTCAACCCAAAAGGCATAACCTTGTAGCAGAAGGTGCCCCACTGAGTAACGAAAGTGGTCTTCTCCATGTCTTCAGGAGCCATCTTGATCTGATTATAACCTGAAAAACCATCCATGAAAGAGAACACCTTGTGCTGAGCAGTATTATCAACGAGAACGTCAATGTGAGGTAGGGGGAAGTCATCCTTGGGGCTGGCCCTATTCAAATCCCGGTAATCAACACACATTCGGACTTTACCATCCTTCTTCGGTACTGGAACCACATTGGCAACCCACTGAGGGTAAGAAGTCACTGCAAGAAAACCGGCGTCAAATTGTTTCATAACCTCGGCTTTGATTTTCTCGGACATCTCGGGACGCATGCGGCGGACCTTCTGTTTTACTGGAGGGCAACCTTCCTTGGTAGGCAGGTGGTGAACCACGATGTCGGCATCCAAACCAGGCATGTCTTCGTAAGACCAAGCAAAGATTTCCATGTAGTCATGCAACATCCGAATCAATCGTTGTTTCACACTGATCTCCAGATTGGCACCAATCTTGACTTCCTTTCTATCTGTCTCAGTACCCAGATTTACCGTTTCCACTGGCTCTTCATGCAGCTGAATGGCCCTCTCTTCCTGGAGTAGCAGTCTTGTAAGTTCACCAGGCACTTCGCAATCATCTTCACCTTCGTCTTCGGCTAAGTTGATCGGATTTTCGAAGTCATAACTGGCAGTAGCAGAGTCGTTACCAGTGAGATCCAGAGTGGATTGGAACCTGTATAAGTGAGTGTGTGTAAATATAGTTGTTTCGCAATATATGATAAAGAAAGGAAAAAGAGCACAAGATTTGAGATGCAACAAACCTCCAATGTTTTGATTAATGATATATGAAATGTCATACAAAAAGCCCTCACAAATGGAGTCACGGTGCCCCGGGTAGGACACCGCGCTATAAAAGTTTCAACACATTGTTTGTTACAAATAGAAGACAAAAAAGTTCATTACTGAGTGACAAAAGTAATAGGTGTAAAATCTTTTGCCGTCCAGTTGCTTGGTCCGTTGTCGGTCGTCGGGTAGATCCAGCTATCAAATTCCGCTTCCTTTACGTCGTCCTCAATAACATTCACTCCTGGGTTGGTGATGAATACCAGAGGTTTTCCGATCCTTGCTTTGCAAACAGTCCTCTGAGCCTCTGCAGTGAAGCCTAGCCCAAACTTATCGGTCTTTGGAGTGAAGTCAGGAAGCCTACCCCAGTTTTTGCACTCGCCTTTCTCAATTACAGCCCGGGCATCCTTCAAGGAAGCCATCTTCAAAGGAAAGTCTTCTTCAATCACCGCCTCAGCTGACGCCAATGTTGGAGGTACCTCTTCAAAATGTTGAAAGGGAGTTCTAATAAACTCCCCGTCCATCTCAATGTACCAGAAGGAATTCCGATGACTAACCATGTATTCTTCCTCCCCCTGCACAGTAACAATCTTCCCTCTAACAGGGTATTTGAGCTTCTGGTGTAGAGTGGAGGTCACAGCCCCCGCTTTGTGAATCCACGGTCGTCCCAGCAAACAGGAATAAGATGGATGAATATCCATCACATAGAACGTTGAGTCGAAGACTTGGGAACCCATACGAATAGGAATGTCTACCTCACCATGCACCATCCTCTTAGAACCGTCAAAGGCTCTAACAATGATGTTACTAGGCTTCAATTCCAGGCCCCCACAATCCAACCGGTCTAAGGCCTTCTTGGGCAATACATTCAGGGAAGAACCGGTGTCCACCAACACGTGTGCAAGAGTAGTGCCCCTACATTCTATAGAGACATGTAGGGCATCATTGTGGTTCTTTCCCTTGGCGGTAAGACCAGCATCCGAGAAACCCAAACCATTGTCAGTTGTCAAATTAGCCACACAGTCAGTGAATTGATCTGCAGATGTCTCTTGCGGCACATGGGCCGTCTTCAGAAATGAAATCAGGGCCTTGGCATGGGCCTCTGAGCATAGCAGCAATGATAGCATGGAGATCTTGGAGGGGGTATGCCCCAGCTGTTCAACGACGTTAAAGTCACTTTTCTTGATTATCTTAAGAATTTCCTCCATCTCTTGCTGGGAGGCTTCAACGTTCACAGTCTTTGGTGCCTCCATCTGGGAAGGCTCATCGGTAACAACTCCTTTGCCCCGAGCATCAGAGGACTCGGCGGCAGGAGTAGACACATGAACTTGATTTGGAAGGGAAACATGCACACTTGCGGGTGTGATGATAAGAGGTTTTCGGATAACTGGTGGCGCAATGTCAGGCAAGAAGAGCCTGCCACTGTGAGTTACTTTAGCTGGACCAGTGATGTTACTGATACTGGTACCGATGTTGAACTCCTGCTTCACTCCAAGCACATACACATCTGCCCCATAGTGCCATGGGACAACCTTATCAGACTTGTAGGGGATTGGCCCCGGAACAGTAATGGTTATAGGTGCAACAGACATAATTTTGACTGGCTTCCTCGGGGGAGCCTTGGTAGGATTATTGAAAATTGTGACGACAGATACTTCTTCAGCGGGAACAAAAGGAACAACGGTCTTCTTGAACAGAATTTCTTTGCTATCCATCAGGCTTTGGATACCTGACTTCAGCAGCGGACAACCGATAGGGGTAACAGCACACAGGAGGCAACCCTTGCTACAACCCGGAAATAAACCGGCCAACAACAGGTTCCTCTTAACAGTCAACAGAGGGGTAGCAACATCATTCACAAAAACTGCATACAAGTCTTCATCAACAACATTTACTCCATGCTGGGGCATAGGAGCAGTCACAATGTTTGGCCTCTCGGGTGCCTCGAATTGTATTTCCTTGGCATCGATAAGGTCTTGAACCTTATTTCTCAGGGCCCAGCAATCATCTGTAGAATGCCCCGGGCTATCGGAGTGATAAGCACGGTGGGCATTTGGATTATACTTAGGAGATGCAGTATTTACGACCTTCGGAGCCTCTCTGATAGTCACCAAGTTGGTCGATAGCAGTTGCGGCAAGATTTGTGACAAGGTCATACTCAACCGAGTGTACTGCCTTTTGGGCCTCTCACCCCTTTGTTGATTGTACTGCTGAGGAGCAGCAACAGGCTTTGAAATGACCAATGCATTAACGGCTTAGCGACGTTCCGGCTTAACTTGTCTTCTAGGACCATAAACCGCACTAGCTTCCTTCTTGAAAGGCTTCTTCTCAGTACTCGCGGAGGCACCTTTATGTATCTTTCCTGACTTGATTCCAGCTTCTATCCTTTCACCGGTCAAGATCAAATCTGTAAACCCAGCGGAGGAATTACCAATCATGTGATTGAAGAATGGACCAGACAGGGTCCCTAGAAACATGTCAACAAGTTCACGGTCACTCAAAGGAGGCTGCACCCTGCCAGCCAAGTCTCTCCACTTTTGTGCATATTCTTCGAATCCTTCGTCCGTTCCCAGCGACATACCCTGAAGCTGGGTACGTGTGGGAGCAAGGTCAGAATTGTATTGATACTGTCTATAAAACGCAACAGCTAAGTCCTCCCAGCTTCGGATACTGGCTCCGTCTAACTGATAGAACCATTCGAGTTGAGACCCCGAAAGGCTATCTTGAAAGAAATGGATCCAAAGGTTCTTGTCCGCAGTATAAGGTTGGATCTTCCTTACATACGATCGGAGATGCAGCTTGGGACAGGAAGCCCCGTCATACTTTGCAAAGGCAGGCGCCTTGAACTTGTGTGGGATCACCACCCCAGAAGATAACCCTAAATCTCCGAAATCCAACCCCGGCACCTTTTGAATCTCCATGGCACTTAAACGGTCCTCTAGTTCTTTGTATCTATCAACAGCAGGAGGGTACTGTTCGTCATTGTAATCCATCTCGTTGTCGGAGACTGCAGGACTAGGAGCCCTTACCCCTTGGGGACTGTCCTTCTCTGCAGAGGAAGTAGTTAGATCAGCCTCGTTATGGAGTGTATTCCCAAACCTGCGTCCAGTGTTGAACAACGCAGTCCTCTTCTTCTTCTTCTTCTTCTTCAGGAGTAGAGCCTTCAACTCTTGTTGGCCTTGGGCTAGGCTCATGACCATCTCTTGAAACTGGGCGTTCTGGGCCTAGAGGGCCTTGATAGCTTGCTCGGTGGTAGGCTCGGAAGACATGATGCTTGAGTGCTGAAAATAACAGCGAAGAAGATTAAGCAACCTGTAGAAGAAGGGTACCTGTTATGCACATGATGCAATGAAATGCGTATGATTTATGTTTTCAAAGATAATCGGGATTCAACCTTGTAGACAAAAAGGAAACACACTTCATTAGATTCAAACTTTAAATTGTTCAACAACTTGCCCTTAGGCATTACAGGAATGAAAATACTGAAAAAGAAATAAAAGCTGTAAAAAAGAAACATCCAAAGCCCATCAGTGCTCCCATGGCCTCCTCTTCTCAGTGCGGATATAGTCATTCAAGGTCCGCTCTTCCTCCAATTGCTTAGTCAGCTTCTGGATCTTCTGTTCCTGTTCGTTGAACTTTTCCCGATAAAAATCCCGTTCTTCCTTCAGCTGTGCCCAAGATCTCTTCAGTGTATCAACATCAGTGGGTATTTGAGGAGGGAGGACAGTTGGAGGAACTCCATCTTCATCAAGAGATTCAAGAATGACAGGTCTGACAGCTTCGTACGGCATACCTAATTTCTGAGCACGGATGCGGACCCATCTGCAATAGGGTTCCATTGGTAGAGAAGTCTTCGGTCCCAACTCGTGTGGGTCAGCTTTGTGAATTCTGCCCCAAGCCTTAATGAATCCACGGCGTAGTTCGTCACTGTCTACCTGAAATTCAAAATGGAAGTGAGGAACCAACATCTCATGAGGCCCTGCTCTTCTAGCTCTTCCAAATTGACGGAGAGCTAAACATGGATTATAAGAAATTCCTCCCTGAATGTCGATCAAGGGAACATTAGGGTATTCTCCACAACGATCAATAACAGCTACCTCATCCAAACCTCTGAGAGTCCAAGTGATGTCATTATCAGTGAGAGACATTAACCTATGAGCCCAACCCTTTCCTTCTTCATTCTTCAGCACGAACTTAGGAAGGTGCGAAATAAACCACCTCACTAGCAAAGGAGCACAACACCACGGAGTTCCCCATTTTCGGGCAGTACGAGCATAGAGTTGTTGTAGGATATCACCCAAAAGAGTGGGTACAGGATTCCGAGACATGAAGATCCTTATGGCATAGATACTGATAAAGGTGTCGGGATTTGGAAACAACACTAGACCATAGATCAAAAGAGCCAGAATTTCCTCGTACGCCTTGAAGTCTAAGTCATTCCAGAAATCATTAGCTTTGCCAACCAGAAACTTAACCAAAAAGCCCTTAACTCCACTCCTAGTTTCCCAGTTAGCCATTACCTCCTCTTTGGTCAAGGGCAGAACTGCAGCAATCTCTTCAGGCCTAAGAGTCTTCTCCCAACCAGTGAATGGGGTTTGCTCCAAAACAGGGATACCAAGCAAGTCAGAGAATTCTTCCAGGGTAGGGACCAGCTGGAAGTCTTGAAAGGTGAAGCAATGATACAGGGGATCATAAAACTGGGTCAGGACACTTATCAGTTGTTGGTCCCACTTTGAAGTGATCAAACCGAGGAGAGAACCATGCCTCTTGATGAAGGAAGTAGTGTTTGGAATCCTACCAACCAATTCCTTGAGCAAAATTGGTGGTTGAACAAAGTTGAGCCGGATAGTATTCCTACGCACGGGCATCATGATGTCCTACAAAACAGAGCAAAGATGAAACCCTCTTGTCTTTGAAATGGGTCAGTCTTTATACAGGATGCATACAATGGTATGATGGTATGATGCTATGATGAAACACACCACAAGTATTCACAATGATAAGGCACACAAGTCACACAAGACAACCCTTAGGTTTTAGGCCAACATGTAGTTTAGGTATTACCCTCTTTTAGTTTCGTTGGTTAAAACCTGCCCTATCAAAAGTAACCGGGTTCTAGAGGATCTCAAATCCTTGGCTACCCTCAATCGGTCATAACTCCAACATCGCAATCTTTTCTTGCGGCCAGAACCATCGCGAGAGTTTAGCCTCAATGAGTGTAGCATACTGCTACTGTTCTATGGCTAAGTTTGGTCAATTCAGGGTTCTAAGGTCGATTGGTGTTTGATGACTCCTTAGAAGACCTATATTCTCCTCGTTGCAACACAAGGGATATTGGTACAGACTAAGGCGCCACACCAACGTAGCCACTGCTTCACCCATGTCGGTCTACGCCGGACAGGTCCCTTACAGATTATGCTACCTAAAAAAGGGTATTCCCCAGATCCGGGTTAGGATCTATGAAACTCCGATGCAAAGCCCACAAATGTAAAAGCAAACAAAGTAATCAATTGAAAACAAATGTGATCTAAACCCTAAGGTAACCCCACTTTTAAGTACTCCCCAGCAGAGTCGCCAGTTCTGTGATACGGTGGGAGAACTGACTTGAGGTTTGCGTTTGTATTCACACTTGTTCGGTTGAGCAAGAGTCGCCACCGACTTTTTATTTTATCCTAAAGGAAAGGTTAAAAAGCACAGAAAAAACCTTTTGAGATATTTCGTGGGTCCGGGGGGTAGATTATGAAAAGGGAAGGTATTAGCACCCTTTTCATCCATGGTTATCCATGGGCTCTTAGTTACTTGGTTTTTTAGATCACCTGCCTTGATTCTCGATTGCCTGAAAATGGTGTGTGTGTGTGTGTGTGTGTGTGTGTGTTTTGAATTTTTGAAGAGATGCCTTGTCTTAGGCAACCAATGTATTTGACTCGTGTTTGAGTGTTTTACAAAAGTGTGTATCTTTTCGAAAAGATGTTTTAAATGTTTTTTTTTGAGAGTTTGTTTTGAAAGTGTGCATGAAGTGTGGTTTTTGAAAAGAAGGCAAGTGTTTTTGCAAGTTGATCTCAAGTAACTAAGAGTTTTGTCTACCCCTATTGTACTCAAAGGTTTTCTCTATGTTTTCAACCCCTTTTTAACAATTTTGTTCCACCATTGAATTTGGTGGACAATCTTGCGTTTAGGAAGTTTAAAGGGACGGGCGCGGGTCATCGTACGGACCATGAATGCAATGGTGCCAAGTATTTTTGGCAATTTGCTTTGAAGGGACTATGATCATTCCATTTAGGCAACTTTCGAAAGCGTCATCGAGGGACTTATGATCATTTGAATTTGTTTTGCCAAAGAAACTCGACGTGCAAGCATGGCCCATTTTGGAAGGCAACATGTGGGATTACCCTAGGGGGTGCAAGTGTGATTGTGTATTGATTTCATGCATTTGTCTTTGTATTAGGTTATCTAGCGTTTGATTTTATGTACATGCAAACCCTAGGTCTAATCATGGTATAATTGGAAAGCGGTAAATTGCAAGAATTTAAAGTCTACGCTATTACAAATAGTATCCGGGAGTAGGGGTACAAATTCACAAATGGGGATGATACTTTAGGAATGTAGTGTCCAATAATTTACAACCAAATCGAATTGCGATAAAAGTGTAAATGTATCGAATGTAGCAATGTATAAGAATAGCAAATGTGTATAAGAGCAATGTAAATGTATTTGTATATTGTAAATGTGTAAGTGTACATGTGTGAGAATTATTTACGAGTGCGGAAATGTGAATTTAACGTATTATTAAGTGTTGTTTGACCTAAATGAAAAGAATTAAATGTTTATTTATTTAGTCTTTTATAGTCTTGTATATTTCTTCAATATGTAGAAAAGAAAATTTAAAAGAAAAGAAAATGTTCTAAGTTTGAAGATTATTATTTACATTTGATATAAATTTGTATCTTCATATTTTTCGTTTAATATATACAAAAGAGGTATTTTAATTAAAAGAAAGAAAAAAAATGTTTTAAATTTAAATTATGTATATTAGAAAAATGTATTTTATTGACTATGTACAAATTAATGTATTTTAAGAAAAGAAAATGTTTTTGGTGTTTATTCCTTTTGGATATTTGTATTTCTTTGTTAAATATGTACAAACAAAGTATTGTAAAAAAAAGAGAAAGTCTTAAGTTTAATTATATTTTAGGTATTTTATAAAATCTAAGTTAAACAAAAAATGTCCAATTTTTTAAGAGAATTAATATTTATGCTTTAAAATGTAACAAATAGTGAAATTTGTATAAAAGATTTGTTTAAAGAGAATTTTTAATCTATTAATCTAGTATTTGTGTGTTAATTTTAGTATAAAATGTATTAGCTTAAGTTATATATAAAAAAATGAAATGGCAAAATAACAAAAGATGTTGAATGAATGGGCCAAAGAAATTTGTTTGGCCCAAAGCAAAGTTAGAGGTAGTAATCAGGCAAGGGGGTGCGTTTGGAACAAGGGCAAATGGGCTTAGGCTTATGAGAATGGGGCGAGGCCCATCATCTTGACAAATTTCTTAGGGTTTCAGAATGTTTGTTTCATTAGGGAATGGTTTTAGGGTTTGTGGGAGCAGCGGCGTCGTTCATTCATCTTCGTCTTCGTTCATCTTCTCAAATAAGCCACTGAGTAAAACTTCCGTCAATGGCCGCTAGGTACCTTCGTCAGCTCCTTCTTCTCCATGGTCACATAGGCAACAGTTTACAAGGTATCGATTTTCATTTTGTATGTTTGACGCCTTTGTATGTTTTTATTTACTTCTGATTCTTTTATGTTGCTCAATGTTTGTACAAGATGTGAAAAAGGAAAGAAATGAGGGATTATACCTTTTGGGAGAGGAGGTGAGGAGGACCGGAGGCACCTAGGGCGGCCAAGGGAGGAGAAAAATGTGACGCGGTGGCTTGGAGTCCCGGTATCTTTGCTTTGCTCCTTCAGGTTTTGTGATGAATAAAATTGAAAACCTTTAACATACCACTTCTTTTCTTCTTCTTGCTCCTTTACTGTATGCTTGTGGCACTTCTGGATATACTTCGTATGTTTCTTTGTTGCCTTTTCCCAGTGATGAATATCTCTGAGGGCGTGGACGCTTGACTTTGAGTTGCCTCCTTGTGATTGTTTCTGAATGTTGGTATGCTGAGATTTTGTATGCTCTGAGTGTACTTTGTATGCTTGAGTATTCTTTGAAACGCTTGCCTTTTTTTTCTCTTCTTGCCCCTGACCCTGAGAAATGTTAGTGTTGTTGTTTAGCCCAGTGATGAATATCTCTGAGGGCGTGGTGTTTGGTTATGATTGGAAGGTTTGAATCAGTTTTTAGGCTTATGCTGTTTAGAGCTGGACAGGTTTCTTGTCATTTTATTACAAGTTCTATGGTTTAAGGCTTTAAAACAGGTTGAAGCCTTTTGACAGGGGTTAATGGTAATGAGCTTGAAAGGGCAAGCTTAGGCCTTTGATTCAAGGTTGTTAGCTTTGGCCTTTTGACAGGTTTACTGGTTATGTGTTTGGCTTGTACAGGGTAGGCATTTTGAGTAGTAAGGCTTTTGGTTGAGGTTTGAATGGGTATTGTTTGACAGGTTGATGGTTTGTTGTGTTGAACTGGTTTTTAGGCTTCAGGCAGCTTATGTTTTGAAAGGCTTCAGGTTTTTGAGAAGGTTGAAAATTTTACTGGTTTATGCAGGTTCTTTGAGTGAACTGGTTTTTTAGGCTTGGGAGCTTATCTTTCAGTTCTTGTTTGGTTTGTGATATTTGTGATATCTATTGAACACAGGTTTTCGCTTTTTGGTTTGAAACTCGTTCTTAGCTCCTTTTTTTTCTTCTTGGACTGTCTTCTTTTCATATATGCTTAGGCTTTTTGTTTTGGCGCCCATGATGTCTTTGAACTATGCAGTTTTTGATATCTTTTCCCTTGGTCAAGCTAATGGGCAGGTTTGCAGGGTTCTAAAAAGGAAAGATAATTCGGTTACACTTTGTGGGCAGTTTTGTTTGCATGCTAATTCCTTCATACTGCTGCCTTCTGCTTCACTGTTTTATTGCAGTTTCTGTGTTTATATATTTTTTTTATGCCTAAAGCCAAAAAACCAGTAAGCCTACACTTCTCCTCTCTTCTTCTCTCTCTCCAATATTTAAGCATATTATATTGCTTAACATATGTTAATTCTGAAAAAGCATGATGGCCTGGAAATGATGAACTGAATTTGCTTGCAATAGTAGCCTAACTCTGCATATTTTGTCTTCTTCTTTCCATACTTTGTGCCTCTTGACAGCATTGATGATACTTTTGGATTTTGGCATCCTTTGGACAGTTTTGACATTGGAACTGAGCTTTGAATTTTAAGCATGCTTTAGGACATTTGGACTTTGTTATTTGCCTATGCTGTCTTTGAACTATGTAGTTTTGACAAACTTTGAATTGTGCAATTTTTAACTTGTGCATTCATTTTTAATTTGCAACTATTTTTCATCCCTCTTTGTGAACCGGGAGAAATCCCATGATTTGCAGAGAGGGTTAACTGATCCCGGCCATTTGCTTTTAATGATGAACCCAAAACTTTAATTGTCTGCTTTTAATTATTTATCTGCTTCTAACTTTTCTTCTTTTCTTTTGCAGATAAAAAAAAATTGAATGGAGAGGATTTAGCAACAGATGAAGAATGAAGAACTGAAGAATTAGAAAAAATTAGGATATTCTTATTTTAAATTTAATTTTTGTAACTATTATTATTATAAATACCGTGTAAATGAATACTTGTATTTACATAATAATTTGTAACAAATATTTAAAGATGAAATAAAAATTCTTTTTTATCCAATTAATTCTTTTTATCCTTTTTCAATTATTTATTTTATTATTTATAATTCTAAAATTATAATAAATGGAAATAAATTCCAATTATTTAAACTTAGAATAATAAACAATTAAATAAACAATATTTCAGCATCGATCAACTAATAAACTTGGCACTTCCAACATCCAAAGCAAGGTAACAGTCAATCACATCAATTGTCCACATTGCAAATCCAATTCAACTGCTTCTTTTCACTGATTCAGTCACGCAATGCGAACTCAATACAAATGTTTCAATCCACATCCCAGCATAACTTGAAAAGCACTGTAGAATTAAATCTTTCTGAGGAACCACGCCTAAAAAACCCTAATTCCTGATCAAATGCCAAAGAAACGTTCGCCTGATCAAAGTTGAGCCAAAATCAACCAAAACCCTAAGCAACTGTAAGAACTGTCTTGAAGCCATGAAAATCAATGAACACCCTAATTTTTGTCTGACTGACAAGAGAAGTCTGTTTGACCGATTCTTGAGCTAGTTTGAAAAAATAAGGAAACGCCTGAAGCTGTGATTTCTTGAGGAAAAATGCGAGGGCAAATTTTGGGGTACAACACTAAGGATTAAGTATTTCCCAAGTTCCCTAACAAAGAATGCGTTTACTTGGTTCACAACTCTCCCTCCCAATTCGATCCACCATTGGACTCAGTTGGAGAGATTGTTCCATGAGCAATTCTACATGGGACAAACCAAGATAAGCCTGAAAGAGTTAGCCAGTGTAAAGAGGAGATTCACTGAGCCTATAGACGAATACTTAAATAGGTTCAGATTGCTCAAGGCAAGATGCTTTACGCAAGTGCCAGAGCACGAGTTAGTCGAAATAGCCGCAGGAGGTCTAGATTACTCCATTAGGAAGAAATTAGACACTCAGTATCTGAGAGACATGGCCCAATTGGTCGATAGGGTTCGACAGGTAGAACGCCTTAAAGATGAAAAAGCCAGGGAGACGAAAACTCATAAAAGAGAAAAGATAACATATGTCGAAATGGAGGAAGAAGAATGAAGATCCAGAAGCATTCGACGAACTTATAGCCGTCAAAGAAAGTGAGGTCGGTTTGGCTGAGTTAAAACAAGGGCCACCATACTCTTGCAAATTACTAGTCCCCTCAAGTGGAAAAAACCCCACTGGGTCTGAAAAGGGCAATGATAGGTTCCCTAAAAAGACTTACAGTTTCGATATTACGAAATGTGATGAAATTTTTGATTTACTTGTAAAAGATGGCAAAATGATAATACCCTCAGGGGTAAAAGTGCCTCCTCTTGACCAAAGAAAGAAAAGAGGCTATTGTAAATATCATAATTTTCTGGGCCATAAAACACCTCAATGTTTTCTTTTCAGGGATCTCGTGCAAAATGCTATCGAAGAAGGGAGATCGAAGTTCACTGATAAGGCCCCCATGAATGTGGATTTGAACCCTTTACAGGCGGAAGCCCACTATGCTGAACCTTCAGAGGTCAATGTGATCGAAGCTTCCCAGAGTCAGGTGAAAAGGCCAGGGATAACTATGGTTGAAGTCACCAAAGATCATATCAATATGCCAATATTTTGCAGTTTTTCTGGGAACCTTTCTAGAAAAACAATCGAGGCAGTCCAAAAGGTCGCTGAGGGCCCAAAACTGGAAACAAGTGGAGTTTCAAAATCTGGAACTAAACCCATTTCCTACTTGGCTGCGGTGCAAGGCCAGACAAAAGACCTGGAGGCTCAAATGAAGCAAATGACTCTTGCTACTAAAGACAACATGAATGTCAACATGGTCGAAATTTCTGAATCAAAAGTGTCAAAGGAAGCCATCAGGCAAGAGCAAGCAAACAGGACAGCGTTCCCCCTAGAGAATGAAAACCTGGCAGAATTCTTGCAACGATGCCAGAAGAAGAAATCAGAAGTAATGATGTGTCCTCGATGCAGCTCTATTTTTGACAAGAAAGTTGTTGAACACATCGAAGGTATGAGAGCAACAAACAAGAAATGGAGCAGAAATGCCCAAAAAAGTGCAGGCTCTGATGTTCGACACGATCCTAGAAGAACCTATCAAAAGGGTTCAAGTCAGGAAAAGAGGCCACTAACTTTCAGGCCTCTAACCAATGTGCCAGTCGATACATGGCTCAAAACATCGGGTCGAAAGAGACCCAACGAAGAAAGGTGGCACCCCTTTGAAGTGCCAAGAGGTTCATCTTTGATACTCAAGAGAGAACCTCGGGTAGGTGACACCAAAGTTGCTCAAGTATCGAGTAACTACAAAGGAAAGAACCCAATGTCTCGATCCCAGTGAAGAAAGCCTTTGGAGAGGGAACCAGTAACCAATAGATTGGTATGGCCTGATCGAGACGAAGTTGGCGACGAAGGTAGTCTTGAGTCCGACGACACATTATACATCATGGTAAATATAGTTTCGGTCTTGCCAAGAGAATTCGATCGCCAAATGGAAGTCGAATCAAACGATTGGGAAGTCGAACAAGAGATGGCCAAGCATAGGACAGTATGCTACTTTGTCATGGGTAATGGCTGCACTGAAGAGCAAAATGGTTTCTTCGAACCACCAACTGAGGCGATGAAGAGTCACCTCAAGCCTTTATTCATAAGGGCAAAGCTCAAAGAGGCCACTGTAAACAAGATCTTGGTGGACTGTGGGGCGACTATCAACATAATCCCCCACTTCATGCTAAGAAAAGTAGGCAAGAATGATGAAGACATTAAGCCTCATAATATGGTCCTATCAAACTACGAAGGTGGAATTGGGACCACCATGGGTGTGATTCAACTAGACCTCAAAGTGGGATCCATCCTTCGACCAACCATGTTCATGGTCATATCGGCGAAACCAAATTACAACCTATTATTAGGCCGAGAATGGATACATGGTGTCGGAGCAGTACCATCATCGATGCACCAAAGGTTGATATTATGGCGTCCTGATGGGATTGTTGAGAATGTAGAAGCAGATCAGAGCTACTACTTAGGCGAAGTTAATCACCTAGGGAGAGCTGACTTCGACAAAAATTTGGCTCACATTGGGCCATATCCATCACCTGACTTCGACATGGCGCCAGCCCCAAATGCTTTTTGTTCCTTGTACCTGCATCCTGGTCATGGGTTTCAATAGGATAAAGAAGACTTGTCCCACACTGATTTCAGTGGGCTGACTGACATCCAGCCAACTGGTTGGGGAAGAAAATTCAGTGATAATGACTGAGTCACAAGCGTTACAGCGAATTTCGGCTTACGTAGCCGAAACAAGAATTATAGCGGCTCTCGAAGCCGAAGTAAAATATATGGCCACCAAGGCCAATGACCAAGAGCCACCAGATATAGGTCCTGGAAAAGATTTCGACCCAGAACCTCCCGATATCATGACAGAGGGAATGCAGGAACAGAGGCTCGACGCCATCTATGATGATGAGCCTTTGGGTTTCGAAAAGGACCCCCTGGCGAATGACATCAGAATGTTAGCACAGGATCCTTTAGAAGAAATCGATTTAGGCGAAGGGTTAGATAAAAGACCCACTTACATCAGCGCCAGAATAGACCCAGAGCTCAGGGTTGAAGTGATCCAATTACTGAAAGAGTTCAAGGACTGTTTTGCATGGGATTACGACGAAATGCCTGGACTCGACAGAGGATTGGTAGAACTTCAGTTGCCAATCAAATCTGGAAAAAAGCCTGTAAAACAGACTCCAAGACGCTTCGCTTCAGAAATACTGTCGAAGATCAAAACAGAAGTCGAGAGACTGCTGAAGTGCAAATTCATACGAACTACGAGGTACGTCGAATGGATTGCAAACATTGTGCCAGTGATTAAGAAAAATGGTACATTGAGGGTGTGCATAGATTTCAGAGATCTGAATGTTGCAACACCCAAAGATGAATATCCTATGCCTATGGCAGAATAGCTTGTCGACTCTGCTGCGGGCCACGAGTACCTGAGCATGCTCGACGGTTACTCAGGATACAATCAAATTTTCATTGCTGAAGAGGATGTGTCGAAAACAGCTTTTCGATGCCCTGGGGCTTTAGGCACTTATGAATGGGTAGTAATGCCTTTTGGCCTAAAGAACGCTGGGGCAACATATCAGCGAGCAATGAAATCTATCTTCCATGATTTTATTAACACTTTCATGCAAGTATATATTGACGATATTGTTGTAAAATCTGTTTCCAGGAAGAACCATATAGACCACCTTCGACAATCATTTGAAAGAATGAGAAAGCATGGTCTGAAAATGAACCCTTTGAAGTGTGCGTTCTGTGTGAAAGATGAAGATTTCTTGGGCTTCGTCGTCCACAAGAAAGGAATCGAAATCAACCAGAACAAGATAAAGGCAATCTTGGAAGCGAAAGTGCCAACGAACAAGAAGGAACTGCAATCTCTGCTTGGCAAGATAAACTTCTTGAGGAGATTTATATCTAACCTAAGTGGAAAAGCGCAAGCCTTCTCACCCTTACTTCGATTTAATAAGGAAAGATTCGAGTGGGGGCAAGAGCAACAAGATGCCTTCGACAAGATCAAAGGGTACCTCACCAAGCCACCTATTTTGGTGCCTCCTTGTAGCAATAAGAGTATGATATTGTACATAGCTGCATCCTACAAAACTTTGGGAAGCATGTTAGCCCAAGAATATGAAAATGGAGTCGAAAGACCCATTTACTACCTTAGCAGGGTTTTGAATGATGCAGAAACTAGATATAGCGAAGTTGAAAAATTATGTCTATGTCTTTATTTTTCTTGTACAAAGCTCAAACAATATATAAAACCAGTTTATGTGTATGTTTCGTCCCATTTTGATGTTTTCAAATACATGTTGTCGAAACCCATCTTGCACAGTCGAATTGGCAAGTGGGCGCTAGCATTAACTGAGTATTCGTTGACCTTTATGCCTCTTAAGGCAGTGAAAGGACAAGTGGTAGCAGACTTTATAGTCGACCACTCAATTCAGGTTGAAAATATAAATTACTTGGAGATAGAACCCTGGAAATTTTACTTTGATGGTTCCAGCCATAGAGATGGGACGGGAGTAAGGGTCTTAATTATTTCTCCAGAAAAAATTCCAACAACATTCAATTACAAGATAGAAGGTACTTGTTCTAACAATGAGGCTGAATACGAAGCTCTAATTATTGGCCTTGAAATATTGTTGGAATTGAGGGCAACTCGAGTCGAAATAATGGGAGAGTCAGAGTTAGTCATTAAGCAAGTCACAAAAGAGTACAAACGTATAATGGAAAATCTCATTATGTACTTTGTGATAGCAAATCGTTTATTGAAAAAATTCGAAGTGGTTAATATTCGACACATACCTAGATTGGAAAACCAAGTAGCCAATGATTTGGCACAAATCGCATCTAGGTATAAGATTTCAAAAACGAGATGACAAAGAGCAATCGAAGTCAGAGGAAAAATAACAGCAACCATCTTGTCTCCAACCGATTTGGAATCGACAAGACTAGGATATGCCGATCAAAGGAATTTCAAAATTATGTTCATAGATAATTTATCGGAGTAAGACTGGAGGAAACCCATTGTAGATTACCTACAAAATCCAGCAGCTTTGACAGAACAGAAAATAAAATATAGGGCGTTAAGTTACGTACTCATGGGGAATGAGTTGTTCAAAAAGACGCCTGAAGGGGTATTATTAAAATGCTTAAGCGAAACCGAAGCATACATAGCCCTTTCGACTACGCATGCTGGAGCATGTGGAGCTCACCAAGTAGGTCATAAGATGAAATGGTTGTTGTTTCGACAAGGACTATATTGGCCTACTATCTTGAAAGATTGTGTCGAGTTCGCGAAGAGTTGCCAGGAATGCCAAGTCCACACTGGTATCCAACATGTACCAGCAAGCGAGCTTCATTCAATAGTGAAACCTTGGCCTTTTAGAGGATGGGCGTTGGATCTTATTGGAGAGATTCGACCAGCATCATCAAAGAGCCAGAAGTATATACTGGTAGGTATTGATTATTTCACTAAATGGATCGAAGCTATCCCTTTAGTCAATGCAGACCAAGAAAGTGTCATTGAATTTATTCAAAAGAACATTATCTACAGATTTGGAATCCCCGAGACTATAACAACTGATCAAGGGTCAGTGTTCACTGGCCGGAAGATGCAGGAATTCGCTCAAGAAATAGGCTTTAGACTCCTAACATCAACACCTTATTACGCGCAGGCGAACAGTCAAGTTGAAGCGGCGAATAAAATAGTGATTGGCCTGATCAAAAAGCATGTGGGAAAGAAGCCAAGAAATTGGCATAAAACGTTAGACCAGATCTTATGGGCCTGTCGAACGTCCCCAAAGGAAGCCACAGGTACAACACCATATCGGCTAACTTACGGTCATGACGCAGTACTGCCAGTAGAAATTTGTCTTCAATCAGCAAGGGTTCAAAAACATCAAGATATTCCCTCTGAGGTTTATTGGGATATGATGTTAGACGAATTGGTAGATTTAGATGAAGAAAGACTACGAGCTCTCGACCTACTGAGAATTCAGAAGAAAAGAGTGGAAGACTCTTACAATAAGAAAGTAAAACCTAAGGCATTCTCGCCTGGAGATTTAGTTTGGAAGGTAATTCTCCCCATGGATCGAAAAGATCGAAGCATGGGAAAATGGTCACCCAAGTGGGAAGGACCCTTCAGAATTATTCAAACTTTTTCTGGTGGAGCGTATGAGGTCGAAGAGTTAAGCGAAGATAAAAGACTCTTGAGGGTAAACGGAAAATATTTGAAAAAATATAAATCTATGCTCCAAGAGATCAAAATAAATAACAATTAATGACTAAGTTAAACATAAGGACAAAATGGAAAATGACATTGATTAACCAAAATGGCTACATTGTATTACAAAAATTACAGTACATGGTCAATAAAGTACAAAGAAAATTAAAAAGGGACAGAAGCTTTGAGACGAAGATATTTGGCTCACTGTAACTCCAGTCGTTTGTTACACAAGGCATTCTCCTGAGAGATTTTGGTAATCTGGTCATCTAGAGCCTGGGCCCTGTCAGCGAACTCTAGTCCTCGAGCAACTTCATCTTGGCTCTCTGCGTCTGAAACAGTCGAAAGAAGTTCCTCCTTGCGCTTAGTATTAGCATTTAACCTGGCTTCCAACTCCTCGATTTGCGCCCGTATAGAGGCATTATCCTGATCTATGGCTTCGATTTCCTGTTGCTTGGACGTTCTCTGTTTCGACAATTCTGTAATTCGAGAAGTCGATTCAGCTACTTCAGTCCAAGCAGAAGAACTCTTGCCATGCAGCGTTTCGAGTTGGCTGTTGAACCCCCTTCGACGATTGTAGTCCGTAGAGACTTGGTCAATAATGGAGTATAACTCCAAGATGAAGCTGGAAATCTCTGGAGAAACGGCAAGCAAATCGACAGCACCCAAGACAGCCCCCAAACAAGACAGGGCAGTAGGATCCCCCTCCAAAGCCTTCATTAGATCCCTCTTAAATAATTGAGCCTTAACTTTCTTCAAGACATCATCGAGAGGAGAAGTCGAAGTAGACTTTCCTGATGCAGTAGAAGCATCATGACTAGGGTCAGATGAATTTTCCCTGCTCTCAACAATGGCGTTCAGATAGCCAATTGGATCATTTTGCTTCAAGAGGGCCAAGTCCTCTTTAGACATGGGCTTTGTCGAGGTAACCTTTTCTGTGGCAATGGTGGCTTAGGGCTGAGCATTTTCAGCAGCATCGACGTCAACATGACCCTCTTCATCATGTTGCTCTTTTGTCTCGTTGACCACTTGAGCTTCCTCCTGGTGATGCTTCTCAGGGGCATCCTCTGTTTCAGCAAGGAACTCATCATCCACCAGTTCTTCTTCGCGTTGTCTGCTATGGTCAGCAGAGTCCTGCGGCTCCGAAGTTTGATTCACTTCGTTAGCAGAACTGACGAAAGAAGAAGGATTGTAGGTGGGTTCCCCTGCGCTGTTTACAAAGGTATCAGAACCTTCAACAGGATGCCCAGCTGGCGCTGAAGTTCCAGTCGTTTCCTAAAAATAGAAAGGGAAAAATATTCTGATTAGAGAGATGTACAATCGAAGGTGATCATCGACACTTAAGTTAAAAGTGGTCGGAGGCATTACATGTACAGGAACCTCATCCCCAGGGCTGGAGTTGTCGCTCTCAACAGGATTACTAAGCAAGACATTTAGCTCCTCCTCCGTGGGCTCTTTGATGATCACAGGGGGTGGCCCGAGTTTATTCCCCGTGACTTTAGTTCTTATCACAGGTCGAGGTTCAGGGGCAGGGGCAGCCTTTTTCAGCTTTCTCTGTTTGAGAGGAACAGGAGGAGATTCCTCCTTGTCGCCACTCGAAGTTTCAACCGTTAATATAGGTCGCTTCTTAGGCGCAGGTTCCTGAAAATCCCAAATTGAGTCGATTTAAAACACAACATCGGGAACAAGAATGTTTAAAACCAAAGAAGGAAACAAGAGAACATTTTTTGTTACCTGTACTGGAGGTTTTGCAGAGGGACCTCCACCTTGATGGCTGTCTGTGGCCTTCTTAGCCACAGGTTTTCGAACAACTGAAAGAAAAAACGTTCACAAGTTATATTTGGCAGATATAAGTTGAAATGAAAAGACAAATATAAGTTGAAGAGGGAACGTACATTTCTTTATTTTATCAAGGACCATGACGAAG
This sequence comes from Vicia faba, assembly GCA_948472305.1. Taxonomy (NCBI): domain Eukaryota; kingdom Viridiplantae; phylum Streptophyta; class Magnoliopsida; order Fabales; family Fabaceae; genus Vicia; species Vicia faba. The sequence goes on from OX451741.1 coordinate 389,095,028, forward strand.
GACTTCTTGAGTTCGTCTGCAAAGTCCTTCTCGTCGAGGAATTCTTCGACGTAATATCTCTTCCACCAGTCTTCAAAAGCTGGTGAACAGAGGAAGTTGAGTTGGTAGTCGAACAATGATAGTACGGTCTGACCAACGTACCTACTAATATGCCTAGTAGCGGCTTCTTCAGAGTAGTCATTAGAAAAGAACAACAATGATTTCTCCCGAGGATAAATTGGAGAAGGAAGCGATTGGATAATGCCAAATTATCGAGAGACAAGATTCGGATGGTAGGCAATCAGGCTCAGCTGATTCTTTGAACTCTTGAAACGCAACGACATTATCCTTGGAGTGAGAAACGCTTCCCACATTGTTGTATGCTCTTCAAAGTGAGGATCCTCTGATGATTTAGGATGGGGCCTGGTAAACCATCCTGGACCACACTTTCGAACGGCGAAAGGGGCCATGGTCGAGGTAAATTCCTTCCTCCCTGCAAACATCTGAACGAAGTTTGCGAAGGTCTTTTGTAGTTCCAGCCCATCCTCAGTAGGAGTCAATAAGGCAAGCCTGGTGCCTTCGACACGCCTTCTAGCTACCTCAGGAGCCTGTTCATTTATTTGAGGCTTCTGGGGAAGAAAAGAATCGAAAGTGGCATTCAACCAGAGTTGAAGTAGCCAGAAGGGACCAGCAAGCAGCAGGCTGACTCTATTTTCGATTACTTTTAATTGAGCCGCTCCATTGCTTATCGACTCATACAAGTTCGCCAATATTAATTCGGCCAAACAAATGTTTTGGCCGTGATGAAGCTGAGTAGCGAGGGTGACCATTTTCTTTGTCACCTGCAGGGATTTCGTGTAAAACACGAAGCGCGACAGCCATAAGGCTAGAAACGCGATGTGCTCCACATCAGTCACCACAACCGTCGATTTGTCGTGGTAATGGTTGGTGTAAGTGGTGTAGGTGGGTTTGGTAGCAGAAAACCCAATCTGGTCTTCAGATATTTCCTCTGGGTCGAAGTAGTCCCCAGTTGGTCGAAGACCAATAATGGCGGCCACATCGAAGAGGGTGGGCGTAACCATTCCACAAGGCAAGTGGAAGGTATAGTGAGTATAGTCCCAAAACAGCAACGAAGCTACCAGTATGTCAGGGCAGTAGTTAAGGCCAGTTTTGGACAACATGACCAGGTCATAAATGCCCATACCTTTCCAAATCGAAGCATGGCACCTCTCCATCTTAAGGAGCCAAGCGATATATTCTGGAGTAAGACTAGGGCTGGATCGAAAAGCCCTAACCCCTCTGTTAAAGAACCGAAGATCTATTTTCTCCTTTGCAGGATCTTCAGTATCATCTTTTGCTTTCTTTGAGCACCCAATAGGTTTGAGTGCCGCATGCGCGGGGAAGAAACCCTCAATTTTTGTGGGGTCAGTAATGCATTTTGAAAGAGGGCCTGACATAGCAAAAACCTGGTTGGAATATCCAACGGGAATCAGCAGTTGAGAGCCATAGGTTTCACGTTCAGCCTCACCCATGGGTTCAGGAACCCTTCGTATTCCCATAGAATTGACTATCGGAGCGGTTGAGAAGATTTCTGGTCGAGCAGTCTTGGAGGGAATGCTAGTTCTTGGGGTATTGGGAACACGAGTACGTGAAGCCATTTTTTGGTTTGAGATGAGAGTAGATTAATAATAAAGATTACTGGGTTTGGAGAGGGAGAAGCAAAAAGTTGCTTGCAGAAAATTTCGTTCGATTGAAGGTTTGGATGCAAGAAAGCGTAAAGAGTCCAACTAAGGCACTTAGTGCTATTTATAGTGATTGAAAAATCATAGGGCTCGAGGTCATTTAATGCCACAGACAAGAGTGGGGCACGTGGCACGCATTTGGCGCTGTAATCGTTCTGAAAAACGGAAATGTTGCAGCGTGCTTCCTCGATTTCGGGGAATAGTCATGATGACAGCATATGAAAGGCCATCGTGCGTGCAAAGTGTCTTACTGAAGTGACGTCTTGGGAAAAGGTGAAATGATGACTTTTTGAGTTTGTCAGTTGGTTGGTAGATGAAAAGCACACAAACTAATTTGTGGCTGAGAGTGAAGGACAGGTGTCGAATGGAATATCAAAGAATGCCTTTTTCTTTTAAGCGTCGAAATAAGACATTCTTGGGGGGAAATTTGTTGGCTCCTAAATTCGACACCCACGTTTTATCATCATATAGATCATTAATTATGAGTCAGAGGAGTTTCCTACACAAGAAAGCTTCGACCAGCTGATCACGTCGAAGGCTCATCAAAGAATGACAAGATACTTAGAGAAATTCCTTTAAGTTGGAATCTTGTTGTCTTCGACGTCGAAGGAGCAACCTCTCGACCAAGGTCCATGATGCCCAAGATCGAACGGTTTGAATTTTGAATTGTTGGAGGGAAAACGGTTCCCAGCAGTTACCAAGCGCCACATGTCGTGCACGTAGGCGTCGAAGGTTGTGAGCATGCCATGTGGTGTCATCATGAAGCGGTGTGACTGCCCAGCAGTTACTTAGGTTTTTTTAGTATAAATACTAAGTGTTCACGAAGTTATTAGTGTGTTCATCATTGTATACAAGTCATTCATTTAGATTCAAGTACCCAACGTGAGAGAAAGAACCATTAAGAATGTATGTGTGAAACACCATTTACCTTAATCAAAGTCTTTTACATTCAAGCAATTTATTGCTTTCACTCATTTACTTCAGTCGAAGTCAATTATTTAACAACTCTTTAATGCTTTTTATTTACTTTATCAAGCTTTTCTCCATGCAATTTATTTAAAGTGTCTCTACTTTACTTGCATTAATCACCATTAGGATTGATCGAAACTCTTTATTTCAAAGCCTTTAAACTCCAAAAATCAACCATGTCTTAGGATCAATCTGATCGATCCTGCGAGTCACCAAATAAGTAACCTTTTGGAAGATCAGCGGTTGTTTACCATTTTTCACGGTAAACAACTTATCGACTCTTTGTTGTTAATATCAGTTGAATAACTGCTTTTTGATGTAAATACATTTAGTTTGTGTATAATGCATTTTCTTATATAAACTGTATCGTTTGATAGTTTTGTATATGTTTTGTAGGTATTTTAGCATTATTGGAGCAAGAGGAATAAAAATCCAAGATGCATTTTTGATCAATAAAGGAACAAGGCAAAAATTTGGCGGCCAAAGGAAATTATGCAGGAAAGCAACAGAAGTTGTTGGACTGTCATGGATCGTCAGGCGATAGAAGGTCTCATCGGGAGAAATTTGAAGACAAATTTCCATGTTGCTTCTGCCATGTGTTGTCGGGTAATGTGTATCTGTCGTCGGGCGAGAGAAAGATATTTTCCCTAGTTGCATGTATGGCGCAACCTGGGCTAAGTGTATAGAAGCCATCATCGAACGACATATTTGTGTCGTCGGACGATGATTTCAGATCACAATTTTGTTATATCTTTCATTTCATTTAATTTGGAAGGGGAGGGTTTTCGGGGTGAGTTTTTGTTCTCCCAACTCCATCCACCTCATTTTTGTATTGGATTAGCTTAGATAACAACTGTTGTACCCCAAAATTTTCCCTCTCATTTTATCAACATTTCTCATCACAAGGCTCTTGGAACTCAAGATCAAGCTAGGGTTTGCTCTGCTCAAGACATCTCCTTGCACTGATGACCTAAACTAGGGTTTGAGTTTGCACAAGGATTTTTGGACCTTCAATGCTCAAATTGACTTTCATACTTCATATTGGACTCATAAGTTTGTCCATACCAAATTTCAAGCCTTGAATCAAATTTTTGCCCAGTCAATTGGACAGTTGACCTAGAAATCAGTTGTATTGGGAAAAAAGTCAACGGTGGCCCATTTACAGTCAAACCTCTTGAATTTTGATCCACATCAACATTATGAACTCATATGAACCATTGGATCAAGTTTGGACCACAACTTCACAAGAAATTTGATCAGATCACCAAAAGGGCAAAATGGTCATTTTTAGGGTTTTGATTGTACAAAGGCAATTTCTGACTTTTTGACCTAGCCAATGGAAAATTAGGTTCAACCATGGACTCAAGGACTCAATGACATCATCTTGACTTATTCAACAAGTTCAAAAGATCTCAAATGCATGGGATTGACAAATGAATTTTTCAGTCAACTGATCAAAATTTGACTGTACACTGAAAAGTCAAACTTTGACTTTTTGGTCAAAATCAAGTTCCAAGGGTCATTTTTCATCAAGATGTTTCAAATTATGAAACTTGTTCATCAAGAAACCCAAAATTGCAAATTAGGGTTTAAAGTTGAAAAATTTCATAACTTAGAAATTTTCAAAGTTATGAAATTATCTTAATTTTTCCTAACTTTGCCCCACATTTTCACCATGATGAAAATGGATTCAAACAAAACCTCCAACATGAAAGTTGTAGTCCTCCACAAAGTCTACAACTTTGATTCATAAAGTTTTCTCAAAAGAAGCTTGGATCTCAAGTTATGATGTTTGGAACAAGGGTCCCTAAAACTTTTAACTTAGTGAAATTTTGCCCTAGTTTAGGCAGGATTTTGACCTATCTTCTTGGCCATTTTTCACATTGTTTCACTTGGAATCTCAAGTTGCATTTCAAATATGGATTATAGAGCATGTTGCAAGCCTTCCAAATTGTCCAAGAACTCCTCAAACACATTTGTGGTTAGGGAGAATCGAAGGCTTAAAGTTGGCAAAAACTCACTTTTCATCCATGGCATATTCATGTTCATGCAAGTTGCAATTTCAAGTCAGCATGCCTTACACTAGTTTACAGGCATCTAAACCACTTCACACTCCATAATTAAATTTAAATCCATCAGTCTAAGCTTTTGTTTTGGTCATTTGGACATTATACACAAGATTAAGCCCTAAGTAGAAAAAGGCATATTTCCATTTTTGCCATAACGTGCTTTATGTCAAACCACTATCCCTTGAGCATTGGTCCATATCTCAGAGGGCAAATCAAATCCACAAGTTAGAGGGGCCAAGGGCAATGTATGCAAGCATATTTGATAACATGTACAGGCCTGTAACTTCACTTCCACATTCTTACTTCAAAAACAAGAAATTTATCCAAAACTTGAGAACTTGAAAACCAGCCAATACCAACTTATGCAAAGAGTTTTGAACATCTTTCTCACACCCCTTTGAGCTAGAAACACGATTGTTTGAGCCTCTAAACACCCCATAGCCAGAAATCATATTCCTTTGGAAAAACAGGGCAGGTTCTGCAACTTGAGTTCCATAGCTCATTTGGCTCGTGCGTTTTGCCCCAAGTTGCTTCAAACACATTCCATTCAACTCACCCAAGCTATCCCAAATCTCAAACACCAACTGTAACTCCATTTACAGTGTTCACCATTTTCATTTTGAGCTTGTGTAGGTTGAGTTCTATAGGCTGATTCAAGGACATTCAAGGCAAGCTAGCTATTGGAGAAGGTCAAGTGAAGTTCAAGCAAGCTACCGGACATCTCAAGCCTTGTTGAAAAGCACTACATTGCCCTACACGAATCCAACTGAAACAGGTTTTTCTCCACTTTCTATCTCTCTATTTAGGAACATTTAGCCTTAGGTTTGTGAATAAAAAATATAGTGTTCATTGCCATGAAGCTGTACATATGCTCATTTTTCATTTATATTAAATGTGTTAGGAGAATTTCATCCATGAACATGCTGAAAAAACTAGGTCAGATTTTAGGGCAAGAGAAATTCTCTCTGGTCTTTGAGAGTTAAGACAAGTTGTTTATATGGTTGGAATCGTCTTGAAATTCTCTACAAGTTTGATGTTGTGAGTTTTTGCAATAGAGCTCATATGCAGGATGTCCAAGTTTCTACAGGAGCGCGTGTTTTTTCAAAAACTGGAGGTTGAAGATGAAGTGGTGGGCTGGGCTTGGCCTAGCTCACTCTTGACACCCCCTCTTTTCCTTTTTGCACCCCCTGACCCAATTTCTTGTATTTTTATATTTTTGCATTTTTGTTTTCATTTCTGATTTTGTTTATTTATTTCCAAATATAAAAAATGCTCAAAAATATTTTCATAAATTTTTTACATTTATTTGACATTTTATTTTAATTTTTCTAACATGAACAAGTCTTTAAATACTTTTATATTATTTATTAAGACTTGAAAAATATACATAATTTATACTTTTATTTTTGTTCTTTATTTTTATTCATACTAAAAATATTTTCATAAATATATTTTATTTTTGTACATATTTTATTTTATATTGTACATATTTAACTTGATTAATATACATATATGAATATATACTTTTTATTTTATTAAATACTCTAGAATAAAAAAATACAAAATATTATATTTTTACTTTTATTTTTATTTATACTAAAAAATACTTTTTTCTAAGTATATTTTATTTTTACATATATTAATATATTTTATTGTATATAAATAATATAATGTATTTATTTTCTTAAAGAAATTAGGGTTTTAACCTTAAACAAATAAAATAAATCTTTTATTTATTCCTTTATTTTTTACATTAAATATTTTACATACATCAATGAACAAAAACCACTTTTTTTTTGCATATTTCATATTATTTGATATATTTGTCTTTTTTATTTATTTAAATATTATCCATTTATTATTCATGCAATTAAATTCAATTTGGATGTAATAGTAAACTAGGGTTTATATTTCTTGTCAAATACCCCCCATTCAAAGATTGTACCCCCATCCCTATAATCATGTTGTAATAACTTAGAATTTTAATTCTCGCACTTTACGCTTTCAATTATGCCATGATTAGAGAATTAGGGTTTGTATGAAAAAATCCAAATCAACAAATAGTTTGACCTAATCAAAGACAAAAATGCATGAAAATCAAACACAATGCACACTTGCACCCCTAGGGTTACAATCCACTTGTTGCCTTCAAAAATAGGTCATGTTATGCATGTTGGATACTTTGGCAAAGCAAAAACAAAACAAAAGATCATAGTCCCTCGACGACGCTATCTTGGTTGCCTAAACAAAAATGATCAAGTCCCTCAAAATTGCCAAAGATACTTGACACAATTGCTATCATGGTCTATACGATGACCCGCGCCTGTCCCATTTAACATCCTAACACAAGGTTGCTCACCAAATGCAATGGTGAAACAACACTGTCAAAAGGGTTAAAAACATTAGGAAAGATCTTTGAGTAAAATAGGGTAGATAACTCTTAGTTACTTGGTCAAAAAGCTTGCAAAAACATTCTTGCTATTTTCAAACACACTTCACAACATAATTTCAAAACATTATCCAAATCAAACTTTCAAACATTGAAATCTTTTCAAAAGACAAAAAACATCTTTGTATACATTCAAATAAGAATCATTACAAAGGTTGCCACAATGATGGCCTCTTTTCAAAACATCTTTCAAAACCACACACAAAGCACCATTTCAAATAATTGGAAAAGCAAAGCAAGTGATCTAAACAAGTAACTAAGAGCCCATGGATAACCATGGATGAAAAGGGTGCTTGCACCTTCCCTTTTCATAATCTACTCCCCGAACCCAAGAAAACATCTCAAAGGTCTTTCCTGTGCTTTTTGACCTTTCCTTAGGATAAAATAAAAAGTCGGTGGTGACTCTTGCTAAACCAAAACATTTGCGAACACAAACGCAAAATCCTAAGTCAGTTCTCCCACCGTATCACAACAACACTAGGGTTTTTCTTATGGATGATTGGAGGTGGATTTCTCATTGATCGATGCTGACAAACTGGAAGATTTGTGGTTTATCTCTTCTCTTCTCTATGTATTTATCTTTTATTGGGTTTTGTATACGATTTTACTTTGAACTTATGTATATTTGTCGCCCATGACGTTATATTAAACTTGCTTTACAAATCTTTGTGGATTATTGTCTTAGATTTTTGCTATGTGTTAGGGATTTGAGTTGTTATAGACATATACTACTTACATTCTTATCTAGGATGATTATCTATTAGTTTCTGAACTCTAGAGATAGATTTACAGTTTACATCTACTTGGGTATCAGAGTTTAATGCCTTTGTGTGGTTGTGTTGTGCTGAGAGACCGTCAGTGCGGTTACATAGTTGTCTTCTGTGTTGTTGAGGAGGTAGAGAGATCATTTCCTTGGTGATACAGTCGGTCTCTCGATTTGGGTTAGAAATGGCTTAAGTTGTGAGTGATACGTGTAACACCCCATTTCTATCCAACAAATTATATAAACTCAGAGTTACAAAATTTCCAACAAACAAATGGAATACTACACTTTCTACTTGGAAACAACGATATTCAATCACCTATAGTTCAGATACATAACAAATAAAATTAGGATAAACTGATAAAAATCTGTTTAGTCTTTAAAAATAAAACAACTTTAATTACTACACAGTGGATTCAAAAAATTCAACTAAAAACACCATGACATCTTGTCCAACTCAAAACAACTTTAAGACAACAAGTCTTTAATGAAAACAACTTAAAAATTCAGTAACATAATGAAAACCAACAAAAAAGAAAACATGCGCTCATCCCCCAGAGTGCTACGTATTAGAGCGACAACACCGACTTTGACTAACGAAGGTAACAATTATCCTTCTTGATTACCTGCACGTTACCAAAAGAGGAAAACATTCAAACAGAAGGGGTGAGATATCGAACCATATAATTGAGTGTATGATAAAAAATATATTAGATCGGATTATATAAAATCACCTTTAACAACTTTCAACCAACATCAATCATCACAAGTCAGCTACATAACAACATAATTATGAAACATGAAATGCGACTTATACGATGCACATGCATGTAGTACCATCGGAGCAAACTTCCCAACTTAGAAATCTTCCAATTATTAGAGGCATCAAGAAGGAATAAGTCTTTAACTTAATTTACCAATCCAAGCCAACTTACCGAGCATCATCTCCAACTTGATATGTTATGTATGTGATACAATATGAATGTCAGAATAGCAACAATACAATTCCATAACAATGCAACAACAAACCAACATTGGCCATAAGCCTACAACTTAATATTTTACCCATAAATAGAGGAAATTCAACGAGGTACAACATCACCTGCTAATTCACATTTTTCAACAAAGAACACAATACAACGAGTCAACCAGAATTTACTACAAATAAACCGCGTAATTATTTGAGCTATTATGACTATTTACGGTTAGTTAATTATCGGCTAAAAATTCTATTATTTCTACTTTGTTCTAAAGTTCTTATTACGACTCGGTTAAATTAATACTACACTGCTATTGAATAGTCTATACTGCTGATGTTGGTTCTGCCAAAAAAATCACTAATCTGCTATTATGACCTTCTGCTACATGTATACTACCTATCAATTAATATTGTCCTACTACATATATATTAGTTTCAATCTAATTTTTACTTTTGTTAATTGTCAAACATGCTACTTTATGCTACTAACATTAATCATGCTATTTAGTGCAAATATACTGAATGTGCTATTGGAGCTACTACCAAATATTCACTAAGTATGTTAGACTAAACAATTGATTGAGTCTATTATGTAATTACACAAATTCTTAATTTCCTGCTACTAAATTTAACTAAAATCCATAACAAAAATATCAATAATTTAGTAAAGATGTAATATTATTTGGAAGTTCTAACTTACCCTACTGACAACTCTAAACATGTCAGAATTACGCAAAACAAATAAAATATGACTTGTAATAACTCAAAACAATTCTGACAATTTTATTAGCAACTCTAACAACTCTATTGATAACTCTATTGACAACTCTAACGGAATTAAAAATTAACTTAATTTCTAATCTCTACTTCCAAAACTCTTAAAAAATATTATTCTTAATAATACTAAATTATTATTATTATTATTATTATTATTATTATTATTATTATTATTATTGTTGTTGTTGTTATTATTAATATTATTATTATTATTATTATTATTATTATTATCATCATCATTATCATTATTATTATTATCATTATCATTATTATTATTATTATCATGATCATTATCATGATTATCATTATTATCATTATCATTATCATTATGATCATTATCATTATCATCATTATTATCATCATTATTATCATTATCATTATTATTATCATCATTATTATCATTATTATTATCATTATCATTATTATTATTATTATTATTATTATTATTATTATTATTATTATTATTATTATTATTATTTCCAAACATATTATATACTTGTAAACATATAGGAATGAACTATTAAATTATTATGCTTCCATTATTTACAAAACTTATGCAGCTACTGTAACGTTGCCAAATGACATACCACTAATATACCATTAACATGCCACTACTGTAAAGCTACATCTAATTAATCCATACATCTAAATGGGAATATATGTGTTCGTTGTTTTATCGTTCAAAGTGGATTGTATAACAATAGTTATGTTTAGCTAAAACAGAGCCATCAAATAGTGGTTTACTCATGGAACACTGTAACAATATCAATATATATTAAATTGGATTCTCAATCATCTCTCAATATTTCAACAATAAATCAATTTCAAACACAAACAGAAACAATTTTACAATCCAATTTCACATACTATTAATCACATACCCTATTATAGAGTCAGAACCACACCCTTACCTTGGATTAAAGGTTGCTCTAACTCTCCTATTGCACCTAACTTTGCCCCTTAACTTGCAACTCTACTACATTCTCTTATCCACAAACCCTTATTCTCCTCTACTGATAAAACCTAGAACTAACTTCCTACTACTTCTAATTATCTTTTATTTAATTTAATCAACATAATAATATTATTATCTTACTATTACTCTTATTGGGCTTCATTATACACCCCCACTATTTGATGCTTCTAACCATTAAATAAGTCCACATAAAAATTAATAGTATTATTCTAATACTATTTAATAATATTATTTCTACAACTTAAATTAACCAATTTATTAAATAATCATATAACAACTTAAATCGATATTTCACAACATCAACCAATTTCATAAATAACTTCGAAAATATTTAATTAAATAATTAATTAAATATCGGGTGTTACAATACGTAGTGACATTGATGAGTATAGTTAGGTTGAATGTAACTGGTCGGTAGATTTAAGTCTGTGATGAGTAAATTATATACATGCTCGATAAATTCTTCCTTAGGTTTTACTTTCGTTTACATTTATTTTCTGTTGATACTTTTCTATACCATTCAAACTACAAACTCATTAGCAAATGATTTATCAAACGACAATTCAATAACCAATCTCTATGGACACGATACGATATAACCTAAATATCACCCGTTAAAATTAATACTTTACTTTTTGCTTGCCGTTATACCGCTTCAACAAAATGGCATCGTTGTCGGGGATTGGTGTTTATTGTTTTGCATTGCAATAGTTTTTTTGTTTTTGAGTTTTGTAATTAATATATATGTTGTATAGAATGTGTACATAAACTTGTCTATTTTTACTTGTACATGTTTTGAGTTTACTTTCCATACTTGTGCATATATGTGCTTTTCTTTATTTTTACGTATTGTGGTGAATTATCTCATTTTCGTAACGTTTGTTGTGTGGATGTTAGGACACTTTCTTTAGATTTGTACTGAGTGACAATATCATGGCATGACGAGAGGAGGTTACTAGCTCGCATAATAAAAATGTCGAGCTTACAACGTAAAACAAGCATGTTGTATTGTTTTTATTTGTGTTAGTTTAGGTGGTGTGGTGACTTGTGCTTTAACAAGTTGAACTTAGATTATTTTTTAAGTTTTAAATCTTCACTTTTCAACTTGTTAATTCAGTTTCACCCGTTTGTTTCGTTATGTCAGTTGTGTTTTCCAAAAGCTTATCGTGTTTAGCTTGAGGGGTTTTGTTCATTGTAAATATTGTAAACTTTGTACATTGAAATTTTGTAAGAGTATTATTTTTCTAATTCTTTTGATTTTTGTTTGGACTCCAATTTTAGTCCGATATCTTGAGGAATTTAGAGGCGGTTTTCCAAGTCTGAACGTTTCAACTGGAGGATGTATGGTAATGATAGTGTTTTGAAGTTGGTATACGCCAGGTACTCATTTATCGTTTTCTAGAACATAGCATGTTTAAGAGACTTTTCTTTTGTACAATTTTCATGTCATTCATTCTTTTGCAAATTGTGTTCACTTTTGAATCACTTTAGAACTAAACCCTTGTGAGGTTGCTTTCTATTGTTTACTATATGCACGAGAGACCGAAAATTTTGTCTTAACTCAATCTTATTATGTTTAATCTTGCATTTATATTGATTCGTATGGAAGCATGATATTATCAAGGCATTTTGTTTGATTTTGAGCACAATCACCTAGCCAAATAGTCAATTTCACTTTGTGAGTGTGTGATAATTTGTAACTCTTTTGAGCCTTTTGTCAATATCCATGTTGTTTGAACTTGATTATTGTCTATGAGTATTGAATTCACTTTTTGAATGAATTTTGATTGTTGTTTTTTCTCGAGCCCTCAATTTTGTGTTGTTGTATGAATTTTTGCGTTGCCTTAGAATGTAGGGAGTATTCACATAATGATACGGGTGAATTCAAGTTGGGGAGAAAAATTATTATGTACTTATTGCTTGATTGCTATGAGGTTGAATAGAAAAGAAAAAAATGTAAAAAAGAAATAGGAGAAAAAGAAAGAAAAAAATATTAAAAAAAAGTTTTGAAAAACAAAAAGAGTTCGAATAATGTTGTGTTAATAAGTATGGTGCTTTGGTGTGAAATTTGGGATTCGGAAAAAGTTTAATTGGAATTTTGTGTTTGAATCTTTGGTGAATTTATCACTCCCTTAGGTTTAGGAAAATTTTTGTTTCAATTAAACTTAGGAATTATCTCTTGTTTGTTCACCCGACAAAATTACAACCTTTGAAGTCCTTGTGATTTTTATTTTGTGCTTTTCAATATAAATTTGCTTTAATGAATGCATAATTTAGTTTTTTTTAGCAAGATTGTTGGATGAGAATTGAGCACCTCATATTTGTGTTTTTCATCTACCGATGAAGTGTGTGCTAGGTGTGATTCACTTGTGAACATTGTATTATTTTAGAATTTTTTACATATGTTTGTATTTAGGAGTTGTTTCATTTTCATGTTATCGTTGTAGTTTAGTGGAAAGTTTTTGCCTTGTGTGTACGTTTTTTATTTTGAACCACACATTTGTTTTCTTTTTTAAAAATCTTGTCGATTCGCGATTCTTTGATTTATCATTCTTTGTTCTTTGGGTTATTAGACTTTGTTTGAGGGCAAACAATGATTCAAGTTGGAGAGAGTTTGATAATTGCAAAAGTGTAGTTATTTTGTATATACTTTTTGTTGCACTTATCGACTCTTTGTTATTAATATCAGTTGAATAACCCCACTTTTGTTGTAAATGCGTTTAGTTTGTGTATAATGCATTTTCTTGTATAAAGTGTATCATTTGATAGTTTTGTATATGTTTTGTAGGTATTTTAGCATTTTTGGAGCAAGTGGAATAAAGCTCCAAGATTCATTTTAGATCAATAAAGGAATAAGGAGAAAATTTGGAAGCCAGAGGAAATTATGCAGGAAAGCAACAGAAGTTGTTGGACTGTCATGGATCGTCGGGCGATAGAAGGCATCGCCGGTCAAATTTTGAAGAAAAATTTCCATGTGGCTTCTTCCATGTGTCATCTGGCCATGTGTATATATCACCGGGCAAGAGAAATATATTTTCCCTAGTTGCATGCGTACCGCAACCTGGGCCAAGTGTGTAGAAGCCATCACCGGGCGACGCGTTTGTGTCGTCAGGTGATGGTTGTTGATCACAATTTTGTTATATATTTCATTTCATTTGGAAGGGGAGGGTTTTTAGGGTGAGTTTCTTTCTCCCAACTCCATCCACCTCATTTTTGTACTGGATTAGCTTAAGTAACAACACTAGGACTTTGCTTATGGATGATTGGAGGTGGATTTCTCATTGACCGACACTAACAAACCGGAAGATTTGTGGTTTATCTCTTCTCTTCTCTATATATTTCTCTTTTTTTGGGTTTTGTATTTGATTTTACTTTGAACTTATGTATATTTGTCGCCCATAGAATTATATTAAGCTTGCTTTACAAATCTTTGTGGATTATTGTCTTAGATTTTTCTACGTGCTAGGGATTTGAGTTGTAATAGAAATATACTACTTAAATTATTATCTAGGATGATTATATATTAATTTTTGAACTCTAGAGATAGATTTAGAGCTGACATCTACTTGGGTATCAGAGCTTAATACCTCTGTGTGGTTGTGCTTTGCTGAGAGATCGTCAATGCTGTTACATAGTTGTCTTTTGTGTTGTTGATGAGGTAGAGAGGTAATTTCCTTGGTGATATAGCCGGTCTCTCGATTTGGGTTAGAAATGACTTAGGTTGTGAGTGATATGTAGTGACATTGATGAGTATTGTTAGGTTTAATGTAACTGGTCGGTAGATTTAAGTCTGTGATGAGTAATTTATATACAGGCTTGATAAGTTCTTCCTTAGGTTTTACTATTGTTTACATTTATTTTCTGTTGATACTTTTCTATACCATTCAAACCACACACTCATTAACAAATGATTTGTCGAACGACAATTCAATAACTAATCTCCGTGGATACGATACGATATAACCTAAATATCACCCGGTAAAATTAATACTTAACTTTTTCTTGCTGCTATACCGCTGCAACAAAATTGCATCGTTGCCAGGGATTGGTGTTTACTATTTTGCATTTCAATAGTTTCTTTGTTTTTGAGGTTTGTAATTAATGTATATGTTGTACATAATGTGTACATAAACTTGCCTATTTTGACTTGTACATATTTTCTGTTTACATTCCATACTTGTTGTTTCCAGTGATTTCTGGTAAACAACCGCTAGTCTTCCAAACTATCGAATAATCTTTGTTAACGCTATTCAATCTCTCTGGTAACTCACAGGATCGACTAGATTGATCCTAGGACTCCTTGGATATTAAGGTTACTCTCACAATCGAACAATTATTCATGGTTGCTATTGTACAAGTGTTTGGTTTATTTCGATCCCTCTTTCTAAGAGTTTGAAAATGTGGTCAAAATGTATATGAAAACTAAGTTATACGAATAAATGCTAATTGTAATGCTGATTGAAGAGACATATAAAACTGTATGAAAAATGAAGTAAATGGTTTCGATTTGCAAAACATTTAACATAAAAGGTTTCTGGAATGTATAAGTTTAAAATGTGAAGAAAGCGTTTAATGCAAGAAATCTATAAATGATTTTAAGTAAAAGTATGCGCTTGAAAAACAATGCTTGAAAGTAAAGGTATTGAAAGTGTAACAGTTCTCTGAAATATAAAGTGCTCGAAGTATAAAGAAAGCAGTAAAACGTAAAACTTTGAGGAAAAGACTTTGAAATGAAAAGACAGTAAATAAAGAAACTTGCAAATGTTATTCGACCAAAAGAAAAGAAGAAAGTACTGGAAATGGTAAAAAGGCTTTCATTAAGTTAGAAATACATGGTGCTATCATACATACATTTCTCTTGCATTCGTTTCCCTTGCCATGTGGTAGTTTGAATGTTATTGAGTATTTTGTATAACAGATATGACACCCTGAAATCCTAATACTAAGACTTCTATTTATACTAATTCGACCCTAACGGTCTCGCTATAGGATCATGCCACGTTTCGAACATGCAAGACAATGCTTCTTTCATCTTTCCACGTGTCCCCAAATGCTCCAGCACATAACTTTCAAACTTTGAAAGTCCCGCTTCCATTTGAATTTTAAATTCTTTGGTGTTTCTCCGTTTCGAACGCTCTTCCCAAACCTAGCCCCGCTGTTGTTTCGAGACCCCTTTGGATATGTTCCCAAAATCACCGTTCGAAGCTTCAAGCTTTGACACACTTATTCGAAACACTGCTTCTGCAACTTCGAAATATGGCGTTTAATTCCACTTCGATCAGAACTTTTAACTCTTTTGAATTCTAAATAACATTATCAAAATCTTCAGCCAACAAATTGCCCCTTTAAAATATGTATTTCGACCTCTTTGAGAAATACCTATTTTAAATATTTATACAAGATTTTGATAGGATTTTCGAATCATCATAACATTTAATGCATTTGACTCCAGTCACATCAATCATAGCACCTTTTGGGTTCCTTAACCGCCCAGAGTCACTTCACAGCGTGGTGCAGTTATGAGTAATGATTATTTTTTTAAATCACGCCTATTACCTATATCAACTTCTCGCCACCTCTTCATCACACCAACCCATGATCTCCACGTATCACACTTTTACTCGGTGGATGCTTAATCTTCTCATTATAAAACATCAACTTAATCTTCCTTTTTCTTTTTACACTCTAAATCTTTCATACTCTGGATTTTTACTCTTCTTCTCTCATAAAACAATCTAAGCTCTCAAACAACGAAAATGTCTTCCTCCACCTCTTCCCAACTCAAGAAAGTCTCCAAGAAGAAAGGAAAAACTACAGGAGCAACCATGGAGAGTAAAATCGTCACCATTCAAGGCCAATCTGCTCTTGCTCCTCAAATGATTTCCAAAGAAAAAGAAATGTTGTACGCATCACAGGTACTCATCCCTACCCATGTTGCTGGTAAGAGGTTAGCCTTAAATGGCCCTCTTACAGTTTTTGAAATACTAAAGGACACCAGGACAATTTTCCCCGTATGTTATAGCTTCAAACCCTTATTCAACAAAATGGATGCCCCTAGGGCAGTAGAATCTCTTAGTTTGAATACCGTAGAAACCCCAACTGTTCCTCCCAAGGACCCATTTGTTTTGGACTATGTAAAAAGCAATTTTAAGCCATTTCGATCTTGCCCTACTTCTGATATTGCCTATCAAAACTGGTTCACGAAAGTAGAAGCCAAGAAATCCCAGCAATGGGAAGAATTAGGCATTTATAACCTCATTAAGCTATCGAAACCTGGATTCACCTATAGCCATCCTCTGCTGTTTGCGTCCCTTTATTTCTGGGATAGTACCTACAACACTTTCCATCTCCCAGGTGGCATGATTACCCCAACCTTCTTCGATATAGCGGCCATTACTGGGCTATCGCCAGTGGGAGAAACTTATGTTCCTGACAATGAAGAGCACTCAAGCATAATTGACTTCGAAGTCAAGTTAGCCAGCTTTTCCAAATTTATCAGCCATTATCATGCTGAAGGGGATAATGTGTCTGACATAGAGCACATTGCTTTCTTGACCCTGTGGCTGTCTAGGTACGTTTTCTACAGTAGATCCCTGCAGGTAGCTAGTAGGTTCATTCCTTTAGCTAGGGATTTGCACGAAAATCGCAAAGTGTGCCTAAGTGAATTACTCTTAGTTGACCTCTATGAGAGCTTGAGGTCAGCTGTTTCGAGCCTCAAATCCCACACCTCCAAAAACATTCTATTAGCTGGCCCATTTTGGTTACTTCAACTATGGCTGAATGCCATGTTCGAACCTTCTTTATCAACCGCCAACACCATAGATGAGCAAGATTCAGAAATAAGTGATAGGATAGTCGAAGGCACTAGGCTTCGAAGACTAACTCCTAATGATGACAAGGATGACTTCAAGGTTCAATTCTCGAAGTACATCATGATACTCTCAAAAAGGCATAAGTTCGAAGAGAGCATGGCGCCTTTTGCTTCGAGGGCTCATGGACCTTCTTGGTTCACCATGGCTCTCTCAGAAGCCATCAAGAGCAAGGAGATCCAAGATGTATGGAGAGCTTTCTTGCTTCCTAGACTCATCTCTTCAAGGATAACCCCAGCTAAGAACCAAATTCTTCTCTTTGCCTACCAACCAAACTTCGTTTCGAGGCAGTTTGGCTTATGCCAACTGATTCCTGAACCTTTGTTCCAAACTGAGAGTGCCATCACATCTGGTCGAACTTTCAAGGAAAGGGAAGCCAAGATCCAGCAAGAAAAATATCAAGGCTTTGCCCAATTTGAGATGATAGCCTTCGAACCTACCCATCTCGCGGCTAAAGGATTTCTGGAGTGGTGGATTAAGTTTTATCAAACTTGTATGTTCGATACACTTACAATTCGACAGAAACTAATTGATGCCTTCGATGTGCAGGTACCAGCAAAGAAAGGTATGTTTACTCATGCCAAAGAGATAAAAGCTTTTCAAAATTATTTTGAAACTACTTACGACCCCACGCGCTTGGACTCCACTGTGCATCAAGCAGCTGAGACCTTGAAGGAAAAATTTAAACAAAAAGTTTCTAAGCTAAAACTTCCTTCAGGGCTGTCACCTGAGGATAGGTATAGGTTGGCATTCGAAATGCATCCACCTAAATTTCCCAGATTACCTACCTCAGAACTGGCTCTGGCTTGGTTTCCCCCATATCCATGGTGGTTTACTTGCAAAGAGATGTTCAAATATCTTCAAAGGAAACCAAAGCCATCTGAGACTGTGACATGGGCTCGATACTGGCTTCATGATTTCCCAGGACACCTTCGATACGACCTTTCTGCCATGTAATTAAATCTGATCAAGGCACAGGTGCGAATGCTTGGGAAAAATCCCAAATGTCTTTTATTTTCCATATATTTAACCTTTGCTTTAATTGTTTTGGTTTTCAGCTATCAAGATAAAGACCGCTGCCTCGAAATCGAAGGAAGGGAGTGCCTCTCAAGCCTCCATCGAAACTACCGAAAAAGCTAATCCACCCGAAACAACTACTACTGCTGCAACTACAACAACAACAATAACGCCAACAACAACAAGTGCCCCAATTCAAACGGTAATCACTTAGTTTTTGATGCTTCGAATTCACTCAAGCTCTTTATATCTAACTCTGTTAAAATTCGTTCAGACCAACAAGCTTCCTCCCACTACTCCCAAGAAGCGGAAACCAAGCACTACTGGGGAAGATCCCACTGCTGGAGGAAACTCAAATACTGCTTCGAAGAAGAAGCTAAAGAAAGCTACACCTAAAAGCACTGTTCCGACTAGTGTCTCTGGACTCGACTCCAGGGATGCTGCTCCCTTACCTAAATCCAAAAATCCACCTTCGACCTCCAACCCACCGTTGGAACGCATAGCTAGTAACCTCTCCTCTGAGGGTCCACAGGTAAATCGAACTTCTTCTAAAAATGTTTAACTTCTTATTACCTTGGTGAATGTTTTTCTTTAACATTCTGCTGCTCCTTGCAGAACATCTTGAATTCCACTTCTACCATTTCGACCTCACCGTCCAGAGCTGCTGCTCCGCTTAACTCCTCTCCTCAAGGAGATTCCAGCAATTTGGTCCAAAACAAAGGTTCTTCCAATGTGGCAGTTTTGGCTGGAACTTCTGAACAGCCAGATGACCAAGGTACCTCCATTCCTCTGAAAGAGGTGAACGAAACGATACTTCAAACGTCTGCAGATGATTCACAAAGGGTTCTTCAAAAGTCCCCTCTTGAAACTCTTCAAGAGGACCCAAAGGATACTCAGACTGAAGAAGAAAAAGCTGATTCTGGGCGAGGATTCGAAGAATCTGCAGACGAAGAATCTGAGGAGGAAAACGCAAATGACGAGGAAGACGTCAATGACGAGGGAAACGTCAATGACGAGGAAAACGTCAATGATGGTTCGACTGCCGGGACGGAGTCTAACGCACATAGCGGCGAAAGGGACGGTATCGAAGTGGTAGATTTGGACGAAGATGAAGAAGACCAAGGGCACGAAGCAAATGAAGGGGATGGTGATGCCATCAACGAAACCCTAGAGGTTGAAACAAACGTGGTTCCCCTACGCGTGGAATTCCCCCAATCCTCTTCGTCTCGAATGACTGACGAGGAACTGGCACTCTTGAGGCGAAATGACCCCATTGGGTATATGAAGGCAAAGTTGGCTCAGAGGGACGTTCCACTCGCTAGGGCTGGCACAAGTTCAACCAGCTATCCTCTTCCCACAGATGAAAGAGTTGTTCTTCTCAACAAAATTAGGAGAACTATTCTCAATGTGGATATATTCGAAGTGCTTAAACAAGATAGTACTGCTTGCTATACTATGAAGGAGCTGCTCACAAAGGTTAATCTTTCCAACTGCTCTTTGCCAGTTAGTACTCTCTTGTTTGATCTTCAGAATTTGCTGGACAACGTAACTGGCTACCTTCTCCAAGACGAATCTGCTGCCAAGAAGGTTCACGAGAAACGCATTGCTATGGATGCCGCTTATGAACAAGCTTCGAAGCTTTCTCAAGAAGCTGAGGATCAGGCTATGCATCTGAAGCAGGCGAAAACTGAATATGAGGCTCGAGCTGAGTCCATTCTTATTTGGGAAAGGCAGATTCTGGAACTTCAGCTGAAAGTTAAGGAGGCTAAGGAACAACAACTAGCCTTCGAAACTAATCATGCAGGTAACCAATTCGAAGAGCTTCTCAATCAGGGGCTTGCAGAAATGGAGACTGCAGAACAACTTAAAGGAGAAGTGGCAACCTTGGAAGGTGCCAGGCGGTTTGCTCAGCAGAAACTTGAAACATTTCGAAGCACCTTTAATCGATTGAAAAATAATGTTTATTTCTAGATTTTTACATGTAATATTCGAACAACGCCATTTTGGCATTCTATCTTGCCATCTTGGCTCTTTATAATATTTTGTTTACGTTGTTATTATTCGAATCTCCCGCAGGCTTGGCTTATATTTCTTTAAATATTTCCTATTAACCTTTAGGACACGTTTATCATCCAAGAGTTCTTCGACTTCGTATGCATTGTTTGAGAATACTTTTAATATTCGAAAAGGTCCTTCCCAATGAGGTGACCATTTACCTAATGCTTTGTTCTTCTTATCCATAGGCAATATGACTCTCCAAACCAAGTCATTAATAACGAATACTTTTTTCTTTACCCTTTTATTGTATGTTCTGGCCACTCTTTCTTTTTGCCTCATCAAAATTTCCAACGCATGTAACCTAATTTCGTCCAACTCAACTAATTCATTCATCATCATTTCCCAATATAATGCAGCTGGAATTTCGTTTTGTTTCTGGATTCGAACTGATTGCAGATGAATTTCTACTGGTAACACTGCATCATGGCCGAATGTAAGTTGGAAAGGCGTAGTGTTAGTGGCTTCCTTAGGAGATGTTCTACAGGCCCATAACACTTGGTCCAGAGTTTTGTGCCAATTTCTTGGCTTTTTGCCAATATGCTTCTTGATTAATCCTATTATTACTTTATTTGCTGCTTCGACTTGTCCGTTTGCTTGAGCATAGTATGGCGTTGATGTTAGCAATCTAAACCCCATTTCTTGGGCAAATCCTTGCATCTTTCTACCAGTAAATACAAAGCCTTGGTCTGTAGTTATACTTTCTGGCAATCCAAACCTATAGATTATGTGCTTTTGTATAAATTCGATAATTGCCTCTTGATCAGCAACTACCAACGGTATAGCTTCGATCCATTTGGTAAAATAATCTACTCCTACCAAGATATATTTCTGACCTTTGGATGAAGCAGGATTTATCTCCCCTATCAGATCCAATGCCCATCCTCTGAATGGCCAAGGTTTGATGATCGAATGCAACTCACTTGCAGGGGCGTGTTGAATTCCTGCATGTTTCTGACATTCCTCACATCCTTTAGCAAAGTCTATGCAATCTTTGAGCATGCTAGGCCAATACAAACCATATCGAAATAGCAGCCATTTCATTTTATGGCCTGCTTGGTGTGCCCCACATGCCCCATTATGGACTTCAGACAATGCTAAATATGCCTCACTTTCTCCTAGGCATTTCAATAATACACCTTCTTGGGTCTTTTTGAACAATTCGTTCCCCATGAGGAGATATGACAATTCTCTATATTTTGTTTTTCTATCTACCTTTAGAGTTGGGTCTGCTAAATAACTCTTTAAAGGGCTTCGCCAATCTGTATCTGACAAAGTATTTATGGCTAGAATTTCGAATCCTTGTTTCTCAGCATATCCCAATCTCATACTTTCCAGATCCGATGGTGTGAATCTAGTAGCCATAACTCTTCCCCTTATTTCGACCAAATCCTTAAGATTCTTGGTAGATACTCTATAACCTGAAGCCAACTGCGCTAAGTCATTTGCTTCTTGGTTTTCTAACCTTGGTATCTGTTGAATATCCATGTATTCAAACTTTCTTAATAGCCTATTGACTATGACGAAGTATACCATTAAATTTTCCTTTATGCACTTGTATTCTTTTGTGATTTGTTTGACCACCAATTCAGAGTCTCCTTTAATTTCGACTCTGGTTGCCCCCAATTCCAACAAAGCTTCAAGTCCAACAATGAGCGCTTCGTACTCAGCTTCGTTGTTCGAACAACGAGGACCATCCAGTTTATACTTGAATTTTGTTGGAATCCCTTCAGGAGAAATTAGAAGGACTCCAACACCACTTCCATTCCTGTGGGTTGAACCATCAAAGTACAATTTCCATGGTTGCATTTCGACGTAACTCATGCTTGTCTGCTCAACCAACGAATGATCCACAATGAAATCAGAAATCACTTGACCTTTCATAGCTTTTAAGGGCATGAAAGTCAATGAATATTCTGTTAAGGCCAGAGCCCACTTTCCAACTCTACTATGCATTATTGGCTTTGAAAGCATATGTTTAATGACATCGAAGTGAGACGAAACATAAACATCAACAGGTTTTATATAATACTTGAGTTTCATACAAGAGAAATATAAACAGAGACATAGCTTTTCTAAATTGCTATATCTGGTCTCTGCATCATTTAGCACTCTACTTAAATAGTATATGGCTCTTTCGACGCCATTGTCATCCTCTTGTGCTAACATACTACCTATGCTAACTTCAGAGGCAGATATGTACAATCTCATGGGCTTCCCCCATGATGGTGGAGACAAAATAGGAGGCTGGGAAAGATATTCTTTTATTTTGTCAAACGCCTCCTGGTGAGCTTCGTTCCATTCGAAGGCCTGACCTTGCTTCAGACGAAGTAACGGAGAGAAAGCTTGGGTCCTTCCACTCAGGTTCGAAATAAATCTTCTGAGGAAGTTAACTTTCCCTAGTAGAGATTGCAACTCCCTTTTTGACGCAGGTGCTTTCGTCTCCATTATGGCTTTGGTTTTGTTCTGGTTGATTTCAATTCCTTTCTTGTGGACCACAAAACCAAGAAAATCTCCAGCCTGCACAAAAAATGCACATTTAAGGGGATTCATTTTTAAGCCATGTTTTCTCATTCGTTCGAATGATTGGCTTAAATGATGCAAATGTGCTTCTGCAGATATAGATTTGATGACTATATCATCAATATACACCTGCATAAAGGTTTCGATGAAGTCATGAAAGATTGAATTCATCGCCCTTTGATAAGTTGCCCCAGCATTTTTTAAACCAAAAGGCATCACCACCCATTCGTAGGTGCCTAAGGCTCCTGGGCAACGAAATGCTGTTTTTGCAACATCTTCTTCAGCAATGAAAATCTGGTTATATCCAGAGTATCCATCTAACATGCTCAAGTATTCGAATCCTGCAGCAGAATCTACTAGCATTTCTGCCACGGGCATGGAATACTCATCCTTAGGGGTTGCAGTATTTAAATCCCTAAAATCTATGCAAATTCTTAAAGAACCATTTTTCTTAATAACAGGTACTATGTTTGCTAACCATTCGACGTACCTTGTTGTTCTGATGAATTTGCAGCGAAGCAACCTTTCGATCTCAGCTTTAATTTTTGTGAGAACCGCTGGTGCGAATCTTCTGGGAGTTTGTTTGATGGGCTTCTTGCCATCTTTGATTGGCAGTCTATGTTCGACCAACTCCCTCTTTAAACCAGGCATCTCATCATAATCCCATGCGAAACAATCTTTGTTTTCCTTAAGGACTTCGATCACTTTTTCCTTGAGGCCTGGGCTAAGTTTAGCACTTACGTAAGTTACTCTTTTCGTTTTTTCATCCCCTAAGTTGACTTCTTCGAGCGGGTCCTGTGCCAACATTTTGACACCTGAGTTTATGGGGTCCCTTTCGAAGCCTAAGGGTTCTTTGTCATAGATGGCATCCAACCTTTGATCCATCTCCAACTCTTTGATGGGTGAGCATTTCGAACCCCCCCACTAACTTCATTCGTCTTTACAGTTGATTTATTTATTTCATCCTCTAGAGCCGCTTTCGATTCATTCTCAGCCATATAGGCCGAAATCCTTTCGAAGAAGGTAGACTCAGTCATGGTTAAGGTTGTCGAAGTCCCAGCCTGCTGGCCGTTTTTGCATAGCACCTTCAACTTCCTCTTCTTCACTGATTATTGTTCTATCCCAGTAAAGACCATCATGACAAAGTGTCATGTAGTAGTGGGCGTTCCTAGTTTCATTCATCTCATCGTTTGGAACACATGGAGCAATCTTTGCTAGATTTTTATCATAATCCCTTTTGTCAACTAAATTGACAGTTGACATAAAGTAACTCTGGTCTGCTTCAATGTTTTCCACGATTCCTTTATCTCTCCACAGAACTAGTCGTTGATGCATTGACGAAGGAACTGCCCCCACGCCATGGATCCACTCTCTTCCTAGCAGTAGGTTATAGTTGGCCTTGGCTTCGATAACCATAAACATGGTGGGCCTGCAACTTGAGCCTATTGTCAATTCCAACTGGACCACCCCCAGTGTTTTGCCCACTTTTCCCTTATAATTGGATAGAACCATATTATGGGGCTTGATATCTCCTTCACGGATCTCTAACCTTTTTAGCATAAAATGGGGAATCAGGTTGACTGCAGCACCCCCATCCACTAGAACTTTGTTCACACCATGGACACCTACTTTCGCTCGAATGAAAAGTGGCTTGAGATGATTCTTCATTGCAGGCTCTGGACGTTCGAAGAACGCATTTTGTTCCTCAACAGCCCCATTGTCCATCACGTAATAGCATACGGGCCTATGTTTCATTAAATCTGTGGTGTCTTCCTCCTCGTATTCATTGATTTCGGTTTCTTGCCCAAATTCGCAGGGAAGCACAGACACCACGTTACAGTTCAGGTTGAATGAAGACTCCCCCTCCGATTCGAAGTTATCTGTTATCATATCTTCGTCCTCTTCCGGGCCTGGAGTGTATTCCTTTGGTTCGTCTCGTTGATCTTCAGAAAAAAGCCTCCTATTTACTGGAGGTTGCTCTTCAGTCTGATTTTTTGGTTTGTTGGTGCTTGATTCACCTTGTATCTTCGTTGAAGTATCCCCTTTGTTTGCCACAGCTTCTCTCTCAGCCTTTCGAATCCTTTGTTGTCTGCGCCACTGGGATCTTGACATGGGGTTCCTTCCTTTGTAATTCTCTAATCTCACTTCCTCCCTTTTTTGTGTGTTGAATTGCCTCCTGTATGTCACAGCATGGCGTGCATTTCGTTCAGCACCCCTCCATTTGTCTTTGCCTTTGTCATTTCTGACTTGTAGCCATCTATCGGTTGGTACTTCAGCAGGGAGTTTGAAAGTCACTCTTCGAGCAACTTTGGGGTGAGGGCTATCAGGTCTTCGCTGTTTGTATCTGCTGTCGAAACGCGGGCCCATCTGGGCAGTCTCTTGATGGTTCCAGCAAGGGGCGAAGGGGATCGTTTCGAAGGCCCTGGCCATGCTTTGGTCATACACAGCAGAACACCTTGGGCAAACCAAGCACTTAGTTTCCCCTTTGTAGCAGCGAAAAACAAACTCCAACAAACTCTCTCCAGCCTTGGGATAGCATCTAAAAAGTTGGTTATCCTGGCGCCAATTGTTGCCAGTTCGAGCCCTCTGTACCCTTTCGAAATTTGCAGCAATTCTTTGGTTGCAGAGGATGCTGCACCTAGGGCACAATATCATGCCTGGATCTCCTTTGTGGCATGTCATGAGATAGTCTTTGAGAGTAGCATCTCCAGTGTGATTATCCCCCATTCGGTGCTTCTCTTTTTCTAAGTATTTTTCCACTTCCTCCATCTCAGAACGGGGTCTTTCCATATCCACCATATTTATTTCCACATCCCCCTCTTTAGTTTCGTCATCGCCCCATCCTGTGGGCTTTATATCTTCGATCTGGACCTTCGAACTTTCTGGGGCAGAATATTTGACCAGATAGTCAAATTTTCCACTGGGTTCCCCTAGAGTGTCCCATATTTCCTTCTGAAGGAGAACTGGCTGCGTAATTTGGACTTTCTCCAATTCCAGCCTCAAGCCCTCAGTGACTTGTGTCAATCCTTCGTTTTGATCCCCTTGGCCTTCAGTAGCCTGGGTTTCTCCTGCAACAGCCACAGGTGCAGCAACCGAAGTGTCTGGCGTATTCTGGATGTCTTCAGTGACTTCCTCGCTGACTTCGACCATCACCTAGTTTTCGACTCCAGTGTCCTTATCTCCTGTTAGGGCGTCGCTTCGATCAGTTTCCACCATGTTGACCTCTCCAATGCATGCAGGCTCGGAGTAGTTGGTGTCTGCGACGTCCAAAGGATCTTCGTCCACTTTCATCTTCACCTTATCAGCAAACTTTAGTCTGCCATCTTTGATCGCGTTTTGAATCAAGTCCCTGAAAAGAAAACATTGTGAGGTCTTGTGGCCTAGGAAACTATGATATTTGCAAAATCCCCTCTTCTTCCTCTGTTCCAAGGGAGGTATTTTGACATTTGATGGCACAATTAGTTGGCCATCCTTGACAAGCAAGTCAAAAATTTCGTCACACTTAGTGACGTCGAAGGTATAAACCTTCTTTGGAAACTTGTCACTTTTCTCATTTTCAACAATATCTTTCCCTTTCGTGGGAACTAACATTTTGCAGGAGTAAGGTGGGGCCTGTTTTAATTCAGCGAGGTCGATTTCGACCTCTTCGAATTCAAATTCAGGATATTCTTCTACTTCCTCAGTCCCAACATAGGAAATCCTTTCTTTCTTACTATTCTTAAAGACTCGGGCTTTTTCGGCTTTTAGTCTTTCGACCTGTCGAACCCTATCGGCTAACTGAGCCATATCCCTCAAATACTGAGTATCTAATTTCTTTCGAATAGAATAATCCAAACCCCCAGCGGCCATTTCGACTAACTCATGTTCAGGCACTACTGTGTAACATCTGGATTTTAACAGCCTAAATCTATTCAAATAATCATCTATGGGTTCAGTGAACTTTCTCTTAACACTGGCCAATTCCTTCAAACTTATTTTCGATTGTCCCATGTAAAATTGTTCATGGAATAATCTCTCTAAAAGGGTCCAAGTGTCAATAGACCTAGGAGGCAACGTGGTAAACCAAGTGAAGGCGTTTTTTGTTAAGGAACTTGGGAAGTATTTGATCCTGAGATCTTCATTATTGGCTATATCTCCCGCTTCGGTTAGATATCTCGCTATGTGTTCGACTGTTGATTCGTTGGTATCCCCAGCGAACTTTGTAAATTTGGGGACTTTGTATCCCCTTGGTAAATCAGTATGCATTATACAATCCAATATAGGAGAAGCGTAATTTGGCCTCCTCATTCCCGTATTGAGGCCATTCTGGGCCATGATCCTCTCTATCATGGTGGTTAGGTTATTTTCTGCCAAGATGTTATCGTTTCGAATCCTATGAACGACGACATCGGCATCTTGATTTCGACCAACCAAAACAACTCCCCTAGGTTGTTCTTCTCGAAATTCTGGGGCTTCTGGCCTTTCGATCCTTGCCCCTGGTTCCATAACTTCCCTTTGTGGGCCCGGAATTATTGGGGCTTCTAACCTTGGTGCTCTGGCCCCTAAGTTAGCTTCTTCCCTGGGTAGTCTGTGAATTGGGTCGTTAGCAATTTGTTCTATGACAGGCATGTTTGCTCGAAATCCCGCCTGGTTCTGCCTACGCCTTTCTGTGGGAGCAAAGAAGTCTGCTATTCGACTCATATTGTCAGCGTTTTCCCTGTTCGTTACATTCACATTCTGAACTATTGGGGCAAATATTTCCTGCATGGTTTGTGCTAACACCCCTATCATATTGTGGTTGCTGTCATCCATCAATTGCCTAAAAGCCAACTGGTTATCTGTGGTTAGGATAGGCAACGTGCTATAACCCACTGACCCTTGGTTATTTGTAGTAAATTGGTTCGCCCCAGACCCAGATCCTAGTTGTGGGGATGAATTCGATGTGAAATTGTGTAATCCTGCCATAAAAGATGTTGGCATTCCGTAAGAAGAACTTCTAATTCTATTCCCATCGAAGCCGGGTGGTCTAGTTAATGGTGTGGCGAAATGGGATTGTGTTCCTGGTGGTGGAACGAATCCCCCAGGGTAGCCCATAGTTCCAGTATTTCCTAAGATCGAACTGTTAGTTGATATGCCACTTACTCCATTGGTGGCTGTGTTACTGGTTGAAGATGCAACAGACTGTGCATTCGAAGGGATTACATTAGATGTTCCGCTCGAAATGGACGCGTTAGTGCCTGTTGCATGTGGGCCACCTTGGTCTCCTTGTTGATTGTCTGAATTAGACATTTTGTCCAAACGTTTTCTTCTGGATAAAGGTTGGTTGCTGTTGGTTATCTTACCACTTCTCAGGTTCATAAAACAGCAAACTTCTTAGGTTCCTACGTTTTTGGGATGGCTACGTCTTGACAACCTTAATTCTGATATCCACCAGGTGTGCCAATTTGTTTCCAGTGATTTCTGGTAAACAACCGCTAGTCTTCCAAACTATCGAATAATCTTTGTTAACGCTATTCAATCTCTCTGGTAACTCACAGGATCGACTAGATTGATCCTAGGACTCCTTGGATATTAAGGTTACTCTCACAATCGAACAATTATTCATGGTTGCTATTGTACAAGTGTTTGGTTTATTTCGATCCCTCTTTCTAAGAGTTTGAAAATGTGGTCAAAATGTATATGAAAACTAAGTTATACGAATAAATGCTAATTGTAATGCTGATTGAAGAGACATATAAAACTGTATGAAAAATGAAGTAAATGGTTTCGATTTGCAAAACATTTAACATAAAAGGTTTCTGGAATGTAGAAGTTTAAAATGTGAAGAAAGCGTTTAATGCAAGAAATCTATAAATGATTTTAAGTAAAAGTATGCGCTTGAAAAACAATGCTTGAAAGTAAAGGTATTGAAAGTGTAACAGTTCTCTGAAATATAAAGTGCTCGAAGTATAAAGAAAGCAGTAAAACGTAAAACTTTGAGGAAAAGACTTTGAAATGAAAAGACAGTAAATAAAGAAACTTGCAAATGTTATTCGACCAAAAGAAAAGAAGAAAGTACTGGAAATGGTAAAAAGGCTTTCATTAAGTTAGAAATACATGGTGCTATCATACATACATTTCTCTTGCATTCGTTTCCCTTGCCATGTGGTAGTTTGAATGTTATTGAGTATTTTGTATAACAGATATGACACCCTGAAATCCTAATACTAAGACTTCTATTTATACTAATTCGACCCTAACGGTCTCGCTATAGGATCATGCCACGTTTCGAACATGCAAGACAATGCTTCTTTCATCTTTCCACGTGTCCCCAAATGCTCCAGCACATAACTTTCAAACTTTGAAAGTCCCGCTTCCATTTGAATTTTAAATTCTTTGGTGTTTCTCCGTTTCGAACGCTCTTCCCAAACCTAGCCCCGCTGTTGTTTCGAGACCCCTTTGGATATGTTCCCAAAATCACCGTTCGAAGCTTCAAGCTTTGACACACTTATTCGAAACACTGCTTCTGCAACTTCGAAATATGGCGTTTAATTCCACTTCGATCAGAACTTTTAACTCTTTTGAATTCTAAATAACATTATCAAAATCTTCAGCCAACACTTGTGCATATATGTGTTTTTATTTGTTTTTACGTATTATTGTGAATTGTCTCGTTATCGTAACGTTTGTTGTATGGATGTTAGGAAACTTTCTTTAGGTTTCCAGGGTGTGAGAATACCATGGTATGACGAGAGGAGGTTACTAGCTCGCACAATAAACGTGTCGATCTTACAACGTAAAACAAACATGTTGTATTGTTTTTATTTGTGTTAGTTTAGGTAGTGTGGTGACTTGTGCTTTAACAAGTTGAACTTAGATTATTTTTTAAATTTTAAATCTTCACTTTTCAACTTGTTAATTCACTTTCACCCGTTTGTTTCGTTATGTCAGTTGTGTTTTCCAAAATCTTGTCGTGTTTAGCTTGAGGATTTTTGTTCGTTGTAAATA
Source organism: Vicia faba (assembly GCA_948472305.1). Classification (NCBI taxonomy): domain Eukaryota; kingdom Viridiplantae; phylum Streptophyta; class Magnoliopsida; order Fabales; family Fabaceae; genus Vicia; species Vicia faba. The sequence goes on from OX451741.1 coordinate 389,125,161, forward strand.
TTGTAAACTTTGTACATTGAAATTTTGTAAGAGTATTATTTTTCTAATTCTTTTGATTGTTGTTTGGACTCCAATTTTAGTCTGATATCTTTAAGAATTTAGAGGCCATTTTCCAAGTCTAAACGTTTCAACTTGCGGATGTATGGTAATGATAGTGTTTTGGAGTTGGTACACGTCAGGTATTCATTTATCGCTTTCTAGAACATGGCATGTTTAAGAGACTTTTCTTTTGTATAATTTTTAGGTCATTCATTCTTTTGCAAATTGTGTTCACTTTTGAATCACTTCAGAACTAAACCCTTGCGAGGTTGCTTTCCATTGTTTACTATATGCACGAGAGACCGAAAATTTTGTCTTAACCCAATTTTATTATGTTTAATGTTGAATTTATGTTGATTCGTATGGAAGCATGATATTATAAAGGAATTTTGTTTGATTTTGAGCACAACCACCTAGCCAAATAGTCAATTTCACCTTGTGAGTGTGTGATAATTTATAAACCCTTTGAGCCTTTTGTCAATATCTATTTTGTTTGAACTTGATGCTTGTCTATGAGTATTGAGATCACTTTTTGAATGGATTTTAATTGTTGTTTTTCCTTGAGCCCTCAACTTTGTGTTGTTGTATGAATTTTTGCCTTGCCTTATAATGTAGGGAGTATTCACATAATGATACGAGTGAATTCAAGTTGGGGAGAAAAATTATTATGTACTTATTGGTTGATTGCTATGAGGTTGAATAGAAAATAAAAAAATGTGAAAAAGAAATAGGAGAAAAAGAAATAAAAAATGGAAAAAAAATCTTTGAAAAACAAAAACAAAAAGAGTTCGAATAATGTTGTGTTAATAAGTATGATGCTTTGGTGTGAAATTTGAGATTTCGAAGAAGTTTAATTGGAATTTTGTGTTTGAATCTTTGGTGAATTGATCACTCCCTTAGGTTTAGGTAAGTTTTTGTTTCAATTATTCTTAGGAATTATCTCTTGTTTGTTCACCCGACCACATTACAACCTTTGAAGTCATTGTGATTTTGATTTTGTGCTTTTCAATATGAAATTTGCTTTGATGAATGCATAATTTAGTTGTTGTTAGCAAGATTATTGGGTGAGAGTTGAGCACCTCATGTTTGTGTTTTTCATCCACCGATGAAGTATGTGCTAGGTGTGATTCACTTGTGATATTGTTTTATTTTAGAAATTTTGACATGTGCTTTGTATTTAGGAGTTGTTTCATTTTCATGTTATCATTGTAGTTTAGTGGTAAGTTTTTGCCTTGTGTGTACGTTTTTTATTTTCAACCATACATTTGTTTTCCTTTTTAAAAACTTGTCGATTCATGATTCTTTGAATTATCATTCTTTGTTCTTTGGGTTATTAGACTTTGTTTGAGGACAAACAATGATTCAAGTTAGGGAGAGTTTGATAAGTGAAAAAGTGTAGTTATTTTTTATATACTTTTTGTTGCACTTATAGACTCTTTGTTGTTAATATCAGTTGAATAACCTTGCTTTTGTTGTAAATACGTTTAGTTTGTGTATAATGTGTTTTCTTGTATAAAGTGTATCATTTGATAGTTTTGTATATGTTTTGTAGGTATTTTAGCATTGTTGGAGAAAGAGGAATAAATCTCCAAGATGCATTTTTTATCAATAAAGGAATAAGGCAAAAATTTGGAGGCCAGAGGAAGTTATGCAGGAAAGCAACAGAAGTTGCTGGACTGTCATGGATCGTCGGGCGATAGAAGGCGTCGTCGGGCAAATTTGAAGACAAATTTTCATGTGGCTTATGCCATGTGTCGTCGGGTGATGTGTATCTGTCACTGAGTGAGAGAAATATATTTTCCCTAGTTGCATGCATGCCGCAACCTGGGCCAAGTGTATAGAAGCCATCGCCAGGCGACGTGTTTGTGTCGCCGGGCGATGGTTGCGGATCACAATTTTGTTATATCTTTCATTTCATTTGGAAGGGGAGGGTTTTTGGGGTGAGTTTTATTCTCCCAAATCCATCCACCTCATTTTTATAGTGGATTAGCTTAGATAACAACACTAGAGTTTTCTTATGGATGATTAGAGGTGGATTTCTCATTGACTGACGCTGACAAACCGGAATATTTGTGGTTTATCTCTTCTCCTCTCTATATATTTCTTTTTTGTTTGGTTTTGTATATAATTTTACTTTGAACTTATGTATATTTGTCGCCCATGGCATTATATTAATCTTTCTTTACAAATCTTTATGGATTGTTGTCTTAGATTTTTGCTCTGTGCTAGGGATTTGAGTTGTTATAGACATATACTGCTTAGATTCTTATCTAGGATGATTATCTCTTAGTTTCTGAACTCTAGAGATAGATTTAGAGTTGACATCTATTTGGGTATCAGAGTTTAATACCTGTGTGGTTGTGCTGTGCTGAGAGATCGTCAGTGCAGTTACATAGTTGTCTTCTGTGTTGTTGAGTCGGTAGAGAGATCATTTCCTTGGTGATACAGTCGGTCTTTCGATTTGGGTTAGAAATGACTTAGGTTGTGAGTGATATGTAGTGACATTGATGCCTATTGTTAGGTTGAATGTAACTGATCGGTAGATTTAAGTCTGTGATGAGTAGATTATATAAAGGGTTGATAAGTTCTTCCTTAGGTTTTACTTTTTTTTACATTTATTTTTTGTTGATACTTTTCTATACCATTCAAACCCCAAACTCATTAACGAATTATTTGTCGAACGAAAATTCAATTACCAATCTCTATTGACACGATACGATATAACCTAAATATCACCCGGTAAAATTAATACTTTACTTTTTGCTTGCCGCTATACTGCTGCAACATATATGTGGACCTATTCATCCACCGTCAGGACCATTTAGGTACTTTATGATATTAACTGACGCACCTAGTAAATGGTCATATGTATGTTTATTGTCAAGTCGTGATATGGATTTTGCAAAATTTCTTGCACAAATATCTAAACTAAGAGCTCAATTCCTTGATTATACCATAAAGAAAATCAGACTTGATAATGCTGGTGAATATTTTGTTCTTCATGTGCATACACAAAATGGTTTAGTTGAGTCATTAATTAAATGTCTTCAGTATATTTATAGATCATTGATAATGAGAACTAAACTACCAGTTACTGTTTGGGGTCATGCAATTTTACATGTTGCAACACTCATATGTTTAAGGCCAAATGCTGATCATAAACATACCCCTTATCAACTTGAAATTGGTAAGGAACCTAATATTTCTCATTTAAAGATTTTTGGTTGTGCAGTATATGTCCTAATAGCTCCACCATAAAGAACAAAGATGGGACCTCAAAGGATATTGGGAATATACGTCGGATATGAATCACCATCTATTATTAGATATTGTGAACCTTTAACGGGTGATGTTTTTTAGGCAAGATTTGCTGATTGTCATTTTGATGAAACAAAATTTCCAACATTAGGGGGGAGAAAACAAACAATCAGAAAATGAAATATCATGGTATGTACCACATTTATTACATTTGGACCCATATAATAAATCATGGGAAGAAAATGTAATGAAAATTATGCACTTACAAAATTTAGCAAATCAATTGCCAGATTCATTTAGTGATTTGAAAAGAGTTACAAAGTCACATGTACCCGTTGTAAATGTTCCAACTCGGATTGAGATTTCGAAACTAAATGATGTAGCAAGTACATTTAAGGCACACTTGAAGCGTGGCCGATCTATGGGATCCAAAGACAAAAATCCCCGAAAAAGAAAGGGAATAGAAAAGGTAAACTTGATTGAAAGTTATCTTGAAAAGACACTAGATGATAATAAATCCATCATTGAAAAGCGTGCTCTTGAAGAAGCACAAGATGATGATAATAAGATCATTGCTAATGAAGCTGAAAACAAGAATGATCTCGAGATTTCAATTAATTATGTTAATATAGGAAATTTATTAAGCCGAAAAGGTATGAATATTGATGAGATATTTTCATTCTCAGTTGCATGCGAAGTTATGAATAAATATGATAATCCTGAACCCCGAACTATGAATGAATGTCAAAATAGATATGATTGGAAAAATTGGAAGGATGCTATAGATACTGAATTAAATTCTCTTAATAACCAAAAAATATTTGGCCCAATTGTGGCTATACCTAAAGGTGTAAAACCTGTTGGGTATAAGTGGATTTTTATGAAAAAGAGAAATGAGAAAAACGAGATTGTCAAATACAAAGCTCGTCTTATTGCACAAGGTTTTTACCAAAGACCAGAGATCAATTATGAGGTAACATATTCTCCTGTTATAGATGTCATTAATTTTCATTATTTAATTGGTTTATCAGTATTTAATAATCTTGATATGTACCTTATGAATGTTGTTACTGCTTATTTGTATGGATCACTTGATAGTGATATATGCATTAAAAGGCTTGATACATCAAAACCGAAAGAAATGTATGCAATTAAGTTGCAAAGATCATTGTATGGGCTAAAACAATCAAGACACATGTGGTATAATAGACTAAGTGATATTTTCTTAAAGAAAGATATGATAATAATCCCATTTTCCCTTGTGTTTTTATAAGAAAAAGAATATCTGGATTTGTAATAATTGATATTTATGTTGATGACTTAAATATCATTGGGACTAATAAAGAAATCAAAGAAGCAAGAAATTATTTGAAGAAAGAATTTGAAATGAAAGATCTAGGAAAAACTAGATTCTGCCTTAGTTTACATATTAAGTATACTAAAAATGGTATATTGATATTGTCATACCCCAAATTTGCCATACCCTTATATTATATTTAAAATTTCTATTTAAATAAATCGCGTTGTTTAGGTTTTATTTCTATAAGAGTGTTTAAAAGCAAAAAGAGTGGTATTGATCCAAAATTGACCATCAATATCTGATGGCCCATTAGACTTTAATAAAAGTCCATTTCAAGCTAAAGGAGGTGTATTGCTTTAAAGGAAGTATGAACAAATCATTTCTTTATTAAGGCCCATTTAAGTTTTTGAAAAGGGTTGGAAGAATGTGTGAAGCAATAAGTTTTTATTAAGGCCCATTAGGATTTCATTATTTTTTGATAAGGGTGTACAAAACAATTCCTTCTTTTGTTAAAACCAAATAGGGAGGCCCATTGCAAGTTTTTTTTTTGAAAAAAATAATTTATTTGTTTGAAATCTAAAACAATTGGATTATTAGGCCCATATAGATTTTGTTTGAATAAGGTTGATCTAAGAGGGCCCATATGCAATTTATTTTTGTCAAGGCCCAATATTTGGGAACAATGGCTCAATTCAGATTATTGAGTTTGTTTTGAAGAGTGTTTTATCCAAATCATAAGATTTTCATTATTATTATTAACATCTTTAACCTATTTTTAATACTGTTTACTATAATTAAAGCATTTTTTTCTTTACCTAATTAAAACTTTATTATTTGTTGATCAAAAGAAATAAAATGATAATGTTGGGCCTTATGATTGCAAGGCCCAATCAAACACTGTGGACCCTATCCACCAGAGCAAAAATAAAAATGTTGTTTCATTTTAAAAAAAGAAGCAAATGGGCCTATTTTTAAAACATTGTTGCAAACAACAGAAGCGTTGTGGCCCATAAAGCAAACACCCACTGTTCAGATTGAACAAAGAAAACACATGCTTCATTTTTCTAAACTAGTACTGTTCAAATCAATAAAAGAAAAAAAATCTTCTTCATCAATATTGGTCTGAACAGAATCAAGAACATACGCGTTATCATACACAAACAAAAACGAGTAATCCTTTACATTGATTATACAGAAACATGATCAAAGCAAAAACAATAACAAATTAAGTTGTCCGATAAACATCAATACAGTTTATAGACAGAATCAAATTATTTCCTAAATCAAATTCAAACCTAAATAAATCAAATTAAAATATATTGAAAAATTTATTCTTTTCCTAATATACCTAATTCCTAAAAACACTATAAAAACTAAAATCAAAGAACATAAAAGGGACAAAAAAATTACAGTGAAAAAAGACAAAAACAGAGCAGCAAAATTGTTACAGTAGAAGAAAGCAGATTTACAGGAAAGAAGCGAGAGCCGAAAGCTTTAAGGGGAAAAAGCTCTACTCCATTATCTTCATCCTCATATCCGTAAGCCACCGTAAGCCTAGGGTTCAATATCTGAAACCCTAGCTTGTTTATCTTATCTCTGTCGCTTCACCACCATCCACCGTTACCTACAAAACGAAGAAAAAGAAGAAGATCAAAAGACAAATCGTAAACGAACTCAGATATCCGGAAGAGGTAACATGACTCAGCTTTTGTTGTTTATTTATTTCATGACGTTTTGGTGGGGAGGGTATTGGCTGTTAAGATTGGGTTTGGAGAAGGAAGATAGTATCGTCGCTGTTGGAGGTAGAATTAGGGTTTCAGGCGTGGTTAGAGAAGAAGAGCAGAGGAAGACGAGAGCCAGAGAGAGAGAGAGAGAGAGAGAGGGACTAAAATAGAAATTGAAAATTTGTTTTTGTAAAATGAAATTATATTATGCCTAATTATTCCGTATGCGCGCGCTCATAGTGCTTATCATAACCCCTCGCTCATATCCGCTTGATCACAATCAAATGACCCTGATGCACGTGCCTATGATATTATGGTGCTCCTGCCCACATACTAATCATACAGACCTCTCAAATCCTTGCGTTGGGCCTGGCCCATTGTCTATCCACGCTCCTCCTTTCAATTGTTTTTATTAACACGCATGTTTTCATACCCCTTCTGACCAAACGAGCCAAGTCCAATATCTGGACTTGGACCCATACTCATTGCACCCCCAATTTTGCTTTATAATGTAAAAATACACCCCCTGCCGTTTGGGGCCCGAATTCAATATTTAAATTCAGGCTCATGATATTGACACCCTTATATTTTACTATCTCAATATATTTCACACCCCCTGCGTTTTCCTTTATTATTTTATTTATTTTATTATTTTTTATATCTTTATATTCTCTTGTATTTTCATTATTTATAATATTTTTTATATTTTTATATTTATATTTATATATTTATATATTTATATTTTTATAATTATAATATTCTATTATTTATTATTATCTCATAAATATTATTTTCCAACTCATTAAAATATTATTTTATTTATTTTATTAAATTTTATTTTTGATCATGAATTTAAATAGAATATTTTCAATAATTAATATTCTAAAAAAACAGTTAACCAACTACAAAGTATTTTCATAATCAAATTAATTCAATAAATAATTTTTAAAAAAGGTTTGCGAATACGTTCCAATCGACTGCATGATTAGTCTAACAATCTTCGCTACTCATGACTCCTAGACTAAGTATGTGGGAAATCAAATATCTTTGTAATCCATAAAAAACATAAATCAACTGCGAATTACGAAATGAGACTCTGATTCCTCCTAAAAGGATACATAGACATACGATCAAAAATCGTGGCGAGTTTCCCTAATAAAACTTAAAACCTTATTTCTTAAAACACGCTTCTAAACCTAGTATACCTGTGAACAAGGTAGATAAGAGGTGCCTAACACCTTCCCCTCGTCTAGAACTGAGACAAACCTAGAATCTCTGAACTCTTTAGGGTTATTCCTTTATACTCCATTCCTTTAGGATAAAAATTAAGGGTGGCGACTCTGATTTAAAAACCAATTGCATTAGATATATCAATCAAATTATACATAAAGGGTGTTGAAAAGGTTCAACATGGAAAAGGCAAACTCTTTGAGTAGTCCAATGATGGGTAAGACACTTAATATTGAAAAAGATACTTTTAGGCCTAAGGAAAGTAATGAAGAGGATCTTTGCCCAGAAGTGTCATACCTCAGTGCCATTGGGGCACTCATGTACCTTGCAAACTATACAAGACCTGATATATATCTTTTGTAGTGAATTTACTAGCAAGATTCAGTACATGTCCTACAAAGAGACATTGGAAAGGAATAAAACAAATATTTCGATATCTCAGAGGTACATTTGATATTGGTTTCTTTTATTCTAACAATACAAAACCAGCTTTGTTTGGTTATGCAGATGCAAGATATTTGTCAAATCCATATAATGCTAAATCACAGATTGGATATGTATTCACATATGGTGGCACTGCAATATCAAGGAGATCTCAAATACAAACACTTGTAGCAACTTCTTCAAATTATGCTGAAGTAATTGCCCTTCATGAAGCAAGCAAAGAGTATAGATGGTTAAGATCAATGAATCAACATATCCAAGGAGCATCTCGTTTAACAACAGATAAAAATCCAACAAATTTATATGAAGACAATGCTGCATGTGTTATCCAGATTAAAGAAGGTTACATCAAAACTGATAAAACCAAACACATCCCTTCAAAGTTTTTCTCATTCACACAAGAACTCGTAAAAAATAAAGAGATTGATATTCAATACATTCATTCGAGTGATAATATGGAGGATCTCTTCACAAAGGCACTTCCCTCATCAGTTTTCAGGAAGCACTTACAAAATATTGGAATGCGACACCTTTGAGATCTTTGAAGAAGAACTAATGTGTCCTATTAAGGGGGAGCATGATGTTGCACTCTTTTTCACTTTTAAGGTTTTATTCCAATGGATTTTTCCTAATAAGGTTTTTAACGAGACAACAGATGTTCTCATAACTATCCTCAACAAGTCTTCGAGCACCATGGCAAATATTTTAAATGGGGGAGTGTTATAATAATAAGAAATTATTATAATTACTATTTGAAATATATTGTAAATAGTGAAAATCTTCTATCTATAAAATGTCAACTTGGCACAATAATTTAAACTATAACATTTACAATCCAAGTAGTATATATATCACCCATTTGGTTCATGTAAATAGACACAGAGAAATTCCAAAGACAAATAATACAATTTTTTCTATCTCTATATTTTCTTAGTTTGTTTCAAATATCCGCCTTATCTCAACAGTCTTTTTTTTTATATAATTGTTTGTTTTTATTTTATTTTAATTAACACACCACATGTCTCATTGTCATTGAGTGTTTTGTTTAAGTTGAAAAAGCCATACCGTGACTTTAGTTCCCTACTTTTTTCAATTTGCTAAAGAAAATGAAAGGGGGTTGCGTCCCATAATATAAGTTTTGTTACTACTACTTTTTTTTCTTTTTGAATTTTGTTTATTTATTTTATCTTAAAACTAATTATAATTAGATTAGGTTTTATTTTTCTTGTGAATTGGTTTTGGGCCTTTAGCTTACTTACTTGTTGCAAATTTATTTTAATTTATTTAGGATAGTTTTTATTTAATATTTCAATTAGTATATTAAGTTCAATCAATTTAGGTCTTTAGGTTAGTTTTATGATTTAAAAAATACAAAACAATCAAAGAATAAAAAAAACCCTAAAAATATTTAATTTCTTTCTTTAAAGAAATAATAATTCATTCTTGTATATAATTTTATGTTTTTTTATTCGAATAAGTAGCTAACTTATACATAATTAACTTAATTTAAAAGAAGAAAAAAACATTCTCACCCATTAAAATTCACTCAACAAATCAAATCCTTTTGGTTCTCCGTGCACTTAGCTCAATTCAAAACACCTTTAATCAAATCTCTCCTCGTGTGATCAAACACATTTTCAAAAATTAAAATCAACAAACCAAACATTACCCGAACTACATAGGACTCTGATTTCTCTCATCTCTTGATGCGAGATACGTAGGCACACGGTTGCAATACCAATGCGAGTCAACTTTTAATATTTTCCCATTTTAACCTTGTGTAGATATTTATACCGTTGTAAATAAATAAGTAAAGCAAATTAAGTAAGTAAAACACACGCATTGTAAGCCTAAGATTAAAGAAGGTCCCCCTTGAGTACAAGGGAGGTGAGGAGTGCCTAACATCTTCCCCTTGCTTAATTGACTTTCGAACTCTTAACTTGGTTACAACGACTGCTTTATCTACACCTTTAGGGTTTCCCACTATCTTTGTTGTCCTTAGGACAAGTAAATAATGGTGGCGACTTCATTAAATTTTTCCACCTGCGACAACTGACGACTTCACTATAGATGACCCGTAAAGAGAGTCTCGCCTACCCGTTAGTCTTAGGGTTCAATGTTGTTTTGTGTGTTTGTTTTCTTTATCTGCTTTTATGCTTCATTTCATTTTATTTTCTTCATTTCATATACATAGGTTCTATTTTTGAGACTCAAAGTGTGTGGGATGCTCTATGCCTGATATCCCAAGAAAAACCTTATAAATAAAGGGTGTCTAGTATTAGCCAAGGGGGTCTAACATCCCGACGAGTTTTTTACAAGAACCCCGCTCATAGTGGATCAGTTCAAGGTACTTAAGAGGGTTAGGATATTTTTAAGATAAGACTTTGGACTTGATCAATGACTCTGAGGACCTTACCCTAAATAAAACTTCATAGTGAGACTTTGTACAACCTACAAGATGAAAGTCTTACTAGATCTATGCAAAGGCTCCACTTATGGGAGGCCATTGAGATTATTCACCTTGATTTAGGCCAGCCCTAATGTCAGAGTGGAGTCTCATTTACGGTCGATGATCTTATGTGTTATTCATAATACTCTTAAGAGAAACCCTTGTGAGGGGATGGGTATAAAAGACTTAGAACTTTTATAGGAGCCCTTTTGTAGGTTGTTTTATTAACATCTTGTCCTTCATAGGGAAACTTTCCGTGAAGGGCGCCTGGTTACTATCCCTAAACTTGTAAAGGTTTCCTTTTGTCCATACTTATCCCTAAACTCGTAAGCGTTACCTTCTGTTTATTATTATCTCTGAAGTCATAAGGGTTTCCCCTTGTATATCACAATCCCTAGCCCGTAGGGGTTTCTGTTTGTTTATCCATCCCTAAGCTCGTATAGGGTTTCCTTGTTTCCATGTTTATCCCTAAACCCGTAAGGGTTCCATTTTGTCTACTACAATCCCTAAACCCGTAAGGGTTTCCTTTTATCTGTCACAATTCCTAACCTTTAGGGGTTTCCTTAGGTGCATCTTTACCCTAAGTCTGTATTGCATTAAATGACCATGAATTTTTTTAGCATACGCTAAAAACAAAAAATAATTCTTTGCATACCCATGCATTTTCATACATCTCATACATACATTTACAAAAAAATTCATATCCTTTCCGCCTTCACCCTTATCCAACTATCATATAGCTAGAAAGTTTCTCTATGCTAATAAGCAAACTCAAAGCAAATCTCAAGAAGCTAAGAAACTCAAGAGATGTCATTAGAGAAGATAAACCTTCGCCATGCTAACCACATGCCTACACAACACCTCAGATGACACTACCATGTGTGATCCCCCAATATCAAAAGCAACAGTATTAACAGCAGCAACTACCCTATCACCAGAATATGTATGCCAACAGAAGAAAAGACAAAAATAACCCTTACTTTGACAAGTCTGAGAACTAATAAGTATCCCTCAAGACTAGTGGATCAACAAGGAGGCTCTTCCTTAGGATCATTAGACTTTATCATTTCCAATTGTAACTTCTTAGTTGCTAAGTTTCGTTTGTTGTAAATTTCTACCTTTCGATTAGTAATTCAAATAAAATGAGCATGTATGTTTTTGAAGTCAATATATTCATATTCACTATTTCATTATCATCACTTTCCATAAATATCAATGCTTTTCCATTTCGTTTTTAGCAAACTTTGAGGGAGAATGATGAAAATAATCAAATTTGCCGATGTATGCTTTTTAGTAAGACTTGGATGATGATGTAAGGCATTGTTTCACTTCCTAAACACTGGATAAATAAGGAGATAATTTGTAGTCAACCCTCTCGAGTTAGAAGTTTGAGTTCTTTCTATTTTCTAAAATCCCTTTGATCTTAACTAGGAGCAGGGTAAATTTCAGTTAATTCAACGATGCATTCAAATCTTAAGAGAACCAGTCTATCTAAACAAGAGATTTAAGCAACATCTTCTTCTTCAATTACATCACCCAAGATCGAGGAAGAAATAAAGATAAATCTCATAATAGCCTTCATGTCAATCACGACATTCCTGAATCAAAAGAAACATCTCAAAAGCAAAAATTTCAACAAAAAAAAAAAGAGTCTTCTAAGTCAAAAAGAAAAAAATCCAAAAAGTGAAAAAATTGACTTAGGCAAAAGTTAGGACATCCCAATGGACCATAAATTAAAAAGAGTCGGCTCATGCAAAAATAAGGGATTAAAAGCAAAATGGAAAATAAACTTATGACTACCACCTCAAAAATCATCAATGTTTCTCATCAGTGCTTGAACCGTATCAATGCTTTTACTCATCATCATGACTACCAAAAATTCTCTTGCAGACTAAACGCATCCGTTGTGTTAATTGAATTTAGGAATGAAGAACATAAAGGAGAATAGGGTGGGTTAAATAAAATTCAAGCCTTCTATCCTTTGTTTCTTAAACCGTAAACCAGACCACGTTACAACCTTCAAAGTCCTAATTGAAGCTAGGTTTACTATGAAAGCATACTCAGTAAAATTTGTGTTAAAGTGACTCCAAATGTTCGTTAATTTATTTCTAACCGTATTACTTTTCACACCTTCATCTGTACTCCATCCATTGTACATCATATATGTTTTCCATAATGATTTTCTATTTCAAAAACTTGCATGTGCATCATGTTAGAATTACTTTTAAAGAGGTAGAATTTTATGTGCGAATAAATAATTAGCATCAAGGAAATATCAAGAATGGTCTAATAAAAGGTACACTATTTCAAGACGCTTATAAATAGGGGCAAAGCACTTAGGGGTCCTACAGTTTTTGAGGAACAAATCCTTCTAATCAGGGTAAAATTCTAGTAATTATGGGAGACCATATGAATATCTTATTGACCATGGGGAAATCGTTCCAAGAATTGGTCAACATGGGTCACATCTCTAAGCACCTGTTAATCAGGGGCATACCTTTCAAGTTTTAGATATTGGGGAAGACCGTTGTAAAGTATGATCAAAAGAAACTACTTCAAAAAATGGTCCGTCATGGGAAAATCATCCCAAGGGCTATTAATCATAGATGATTTTTTCCAAGGTTCATACTAAGGTAGGTAACCTCAAGAGTGAAGGGTAAGAAAACACTTAGAAGGGGGGGGGGGGGGGGTTGAATAATTTTCTCTTTTTCTTTTCTTTCAATGCTCGACAATAATGGAAAGACAAGGTTATTTTTATCCTGGTTCGTTTGAACTCAAACTACTCCAGTCCACCCGTCAAGGTGATTTCGCCTTTCTCAACAAGGACTTAATTCACTATAATCAATTGATTACAAACACACAACAACTATTGTGACTAACAATGCACAAGTAATCTTACAAGTGACTAACACTACTAAGACTTAAAACTAGTCCTAGTCTACTTGAGAAATCTGACCAAACTTGGTCTCTCAAGGAATAATTATAAGAATTTAATCTTTACAGATAGTGAAATAAAGTTTGCTTCTAATAAAACTATATCACAACTATGATTTTTCACTTAGAATAATATTGCACAAGTGTATGAACAATGAATTTGTGAGCCCAAAATTTTTCACGTAGTTCTTGCTTCTTTTTTGAAATTGATTAGTTAGTTGGCTTGCAATAAATGTCCTTCTATATATAGTAAGAACAAAATGACCGTTGTTTCCTTCAAAAAGTGGAGAGCATTAAATGCTTGCGTGTTTCTTTGCACCATTCCATTTTCCAATGAACTAGTGTAGACACTTGAGTGCATGCAGCCGTCTTTGCATTAAATGAGCAAACGACACTTGTAAGAACATGTTTTCTGAAGCTTGACAAGACAAGTTAGCTTTTACATTCTTTCAGAACTTGCTTCAACGTCTTGAATTCAGAACATGCTTGCTTATTGTGATACGGTAGGAGAACTGACTTGAGGGTTTTGCGTTTTATCGCAAATGTTGTGGTTAGCAAGAGTCGCCACCGACTTTTCTTTTATCCAAAAGGAAAGGTGAAAAGCACAGGAAAGACCTTCGAGATGTTTTCTTGAGTTCAGGGGGTAGATTATGAAAAGGGAAGGTATTAGCATCCTTTTCATCCATGGTTTTCCATGGGCTCTTAGTTACTTACTTAGATCACTTGCTTTTGTTGTTTGAAAATGTGTTTGGTGTGGTTTTGAAAGTATTTTGTAAAAGAGGCCATTAGTTTAGGCAATCTTTGTAATGATTCTCGTTCGTAAGAATGTATACAAAGATGTTTGTCTTTTTGAAAATGTTTTCAATGTTTGTAAAATGTTTAGAAATGTGTGTGTTTGTTTTAAAAATAGCAAGGATAGTTGTTTGAAATAGAGCAAGTAATTAAGAGCAAAATACCTACTCAAATGTCTTTCTTATGCATTTTCTATTCCTTTGACATTGTTGTTTTACCATTGATTTGGTAAGAAACCCTATCTTTGGATGGAAACGGGACGAGCGTGGGTCATCGTTTAACCATGATTAGCAATATTTACAAAGTATCTTAGCATTTTGAGGGACCAAGATCATTTTTGTAATGCAACTTTTGAATAGCGTCATCGAGGGACTATGATCTTTATATTTGTTTGTTTTGTCGAGATACTTCGCATGCATAATATGGCCATTTTGTTTTAGGCAACCAAGTGGAGAAACCCTAAGGATGCTTGTGTGCAAGTGTATCATTTTCATGCTTTGATTTTGTCTTGTGTTTAGAGTTTTCTATTTTGCTTTGTTTTGATCTTGTCATACAAACCCTAATTACTAATCATGGCATATAAAGCGATAAATTACATAATGTAAATATTTCTAAGCTATTACAACAATTTGTGGGAGGGGAGAATACAAATTTGAATGGGGATTTGCAAAAATATAAACCTAAATAAATTATTACAACCAAATCGAATTTGTACGAATTTGAATAAATAATACAATATTTAAAGATGTAATATAATGTACATGTAAGAAAAGATTTGTTTTGTTTTTTATGTAAAAGAATTTTTAGTCTAAACCTAAAAATGTAGGGAAAAGAAAATAATTTTTAGAAGGGAGTCCAAACCCTAATTTTTATTTTAAAAGAAAATGAAGTTTATATGTATTATTATTTTATGTATTTTTTATATTAAAATAATAAATAATATTGTATAAAAAATATAAAAAAATTTATATATGCAAAAATAAATATTTATAAGTATGAAATGAAAAAAGAAATAAATTAAACTAAATATGTTTTAATTATATTTTACAAGTTTATTAAGAAAATATATGATATATATTAAAAATAAAATATATTTTTATGTGAAAAAATAAACTAAAATAATAAAAAATGCAATATTATGAAATTTACATCTTTTGGGATTTTTATGCATTAAAGAAATATTTAATATATGTATAAATGAAAATCAAATAAATAAAATAAAAATATAAAAGAAGTTGGGCAAATGGGGTGTTGTAGCAGATTAGAGATATCATGCAAGCAAAAAAGTCCATGGCCCAACTATGAAGGCCCAACCTGCAAAAATGTCAAAATTGAAAAAATAGCAAAATGTAAAAACAAAAGTAGCGCGCCCAAGTTTGAACCCATGACATAGGTCTCACCAGTGCGCTACTTTGCCACTGGGGTGACTATACATCCAATGTCTTAAGGGAAACAAAAATAAGATAACATGAAACAAATCCTTGCCCTGTACTTCATCTTCTTCCTCAAGCTTGGCCAGACATCCTATAACTCTCTCATACTTCCATGAAAATGAAAACTCATAACATGAAAATTGTAGTACTTGAACTCACAATTCCAACCATATAAGTTATGTGAACTATCAATCAAAGATCAAAGAGAATTGTAACAGCCCTAAATTTTAACCTAATATTTTCAGAAATTTCAAGTTCCAAATTCTCTCAACTCAAGTAAAATAATGCAAGATAAAGATATGTATAGTTTTGTTATGATGAGGACTACACTTTTTATTCACAAATCGTGGCCTATAGTTGCCTATACAAGGAGATAGAGTTTGAGATTTTACCTCCTTCAGTTGGAATCATGGATGGAACTGGAGTGAGTTTGATGGAGGCCTGATGCTTGCTTGAGCTTCCTTGAACTTCCCTGAATGTATTCCAACCTTTGCCTTGCTCTAAAAGTATCTGAAACTCCTTGGCCAAGTCAAAATGCAAGCTCTGAAATCAACAATGGCAGATGGTGGAAAAGTGATTACAGAACATGGATGAAGGTTTAGATTGGTTTGATATCAAGTATGTAAGATGTTTGAATGATCAAAACTCAAAACGCACGAGCCAAATGGAAGATGGGTGTGCTTATGCAAAAACTGCAGGTTTGGACAGATTTTTGGTGTTTTTTTGGTTGGGAGTGTTTCAGGCCTTTGCTAATCGTACCTTGTGTTGTATAATGTTTGTATATTAGTATAAGGCTAGTTTCCTATCTTCCCTTCAACAGATGTGCCAGTTCTAGCCTTTTGGCAACTTTTCTTGCATTTGAAGTAAAGTGAAGGGACAATGCTTGCCATGCTTGTATTTGATCCCTTAGGATTGGTATCATCTTGTAAAATTTTCCTTAGACCTATGAGACTTGTATGTGCCAAGGGGACATGTTCAATGCTCAAGATTTGCAAAGTGGCAAAAGTTGATCTTTTTTAAAATTGCAATGTTCACTTTTTGCCATAAATGGAATTGCAAGTTGGATAATGGTTCTAAGACATGGATCAAAGATTTTTCAACTGAGTAAGCATTTAATTAAGGATCAAGGAACAAGTTTGGGACCTATAAAGCACGGATTAGGCAGCATAGGTACTGATTGCAACTTTGTTCTTCATGAAATGGCTTGGACAAAAAGTGAGAAAATGCTAACTTTATCTCTTCGATTCTCCCTACTCAAAAATGATTTTGAGGAGTTCTTGGACATTTTGGAAAGCTTGAAATGTGATTTATAACTCATATGAAATGAATTTTTAGATACCTCTTGGAACTTGGTGAAAAGTTTCCATGAAGTTGGGTCCAAAACCTGCCTAAATTAGGGCAAAATTTTCACTAAGTTATTTAGTTCATGACCATGTATTCATAAATTTATATCATGAGATCAAAGAATCTTTAGGGAAAAGTGTGTGAAGAAAAGTTGTAGGTTTCATGTAGGTCTACAACTTTCATGTTGGAAACTTTCTTTGAATCATTATTCATCATGGTGAAAAAGTGGCCTAAAGTTGAGAAAAAATAAGAAATTTTCTATACTTAGAAAATTTTCTAAGTTAAGAAAAATTTCAAATTCAAACCCTAATCTTCAAACTTGGATTTCTTGATGAACAAGTTTCACATCTTGACATGTTTTAATGAAATATGACCCTTGGCACTTGATTTTGACCAAAAAGTCAAAGTTTGACTTTTCAGTGTACAGTTGACTTTTGATCAGTTGACTGCAAATTTCATCTGTTAATCCAATGAAATTGAAGTGTTTTGAGCCATGTAATTAGGTCAAGATGATTCAATTGAATCCTTGAAATCATGATTTAACTAAATTGGTCATTTGCTAGGTTAAAAATCAAAAATTGCCCTTCCTCAGTCAAAACCCTAATTTTGACCATTTTGCCCCTTTGGTGATTTGATCAAATTTCTTGAGGAGTTGTGATCCAAACTTGACCAAATGATATATATAAGTTTAAAATGTTGATGTGGATCAAAAATTATGAAGTTTGACTGTAAATTGGCCATGGTTGACTTTTTCCCCAATACAACTGATTTTTAGGTCAACTGTCAAATTGACTGAGTAACAGTGTGATCCAAGGCTTGAAACTTGACATGGGTAATCTTGGGGTTCCATAATGATGTTTGAAAGTCACATGAAGAATTGATAGTCAAAAATTCCTTGTGCAATCTCAAACCCTAATTTTGGGTCATCAGTGCAAGATGAAATGCCTTGAGCTGACCAAACCCTAATCCAGTCTTGAGTCAAAGAAATCTTGTGAGAAAAGCCTTGATAAATGAGAGGGAAAATTTTGGGGTACAACAGATGCCCCTGTTCAATTTTCTTGAACCTGAAGAGTTAGATTGGTGAGTTTGCCGTTCGTGACTCGAAGGTGAAGGATGATTGGACACTAGAGTTCCCATAAATTTGCACTCGACAATACGTAGTCGAGGGAATGTGATTAAAGATGCCATTTGGAGAAGTAATAGATCCTTGTTTGAGATGGGCTTGTAAATGCCATCCAAGAATGTTTTTTGAATTGTAAATTGTAAGCTGAAAGAATGAGTATCAGAATGGTGTCTGTGTCTAGAGCATATCTGTACTGTATCCGAAAGTTGAATCTGAATAAGCATTAGAATGACATCCGTATCTGGAGCGTATCTGTGTTGTATCTGATGTCTGAATCTGAGTGAGTATCAGAATGGAATCCGTATCTGGAGCTTATCCATACTGTATCTGAACTTGAAATCTGAATGAGTATCAGAATGGCATCCGTGTCTGGAGCGTATCCGAACTGTATATGATCTTGAATATCTGAATGAGTAACAAAATGACATTTGTGTCTGGAGCGTATACGTACTGTATCTGAACTTGAAATCTGAATGAGTATCAGAATGGCATCCGTGTCTGGAGTGTATCTGTACTGTATCTGATTGCACATTGTTAATGGTGGTCGTTAATCTTATCCTGAAAAGGGTAAAATGTTAGCTGAAATACAGAGTTATGTTGCATGCGATGTATGATGCAATGTATTTGCTTTATCAATGTTTATGATATATGGATGTAATGTATGCGAATGTAAGCTCATTTGTTGTATTGCTGAGGAAAATAAATCCTTGAATGCTGCTGAGGATATGTTGAATTCTTCATGTCTTGAAATTGGAGTATTGACAAAATCCTATTATGAGAGCAATGCCAAATACTATTTGAGGAATCTATTTGGGGAATCCAGATAATTTTGATGACTTCTACTAGGGATTAATAAATGGGAGTCATTGTTCCGTTGGGGAGTATCAGAAATCAGCTGTTATCCGGTTGGATTTCAGGCTTCAAACAACTTGCTGGGGAATTTGGAGAAACTGGACGGTTTCCACCGGGAATTAATAGTTTGAAGTTTCAGTTCCGTTGGGGGTTTAAATGACGTATTGTGGGGATTGCTCATGGAATAGCCTAAAGACGTTTTCCTATTCTTTCAACCTGTCAGTAATGGTCTTTCGCATTTTGTTTATTTATAAACAACAATTATGTTCAAATGCATATGTTCATTAACGAATCATTGGACGTTTTTGCAAATAAAACACAAGTGTAAAGAAAAAGACAAATAGTTTTATGTACTTTCAAAGAGATATCTTTGTATTTTAACTTTGAATAAGTATTTTGTACAAGGGAGACAAACATTCTAGTAAGAGAATGGCGTCATAAAACAAGAAAAATTTTATACAGAGAAAGATAGCTATGTGTAATAATCCCATGGGGTTTCCATTCTGCTATAGCCTTCGTATCTCCGAATATATTGTCTATTTAATGCTTCGTCCGAAGATGATTGAATTGATCAGAAACTCTGAGCTTGTCAGTGGAAGTCAAGAGCTTGTCCTCAAAGTGATCCGACGGGATATAGTCATACGCTTTAATTCCCTAACTTTTTCCTGGACCGCCCTTTCGGGTTTTCAGTCCACCGGGAAACCCTTTTTTTGCCCAAGTCGCCCTTTTGGGTTTTCAACTTGCCGGGTGTACATATTTTTTATATTTTATCCCTAATTTTTGCCCGAACCTTTTTGGTTCGCCGGGATGCCCTTGTTTTTCCTAGGTGTGTCAACCTAGCGGGTCTCTTATGCGTAGTATCTTTTGACTATGTCCATGTTCGCAGGGTGTGGCAGGTCGTCGCCGTCCATGGTGGTTAAGATCATTGCCTCACCGGAGAATATGTTCTTGATTACAAATGGTCCTTCACAGGTAGGAATCCATTTGCCCCTGGGATCACTTTGTGGTAAGATAACGCGTTTGATCACTAGATCTCCAACTTGATATACTTGGCGCCTGACTTTCTTGTTGAAAGCCTTGATCATCCGTTTTTGATACATCTGACCATGAAAAACAGCAGTAAGTCTCTTTTCATCAATTAAGTTTAGTTGATCAAGTCGATTCTGGATCGAATCGTCCTCATTCAAACCTGCATCCTTCATAATTCTCAGAGAGGGGATCTGAACCTCAATAGGCAAGACAACCTCCATGCCATAAACCAAAGAATATGGTGTTTCCCCAGTTGATGTGCGAGTCGTGGTACGATACCCGTGGAGAGCGAATGGTAGTATCTCATGCTAGTCCTTGTAAGTGACTGTCATTTTCTGTATGATCTTTTTAATGTTTTTATTTGCAGCTTCAACGACACCATTCATCTTTGGCCGATAGGGGGATGAATTATGATGTTGAATCTTGAACTGCTCGCACAAGGAGGTGATTATAGTATTGTTAAGATTTGTACCATTGTCAATGATGATCCTTTCTGGGATACCGTACCGGCAAATGAGATTCTGCTTGATGAAGCGGGCAACAACATTCTTGGTAACGGATGCGAAGGAAGCTGCTTCGACCCATTTTGTAAAGTAATCAATGGCCACTAGGATGAAACGGTGTCCATTGGAGGCTGTTGGCTTGATCTCCCCAATCATATCAATTCCCCACATAGCAAAGGGCCAAGGAGCCGTTAAGACATTCAAAGGAACCGGAGGTACGTGCACCTTGTCAGCATAAATTTGACACTTATGACAGGTCCGAGAGTGTTGATAGCAGTCTGCTTCCATGGTAGACCAATAATAGCCTGCCCGTAGGATTTTCTTCGCCATCGTATGCCCACTGGAGTGAGTGCCAAAAGTACCTTCATGTAATTCAACCATGATCTTTTCAGCCTCAATCTTGTCCACACACCGGAGCAGAATGGAGTCATGATTGCGTTTGTACAGGATGCCATTACTCAGGAAGAACTTAGCAGAGAATCTCCTTAAGAACTTTTTATCATTGATTGAAGCTCCTTCTGGATATTCTTGAGCCTCGAGATGCCTCTTGACTTCATGAAACCATGGCTGGTCCACTACCTCTTCAGTATTAATCTCGTGACTGTGTGCTGGTTCATCCATTCATTCGATAGTGATATGGGGAGCCTCGTTATCCCAATTAAGTTTAAACATGGATGACATTGTGGCTAGAGCATCTGCTAGCTGATTTTCTTCTCGCGGGAAATGCTCGAAGGTAATCTGCTCAAAATGTGGTAGCAATGTCAAAACATGTTCTTTGTAAGGGATAAGGTTTGGGTGCTTAGTGTCCCATTATCCTTTGATCTGACTGACAACCAAAGATGAATCTCCAAACACAACTAAAGATTTGATTCCCAAGTCTATGGCAGCCTTGAGACCAAAGATGCATGCTTCGTATTCCGCCATGTTGTTCGTACAGTTGAAGCAAAGTCTGGCAGTAAAGGGAGTATGACACCCTTATGGGGATATGAGTACAACGCCGATACCATTACCAAGTGCATTGGACGCCCCATCAAAGAACAGGGTCCATCGGGATCCTTGTTCAGGTCCGTCATATGGTCTGGTTTCTTCACAGTTGTCTAATGTCATGATGTCTTCATCCGGGAATTCAAACTTCATGGACTGATAATCTTCTACAGCTTGATGAGCAAGATGATCAGCTAGCACACTTCCCTTTATAGCTTTTTGGGTAGTGTAATGTATGTCATATTCTGTTAGGATCATCTGCCATCTAGCTATCCTCTCAGACAGAGCAGGCTTTTCGAAGATGTACTTTATCAGATTCATCTTAGATATCAACAAAGTAGTATGAGTCAACATATACTGTCTTAGCCGGCGAGCAGCCCATACCAGAGCGCAACAAGTTTTCTAGAGCAGTGAATATCTGGTTTCACAGTCGATAAACTTTGTGCTCAGGTAATAAATAGCGTGCTCTTTTCGGCCAGACTCGTCATGCTGCCCCAATACACACCCCATAGAGTTCTCTAAAACGGTCAGATACATGATCAGTAGTCTTCCCTCGATTGGTGGCATCAAAACAGGAGGCTCTTGTAGGTACTCTTTGATCTTGTCAAAAGCAATCTGACATTCATCATTCCATCTGACTACTTGATCTTTCTTCAATAGCTTGAAGATTGGTTCACAAGTAGCTGTTAGGTGAGAAATGAATCTGGAAATATAGTTCAGGCATCCTAAGAATCCTATGACTTCCTTCTTAGTACGAGGAGCAGGCATTTCTTGTATCCCTTTATCCTTGGCGGGATCAACCTCGATACCTTTGTTGCTGACCACAAACCCTAAGAGTTTACCAGACCGGACTCCGAATGTGCACTTGTTTGGATTCAACCTTAGTCTGTACTCCTTCAATCTCTCAAAAAACTTTTGCAAATGATCAAGGCGCTCCTCTTCAGTTTTGGATTGGGCTATCATGTCATCTACATAGACCTCTATCTCATGATGTATCATATCATGAAACAAAGCTACCATGGCGCATTGATAGGTTTCCCTGACATTCTTCAGTCCGAACGGCATCACTTTGTAGCAGAATGTGCCCCACTGTGTGACAAATGTAGTTTTCTCCATGTCCTCAGGTGCCATTTTAATTTGGTTGTAAACTGAGAATCCTTCCATGAAAGAAAATACTTTATGCTGGGATGTATTGTCAACCAGGATATCAATGTGGGGAACTGGAAAATCATCTTTAGGGATGGCCCTGTTTAAATCTCTATAATCCATGGACATTCGTACTTTGCCATCTTTTTTAGGCACGGGAACAATGTTGGCAACCCATTGAGGATAGGAAGTGACAGCCAAGAATCCAGCATTGAATTATTTCATGACTTCCGCTTTGATATTTTTTGACATGTCAGGTCTCATGCGGTGGACTTTTTGTTTCACTGGTGGACAGTCTTCTCTTGTGGGTAGACGATGTACCACGATGTCTGTATCAAGTCCTCGCATGTCTTCGTATGACCAGGCAAAGATCTCAACATAATCATGCAATAGCTGAATTAGACGCTCCTTGACACTCGGCTCCAGATTGGAACCCACTTTGATTTCCTTTTTATCCTCCTCGGTACCCAAGTTGATTGTATCCAACGGTTCCTCATGAGGTTGAATAACTCTATCCTCTTGTTGTAGTAGTCTGGCCAATTCCCCTGGTACATCAAAATCTTCCTCACCTTCGTCTTCGGCTTGGTAGATTAGATCTTCAGAGTCACTAAAGGCCATAGCAGTATCGTTACCCATGGGATCCGACATGGAGGGGTACCTCCATTTGTGAGTGTGTGTGTGTAAGGCTATAACCATCTTTAAACAATAAAATGTAAAATAAAGACAATAAGCACAAAAGGTTTGTATGTGAAAAAACGTCCATGATTCATTGAATGTCATATGAAGATGAAATAAAAACCCTTACAAATGGACCATTGTGCCTCGGGTAAGACACAAGGTTTTTAATGTGCGAATTGTTTGTGAATATTACAAGTCCAACATAAATGTAAAAGATAAATTACTGAGATATGAAAGTTATTGGGAAAAAGTCTCTGGCTTCCCAATTACGAAGTCCTCTGTTGAGAGTAGGAAATATCCAATCCTCCAAGCTACCATCTTCTTCACCATCTTCCACTGCGTTGACCTCTCGGTTTCTAATCTTCAGAGGTGGCCCTCCATCATGGGCACAACGCACAACCTTCTGAGTATTCAAAGTAAACCCTAAGCCAAACTTGTCAGATTTATACTGAATGTTTGGAAGCTGCCTCCAGATGGTGCATCCACCCTCCTCTACTACTGCCTTGGCATCCTTTAGAGATGACATTCAAAGCGGAGGTCTTGTGATCTTGGGGATCGAGGATACCGCCTTGGTTACTGCTACCTCTTGAGAGACTTCTTCAAAATTTTGAAAAGGAGTTTCAATGAACTCGCCATCCAACTCCACATACCGGAAAGAATATAGATGGCTAATCATGTACTTTTCCTCTCCGTGGACAGTGATAATCTTTCCATGGACCAAGTACTTCAGCATCTGGTGTAGGGTGGAGGTGACAACACCAGCATTATGGATCCAGGGTCGTCCTAGCAGACAGGAGTAAGAGGGGCGGATGTCCATTACATATAAAGTTGAGTTGAAAGTCTGAGTTCCCACCTTTATGGGGATGTCCACCTCCCCGTGGACCATCCTCTTTGAGCCATCAAATGCTCTTACGACTATGTTACTGGGTTTCAATGTCAGTCCTTCGCAATCCAATCTGTCGAGAGCTTTCTTCGGTAAAACGTTCAAAGATGAGCTAGTGTCTACCAAGACATGGGCCAGAGTTGTTTCTCTACATTCCACAAAGACATGTAATGCCTCGTTGTGTTTTCTCCCTTTTGGTGTCAAATCAGCATCAGAGAAGCCTAGGCCGTTATCAGCTGTCAAACTGGCCACACAATCTTGGAATTGGTCAACAGATGTCTCTTATGGAACATGGGCTGTCTTCAGAAACTTCACCAGAGGTTTCACATGTGCCTCAGAACACAGCAACAATGCTAGCATGAAGATCTTTGAGGGAGTTTTTCCCAACTGTTCAACCACATCATAGCCACTCTTCTTTATTATTCTCAGGATCTCCTCCATTTCCTTCTTGGAGGTTTCAGGGATAGTCAATGGTTGAGCCTTCATCAGGACAGGCTCTTCTTGAATACCTTTACGTCGATCATCAGCAGTAGAGTATTGGTGGAGATAACAGCAAGGGTTGTGTCGTCTTTATCAGTAGGAGCACTTGCTGATATGATTATTGGTATGGAGGTAACTTTTGGAACAACCACGAGTCCAAAAACTGCCTTTGGAGGGGCAATTTCTTGAGAGAAGATTCTACCACTACGGGTAATCTTACTGGTTCCGACAATATTGCTAATTTCGAAGTCTTCTTCTTCGGAGCTCACTTCTTCGGCGGCCAGCCCATCTTGTTTGATACCATTGTAGTAGGTTTCTCCACCGTAATTCCACGGTACAGTTTTGTCTGATTCGTACGGGACCGGCCCGGGAATTATGATTATAAGAGGATTAGTCTTTGAAACCGATGTAATCCTAACGGGTCTTTTGGGGGCCCTAGAAGGATTTTCATAGATGGTTATGATTGAAATGTCTTCAACAGGAACAGGTGATATAGGAGCACTTTCAAACAGAATCTCTTGGTTTTCTATCAGGCGTTGAATGCCTGTCTTCAACAGAGGGCAAACAGTTGGTGAGGATAATAAAAGACGGCAGTCTTCATTACAACCTGGGAATACACCAGCTTTCAGCAAATGTCTTAATGATTGGGAGCGGAGTCAAGAGTTCATCCACTGTGGTAACAAATAAATCTTCTTCGATAGCATTGGCGTTGTGACCATGCCTAGGCATAGGAGCATAAATGACGTTTGGTTTCTCAGGCGCCTCAAACTCAATCTCTTTTGCATCTATAAGGTCTTGAATTTTGTTCTTCAAATCCCAACAGTTATTAGTGTCATGGCTCGGGCTTTCGGAATGATATGCACGTATGGCATTTGGTTGATAATGAGGGGATGCCGTGTTGGGATTCTTTGGAGCTTCTTTTAAGGTTGCTAGATTAGATTTCAGCAGATGTGGTAAAATCTGGGCTAGAGTCATATTAATTCTGGTGAATTGTCGGACTGGCCTTTCCACCCTCGGTTGATTACTCCTTGGTTGATCAGATGCAAGATTTGGGATCATAATGGCCCCTACCATTGGTCGACGTTCAGCTCTCCCTTGGTTCCTTTATGGATAAACAGCAGATACCTCCTTCTTCCCAGTGAAAGGTTTTCTCACAGCTGTAGAGGCAGACGCATCCTTCTGAATCTTTCCACTTTTTATACCAGCTTCCACCCTCTCTCCGGTTAATATTAACTCAGTAAACCCAGCAGATGAGCTCCCAATCAAATGGTTGAAGAAAGGGCTCGATATAGTGCCCAAGAACATATCCACCAACTCTCTTTCAGACAAAGGGGTTGCACTCTTCTAGCTAGATCTCTCCATTTCTGCGCGTAATCTTTGAAACCCTCATTTGAAGCCATAGCCATACTCTAAAGTTGAGTATGGGTAGGCGCCAAATCTGCATTATACTGGTATTGTTTATAGAAATCTGCGACAAGGTCTTCCCAATTGTGGACGTTAGCCCTTTATAATTGGTAGAACCAATCGAGATGTGTTCCGGATAAACTATCTTGGAAAAAATGGACCCACATGTCTTTATCGGCAGAGTGCGGATGAATCTTTCTCACATATGATCGGAGGTGCATCTTAGGACATGACACCCCATCATATTTTGCAAACAACGACACTTTGAATTTTGGTGGGATCACAATTCCCGATTCTAGCCCTAATTCTTTAAAGTCTAGACCTGGTACCCTCTGTATTTCCATATCATTCAGCCGCTCTTCAAGATGTCTGTACTTATCATCAGTCGGAGGGTACTGTTCCTCAAAGTAGTCTTCCTCTTCTTCCTCCTCTTCAGATTCTGACAGAACTACTATTTCTTTTCCTTCCCCTTCCCCTTCATCAGATGTTGCTGCAAAATTCAAGGTTCTCCTAGTTTGCCCTTGAAACCTTCTCCCCATGATTACAACACCAGTTGGTTTCTTTTCTTTCTTCTTTTTCTATTTTGCCAACAGAGTCTTCATCTCCTCTTGTCCTTTGGCCAGGGCTGTGAGTAACTGTTGAAACTTCATGTTTTGAGTTTGAAGATCTTTGACTGTCTGTTTGGGATCCATCTTACTGAAATAAACAGTAGAGAGATGAGGAAACTTGTTGCAAAAGACCTGTTTATGTTATGATGAATGATATGTGCATATGTAATGTTTTCAAGGATTTTTAAAAGATTTAAGTTTCTTTTAAACAAAAAGAAACACACGTTATATTAATAAGAAAGAGTTTGAGTACATCAATGCCCCTTGGGCAAAATAATACAACACTCTAAGATAAAAAAGTAGTGCACATCCTCTTTGGCGCAATGTAGACATTCAGAGTCTGCTCCTCATGAAGTAGCCTAGTGAGTTCCAAAACCTTCTTCTCACTTGCGTAGAATTGGGCTTCGAAAGTATCTCGCTCCCCTTTGAGTTGTATCCAATTCCTTTGTAGGTCTTCAAGAGATGTGGGCATGTCAGGATGTAGGATAGTGTATGGAACTTCTCCTTCCTTAACAGGCTCAATAATCACCGGGAGAATGGAAGGATAAGGCATCATAAGACTTTGAGCGCGGGTTCGTACCCACTTGAGGTAAGGCTCAAGAGGGATGGAATTATTGTGTCCCAAAGTCTTGCTATCCACCTTGTTTAGCATCCTCCAAGCTCGAATGAATCTCTGGCGAAGACCTTGATCGTCATTGTCGTAGTCGAACACCAAGCCTTGAATTAGAATATCATGTGGGCCATCCCTTCGGGCATAACCAAATTGTCTTAGAGCTAAGCATGGGTTGTAGGTGATTCTTCCCCTAATGCCAAGTAGAGGGACATTAGGGAATTCCCCATAACGGTCAACAATGATAACATTCCCTTTGGATCGAGAGCACCAATGAATATCTGAATGTTTGAGCGTCATTAACCTTTGTGACCACCTTAATCCTTGCTCATTCTTTAAGACTGATTGGGGAAGATGAGAAATAAACCATCTTGCCAGAAGAGGAGTGCAACACATAAGGACACCTCTTTTCCTCATTGTACGAGTGTGAGAAGAGTGCAGGATATCCCCTAGTAATGTAGGCATCGGATTGTATGACATGAAGATTTTGACGACACTCACATCTATGAGTTGGTCAGGATTGGGGAACAAGACCATCCCATAGATAAGAAGAGCCACAATCTCCTCAAAAGCTTGCAAGTCTAGGGAATTCCAACAGCTTTGAGCCTTCTCAAACATAAACTTTGCTAAGAAGCCTTTGACACCACTCCTAGTTTTCCAATGGGTTGTGACATCAGATGTGTGCAAGTGCAAAGCTTGAGCAATCTCTTCTGGCTTTGGATCTCTTTCCGTACCGTTGAAAGGTAGTTAATTGAGAATGGGAATCCTCAAGAGTTGATAGAATTCTTCCAAAGTGGGCACCAGTTGATAGTCGGGAAATGTGAAGCAATGATGCAAAGGGTCAAAGAACTGGAAGAGCACTTTCATCATATCCTCCTCTGTGTTGGAGGTGACCAAGTTGAGTAGACGACCATGCCTCTCGGTGAATGGAGAGTTCTTAGGGATCTTTGAAGCTAGCTCCTTGAGTTGTGGAGGAATTTTTACAAGGTTGATTTGGATAGTTTTCCTGCGAAGTGAATCCATATCCTACAAAATAAGAACAGACATGAATCTCCAAAATCCTTGAAATGGTTAGTGGATGCATATGATGCTCATGATGTCCATGATGTTATGCACAAGTATGCATATACAAGCAAAAAAAAACAAGTTCTTAGTTTAGGCTTGCATGGGGTTTTATAGGTAAGTACCCTGTTGAAGTTTAGTTGGCTCAACCTGTCCTAATAATAGTAACCGGGTTCTAAGGAGCTCAACATCACTGTATTATTTCCTTGGTCATTATTTTAGCTCAAGCCTCTTTAATAGCGACCAAAATATCCTAAGAAACCAACCCTCAATGAGTGTAGTATCGAGTATCTACCAACTTCGGACTGCACTAAAGCCGGTCATCTCACTACATTCTAAAGGCCAAGTTGGTCAAGTAAAGGGTTCTAGAAGTTCATTAGTGCTTCACGACATCACTCAGCGGCCCCGTATTCTCTTTGATTGACTCAAAGGCTACCGGTACCCACAAATATATCACACTAACATAGCTATTGCTTAGACCATGTCGGTATACCCCGCACAGTTTCCACAACGTATTGCTATTTACCTATAATGTTTCCCAAATCCGGGTGGAGGATTCAAACCCAAACAAAGAACCAAAATATAAATCATACAAGTCAAATAATGTAAGCAAATAAATGTGATCTAAACCTTAAGGTAACCCCACTTTTATTAATCCCCAGCAGAGTCGCCAGTTCTGTGATACAGTGGGAGAACTGACTTGAGGGTTTTGCATTTTATCGCAAATGTTGCAGTTAGCAAGAGTCGCCACCGACTTTTTTTATCCAAAAGGAAAGGTGAAAAAGCACAGGAAAGACCTTTGAGATGTTTTCTTGAGTTCAGGGGGTAGATTATGAAAAGGGAAGGTATTAGCACCCTTTTCATCCATGGGTTTCCATGGGCTCTTAATTACTTGCTTAGATCACTTGCTTTTGTTGTTTGAAAATGTGTTTGGTGTGGTTTTGAAAGTATTTTGTAAAAGAGGCCATTCGTTTAGGCAATCTTTGTAATGATTCTCGTTCGTAAGAATGTATACAAAGATGTTTGTCTTTTTGAAAAAATTTTCAATGTTTGTAAAATGTTTGGAAATGTGTGTGTTTGTTTTGAAAATAGCAAGGATAGTTGTTTGAAATAGAGCAAGTAATTAAGAGCAAACAACCTACTCAAATGTCGTTCTTATGCATTTTCTATTCCTTTGACATTGTTGTCTTACCATTGATTTGGTAAGCAACCCTATCTTCGGATGTAAACGGGACGGGCGTGGGTCATCGTTTAACCATGATTAGCAATGTTTGCAAAGTATCTTAGCATTTTGAGGGACCAAGATCATTTTTGTAAGGCAACTTTTGAATAGCGTCATCGAGGGACTATGATCTTTATATTTGTTTGCTTTGCCAAAATACTTCGCATGCATAATATGGCCATTTTGTTTTAGGCAATCAAGTGGAGAAACCCTAAGGATGCTTGTGTGCAAGTGTATCATTTTCATGCTTTGATTTTGTCTTGTGTTTAGGGTTTTCTATTTTTCTTTGTTTTGATCTTGTCATACAAACCCTAATTACTAATCATGGCATATAAAGCGATAAATTGCATAATGTAAATATTTCTAAGCTATTACAATAATTTATGGGAGGGGGGAATACAAATTTGAATGGGGATTTGCAAAAATATAAACCTAAATAAATTACTACAACCAAATCGAATTTGTACGAATTTGAATAAATAATACAATATTTAAAGATGTAATATAATGTACATGTAAGAAAAGATTTGTTTTATTTTTTATGTAAAAGAATTTTTAATCTAAACCTAAAAATGTAGGGAAAAGAAAATAATTTTTAGAAGGGAGTCCTAACCCTAATTTTTATTTTAAAAGAAAATGAAGTTTATATGTATTATTCTTTTATGTATTTTTTATATTAAAATAATAAATAATATTGTATAAAAAATATAAAAAAATTTATATATGCAAAAATAAATATTTATAAGTATGAAATGAAAAAGAAATAAATTAAACTAAATATGTTTTAATTATATTTTACAAATTTATTAAGAAAATATATGATATATATTAAAAATGAAATATATTTTTATGTGAAAAAATAAACTAAAATAATAAAAAATGCAATATTATGAAATTTACATCTTTTGGGATTTTTATGCATTAAAGAAATATTTAATATATGTATAAACGAAAATCAAATAAATAAAATAAAAATATAAAAGAAGTTGGGCAAAGGGGGGGTGATGTAGCAGATTAGAGATATCATGCAAGCAAAAAAGTCCATGGCCCAACTATGAAGGCCCAACCTGCAAAAATGTCAAAACTGAAAAAATAGGAAAATGTAAAAACAAAAGTAGTGCGCCCAGGTTCGAACCCAGGACATGGGTCTCACCAGCGCGCTACTTTGCCACTGGGGTGGCTATACATCCAATGTCTTAAGGGAAACGAAAATAAGATAACATGAAACAAATCCTTGCCTTGTACTTCATCTTCTTCCTCAAGCTTGGCCAGACATCCTGTAACTCTCTCATACTTCCATGAAAATGAAAAATCATAACATGAAAATTGTAGTACTTGAACTCACGATTCCAACCATATAAGTTATGTGAACTATCAATCAAAGATCAAAGAGAATTTTAACAGCCCTAAATTTTAACCTAATATTTTCAGAAATTTCAAGTTCCAAATTCTCTCAACTCAAGTAAAATCAATGCAAGATAAAGATATGTACAGTTTTGTTATAATGAGGACTACACTTTTTATTCACAAATCGTGGCCTATGGTTGCCTATACAAGGAGATAGAGTTTGAGATTTTACCTCCTTCAGTTGGAATCATGGATGGAACTGGAGTGAGTTTGATGGAGGCCTGATGCTTGCTTGAGCTTCCTTGAACTTCCCTGAATGTATTCCAACCTTTGCCTTGCTCTGAAAGTATATGAAAATCTTTGGCCAAGTCAAACTGCAAGCTCTGAAATCAACAATGGCAGATGGTGGAAAAGTGATTACAGAACAGGGATGAAGGTTTATATTGGTTTGATATCAAGTATGTAAGATGTTTGAATGATCAAAACTCAAAATGCACGAGCCAAATGGAAGATGGGTGTGCTTATGCAAAAACTGCAGGTTTGGACAAATTTTTGGTGTTTTTCTGGTTGGGAGTGTTTCAGGACTTTTCTAATCGTCCCTTGTGTTGTATAATGTTTGTATATTAGTATAAGATAAGTTTCCTATCTTCCCTTCAACAGATGTGCCAGTTCTAGCCTTTTGGCAACTTTTCTTGCATTTAAAGTAAAGCGAAGGGACAATGCTTTCCATGCTTATACTTGCTCCCTTAGGGTTAGTATCAGCTTGTAAAATTTGCCTTAGACCTGTGAGACTTGTATGTGCCAAGGGGACAGGTTCAATGCTCAAGATTTGCAAAGTGGCAAAAGTTGATCTTTTTCAAAATGGCAATGGTCACTTTTTGCCATAAATAGAATTGCAAGTTGGATAATGGTTCTAAGGCATTGATAAAAGATTTGTCATCTGAGTAAGCATTTAATTAAGGAGTGAGGAACAAGTTTGGGACCTGTAAAGCATGGATTAGGCAGCATAGGTACTGATTGCAACTTTGTTCTTCATGAAATGGCTTGGACAAAAAGTGAGAAAATGCCAACTTCATCTCTTCGATTTTCCCTACTCAAAAATGATTTTGAGGAGTTCTTGGATATTTTGGAAAGCTTGCAATGTTCTCTATAACTCATATTTGAAATGAATTTTGAGATACCTCTTGGAACTAGGTGAAAAGTTGCCATGAAATTGGGTCCAAAACCTGCCTAAATTAGGGCAAAAATTTCACTAAGTTATTTAGTTCATGACCATGTATTCATAAATTTATATCTTGAGATCCAAGCATCTTTAGGGAAAAGTGTGTGAAGAAAAGTTGTAGATTTCATGGAGGTCTACAACTTTCATGTTGGGAACTTTCTTTGAATTATTATGCATCATGGTGAAAAAGTGGCCTAAAGTTGAGAAAAAATAAGAAATTTTCTATACTTAGAAAATTTTCTAAGTTAAGAAAAATTTCAAATTCAAACCCTAATCTTCAAACTTGGATTTCTTGATGAACAAGTTTCACATCTTGAAATGTTTTGATGAAATATGACCCTTGGCACTTATTTTTGACCAAAAAGTCAAAGTTTGACTTTTTAGTGTACAGTTGACTTTTGATCAATTGACTGCAAATTTCATCTGTCAATCCAATGAAATTGAAATGTTTTGAGCCATGTAATTAGGTCAAGATGATGCAATTTAATTATTTAAATCATGCTTTAACTCAATTGGTCATTTTCTAGGTTAAAAATCAGAAATTGCCCTTCCTCAATCAAAACCCTAATTTTGACCATTTTGCCCCTTTGGTGATTTGATCAAATTTCTTGAGGAGTTGTGATCCAAACTTGACCAAATGACACATATAAGTTTAAAATGTTGATTTGGATAAAAAATTATGAAGTTTGACTGTAAATTGGCCATGGTTGACTTTTTCCCCAATACAGCTGATTTTTAGGTCAACTGTCCAATTGATTGAGCAACAGTGTGATCCAAGGATTGAAACTTGACATGGATAATCTTGTGGTTCCATAATGATGTTTGAAAGTCCCATGAAGCATTGATAGTCAAAAAATCATTGTGCAATCTCAAACCCTAATTTTGGATCATCAGTGCAAGATGAAATGCCTTGAGCTGACTAAACCCTAATCCAGTCTTTAGTCAAAGAAATCTTGTGAGAAAAGCCTTGATAAATGAGAGGGCAAATTTTGGGGTACAACACTTATCTTCTAAACAATGCTTTTCTTGCTAATAACCTTTGATCAACGCTTGCTTTCAAATAAAACTTCTGAACAACACTTGCTTTCCAGGTACTTTTGAACAAGGAATCCTGCTAAGCGTTAGAAGATGCATTTAAATAAATATCTTACCAGAGTCAGCATTAGCAGTTGCGCTTAAAGAAAATAGTTATTTCATCAAAGAACTTCTTCATTTAATTATTTTTGCTTAGCACATCAAAATGCTTCTGTCAGAATATTATCTGAAACAGTTAAATACGTTCATCAGAGTATAAATTATCTAAAATATAATTTATTGTTATCATCAAAAATCTGAGATATGATCAACACTAATCTTGTTCTAACAATCTCCCCCTTTTTGATGAGGACAAAAAATATTCAGATATATAATTAAAAATATAATAAGAGATAAGAATGTCCCCCTTAAATAAATATTTCTATATATAAAAAAAAACTTCCTGAGAATATTTATCAGAGCTTTGAAAATATCTTCTTGGATTTCTTTAGAACTTCTTTTGAAGATAATGTTCAGCTGAATTAAACTTCCAGAGTTTAAGAGATACCTGCAAAAAAAAATTCTTTTACACATAGAAAGAAATCTTGTATTTTGTTAGAATGTCTGAGACTTAGTCCCATAACTGTTAGTCAGTGATTAGATCAAAATACTCATTTCTCCCCCTTTTTAGCATAATCAAAAAGTGTAAAAAAATAGTTGAAGAGCTTAAAAGTTTTAATAAGATAACAAAAATATCCAGAAGTACAAAACCACAAACAAAAGACAAGAAACAGAGTGACACTAGGATTTCTTAGTAACAAGGGCCATAAGAAGATTCTTGATCTTAGATGCAGATTCTTCTTGTTTCATCATCCAGTTTCCTGATTTCTTGGTTTGTCTGGTCTTGCTTGTCCAAGCGCTCATGAATAGCTTTGTTATCCTTCTTAAGCTCATTTAAAGTATCCATTACAAGTGAAGTAGGATCATAGGAAGTAGAAGCTTCAGCAGAAACAGCCTTTGGAGTAGCAACCGTTGAGTCAGAACAAACAAAAGTTGACAGAAGAGTGGCCAGATCCATCACAAGAGTTGGCACTGGTTCAGGTGCAACTTTTGTAGAAGGTTGATTCAAAAGAACAATTGCCAGAGGATTTGAATCTTCAGAGGATTCTTCAGATTCATCTCCTGAAATGTCCATTTCATCAACTGGAACATCAACAATCATCAGAGAAGACTTCTTGTCCCAAATATCAGTAGCTTCTAACTAAAAGGCATGCAGATGCTTGGAGAAGTTCTCAATCACCTGAGAGTGACATAAATCTTATAGCTTCAGTGACTCAGTATCTAAAGTTCTTCTAAAAGTTTCCCATAGAAGATCTGTTGCTGCTGGGTTCATATTTCTGGTGCAATCTGCCTTCAGCGGGTCCAACCAAGCTTGAACTTCTGTTAAAAAATTATGAAAGAATATATTTACATCTGGCTGAACAGATTTTGGATCAGCCTTTTTGAAAGTTTTATTTTCATAAATTGTAGTGATTCAAAATCAACTACAGTTTTCAAAAAGTCAGCTGGTTCAGGATTTTCTGATTGTTCATGAGTTGCTGATTGGTCAGGTTGTTCAGAGGGTTCATGTTGTTCAGAGGGTTCGGATGTTGGTGATGGTTCATATGGTTCATGAGTTTCAGAGGGTTCATGAGTTTGGTGTTCTGGAATGTGAGGAGGTGAAATCACTGGTGAGTCAGGAGTTAGAAGTTGTGGAGATATGGGTGGTGTGATGTCAGGTGAAATGATTATGGTGTTGTCAGCAGTTGGGGGTAGGATTTTGTGTTTGTGTTTTGTTTAAGGAAAAGATGTTTTCAGAAGGTAGGTTGAAAGGTGGCTTTAGAGTAGCCAGAGGTTTGTTGATTCCTGGTATTTTCCAAGAGCCAGCATCATAACATCCAGTAGGTCTGGGTGATAGGGGTCTGGGAGGAGGTCTAGAAAGGTTTTCAGCAGGTGTTTGAGAGGATTTTGAGTGAGAGGGTTCAGAGGAGTAATCATCAGAGCCAAAATCACTCAAGTCTGATAAAACTTGATTTCTTTGAGGATTTTCAGCAAGAGGGTCAAAGGGTATGGTCAGGTCAATATCAACATCTATATCACCTAAGGTTTGGGGTTCAACAGATGTAGATATATTAACAGAATCATAAACAGTAATATTTTCAGCAGGTTTACCTGATTTCTTTTTCTTCTGAGGTCTGGCAGGAGGTCCTCCAACTTCTTTCCTCTTCAAAGGTTGCTGAAGAACAACGTCTGGAGCAGCTTGATGTCTTCCTTGGAGCCAAGCAGGATCAATTGGTGTTCCAGTCTCTTTACAAATTTCAATGTAATGCAGGATGATGCATGGATGATCTCCTGAGTTGAACAGAGGTAAATCAGTAATTAGTATCCTTCTTCTCTTAACAGTTGCTGAAATATATAGAGTTGGTTCTACCAGCAGTTTGTCAATAATTTTCCTCTTCACTAAATTCTTTCCAGTCATAGCCTTTCCACAAGTAGGCTTTAACTCCCCCAGCAGATTAGCTTCATCCAGGTGAGCAATCAGACCATTCTCAGTCAGAATGTCTGAAATTAATCTACCCATAGGAATCCAATTCCTTTTGGATTTGGGGTTTTTCATCCTTTCCTCTTCCCTAGTTTCTTTGACATGATTCTAAAGATGTTCAAACAACAGATAAGGTAAATCAATTTTAACATTTGTTCCAAGACAGAACAACAAGTATTGTTGATCAACATTAATGTAGTCTGGAGAGCTAGTTTCCTTCCTATGGTGAATGCACCCATGGACTATTCTTGCCCATATCTTGTACTTATTTTTCAAATCCCTGACTTTAGAAGATCCTTGTCCATTTGTAAAAATTTATGCATATACCTTTGACATTTCCATTCTTCCACTGGAAATACCAGTTACTCCATGTCCTTCAAAACCTAGCAGCTTTCTGATTTGATTTTCAATAATGGAGATTTCCTTACCCATTATGAAAGAGAGGATGAATTTAGGGGTAGCAATTGCATGTATCCAGAATTCCTTCACAAGGTGTGGAAAGACTGGACCAACTAGACGGTCAAAAAAGTTTCCCCAACCTTGAAACTCAACAGCAGAAATAAGATCAAAACCATTATCTATGAGATTCTCAAAATCCACCATTAACTCACTTAACACTTCTAAGCTATCCACTGGAATGAGAGTTGTTCTCTCAGGAATGATGTATTGCTCAGAGTGGGTATTCTCAGAATGGGTAGCGGAGGAAGCCATTGGAGCTCTTAGAGTAGAGAGAGGAAAAATGGTTTCAGAAAAGGAATCACAGAAACGATTTGATTTTTGAAGGAGATGGTAAAAAGTGAAAAAGGGTTTTTTCAAAAGTATTTATATGAAATTTTTTCAGAAATAGGGTTAGAAATAAAACTGTAAAAAAGTTAAAAAAAAAATTAAAACGAATCTAATCATTACAAGCATTTAATGATTTTGAAAATTGAGGGAAAACGTGAGATTAGAGCTAATCATAACAGTTACCTAGAACGACGTCATAGCTTTTGCACGCGTGACCTTTCAGAAACACACCACGTGTTCATCTCCTGAAGGTTGCATGGGACAGCTGTTTGTTCTAATGAATTTATGAACTATACTAGAAATGAAACGTTAGAACATTTCAGAACTTTTCATATAGCTTCTGATGTAACTTCTCTTCTAACTTCTGAAGAGTTGTTAATCAGAACATTCATTCCAGAACATTCTGAAGTTAAATACAGAAGATAAATATTATTTTATTCAGGACATAATTCCATACAAATATTTTTCAAAATGAATTTAAATTTATCTTCAGAAAGGGGTTTGGTAAAAATGTCAGCCCGTTGATGGTCTGTTTTTACAAAAATTAAATTTAGAATTCCCTTCTAAATATAGTACCTTATAAAATGATATTTAATTTCAATATGTTTAGCTTTAGAATGTAAAATTAGATTTTTAGAAAGACATATAGCAGAAGTATTGTCACAGAAGATAGGAATCTTACTTTCATAAAGATTAAAATCTTCTAGCTGATTTTTCATCCAAATCATCTGAGAACTACATCCAGCAGCAGATATATACTCAGCTTCTGTGGTTGAAAGTGCAATTGTTGCTTGCTTCTTGCTGTACCACGAGATAAGATTGTCACCCAGAAACTAGCAGCTTCCAGAGGTGCTCTTTATTTCAATTCTATCTCCAGCAAAGTCAGCATCACAATAACCTACTAGTCTGTAATCTTGTGATCTTCTATAACACAAACCCAGATTAGTAGTACCTTTCAGATACCTCAAAATTCTCTTAACAACAGTTAAGTGAGATTCTCTAGGATCTGATTGGAATCTAGCACATAAACACACGCTAAATAGTATATCAGGTCTAGATGCAGTCAGATAGATAAGAGATCCACACATACCTCTGTAGAGCTTCTGATTTACCTTCATACTTACCTCATCTTTTCCCAGAATCCAGGTTGGATGCATTGGTGTCTTAGCACCTTTGCTTTTTGACATCTGAAATTTCTTCAGAAGTTCTTTAACATACATCGTCTGATGTATGTAAGTACCTTCTGGAGTCTGGTTGATTTGAATTCCCAGAAAGAAATTCAATTCTCCCATCATGCTCATTTCAAATTCTGCCTGCATGGTCTCAACAAATTCTTTTCCAAGGGAGATATTAGAGGTTCCAAAGATTATATCATCAACATAAATTTGACAAATCAAAATAACATTTTTAAATGTCTTTCTGAAAAGAGTTGTGTCCACTTTCCCTCTGGTAAAATCTTTTTCTAAAAGAAAATTACTCTGACGATCATACCAAGCTCTGGGAGCTTGTTTTAAACCGTACAAAGACTTTTTTAATTTAAAAACATGTTCTAGATGTTTTGAATCATTAAACCCAAGAGGTTGATATACATAAACTTCTTCTTCTATATAGCCATTTAAAAATTCACTTTTAACATCCATTTGATATAATGAAATTTTATTTTGAACAATAAAAGAAATTAATAATCAAATAGACTCTAACCTGGCGACTGGGGCAAAGGTTTCATTATAATCAATTCCTTCTTGTTGACTATAACCCTGTGCAACCAGTCATGCTTTGTTTCTGATCACCTCTCCTTGCTCGTTCAGTTTGTTTCTAAAAACCCATTTGGTTCCTATAATGTTGAATCCTTTGGGTCTTGGAACTAGATCCCATACATCATTTCTGGAAAATTGATTGAGTTCATCTTGCATTGCTAAGATCCAATCATTGTCTTCCAGAGCTTCATCAATAGAAGTTGGCTCAACCAGAGATACTAAACCAAACAATGATTCTTCATTGATTCTGATAGAGGATCTTGTTCTGATGGTGTGATACGGTGGAAGAACCGATTGTTTTAGGAAAATACTTGTTTGCATTTTGCGTTTGTATTCGCAAAATGTCGCGGTAAGCAAGAGTCGCCACTGACTTTTATTTTATCCAACTGGAAAGGAAAAAAGCACAGAAAAATTCCTTTTTCGAGATATTCTGAGTACGGGGGTAGATTATAGAAAGGGAAGGTATTAGCACCCTTTCTATCCATAGTTTTCTACGGGCTCTTAGGTACTTGCTCATCATTTTAAAACTGCTTCTGTATTTGTGTGTTTTGAAAAGTTTTTGTTTTTTTTCGTTTTAACCCTTGATTCTGTCTTCAAGAGTGTTACGAAGTGTTTTTGAAAACTTTGTTTGAAAGGAGTGTAAGTGTGGAAAAGATTATTTTGAGCAAGTACGTACTAGCATCTACCTACTCAAAAAAAGAATGTTTCTGTTCTTGTTTCCTTTAGACCGTGCTATCCTACTATTAATGAGTAGATAACACCGTCGTCGGAGTTATAAGGGTCAATTTGAAAGGGACGTACGATCACTAGAGTAATATTAGGATGTCTTAGTAATAAACCTAATGTCTTAAGATCATATTCAAGGCAACATTTCCGAGGCAACCTTTCCGAGGCAACATTTCCGAATGGGACTTTTGATCTTTGTTTAGACAAGAGGGTGACCACTAAAACACCCTATACTTAATGACCGTTTACCGAAGGCAACCGAAGTGAGAGTATACCCTAGGAGTGTGTATGTGCGAGTGATTTGATTTCAAGTTATTATCTTTGCACATTTAGGGTTTGCTAACCGTTTTAAAATTAACATACATTCTTGTCACGCAATCCTATTATCATACATCTAACAACTAATATATGCGAAAATTAAAATGCGAGAAATAAAACTACGCTATTACAAGGCTTCGGGGAGGGGGATTAATTACATAGCCAAAAACCCGTAAAAACCATAAATGAACGAAAAAGTCCTAATAAAGCTATTACATCCCATGAGCAGTTACATTAATATTGTAAAAATAAATAAACGCGCGCGATGAAACGAGAACGAGAAAAAATTAGCGTTTTAACCCCGTCTATCCTAAAAAGAAAAATCATTTGTTGGTTGTTTTTGATTATTTTAAGAAAGAATAAGGTTCTAAATTAAATATGTACCAATCTAATTACTAATTAATTTACATTAAGAAAAATAATTTATTTTGACCTATTTTTGTATTTTGGTTATTTTGAGAAAAAGAAAATAAATGTTAAATCAAATAAAACCTAATTTTCTAATTTATTTTAGTTTATTTACAAAAGGTTAGAATTACCCTAAAATTTAATAAACTAATTAAATTAAATTTTGATAAAAGATAAAAACCTAAATCTAATTTGATGAAAATTGATTTTATAAATTTTTGATAAAAAGAGTTAATAATTAATTAAAATAGTTAAAAGAAAATATAAAAGAAAAAAAGAATAAGAATATGGGCCTGATGATCAACAATTGAGGGGGTGCCAATAGCAGCTTTGGGGCCCAAAAGCAAGGGTCCACGTTGACCCTCCTGGATCTAGCGCTGCACTTTGACTAGGGCCTTTGGTAGACCCTCAGATGATGACCTTTGGATCCAGCTCGTGGACATCTGGCTGGCTAAGCGTTGAAGACGTATGGTGGATGCTTGGACCAAGGGTGCACTGAATCTGTAACAAGAAAACAACATTTTTGCTGGGACCTGGGATCGAACCCAGGTCCTCAAGCTTCAAACAATCACTTTGTTGCCAACTATGCCATGCTGCTCATTTGTCTATGAAATAATAACAATTAATAATATGTAGTAACGTGAGTTAGTGGAGGACAAAATAAAAAAGTGCACGCCCGTTTAAATGAGCCAACCAGGGGGTGCCACACCACCCTTCTTCTTCCTCTCTTCGTTGGTAAAAGTCAAGGACTTTTACCTACAGACATGAGCCCGTAGCTATAACCCCTGCAATTTTCCAAAATCCCATACACGCACCATAAATGAAATCTAATGCTACAGACCAATTCGTCTTGGCCTTGTGAACATCATGGTACCTTTCTTTTTGGCCAATTTTACCTGTACAAGAAAATCCCAAAACGAAACAAGAAACCCTAACAATGGTGGATCTCTGTATGGTTAGCAAAAATGAAATTAATCATTACCAATAGCTTGCAAAAGCTTCAAGGATTAGGAATATATAAACCTATCATACTAACAATGTCAAATTCATGAGATTCGATTACAAAAAGGGAGGGAAGTCATGAAGCACTTACCTCGCGTTTCTGGGCACAAAAACACTTGCTTTTGATTGGTATAGACTCCTTGTACACCCAGGAAGCGAATGAGATAGCTTGGGAGGCTTGAGAATGCCTGGAAGTATGAAAACATATTCCTACTTTTCTTGAGTTTTTCCAAGTTTTTTCTTCACTCTACACGCCTCCAACCCTTATGCATTTGGTCTGCCAACGTTCTATATATGTCCTTGAGTGAATTAGGTTTACAAGTTTGCTCTAAATCTTTTTCAATTATGGTCATTGATCAAGATTTGATTCTCATTCAAATCTTTCTAAAACAAGCCAAAAACCAATATTTTTGTGTACAAACATGCCTTGCACGATTTGATTCCCTTGCTAGTTGTATAGGAGACCTGAAATATGCACAAAATCTCAAGGTTTAAATGATTTTGATATTTTCATGATTTTATTTTGATTTAATTTGATTTAATTGAAATCAAAATCAAAATAAATGGATAAAATAAAATAAAGGCAAGTGGGAAGGATCATGGGTCTTTTACCATGTTACAAACTCAAAACAAGCACAAAAAGTTGGGCCCATTTGACAAAAATTGCAATTTGAGGCACTTTTGACTTTTGGCAATTTTGCAAAAAGGGTCAACTTCACCAATGCATAACTTCTTAAATGTTGACTCTATGAAGGTGTTCTTGGACTTTTTAGAAAGCTTGAGATGTCCTATAAGCAACCATTTTGATATCATATCAATTTAGTCTTCCATGTTCATGTATGAAGCTTTGACAAAAAAGGTGTTTTTGTTGACTTTTCAAAATGACCTATAATGTCCAAATTCATAACTTCTTATGAGTGCATATTTTGAACTTGGGAGCTGAAGATGAATTGTGGTGAATTGCATCCTATTCAAAATGAGATTTGTATGGGTCATTATTGATAAAGTATGAGAAAGTTATGCTTGGTCAAAGTTGAGTTGACTTTTCCAACAAAACCCTAATTTAGCAACTTTTGGGTTTTGATGAATTGTGAGCAATCCTTGAGGAATCATGATCAACCCTTGATCAAATGATGATTAATACTTCAAAATGATAATGTTGACCAAAAATATTGAAGTTTGATTGTATGTGGGCCACAATTGACTTTTTCCTTAGCACAGTCGATTTTCAGGCCTTTGAGTAATTGATTGAGCAAACTTCCTCTGCAAGGCTTGAAACTTGACATGGATGATCTTGAGAACATATTAGGACAATGGTGAGCATTTGGGATCCCTTGGACTCAAGTATCTTGATGCAACATGAAACCCTAATTTGAGGTAGACTGCCTTAGGAGAGAGTTTGTCTGGTCAACCCTTGGACTTCCTTGAGCAATTTGAGGATCTCACTTGAAATGTATTGAGAAATATGGGAGGGCAAATTTTAGGGTACAACAGCTGCCCCTGTTCAATCTTCTTAAACCTGAGGATGTAGATTGGCTTGTTTGCCTTTCGTGATCCGAAGGTGGAAGATGATTGAACACTAGAGTGCCCAAGAAATTTGCACTCGCATGAAGTGGTACTTGTCTTGTGATGTCGAGAATGGGCTTATAGATGCCATTTGGAGATTGAT
Organism: Vicia faba; assembly: GCA_948472305.1. Taxonomy (NCBI): domain Eukaryota; kingdom Viridiplantae; phylum Streptophyta; class Magnoliopsida; order Fabales; family Fabaceae; genus Vicia; species Vicia faba. The sequence continues at coordinate 389,167,522 of OX451741.1, forward strand.
GTCGGAAGATGGTCTTAAAGATGCCATCAGAAGAAGTTTCGATCGCATAAGAGATTCCTTAGCGAGAGCTTGCATACTTGTTGTTGAGGAGGACTTTGCTGGGGAATGTTGTTCTTTGTCTCGGGGGAAATAGAAATTTAGGAGCTTCGGTTATCCGTTATTCTACTGGGGAATCGTCTCTTGGTCGAAGAGGTAAAAATGAACTACTATCTGGTCGTGATCCAGGCTTCATAGTGATAAGATCGACTGCTATCTGGTCGCGCTCCAGGCATTATAGTGATTTACTGGGGAGATGAGATTAAACTTGCTATCCGGTCGTAATCCAGGCTTCACAATTTCTCAATTCTTATCTGGTCGTAATTCAGGCTTCAGAAGGAATTAAGTTGTTATCCGATCGCATCCGGGCTTCACCTTGAACTTAGGGCACACTAATATCCGGTCGACTCCGGGCTTCTTAGTAATTGTCCAGGTAAACTGCTATTTGGTCAAAATCCAAGCTTCGCAGTGTCCTTTACTGCTATCTGGTCGTAATCCAGGCTTCACGATGTTTAATACCATTATCTGGTTGAATCCAGGCTTCATGGTGTCCTGCACTGCTATCTGGTCGATTCCAGGCTTCACAATACCTTACTTCCTATCTGGTCGTCTTCCAGGCTTCAGAAGAAATCAAGTGGTTATCCAGTTGCATACGGGCTTCCACTTTTTATTTTTAGGCCTACTAATATCCGGTCAACTCCGGGCTTCACAGTAATTGGCTGGGTAGACTGCTATTTGGTCGAAATCCAAGCTTTATAGTGTCCCTTACTGTTATCCGGTCGTAATCCCATGCTTCAGTGTTCTTTACCACTATTTGGTCGTAATCCAGGCTTCACGATGTATTATACCATTATCTGGTCGAATCCAGGCTTCATGGTGTTCGGGGAAATCAAGGTATTATCCGGTCGAATCCAGGCTTCATAACTTGCATTAAAGATATACCACTATCTGGTCGACTCCAGGCTTCGTAGTATTTTTGGCTGCTATCTGGTTGTAACCCAGGCTTCACAATGTCTTCTACCATTATCTGGTCGAGTCCAGGCTTCATGGTGTCTTGTACTGCTATCTGGTCGTAATCCAGGCTTCACAATAACTTGTTAAGCTACTATCCGATTTATTCCCGGGCTTCACGGCTTGTGTTTATGATATACCACTATCTGGTCGACTCCAGGCTTCGTAGTATTCTTGGCTGCTATCTGGTCGTAATCCAGGCTTCACAACATCTTATACCATTATCTGGTCGAGTCCAGGCTTCATGGTGTCTTGTATTGCTATCTGGTCGTAATCCAGGCTTCACAATAACTTGCTGAGTTGTTATCCGGTCAATTTACAGGCTTCACGGCTTGTGTGTATGATATACCACTATTTGGTCGATTCCAGGCTTCATGGTGTCTTTGTATTGCTATCTGGTCATAATCCAGGTTTCACAACAACTTACTGGGGATTAAACTATTATCCGGTTGAATCCGGGTGTGACCGGTGGAAATAGAACTGACTGTTTAAAGCTGGTTCGCGAAATGTCGCGGAAGCAAGAGTCGCCACCGTCTTTTATTTTCTCCAACATGGACAGGACAAAAGCACAGCAAAATTCCTTATGAGAACGTTTCTCGGTTCGGGAGGTAGATTTATAGAAAGGGAAGGTGTTAGCACCATTTCTATCCATGGTTATCCATGGGCTCTTAGATACTTGCTCTTATGTTTTCAAAATGTTTGCTTTTCAAAATGTGAGTGGGTTTGAAAAAGTTTCGTTGAAAGATTTCTGAATAACTCTTGTATCTGTCCTCAAGAGTGTTTGAAAAATTTGTTTTGAAAGCTTCTTTGAAAGTGTCAGTGTGAAAAAGTTTTTTATTTGTTTTTTAGAGAGCAAGTATCCATGAGTCATCTACCCACCCTATGGAATTAGGTTGTGTAAAAGTCCTTAAGGTAATGTTATCCCACCATTGAGAGGTAGGTAGCACCACCGTTGGAGGTGTTCGGGTCAATTCGATTTTAGGGACAGTGTGGTCACCGAAGCAATAGCAGGACACCTTAGAAGTTACCCTTATGTCCTAGATCCTTTTTTTAATCCGAGGCAACTGTTTCGAGGCAACTGGATCTTGGACATAAGAGCGACCGCTAAAACGTCCTATACTTGACGACCACGTTTCGAAGGCAACGAGTGAGGCGTACCCTAGAAATGGTGTGTGTACTGGGTGTTATTTTCATGTTAACAGTTATCTTTGATCAGGGCATTGTGAGCTACGCGTTGTTTTTAATTACCATACATTCTTTCATGCGAGTTTAGCAGTTAGGAGTGCGGAAAATTAAAAGACGGAAAGATAAAAGCTACGCTATTACAAGGCGCGGGTCTATACATCGCCAAAATACAAAGACCCGTTTTTGATAAAGATGCGGAAAGTAAAAAAAACGGTAAACCTAATTACTATTACATCCTTGAACAGTTACATAATAATCAATAGGAAAAAAGAATAACGCGCGAAAAGAAATAAACTGAACGTCTGAGGGTTTTGACCCTTTTGGGAAATTAAATTAAATTAGGACTTAATTAATTATTTAATTAAAGAAAAGAAAGTGTGTTTTTTATGTTTTTTTTTTGTATTTAATGAAATAAAGAAAATAAAATCAAGAGAAAACCCTAATTCTAAGTTTATTTTAATTATTAATGAAAATATTAAAGTTAACCTAATTTAAGCTAATTAATTAATTTACATATTTATGTACAAAAATAATGGTTAATAAATAGTAATAATGAATAATGATGATAATAATGATAAAAAAGAATCAAAACCTAATTCTATAGAATTTTATTTATTAAAGAAAAGATTGAATTTCAAACCTAAATTAACTAAATTAATTATTAACATTTATTTACAAAAATAAATTAGTGAGGAAATTAATAAATAATTAAACATATTTTGTATTTTGATTTTCTGATTTTATTATGAAAAAAATTATTTTAGTGAATTAATGATAATTATAAAAAAACAATTAAAAAGAATTAGAAAGAAAAGAAAATTAAATTAAAAAAGGTATGCAAACCAAGGGGGGTGTCTGGCCCATGTGGAGGTTTGTTTGAGGAGTTTTGGCCCATTAAGACAAGGCCATCTTTGACTTTTCTGATCGTGTGGATGCTCATTGACTGAACCATATGATGGACTTCATCTCCTGGCCTTCAGATTGCTCCTCAAAGCCACTTGGCAAGCCTAGGCGTGGGGCTCATGGTAGGGCGTTTGATGAAAGCTGCATTAGAACACTTTAAAACAAAAATCAAGAATTATATGGGGGGACCTGGGAATCGAACCCAGGTCCCTATACCTGCCAGCCACGTTCCCAACCAACTGAGCCACCAAGCGCGTTTGTAAACAATATAATAAGGAATTATAATATACGTAAAGTGCCAAATATGCTGGGATATGAAAAAAGCGCGCTAAAGTTTGAATGTTCCAATAGCGCTTGGACAGCTCATCCTTCTTCTTCGTTCTTCCTGCAATTATAAACAAGATAGTGGGGGTTTTAAACCCCCACTAAGTGAAAGTGTGAAAAATAGCGAATAGAAGAGGAATCAATATAAAAAGGGCGCGATCAGTTGGTTGAATTCGTCTGGCCTTGACGAATTCAACCATGGTCATGGCTTAGTCTAATTTTTCCTGATGCCTAAAGCCCTAATTTGAAGCTTCAGAAACCCTAGGTTTCATCCATGGTGAATTTCGATTCAGGCAGCGTTAGCACAATTAACTTATACCAATCGCTTCAGAAGGTACCTATTAGCATGAATCAAACAAGAAAACGGATTAAAAGCTCATGAATCATGTTATGCAATTTTGAAAAACAAGACAAACCGAATGGCTTATGTTCTTGGATTCTTCGCATGTTAGGATTGATTCTTGATTGCAAACGCTTCCTGGAGACTTAGGCAACGTATTGGAATCCTTTTTAGGCGTGGAAAGGCACTGCAAGTATGAAATCAGTTTCAAGTTTTTTATTGAAATTTTGCAAAGTGATTATGTAGTTTCAGCAGCTTTCACGTGTCTCTTTGAGTAGGGTTAGCTCTTGCATATGTATGTGATGTGAATTAGGTCAAGAATGAGCCCAAAAGTCCATGGCATTATGACTTGAATATTTGATTGCCTAATCATATCTTTTCCAATCTTTTCTTTCATGAAACCTTGCCAATCATGGATTTCTTTGCCTTGTTGATTGAGAAACGAATTGCCAGCTTGCCCTAGTCACATTTGCTGCACAAAAAGATCTAAAAAATCATATCTTTGAATTTTCTTATAATTAAAACCAATTAAATGAATTAATATAAATATAAATCCAATTAATTAATCAAAAATAAGAAAATAAATTATTTTGAGCTCAATGGGTCGTGCATAGGCTTTGGGTAATGATTCAAGGAAGAATTTGAGGCCCATTTGCAAAATTGAAGTTTTTTAGGCAAAGTTGACTTTTGAAAGTTCCCAAAAATTTCCCAACTTCTCCAATGCATATCTTGCTCAAATTTGAAGCTATGAACATGTTCTTGGACATTTTGGAAAGGGCTTGAAGTCCTCTAACCAATGCCTTTGGTCCCATGTCATTTTGATTTACCAATCTCAAGTTATGGTATTTGACTTAAAGTGCCTTTTTGTTGACTTTTGAAAATGACCTATAATGTTGAAATTGATAACTTTTTGTGAGAGCATTTCTTGGACTTGGAGTGTGAAGATGAGTTGTAGGAAATGTCATCCACTTAAAAATTATCTTTGGATGGGATTTTTCTGATAAACCATGAAGAAGTTATGCCTTGGTCAATTTGAAGTTGACTTTTCAACTATCTAAAAATAGAAACTTTTACATCTTGACACTTTTTGAGCCATGCTTGTGGAATCATGATCAAGAATTGATCAAATGATGATTGTGTCTTCAAAATAAGATGTTGACCAAAAATTTTGACTTTTGACTGTCAAATGACCATTTTGCCCCTGTAGTTGACAGTGGAGCAATTAAGGTTTTTGACTGTGCAATTTGATGCTGTGAGTCTTGAAACTTGACATATGGATGCTTGGCAATGTATGTAGGCATATGGGACTTGATTGGACTCTTGGAAACCTCAATTTCTTTGCAAGAACCAAAACCCTAATTTTGACTGTGTTAGGAGGCAATTGGACTGTGCAACCCTTGAGAGATTTTGAAGCTTGACCTTGCCAAATCTTGAAGAATATGGGAGGGCAAATTTTGGGGTACAACAGTTGCCCCTGTTAAATCTTATTAGACCTGAGGATGTAGATTGACTGGCGTGCCTTTCGTAATCCGAAGGTGGAAGATGATTGAACACTAGAGTGCCCAGAAATTTGCACTCGCATAGTACAGTGTCAGCAGTGATGATGTCGGGAATGGGCTTACAGATGCCATTTGGAGGATAATGGATGGGAGGATGGGCTTATAGATGCCATCTGGAGATGTGACAGAACCTTGTCGGGAATGGGCTTATAGATGCCATTTGGAGACTGTTGGTATGTGGATGGGCTTATAGATGCCACCTAGGTGTCGATCGCGTAAGAGATTCCTTAGCGAGAACTTGCGTACCTGAGAAAGAAAGATAATTACCTGGCCCTGTTACAGGGGTTGATCTTCAAACTCTTTATGTAGATATGCCCTGGCTGGATGCAGGTATCGAATCTCTAAACTCTTCAGACGTGCCCTGGCAAGATACAGGAATCGAGTGCGGAAAATAGTCGTCAACAGATACATCCTGGCAAGATACAGGAATCGAATCTTCAAACTCTTCAGACGTGCCCTGGCTGGATACAGGAATCGAGTCCGACAAATAGTCGTCAATAGATACACCCTGGCCGGATACAGGAATCAGATCTTCAAACTCTTCAGACGTGCCCTGGCAGGATACAGGAATCGAGTCTGGAATAGTCGTCAACAGATACACCCTGGCAGGATACAGGAATTGGATCTTCAAACTCTTCAGATGTTCCCTGGCAGGATACAGGAATCGAGTCTAGAATTATTCGTCAACAGATACACCCTGGCCGGATACAGGAATCGGATCTTCAAACTCTTCAGACGTGCCCTGGCAGGATACAGGAATCGAGTCCGGAAATAGTCGTCAACAGATACACCCTGGCAGGATACAGGAATCGGATCTTCAAACTCTTCAGACGTGCCCTGGCAGGATACAGGAATCGAGTCCGGAAAATAGTCGTCAATAGATACACCCTGGCAGGATACAGGAATCAGATCTTCAAACTCTTCAGACGTGCCCCGGCAGGATACAGGAATCGAGTCCGGAAATAGTCGTCAACAGATACACCCTGGCAGGATACAGGAATCGGATCTTCAAACTCTTCAGACGTGCCCTGGCAGGATACAGGAATCGAGTCCAGAAATAGTCGTCAACAGATACACCCTGGCAGGATACAGGAATCAGATCTTCAAACTCTTCAGACGTGCCCTGGCAGGATACAGGAATCGAGTCCGAAAAATAGTCGTCAACAGATACACCCTGGCAGGATACAGTAATCGAATCTTCAAACTCTTCAGACGTGCCCTGGCAGGATACAGGAATCAAGTCTGGAAATAATCGCTCACAGATATGCCCTGGCTAGATAAAGGTATCGAATATGGAATTACGACAGTTGATAGTAATCATCTTTGTATTGATCTTGGTCCTGAAAAGACAAAACGTTAGTTGTATGCAATGCCATGATGTATGACATGCGTGATGTTCTCAGAATAAATGAGATTGTATGTTCATGATGTGTATGTTCATGCTATAATGTATGAAGATGTGATGTTTATGGACTTTTGTCTAGGAAAATAAATCCTTGACGGGTGCCGGGAAGTCAAATCCTGGGCTGCTGTGGAAGAGTAGAGCTTTTGGTTTCCGTTGGGGATGACAATTGTAAGTATAAACCGGTAGGAGAAGATGACTCCGTTGAGGAATAAACTTTGCTGGAGAGATTACTCTGTGGGGAAATACTCTGTGGGAAGAGATACCTTGCTGAGGTTTTGATGATAACTCCGCTGGGGATACCATTGTTGAGCTCTGTTGGAAGTTTTGATGAACTCCGCTGGGGATAGGAAGACTTCACCGGGGATGATCTTTCCGTGGCAATTGGCTGAGGATAACCCAGTTATAAGCTCTGGTGATGAGTAATCTTCTGAATAAAACCGGGAAGAGGCGCTCGCACTCTGCAGGTGATAAGCTTCCAGAATCTATTGAGGATAAGCTTCCTGAATCCACTGGGGAGATTGGTTGAACTCTCCTGGGGAGACTTAGGACTGCACTGGGGAATGGCTCCACTGGATGTCCGGTATTCCACCGGGGAACAATCTTAGATCAAGATTGCCGGGGATGCTCGCTAGGAATGTTTGTATACTCCGCTGGGGAATATTGAGATCTTCTGGGGGATGATCCAACTTCCTTGAGGCTTACAGTATATTAACTCTGCTCGGGGAGAGTGTTGCTGACTCGCTGGGGATACTGTGCCTTGTTAGGGCTGACGAGAGACCAACTTTGCTTGGGGAGAGTATTGTTGAGTCTTGTCTTACTCTGCAGGGAGTGAAGGTATCTGGGTTACATTCTTCAACTGAATCTACCTTGGTACCTCGGCGGACATAACGACTAGATCGCTTAGACAACTCTTATTGCCCTAGTTTCTGTGGGAGAAGGTACCTGTGGAGGTGCTTGATGATTGCCGATTGACAAATCTTCTTCTGGTAGGCAAGTGACGAGATGACGGAACATAGTCGTACGCTTTTGATCCCTAATTTTTGCCTGGACCACCCTTTCGGGTTTTCAGTCCACCGGGATACCCATTTTTGCCCAAGCCGCCTTTTCAGGTTTTCGACTTGCCGGGTGTACAGATTTTTTTCCATTTTCGTCCCTTATTTTTGCCCAAACCCTTTTGGTTCGCCGGGAAGCCCTTATTTTTGCCTAGGTGTGTCAACCTAGCGGGTCTTTGATTATGCGTAGTATTTTTCGACTATGTCCATGCTCTTAGGATGTAGCGAGGTGCCCCTGTTGTTGTGTTGCCATGTGACCAGAAGATCTTCGTTTGATCAGGCAAGATTCATAGTTGGAATTCATGTCCAATGCCCCAAGTGACTCAGGCGGATATTTGCCCCTGGTTATTTTGGCATTTGAGAGATTCTCTGAATCTTGACTTGACTGCCCCAGATTATAGACAATGCTCATGCCGTACCCCTTGATTGGAGGTGCTTTTATTTCACTTGAGATGACCCTTGAGAAGGTTTTTGTTCACTAGGTATTCGTCGTGCGAATTTCTCTGCTGTTCGAACAAACAGTCATATGCAAACAATATTATTTCAAAAATACAAAGCTTATGTCTGTCTTTAAATTTTTTTGAAAATGCGTCTTTCAGTAAAACAAACAAATTTTGTACAATGTGATGTCAACTCGTTATTTTACCACAAGCCTTAAGGAGTCAGGATACCTTTCGTAACAGCATGCTTTTGAACTAACCCATGCTTCAGCTAGGACTTTTAAGGGTTGTAACGTGGCCTGGTTCACGGTTTAAGAAACAAAGGATAAAGGCTCAAATTTTATTTGTACCCACCCGCTCTTCGTGATGTTCTTCAAACCTAAACTCAGCTGATCGTGCGTTAGACCTTGTTTGAGTCTTTGCTCTGATATTCCAGTGATGATTCGGATATTGATAGTTTATTTTGAATAGGCAGTCATTTCCTTTTTTGTTGAGGGTTTGCAGGACCTCTTTCTTTTTCTTGATTTTGTTATCCCTATTTTTTTTTGCCTGAACTGTTCCTTTGTGATTACAGTCAGCGGGATGCCCCAGTTTTGTAAGTCTCCTTCATAGGTTTTGACTTAATGGGCTTTTATTTTGCTAGATAACGACTGCCTGTCTTGATGATTATAGGGAACCATCACTGTCTTTTGTTTTGTAAGGACTTCTTTGGTGCCATTCGTCGTGCATCTGGATCAACCGAGAGAACTACCCTGCCCCAGGTTATGATTAAGGGTTTTAATTTTTTGTGAAAAGAAAAACTCCTACTTCTTTGGCTCGAAGGGGTTGACGAGGGATTATCTTCCTTATAACTCCACTGTTTAGGATTTGAAACAATGCCTGTACATCGTCAACAGGGTCTGTCCAAAAGCATACTGTAAAGAATCGTGGTACCGTTTTCGTCATCCTCCCTCAAGAGGCTTAGGATTATTAATTGAGAGTTGACATCAAAAAATGAAAGCAGTTTGAATATAGCGAATGCGAATATATTGATTCAAAACAGACATATGCGATGCATTAATGAAATAACAGTGTTTGACATGATAATTGTTTGAACAATCAAAAGAAAATTACAACTTGAAAGTTCTAATGGACAAAAAGTCTTCTCATCTCAGGACTTGTTACTTCCAATGGTGAATCCTGTAGGGATGGTAGAAGAACTCAGCCTGACCCACTTGGGTGAAATCCACTGCTCCTTCATTAATCAGGTCCTGGAACTTGTTCTTCAGAGCCCAGCAGTCGGCAGTGTCATGTCCAGGACTATCAGAGTGGTATGAACATCTTTTGTTGGGATGATAGTTAGGAGCAGAGATGTTGGGATTCCGGGGAGGAGCCCTTAGTGTAATCAGATTCAAACTCAACAGGTGTTGTAAAGCTTGAAACAGCGACACGTTGAGCTGGGTGAATTACCTCCTGGGCTGGCTTGGCTTAATCTGATCAACCCGTTGCTCTGGGCGGGGTTGTGGTTGGACCTGTGAAGTGGTAGCAATTTAGAGAGGTCTATTCTTCACCATGCCAGACTCTTGTCCTCTTGGAAGTTGATCAATGACCTGGTCCCTGACTTGGACTGGTTGCTTCATGTTGTATCTCTCTTGGTGGAGCTGACTGATCATGGCTTTCAACTCTTCTTGCTCCCGAGCCAAACCTTGGATAAGGGCCATCTGCCCCAGCATCTGAGTCCTCATTGCATCTACCTCAGCTTGCAGATGTTTCAGCCGTTCGTCCTTGTCATCTTCGGGACTTTTCTTGGCCAAATTCCCCATGAGGAGTGTCCTCAACTCTTCCTGCCCCTTGGATAGGCTTAGGAAGATCTCCCTGAACTGAGTCTCTTGAGCATGAAGACCCTGGTTATTTTGTTGGGAAGCCATTGCTGAAATAAACAGCAACGAAGGTAAGTGACCTGTACAAAGGGTACCTGTAATGCAATGATATGTATGATATGCATGCAATGTTTTCAAGGATCTCGTGGGGTAAACAAGAAAGATTATTAGAACTTGAATTTTGTAGCTTGATTGAAGGAACTTCATATTGTAGAGAGTCCTTCTTCAAGAGTCAAGGATCACCATATCGAGTGGGTCATAGCCCCTGACTCAAGTTTTCAACCTTGGCTAGAGGAAAATAAATCCCCTTTGCCCCTTGCTAGACATCATGACCTGCATCACAAGCCCTTGAGATCCTTGAAATGGATTAGTCCTTATGTAGGATGTATGCAATGATATGATGGCATGATGTTATGCTATGCGTGGAGTGATGTAAGTAAACCCTGTTATGAGTCCAGGTTAAGGACTGTAAACAAACCCTGCAAGAAACTCATGTGTTAGATAACAAGCATGCAAGTAGTCAGGTTTGAAGGCACACAAGTCACACAAGACAGCCCTTAGAGTTCAGGCCAGCATGAAGTTTGGGGTACTACCCTCTTTCAGTTTCGTTGGTTAAGACATGTCCTATCAAAAGTAACCGGGTTCTAGAGGATCCCAATATCACTGACTACCCTCAATCGGTCATAACTCCAGCGTCGCAATCTTTTCTTGCGGCCAGAACCATCGCGAGAGTTTAGCCTCAATGGGTGTAGCATACTGCTACTGTTCTATGGCCAAGTTGGGTCACATTAGGGTTCTAAGGTCGGTTGGTGCTTAATGACTCCTCAGAAGACCCATATTCTCCTTGATGCAACACAAGGGATATCGGTACAGACCAAGGTGCCACACCAACGTAGCCACTGCTTCACCCGTGTCGGTCTATGCCGGACAGGTCCCTCACAGCTTATGCTACCTAAAAGGGTATCCCCAGATCCGGGTTAGGATCTATGAAACTCCAAGACAATGCCCACAATAATAAAGCAAACAAAACAAAGCAATTGAAAACACAAGTATGATCTATCCTAAGGTACACCTCACTTTAAGATTCCCCAGCAGAGTCGCCAGTTCTGTGATCGGTGGAAATAGAACTGACTGTTTAAAGCTGGTTCGCGAAATGTCGCGGAAGCAAGAGTCGCCACCGTCTTTTATTTTCTCCAACATGGACAGGACAAAAGCATAGCAAAATTCCTTATGAGAACGTTTCTCGGTTCAGGAGGTAGATTTATAGAAAGGGAAGGTGTTAGCACCCTTTCTATCCATGGTTATCCATGGGCTCTTAGATACTTGCTCTTATGTTTTCAAAATGTTTGCTTTTCAAAATGTGAGTGGGTTTGAAAAAGTTTCGTTGAAAGATTTCTGAATAACTCTTGTATCTGTCCTCAAGAGTGTTTGAAAAATTTGTTTTGAAAGCTTCTTTGAAAGTATCAGTGTGAAAAAGTTTTTGATTTGTTTTTTAGAGAGCAAGTATCCATGAGTCATCTACCCACCCTAAGGAATTAGGCTGTGTAAAAGTCCTTAAGGTAATGTTATCCCACCATTGAGAGGTAGGTAGCACCACCGTTGGAGGTGTTCGGGTCAATTCGATTTTAGGGACAGTGTGGTCACCGAAGCAATAGCAGGACACCTTAGAAGTTACCCTTATGTCCTAGATCCTTTTTTTAATCCGAGGCAACTATTTCGAGACAACTGGATCTTGGACATAAGAGCGACCGCTAAAACGTCCTATACTTGACGACCACGTTTCGAAGGCAACGAGTGAGGCGTACCCTAGAAGTGGTGTGTGTACTGGGTGTTATTTTCATGTTAACAGTTATCTTTGATCAGGGCATTGTGAGCTACGCGTTGTTTTTAATTACCATACATTCTTTCATGCGAGTTTAGCAGTTAGGAGTGCGGAAAATTAAAAGACGGAAAGATAAAAGCTATGCTATTACAAGGCGCGGGTCTATACATCGCCAAAATACAAAGACCCGTTTTTGATAAAGATGCGGAAAGTAAAAAAAACGGTAAACCTAATTACTATTATATCCTTGAACAGTTACATAATAATCAATAGGAAAAAAGAATAACGCGCGAAAAGAAATAAACTGAACGTCCGAGGGTTTTGACCCTTTTGGGAAATTAAATTAAATTAGGACTTAATTAATTATTTAATTAAAGAAAAGAAAGTGTGTTTTTTATGTTTTTTTTTGTATTTAATGAAATAAAGAAAATAAAATCAAGAGAAAACCCTAATTCTAAGTTTATTTTAATTATTAATGAAAATATTAAAGTTAACCTAATTTAAGCTAATTAATTAATTTACATATTTATGTACAAAAATAATGGTTAATAAATAGTAATAATGAATAATGATGATAATAATGATAAAAAAGAATCAAAACCTAATTCTATAGAATTTTATTTATTAAAGAAAAGATTGAATTTCAAACCTAAATTAACTAAATTAATTATTAACATTTATTTACAAAAATAAATTAGTGAGGAAATTAATAAATAATTAAACATATTTTGTATTTTGATTTTCTGATTTTATTATGAAAAAAATTATTTTAGTGAATTAATGATAATTATAAAAAAACAATTAAAAAGAATTAGAAAGAAAAGAAAATTAAATTAAAAAAGGCATGCAAACCAAGGGGGGTGTCTGGCCCATGTGGAGGTTTGTTTGAGGAGTTCTGGCCCATTAAGACAAGGCCATCTTTGACTTTTTTGATCGTGTGGATGCTCATTGACTGGACCATATGATGGACTTCATCTCCTGGCCTTCAGATTGCTCCTCAAAGCCACTTGGCAAGCCTAGGCGTGGGGCTCATGGTAGGGCGTTTGATGAAAGCTGCATTAGAACACTTTAAAACAAAAATCAAGAATTATATGGGGGGACCTGGGAATCGAACCCAGGTCCCTATACCTGCCAGCCACGTTCCCAACCAACTGAGCCACCAAGCGCTTTTGTAAACAATATAATAAGGAATTATAATATACGTAAAGTGCCAAATATGCTGGGATATGAAAAAAGCGTGCTAAAGTTTGAATGTTCCAATAGCGCTTGGACAGCTCATCCTTCTTCTTCGTTCTTCCTGCAATTATAAACAAGATAGCGGGGGTTTTAAACCCCCACTAAGTGAAAGTGTGAAAAATAGCGAATAGAAGAGGAATCAATATAAAAAGGGCGTGATCAGTTGGTTGAATTCGTCTGGCCTTGACGAATTCAACCATGGTCATGGCTTAGTCCAATTTTTCCTGATGCCTAAAGCCCTAATTTGAAGCTTCAGAAACCCTAGGTTTCATCCATGGTGAATTTCGATTCAAGCAGCGTTAGCACAATTAACTTATACCAATCGCTTCAGAAGGTACCTATTAGCATGAATCAAAGAAGAAAACAGATTAAAAGCTCATGAATCATGTTATGCAATTTTGAAAAACAAGAAAAACCGAATGGCTTATGTTCTTGGATTCTTCGCGTGTTAGGATTGATTCTTGATTGCAAACGCTTCCTGGAGACTTAGGCAACATATTGGAATCCTTTTTAGGTGTGGAAAGGCACTGCAATTATGAAACCAGTTTCAAGTTTTTTATTGAAATTTTGCAAAGTGATTATGCAGTTTCAGCAGCTTTCACGTGTCTCTTTGAGTAGGGTTAGCTCTTGCAAATGTATGTGATGTGAATTAGGTCAAGAATGAGCCCAAAAGTCCATGGCATTATGACTTGAATATTTGATTGCCTAATCATATCTTTTCCAATCTTTTCTTTCATGAAACCTTGCCAATCATGGATTTCTTTGCCTTGTTGATTGAGAAACGAATTTCCAGCTTGCCGTAGTCACATTTGCTGCACAAAAAGATCTAAAAAATCATATCTTTGAATTTTCTTATAATTAAAACCAATTAAATGAATTAATATAAATATAAATCCAATTAATTAATCAAAAATAAGAAAATAAATTATTTTGAGCTCAATGGGTCGTGCATAGGCTTTGGGTAATGATTCAAGGAAGAATTTGAGGCCCATTAGCAAAATTGAAGTTTTTAGGCAAAGTTGACTTTTGAAAGTTCCCAAAAATTTCCCAACTTCTCCAATGCATATCTTGCTCAATTGTGAAGCTATGAACATGTTCTTGGACATTTTGGAAAGGTCTTGAAGTCCTCTAACCAATGCCTTTGGTCCCATGTTATTTTGATTTACCAATCTCAAGTTATGGTCTTTGACTTAAAGTGCCTTTTTGTTGACTTTTGAAAATGACCTATAATGTTGAAATTGATAACTTTTTGTGAGAGCATTTCTTGGACTTGGAGTGTGAAGATGAGTTGTAGGAAATGTCATCCCCTTAAAAATTAGCTTTGGATGGGATTTTTCTAATAAACCATGAAGAAGTTATGCCTTGGTCAATTTGCAGTTGACTTTTCAGCTGTCTAAAAATAGAAACTTTTGCATCTTGAGACTTTTTGAGCCATGCTTGTGGAATCATGATCAAGAATTGATGAAATGATGATTGTGGCTTCAAAATAAGATGTTGACCAAAAATTTTGACTTTTGACTGTCAAATGACCATTTTGCCCCTGCAGTTGACTGTTGAGCAATTAGGGTTTTTGACTGTGCAATTTGATGCTGTGAGTCTTGAAACTTGACATATGGATGCTTGGCAATGTATGTAGGCATATGGGACTTGATTGGACTCTTGGAAACCTCAATTTCTTTGCAAGAACCAAAACCCTAATTTTGACTGTGTTATGAGGCAATTGGATTGTGTAACCCTTGAGAGATTTTGAAGCTTGACCTTGCCAAATCTTGAAGAATATGGGAGGGCAAATTTTGGGGTACAACACCGGGCTTCATAGCTTGTTTAAAAGATACCACTATCTGGTCGAGTCCAGGCTTCGCGATATTCTGATACTGTTATCCGGTCGTTCTCCGGGCTTCACAATATGATGGAGAAATCAAGATACTATCCGGTCGGACCCGGGCTTCATAGCTTGAGTTTTATGAGAATTTGATTGTATCTTTCCCTGAAAGGTAAAGGGTAAGTCGTATGTGTGATCGGTGGATTTAGAACTGACTGTTTAACGCTGGTTTCGCGAAATGTCGCGGAAGCAAGAGTCGCCACCGTCTTTTATTTTCTCCAACATGGACAGGACAAAAGCACAGCAAAATTCCTTATGAGATAGTTTCTCGGTTCGGGAGGTAGATTTATAGAAAGGGAAGGTGTTAGCACCCTTTCTATCCATGGTTATCCATGGGCTCTTAGATACTTGCTCATTGTGTTTTCAAAAGTGTTTGCTTTTCAATTGTGAGTGAGTTTGAAAAAGTTTCGTTTTAAAGATTTCAGATCGACTCTTGTATCAGTCCTCAAGAGTGTTTGAAAAATTGTTTTGAAAGCTTTTTGAAAGTGTCGGTGTGAAAAGAGTTTTGATTTGTTTTTTAGAGCAAGTATCTATGAGTCATCTACCTACCCTAAGGAATTAGACTGTGTAAATGTCCTTAAGGTAATGCCATCCCACCATTGAGAGGTAGGTAGCACCACCGTTGGAGGTGTTCGGGTCAATTCGTTTGTTAGGGACAGTGTGGTCACCAGAGAAACAGTAGGACACCTTAGAAGCTACCCTTATGCCATTGATCCTTTTTAATTCCGAGGCAACCGTTTCGAGGCAACTGGATCATGTCATGGACATAAGGACTTACTAAAACGTCCTATACTCGACGACCACGTTTCGAAGGTAAGGCAACAGTGAGGCGTACCCTAAGAGTGGTGTGTGAGTTTGTGTGTTATTTTCAGTTTAACCATTATCTTTGATCATGCATTATGGTGAGCTACGGGTTGATTTTATTTGGGCCATTCATTCTTTCATGCAAAATTTAGCAGTTTTAAGAGTGCGGAAATTCAAATGCGGAAAGTAAAATCCTACGCTATTACAAGGCGCAGGTCTATACATCGCCAAATTACAAAGACCCGTTTTAATAAAAGATGCGGAAAGTAAAACCTAGTTACTATTACAAGGCTTGAGCAATTACATAATATTCACAAGAAAATAAAATAACGTGCGAAATAGAAATTGAAATTGAACGTTCGAGGGCGTTGGACCCTTTTGAAATTAAATTAAATTAAAGGTTAATTAATTATTAAATTAAAGAAAAGAAATGTTTTTTTTAGGTTTTTTTTTGTATTTATGAAATAAAGAAATTAAAAAATAAAAGAAACCCTAATTCTAAGTTATTTTTAATTATTAATGAAAAAATATTCAAGTTTAACCTAATTTACTAAATATTTAAAGTATATGTTTATTTACAAAATAAATTAGTAATTAATAATAATGATAATAAGAAAAAATTATTTATTAAGAAAAAGATTAAAATGCTAAAAAACCCTAATTTCTACATATTTTAATTATTTAAGAAAAAGTGTTAAAATTAAAAACCTAAATTAACTAAATTTATCATTTAAAGTTTACTTACAAAAATAAATTAATGGTGAAATAATAATAATTAAATATATTTTAGTTTCTGGTTTTTTTTTATTATAAAATTTAATTATTGGAATTTAAAGAAAACAATTAAAATAAATAAAAGAAAAGAAAAGGAAATTAAAAGAAGAATACAAATAATGGGGGTGTCTGACCCAATTTGGAGGTTTATTGAAGCTTTTTGGCCCATCAGAATCCAAGGCCTTTTTGACTTTCCATATTCACGTGTGGAGTGGTTGACTAGCATGCATGGTGGTCTTCACGTTCTGGCCATCAGATTGAAGCTCCTGGACACTTGGCAGGCACAAGCATGAACGTGCATGATGGACTTTGGATGAAGTGCTACGCTGGAACACCTTAAGACAAAAATTATTAAGCGTTTGGGGGGACCTGGGAATCGAACCCAGGTCCCAATACCCGCCAGACAGCTCAACAACCAACCAGGCTAATGCGTTTCTTTGTTAATATTATAGAACATAAATAATATATGTGAAAAAAAGTATTATGCTGAATAATAATAAAAAACGCGCCAATTGTTCAAATTATCCAACCACGTTCAGACACGCATGCATCTTCTTCCTTTCTCTGCCTGTAACATAATTAAATAGCGGGGGTTTTAAACCCCCACTAACTGCAATTCAGAAAAATAGCGATTAGCATATGGTTTATCATAAATTGAACGCGATGTTATTATTCAGTTCGTCTTGTTGCCATGAATCCATTGGCATAGGTTTTAAGGCCTAATTTTTCCATATGAAGAAGACCCCAATTCGAAGCTTCTGAAACCCTAGAAAGCGTTAATGGCAGATATTGATACAGGCATGGTTATTTCAATTAAAGGGTACCATTAGCTTCAGAACATCAATATTAGTAAGAATCAACAAATGAAATACATGAACAATGCATAAAAAGTGAAACACGATTATGGAAAAGTTCAAGAAAAGTGTGATGTCGTTCTACCAATTCTGGAGGTCTGGAGACTTGGTTTTGATTGCAAATGCTTCCTAGATGTCTTGGCAATGTGTTGGAATGTGAAATTCTGGCTGCAGATACTCAATGTCACGTTCAATGTTGTGACACCGTGTCTGACTTTCTATAAGACAGTAAATACAAAAACAGTAAAGAACACAGTCAATTGTTTACCCAGTTCAGTGTGCAACAACACCTACTCTGGGGGCTACCAAGCCAGGGAGGAAATCCACTATAAGAGATGTTAATTCAGGAATAAACCAACCAGTTTATCTCCTTCACTTAAGACCTACCCAATGTAACTTCAATCTAAGTACAACTTAAACCTGAGTTCCTACTCACTCCCCCTCAATCACAGCAGTGATACATAAAACAATTTGACTAATGAATTGATGAAGACACTCTTCAAAAACATACACTTGATTAAGCTTCACAGCTTTTTAATCAAGCAACCCAACCACTCTTGCTTCACAGCTTTGAGTGATACACACACCTAACTTGACTCTGCTTCACAGCTTTAGTCAAGAGACATACAAACACTCTTGCTTCAAAGCTTTGAGTGCTACACAACCCTTACAATTAAAAACCTATTCCAAGTCACTTATCACAATGATAATTGCTTGGATTACAATAGTTAAAACTATACAGCTTCTAAATGATCTTCTGTCAAAAAGGGATTACTTTCAAAACAGCAGCTCTATTGAATATATAGCAGCTGCATCTTCAGTTAGGGTTTCCCCAAAAAGCTAGGGTTAATTCCATTTGACCTTAAGACTAGGTCACAGGACTTTATCAACCAGGTTAGGGTTGAGCTAGGTTAACCCAAAGAAAACGCAGGATTCTGTTCTGGAAAGACTGAGTCATTTTCCTGAAAAAACTCAGAATTAACCAAACTGCAAACATGTTAGTTCAGAACAGGATGTCTTAACATCTGTTATGACATCTGAACAACCTGTCTACTGATTTAGGAAAATGTGATCATTTTGTAAAATGCTCAGATACACACTTATAAACATCAGTACCTGTATGACAATATTTTTCTGCAAAGGTACCTAATGAATCAGTACAAACTAAACTAGAATGTTATGACATCAGTCATGACATTCACACATACACTTGGGTTTTACCAAAAATGCAAGCCAATAAATAAACAACTACAAACTCCCCCTTTGGCAGATTTTTGGCTAAAGACCCTAAGCAATCAGAGATAGATAGCAGTAGAAAGAAATGACTGCAGAAAAATATAATGTCAATTAAAGTCTACCAAAATATATCTCCCCCTCTTTAGCCATAAATGGGCCAAAGATACATGTTCTTAAAGATTATACAGTCATCCAGAAAAAGTAACACAACAAGACAAAAAAAAAACTGAACACACTTGGCAAACTCCACCAGGGACCAGCATCAACTCCAAACAGCAACTCCACCAACCTTTAAGCACTGTCATCAGACTCAAAGGATTCGGGCTTCTTCCTTTTCTTGAGAGCAATGTCAGCATTCTTCTCTTTGTCTGATGTCTCAACATCCTTAGAGACATCTGGACCTGTTTCAGTATTTGAACTTTCTTGATTTAAAGGAACAGAAATGCCAGGAACTAAGTGGTTCTCGTTCAGAATTCTTGAAACAATTTTTGCTATTGCTTGACGAACATAGGCTGACCCTTCCCTATTCGCAATTTCAGGGGGAACTGAAGAAGAAGGATGAGATGAATTACCAGAGGCAGAAGCTTGGGACCTTCCTGCATGTCTTGTTCTCAGCTCTTTGACCTTGGTGGGGTTGGATTCCACTTTTCTTAGAGAAGAGATCTCCAGGATTTCAGAGTCCTGACAAGAAGAGATTGTCCTAGAATCTTGATCAGAGGAAGAGGTTGAAATGGTCGTATTGGATGATGATGGTGTTTGAGGCATTTTGACAGTCTTAGAGGACCAACAGCAACTGAAGAGAAAATTCTGATTGAGAGACTGGGTTTTGATGAGGAGACGAGAGTGGAAGGAAGAAAAGGAGTGTCTATTCAACTTCTTAAAAGAATTGAAGGAAATGGGAAAATATAATTTTAACCCAATCAGAACAAGCATAACTCCTTTAACCCTTGTTTTAAGCAAAATTAATTGCTACAATTCCTCATGTTGGCAAATACCCAACTTACCCCTCAAGTTTTCAAATTGATTTGCATCAAGAGCCTTGGTAAAAATGTCAGCCAGCTGTAGCTCAGTGGCAACATGTTCCAATTTGATTGTCTTCTCTTCTACAAGGTCTCTGATAAAGTGATGTCGTATGTCAATATGTTTGGTCCTACTATGCTGAATGGGATTCTTGGAAATGTTGATTGTACTCAGATTGTCACAGTACAATGTCATAACATCTTGTGTGACATTATACTCAGTAAGCATCTGTTTCATCCAGATCATTTGAGAACAGCTACTACCAGCTGCAATGTATTCAGCTTCAGCAGTAGAAAGAGACACACAATTCTGTTTCTTGCTGAACCAGGAAACCAGATTATTTCCCAAGAAGAAACATCCTCCAGAGGTGCTTTTTCTATCATCAGCACTACCAGCCCAATCAGCATCACAGTAGCCAGTCAGAGCTGGTTCACAGCCATGAGAATACAGCAACCCATAGTTGTAAGTTCCACTCACATACTTCAAAATTCTCTTCACTTGATTGATATGACTGACTTTAGGATTAGCTTGGTATCTTGCACAGACTCCAACTGCAAAAGCAATATCAGGTCTGCTGGCTGTTAAGTACAACAAGCTTCCTATCATGCTTCTGTACAGACTTTGATCCACCTTAACCCCACTTGAGTCTTTGGAAAGCTTTAAATGAGTAGGTAATGTTCTTAGCATACTTTCTTTGAGATAGGAAGATTGAGTCCTCCATCTGTGAGACTTGTAGTCCAAGAAAATAAGTTAGTTCTCCCATGAGACTCATTTCAAATTCAGCCTGCATCTGGTCAGCAAAATGTTTAACCATAGGTTCTGACATTCCTCTAAACACTATGTCATCAACATATATTTGGGCAACCATCAACTTCCCTCCTTCAGTTTTGACAAAGAGAGTTTTGTCCAAGCCTCCTTTTCTGTATCCTTTGTCTGAGAGAAACTTTGTTAACCTGTCATACCATGCTCTAGGAGCTTGTTTCAGGCCATATAGAGCTTTTCTCAATTTGTAGACATGATCAGGGTGGTTTGGATCCACAAAGCCTTTAGGTTGTTCCACATAAGCTTCCTCATTTAAGTACCCATTTAGAAAGGCACTTTTCACATCCATCTGAAATAAATTGAACTTCAGAAGACAAGCAATTGACAATAGGAGTCTGATTGATTCCAGTCTGGCTACAGGTGCAAAGGTTTCATCAAAATCAACCCCTTGAACCTGGGTGTATCCTTGAGCAACAAGTCTTGCCTTATTTCTGGTGACAACTCCTTCAGCATCTGACTTGTTCTTGAAAATCCATTTTGTCCCAATGATGTTAGTTCCTTCAGGTCTAGGAACCAGTTCCCAAACTTCATGTTGCTTGAATTGGTTCAGTTCATCTTGCATTGCACCAATCCAGTATTCATCAGTTAAAGCTTCCTTGACATTTCTTGGTTCCATTTTGGACACAAAACAAGAGTTTGAGATGATTTCTCTAGATCTTGTAATGACTCCACTGTTGGGATCTCCTATGATGAGCTCTTTTGGATGATCCTTCTGAATTCTGATGGAAGGGATCTTGCTAGCTTCCTTTGATTCAGATTCTGTTGTGGTGGAGTTGGGTAGATCATTCTGTTGGGTTGAAGTCTCAAAGAATGTCTCAACAGTACAAGGAACATCTATTTCTTCATGATAATCATCAATTATAACATTTATTGATTCCATCATGGATTTGGTTCTGGAATTGAATACTCTATAAGCTCTGCTGTTTGAGGAGTATCCTAGAAATATGCCTTCATCACTTTTAGGGTCCAGTTTTCTTCTTTGTTCACGATCTTCCAGAATATAGCATTTGCTGCCAAACACATGGAAGTACTTCACAGTTGGTTTTCTTCCTTTCCAGAGTTCATATATGGTGGATGAGGTTCCCTTTCTCAAGGTGACCCTGTTATGAACATAGCAGGCTGTATTCATAGCTTCAGCCCAAAAATACATAGGAAGTCTTTTGGCATGTAACATTGCTCTGGCAGATTCCTGTATGGTCCTGTTTTTTCTTTCCACAACTCCATTTTGCTGAGGAGTTATAGGAGAAGAAAATTCATGACTAATTCCTTCTGAGGAACAGAAATCATCAAACTTGTTGTTTTCAAATTCCTTGCCATGATCACTTCTGATTCTGACAATACACCCTTCCTTTTCTCTTTGAATTCTTTTGCACAATTCTTTAAAAACTTCAAATACATCAGATTTTTCCCTAATGAAATTAATCCAGGTGAATCTGGAAAAATCATCCACAACCACATAGGCATATCTTTTTCCACCAAGACTCTCCACTTGCATTGGTCCCATCAGATCCATATGAAGAAGTTCTAGAACCTTAGAGGTGGTCAGATGTCTTGACTTTGGATGTGACATCCTAGTCTGCTTACCAACCTGACATTCACCACAAACTCTTTCTTCATCAATTTGCAGTCTTGGAATCCCTCTGACTGCCTCCATGGAGATAATCCTTTTCATTCCTCTTAGATGAAGATGGCCAAGTTTTTGGTGCCACAGTTTCACCTCTTTTTCTTCTTTTGCAATGGAACACACAGAGGAGAAATTAGTGTTCTCAGGCTCCCACAAGTAACAGTTGTCTTTAGATCTGACTCCTTTCATTACAATTTCTTGTTTGTCATTGATTACAAGGCATTCAGATTTTGAGAAATTTACCTTGAATCCTAGATCACACAATTGACTGATACTAATGAGATTAGCAGTCAGTCCTTTTACCAGTAGTACTTCATTCAGACTTGGAACTCCAGGGCAGTCCAGATTACCCACTCCTTTGATTTCACCTTTAGCACCATCTCCAAAGGTCACAAAACTGGTGGTGTGAGGTTTAACATTATTGAGGAGGTTCTTGATTCCAGTCATGTGTCTGGAACACCCACTGTCAAAGTACCAGTCTTCCTTTGCAGAGACCCTCAGGGAAGTGTGGGCTATCAGGGCAGTAGCCTTTTTCTTCCATTTAGGAGCATGTGGTACCTTTTTAGACTTAGGTTTGACACCTGAGTTCTGATTAGGGTATCCATGCAATCTGAAGCAGAAAGGTTTTATGTGGCCATATCTCCCACAATGATGACATCTCCATCTTTGGTACCTTTTCTTCATATGTCTCTGTTCCTGATGTTGAGAGTTGTGTTGAGACATCTGTTTTGACATTTGCTTATCAGGCCTGATCTTCTTATCTGTACCAGAGTTCTTTGCTTCCACAAATCCTAGTCCAGATTTGTTTCCCACATTTTGTCCAACCTGAAGGATCTCTTCCAATTTGTCTGTTCCATTAGTCAGCATCTTGACAGATTTGGTCATTTGATTTAGTTGTGAGTTTAGCAATTGAACTTCTCCTTCTATATGACTTATAGTTTCAAGGTTTGCCCTTTTTTTAGCCTCCAGCTTTATGATGAGTTTTGATTGTTTCTCATTCTGCACACAGACTTCAGCACTTCTGATACATAATTTCTTGTAAGTATCAGCCAGTTCTTCAAATGTCACTTCTTCATCACTAGTGTCACTTTCAGAAGTACAAACACCAGTTAGAGTAGTAACTAGTTTGGCAGATTCTTCTTCAGAATTACTTTCTGAATCACAATCAGACCAAGTAACAGTCATTCCTTTCTTTTGTTTCTTAAGAAAGGTTGGACATTCAGCTCGAATATGCCCATATCCTTCACAACCATGGCATTGAATTCCTCTGCCTTGGTTTCCCTTCTCTTCTGACCTTGGTCTTCTGCTGGAACTGTCAATGTCAGAGGGAATGTTATGAACATTAGACCTTGACTTTGGATCTATTCTTTTAATGAGTTTGTTGAACTGTCTTCCAAGCATGGCTATAGCTTCTGAAATATTTTCTTCTTCATCCTCCTTGTTGTCAACATCAGTGTTGGATACAAGTGATATGCTCTTGTTCTTCTTGTCACCATTTTCAGTGATCCCCATCTCATAAGTCTGAAGAGACCCAATAAGTTCATCCACTTTCAACTTGCTGATGTCCTGGGCTTCTTCTATGGCAGTTACCTTCATTGCAAATCTTTTGGGCAAGGATCTGAGAATCTTTCTCACCAATTTTTCTTCTGCCATTTTTTCTCCCAGTGCTCCTGAGGTGTTGGCAATCTCCAAGATGTTCATGTGAAACCCATGAATGGTTTCATCTTTCATCATTTTTAGATTTTCAAACTTGGTAGTCAACATCTGAAGCCTTGACATTTTTACTTTGGAAGTGCCCTCATGAGTAGTTTTGAGAGTGTCCCAAACTTCCTTGGCCAGTTCATATTGATGTACTAGTCTGAGAATGTTTCTATCAATTCCATTGAACAAGGAATTTAAAGCTTTGGAATTTACCAGGGCTAACTCATCTTCTTCTTTACTCCAATCTTCCTCAGGCTTCAGACTGATTGTCCCATCTTTCTCAGTTATGGTGGGATGGTTCCATCCTTTGTCAGCAGCTCTCCAGGCCTTTTTGTCCAGAGATTTTAAGAAGGCAATCATAAGAGGTTTCCAATAGTCATAATTAGTTCCATCCAGAATGGGTGGTCTATTTCCAAAAACTCCTTCTTTGTCCATAGTGCCAGAAAGTGATATCCCTAGATCTCACCCAGTAATACAGGCAGGGTGCCCGCTCTGATGCCAATTGAAATTCTGGCTGCAGATACTCAATGTCATGTTCAATGTTGTGACACCGTGTCTGACTTTCTATAAGACAGTAAATACAAAAACAGTAAAGAACACAGTCAATTGTTTACCCAGTTCAGTGTGCAACAACACCTACTCTGGGGGCTACCAAGCCAGGGAGGAAATCCACTATAAGAGATGTTAATTCAGGAATAAACCAACCAGTTTATCTCCTTCACTTAAGACCTACCCAATGCAACTTCAATCTAAGTACAACTTAAACCTGAGTTCCTACTCACTCCCCCTCAATCACAGCAGTGATACATAAAACAATTTGACTAATGAATTGATGAAGACACTCTTCAAAAACATACACTTGATTAAGCTTCACAACTTTTTAATCAAGCAACCCAACCACTCTTGCTTCACAGCTTTGAGTGATACACACACCTAACTTGACTCTGCTTCACAGCTTTAGTCAAGAGACATACAAACACTCTTGCTTCAAATCTTTGAGTGCTACACAACCCTTACAATTAAAAACCTATTCCAAGTCACTTATCACAATGATAATTGCTTGGATTACAATAGTTAAAACTATACAGCTTCTAAATAATCTTCTGTCAAAAAGGGATTACTTTCAAAACAGCAGCTCTGTTGAATATATAGCAGCTGCATCTTCAGTTAGGGTTTCCCCAAAAAGCTAGGGTTAATTCCATTTGACCTTAAGACTAGGTCACAGGACTTTATCAACCAGGTTAGGGTTGAGCTAGGTTAACCCAAAGAAAACGCAGGATTCTGTTCTGGAAAGACTGAGTCATTTTCCTGAAAAAACTCAGAATTAACCAAACTGCAAACCTATTAGTTTAGAACAGGATGTCTTAACATCTGTTATGACATCTGAAAAACCTGTTTACTGATTTAGGAAAATGTGATCATTTTGCAAAATGCTCAGATACACACTTATAAACATCAGTACCTGTATGACAATATTTTTCTGCAAAGGTACCTAATGAATTAGTACAAACTAAACTAGAATGTTATGACATCAGTCATGACATTCACACATACACTTGGGTTTTACCAAAAATGCAAGCCAATAACTAAACAACTACAGAATGTTTTTGAAGCTTTGAAACGCCTTCTAGATGTGAAATCAGTTTTCAACTTTTTGCCAAAAATTTGCAATGTTGTTCTTGGTTTTCTGCGCAGCTCTTGTGTTCAATGGAATAGGTTTAGGTTATGCATATGTAAGTGAATGGAATTAGGTCAAAACCAAGCCCAAAGATCCATTGATTTAATGATTCAATATTTGATTTTGTTCACATCTTTTTTCAATCTTTTTTCCATGGAAACTTTCCAAATTTAGATGATTTTGTCCATTTTGATTGATGCACGAGATCTCTTACATGTGAGGAGGATATTTGCTGCATAAAAAGATTTAAAACCATTGATTTAGTATTTTTCTTATATTTAAATTTAATTAAATGAATTAATGATAATAAAAATTAAAATAATTAATTAAAAATGAGAAAATAACTCCCTTTGAGCTTAGTGGGTCGTGCATAGCCTTTGGGTAATGATTCATGGAAGAAATTGAGGCCCATTAGCATTTTTGAAGCCTTTTGTGCAAAGTTGACTTTTCAAAATTCCCAAAAATTTCCCAATTTCTACAAGGCATATCTTGCTCAATTTTGAAGCTATGAACATGTTCTTGGACATTTTAGAAAGGTGTTGAAGTCCTCTAACCAATGTCTTTGGTCCCATGTCATTTTGATTTACCAATCTCAAGTTATGGTCTTTGACTTAAAGTGCCTTTTTGTTGACTTTTGAAAATGACCCATAATGTTGAAATTGATAACTTTTTATGAGAGCATTTCTTGGACTTTAAGTGTGAAGATGCGTTGTAGGAAATGTCATTCTCTTCAAAATGAGCTTTGGATGGAATTTTTATAATAAACCATGAAGAAGTTATGCCCTGGTCAATTTGCAGTTGACTTTTTCAACTGTCCAAAAATAGAAACTTTTGCATCTTGGGACTTTTTGAGCCATGCTTTGAGAATCATGATCAAGAATTGATCAAATGATGTTTGTTGCTTCAAAATAAGATGTTGACCAAAAATTTTGACATTTGACTGTCAAATGACCATTTTGCCCCTGCAGTTGACTGTGAAGCATTTAGGGTTTTTGACTGTGCAACTTGATGCTGTGAGTCTTGAAACTTGGCATATGGATGCTTGACAATGTATATAAGCATATGGGACTTGATTGGACCTATGGAAACTTCAATTTCTTTGCCATAACCAAAACCCTAATTTTGACTGTGTTAGGAGGCAATTGGACTGTGCAACCCTTGAGAGATTTTGAGCCTTGATCTTGGCAAATCTTGAAGAATATGGGAGGGAAAATTTTGGGGTACAAAAGTATGTAATGTCATGATGTATGAAATTTATTGAGCAATGATGTTCTCAAAATAAATGAGACTGTGCTGTATGATGCGTATGCGAATGTCATGATGTATGGATATGCAATGTTTTTGTGATGTTCTCTAGTTGGGGAAAATAAATCCTGGGCTGCTACTGGAGAATAAAAGAGTTTCGCTCGCTGGGGATAATGACTGAAGATGATTTGAGAATAACTTGGCAGGAGAATAATTCTGCTGGAGAATAAACTGGCAAGAGAATGACTCTGTGGGGAAGAGATACTTTGTCAGAAGATCTGCTGATTTGGAGAAATAACCTCGGCTGGGGATGGATTACCGTTTGCTGGAAATGATGAACCTGTCGAGGATAATGTTTCTGTTTGTGGAAGAAATAAACTCCACTAGGGATGGTCTTCTGTTGTTGGTGATAGATGAACTCTGCTTGGGAAGAATTAACACCACCGTGTTCTGGTACCTCTTACTCTGCGGGAAGTGTATATACTTTTAGTCATTTTCTCAAGATGGGTCTATCCCTGTACCTGGTAGGTAGAGCAACTGTAAGGCTTGAACATTTCTTGTTTGCGCCTGTTCTTGGAATTACGAGCAATTGTCTTTTGTTTCGCATGTAAATATTTATGAGCAACAATTATTTTCAAATACATATATCAAAAATGAATCATTGGACGTTCTTGCAAAATAAAACAGGAAAAGAAAAACAATTTTGAAATTTATTGTAAAATGAATTGTATTGATTTTGAAGTTGGCTTGTAATAGGCGTTTTGTACAAGAGGTTGGCGTCCTAGTAAGAGAACTCCGTCGAAAGATGGAAATTATACAATTTGTGAAAATCAAAGAAAAACAGCTATGTGAACAATCCCACTGGGTTCCAACTCTGCTATTGCCTTTATATCTTCGAGAGTCTCATCACTTCGCTACTTGGTTGAAGGTAGATCAGAATGATCGGTGCCGTCCGAGCTTGATAGTCGATACCGAAGTCTGGTTACAAGATGATCCAATGAGACATAGTGTTACGCTTTAATCCCTAATTTTTCCTGGGCCGCCCTTTCGGGTTTTCAGTCCACCGGGATACCCTTTTTTGCCCAAGCCACCTTTTTAGGTTTTCGACTTGCCGGGTGTACAGTTTTTTTTCATTTTCATCCCTTATTTTTTCCCGAACCCTTTTGGTTCGTCGGGAGCCCTTATTTTTGCCTAGGCCAGTCGACCTAGCGGGTCTTTGATTATGCGTAGTATTTTTTCACTATGTCTGCATTGACGGGGTGAGGAAGGTCGTCACCATCCATGGTGGTTAGAATCATAGCTCCTCTTGAGAAAATGTTCTTAACCATAAATGGCCCTTCGTACGTAGGGGTCCATTTTCACCTGGGATCACCTTGTGAAAGTATGATGCGTTTGATCACCAGATCCCCGACTTGATACTCTTGTCGTCTGACTTTCTTGTTAAAGGCCTTGATCATTCGCTTTTGATATGTCTGACCATGACAAATAGCAATAAGTCTCTTCTCATCGATTAAGTTCAGCTGATCGAGCCGGGTATGGATCCAATCGTCCTCGCTCAAACCTGCATCCTTCATAATCCGGAGAGAGGGTATCTAGACCTCGATGGGCAAGACTGCCTCCATGCCATACACCAAAGAGTATGGTGTTGCCCTTGTCGATGTCCACGCTGAGGTGCGGTACCCATGAAGAGAGAATGGTAGCATCTCGTGCCAGTCTTTGTACGTCACCGTCATCTTCTGCATAATTTTCTTGATGTTCTTCTTAGCCGCTTCAACGGCCCCATTCATCTTCGGCCGGTAGGGAGAAGAGTTGTGATGTTGTATCTTAAACTGTTTGCAGAGCTCGGTGATCATTGTATTGTTGAGATTTGTACCATTGTCCGTGATGATCCTCTCTGGTACACCATATCGACAGATCAGATTGTGTCGGATAAATCATGCCACAACGTTCTTGGTTACCGTAGCAAAGGAAGCTGCCTCAACCCACTTCGTGAAATAATCAATAGCTACTAGAATGAAACGATGCCCGTTAGACGCAGTAGGTCTGATCTCACCAATCATATTGATGCCCCACATTGTAAAGGGCCAAGGTGTTGTCAAAACATTCAGAGGAACTTGAGGTACTTGCACCTTATCAGCATAGACTTGGCACTTATGACAGGTCCGAGAATGCTGATAACAATCGGCTTCCATAGTAGACCAATAATATCCAGCCCGTAGGATTTTCTTTGCCATGGTATGTCCATTGGAATGAGTTTCGAAAGTTCCTTCGTGTAGCTCTGCCATAATCTTTTCTGCCTTGTTCTTGTCCACACATTGCAATAAGGTTGAGTCATGGTTATGTTTGTAAAGGATACCATTGCTAATGAAGAACTTCACCGTGAATCTGCTCAAAAACTTCTTATCATTAACAGATGCACCCTCGGGGTACTCTTGAGCCTCAAGATACTTCTTTACCTCGTGAAACCATGGTTTATCTGCTACCTCTTCAGTCTCAATGTCACAGCAATATGCGGGTTCGTCCAACCTCTAAATGGTAATCCGGAGAGCCTCATTGTCCCACCTGACCTTGAACATAGAAGACATAGTAGCTAGCGCGTCCGCTAACTGGTTCTCTTCTCTTGGGAAGTGTTCAAAGGTTATCTCCTCAAAGTGCGGAAGCAACTTCAGTACATACTCTTTGTAAGGAATAAGATTTGGGTGCTTCGTATCCCACTCACCTTTGATCTGACTGATCACTAGAGCGGAATCTCTGAATACACTCAAGAACTTAATCCTCAGGCCAATAGCTGCTCGAAGATCCATGATGCATGCTTCATACTCCGCCATATTGTTGGTGCAGTTAAAACATAATCGGGCGGTGAATGGAGTATGACAGCCTTCAGGAGATATAATCACAGCGCCAATGCCATTATCCAATGCGTTTGAGGCTCTATCAAAATACATAGACCATCGGGATCCCTCCTCAGGTCCTTCATCCGGTCCAAGTTCTTCGCAGTCGGTCACCAACATGATGTTCTCATCCGGGAACTCGAAATTCATGGATTGGTAATCGTCCATGGCCTGATGCGCCAAATGATCCGCCAACACACTCCCCTTGATTGCTATTTGGGTTGTGTATTGGATGTCATACTCAGTTAAGATCATCTGCCATCTTTCTATTCTTCCGGATAAGGCAGGCTTTTCGAAGATATACTTGATTGGGTCCATCTTTGATATCAATAGGGTAGTGTGAGTCAGCATATACTGTCTCAGCCGGTGAGCAGCCCATGCCAAAGTGCAACAAGTTTTCTCGAGCAACGAGTATCGGGTCTCACAGTCGGTAAACTTTTTGCTAAGGTAGTAAATAGCGTGCTCTTTTCGGCCAGACTCGTCATGCTGCCCCAGCACATACCCCATTGAATTGTCCAGTACTTTCAAGTATAAGATCAAAGGTCTTCCTTCAAATGGTGGCATTAGAATAGGTGGCTCTTGGAGGTATTCTTTGATCCTTTCGAAAGCGGTCTGACATTCATCATTCCATTTTACCACTTGATATTTTCTCAGCAACTTGAAGATCGGCTCACAAGTAGCAGTCATATGTGAAATGAATCGGGCAATGTAATTCAGACGTCCCAAAAAGCCTCTTACTTCCTTTTCTATTCGGGGAGCTGGCATCTCCTGTATAGCCTTCACCTTTGCAGGATCCACTTGAATACCTTTATCACTAACGACGAAACCCAGCAGCTTACCAGACCTTACCCCGAAGGTGCACTTGTTCGGGTTTAACCTCATCTTGTACATCTTCAACCTGTCGAACAGTTTCTGGAGATGGTCAAGGTGTTCTTTTTCAGTCTGGAACCTTGCAATCATATCATCAACGTAAACCTCAATCTCATGGTGAATCATGTCGTGGAACAAAGCGACCATGGCGCACTGATACGTTTACCTAGCATTCTTCAACTCGAAAGGAATTACCTAGTAACAGAAGGTGCCCCACTGTGTAACGAAAGTTGTATTCTCCATGTCCTCGGGAGCCATCTTAATCTGATTGTAACCAGAAAAACCATCCATAAAGGAGAAGACCTTATGCTGCGTGGTGTTATCGACTAGAACATCGATGTGAGGCAGTGGGAAATCATCTTTGGGGCTCGCCCTGTTCAGATCTCTATAGTCCATACACATCTGTACCTTACCATCCTTCTTAGGCACATGAACAAAGTTGGCAACCCACTGTGGGTAAGAAGTGATAGCTAGAAACCCGACGTCGAACTGTTTCATGACCTCAGCTTTGATTTTCTCAGACATCTCAGGGTGCATACGGTGAACCTTCTGTTTTACCAGAGGGCAGTCTTCTTTAGTTGGCAGGCGGTGTACCACAATGTCAGTGTCCAAACCAGGCATATCTTCATAAGACCAAGCGAAGATCTCAACATAGTCGTGTAGCATCTGTATCAAGCGCTGCTTGACACTAGATTCCAGATTTGCACCTATCTTGACCTCTTTCTTTTCTTCATCTGTACCCAAATTCACTGATTCCACTGGCTCTTTATGAAGCTGTATGGCCCTCTCTTCCCGTAGTAACAGTATAGCAAGTTCCCCAAGCACTTCACAACCATCCTCACCTTCGTCCTCGGCTTGGTTGATCGGATTTTTGAAGTCATAACTGGCAGTAGCAGAGTCGTTATCAATGGGATCCAGAGTGGATGTGGATCTGCATTATGGTATGTGAGTGTGTGTAAGACAATAACTATTTTTTCGATAAAGTGCGAGATAGAAAGGAAAAACAAGGAGCGCAAAATTTGTAATGCAAGAAAACGTCCAATGCTTTATTGATGATATATGAAAATGACAAATAATAAGCCCTCACAAACAAAGCCAAGGTGCCTCGGGCAAGGCACCGGGCCGTAAAGTTTCAAACTGTCTGTTACAAATCTCAAAACAAAAGTCAATTACTATGTAATAAAAGAAATGGGCCCAAAGTCCTTCGTTGTCCAGTTGTTCAATCCACCGTTGGTAGTTGGGTAAATCCAGCTGTCGATATCTGACTCTTCTTCATCATCCTCAATTGCATTAACTCCCTGATCATGTTTTTGCATAGGAGCAGTTATGACATTGGGTTTCTCCGGAGTGTCAAACTCAATATCTTTAGCTTCAATCAAGTCTTGCACCTTATTCTTCAAGGCCCAACAGTTATTTGTGTCATGACCTGGGCTATCGGAGTGATAGGCACAACGGGCGTTCGGACTATACAGCAGAGATATGGTGCTGGGATTCTTCGGGGCTTCTCTCAGAGTTACCAGGTTGGTCTTCAACAATTATGGTAGAATTTGAGACAAGGTCATATTAAGCCGAGTGTACTGTCTCTGCAGCCTCTCCATTCTTTGCTGATTGTTGCATTGTGGGGCAACGGTGGGTCTTAATATTACTACCGCATTCACTGCTTGACGGCGTTCAGGTTGGTTTTGGTTCCTCGAGCTGTAAACTGCACTAGCTTCTTTATTACTGGTAAAAGGTTTCTTTACTGCACTTGACGACGTATCCTTCTGTATCTTACCACTTCGGATACCAGCTTCTACTCTCTCCCCAGTCAAAATCAATTCAGTAAACCCAGATGACAAACTGCCGATCAGATGATTGAAAAATGGACCAGACAACGTCCCCAGAAACATATCACTCAACTCCCTATCAGACAAAGGGGGTTGGAATCTTCCAGCCATATCTCTCCACTTCTGAGCATAGTCCTTAAAGCCTTCGCTTGCACCCATAGACGTACCCTGAAGCTGAGTACGAGTGGGAGCAAGGTCAGCGTTATACTGATACTGCTTATAAAAAGCAGCAGTAAGGTCCTCCCAGTTGCGGACATTAGCTCCTTCCAATTGATAAAACCATTCAAGCTGAGTCCCTGATAGACTATCTTGAAAGAAATGTACCCACAAATTCCTATCAGCAGTGTAAGGTTGGATCTTTCAGACATACGAGCAGAGATGGAATTTTGGATAGGATACTCCATCGTACTTGGAAAAAACGAAAGCTTTGAGCTTGTGAGGGATCACCACTCCAGATGCTAGTCCCAGATCTCCGAAGTCCAAACCAGGGATCTTCTGAATCTCCATAGCACTCAGACGGTCTTCAAGTTGTTTATACCTATCCTCAACAAGAGGATACTGTTCATCATCAAAATCAGTATCATTATTAGAGACTACAGGACTAGGACCCCTTTCTTCCTCTTGATTCTCTCCTTCTTTGGATGAAAGAGATAGACCAGCTTCCTGTCGCAACCTATTACCAAATCTGTGACCCATATTCAGAAGAACCACCTTCTTCTTCTTCTTCTTCTTCTTCTCCTTCAGGATGAGAGTCTTCAAATCCTCTTGCCCTTTAGCCAAGTTCAAGAACATCTCTTGGAATTGGGCATTTTGTGCCTGAAGAGCTTTGATGGCTTGATCGGTAGGTATTTCAGAAGACATTTCATGCTGAAATAAATAGCGAAAGAGATGAGAAACCTGTAATGGTACCTGTAATGATGTGCATGATGATGGGGTGTGTATGTAATGATTTCAAAGACTTTGGGAGATTTAAATTTGCAAACCAAGAAATAAACAAGCTTTATTAGATTAAGCTTGTAAGAAGGTTCAACAATGCCTTTGAGGCGTTACAAAGAAGTAAATGAAAAACAAATCTAAACTAAAAAAAAAGAAAAATCAGAAATCCCATGGACGCTTCCCCTTCGTGCTGACGTAGTCATTAATCGTCCTTTCATTCTCAAGTTGCTTGGTGAGCTTTAAGATCTTCCTTTATTGCTCATGATACTTCTCCCGATAGGTATCCATCTCCTCCTTCAGCTGAATCCAGGACCTCTTCAATGCCCCAAGATCAGTGGGCATGTAGGGATAAAGGACTGCATAAGGAACGCCCTCTTCATTGGTAGGCTCCACAATCACTGGAAACACAGCTTCATAAGGCATTCCAAGCTTCGGAACATGAGCTCGAACCCACTGGAGATAGGGATGCATAGGGAGAGAAGTCTTTGGTCTTAGATCTTGAGGGTCATACCTATTCACCATGCCCCAAGCTCGTATAAACTTACGACGATGCTCATCAATGTCCCTCGTGTAGTCAAAGACAATATCCGTAAGAAATAGCTCATGAGGACCATCTCTCCGAGCGCGACCAAACTGTCGTAAAGCCAAGCAAGGACTATAGGTTATTCCTCCTCTAATTCCAAGCAACGAGATATTAGGGTATCCCCCATATCAATCAATGACAGCAATGCTTTCCATAGCCTTAGAACTCCAAAGAATGTCTATATGGGCAAGGGACATTATCCTGTAAGACCATCCTAAACCTTCCTTATTCTTCAACAAAGACTTGGGGAGGTGCGAAATAAACCACCTCGCCAACAACGGCATACAACACATGAGGGTCCCTCTTCTACACATGGTACGAGTGTAGAGGGCATGCAAGATATCACCCAGAAGAGTAGGTACAGGATTGCGAGATAGGAAGATCTTAACCACATTCACATCTATGAAGGAATATGGATTCGGGAAGAGAACCAAACCGTAGATAAGGAGAGCCAGGATTCCTTCAAAATCCTGAAAGTCCAAGTTATCCCAGAACAGTTGAGCTTGATCAATCAGAAACTTGGCTAAGAAACCTTTAACCCCGCTTCGTGTCTCCCAGTTGGATACTACATCAGCCATTTTCAAATGTAAAGCTGAAGCAATGTCCTCTGTTCTAGGATCCTCCTCCAAACTTGTGAAGGGTGTCTGCTCAAGGATGGATATGCCCAATAAGTGAGAAAACTCTTCTATAGTAGGAACTAGCTGATAATCCGGGAAAGTGAAGCAATGATGCACCGGATCAAAGAACTGGAAAAGCACACTCATCATCTGCTCATCAAACCTTGAGGTAACCAAGATAAGGAGCTGACCATGTCTCCTAATGAATGAAGAAGTACCAGAAACTCTCGAGGCTAAATCTTTGAGTTGAGCAGGTATTTGCACAAAGTTAACTCGAATGGTGTTTCTGCACATGGAAGCCATAATCTGCAAAATAGAACAAAAATAAATCCCCTCAGTCTTTGAAATGGTTAGTATAATGAAGTATACATGCTATGTTATGATGCATGATGTCATGATAAAACACACCACAGGTATAGCAAATAACAGACATGGTAAAGGCAAACAAGTCACACAAGAGCCCTTAAGTTTCAGGCTTGCATGGGGTCTAGGTATTACCCTCTTGAAGTTCAGTTGGTTTTAACCTATCCTAATAATAGTAACCGGGTTCTAGAGGTTCTAAATATCACTGACCATCCTCCATCGGTCATGGTTTCAGCTCACACAATCTTTTCTTACGGCCAGAACTATCTCGAGAGTATGGTCTCAATGAGTGTAGTATCGATTATCAACCAGTTCTCAGCTTTACACCGAGGCCGGCTATCTCACTACTTCCTATGGCCAAGTTAGTCAATTATAGGTTCTAAGGTCAGTTGATGCTTAACGACACACATAACAGCCTCGTATTCTCCTCGTTTCTCCACAAGGGATACCAGTACCAACCAATGTGCCACATCAATGTAGCTACTGCTTCAACCGTATCGGTCTATGTTGTACAGTTCCCTCACAATTTATTGCTACTTACCTAAAATGTGTTCCCCAGATCCGGGTTAGGATCTATAGTAACTCTCAATACAAAACCCTCAAAAGTAAAGCAATCAAATCAAACAAGAGAAGCAATTTATGATGAACTAATCCTAAGGTATACCCCACTTATATACACTCCCCAGCAGAGTCGCCAGTTCTGTGATACGGTGGCAGAACCGACTGTTTTAGGAAAATGCTGGTTTGCATTTTGCGTTTGTATTCGCAAAATGTCGCGGTAAGCAAGAGTCGCCACCGACTTTTATTTTATCCAACTGGAAAGGAAAAAAGCACAGAAAAATTCCTTTTTCGAGATATTCTGAGTACGGGGGTAAATTATAGAAAGGGGGGGTATTAGCACCCTTTCTATCCATAGTTTTCTACGGGCTCTTAGGTACTTGCTCATCATTTTAAAATTGCTTCCGTGTTTGTGTGTTTTGAATTTTTTTTGTTTTTCTTCGTTTTAACCCTTGCTTCTGTCTTCAAGGAGTGTAAGTGTGGAAAAGATTATTTTGAACAAGTACCTACTAGCATCTACCTACTCGAAAAAAGAATGTTTCTATTCTTGTTCCCTTTAGACCGCACTATCCTACTATTAATGAGTAGGTAGCACCATCGTCGAAGTTATAAGGGTCAATTCGAAAGGGACGTACGATCACTAGAGCAATATTAGGACGTCTTAGTAATAAACCTAATGTCTTAAGATCATATTCGAGGCAACATTTCCGAGGCAACCATTCCGAGACAACATTTCCGAATGGGACTTTTGATCTTTGTTTAGACAAGAGGGTGACCACTAAAACACCCTATACTTAATGACCATTTACCAAAGGCAACCGAAGTGAGAGTATACCCTAGGAGTGCGCATGTGCGAGTGATTTGATTTCAAGTTATTATCTTTGCACATTTAGGGTTTGCTAACCGTGTTAAAATTAACATACATTCTTGTCACGCAATCCTATTATCATACATCTAACAATTAATATTTGCGAAAATTAAAATGCGAGAAATAGCCAAAAACTCTTAAAAACGATAAATGAACGAAAAAGTCCTAATTAAGCTATTACATCCCATGAGCAGTTACATTAATATTGTAAAAATAAATAAACGTGTGCGATGAAACGAGAACGAGAAAAAATTAGGGTTTTGACCTCGTCTATCCTAAAAAGAAAAATCATTTGTTGGTTGTTTTTGATTATTTTAAGAAAGAATAAGGTTCTATATTAAATATGTACCAATCTAATTACTAATTAATTTACATTAAGAAAAATAATTTATTTTGGCCTATTTTTGTATTTTGGTTATTTTGAGAAAAAGAAAATAAATGTTAAATCAAATAAAACCTAATTTTCTAATTTATTTTAGTTTATTTACAAAAGGTTAGATTTGCCCTAAAATTAAATAAACTATTAAATTAAATTTTGATAAAAGATAAAAACCTAAATCTAATTTGATGAAAATTGATTTTATGAATTTTTGATAAAAAAAGAATTAATAATTAATTAAAATAGTTAAAAGAAAATATAAATGAAAAAAAAAGAATAAGAATATGGGCCTGATGATCAGCAATTGAGGGGGTGCCAATAGCATCTTTGGGCCCCAAAAGCAAGGGTCCACGTTGACCCTCCTGGATCCAGCGTTGCACTTTGACTAGAGCCTTTGGTAGACCCTCAGATGATAACCTTTGGATCCAGCTCGTGGACATCTGGCTGGCTAAGCGTTGAAGGCGTATGGTGGATGCTTGGACCAAGGGTGCACTGAATCTGTAACAAGAAAACAAGAAAATAGAATTTTTGCTGGGACCTGGGATCGAACCCATGTCCTCAAGCTTCAAACCATCACTTTGTTAACAACTGTGCCACGCTGCTCATTTGTCTATGAAATAATAACAATTAATAATATGTAATAACGTGAGTTAGTGGAGGACAAAAGCAAAAAGCGCGCGCCAGTTTAAATGAGCCAACCAGGGGGTGCCACGCCACCCTTCTTCTTCCTCTCTCCATTGGTAAAAGCCAAGGACTTTTACCTACAAATATGAGTCCGTAGCTATAACCCCTGCAATTTTCCAAAATCCCATACACACACCATAAATGAAATTTAATGCTATAGACCAATTCGTCTTAGCCTTGTGAACATCATGGTACCTTTCTTTTGGGCCAATTTTACCTGTACAAGAAAATCCCAAAACGAAACAAGAAACCCTAACAATGGTGGATCTCTGTATGGTTAGCAAAAATGCAATTAATCATTACCAATAGCTTGCAAATGCTTTAAGGATTCAGAATATATAAACCAATCATGCTAACAATGTAAAATTCATGAGATTCGATTTCAAAAAGGGAGGGATGTCGTGAAGCACTTACCTCGCGTTTCTGGGCACAAAAACACTTGCTTTTGATTGGTATAAACTCCTTGTACACCCAGGAAGCGAATGAGATAACTTGGGAGGCTTGAGAATGCCTGGAAGTATGAAAACATATTCCTACTTTTCTTGAGTTTTTCCAAGTTTTTTCTTCACTCTACACGCCTCCAACCCTTATGCATTTGGTCTGCCAACGTTCTATATATGTCCTTGAGTGAATTAGGTTTACAAGTTTGCTCTAAATCTTTTTCAATTATGGTCATTGAACAAGATTTGATTCTCATTCAAATCTTTCTAAAACAAGCCAAAAACCAATCTTTTTGTGTACAAACATGCCTTGCACGATTTGATTCCCATGCTAGCTGTATAAGAGACCTGGAATATGCACAAAATCTCAAGGTTTAAATGATTTTGATATTTTCATGATTTTATTTTGATTTAATTTGATTTAATTGAAATAAAAATCAAAATAAATGGCAAAAATAAAATAAAGGCAAGTGGGAAGGATCATGGGTCTTGGACCATGTTACAAACTCTAAACGAGCACAAAAAGTTGGGCCCATTTGACAAAAATTGCAATTTGAGGCACTTTTGACTTTTGGCAATTTTGCAAAAAGGGTCAACTTCACCAATGCATAACTTCTTCAATTTTGACTCTATGAAGGTGTTATTAGACTTTTTATAAATCTTGATATGTCCTCTAAGAAACCTCTTTGGTATCATCTCAATTGAGGCTTCCATGTTCATGTATGAAGCTTTGACAAAAAAGGTGTTTTTGTTTACTTTTCAAAATGACCTATAATGTCCAAATTCATAACTTCTTGTGAGTGCATAGTTTGAACTTGGGAGATGAAGATGAATTGTAAGTAATTGCATCCTATTCAAAATGAGATTTGGATGGGTCATTATTGATAAAGTATGAGAAAGTTATGCTTGGTCAAAGTTGAGTTGACTTTTCCAACAAAACCCTAATTTAGCAACTTTTGGGTTTTGATGAATTGTGAGCAATCCTTGAGGAATAATGATCAACCCTTGATCAAATGATGAATAATACTTCAAAATGAGAATGTTGACCAAAAACCTTGAAGTTTGACTGTATGTGGGCCACCGTTGACTTTTGCCTTAGCACAGTCGATTTTCAGGCCTTTGAGCAATTGACTGAGCAAACTTCCTCTGCAAGGCTTGAAACTTGACATGGATGATCTTGAGAACATATTAGGACAATGGTGAGAATTTTGGATCCCTTGGACTCAAGTATCTTGATGCAATATGAAACCCTAATTTGAGGTAGACTGCCTTAGGAGAGAGTTTGTCTGGTCAACCCTTGGACTTCCTTGAGCAATTTGAGGATCTCACTTGAAATGTATTGAGAAATATGGGAGGGAAAATTTTGGGGTACAACAGATGGGATATTCTTTTCTTCCAATGAGTACGTCTTCTTTATGAGCTGAAGAGATTCTGGGAAACCTTTTCTGAGTGGGTTGATCAGAGATTCTGATATTATCCAGAGCATTGTCAAGAGGATGATCTTCTGAGTCTTCCTTTGCTTTTGAGTCTTACTTTGCTTCTGAAGTTTCAGAGTTTGAGGGATGATCTTCTGTACCTACAGAAAAATCAATTTTCTTTGGCTGTTGCTGGCCAAGCTTATCATTAAACCTGACTTTGATTGATTCTTCAACAATTATAGTTTCTGTGTTGTATACTCTACAGCCTTTTGAGCGTTCAGAATATCCAAGCAGAAAACACTTTTGTGCTTTAGAATCAAACTTGTTCAGAGTTTCTTTAGTGTTCAGAATAAAACAAGTACATCCAAAAGGATGGAAATAAGAAATGTTGGGTTTTTTGTTTTCCACAATTCATAGGGTGTCTTTTCAAGAATAGGTCTTATAGAGATTCTATTCTGAATGTAACATGTTGTGTTCACAGCTTCTGCCCAAAAGTGCTTTGCCAAATTAGTTTCATTGATCATGGTTCTTGCCATTTCTTGTAATGTTCTATTCTTTCGTTCTAAAACTCCATTTTGTTGGGGAGTTCTAGGACAAGAGAAATTGTGAACAATACCATTTTATTTAAAATATTTTTTAAAATAATGGTTTTCAAATTCACCACCATGATCACTTCTGACTTTTATAATTTTAGAATCTTTTTCATTGTGCACTTGGTTATAGAAGTCAACGAACACAGAATGTGACTCATCCTTGTGTTTTAAAAACTTGACCCATGTCTATCTGCTGAAGTCATCAACAATGACCAATCCATACTTCTTGCCTCTGATGGATGCAGTTTTAACTGGCCCAAACAGATCAATATGAAGTAGTTCTAATGGCCTAGAGGAAGAGATAACATTTTTGGATTTAAAGGAAGGTTTTGAAAATTTTCCTTTTTGACATGCTTCGCACAGAGCTTCTGAGTTGTACTTCAGATTGGGAAGTCCTCTGACTAAATTTAATTTATTTAGTTGAGAGATTTTTCTTAAACTAACATGTCCCAATCTTCTGTGCCATACCCATTGCTCATCGCTAACAGACAAAAGGCATTTAACATTCTGAGATTTAAGATCTGACAAATCAATTTTGTATATGTTGTTCTTTCTCTTTCCAGAAAAGAGGATTGATCCATCTTTTTGACTAACAGCTCTACAGGAGTTTTGATTGAAGATAATGTCATAACCATTGTCACTTAATTGACTTATGGACAGCAGGTTATGAGCTAATCCTTCTACTAATAAAACATTAGATATAGAAGGAAGGTTACCGTTTCCAATGGTTCCAGAACTAATAATCTTCCCTTTCTGATTACCTCCAAACTTCACGTCTCCTCCAACTTTAAATTCCAGGTTTTGGAACATAGACTTTTTTCCCGTCATGTGTCGTGGGCACCCAGAGTCCAGGTACCATGACTGGTGTCTCAATTGAGCTGTTAAGGACATCTACAACAAATATTATTTTATCCTTAGGTACCCATATCTTTTTGGGTTAGAGTGTTTAAAGTTCTATTTGAACTTTGGGTTATCATAAGAGTTTCCAGAATGTGATGTATATTTTATATCATGTGAGTGTCCAAACTTGAATTGTTTGTTCATAGGTTTGTAAGTGAAAGTCATCTTAGAAACAGGTTTTGGTATGTATGTATCCTTCCCTTTGGGAGGTTCATATTCAATTCCTCTTCTGTTTTTCCCACTAACTCCATAGATTATTAAAGCCATTTTGCTTCTATCTATGCTTTTAGCCATAATAGTTTGAAAGCTACAGTCATATTCTTTCAGAATATGTTTTGAACTAGACACAAATTTTGAACTAGAATTTTTTTGAACATTTTGAATTTCTTCTTTAAGTTTAAAATTATTTTCTATGAGTTCAGATTTTTATGATTCATGTTTCTTAAGATCAGATGCAAGACTCTTCTTGAGTTTCTTGTATTTTATTTTGAGTTGACTATAGTTTTCCAGAAGTTCTGATAAACTATCAGCAAGTTCATCTCTAGTAAATTCAGAAAATACCTCTCTTGGTTCTGACTCACAGTCTGAGTCATCAGTAGTGGTAGCCATCAGAGCTAGGTTAGCATTCTCATCTTCAGAATCAGATTCATCTTCAGAGGATTCTGAATCGTCCCAGGTTTCCATCATCCCTTTCTTTTTACCAAACTTTTTCTTTGGTTTTTCTCTTTGAAGTTTTGGATAATCACTCTTGTAGTGTCCAGTTTCTTTGCATTCATAACAAATTATCTCTCTTCTGTTTGACTTTTTGTGTCCAAAAGATTCTGGTTTATCTTCTGACTTCTTGAAGTTCCTGAACTTCTTATGTCTGTGCTTCCACAGATGATTGATCCTTCTGGAGAGCAAGGATAGTTTGTCTTCTTCTGACGCTGATTCTTCAGAGTTTTCCTCTTCAGCCTGAAAAGCGTTAGTATCATATTTCTTAATTGATTTAAGGGCAATAGACTTACCTTTCTTCTGAGGCTCGTGCTCATTAAGTTCTATCTCATGACTTCTGAGAGCGCTGATGAGTTCTTCCAGAGACACGTTGTTCAGATCTTTTGAAACTTTGAAAGCAGTGACCATTGGTGCCCATCTTCTGGGTAAGTTTCTGATGATCTTTTTAACATGATCTGCTTTAGTGTATCCCTTGTTCAAAACTCTCAGACCAGCGATCAGAGTTTGAAACCTTGAGAACATTGCTTCTATAGATTCACTTTCTTATACTTTGAAGTCTTCATACTTCTGGACTAGAGCCAGAGCTTTAGACTCCTTCACTTGAGTGTTTCCTTCATGAGTCATTTTAAGAGACTTAAACATATCATGTGTTGTATCTCTATTTGTGATTTTTTTCATATTCCACTTTAGAGATAGCATTTAGAAAAATATTTCTAGCTCTATGATGATTTTTAAAATCAGCTTTTTGTTGTCTATCCATATTTTTTCTATCAACTTTGTTTCCTTCTGAGTCTGTAGGATGTGTGTAACCATCCAAGACAATATCCCATAAGTCACTATCATGACCTAGAAAGAAACTTTCTAGTCTATCTTTCCAATACTCAAAATCTTCTCCATCAAATACAGGAGGTTTGTTATAACTATTGTTGTTTTGTTCAGCATCCATTTGTGTTTTCTTCTGGATCTTTTCCTGACACGGTTAAGTCTTGTGCTCAGAGTCAAGCTCTGATACCAATTGAAGGGTAAGAAAACACTTAGAAGGGGGGGGGGGGGGGGGGGGGTTGAATAAGTTTCTCTTTTTCTTTTCTTTCAATGCTCAACAATAATGGAAAGACAAGGTTATTTTTATCCTGGTTCGTTTGAACTCAAACTATTCCAGTCCACCCGTCAAGGTGATTTCGCCTTTCTCAACAAGGACTTAATTCACTATAATCAACTGATTACAAACACACAACAACTGTTGTGACTAACAATGCACAAGTAATATTACAAGTGACTAACACTAGTAAGACTTAAAACTAGTCCTAGTCTACTTGAGAAATCTGACCAAACTTGGTCTCTCAAGGAACAATTACAAGAATTTAATCTTTACAGATAGTGAAATAAAGTTTGATTCTAATAAAGCTATATCACAACTGTGATTTTTCACTTAGAATAATATTGCACAAGTGTATGAACAATGAATTTGTGAGCCCAGAATTTTTCACGTAGTTCTTGCTTCTTTTTTGAAATTGATTAGTTAGTTGGCTTGCAATAAATGTCCTTCTGTATATAGTAAGAACAAAATGACCGTTGCTGCCTTCAAAAAGTGGAGAGCATTAAATGCTTGCGTGTTTCTTTGCACTATTCCATTTTCCAATGAATTAGCGTAGACACTTG
The DNA here is from genome assembly GCA_948472305.1 of Vicia faba. Taxonomy (NCBI): domain Eukaryota; kingdom Viridiplantae; phylum Streptophyta; class Magnoliopsida; order Fabales; family Fabaceae; genus Vicia; species Vicia faba. The sequence goes on from OX451741.1 coordinate 389,210,633, forward strand.
AGTGCATGCAGTCGTCTTTGCATTAAATGAGCAAACGGCACTTGTAAGAACATGTTTCCTGAAGCTTGACAAGACAAGTTAGATTTTACATTCTTTCAGAACTTGCTTCAACATCTTGAATTTAGAACATGCTTGCTTATCTTCTAAACAATGCTTTTCTTGTTAAGAACCTTTGATCAGCGCTTGCTTTCAAATAAAACTTCTGAATAACACTTGATTTCCAGGTACTTTTGAATAAGGAATCCTGCTAAGCGTTAGAAGATGCATTTAAATGAATATCTTACCAGAGTCAGCATCAGCAGTTGCGCTTAAAGCAAATAGTTCTTTCATCAAAGAACTTCTTCATTTAATTATTTTTGCTTAGCACATCAAAATGCTTCTGTCAGAACATTATATGAAATAGTTAAATACGTTCATCAGAGTATAAATTATCTAAAATATAATTTATTGTTATCATCAAAATCTGAGATATGATCAGAACTAATCTTGTTCTAACAAAGAGAACATGAATTCAACCACTCATAGTGGATGTTAATCATGGGCATACCTCTCGAAGATCCATATACCAGGGCTGCCCATATCAAGGGCATATCAAAACATAGTGGAATCCAAGTTCCTTCCTAGTCAACACCTCCAGACCCAGTTAACTAGGGGCATAATTTTCAAGATTCAAAGTTCATATTACTACAAGATGGTGTCCAAGTTCCTCCCTAGGAAAATATTTCAAAGCCCCTACCAACAGATTAGGGCATGACAAGCTATATAGGGGAGAGTCATATTCATACTTTCAAGTTTCAAGCCCTGTCTTACATCAACAACTATTGAGTTATAAATGAGTATCAGGAAGTCATGTTGGCATAATACCCTGCCATCTATTGACAATAAGCCTTATTACGCAAGTAATTTCTATAAAACTAAATTGTCCTCGACCCATGATAGAGGCACTTTTTGGACATTCAAGTCATTCCATATATAATCATGATGCATTAATCATGTCGCTATGCTCTAGCATCAAGCCATGCATATCATCTCATTCATCTGGAATATTCCCATAGTATGAATCCTACAATAAAAAGCCCAATTTGCATTGGCACTTCAAAACCCAACATCACTTGGGAATTAAAAGCTCGAATATTTCAAAGCCAGTTCTCGTCTGACACATTATCTTTTTTCACCAGTTCTCATGTCGTAGTCAGTTCTTGCCCGACAGTTAAATTAAATCCAGTTAATGTCTGACAATTAAAGCCAATTCCCATCTGGTAGTTAGTTCTCGTTCCCATTTGGAAGTCAGTTCTCGTCTGATAGCCTTTTACCAGTTCCTATCTGGTAGCCTAAGTCAAATCCAGTTCCTGTTTGGAATTCAGTTCTCATATGACACATTATCTTTTTCAACAGTTTCGGTCTGGCAGTCAGTTCTCGTCTGACATATAAATCAAATCTAGTTCCTGTCTGATAGTCAGTTCCTGTCTGACAACCTTTTAACAGTTCCCGTATGGTAGCCTAAGTCAAATTCAGCTCTCGTATGGTAGTCAGTTCTCATTTGACCATTAAATTAAATCCAATTCCCTTTTGACAACCATTTACCAATTCCCATATGGTATCCTAAGTCAAATCCATTTCGAATGTAACGCCTAGCGCACACTGTTACGAACGTAACGTAACGCGTTATGAACGTAACAAAGGGCCTAGTTGTTACGAACGTAATGAATTCCATTACGAACGTAACACTTAAAAAATCAGTTTATGGAGTCAGCCACGAAGCAGCCCACACGAAGTCCACACGACCTCATTCCATCAGTTGAGAATTTAACGCACGTACTGAAATAATGGAACATGACAGTTACAAGAGAGAGCCTATATTTATATTCAAGACTTCACTTTGAAAGGGCCAGAGGGAGAATTTGTTTCAGAACCGTAATTTCTTTCTGCATTGCTTTACTTTGTTTTCTTGCTTTTGAACCATCATTTTCCTTTCAAGCCTCTGTAATTTTCCAGTTCCCTAAAGTGTTAATTCTTCACATCGAAGGATTAATACACACTTAGTTCTATATTTCAATTAATTGTATCGCAAAAGCTACTGTACGAATTCAATATTACCACGACAATATAAATTATAGGTTTTTTATGCAATTCAATCTTTGTTGTTTATATGCTATGTTGATTATTTTCATGAACTGTATTTTACGTTGCATGTTTTCTAAATACATTATGTCTGGCTAATTTTGTTTGTACCGGTATGTGACTCTTAAGCACCGAAGGAATTCGGTGATAACTTGGCTAAAATCTTTTATAAATAATTTCTGGTTTCCAATTTCCATATTTAATTTAACTATCCTTGTCACGAGAGTGAAAGGATATTTAACACGATTTTGCCACGAGAGTGGGAAATTAATTAAGGCAAGAACCTGCATACGAGAGTTGGGGTTCGACCCAGATAGTGGTAACGAAACATTAATTTTTAAATACACGAGAGTGTTTTAACAAATTAATTAAACTCGAGTTGTTTTCAAAAAGTGTTATTAAATTTAAAGTGCATCCACTAGGTTTAGTAGCATAACTTATTTCATGAACACGAGAGTGTATGTCTCAGGTTTTTAAACAATTTGTTTTTACCGAAATACTTTATATGCCAAGTGATTCACCGAGTTCCCAAAGTCCGACTATCACATATCGGTATAACTATTACTATTGCTTTTAATTAAAACCTTTTTCCCCTAAAACCAAATATTCATCGCTTAGTTAAACATTTGTAACATTAGATCGTATGCGATTGATCCTCAGTCTCTGTGGGTTCGATAATCATTTAAAACTAGAACGACTAAACTATATACTTGCAGTTAGTATCCCGATAGACTCATAAAGTCCCGACCAAGTTTTTGGCGTCGTTGTCGGGGACTGATTAGTCAATTAAGTACGATTCTTCTGTTGCACGTTTAGACTAGGCAACAGAAACCCTTTTTCGATTGTATGCCAAGGACTCGCTCACAAGGCGAACCTCTTGACAAATTGATGGACGAACCAGAATGCATCCTTTCCATAAGATGTGCAGTCAGGGATTACTGTTTAAATCACGTTATTCTTTTACCGAAACCCAAAATCAAGATTAATTCTGAAACAGATTCTAATTCTTCCTCTGAAACCGAAACCAATCCAGAAATAGACATGGCCGAAGAATGAAGGACCCGTCCACTGAAGGAGTACGCAGCTCCATCACAACAAGAACCTCACAATAGCATTGCTGCTCCAGCAATTAATCAAAATGATTTTGAGTTGAAACCGTCGTTGATATCAGCTTTCCAACAACACCAATTCTCTGGAAATCCTACCGAGGATCCAAATGAACATCTTACGAAATTCGTTCAATTTGCCGACACAGTCATATAAAATGGTGTTAGTAAAGATGCAATAAGATTACATCTTTTTCCTTTTTCGCTAAGAGATAGAGCTTGGGCTTGGTTGCAATCCTTGCCATCAAATTCTGTTAATACGTGGGAAGGACTTAAGACTGTATTCTTAGCATGATACTTTCCCCCAAGCAAGACTGCTGCATTAAGATCTCAAATCAACAGATTTAGGCAGAAGGATACTGAATCGCTATTCGATGCATGGGAATGCTACAAAGATATGATGTGAATGTGCCCACATCACAGATTAGAAGACTGGCTGATTATCCATACATTTTACAATGGACTCTTGTACAACACAAGACTCTCTATAGATGCCGCCGTAGGTGGTACACTAATGGACAAGCCTTACGACAAAGCTAACCAACTCATTGAAAATATGGCTCAAAACCACTATCAGTGGGGAGGAGAAAGAACACCTGTGGAGAAAACTCCAGCCAAAAGTGGGATGTGCGAGATTAGTAGCCTAGATAAAGTTAATGCTAAGGTAGATGCTCTTACCCAAAAGATAGAAAGCTTGACCTTACCTCCTGTAGCCACCGTGGCTGCCGTAACCTCAAACTGCGAAGTTTGTGGAGTTCCTGGTCATGTTGGAACCGAATGTCAAATCCTAGCAGGAATATCAGTTGATCAGGTGAATTACGCTCAAGCTAATCCTTATGCTAATACCTATAATCCTGGTTGAAAAACCATCCTAACTTCTCGTACAAGAATAATAACGCTTTATATGCACCTGGGCAAGCACCCGCTGTACCTCCAGGGTATCAAAAACCCGCTGCTAATGTTCCTAACATTCCTAGGAAGTCTAACCTTGAAATCCTAATGGAAAACTTTATTGCTGCTCAAGCTCAACAAAACAAAGAATTCCTTAATCAAAATGTTCATACCGGTGAACAATTGAAGCAATTAGCAAATAAGGTAGATGTCCTAGCAACTCACAATAAAATGTTAGAAACCGAAATCTCCCAAGTAGCACAACACCAAGCTAGTTCTGTCGTACCTGCTGGTACACTTCCTGGACAACCACAACCCAATCCTAAAGGACATGTTAATGCTATCACATTATGAAGTGGGACAGCACTTGATGGACCGGTAGATCCTAGACTCCAAAACCTGACCATGTATCAAAAACCTGAAAAGGAAGCAGAGAAATCGAAGGAACAATATGAGAATGTAGAGGAAGACGCAAATGAGAGCGGAGAGGTTTCAGAAAAAGATAAACCTTACGTACCTCCACCGCCATATAAACCACCAATTCCATACCCTCAAAGACTTACAAAATCATCAATAAATTTGTAGAACTTCTGAAACAACTAAACGTCACTATTCCGTTTACAGAAGCTATAACTCAAATGCCGTCATATGCTAAATTCCTAAAGGAAATACTGTCTAATAAGAAAAAAAATTGTTGAAAACGAAACCATTATGCTAACTGCCGAATGTAGCGCCATAATTCAAAATAACATACCTCCAAAGCTAAAGGATCCTGGTAGTTTCTCCATACCATGTGTAATTGGAAAATCTGTCATAGACAAAGCTCTATGCGATTTAGGAGCAAGTGTTAGTCTAATGCCCTTATCTATTTGCGAGAAGCTCAAACTAGGTGACATGAGACCTACCAAGATGTCCTTACAACTAGTCGACAGATCAGTCAAATTCCCTGTTGGTATGCTAGAAAACATTCCAGTCCGAATAGGACAATTTTACATACCTACTGACTTTATAATAATGGACATAAAGGAAGATTCAAATATTCCCATCATATTAGGAAGGCCATTCTTAGCCACTCCAGGAGCCATTATCGACGTTAAGAAAGGAAAGCTTACCTTCGAGGTAGGAGAAGAAAAAGTAGAATTTATTCTTTCCCAATTCTTCAAAGCCCCTGCTATAGACGAATTATGATGTTTCCTAGATATTATCGATGAATGTGTCAAAGAACTAGAAAGTCAAGAAGACACTTATTCTGGAATATTGAAAATTCTGACACCATCTATTTTCGAGGATGATGACTGGAGACAGGAATATCACGATGCCAACCTAAGCAAATGTTTCGCCTTAACACCCAATCCTACCCCAACTACTAAGAAAACCGGTATAGAACTTAAAATGTTACCTAAAGATCTAAGGTATGATTTTTTAGATAAAGAACTCGAACGACCAGTTATAGTCAATGCCAACTTAGGGAAGATTGAAACCGAAAAACTTCTTAATGTGTTAAGGAAGTATCCAACCGCGTTGGGATATAACATATCGGATCTAAAAGGAATAAGTCCTTCTGTCTGTATGCACCGCATTATGCTAGAAGAGGACTGCAAGACTTCTAGAGAACATCAAAGACGAATAAATCCTATTTTAAGTGAAGTCGTAAAGAAAGAAGTGCAGAAACTACTAGAAGCATGCATCATATACCCGATATCCGATAGCAACTAGGTCAGTCCAGTTCACGTAGTACCTAAGAAAGGAGGTGTTACGGTTATAACAAACACAAAAGGCGAATCGGTAGCACAACATACCCAAACAGGATGGAGAATGTGTATCGATTACAGAAAACTAAACAAAGCTACGCACAAGGACCATTTCCCATTACCATTCATTGATCAAATGCTCGAGCGCTTAGCTAAACATTCCCACTTCTGCTATCTTGACGGATACTCAGGATTCTTTCAAATTCCCATTCATCCTGATGATCAAGAGAAAACTACGTTCACATGCCCCTATGGTACCTTTGCATACCAAAGAATTCCATTTGGACTATGTAACGCACCTGCAACTTTTCAACGATGCATGATGGCGATTTTCGCAGACTTTTTGGACGGAATTATGGAAGTATTCATGGACGATTTTTCTGTCTGCGGAGAAAGTTTTGACGGAAGTTTATCAAATCTTGAGTTGGTACTAAAACACTGTTTCAATGTCAACCTAGTGCTCAACTGGGAAAAATGTCATTTCATGGTGAGACAAGGAATTGTGTTGGGTCACATTGTATCAAACAGAGGGATTGAAGTCGATAAAGCAAAAATCAAAATTATCGAAAACCTTCAACCACCCAAAACAGTTAGAGAAATAAGAAGTTTTCTAGGACACGCTGGTTTTTACCGATGTTTTATAAAAGATTTCTCTAAAATCACTAAGCCACTAACTGAACTATTGATGAAAGACGCTGAGTTTATTTTCGACGATAAATGCTTAAACGCATTTGAGAGGCTTAAAGAAGCATTAATTTCAGCACCTATAATGCAACCTCTTGATTGGAACCAACCATTTGAAATAATGTGCGACGCGAGCGATTATTCTATAGGCGCAGCCCTAGGACAACGCAAGGATAAAAAGCTTCACGCTATTTACTACGCAAGCAGAACACTTGATCTCGCACAAATGAATTACGCCACTACGGAAAAGGAACTCTTAGTTGTTGTATTTGCATTGGACAAATTTCGTTCCTACTTAGTAGGCGCCAAAATTGTTATTTACACGGATCATGCTGTGATCCGATACTTGCTAAGTAAGAAAGACGCCAAACCAAGACTACTCAGATGGATCTTACTCCTACAAGAGTTTGACTTGGAAATAAAAGACAAAAGGGGAACTGAAAACGTAGTAGCAGACCATTTATCAAGATTGGATGGAATCCAAACCGAGAGTGTTCCCATAAATGATGATTTCCCATATGAACGCCTTATTGCTCAACTAGAGACAACTCCTACCGACAGTTTAGAACAATGCGATGAACATTTAACAACTTCGGTAGTAGAAGCTATCTGTACCAACACCATATTACCATGGTACGCTGATTTTGTTAACTACTTAGTCGCTAGTGTTCTACCACCCGATTTAACGTACCAACAGCGAAAGAAATTCTTCCATGATCTTAGACAATACTTTTGGAAGGAACCACTACTCTTTAAAAGAGGCGTCAATGGTATCTACCGTTGCTGTGTTCCTAACAATGAAGTGGACGACGTCATTGTGCACTGCCATTCCGCCCCTTATGGTGGACATGCTAGCACTTCGAAAACTTGTACAAAAATACTACAAACTGGTCTTTTTTGGCCCACTTTATGGAAAGACGTCCACGTAGAAATTATGAACTGCGATAGATGTCAGCGCACAGGAAATATATCTAGACATGATGAAATTCCGCAAAAAGGGATTCTCGAAGTTGAAATTTTTGATGTATGGGGAATTGATTTCATGGGACCGTTTCCCGCATCATTTGGAAATAAGTATATACTGGTAGCTGTTGATTATGTATCAAAATGGATTGAAGTCGTCGCTGCACCCACAAACGATACACGAGTAGTACTTAAATTATTCAAGAATGTTATCTTCCCACGATTCGGTATACCAAGATTAGTAATTAGTGATGGTGGTTCCCATTTTATCTCTAAAATTTTCGAAAAACTACTTTCAAAATATGGCGTTAAACATCGCATAGCCACACCATACCATCCTCAAACAAGTGGACAAGTGGAAGTGTCAAATAGGGAAATTAAACAAATCCTTGAGAAAACCGTAGCCACATCTAGAAAGGATTGGTCCTCCAAGCTAAATGATGCTCTTTGGGCATATAGGACAGCTTTTAAAACCCCTATAGGAACAACGCCGTTTAAATTAGTTTATGGAAAATCTTGTCAGTTGCCAGTAGAACTAGAAAATAAAGCTTATTGGGCTATTAAAACTCTTAACTTAAATTACACGACTGCTGGCGAGAAACGAATATTAGATATCCATGAATTAGAAGAATTGCGTTTAGACGCTTATGAAAATGCTAGAATCTATAAGGAGAGAACAAAAAATGGCACGATAAGCGTATCTCGAGGAAAGAATTTAAGGAAGGAGACATTGTACTCCTATTCAACTCTAGACTGAAACTCTTTCCGGGTAAATTACGTTCCAGGTGGTCAGGACCATTCGAAATTAATAAAGTTTTCCCTAGTGGTGCGATAGAAATTAAAGGAAATTCCATAGAACCATTTATAGTTAATAGCCAGCATTTAAAGCATTATTTTAATGTCGAAAATCTAACCTATTCGGCTTATCTGAAATTAAGTGAGCCACCTACCTTGATACCTAACTGAATAGGTACTGTCTGTCGAGCCATCGACATGAAACAAAAGCGCTTCATGGGAGGCAACCCATGTTTATTTTTGTGATTGGTGGATCTGGAACTGACTGTTTAACGCTGGTTCGCGAAATGTCGCGGAAGCAAGAGTCGCCACCGTCTTTTATTTTCTCCAACATGGACAGGACAAAAGCACAGCAAAATTCCTTATGAGATAGTTTCTCGGTTCGGGAGGTAGATTTATAGAAAGGGAAAGTGTTAGCACCCTTTCTATCCATGGTTATCCATGGGCTCTTAGATACTTTCTCATTGTGTTTTCAAAAGTGTTTGCTTTTCAAGTGTGAGTGGGTTTGAAAAAAGTTTCGTTTTAAAGATTTCAGATCGACTCTTGTATCAGTCCTCAAGAGTGTTTGAAAAATTGTTTTGAAAGCTTTTTTGAAAGTGTCGGTGTGAAAAGAGTTTTGATTTGTTTTTTTTAGAGCAAGTATCTATGGTTCATCTACCTACCCTAAGGAATTAGGCTGTGTAAATGTCCTTAAGGTAGTGCCATCCCACCATTGAGAGGTAGGTAGCACCACCGTTGGAGGTGTTCGGGTCAATTCGTTTGTAGGTACAATATGGTCACCAGAGCAACAGTAGGACACCTTAGAAGCTACCCTTATGCCATTGATCCTTTTTAATTCGAGGCAACCGTTTCGAGGCAACCGGATCATGTTATGGACATAAGGACTTACTAAAACGTCCTATACTCGACGACCACGTTTCGAGGGCAAGGCAACAGTGAGGCGTACCCTAAGAGTGGTGTGTGAATTTGTGTGTTATTTTCATGTTAATATTTGTCTTTGATCATGCATTTGGTGAGCTACGCATTGTTTTTAATTTGGCCATTACATGCAATTATAATTTAAAAGTGCGGAAATTTAAATGCGGAAAATAAAATCCTACGCTATTACAAGGAGCGGGTCTATACATCGCCAAATTAACAAAGACCCGTTTTAATAAAAACGCGGAAAAGTAAAAGACCTAATTACTATTACAAGGCTTGAGCAATTACATAATATTCACAATAAAATAAAATAAATGCGCGAAAGAATAGAAATAGAACGTTCGAGGACGTTGGACCCTTTTGAGAAATTAAATGAAATTAAAAGCTAATTAATTATTTAATTAAGAAAAGAAATGTTTTTATGTTTTTTTTTGTATTTAATGAAAATAAAGAAAATTAATTAAAATTAGAAGTTAAATGAAACTCTAGTTCTAAGTTGTTTTTAATTATTTATGAAAAATATTCAAGTTTAACCTAATGTACACTAATTAATTAATTACATGGGTATTTACAAAATAAATTAGTAATTAATAATAATGATAATAAGAAAAAATTATTTATTAAGAAAAAGGATAAAAATGCTAAAAACCCTAATTTCTACATATTTTAGTTATTTAAGAAAAGATTAAAATTGAAAACCTAATTTTACTAAATTAATTATTTGACATTTATTTACCAAAAAAATATTTAATAAGTAAATTAATTAATATATTTTAGTTTTCTGATTTTTTAGATTATGAAAATTAATTATTGGAATTTGAAGAAAAAAACAATTAAAATAATTAAAAGAAAAGAAAAGGAAATTAAAAAAGAATACAAACAATGGGGGTGTCTGACCCAATTTGGAGGTGAATTGGAGCATTTTTGGCCCACCAGAATCCAAGGCCTTTTGACTTTCTGTGCTTGCATGTGGAGTGGTTGACTAGCGTGTATGGTAGTCTTCACGTTCTGGCTTTTGGATTGCTCATGAAGCCACTTGTCAAGCCTTAGCATATGCGCATATGGTGGACCACTGGAGAGAAATTGCATAGGAACATGCTATCACAAAAATTATGAATAATATGGGGGGACCTGGGAATCGAACCCAGGTCCCAGTACCTGCATGACAACTCAACTGCCAACTGAACTAACGCGCGTGTTTGTAATATGAGTGGAACACAAATAATATGTATGAAAAAACAACGTTATCCTGAAACAATCAAAAACGCGCTAATATTCAAATTATCCAACCACGTTCAGACACGCATGCGTCTTCTTCCTTTTTTCCTGTAAATAAAAGCAAATAACGGGGGTTTTAAACCCCCACTAAACTCAACCTGAAAAAATAGCGATTAGAGCATAGATGAATATAAAAAGGGCGCGAGGTGTGAGTTAGTCTCGTTTGGATGTCACGATTTTAATGGCATATGTTTGAATGTCCAATTTTACCACATGAAGGAAACCCTAATTTAAAACTTCTGAAACCCTAGAACACGTCCATGGCAGATCTTGGTTCAAGCGTTGTTAATTCAATTAAATGGTACCATTCGCTTCAGGACATCAATATTAGTAGGAATCAACATTTAAAACATGTGAATAATGCATGAGAATTGAAAAACGATAATGGACAAGTTTGAGAAAAGTGTGATGTCGTTCTACCAATTCTTTGAGTGTGGAGGCGTGTTCTTGATTGCAACACGTTCCTAGCAATGTCAGGAAGACAATGGAAGGCTTCTTGTGCTTTGAAACGAGCTCTAGGTATGAAATCAGTTTCAAGGTTTTTTGGCAAAAATTGCAAATTGGTTCTTCCTTTTCTCAGCAGCTTTCGTGTCCAATGGAATAGGTTTAGGTTATGCATATGTAAGTGAATGGAATTAGGTCAAAACCAAGCCCAAAGATCCATTGATTTAATGATTCAATATTTGATTTTGTTCACATCTTTTTTCAATCTTTTTGCCATGGAAACTTGCCAAATTTAGATGATTTTGTCCCTTTTGATTGATGCACGAGATCTCTTACATGTGAGGAGGATATTTGCTGCATAAAAAGATTTAAAACCATTGATTTAGTATTTTTCTTATATTTAAATTTAATTAAATGAATTAATGATAATAAAAATTCAAATAATTAATTAAAAAAATGAGAAAATAACTCCCTTTGAGCTTAGTGGGTCGTGCATAGCCTTTGGGTAATGATTCATGGAAGAAATTGAGGCCCATTAGCAGTTTTGAAGCCTTTTGTGCAAAGTTGACTTTTCAAAATTCCCAAAACTTGCCCAATTTCTACAAGGCATATCTTGCTCAATTTTGAAGCTATGAACATGTTCTTGGACATTTTAGAAAGGTCTTGAATTCCTCTAACCAATGTATTTGGTCCCATGTCATTTTGATTTACCAATCTCAAGTTATGGTCTTTGACTTAAAGTTCCTTTTTGTTGACTTTTGAAAATGACCTATAATGTTGAAATTGATAAGTTTTTATGAGAGCATTTCTTGGACCTGAAGTGTGAATATGAGTTGTAGGAAATGTCATTCTCTTCAAAATGAGCTTTGGATGGAATTTTTCTGATAAACCATGAAGAAGTTATGCCCTGGTCAATTTGCAGTTGACTTTTTCAACTGTCCAAAAATAGAAACTTTTGCATCTTGTGACTTTTTGAGCCATGCTTTGAGAATCATGATCAAGAATTGATAAAATTATGTTTGTGGCTTCAAAATAAGATGTTGACCAAAAATTTTGACTTTTGATTGTCAAATGACCATTTTGCCCCTGTAGTTGACTGTGAAGCATTTAGGGTTTTTGACTGTGCAACTTGATGCTGTGAGTCTTGAAACTTGGCATATGGATGCTTGACAATGTATATAAGCATATGGGACTTGATTGGACCCTTGGAAACTTCAATTTCTTTGCCAGAACCAAAACCCTAATTTTGACTGTGTTAGGAGGCAACTGGACTGTGCAACCCTTGAGAGATTTTGAGCCTTGATCTTGGCAAATCTTGAAGAATATGGGAGGGCAAATTTTGGGGTACAACAGTATGTAATGTCATGATGTATGAAATTTATTGAGCAATGATGTTCTCAAAATAAATGAGACTGTGCTGTATGATGCGTATGCGCATATCATGATGTATGGATATGCAATGTTTTTGTGATGTTCTCTAGTTGGGGAAAATAAATCCTGGACTACTGCTGGAGAATAAAAGAGTTTCGCTCGCTGGGGATAATGACCGAAGATGATTTGAGAATAACTTGGCAGGACAATAATTCTGCTGGAGAATAAACTGGCAAGAGAATGACTCTGTGGGGAAGAGATACTTTGTTAGAAGATCTGCTGATTTGGAGAAATAACCTCGGCTGGGGATGGATTACCGTTTGCTGGAAATGATGAACCTGTCGAGGATAAAGTTTCTGTTTGCTGGAAATGATGAACCTGTCGAGGATAAAGTTTCTGTTTGTGGAAGAAATAAACTCCACTAGGGATGGTCTTCCGTTGTTGGTGATAGATGAACTCTGCTTGGGAAGAATTAACACCACCGTGTTCTGGTACCTCTTACTCTCCAGGGAGTGTATATACTTTTAGTCATTTTCTCAAGATGGGTCTATCCCTGTACCTGGTAGGTAGAGCAACTGTAAGGCTTGAACATTTCTTGTTTGTGCCTGTTCTTGGAATTACGAGCAATTGTCTTTTGTTTCGCATGTAAATATTTATGAGCAACAATTATTTTCAAATGCATATATCAAAAATGAATCATTGGACGTTCTTGCAAAATAAATCAGGAAAAGAAAAACAATTTTGAAATTTATTGTAAAATGAATTGTATTGATTTTGAAGTTGGCTTGTAATAGACGTTTTGTACAAGAGGTTGGCGTCCTAGTAAGAGAACTCCGTCGAAAGATGGAAATTATACAATTTGTGAAAATCAAAGAAAAACAGCTATGTGAACAATCCCACTGGGTTCCAACTCTGCTATTGCCTTTATATCTTCGAGAGTCTCATCACTTTGCTACTTGGTTGAAGGTAGATCAGAATGATCGGTGCCGTCCGAGCTTGATAGTCGATACCGAAGTCTGGTTACAAGATGATCCAATGAGACATAGTGTTACGCTTTAATCCCTAATTTTTCCTGGGCCGCCCTTTCGGGTTTTCAGTCCACCGGGATACCCTTTTTTTCCCAAGCCACCTTTTCAGGTTTTCGACTTGCCGGGTGTACAGTTTTTTTTCATTTTCATCCCTTATTTTTTCCCGAACCCTTTTGGTTCGTCGGGAGCCCTTATTTTTGCCTAGGCCAGTCGACCTAGCGGGTCTTTGATTATGCGTAGTATTTTTTCACTATGTCTGCATTGACGGGGTGAGGAAGGTCGTCACCATCCATGGTGGTTAGAATCATAGCTCCTCCTGAGAAAATGTTCTTAACCATAAATGGCCCTTCGTACGTAGGGGTCCATTTTCACCTGGGATCACCTTGTGAAAGTATGATGCGTTTGATCACCAGATCCCCGACTTGATACTCTTGTCATCTGACTTTCTTGTTAAAGGCCTTGATCATTCGCTTTTGATATGTCTGACCATGACAAATAGCAATAAGTCTCTTCTCATTGATTAAGTTCAGCTGATCGAGCCGGGTCTGGATCCAATCGTCCTCGCTCAAACCTGCATCCTTCATAATCCGGAGAGAGAGTATCTAGACCTCGATGGGCAAGACTGCCTCCATGCCATACACCAAAGAGTAGGGTGTTGCCCCTGTCGATGTCCGCGCTGAGGTGCGGTACCCATGAAGAGAGAATGGTAGCATCTCGTGCCAGTCTTTGTACGTCACCGTCATCTTCTGCATAATTTTCTTGATGTTCTTCTTAGCCGCTTCAACGGCCCCATTCATCTTCGGCCGATAGGGAGAAGAGTTGTGATGTTGTATCTTAAATTGTTTGCAGAGCTCGGTGATCATTGTATTGTTAAGATTTGTACCATTGGCCGTGATGATCCTCTCTGGTACACCATATCGACAGATCAGATTGTGTCGGATAAATCGTGCCACAACGTTCTTGGTTACCGTAGCAAAGGAAGCTGCCTCAACCCACTTCGTGAAATAATCAATAGCTACCAGAATGAAACGATGCCCGTTAGACGCAGTAGGTCTGATCTCACCAATCATATCGATGCCCCACATTGTAAAGGGCCAAGGTGTTGTCAAAACACTCAGAGGAACTTGAGGTACTTGCACCTTATCAGCATAGACTTGGCACTTATGACAGGTCCGAGAATGCTGATAACAATCGGCTTCCATAGTAGACCAATAATATCCAGCCCGTAGGATTTTCTTTGCCATGGTATGTCCATTGGAATGAGTTTCGAAAGTTCCTTCATGTAGCTCTGCCATAATCTTTTCCGCCTTGTTCTTGTCCACACGTTGCAATAAGGTTGAGTCATGGTTATGTTTGTAAAGGATACCATTGCTAATGAAGAACTTCACCGTGAATCTGCTCAAAAACTTCTTATCATTAACAAATGCACCCTCGGGGTACTCTTGAGCCTCAAGATACTTCTTTACCTCGTGAAACCATGGTTTATCTGCTACCTCTTCAGTCTCAATGTCACAGCAATATGCGGGTTCGTCCAACCTCTCAATGGTAATCCGGAGAGCTTCATTGTCCCACCTGACCTTGAACATAGAAGACATAGTAGCTAGCGCGTCCGCTAACTGGTTCTCTTCTCTTGAGAAGTGTTCAAAGGTTATCTCCTCAAAGTGCGGAAACAACGTCAGTACATACTCTTTGTAAGGAATAAGATTTGGGTGCTTCGTATCCCACTCGCCTTTGATCTGACTGATCACTAGAGCGGAATCTCCGAATACACTCAAGAACTTAATCCTCAGGCCAATAGCTGCTCGAAGATCCATGATGCATGCTTCATACTCCGCCATATTATTGGTGCAGTTAAAACATAATCGGCCGGTGAATGGAGTATGACAGCCTTCAGGAGATATAATCACAGCGCCAATGCTATTATCCAATGCGTTTGAGGCTCCATCAAAATACATAGACCATCGGGATGCCTCCTCAGGTCCTTCATCCGGTCCAGGTTCTTCGCAGTCGGTCACCAACATGATGTTCTCATCCGGGAACTCGAAATTCATGGATTGATAATCGTCCATGGCCTGATGCGCCAAATGATCCGCCAACACACTCCCCTTGATTGCTATTTGGGTTGTGTATTGGATGTCATACTCAGTTAAGATCATCTGCCATCTTTCTATTCTTCCGGATAAGGCAGGCTTTTCGAAGATATACTTGATTGGGTCCATCTTTGATATCAATAGGGTAGTGTGAGTCAGCATATACTGTCTCAGCCGGTGAGCAGCCCATGCCAAAGTGCAACAAGTTTTCTCGAGCAACGAGTATCAGGTCTCACAGTCGGTAAACTTTTTGCTAAGGTAGTAAATAGCGTGCTCTTTTCGGCCAGACTCGTCATGCTGCCCCAGCACATACCCCATTGAATTGTCCAGTACTTTCAAGTATAAGATCAAAGGTCTTCCTTCAAATGGTGGCATTAGAATAGGTGGCTCTTGGAGGTATTCTTTGATCCTTTCGAAAGCGGTCTGACATTCATCATTCCATTTTACCACTTGATATTTTATCAGCAACTTGAAGATCGGCTCACAAGTAGCAGTCATATGTGAAATGAATCGGGCAATGTAATTCAGACGTCCCAAAAAGCCTCTTACTTCCTTTTCTATTCGGGGAGCTGGCATCTCCTGTATAGCCTTCACCTTTGCAGGATCCACTTGAATACCTTTATCACTAACGACGAAACCCAGCAGCTTACCAGACCTTACCCCGAAGGTGCACTTGTTCAGGTTTAACCTCATCTTGTACATCTTCAACCTGTCGAACAGTTTCTGGAGATGGTCAAGGTGTTATTTTTCAGTCTGGAACCTTGCAATCATATCATCAACGTAAACCTCAATCTCATGGTGAATCATGTCATGGAACAAAGCGACCATGGCGCACTGATACGTTTCCCCAGCATTCTTCAACCCGAAAGGAATTACCTAGTAACAGAAGGTGCCCCACTGTGTAACGAAAGTTGTATTCTCCATGTCCTCGGGAGCCATCTTAATCTGACTGTAACCAGAAAAACCATCCATAAAGGAGAAGACCTTATGCTGCGTGGTGTTATCGACTAGAACATCGATGTGAGGCAGTGGGAAATCATCTTTGGGGCTCACCCTGTTCAGATCTCTATAGTCCATACACATCTGTACCTTACCATCCTTCTTAGGCACAGGAACAAAGTTGGCAATCCACTGTGGGTAAGAAGTGATAGCTAGAAACCCGACGTCGAACTGTTTCATGACCTCAGCTTTGATTTTCTCAGACATCTCAGGGTGCATACGGTGAACCTTCTGTTTTACCGGAGGGCAGTCTTCTTTAGTTGGCAGGCGGTGTACCACAATGTCAGTGTCCAAACCAGGCATATCTTCATAAGACCAATCGAAGATCTCAACATAGTCGTGTAGCATCTGTATCAAGCGCTGCTTGACACTAGATTCCAGATTTGCACCTATCTTGACCTCTTTCTTGTCTTCATCTGTACCTAAATTCACTGATTCCACAGGCTCTTTATGAAGCTGTATGGCCCTCTCTTCCTGTGAATATTTGATTTTGTTCACATCTTTTTTCAATCTTTTTGCCATGGAAACTTGCCAAATTTAGATGATTTTGTCCTTTTTGATTGATGCACGAGATCTCTTACATGTGAGGAGGATATTTGCTGAATAAAAAGATTTAAAACCATTGATTTAGTATTTTTCTTATATTTAAATTTAATTAAATGAATTAATGATAATAAAAATTCAAATAATTAATTAAAAATGAGAAAATAACTCCCTTTGAGCTTAGTGGGTCGTGCATAGCCTTTGGGTAATGATTCATGGAAGAAATTGAGGCCCATTAGCATTTTTGAAGCCTTTTGTGCAAAGTTGACTTTTCAAAATTCCCAAAAATTTCCCAATTTCTACAAGGCATATCTTGCTCAATTTTGAAGCTATGAACATGTTCTTGGACATTTTAGAAAGGTCTTGAAGTCCTCTAACCAATGTATTTGGTCCCATATCATTTTGATTTACCAATCTCAAGTTATGGTCTTTGACTTAAAGTGCCTTTTTGTTGACTTTTGAAAATGACCTATAATGTTGAAATTGATAACTTTTTATGAGAGCATTTCTTGGACTTGAAGTGTGAAGATGAGTTGTAGGAAATGTCATTCTATTCAAAATGAGCTTTGGATGGAATTTGTCTGATAAACCATGAAGAAGTTATGCCCTGGTCAATTTGTAGTTGACTTTTTCAGCTGTCCAAAAATAGAAACTTTTGCATCTTGGGACTTTTTGAGCCATGCTTTGAGAATCATGATCAAGAATTGATCAAATGATGTTTGTGGCTTCAAAATAAGATGTTGACCAAAAATTTTGACTTTTGACTATCAAATGACCATTTTGCCCCTACAGTGGACTGTGAAGCATTTAGGGTTTTTGACTGTGCAACTTGATGCTGTGAGTCTTGAAACTTGGCATATGGATGCTTGACAATGTATATAAGCATATGGTACTTGATTGGACCCTTGGAAACTTCAATTTCTTTGCCAGAACCAAAACCCTAATTTTGGTTGTGTTAGGAGGCAATTGGACTGTGCAACCCTTGAGAGATTTTGAGCCTTGATCTTGGCAAATCTTGAAGAATATGGGAGGGCAAATTTTGGGGTACAACAGTTGCCCCTGTTCAATCTTCTTAGACCTGAGGATGTAGATTGGCTGGCGTGCCTTTCGTAATCCGAGGGTAGAAGATGATTGAACACTAGAGTGCCCAGAAATTTACACTCACATAGTAGAGTGTCATCAGTGTGATGGCGGGAATGGGCTTACAGATGCCATTTGGAGACTGATGGATAGGAGGATGGGCTTATAGATGCCATCTGGAGGTGTGACAGAACCTTGTCGGGAATGGGCTTATAGATGCCATTTGGAGACTGGTTGTACATGGATGGGCTTATAGATGCCATCTAAGTGTCGATCACGTAAGAGATTCCTTAGCAAGAACTTGCGTACCTGAGAAAGAAGAATAATTACCTGGCCTGTTACAGGAGTTGATCTTCAAACTCTTTATGTAGATGTGCCCTGGCTGGATACAGGTATCGAATCTTTAAACTCTTCAGACGTGCCCTGGCAAGATACAGGAGTCGAGTCTGGTAATGTTAGTCGTCAACAGATACACCCTAGCAAGATACAGGAATCGGATCCTCAAACTCTTCAGACGTGCCCTGGCAAGATACAAGAATCGAGTCTGGTAATGTTAGTCGTCAACAGATACACCCTGGCAAGATACATGAATCAGATCTTTGAACTCTTCAGACGTGCCCTGGCGAGATATAGGAACCGAGTCTGGTAATGCTAGTCGTCAACAGATACACCCTGGAAAGATACAGGAATCGGATCTTCGAACTCTTCAGACGTGCCCTGGCGAGATACAAGAATCGAGTCTGGTAATGTTAGTCGTCAACAGATACACCCTGGCAAGATACAGGAATCGGATCCTCAAACTCTTCAGACGTGCCCTGGCGAGATACAGGAATCGAGTCTGGTAATGTTAGTCGTCAACAGATACACCCTGGCAAGATACAGGAATCAGATCCTCAAACTCTTCAGACGTGCCCTGGCAAGATACAGGAATCGAGTCCGGAGAATATAGTCGTCAACAGATACACCCTGGCGAGATACAGGAATCAGATCCTCAAACTCTTCAGACGTGCCCTGGCAAGATACAGGAATCGAGTCTGGTAATGTTAGTCGTCAACAAATACACCCTGGCAAGATACAGGAATCGGATCCTCAAACTCTTCAGACGTGCCCTGGCAGGATACAGGAATCGAGTCTGGTAATGTTAGTCGTCAACAGATACACCCTGGCAAGATACAGGAATCGGATCATCAAACTCTTCAAACATTCCCTGGCAAGATACAGGAATCGAGTCTGGTAATGTTAGTCGTCAACAGATACACCCTGGCAAGATACAGGAATCGGATCCTCAAACTCTTCAGACGTGCCCTGGCAGGATACAGGAATCGAGTCTGGAATATAGTCGTCAACAGATACACCCTGGCAAGATACAGGAATCGGATCTTTAGTTGCGACCGTTGATAGTAATCATCTTTGTATTAACCTTTGTCCTGAAAAGACAAAACGTTAGTTGTATGCGATGTCATGATGTATGACATGCGTGATGTTCTCAGAATAAGTGAGATTGTATGTTCATGATGTGTATGTGCATGCTATAATGTATGAAGATGTGATGTTTATGAAATGTGTTTTTTTGTCGTCTAGGAAAATAAATCCTTGACGGGTGCCGGAAAGTTAAATCCTGGGCTGATGTTGAAGAAGAGTTTCATTGTTTCCGCTGGGGATGATAGTAGTTGCAAGAATACCGGTAGGAGACGATGACTCCGTTGGGGAATAAACTTGGCGAAGAGAATACTCTGCGGGGAATGCTCTGTGGGAAGAGCAGTACTATGCTGAGATGTTGTTGATAACTCCGTTGTGTATACCTTTGATAAGCTTTGTTGAAGGAATTGATGAACTCCGCTGGGGATAGGAAGAACTTCTCCGAGAACGATCTTTCCGTGGCAATTGGCTGAGGATAACCCAGTTATATCCTGGTGGGGAAATAACCTTTGAATAAAGCCGGGGGAGAGCGTTCGTGCTCTGCAGGTGACAAGCTTCCAGAATCTACTAGGGATAAGCTTCCTGCTGGGGAGATGGATTGAACTTTCCTGGGGAGACTTTTGAGATGTACTGGGGAAGTGTCTCCATTGAAGGTCTGGTAAACCGCCGGGGAACAATCTTAGATCAAGACTGCCGGGGATGCTTGTTAAGAATGTTTGTATATTGCGCTGGGGAATGCTGAGATCTGCTGGGGATACCCAACTTCCATAAGGCTGACAGTATAACTTTGCTCGGGGAGAGTATCGTTGACTTGCTGGCTCACCCTCTGGGGAATTAAGATATCTTGGTTACACTCTTCAGCCGAACTTACCTTGGTACCTTGGTGGACAGAACAATTAGATCGCTTAGACAACTCATTATTGCCCCTGTTTCTAATGTTACCTGTAATTAATCCTTTGTTTCGTATGCAAATATTTATGAGTTAGAAATTATTATCAAATGCATATATCACAAATTGAACCTTGGACGTTCTTAGCAAAACAAAACAGAAAAAGGAAAAACAATTGGCAATTTGTCTGAAAAGTGAATTTTTATTGATTTTTGAATTTGCCTGTAAATAGGCGTTTATGTACAAGAGGCTGACGTCCTAGTAAGAGAACGCCGCTGAACAACAGAGTTTATTCAATTTGTACAAAGAAAACAAAACAACTATGTGAAAAGAATAATCCCACTGGGTTCCAACTCTGCTATTGCCTTTATATCTTCGAGCGTCTCATCACTTTGCTGCTCCGTTGACGATGAAGATGATTGATCGATGCCGTTTGAACTTGATGTTGATACCAGATTCTGGATGCAAGGTGATCCAATGAGACATAGTATTACACTTTAATCCCTAACTTTTGCCTGGACCGCCCTTTCGGGTTTTCAGTCCACCGGGATACCCATTTTTGCCCAAGCCGCCTTTTCAGGTTTTCGACTTGCCGGGTGTACAGATTTTTTTCATTTCATCCCTCATTTTGCCCGAACCCTTTTGGTTCGCTGGGAAGCCCTAATTTTTTCCTAGGTATGTCAACCTAGCGGGTCTTTTATCATGCGTAGTATCTTCTTACTATGTCTGCAATGGCAGGGTGAGGAAGGTCGTCACCATCCATGTTGGTTAGGATCATGGCTCCTCCTGAGAACACATGTTTAACCACAAATGGCCCTTCGTAGGTGGGGGTCCATTTTCCCCTGGGATCACTCTGAGGAAGGATGATGCGCTTGATCACCAAGTCCCCAACTTGATACTCTTGTGGTCTGACTTTCTTGTTAAATGCCCTGATCATCCGTTTTTAATATGTCTGACCATGACAAATAGCAGTGAGTCTCTTTTCGTCAATCAGGTTTAATTGATCAAGTCGAGTCTGGATCCAGTCATCTTCGCTCAGATCTGCATCCTTCATTATCCGGAGAGAGGGTATCTGCACTTCAATCGGTAAGACTGCCTCCATGCCATAGACCAAGGAAAAAGGAGTTGCCCCGGTTGACGTTCTTGCTGAAGTCCGGTACCCATGAAGAGAAAACGGTAACATCTCGTGCCAATCTTTATAGGTCACTGTCATCTTCTGCACAATCTTTTTGATATTCTTATTCGCTGCTTCTACAGCCCCATTCATCTTCGGCCGATAAGGAGAAGAGTTGTGGTGCTGTATCTTTAATTGCTCGCAGAGCTCAGTGATCATCTTGTTGTTAAGATTGGTACTGTTGTCCGTAATGATCCTCTCAGGTACACCGTATCGACAGATCAGGTTATGCCGAATGAACCGTGCCACCACGTTCTTGGTTACTGTAGCATAAGAAGCTGCTTCAACCCACTTCGTAAAGTAATCAATTGCTACCAGGATGAAGCGATGCCCGTTGGATGCCGTAGGTTTAATCTCTCCGATCATGTCGATGCCCCACATTGAAAAAGGCCAAGGCGCAGTCAAGACATTCAGAGGTACTGGAGGAACATGCACCTTATCTGCATAGATCTGGCACTTATGACATGTCCGAGAATGTTGGTAACAATCAGCTTCCATTGTGGACCAGAAATATCCTGCCCGAAGGATTTTCTTTGCCATGGTATGTCCACTGGAATGTGTTCCGAAGGTACCTTCATGCAGCTCTGCCATGATCCTTTCTGCTTCAGTCTTATCCACACAACGCAGTAAGGTTGAATCATGGTTTCGCTTGTAGAGAATGTCGTTGCTGAGGAAGAACTTTGCTACGAATCTTCTCAGAAACTTCTTGTCATTGATGGATGCACCTTCAGGGTATTCTTGAGCTTCCAAGTACCTCTTCACTTCATGGTACCAGGGTTTTTCAGTTACTATCTCAGCCTCAAGATCACAACAGTATGCCGGTTCGTCCAGTTTCCAGATAATGATCCGGGGAGCCTCATTGTCCCACTTGACTTTGAACATGGAAGACATCGTAGCTAACACGTCCTCCAACTGATTCTCCTCTCTCGGGAAGTGTTCAAAAGTTATCTCTGTGAAATGGGGGATCAATGTCAACACACATTCTCTGTAAGGAATAAGATTCGGATGTTTCGTATCCCACTCGCCTTTGATCTGATTGATCACGAGAGCGGAATCTCCGAAGACACTCAGGAACTTGATCCTTAAGTCAATCGCAGCTTGAAGACCCATGATACATGCCTCATACTCCGCCATGTTGTTGGTGCAGTTGAAACATAGCCGGGCAGTGAGTGGAGTATGAGTGCCTTTGGGTGATATGATCATAGCGCCGATGCCGTTACCCAAAGCGTTGGAGGCTCCGTCAAAGTGCATAGACCATCGGGATCCTTCCTCAGGTCCTTCATCCGGTCCCGGTACTTCACAATCAGTTACTATCATGATGCTCTCATCTGGAAACTCGAAGTTCATTGACTGGTAGTCGTCCACTGCCTGGTGTGCCAAGTGGTCTGCCAATACACTTCCTTTGATAGCTTTCTGAGTCGTGTACTGGATGTCGTATTCTGTCAAGATCATTTGCCATCTTGCTATTCTCCCAGACAGAGCAGGCTTTTCGAATATGTACTTTATCGGATCCATTTTTGAGATCAACAAGGTAGTGTGAGTCAACATATACTGTCTCAGCCGGTGAGCAGCCCATACCAAAGCGCAACAAGTTTTCTCGAGCAGTGAGTATCGGGTCTCACAGTCGGTAAACTTTTTGCTAAGGTAATAAATGGCGTGCTCTTTTCGGCCAGACTCGTCATGCTGCCCCAGCACACACCCCATTGAGCTGTCAAGTACTGTCAGGTATAGTATTAGAGGTCTCCCTTCAACCGGTGGCATAAGAATGGGTTGTTCTTGGAGATACTCTTTGATTCTGTCAAAAGCGGCTTGACATTCATCGTTCCAACGTACTACCTGATCTTTCTTCAGCAGCTTGAAGATTGGCTCACAGGTAGCAGTTAGGTGCGAGATGAATCGGGCAATGTAATTCAGACGTCCTAGAAAGCCTCTGACCTCTTTCTCTGTCTTAGGCACTGGCATATCTTGAATGGCTTTAACCTTGGCAGGGTCCACTTGAATACCCTTGTCACTTACGACGAAGCCTAACAACTTTCCAGATCTTACCCCAAATGTGCACTTGTTCGGGTTCAATCTCAGCTTGTACAACTTCAGATGGTCGAACAGCTTTTGCAGGTGGTCAAGGTATTCCTCCTTAGTTTGGGACCTTGCAATCATATCGTCAACGTATACTTCAATCTCATGGTGGATCATGTCATGAAATAAAGCAACCATGGCACGTTGGTAGGTTGCCCCAGCATTTTTCAACCCGAATGGCATGACCTTGTAGCAGAAGGTGCCCCACTGAGTAACAAAGGTAGTCTTTTCCATTTCTTCAGGAGCCATCTTGATCTGATTGTAACCTGAAAAACCATCCATGAAGGAGAACACCTTGTGCTGAGCAGTATTGTCAACCAGAACGTCGATGTGAGGTAGGGGGAAGTCATCCTTGGGGCTGGCCCTGTTCAGATCCCTGTAATCAACACACATTCTGACCTTACCATCTTTCTTCGGTACCGGCACCACATTGGCAACCCACTGAGGGTAAGAAGTCCCTGCAAGAAACCCGGCATCGAATTGCTTCATAACCTCGGCTTTGATCTTCTCGGACATCTCTGGACGCATACGACGGACCTTTTGCTTAACCGGAGGGCAGTCTTCCTTGGTAGGCAAGTGGTGGACCACAATGTCGGTATCCAACCCAGGCATGTCTTCGTAGGACCAGGCGAAGATCTCCACATAATCATGCAACATCTGAACCAACCGTTGTTTCACGCTGAGCTCCAGATTAGCACCAATCTTAACTTCCTTTCTATCTGTCTCGGTACCCAGATTTATTGTTTCCACTGGCTCTTCATGTGGCTGAATGGCCCTCTCTTCCTGGAGTAACAGTCTTGCAAGCTCACCAGGCACTTCGCACTCATCTTCACCTTCGTCTTCGGCTAAGTTGATCGGATTTTCGAAGTCATAACTGGCAGTAGCGGAGTCGTTACCAGTGAGATCCAGAGTGGATTGGAACCTGTATGAGTGAGTGTGTGTAAATACAGCTGTTTTGCAATAGATAAAGAAAAAAAGACAGGGAGCACAAGATTTGAAATGCGAAAAACATCCAATGTCTTTATTCATGATATATGGAAATGACAAGTAATAAGCCCTCACAAATGAAGCCACGGTGCCCCGGGCAAGACACCGGGCCATACAGTTTCAGTTTATTGTTCATCACAAATAAAAAACAAAGGAATTCATTACTGCGTAACAAAAGTAACAGGTATGTGATCTTTTGCAGTCCAATTGCTAGGTCCACTGTCGGCCGTCGGGTAGATCCAGCTGTTGAACTCAGATTCTTCCACTTCGTCACCATCCCTAATAGCATTCACCCCATGATCAGGCAGGGGAGCTGTCACTACATTGGGTTTCTCAGGTGCCTCAAACTGTACCTCCTTCTCATCAATAAGGTCCTGCACCTTGTTTCTCAGGGCCCAGTAATCGTCAGTAGAATGCCCCGGGCTATCAGAGTGATAAGCACAGCGGGCATTTGGATTATACTTAGGAGAGGTAGTGTTCACAACCTTCGGAGCCTCTCTGACGGTCACCAAGTTGGTCGATAGCAATTGCGGCAAGATTTGTGACAAGGTCATACTCAGCCGAGTGTATTCCCTTCTGGGTCTCTCACCCCTTGGTTGGTTGGGTTGCCGAGGAGTGGCAGCAGGTTTAGCAATAACCACCGCGTTGACAGCTTGGCAGCGTTCTGGTTTGTCTTGCCTCCTAGGCCCATACACAACACTGGCCTCCTTCTTAAAAGGTTTCTTCTCAGCACTTGAGGATGCACCTTTCTGAATCTTACCTGATTTCATACCAGCCTCTATCCTTTCCCCGGTCAGAATGAGATCTGTAAAACCTGCAGACGAATTGCCGATGAGATGATTGAAGAATGGCCCGGATAGGGTCCCCAAGAACATATCCACTAGCTCACGGTCTGTTAATGGTGGCTGCACCCTGCCAGCCAGGTCCCTCCACTTCTGCGCATACTCTTTAAAACCTTCTCCCGATCCTAGCGACATACCCTGGAGTTGGGTACGTGTAGGAGCGAGGTCGGCATTATATTGATACTGCTTGTAAAAAGCAGTAGCCAACTCCTCCCAGTTACGAACCTTGGTTCCATCCAGCTGATAGAACCATTCGAGATGAGTCCCTGAAAGACTCTCTTGGAAGAAGTGGATCCACAAGTTCTTGTCCACGGTATACGGATGAATCTTCCGCACATAAATTTGTGATGTAGCTTAGGGCAGGATGCCCCGTCATACTTTGCGAAAGATGGTGCTTTGAACTTGTGTGGGATGACCACACCAGAAGATAGACCCAAGTCTCTGAAATCCAAACCAGGCACTTGTTGAATTTCCATGGCATTCAGACGGTCTTCCAACTGCTTGTACCTGTCTTCAGCTGGAGGATACTGTTCCTCATTAAAATCAGTCTCGTTGTCAGAGACCACCGGACTAGGAGCCCTTCCCCCTTGGGGACTGCCTTTTCCCACAGAAGAACCAGCTTGATCAACCTCATTCTGCAGCGTGTTGCCAAACCTTCGGCCAATGTTGAATATAACAGTTCTCTTATTCTTTTTCTTGACCAGCAGGGCCTTCAACTCCTCTTGACCTTGGGCCAAACTCATAATCAGCTCTTGGAATTGGGCGTTCTGAGCCTGAAGGGCCTTGATGGACTGCTCGGTAGATGATTCAGGGTTCATGATGCTGAAATAAACAGCGAAGAACATTAAGCAACCTGAAAAGAAGAGTACCTGTGATGCATATGATGAATGGAATGCGTATGATTTTATGTTTTCAAAGATAATCGGGAATCAACTTTGTAAACAAAGGAACACACTTCATTAGATTTAACTTTGAAATTCAAATTGTTCAACAGGTTTCCCTTAGGCGTTACATAAAAATGGAAATACTGAAAAGGGAAATAAAGCTGTAAAAGAACATCCAAAGCTCATCATTGATCCCAGGGTCTCCTCTTCTCAGTACGGATGTAATCATTCAAGGCCCGCTCGTTCTCCAACTGCTTTGTCAGCTTCTGGATCTTCAATTCCTGCTCGTTGAACTTTTCCCGATAAGAATCTCGTTCTTCCCGCAGTTGCGCCCAAGACCTCTTTAGTGTATCAATATCAGTAGGTATCTGAGGAGGGAGAACAGTTGGGGGAGCCCCATCTCCATCAGGATACTCAAGAATGACGGGTCTGACAGCTTCGTACGGCATACCTAACTTCTGAGCACGGATGCGGACCCATTTGTAGTAGGCTTCCATAGGTAGAGAAGTCTTCGGTCCCAACTCTTGTGGGTCAGCTTTGTGAATTCTGTCCCAAGCCTTGATGAACCTACGACGCAGCTCGTCACTATCTACCTGAAACTCAAAACTGATGTGAGGCACCAACATCTCATGAGGCCCTGCTCTTCTGGCTCTTCCAAATTGACGGAGAGCTATACATGGATTATAAGAGATTCCTCCTTGAGTACCAATCAAAGGAACATTAGGATATTCTCCGCAACGATCAATAACAGCTACCTCATCCAAACCTCTGAGAGTCTAAATGATGTCCTTATCAGTGAGAGACATTAACCTATGAGCCCAACCTCTTCCTTCTTTGTTCTTCAGCACGAACTTAGGGAGGTGCGAAATAAATCACCTCACTAACAAAGGAGTACAACACCACAGAGTTCCTCGTCTTCGGGCAGTACGAGCATAAAGTTGTTGCAGAATATCGCCCAAGAGAGTGGGCACAGGGTTCCGAGACATGAAGATCCTTATGGCAGTGACGTTAATGAAGTTATCAGGATTAGGAAACAAGATTAGACCATAGATTAAGAGAGCTAGAATGTCTTCATACGCCCTAAAGTCCAGGTCATTCTAGAAACTGTTAGCCTTACCAATTAGAAACTTGGCCAAGAAACCCTTAACTTTGCTTCTAGTCACCCAGTTGTCCATTACCTCCTTGTGGGTCAAGGGCAGAGCTGCAGCAATCTCCTCAAGCCTAAGAGTCTTTTCCCAACCAGTGTAGGGAGTCTGATCCAAGATAGGGATGCCAAGCAAATCAGAGGACTCTTCCAGGGTAGGGACCAGCTGGAAGTCTTGAAACGTGAAGCACTGGTACAGAGGGTCATAAAACTGGGTCAGGACACTCATCAGTTGTTAGTCCCACTTTTCCGTGACTAAACTGAGAAGAGAACCATGCCTCTGGATGAAAGAAGTAGTATTTGGAATTCTGCTAACCAACTCTTCAAGCAACTCAGGTGGGTGAACAAAATTGAACCGGATAGTATTCCTTCGCATAGGCATCATGATGTCCTACAAAACAGAGCAAAGGTGAAACCCTCTTGTCTTTGAAATGGTCAGTCCTTATGCAGGATGCATGCAATGTTTATGATGGCATGATGTTATGATAAAGCACACCACAAATATTCACAAAGGCAAACATGATAAGGCACACAAGTCACACAAGTCAAGCCCTTAGAGTTTAGGCCAGCATGGGGTCTAGGTATTACCCTCTTTCAGTTTGTTGGTTAAGACCTGTCCTATCAGAAGTAACCGGGTTCTAGAGGATCCCAATATCACTGACTACCCTCAATCGGTCATAACTCCAGCATCGCAATCTTTTCTTGCGGCCAGAACCATCACGAGAGTTTAGCCTCAATGGGCGTAGCATACTGCTACTGTTCTATTGGCCAAGTTGGGTCATTTAAGGTTCTAAGGTCGGTTGGTGCTTAATGACTCCTCAGAAGACCCATATTCTCCTCGTTGCGACACAAGGGATATCGGTACAGACCAAGGTGCCACACCAACGTAGCCACTGCTTCACCCATGTCGGTCTACGTCGGACAGGTCCCTCACAGCTTATGCTACCTAACAGGGTATCCCCAGATCCGGGTTAGGATCTATGTAACTCCGATGCAGCCCACAATAATAAAGCAAACAAGCACAACAATTGAAAACACAAGTGATCTTAGTCCTAAGGTACACCTCACTTTAAGTATTTCCCCAGAAGAGTCGCCAGTTCTGTGATCGGTGGATTTGGAACTGACTGTTTAACGCTGGTTCGCGAAATGTCGCGGAAGCAAGAGTCGCCACCGTCTTTTATTTTCTCTAACATGGACAGGACAAAAGCACAGCAAAATTCCTTATGAGATAGTTTCTCGGTTCGGGAGGTAGATTTATAGAAAGGGAAGGTGTTAGCACCCTTTCTATCCATGGTTATCCATGGGCTCTTAGATACTTGCTCATTGTGTTTTCAAAAGTGTTTGCTTTTCAAGTGTGAGTGGGTTTGAAAAAGTTTCGTTTTAAAGATTTCAGATCGACTCTTGTATCAGTCCTCAAGAGTGTTTGAAAAATTGTTTTGAAAGCTTTTTTGAAAGTATCGGTGTGAAAAGAGTTTTGATTTGTTTTTTTTTAGAGAAAGTATCTATGAGTCATCTACCTACCCTAAGGAATTAGGCTGTGTAAATGTCCTTAAGGTAGTGCCATCCCACCATTGAGAGGTAGGTAGCACCACCGTTGGAGGTGTTCGGGTCAATTCGTTTGTAGGGACAGTGTGGTCACCAGAGCAACAGTAGGACACCTTAGAAGTTACCCTTATGCCATTGATCCTTTTTAATTCGAGGCAACCGTTTCGAGGCAACCGGATCATGTTATGGACATAAGGAATTACTAAAACGTCCTATACTCGACGACCACGTTTCGAGGGCAAGGCAACAGTGAGGCGTACCCTAAGAGTGGTGTGCGAATTTGTGTGTTATTTTCATGTTAATATTTGTCTTTGATCATGCATTTGGTGAGCTACGCATTGTTTTTAATTTGGCCATTACATGCAATTATAATTTAAAAGTGCGGAAATTTAAATGCGGAAAGTAAAATCCTACGCTATTACAAGGCGCAGGTCTATACATCGCCAAACTAACAAAGACCCGTTTTAATAAAAATGCGGAAAAGTAAAAGACCTAATTACTATTACAAGGCTTGAGCAATTACATAATATTCACAATAAAATAAAATAAATGCGCGAAAGAATAGAAATAGAACGTTCGAGGGCGTTGGACCCTTTTGAGAAATTAAATGAAATTAAAAGCTAATTAATTATTTAATTAAGAAAAGAAATGTTTTTATGTTTTTTTTTGTATTTAATGAAAATAAAGAAAATTAATTAAAATTAGAAGTTAAATGAAACCCTAGTTCTAAGTTGTTTTTAATTATTTATGAAAAATATTCAAGTTTAACCTAATGTACACTAATTAATTAATTACATGGGTATTTACAAAATAAATTAGTAATTAATAATAATGATAATAAGAAAAAATTATTTATTAAGAAAAAGGATAAAAATGCTAAAAACCCTAATTTCTACATATTTTAGTTATTTAAGAAAAGATTAAAATTGAAAACCTAATTTTACTAAATTAATTATTTGACATTTATTTACCAAAAAAATATTTAATAAGTAAATTAATTAATATATTTTAGTTTTCTGATTTTTTAGATTATGAAAATTAATTATTGGAATTTGAAGAAAAAAACAATTAAAATAATTAAAAGAAAAGAAAAGGAAATTAAAAAAGAATACAAACAATGGGGGTGTCTGACCCAATTTGGAGGTGAATTGGAGCATTTTTGGCCCACCAGAATCCAAGGCCTTTTGACTTTCTGTGCTTGCATGTGGAGTGGTTGACTAGCGTGTATGGTAGTCTTCACGTTCTGGCTTTTGGATTGCTCATGAAGCCACTTGTCAAGCCTTAGCATATGCGCATATGGTGGACCACTGGAGAGAAATTGCATAGGAACATGCTATCACAAAAATTATGAATAATATGGGGGGACCTGGGAATCGAACCCAGGTCCCAGTACCTGCATGACAACTCAACTGCCAACTGAACTAACGCGCGTGTTTGTAATATGAGTGGAACACAAATAATATGTATGAAAAAACAACGTTATCCTGAAACAATCAAAAACGCGCTAATATTCAAATTATCCAACCACGTTCAGACACGCATGCGTCTTCTTCCTTTTTTCCTGTAAATAAAAGCAAATAACGGGGGTTTTAAACCCCCACTAAACTCAACCTGAAAAAATAGCGATTAGAGCATAGATGAATATAAAAAGGGCGCAAGGTGTGAGTTAGTCTCGTTTGGATGTCACGATTTTAATGGCATATGTTTGAATGTCCAATTTTACCACATGAAGGAAACCCTAATTTAAAACTTCTGAAACCCTAGAACACGTCCATGGCAGATCTTGGTTCAAGCGTTGTTAATTCAATTAAATGGTACCATTCGCTTCAGGACATCGTAGGAATCAACATTTAAAACATGTGAATAATGCATGAGAATTGAAAAACGATATTGGACAAGTTTGAGAAAAGTGTGATGTCGTCCTACCAATTCTTTGAGTGTGGAGGCGTGTTCTTGATTGCAACACGTTCCTAGCAATGTCAGGAAGACAATGGAAGGCTTCTTGTGCTTTGAAACGAGCTCTAGGTATGAAATCAGTTTCAAGGTTTTTTGGCAAAAATTGCAAATTGGTTCTTCCTTTTCTCAGCAGCTTTCGTGTCCAATGGAATAGGTTTAGGTTATGCATATGTAAGTGAATGGAATTAGGTCAAAACCAAGCCCAAAGATCCATTGATTTAATAATTCAATATTTGATTTTGTTCACATCTTTTTTCAATCTTTTTGCCATGGAAACTTGCCAAATTTAGATGATTTTGTCCCTTTTGATTGATGCACGAGATCTCTTACATGTGAGGAGGATATTTGCTGCATAAAAAGATTTAAAACCATTGATTTAGTATTTTTCTTATATTTAAATTTAATTAAATGAATTAATGATAATAAAAATTCAAATAATTAATTAAAAATGAGAAAATAACTCCCTTTGAGCTTAGTGGGTCGTGCATAGCCTTTGGGTAATGATTCATGGAAGAAATTGAGGCCCATTAGCATTTTTGAAGCCTTTTGTGCAAAGTTGACTTTTCAAAATTCCCAAAAATTTCCCAATTTCTACAAGGCATATCTTGCTCAATTTTGAAGCTATGAACATGTTCTTGGACATTTTAGAAAGGTCTTGAAGTCCTATAACCAATTCCTTTGGTCCCATGTCATTTTGATTTACCAATCTCAAGTTATGGTCTTTGACTTAAAGTTCCTTTTTGTTGACTTTTGAAAATGACCTATAATGTTGAAATTGATAACTTTTTATGAGAGTATTTCTTGGACTTGAAGTGTGAAGATGAGTTGTAGGAAATGTCATTCTCTTCAAAATGAGCTTTGGATAGAATTTTTCTGATAAACCTTGAAGAAGTTATGCCCTGGTCAATTTGCAGTTGACTTTTTCAACTGTCCAAAAATAGAAACTTTTGCATCTTGGGACTTTTTGAGCCATGCTTTGAGAATCATGATCAAGAATTGATCAAATGATGTTTGTGGCTTCAAAATAAGATGTTGACCAAAAATTTTGACTTTTGACTGTCAAATGACCATTTTGTCCCTGCAGTTGACTGTGAAGCATTTAGGGTTTTTGACTATGCAACTTGATGTTGTGAGTCTTGAAACTTGGCATATGGATGCTTGACAATGTATATAAGCATATGGGACTTGATTGGACCCTTGGAAACTTCAATTTCTTTGCCAGAACCAAAACCCTAATTTTGACTGTGTTATGAGGCAATTGGACTGTGCAACCCTTGAGAGATTTTGAGCCTTGATCTTGGCAAATCTTGAAGAATATGGGAGGGCAAATTTTGGGGTACAACAACTTTTAATTGTTTTTGTTGTTTTGATATGATTTTTATTTTTTAACTTTGTTTTAATCTTTCAATTTTTATGTTGCATCCTTTATTTCTTTTTATTTGAACTTCTTTTTCTTTTGATTAACTTCGGCATTTTAACCTGAAAATACTAACTTAGTTTTTCATACATTTATTAAATATTTTCAGGGTAATTCATTAGTTTTATTTTTTTAGCTCCATGGCACGTATGAACTACATGAACATAACCCTGAGAGGTGGGCATCAGAGAAGGCGTTTTGAGGATCTAGTTGAGCGAGAGATGCGTACAACCATTTATGCTGATGACCATGCGATGAATGCCTTAGGCATTCGTGAGAGTGTTATGTATCTGCTTAACCAAATAGGTTGGGACGTTGCTCCAATTCGAATATGCTATTGTACCTACCGTAAGCTGACCCTTTGAGTTTTTTAGCACACTAAGCTATCTGCCAAACCATGGGATAGGTTTCATCCGCGGTCTGATCACCTTCAGAATGTTTAATATGGACTACCTCTATAATCATAGGGAGTTTGCCGATCTGTTAGGATTCCCTAATGGCCCTGATGTTTTCACCATGACCCAAGAAGACTGAATGCTAGATCTTGACCTTGATTACTTTTGGGGTAGTATTGCTGGAAACAACCATCCTGAGCCAAATGATCTTTACTCGGAGTCCATCCATAACCCTGCTATTAGGTACTTCCACAAAATCATTGCCCACACCCTCTTCGGAAAAGAGCAGAATGTTACAGCTGTGTCACATGATGAGCTTTTCATCATGTATTGTGCTTCGCAGAACCGTCCAGTTAATGGTGCCACCTACATGATTGCTAATATGGAGCGCATTATCCAAACAGAGAATGCACCAATCCTTATAGGTGGGTTAGTTACTATGATGTCCAATCCTATTGGACTTCGAAGACCTATGTTAGGAACAAATCCGCACTGTGGGATTAGGCCAATGAATATTGAGTTTTACTTTAACACTAGCTTCATAGGAAACCATGGGCCAAATGAATTTGAGCTGCTAATTAACCATGAAATTGTTCACTAGTTTGTACTCCCAAATCCTATTACTAGTGTCCATAACAGAGCAAATTGGCTTTTTAATATCCACCATCCTCCTACACCGCCTTCGACTCCATCCACTATTCAAATTTATGAAGTCCCAAATACCCCTCCAGCTGCTGAAGAATCCGATCCTGAAACACCACCCAGATACCACCAATTTCCTGAGCCATGGAATCAGTCTGTAGTGTCCACTGAGTCTACCTTCCAAGTTCCTGAGACACCACCACCACCTCCACCTGTTGTCACACTCGACTCTTTGAATACTGAAATAACTGGCATGCGGGGTGAGCTTACCTCTTTACGTGAGGATTTCCATGGTTTTATGGATTTGGTAACTGAACAATTGGATTTCATTCACCAACATTTGTTCTCTACTCATCGTGGCTAGGAGTTGCCGTAGTTATGTTAATGTGTTCAGTTTCTTGCATTTATGTACACAGTGAGGTCACTGCTTCGTCTAAGTGTGGGGGAGGAACCATAGTTTTAGTTTTTTTAATCCATGCATTTAGTTATTGTTTGTTCCAAATTGTTACTGTTTTTGTTTGTTTCAAATTCTAAACAATTCTATTAGTTAATGATATTTCATTTATTTATCATCAGTTTCAATTTTACTGTCATTATTTTTTCTGCTATTACGAGCTATTATTGTTACTGTTTAGTGCTAATATTGCTGCTTTACACTACTGTTATTATATTCAACAATGCTGTTATGTGTTTTATCTTCCCTAATAATAACAAGTGCAGCTAATGATGCTAAGGAGAATGGCGCGATAATGAATATGAAAAATTGAGTCTGTTTGATTCTAAGCTATTTTCCCATAAACAGAGGTGTTACGAACGCAACACCACTGTTACGAACGTAACAAACCCTTTTGTGTTACGAACGTAACTCCCCTGCGTTGCGAACGTAACGGGGCTCATCTCTGTTACGAAACAGAAACAGAGAAGCATCGCTTCATTTTTCTTTACCCTCTCATTCTTCCAAATGCGCGCTGTAAACCCTAGCACTTACTTACATTCAAAATTCTCCACCATTCCCATTTTTTTCAAACTTCCTGCATTAAGAGCATTCATTCCCATTTAAGAGCAACCCACATTTACATCCTATAAAGAGCTTCACATAGTTTCATCCTATTCCATTCGAACACTCTCTGCAAAATCTCTCCCTTACCACTTTCACAATAGAACCTTGCTTCAGTCAACAAATTATCAATGGAGAACAAAGAGGCTAACATGGCTGGAATTGTTTTTAGGGATAAAGACGGTGGACACCAAAGGGAGCAATATTTGAAGTTTCACCGTAGGGGAGTCTTGGCCACGAGATATCCCGATGACAATTGTCTCAACAAATTGGGAATATTTAATGGAGTGCATTGGCTGCTCCTTCTCTCTGGCCTCTCATTCACATGCACGCAACATCACCCGACGTACCCTAAGCCGACGCTCGAGTTCCTTAGTTTGTTCTCGTATTCAACACCGAGTGATGACGCCATGTTCCTCACGGGCACTGCATCTTTCCATATGTTCAACACCGAATATATGTTAGACCAAGAAAGAATCACGGAGCTACTCAAATTTTTAATTAAGGAAGACGAATCCGAGACGGTACACCACAAGGTCCTGCTACCGAATATTGGACCGTTGTTTTGTTCGGATTGTGGAAGAAAATCACCAATGACTCGATAGGAAATTGGGATGAGTGTCTGGCATCTCACATTCACAACCCCGCCACTAGGTACTACTTCAAGATTCTCTCCAACACCATTTTTGGACGAGCTAATAGCAACAAAGTCAACTCAAAGGAGGTATTTTTCCTTCATTGCTGCTTAGATGGGAAAACCAAGGTAAATGCTACTCCGTTCCTTCTACGTCATATTGAGTCCCTTTGTGCAAGGGGACAACAACCATTTTTGATCGGAGGACTGATAACCACATTAGCTCATGGGCTTAATTTGCAAAGCCAACTCGAGACTCTTGATGCTCTACCGCCTCTTCTCATGGATTTGGATAACTGCAAATACATGCGTTTGATTAGGAACCGAGATGATGGCAGGTATAATTTGATGGTGAAGAACACGATTGTTCCAAGTGTGATTATGCTAGATAGGTTGCTCACAAATGTGTCGAATATGGATAAGTGTATTTATGATTTAAATGCCCCTGAACCCGACCTAGCTTCTCAGATGAACCAAAACCCTCAACTTGTTGATGAGGTAGAAGAAGAAATGTATGCACAGCAGCAAACAACACCTCAACAGGACATACCAAGCACTTCTACTAGGCGCAGAAGAAGGCCCTGTTGCCCGACTACTGAAGACCTTCATGAGGCAATGATGGATCAAAACCAAAGGATGACAAATATGCATGCTCAACTTACCCGCCAATCCCAACAGGCCACTGATATCCAAGCTCAGCAAACTGCAATGATGCAACTCATGCAACAGATGCAGCAGTAACAAATTGAACATGGAGCTAGGTATGAGGCCCGTATGGATACTTTGACGATAGAAATGGGTGGTTTGAGTGTGCGCAAGGACGATTTTCAAGAGATCCTACGCCATTTTGGATTGCCTGGCTTTGATGGGCAGAGAAGAGTTCGTGGAAGAGCCAGAGGGAGAGGGCCTGAATGAAGATATCTCCTCCCATCCTTACCTCCTTTACCTTATTTTGAAACATTGAGGACAATGTTAGATTTAAGTGTGGGGGAGGAAACTCTATCATTTTATTTTGCTTTCTAGATTAGATTTAATTTTTCGCATCGTTTTTCCTTTCTTATACTTTCCCTTCAATAAAATAACTTCATGTACAATTAAGTCCTTAATTGCTAAGTTCTTTTTCGTGCATTATTGGATTTCCCCAAACTTTACAATTCTTGAGCCATAACAAAAAATATACGATTATCACACAACGCGATGTGTCCAAACTGCTAGCTAAAACCAAACATTCAATTCAGTTTAGGCCACTTGAGGAAGTTTGACAAAATCGTTACAGTTTTGACATTTTAGAACTCCACCTTATGCGATGCCATTTTGGGTACTTATTATACCGCCAATCGCGAATTTTACTTTAAATTAGCCCCTAGTAGTTTATGTAGCAGTCGGCATCGTCAAAACACAAACTATGCAAGGAACCAATGAATATAAGTGAATGATCCGAAAGAGATGATGATAAAATATCAATCTTTGTCGTGAAATGCCCAAAGTAAGTTAGGTGACCCTCACTCGGTCATTTAACCCAAAGGAGGTAATTCTCACAAGATGAAAGAAAACTTATTGTAAATTGGTTCAGAAGTATATGGTACTGAACTTGGTAGGGCGGACTACAGACCGATCCCTCGCAATTTACAATTAAGTTATAAAAAGAAGGGGTTACCACTTCTAAGTGCCAGAACCCCAAGATCAACGGATCATAGGCGCTAACCGGTTACTTTGCTATGTGCGTGTGGAGATAAAAGGCTTAATGTGATTGCTCTTGAATGAACACGGGTGAAATTTAGTTTAAAGGGTTGATTGGTGTTATAACAACATGACTCGGAACGGTTTGCACAATTGGAGTACTCTAATGTCGTCACCGTACCTCCTTTGCGTCTAAATCTCTTGGCCTAATCAAAAATTACAAACTAGCTAGTTTGCGAACATCGTCGCGCGTGCTTAATTCGTCGTTTTTATAAATTGCCTTATCTTTTTGCTTGAGGACAAGCAAAGGTTCAAGTGTATGGGAGTTTGATAACACGAAAACATATCGCTTTTAGGCCTAATTTACACGAGTTATTTGTACGTTTTTATCGAATCATATGCATCACGAAGGTATTTTTATTTGTTTTCAGGTAAATTATATTTTCCAAGGCATAAGATGGCAAATAAGCTAAAAGGATAAAAACAAGCTAAGAAATGGCAAGAAGAAAGAAGAAAAATGACATTCTGCCAAGAAACTCACACCAGATGACGTTACGAGCGCAACGCTTAGTGTTACGAACGTAACGCTTAGCGCACACTGTTACGAACGTAACGTAACGCGTTACGAACGTAACAAAGGACCTAGCTGTTAAGAACGTAATGAATTCCATTACGAACGTAACACTTAAAAACTCAATTTATGGAGTCAGCCACGAAGCAGCCCACACGAAGTCCACACGACCTCATTCCATCAGTTGAGAATTTAACGCACGTACTAAAATAATGGAACATGACAATTACAAGAGAGAGCCTATATTTATATTCAAGACTTCACTTTGAAAGGGCCAGAGGGAGAATTTGTTTCAGAATCGTAATTTCTTTCTGCATTGCTTTACTTTGTTTTCTTGCTTTTGAACCATCATTTTCCTTTCAAGCCTCTGTAATTTTCCAGTTCCCTAAAGTGTTAATTCTTCACATCGAAGGATTAACACACACTTAGTTATATATTTCAATTAATTGTATCGCAAAAGCTACTGTACGAATTCAAGATTACCACGGCAATATAAATTACAGGTTTTTTATGCAATTCGATCTTTGTTGTTTATATTCTATGTTGAATATTTTCATGAACTGTATTTTACATTGCATGTTTGCTAAATACATTATGTCTGGCTAATTTTGTTTGTACCGGTATGTGACTCTTAAGTACCGAAGGAATTCGGTGATAACTTGGCTAAAATCTTTTATAAATAATTTCTGGTTTCCAATTTTCATATTTAATTTAACTACCCTTGTCACGAGAGTGAAAGGATATTTAACATGATTTTGCCACGAGAGTGGGAAATTAATTAAGGCAAGAACCTGCATGCGAGAGCTGCGGTTCGACCTAGATTATGGTAACGAAACAATAATTTTTAAATACACGAAAGTGTTTTAACAAATTAATTAAAATCGAGTTGTTTTCAAAAAGTGTTATTAAATTTAAAGTGCATCCACTAGGTTTAGTAGCATAACTTATTTCATGAACACGAGAGTGTATGTCTCATGTTTTTAAACAATTCGTTTTTACCGAAATACTTTATATGCCAAGTGATTCACCGAGTTCCCGAAGTCCAACTATCACATATCGGTATAACTATTACTATTGCTTTTAATTAAAACCCTTTTCCCCTAAAACCAAATATTCATCGCTTAGTTAAACATTTGTAACATTAGATTGTATGCGATTGATCCTCAGTCTCTGTGGGTTCGATAATCATTTAAAACTAGGACGACTAAACTGTATACTTGCAGTTAGTATCCCGATAGACTCATAAAGTCCCGACCATAACTCTAGAGGGAGCAATAATTCCTTTTAAAGTCCTAGCAACCTTATAGTTTTCTGAGCTATTTGAGCTTTCAAGAATCAGACTCATTTTCTGGTTGTCCTTGTTTTTTTGGGAGCTATAGAGTCTTCTTTAGCCTTGGATTCTTCAACCACTTTCCTCGTTCTCTTTAGAGTGGGAGAAATGAGGGGTTCATTGTTGATTACAGATGATCGATCAAGCAGAAAGTTTGGGAATCCTATCACAAGAAATGGGGTTTAATTTTGGGTTCACCAAAAATAATTTTGAATGTTTTGCATTGATGAAAGACCAAGTTAACCTAGAACATAAAAATAAATGAACACAATTATTTTTTATCTTGGTTCACTATTAATTATGCTACTCCAGTTCACCCCTCAAGGTGATTTGCCTTCAACAAGGACTTAATCTACTATAACCAAAATGATTACAGATAACCTACAATAAGTTAGATCAACCTTATTGGCACCCCAAATAAGTTAGTCGATCCTTATTCTAAATCCACTCAAGCCACAACAGGAGTCTTCTTGAGATCAGACCTTCACTCAGTCTCTCAAGGTATCAATCAACAACAGTTAAATACTTTCAGTGTATTACAAATTGCTTCTTTTAAGCAGATTACATAGACATTTCATTACAAAGAAAAACACCTAAGTGTTTTACAGCAAGATACGAACAACAGCTCCTTGCCTATTTACAAAACTATACACATAAGATTTTCTCTAAAGAATTGCACAATGCTTTGGTGTAGTTTTGCTTGAGCTTGATTTAATCTGATATACTCTGTGTAATGTTAATTCTTACCTTTCTTCAGCTTCCAAGTCTTCCTTTTATAGCTTGTAAAAGAGATCCGTTGAAAGGGTAGAAAGGTTATCATAAATATAGTTGTTTGTTCTCAACAGTCATAATGAGAGTGGTTACAGTATAGTACAGAAAGAACTATCCTTACACCACCCTAGAGGATAGAGGCCACAAACTATCTTATGTAGCTTTTGTACACCATCACACGTTAACCATTTTGAACTTCTTATCATTAGAGGTTATAGATATTTGAATGTTGAACATTAAAGCTTGTTGTAGAAGATTCACTTTTAAGTCTTAGAACCTAATTCTTGGAGTCTTCAGAACTTGTCCTACCATAACCTTGTCTTCAGAGTCTTTAACACTTGGTCGTAAGAACTTGCTTTTCTTCAGATCATCAGAACTTGTTTAGAACCTCGTCTTCATAATCTTCAGAACTTGTAACACACAGAAGCAAAGCTTTAGAAGGCTTCCAAAGCTTAACCATAA
Organism: Vicia faba; assembly: GCA_948472305.1. Taxonomy (NCBI): domain Eukaryota; kingdom Viridiplantae; phylum Streptophyta; class Magnoliopsida; order Fabales; family Fabaceae; genus Vicia; species Vicia faba. The sequence continues at coordinate 389,250,573 of OX451741.1, forward strand.
AATCACGACCAGAACCTCTTGTACTAACTTTCCTTGGACACATTGCAGAAGATGAATTCAGAATCTTGACTTCAACTATAACACGTAACCTCATATTTTCTTCCAGCAGTGTATGTTCAGAACCTGATGACATCACACACCTTGATACCAGAGTCAAAATATTATAGTAGCAGTTACACACTAGAACGAAACCATTAGTGTATACAATTATTCTCTAAGATAACATGTAAAGTTATCATTAAAATGTTAAGGCCATATATAGAAACACTTCTTATTATTACACACATGTTTTCCATTATCTCGACCCTCTCTTAATATCTTCCATTATCCTGGCCTCGTCCGAATTGTTTTCCACTCTCTACCCTCGTCTATAATTGTTTCACTACATCTGGTCCATCCAAATCTCTTTCTCATCTCTGGTTCATCTAGACCACTTGAATCATCTCTAGTTCATTCCACTCTCTTTGGAATTCTTGCTACATCCAAGTAGAGGACCCACTTCATTTCAAGTCATATTAGACAAAATGAAGACTCATAGGTATAATATCAACTTGTGGATAGGTGATTGCCCACATATATTTGGTGAAGTTAGTCCTTCATATAATTTTTTCTATCAAGGAACAAAATTGGAATCTTCTAGTATTTAATTATCCTCCGTCACAAACGTGCGAAGACTTCGTCTTCCACACTCTCGAGACGAAGATAATGAAATAGAGACATATGTAATACGTCAATTTTGCTAGGTCATTCTTTATCATGTATAATTTCAATTTGCATTATTTAAAGAATGATGGAATTGGCCTAGTAGAAAGGAGTTAACTACAAGGAACTTTAAGTGTGAGAGTGAACAAGTTTGATTCTTGCATTCCACATTTTTAGTACATCATATTATTTCTATTTTCTCTTTTTTTCTTCTCTTTTTTGTAAAATTATTACAATTTTTATTATTAGGTTATTTATTTTTAAAATTAGTTACTATTATTCTTATTTATCAATTTTTTTTCTTTTCTTTTAGATTTCTATTACTATCATTATTAATAATTTCATCATTATTTTAATTAGTATTACTTTTTTTAACAAAAAAAGGAAGTTAAAAGTCCATAAAAGAGAAAGTGTCAAATTTGTTTTTAATATGAATTTTTGTTTTTTATTTTTAATATTTTTAATATTTTTAATAATTATTTTCTTATTTTTATTTTATGCATTTTATAGTCCCAAAAATCAAAAAGGAAGTTTTAAATTTTATTTGTAAATGTCTTAATTAAATATTCAGTAAATCATTAGGAATTACAAATCAAATTAAAAGTTGATTTGAAATTTTTAATGAACGATTAAATATTTAATTTTAGGCTTTATTTATTTTAACCTAATTTTTTTTAGTAGAAAAAGGTGATAATCCTAACCATAGGAAAGAGAAAGTTGGCACTATCACAAAACCTTGCACGGTTCTACACTCACTAATGTCCGTAAAATCACACACACATTAGGAGAGCCATTTTTTATACAAAACCAGCAACTTTTCACCATACAAAAACTCCAGTGTACATATTCATCCTTCACATAATTTCTAAGATGACAATTCTCACTTTTACCATTAAGAAACCTTTTTCTCCTTTCATTTATCACTCCCACATATGAAAGCTAGTTTTCTGAGAAAAATACAAAAAAAAACACAAGCACAACTTCCCCATGACACGATCTTCACGCATGAACTTCACATTCAACCTCAATAAAAACCTAATTTCTTTTATCCAAAACCATCAGCAATTCCAACATGACTTATCATCACATGTGCATACAAACTTCATCATTATCATGAACCTTCATAGCCAAACCTTATTCAAATCACCAAATGAAAGGGTGTTGCGCCCTACATAGCCAAACCTTCATAGCCAGTTCCCTACTATTTTCAATTTGCTGAAGAAAATGAAAGGGGGTTGCGCCTCATAATGTAAGTTTTATTACTATTACTTTTTTTTGTTTTTCTTTTTGAATTGTGTTTATTTATTTTATCTTAAAACTAATTATAGTTAGATTAGGTTTTATTTTTCTTGTGAATTGGTTTTGGACCTTTAGCCTATTTACTTGTTGCAAACACTAGTGTATGAAAGATTTTTTACATCGGGTGAAAAACACATTTTATATTGGACTTGGGTCCGATGTAAAGTCAAGTGATGTAGTAAATTAAAGATATTTTACATCGGGCAACAGCCTGATGTGAAAAACACATCTACTACATCGGTTGTCTATTAAATCTGATGTATAAAATATGGGTTTTCACATCGGTTGTCTTATTGACCCGATGTAAAAGATATGTTTTAACATCGGTTACCTTTATGACCCGATGTAAAATATTTGTTTTTTTTCTTAAAAAATTTAACTATTTTTTAGTGGATTCCCATTTTCATGTATGATTATTCTCTTCCATTCTACATTCTAAGTACTCACAAATATGTGTAAGAATTCAACATTTGTAATTTGTTCAATTTGAAGGTTATTTGTTTGACTTGTACAATAATATATATCATGTAAATATGTTCTAAGTAATGATTTAAGTATCCAAACAACTTGTATTTTTAAATGTTAAACTTTACAAGATACATAGAGCTTGAAAGTTTAACCAAAAATATATTACAGTTTGGTAACAAGTAACAACCACAAAACACAATGACAAACATATGTATACTATTTAAAGCTTTTACTATATGTTAACTGAAAATAAGAGTTACAAATACTATATGAGGTATATGTACAATCTGGAATAAGCCACTGAATATTTGTAGCAGGCTAATACGCGCCAAGGAACAAGTCAATGACTAGCAGAGGAAAATGATGTTGTAAGTGTGTGAATACCATAACTACTATATCAAGTATAAATGTCTGGCCTCAATCTGGTTAATGATCAAGTCAATAAATGTCTTTCCATCACCAATATCTATTGCAGATCTACATGAAATAGATAAATATTATAAGTGTAAATTTATCAATTGTGGCATTTTGAATAATCCGTGGATGGTGGAAGCACAAACAAACAAGGGTGCGAAAATGACCTTAAACATGTGATGCATATACAGATATGAAATGGAGAATACATATGTGGGGTTTTCAAACCCCGTGTTACTTCCGGAGTCATGATTGACTTTCAAAACACCAAGTTTGTTCAAAGGTTTCTTAGTTTCTTCTATATTTGCTTTCAATGTGAAATTACTCAGTACTACTATAAAGCCGAATGTAGAAAAAATAAAGGGCACTAAAGTTTCTCAGTTATGGTTTACCTTCAGGTAAGGGTGCTAAATCATCGTAGGGTATAACAGTGAAGCCAACCTTAGCCAATTTATTCTTCTGCTTCTTATCTTCAATTTTGATAGCTTCTTCTCTTTATAGTTAATAATAATAACTGAATCATTAAAAGAAAAGCTAAAATAGAACATTAGAGTGAATGGAAATTAGTATATATATTGAAGAATGGAAAATCCCAAGAAAAGGGGTTTGAATTGGGACTTTGAAATCTAAGAAAAAATGACACTTGATTTTTATCCTAGTTCGTTTGAACTCAAACTACTTCAGTCCACCTGCCAAGTTGATTTCGTCTCTCTCAAGCGAGGTCTTAATCCACTAATCAAACTTGATTACACAAATACAGTGACAACTGTCAATGTCTTCTTGAGTCTAAACCACAACCCGGTTTCTTCAAGGAGTTATAAAATACAATATTAAAAGGCGTGTACAAATATGTTTTCTAACAAAAACGATATCACTAAAGTGATATATTACACAGTTGAAGAACACAAGGTAGAACTGGGTAAATATTTCTCTTTTTCGTGCGCAGTCGTTATTATCATTTGATATCTTCTTCACGTCTTTTTTAAATAGGCAATGCATGAGAGACATAAGAAGATGCTTTTGGAAGGTTGATGAAGTATAGTTAATGTTCTTTCCAAAAGTGAAGATCTTGTCTTGATTCAACCGTTACTTTTGATTTACAATTAATAAAATGTAACGCTTCAGAACATGCTCACATCAGAAGATGAATGTTACCGTTGAGACTCTATTTTCTTTCCAGAACTTTACATATCAGAATATCAGAGTTCTTGTTTCACAGTGTTGGTGCATTCAAAAGTTGCAACATAGAATTTCTTCATTTAGCGTATTACATAGATTTGCTTCTAAGTATGTTGTGTGTGAACAGATCTTCAAAACTAAACTCTCTCATCTTCTTACATCAGAACTTCCAGATGTTCTAGCAGATCTTCTATGCTTCTTATATCAGAACTTCTATTATGTTCTAGTAGATCTTTTCTCATCTTCTATGCTTCTTACATCAGAACTTCTCTGCATATTAAAATACTTTATTTATAGAGCATATATGTTCTTTATATATATATCATGTATTTGTTATCATCAAAACTCTTACAGGGATGTAGAACCAAACTATGTTCTAACATATACCTAACATCAATTTTGGGATTAGAGAGCTGCAAGTTCTTCTTCTCGAGAAGTAGTGTTTTGGTAATCAAATTACATAACAGATAAACAAATTAAACAAAGGGATTAATAGGAATAGGATAAGCAATGCGGCTGAAAGTATGAAGCGGCATAGCAGAATCGACGAGAGCCATAATTGGAACCTGAAGCTTGTAAGCCTCATCGATAATAGAAGACTTACTCTCAGTATCAATAATAACAATGCAATCGGGAGGTTGCGTCAGACCAAAACAAAGCTTCTTGTTCCAAGATTGAAACTTCAAAGTAAATTCAAAGCTCCATAGTTGTTCTAATCTAACTACAACACATCTACTTGTACACTATATATGTACTATTTACAAATGAAATTAAGTGAATTTGAAGAATGTAACTTACTTCGCATTGATCCTCTTGAGGATTCTGAATACTTGCGATGATTTTTTACAAAGGAGTACGACGAGCAGTTGGAAGATGTTAGGGTTTTTGGCGGTGCGTAAGTGAATAATTAAAGCAGGAATAACTTAAGGATCTTTGGCAAGGCGTTTGATTTGGTCTTCGGCTTGACGGCGAGTTTCTTTGTCCGACATGAGGAACTAAATCAGTAAAAGCTCAAGAGACTGCACCATCGCTGTGTAAGAGTTTTCCTATATGTTCAAATAAATTTAACTCAAAATCTTCAAGTCTCTTATCACAAAAGCAAACATAAACAGAAAAATTGAAATGTAATAAGATGGAAACAAATACCGACGAATCTAGCGGCGGAAATATGTGAGTTGAAGTGGTCGATTGAAGACTGAGAGTGTTGGATCTGGAGTTTTGTGGTTGTTATAGATCTGTAAATGGTGGTTTTGTGATGGTGGTCAATAGGTTGTGTTGAAGTTGGAGGCCATGGTTGTTGTCAGTTATCACGGTTTTGTTGTTGTTGTTGAAGGGTAAAACCATGAATGGTAGTGGATCATGAGTTACTGTGTTTATGGTGTAGGTGATGTAAAGCTTATTTTCACGTTGCAGAATAGAAGTTAGATGTGGTTCTTGGTGGTGAAACAGGTCGAAGGAGGGAGTTTGGTGACGACGAGAGAAAATGGAGTTGGAGTGTTATTTACAAGAAATGGGTTTGGAAACGAAATGGGTTTAGAAACAAAGGGTTTTTGTGAAAAACAAAAATTGGATTTCACATCGGTTGGGGACATGGACCAATGCAAAGGCTTATGTGACTGTGACCGTTATATCGGTTGGGGACATGTACCGATGTAAAGGCCTGTTATAACAAAATTTCACTTTATTTACGATACTACCACCATGTTGTATATTTTCCATCATATATTTTTCACATCGGGGAAAATCTAAGCCCGATGTGAAATCCTTATAACAAAATTTCATTTTATTTATCAAACTGCCAACGTGTTATATTTTTCCTTAAATCAAATATTTTTCATATCATTGGAAATAAATGTTTGATGTAAAATCTTTTGACAAATATTTTTCACATCATATATTTTGAAACCTGATGTAAAATAAAATCCTTTATTTTAATTTATTTAGGATAGTTTTTATTTAATATTTTAATTAGTATATTAAGTTTATTCAATTTATGTCTTTAAGTTAGTTTTATGATTTAAAAAATACAAAAACAATCAAAGAATACGAAAAACCCTAAAAATATTTAATTTCTTTCTTAAAAAAAAATCGTTCTTCTATATATTTTAGGCTTTTTTTATTCGAATAATTAACTAACTTATACATAATTAACTTAATAAAAAAGAACCAAAAATGATTCTCCCATTAAAATTTATTCAACCAATCAAATCCTTTTGGTGCCTCGTGCACTTAGCTTAATTCAAAACACATTTAATCAAATCTCGCCCGGTGCAATCAAACACATTTTCAAAAATTAAAATTAATCAACCAAATCCAAACTACGTAGGAATCTGATTCCTCTCATCACTTGATGAGAGATACTTAGGCACATGATTGTGAGACCAAGGCGAGTCAACTTTTAGTCTTTTCCCGTTTTAACCTTTTTTAGATATTTATATTGTTGTTAATAAATAAATAAAGCAGATTAAGTAAGTAAAACACACGCATAGTAACCCTAAGATTAGAGAAGATTCCCCTTGAGTACAAGAGAGGTGAGAGGTGCCTAACACTTTCCCCTCACTTAATTGACTCTCGAACCCTTAACTTAGTCACAATGATCGATTTATCCATACCTTTAGTGTTCCCTTTATCTTCCTTGTCCTCAGGCCAAATAAATAATGGTGGCGACATTATTAAATTTTTCCAGCTGCGACAAGATGTACACTCATTACTACAAATAATACATTTCATGATGAAATTTTCACCCCGGCCTAAGAAAAGCGTGATATAAGGCGTGCATATCTTTTATTGTTTATAAAAATAAAAAAGCCACATATTCCCTCAGTTTTTAATATATCCGAGAGGAAAAATAACTCAGGACCTGCTTCAAATCCCAACTATTGTAGTTTATGTTTTTTTATTTATTTATAAGTATAAACTAAATGATCTAACCCTTCGACTTTCGATTTAATCGAGGGATAAAATAATCATATTTTACTATAAAAGCACTCGTTCAACATATTTTACCTTAATCCTTAATTATATGAAGTCGTCCCAAACTTGCATGCATCATTCTTTGGGATGTATTGCAAGACAAAAAAAAACTTCAATATTCTTCTATCTTGAACAAATTTTTTTCTACCCTTGCAATCTATCTCACATAATGGCATTGTTGTTGTTGTTGTATTTTTGGAACAACCCTCTGTTAAAAGAAGAGATCTCAACCTTTGAAAAGCACTTAGTTGATAGATTGTAAGTGCAGAAAATCATTTTCGCTTCGATTTACACAAAGAAGAGAGCTCAATCTTTGAAAAGTTAAACAAAGAAGGGAGCTTAACACTTATTAAATAGATTTTACCCTAATACTAACTTATATGTAACCGCCACAAAGAGAGGAAATATTTACAACCGTCTATTTCATGAGTTGCTACTATAAAAAATCTTTTTGGGTGGATTTGCCATGAAATTTTTTTATCTAGAAACACTCATGAACTTGGGAAACAGATCTCTAGGATGGATTGCAAGTGCAAAAAATAAAAATTCTCATGGTGGGAACATATAACTTATCAGAAGTTGAATACATTATGGATTTTTTTGGGAGAACAAAGGGTACGCAACAAAATTTGGACATCATTGAAGATTTGTAGTAAACAATATATTTTAATATTCTGTGTAGACAATGTAATACGACAAAAAGTTTATTCACCTCGGTTTCTGATTTGAGCCGAGGGATATGTTAAGCATTTTTTTGAGGATTTTCACTGGCCTTATACAAATCTTTGTTGTCCATTTAATGATTATCAATGCTTAATACTCTGTCATTAGTGATCCGCGTGAAACCTAAGAGACATCCACTATAAAAACATATTGAATATTAACATTTCTAACCTAAATGAAACATGAAGCGCTTGAAACCTAAAGATGCTTGGAAAAGTTCTCTATGATGGATTGTAAGAGCAGAAAATTATATGGGTTTAAGGTTTGTTTTCATAAATATTAATTTGAGCCGAAAATCGTATATTTGAATATTGATTTTAATTATCTTACCCTTTTTTTCATCAGAAACAAATGCATGTAAGATCCGTAGAGAATAATCTTCCATCCAACATTTGATCTCCCTAAGATTCAATAATTCGAAGATCTAAAGTCTAGATCATCAGAGAATTTGATTTTTATCTAGATCTCTAGGGAATTTGATTTTTATTTTAATATTTTGTATAAACAATGTAATATTCTGTGTAAACAATGTAATATTATGTGTAAACCGAGAGTGAAGATACGATAGTTTTGAAAATCATAAAAGGGCGGATGCTAGGGTTCGAATCTAGTTGCATATAACTTTACCCCTCAGTTTTTAAATCACCGAGGTGTTAAGTGGTAACTTTTCATGATGCCCTTTGTTACCTCGCTTATTTAGCTGAGGTTAAATTCATTTTGCATTTGATATGTTATGTGTTTTTTGTAGTAGTGACTTCTCATCGACAAAGTACCGATTGAAAGAGTTCTCTTATTCTTAAGTTGAGAAGTCTTCCGAGAATTAAGATGGATTAACTTGAAAGGATTAAATTCTTTTTAGGACATTTGAAGTGATGATGAGTTAATGAGAGAGCTAAGGATTTATAATGGAATGCAAAAAAAGGTAAAATGAGATGAGGAAGTATTGAAAGTTTACTTCTATTTATAATCATTATCCAATTGGTTGGATGAAGGTTGCAATTGATTGGAAGCTTTAATTTTTTAGAGCTAGAAGTTGGAATAAGTCATTGAATTTACTTCTCGACCACCTAGTTGTTGTTATGTGTGCCATTTTTCAAACTTTTTGAATTTCGGGGTCATCCAATAAATTGGTTAGGCCATTTTTCAGCATTTATGGTTTTGGGTCTTATGTTGGATTTTATTTTGGCTATTGCTTTTATGCACCCTTGATCAACTTTATTTGCACCCCATTTCTAAAAGATGCTTAGAAACACATCTATTGGGTTAGAAAAGTAATTTTATTTGATGAGCAAAATTTAATCCACTATTTTAAAAAGTTAATCAAATTTTTTCGATAATTTCATCTTAAAGTAATGTACAACCTCTATTATCACGAGGTCTTGATAAATCTTCCCTTAAAGAGAACACCAACACATTATAGTGTTTCCTTTTCTATGAATCATTGGATGTGATAGTTTCTTCAAACAATAAGATGGATATGTTCATCACAAACGTATCCACTCAGCCTTCTATGAGGTTAACTGGTCATTGAGGATTAGAAATGTTGAGATATTCTCAATGAAAAACCTTGCTTTGATCTCTATCATTGATATCCACCATGATCAATTCTTATTGGATCAGAGACTTAAAAAAATTTCATACTTGAAAGTATACTCTTTGCTTTGTACAACTCCATTTGATATCCACTAAACCCTCGATCTATAAAAGCATACCTGCAAAACATACTAGGGTTTCACCTTTTGTACCCAAATTTTCTTGGTTCTAGGTATGTTAGTTCTTCCCGAAGGTCTAAGGTTATTACGTTTAGGCCTTTTCAACTTATAAAAATATAAAGGCTCTAAGGGCCCAAATATCTTGAAATGGGAGCATTTATAAATGAGACAATTATTTTTATTATTTTTTAAGCTTTTTCTATGTTCTCTATATGGTTTGAATTCTAGTCCACTTTTATTTAAGGAAGGTATTTTACTTGATAGGATCAAGTTGAAGTTTACTTTCCCCTTAGTAAACTTCTTAGGGTTTCATTTAATTATGTAACTTCCTTTTTCAACGAGATACAAATCTCACATGTTTCTCTTGGGTTTCTAATATTAGCCACCTCTAACTTAAGTGTTTTAGTGTTTTCTTAAAACTCTAGACATTCCTTAAAGTCTAAGTTGACTTTTTTAATCCTATTATTTTCTTCAACCAACTTAGCAATAATTTTAAAAAAATTGCTTGTAGGGTGGTTTAATTACCTCATAATCATCCTCCTCATAAGATACTTTTAAGAAAACTTTTATTGGAACAAGTTTGGTTCTCCAACTATCTTTGAATTTTGGTGATAATAAAACTTGATATGTATAGGGAAAAAAATTGTACTCTAATTATATTGTAAAGTGCGCAAATAAAAAAAAATCAAATTCTGACTCTGGAGAAGTTAACTATGGACGAACCAGGAGCTAAATAAAGTGCATATGAAGTATGATTTTTTTTCAGAATCTTAAGATTGGAAGAATTTAAAGATTTGTAGAATCTGAAGATTGGAAAAATTTAAGCAAACAGACTCTGAACTGAAGACAGACTCTAAACCAAAGGAAGAATTAAAGAAGGCGTGTTTATATATAAGTCAAGCATCTGGATTATCAAGTATGTATATCTACAATAATATGTTTTTCACGACTCTGAGAAAGACTATGATATTTCAAGTATTTGAAGTCTTAAGACTCTAAACTCTATAGACTCCGAAGTCTCATTTTTGCGAAGTTCTGAAGACAACCTCTGAACTCTACTCAAGCTTCAACAACTTATATTCAAAGCCCCTTAGTAGAAGATATTGACAAGAAGAAGAATATGTGGCAAGAGTACAACCAGTACAAGATCAAATATTCATTCCACTACTCTAAAAATCTGGAAAAGAATAATACTATTGTACCAATGTAAATTCCTTCATTTTATCCTCTCTTCCACTACATGTTGCATGCTACTACACTATGGTACTATCAATCATATTTATTAGTTATATTTTTTATGGATATTCCAACTTCACCCTCCAAAGGATCTATTTTATTGCCTATATAAAGAGGACTTGAAAGACTGGAAAAGAATATTTTTGAGGTTCCAAAAGATGAATTACAAGAGGTTGGAAAAGCAAGTTAACACTTTGTATATAGATAAACAAAATTAAAATCACATTAAGAATAAAAGAGAAAAATGTTGAGAAAACTTCAATAACAGCAAAGAGAGAAACACTTAGAGCATTATATTTCAAATCATTTAAGTGTAATATATTGATCTTCATTTTGTGTAATCATCTTATTGTATAAGCAAATGTGTAAACACACAATCCTTGTATTTAACTATAGCAGTAGAAATGATGATAATAAGCCATTGAATTGACTTAACTCGTACAGATGAAATGAAAATCGCAAGCGCGCTTTATTGTTTCCAAAAGAAATAGGAAAAGAGTGAATAAACCCATAAAATAAGATGGAGAGAATCTAGGTACGAGGGTTGGTTATGCAAAGGGAAGGTATTAACACCCTAAACATCTATGGTACTCCGCATGAACCTCTTTGAAAAGCTATGTATTTTGGCTATAAAAGTGTATAGAAAAATAGATGGTAGAGATGAGAAGAGAAGTATTTATTTTTTACAATTTTCGCACCCGCCGCAGTTGAGAAATTTTAGTGCTTACGTACCACCTTTCGTGCAATAGGGGATCAGGGTACATGTAGTTCACCTCATAAATTTTAAACCACGTGTGTGTTAGTTAATTTTAAGCAGAAAATACATCATCGTCATACTTAAGTGGAAAACGTACTTACTACCCATAATTATGAGAAAGGAGAATTTGCGTCATCTCAAAGTGGAGGATATATCTCGGATCAAAATCCATCACTCAAAACCCAAGTGGAAAATAACTCTCTTCACTACATACCATAGAAGTATAGTAGCTTGTGTCACTACAAGAACCAACAAGAGTCTAATCTTTTAAGAAAATAAGTTTTAAAATCAAAAGCCAAAGTGGAAAAATGATTTGAATGAAGTTGATGACTTTTAGTCTTAAAGAAGATGTAAAAGTATGATTAAATTGATTAAAGTTTGGTTAAGAAAATATTTTTGTAAATGCATGGACCTAAGTCCAAGTTTATTATGAAAGCGGTTCAAGTTAGAAAACAATAAGTGTTTTGAAAAAGAGGGGGAGGTTTTGAAATTAAAGAAGATAGGAGGTGAAAAGACTATCCTACGTACACAAAGTAAAAAGCTAAGGAAAATAATGGTCTAACCAACAAGAAACCACCCTTGACATGTAGAAGTCAATGTAGAATTCTCATCCTTTGAATTAAAACCAAGAAAGCATAATACTTAACCTCAGATAAATACCAAGCTTCAGATGAATTAAGAACCAAGCAAAGTATTCATTGACAAAAAAAATTAGCCAGAGTAACAACTGTATACAAAGTAATTCCCAGGGACTTCAGAAGATCTTTACAAAAATATCAATAAAAGATTACAGAGTTTCAAGGTCCCAGGGCTTCTAATCCTAAGTCTCAGGAATCCATAACTCCACAGTGGTAGGGATAGTAACCAAATAGTCCAAGTAACCTCAATATTTTTTATGTCCAAATTGGTTACTAAGTATGTTTACAAAAAGAAATAAAGCTCAAGTGAGCAAAGATAACAAAGACAAAAGGTAAGTACTCAAGTGAGCAAAATGAAAATAACATGAGATGTAAATCCTAAAAGTAAATGACATAAAGTAAAAACATAAATATAAATACATAAAGTAAAAGAATAATGTAAATTCAATGGTTAATAGTCAATGGTTAATAGTCAATGGTTAATAGTCAATGGTTAGAAGTTAATGATTAATAGTTAAAGGTTAAATGTTTTAGAAGAGTGATCCATGGTGATTTAAACATTGAGCCTAGGTCAAAATTGATGAAGACTTATTAGATGATTGATAAAATCAAAGCCTCACAACAATGAGCTCTGAAGGTTATTGGCTATAACTTAACATTTAATCACCTTTGGGTTTACAAACACAAGGTTTGAACCACTAAGAATCATTCAACTAAAAGATGGAAAAGAGAGGATTCCAAATGATATGATTCAAGATGGTTTGAGTCTTGAGCCTAAGTCAAAGTTAATGAAGACTCGTTGGAGGATTGGTAGAATCAAAGCCTCCTAACAATAATCTTTCAAGGTTATTGGCCATAGCTCAACACTTAACCATACTTGGGCTTACAAACAGAAGGTTTGGGCCACTAAGAACCAATCAACAAGAAAAGAAGAATGGGATCAGATGAAAGGGAAAAGGGAAACTCACAATGTAACCAATGTCTCAGATGAAATCAGGGTTTCAAATGTCACCAACATCATTCATCCATCTTGGTGGATTTGTTTTTTCAACCTATTGACACCCAAGATCCAATTTGGTTGAGGAATTTGTCCCAAAATAATATTCAAGTATCTCCAAATCAGGACCAATAAAAAATAGTAAAATATATTTAATATAAAAACAAAATTTAAATGACTTATAAAAAAGAAATAATTGGTAAAATACACAATATGTATTAAAACACCAAATAAAAATCCCAAAAAAAAGAGGTCAAACATTAGTCGACAAGTGTTGACAAATTTTTTTAGAATTTTTTTAAGTTGGAAACTTTTTTTAAGAATTAATGAAATAAGTAAAATAAACCAAAAATCATAAAAAATAGTAAAATTAGAAATAAAAAATAAACAAGTTCACCAATATTTGTCAAAATATCATTGGATCCTTCCATAAAATTTTTAGAATTTTAAAAGATCAAAAAATATTTCTAAACAATTAAAATAAGTCAAATAAAGAGAAAAAATCATAAAAATATCAAATCATAAAATAAAATTGTGAAAAAATAAAAATCAGAAAGAGAAAAATCAAAAGTATTTTTGATAATTTTTTCACAATTTTAGAAGTTGAAATGATTTTTTTTTAATGAATTTTTGAAGTTTAAAATAATTAAATATAAAAATTAGAAAATAAAAATAAAAATAATATAATGTAGACCACTGGATCATTGTCAAAACATGTTAGTAAGCAAATCCAAGGGAGTTGACATGTTGTGCAAGATATGGTCCTCCTTGAATAACACACCGGATCTCAAATAAAATCATACATTATAAAATAAAAACAAAAAAATGTGGACCATTGGATCAATGTCAAAACGCGTTAGTAAGCAGATCCAAAGGACCCGACGTGTTGTGCATGATATTGTCATTAGTGAATAAAGCACTTGATCATTAATTTAAAACAGATTTTGAAAAAATAGTGTGGCATCATGTCATTGGTTGAGAGATGACACGCTGGTCATCTTCAACCTCCAGCCAGCTCGAGTTGCAGGATTTGAAAATGGTAAAATTAGAAGCTCAGACCGGTGTCATTTGCTTCATCTCATCAAATACGAAAACAACTGTACCCTCGCGAAATATTTATTTAACTTGTAACTTACTCGATTTGAGAAAAACCAGAAGAAAAAGTGAAAACAAATTTTGAAATAAAATGATCAATTCGCCATGAAAATGAAACCAAAAGAAGCATGAGCTTCAAAGAAGAAGAGACTACATCTTAGCAGTTTATTTGAAGGGAAATGGTTGTGAATTCTACCTGAACAGAGTTCAACTTGTTAGCTCTAAAGATGAACTTATGTAGCTCGATTCTATGCACAATTCCTCATGCTAAGGATTTGGTTAGCTTCAATGAATGTCAAGGAAGCTAACTGAATGGAGTTTTTTGTGAATTAAGGTAAGGAAATGAAAAAACAGAAATTAAGCTCAAGAGTTTGTGTGGGATCTTGGCAGAGTGCTTTTGGCTATCCAAGCTTGAGGAAATGAGTGAAACGCGTCCCTTATTTATAGTTGAGCATGATGGAAACAAAAAGTGAGAGAAATGATTAGGTATGAGGGGAATTCGTGTACACCTGCATCATGAACAAAGTGTGACTTGTAAGTTGTCAAAACTCAACCATTCATTGCGTTTCAATGTGCTAAACCTTTCAGGAAACTTGGTTAATCATGTTTAAACATCAAACACGCAAAAATTTTGTGTTTAGAGACCACACTAATAAAAATCAAATATGACTTTGGTGAGAAACTTCAATTCTAAGGTACCATCTTTGGATTCATGGTGCATACATTTCAGGAGGCTTTATGGGATGATTCTTGAAGCCTTTGAAATATTATATCACCATCTTCATAATGTGCCAAGAAAGACTCCATTTGGTTATCTGAGTTGAAAGTTATGATCAGTTGAAAATAAGAAAAACATACGGGTTTCTTACACTTAGAAAAATTCTAAGTACGGATCTTCAAAATGACCTATAATGTTGTTCAAAGTTACATGACCTTCCACTCAAAATTTGATCTTGATCCTTGAAGATGAAATGAAGTAGACTCTCCAAATTGAAATTTTTGAATTGAGATCATTCAAAAATCATTAAAATTGAAAGAGTTATGGTCTTTGGAAGATGATGAATAAATATGGGGAAATTCACAAATAACCTATAATCTTTTCAATTCTTTAAAGACTTTCCATATCTTTTCAATCCTTGAACCTTAAAACAAAGTTGTAGTAGACATCCTCAAGTTTATTGTGAAAAAATAATAAGCTCAAGGAGATAAAAGGTGACCAAGTTATGATCATTTGAAGTCACACAATAGAATTTGATAGTCTTTTCAAAGGACTTGTAATCTTCTTCAACCATTAGTGATGTTACATTCAAAATTAGACTTAGACCCTTGAAGTGAAGTTATTAAGGACTCCTAAAAAAATAAGCATGGATTTGTTATCAACTCAAAATCTCAAAAATTGAGTAAGATATGGTCCTTAGAAGTCAACCAACCCTTACTCAGATAGTGCCAAAATGACTTGTAACCCCTTTCAAATTTTGATGATTTTCCTTCCACAATTGGATCATTTCATGTGAATAGAAGTTGTTATAGATGATGATAATAACCCATAGAAATAATAACCAACTCAAAATGTTGAAAATTGAGAGAGTTATGAATTAGTGATCACTGAATCAAGCACTTGTTCAACTAGGTCAAACTTGTTGAATCAACCTTGAATCTTTTGAACTTTCTTGATAAGATAAAACACAATGGATCACATTAGGACTTGGAATGATATCATCTTGGATCAAACTCAAATGAGGAGCTTTAATCTCAATGAAACTTGTTGGAGCAGGCATGGAAATAAACACATGAACCTATGAGTCTTCTTGACGAATGCCATTTTCTTTGAAGCAAGCTTGACCTAAATGAAATTGAGAAAATTCTTTAAACCAAAGAAATATGATGTCATCAACATAGCCTTAAAGCTCAAACTCTTTGAATTCATTGAACAACCATTTGAGTAAGGACTATTCCTCAAAACCCTAGGTTAGATGGTGAGATGGATGCAATTGTGCCATCACCTATAACATAAACATCCAAAGAAACATACATACATATTTTGATGTTAGTTAAGAGTTAATCAACATAAGATACACATGTACAAAATATACAATTCAAGGTGCTTGGTGATCCCTCAAGAGAAAACTTAAAGATATGAGGAAGTAGAAGAGAGAACCAAGCCTAATGTGTGATTTTGATGTATTGAGATGATATTAGATGATGAGAGATCTTAGGGGAAAATTGGGGTATAACAGATGACCTTATTTAAGTGTCTTCTATCCGAAGATACGAAGGTTAAGGTCTTTGTTTAGACGTGATTGAAGATACTTAAATATAACACAAACCCTATTTTTGGCCCTAAGATGCCATGCAATGTTCATGATTATGAATGTAAAATATAAACTTCACGCAGGTGAACAAGACACATTGGGGAAGCAAAAATAAAACCAATCAGACTAAAAAAGAGTTCGACCAGGAAAATAAATCTCTGGGGAACAAAACAACCCTGAGGATAGAAATTGAATCTATTGGAGACAAATCAACTGCGGCTGGGAAAAGAGGACTCAACTCTATAGGGGTAAAGCCCAAAGAGGATACAAAGTAACATTAACTCAATAAATAAGGAAAAACAATGGGACACATTGATTAAAAAAATACTGCAAACTACCAACTCTCCGAGAAGGTAGCAAAAAAGGGAGAAATTTTAATTTGCAAGGGAATAGAAAACTACCAAATCAGGGTTTGAAGGTAGAAATAGCAAGATAACTGATTCAAGGATGATGGTAAACATCATTACTAAGACTGGTAAATGAATAATTAGCATCAATACTTATGACTGGGAACAAATGATTGACATCAGTACTTATGATTGGGAACAAAGGATTGACATTAGTGTGTATGAGTGAGAACAAATGAGTTGACATCAGTATTTATGTCTGGGAACAAATGTTTGACATCAGTGCTTATGACTGGGAACAAATGAGTTGATATCAGTGCTTATGGATGGAAACAAAGGATTGACATCAGTGCTTATGACTGGAAATAAAGGGTTGACATTAGTACTTATGACTGGGAATAAATGTTTCACATCAGTACTTATTATTGGAAACAAATGATTGACATTAGTGCTTATGACTGGAAATAAAGGGTTGACATCAATACTTATGACCGGAAACAAAGGATTGACATCAGTACTTATAACTAGGAACAAATGATTGACATTAGTTCTTATGACTGGAAACGACTCAACTTTATTGGGGTAAAGTCCAATGAGGAGAAAGAGATAAATACCGAATAACGAACGATGATGAACTACCAACTCAGGGATGAAGGTAGAAAAACATATAACAATAACAAGTTGCCCAAAATTCTGGCATTCTACCTAGAACAGATCTCAACTTCTTCTTTAACTAAGACATTCTGCCCGGAAAAGGTAACAACTTTTACCAACTTCTGGATTTCGCCGAGAACGGTAACAATTTCTTCTTTGATCAAGGTATCACTTGAAAAGGGGAATAACTGTTGTAAGAATCTTTCAACAACACATCTTCTAATATTGAAGTACAACTTATCCCAACAACGAACTATCTCCTATAACGAAGAGATGACCATCCATCGGAGTACACAAAATAATCCTCTTTAGAAACTAACAAACTTACTGGGGAAGTATAGGTTGCTCAAATAAAGAGGACGTCACTTGTTGTTATAACATTGTTGAGAAATGAACTCTGACTTCCTGGGGAAATATATAAGCATATTCCTGCTGAGGGGATAAAGTCTTCACGTGGAAAATAGATGCATACTCTCAATATAGATTTCATAGTCTAGAGAGATCAAGATAGAATTGTTGTTGGAGATCATAAATTCAAACCAGGAACAAACCAGGGTGAAACAATCAACCAAGACTCATCCCCGTGAGGAATAAACTCAAATGGGGATTAAATTCCATCCAGACAACGAGCTGGGTGGGAAGGCTAAAGCAAAATTCTTCCATGAGGGACAACTCAGTGGAGAAATTGAAAGGATATACACTTTTTTCTTAAGGTTGATGTTCTATTGGAGAGAGGATAACACAACTCTGAAACAAGGATAACAGATCAACACAAACATTAATGAATGTAAATGAGGAATTAATTTTAATTCAGCTATGCATGATGCATGTATGAATGAATGGTGTCACGTATATGCTGATAAAATAGACATACAACACTGGGAATAACCAGGCAAAACAAACTTCGGGCAAAGACAACAGTCGGTCAAATCACATCCAAGGTGGAAATTTCGTGAGAGAGTAAGCAACAACCGAGGAAACAAAGTCCTATTTCAAGTCTTAACTTCACCGGGAAAGGAAGTGTTGCTTGAAAACAATCGAAGCACATTCCTATAGTAATAAACTGTAAAGCTGCATGGATATAACTAACTCCTCCTAATTTCACTAGGGAATATCATACAGACTTTTCTAGGGAAGACAATGCCACATCACCTAGACTTTGACTGGGAATACCTCACATGCATTCCTTAATACCAAGAGTGGTGATTGTGTAAACTTCTCAAGGGAGATCAAAAAACTTCATGGGGAGGAACACTTTAGAGGGAAATATCCTTCTCGTTTATCTGGGGAAATGAAGAAGCTAATTTTACAGCAAGCAGTCAAAATTATGGGGATTTTAAATCAAACTCAATAATGAGAGAAAACCCAAAAATTAACAACTCGTCTCGATACTTCTTAGAAGATACACTGCTCTTGTCTGGCCGCTTGGAGAGCACACAACAACAATAATGTCACAATTGGAGGGGGTAATGCCCTGGCTGGGAAAAGAATCACACTCAACTGGAGAAGTTCAAATCAAGACTTAACTAGGGAGTATGGGATTACAAACCCAACACCTTGTAAATGAACTAGAGAGAACTCATCCATCCCAAAGAGGAACTATATGTTTGTCAAACAGAGAATACTTCCTGGAGAAAACTTCCAAAACTTCAGAACTTGTCCATCCTTGGAACCACTGTCTTTGTTCTCTTGATTCACACAATCAAAGTGAAAAAATTATTTTGCAAATTCTTTTCAAAAACATGTTTTTATTAATAAATTCTCTAAGTCTTATTATTTTGAAAATTACTATCAATAATAAATGAAATTTTTGTACGCAGAATAAAATAAGAATTGCAAAGAATTGGATAAAGGCTCAAACTTTATTAATAGAATGGTAGTCCACAAATGTCGAGACTCCATAGATGGTTACAAAGTTTGAAAAATGGTAAATACATGGAAAAGGTACATTAAAACACAATGACCATTATCCTCTCTAACAACTTTGAATTACTGTGCATAGGCTTCAGTTGAAGTGCGATGAGAATCCAAGAAGATTGTTGCTTCAATGATCAAGTCTTGTCTAATACAATTACTTGCTAAGAAATCCCTAACTTTTGCCTAGGTTGCCCTTGCGGGTTTTCAAACTACCGGGAAAACTTATTTTGTTTACCTCTCTAACTTTTGCCTAGACCACCCTTTCGGGTTTTTAGTCTACCGAGACACTAATTTTTCCTAAATCACCCTTTCGGGTTTATAACTTAGCGAGTTGTCCTTTTACTTCTTTAGGTGAAGTATTTCTTGATTGCATCAGTATTCACGGAACATGGGAACTCTTCACCATCCATAGTTTCAAGAATAAAAGCACCACTAGAGAAGGCTTTCTTGATAGCATATGGGCCTTCATAATTGGGAGTCCACTTTCCCCTAGAATCAAAATTAAAAGACATGATCTTTCTGAGCACGAGGTCGCCTTCTCTGAATTCACGAGACTTAAACTTTTTATTAAAATCTTTCTTCATTCTTTTTTGATACAACTTACCATGACATAAAGTTGTCATTCTCTTTTCTTTGATCAAAGTTAATTGGTCAAACTTGTTTTGGACCCATTCAGCCTCTGACAACTTGGTCTCCATTATTACATGCAAAGAGGGAATTTCAACCTCAATGAGGAGCACTTCTTTCATGCCATACACAAGAGATAAATGGGTTTCCCCTATTGAAGTACGGATGAATGTACGATACCCATGTAAATAAGAAGGAATTATCCCATGCCAATCCTTATAAGTAACCACCATCTTTTGGATAATCTTCTTAATGTTCTTATTAGCAGCTTCAACAACCCTATTCATCTTAGGCTTGTAAGGGGACGAATTTGTGATGAACAATCTTAAATTATTCACAAAGCTTTGACATCATATTATTATTCAAATTTGAGCCGTTATCAGTGATAATCATGCTTGGAACACCATATCAACATATAAGTTTGTTCTTGATAAACCGTACTACCACCTGCTTGGTGACATTAGCGTAAGAAGCTGCTTCCACCCACTTAGTGAAGTAATCAATTGGCACTAAGATGAAACGATGTCCATTCGATGCTTTGGGTTTAATCATCTCGATCATATCAATACACCATATAGAGAAAGGCCATGGGGAAGAAATAACATTGAGGAGCGTTGGAGGCACATGAATCTTGTCAGCATAAATTTGGCACTTATGGCACTTCTCTTTGCAAATTTGTAACAATCAGATTCCATTTTCAGCCAATAGTAACCTGCTCTAAGCATCTTCTTTGCCATTGAATGTCCATTGGCATGGGTGCCAAAGGAAACTTCATGGATCTCATGCATTAACATGTCTGCTTCGTGTCTATCCGTGCATCTGAGCAAGATCATGTAATAATTTCTCTTGTATAACACATCTTCATTGAGGAAAAATTTACATGTCAACCTTCTCAATGTCTTCCTATCTTTGTTGGACACACCAAGCGGATATTCTTGAGTCTGAAGGAAGTGCTTGATATCTTAATACCAAGGTTTATCATCTGGCGTCACCTGTGTAGCAAACATATGAGCTAGGATATCAAGACACCGAATTGTAGTCTGAGGTACATTGTTCCAAGCATTCACTTGGTACATAGAATCCAAAGTGACTAGAGCATCTGCCATCGGATTCCCATCTCGGGAAATATGATAGAATTCAACTTTATTAAAGAAAGGTAATAATCTTCTTGTGTAATCTTTGTAGGGAATCAATCTAGAGTGACAAGTCTCTCATTCTCTATTAATATGATTTATTACCAAAGCTGAATCACCATATACATCAACAATTTTGATTCTGAGATCCATAGCCTCTTCAAGACCCATAATACAAGCTTCATACTCCGCCATGTTATTGGTACAATCAAATGTCAACCTTGCAGTAAAAGGGATATGAAACCCATGGGGAGTTATAATCACAACACCAATTCCTTTTCCATAAGCATTTACAGCTCTATCAAACACCATACCCAATCGGGATTCAGGATCTGGACCTTCTCCAGGAAAAGGCTCATCATAATCTTTTACTTTCAAATACATCACATCCTCATCAGGGAAATCATACTTAACAAACTGATAATCATCAACCGGTTGGTGGGCAAGGTACTTTGCCAACACACTGCCTTTAATAGTTTCTGAGTACGATATTCAATATCATATTCAGACAATAACATCTGCCAACGGGAAATTCTACCAGTAAGAGCACGCTTTTTAGAAATATACTTAATTGGATTCATCTTGGATATCAACCAAGTAGTATGATTTAACATATATTGTCGAAGACGCCTTGTAGCCCAAGCCAAAGCATAACATGTCTTTTCAAGCATAGAATACCGTGACTCGCAGTCAGTGAACTTCTTGCTTAGATAATAGATGGCATACTCTTTTCTTCCTGTTTCATCTTGTTGTCTCAAAATACAGCCCATGAAGTTATCCAACATATTCAGATGCGTAATCAATGGTCTTCCTTCAACAGGAGGGATCAAGATAGGAGGTTTAAGCAAATACTCCTTAATACTTTCAAATTCCCTTTGGCAATCACCCGTCCATACGCAACCCTGATCTTTCTTCATAAGCTTGAAGATTGGCTCACATGTTGCGGTCATGTGGGAAATAAACTTGGATATATAATTCAAACGCCCAAGGAAGCCTCTTACTTGCTTTTCGATTCTTGGTGCAGGAATTTCTTGAGTTGCCCTAACTTTATCAGGATCAACTTCAATTCCTTTCTAGATGATAATGAAACCTAGCAAATTTCCTGAATGAACACTAAACGTACACTTATTAAAATTCAAGCGGAGACGGTACTTCCTCAAACGCTGAAACAACTTCAAAAAGTATTCAATATACCCTTCCTCGGTCTGAGATTTGGTGATCATATCATCAACATATACCTCAATTTACTTATTCATCAGATCATGGAATAGGGTTGTCATAGCCTTCTGGTATGTTGCACCAGCGTGCTTTAACCCGAAGGCA
The DNA here is from genome assembly GCA_948472305.1 of Vicia faba. Taxonomy (NCBI): domain Eukaryota; kingdom Viridiplantae; phylum Streptophyta; class Magnoliopsida; order Fabales; family Fabaceae; genus Vicia; species Vicia faba. The sequence continues at coordinate 389,273,079 of OX451741.1, forward strand.
TCACTTTGTAACAGAATGTTCCCCAGAGTGTGATAAACATTGTGTTTTCCATGTCCTTAGGAGACATCTTAGTTTGATTGTACCCGGAATATCCGTCCATGAACGAGAATACTTTGAATTTTGTTGTACTATCTACCAACATACCAGTATGTGGTAATGGGAAATCATCTTTTGGACTTACTTTATTTAGATCTCTATAATCAACGCACATGCAGACTTTTCCGTCTTTCTTGGGTACTGGAACAATATTGGCAATCCGTTAAGGGTATACTCATGTCACAAGAAAACCAGCATATATATGTTTCAAGACTTCCTCTTTAATCTTTACTACCATATCAGGATGAGTTCTTCTCAATTTCTGCTTGATAGGTGGACATTCAGGTTTCAAGGAAAAATAATGCTCCACAATATTGGTGTCCAACCCAGGCATGTCCTGATAAGACCAAGCAAAATATCCACATATTCCTTAAATAACTCAATCAAATTGCTCTTCACACCGGGATGAAGCAGTGCCCCAATCCTGACTTCTTTCAAATCTTCCTCTGATCCCAAGTTAATATTCTCCAACAGCTCTTTGTACATCTTAATGATATTTTCCTCGCGCTCAAGCAACCGGGAAACCTCTTCAGGGATTTCATAAAATTCTTCTTCTTCATCCACATACACAGGACATTCAAAGTTAGGAGAGGGTGCATGGTCATTGTATTCAACAGGTTTTTTAATTAATCTGCACATATGATTATGATTGATTTTAGAAACTGACAAATATAACAAGTGATTATGCATATTCACTTACAGTTATCATTTATTGCAAAAGGTTTTTTCTGATTACCATTTTCCAAGAAAAAGCAAAAAATAAAACACAATTGGAAGTAAAAAAAACTTTTATTAATGATTTGAAAATAAAAAACAAAAGACGCGCCCGTACAACATCACTTTCACCTTGGGCAGAGTGAAAGGATTTTTTAAAAGATAAACAAAACGAAAAATTACTTTGAAATGTAAATGCAAGAAGAAACATCGACAGTGGTCCAATTATGGACCCTCACTCTATGCGCCACGAAGTTCAGCATCTCTTGTTATGGCTCATCCTCAAGGATAGCGTTGATCTTTGGAGTAGTTGGATGCATATATTTGGCACTGCGAAAGATGTCTTGATACTTGCTGAAATCATACTTCGGCTTCACAATCTCAATATTATTCTTCAAGGGAAAACCCAAACCAGTACGATTCTTGTTCACAGGTGGATCAATAACCTTCCCTCATGCATTGCTAGGGCTCTGTTGCACTACCTGTTGTGCATCTTTAAATGAGGTGATGGAATCTTCATTCTTCCTTATATTATCAATTGAAAAAGCTTGGAACTGAGTCCTAACAACGACTTCATCAACTTCTACACTACTAAAGGAAGACAAATGAGATATCAATAACGCTTGCCAGCCATCCACAATAACCATATTTCCTTTGCGGACAAATTTCAACTTCTGATGTAGAGTGTATGTAACAGCCCCTGCTTCATGGATCTATGGTCGTCCCAATAAACAGCTGTAAGCTAGAACAATATCCATCACTTGAAAAGTAATCTGGAACATGTGTGGACCTATATTAATAGGTAAATCCACCATTCCAATAACATACTTCCTCGAACCATCAAAAGCCTTTACTATAATGCCATTAGGGCGCATGGGAGTTCCTAGGTATTTAAGCTTCATGAGAGTGCTCCTTGGTATGACATTTAAAGCAGATCCATTATCTATCAGCATATTGGACAGAGAGTCTTTCTTACAACTCATAGATATATGTAGCACTAAATTATGGTTTCGTCCTTCATCGGGTAATTCCTCATCACAGAAGCTCAGATTGTTACAAGAAGTGATATTCCCCACAACACTGCTAAACTGTTCAAGAGTCACATACCTTTCAACATAAGCATAATCCAATACTCTTATCAGAGATTCCCGATGAGAAAAGGAGTTCATCAGTAAATCTAAGATGGAAATCTTAGGTGGAGTTTGCAATAATTGATCTACAATCTTGTAATCACTTATCTTGATGATCTTCAACAGGTCATCCATATCTTTCTCCAAAGCAGCACCATTGGACTCTCCTACCCCCTTCTTGGGCTCAGCAATAGTCTCAACAATCTTTTTACCAGGATTAATACCTCTTCGAAAGGTATGAGCAAACACACGACCAGTGCGGGTCACCCGACTGGCCTCAACAATATTCTCAATATGGGACAAAGGTTAGATTGGCACTTCTACATCATCTTCCAGGATAATGGCATTATATTTATAAGGTACAAATTTATATGACTGGTAGGGAATAGCACCAGGAAAACAGATAACCACATGAGTTACAGTAGGTTTGTTGTGATATGTAATCTCCACGGGAGTGGGAATATCAAAATGTGGTACAATGACATTCACCCCTGCCTCTTTAGCATATTTAGGAATCCCATAATCATTATCAGAAAACATATCTTCATCAGAAGAAAAGGATTCATCAGCAGAAACATACTCACTATCAGACATGGCCTCAATAGAGTAGTCTTCAATCATGTTAACTTCATTATAATCATCTCAGTTTCTTGTGATCCTGATAGTAACTTTATCCAATAGAAACTGAATACCTCTTCTTACAATGGAAAAACCACGGGAATCCTTACAACAGATCTGACAAGAACCATATCGATGCACCTCCTGACCTTCCATGTAGAAAAAATTAGCATGCAACTATACCAGATCATCATCCATATAGTTCACATCATGAATCTGAAACTCTCCAAAACATCCATACACCATGTGATACGGTGGAAGAACTGACTTGAGGTTTTGCGTTTTGTGTTTGCAAATGTATCAGTTTAGCAAGAGTCACCACCGACTTTTTATTTTATCCAAAGGAAAGGCCAAAAAGCACAGGAAAGACCTTTGAGATGTTTTCTTGGGTTCGGGGAGTAGATTATGAAAAGGGAAGGTGCAAGCACCCTTTTCATCCATGGTTATCCATGGGCTCTTAGTTACTTGTTTAGATCACTTGCTTTTCCTTTTCAATTGTTTGAAATGGTGCTTTGTGTGTGGTTTTTGAAAATGCTTTTGAAAAAGAGGCCATCGTTGTGGAAACCTTTGTAATTATTCTTGTTTGAATATATACGAAGGTATTTGTCTTTTGAAAAGATATTTCAATGTTTGAAAGTTTGATTTGGAAAATGTTTTGAAATTGTGTTGTGAAGTGTGTTTGAAAAATAGCAAGGATGTTTTGCAAGTTTTGATCAAGTAACTAAGAGTTGTCTACCCTATTTTACTCAAAGATCTTTCCTATACGTTTTTAACCCTTTTGACAGTGTTGTTTTACCATTGCATTTGGTAAACAACCTTGTATTAGGATGTTAAACGGGACAGGCGTGGGTCATCGTATTGACCATGATAGCAATATTGCCAAGTATATTTAGCAATTTTTTGAGGGGCTAGATCATTTTGTATAGGCAACCAAGATAGCGTCATCGAGGGACTATGATCTTTTGTTTTATTTTCATTTTGCCAAAGATACTCAACATGCATAACATGGCCATTTTAAAGGCAACAAGTGGGTGAAACCCTAGGGGTGCAAGTGTGTATTGTGTGTTAATTTCAAGTTATTTATTCTTGGATTAGGTCATCTAGCAATTTATTTTGAATCTAGCCATACACGCCTAATTACTATACAGTATATTGAAAGCAATAAATTGCGGGAATTAAAAGTCTAAGTTATTACAAAAGTATCCGGGAATGGGGGTACAAATTATTACAAATGGGGATGAGTCTCACAAGAATAATAATGTCCAAATATCAAGTATTACAACTGTTGTACCCCAAAATTTTCCCTCCCATTTCATCAATATTTTCTCACCACAAGACCCTTGGAGCTCAAGATCCAGTTAGGGTTTGCTTTGCTCAAGACTCCTCCTTGCACTGTTGATCCAAATTAGGGTTTGAGTTTGCACAAAGATGTTTTGACCTAAAATGCCCAAAGTGACTTTCATGCTTCATTTTGGACTCACAAGTTTATCCATACCAAGTTTCAAGCCTTGATTCCAATCTTTGCCCAGTCAATTGGACAGTTGACCTAGAAATCAACTGTATTGGGGAAAAGTCAAATGTGGTCAATTGACAGTCAAACCTCATGATTTTTGACCCACATCAACATTATGAACTCATATGGACCATTTGATCAAGTTTGGATCACAATTCCACAAGAAATTTGATCAAAACACCAAAAGGGCAAAATGGTCATTTTTAGGGTTTTGACTGCACAAAGGCAATTTTTGACTGTTTAACCTAACCAATGGCAATTCAAGCTCACATATGGACTCAAGGAATCAATGGCATTGTCTTTACATGTTCAACAAGTTCAAAAGATACCAATTGCACAAGATTGACAGATGAATTTTCCAGTCAACTGATCCAAATTTGACTGTATACTGAAAAGTCAAACTTTGACTTTTTGATGAAAATCAAGTGCCAAGATTCATTTTTCATCAAGACATGACAAATTATGAAACTTGTTCATCAAGAAATCAAAAATTGCAAATTAGGGTTTGAAATGAAGAAATTTCATAACTTAGAATTTTTCTAAGTTATGGAATTTCCTAATTTTTTCCTAACTTTGTCCCATTTTTACATCAAGAAATATTTGGATTCAAACAAAACTCAAAACATTAAAGTTGTAGTCCATTGCAAAATCTACAACTTTGATCACAAATTTTCCTCAAAAGAAGCTTGTAGCTCAAGTTATGATTTTTGGAACAAGGGTGCAAAACATTCTTAACTTAGAAATTTTTTGACCTATTTTAGGCAGGATTTTTGCCTAACTTCATGGCCACTTTTCACATGCTTCCACTTGGAATTTCAACTTGCATTACAAAGATGGATTGTAGTACACATTCCAATCTTTCCAAATTGTCCAAGAACTCATCAAACACCCTTGTGGTTATGGAGAATCGAATTGGCAAAGTTGGGCAAAATCCACTTTTGTTCTTGACCAAATGCATGTTCATAACTTAGGCATTTTTTGAACTCAGCTTGTACAACTAGATTACAGGCCTTTTATATCATCCACACTCAATAATTAAATGCCAATCCATTGTGTTCTAGCATTATTTTGCTCATTTGGTCATTACATGAAGAATTAAGCCATAATTAGAAAAAGCATTTTATCTATTCTTGTAAAGAGTAACTTTATGTCAAGTTTACAATCTATGAAGTACAAAGCAAATCTCTGAGGCACAAATGTATAGACATATCCCACTGATCAAGAGCAATTTGCAGCATATTTGAGGGGCCTAGATGAGCCTGTAAGAGGACTTGGCATTTTTGACTTAAGAAAGAAGAAATCTTGCATAACTGATCACAACTCACATTCCTGTCAAGCCAAGCCTAAACAAACTTCTTGAGCACATTCCAAACATCAAACCTGACCTAAAACACGAGCAAACCATCTTCAATACCTCCTCAAACACAGAAACACCATCCTCTTGCAAAAATAGGGCACCTGCTGCAGATTGAGGTCCACAACTCAATCCACTCGTGCACTTTGGCTAATAACCTTGCAAACACATTCCATACCATCCCTTGAAACTGTTCCAAGCCCTAAACACCAGCTGTAACACTCCTAACCCCATCTGCCATTTTCATTTTTCAATTTTGCAGGTGAACTTCCACAGCTCGTTTCAGTCAGTTTCAAAGCAAGCTAGAGGTTGGAGAAGCATCCCTGAACTTCAAGCAAGTTGTACAAGTCCTCACATTACATCGAAAGTACCTCCATTGTCATACACGAATCAAGCTGAACAGGTAAAAACATGGACTTCTATCTCTCAATCTAGGAAGAGTTAGGCTTAGATTTATGAATGAAACATGTCCTACTCATGGCCCTGAAGCTACCCATATCCTCACTTTTCATTTATATTGTGTGTTAAGAGAATTTTGAAACTGAATATCTGAAAAAAGCTAGGTCAGGAATTGGGGGAGAAGAAATTCTCTCTCATTTCTGAGAGTTAGATCAACTTTTTTATATATTTGAAATCGTGGCTTCAAGCTCTACAAGTTTCATGTTTTAAGATTTGTCAAAAGATCAAGGAATCAGAAGTTAGGGAGATGAACAAGAACGCGCGCTTTTTTGTGTTTGAAGTTGCTGGAGGTTGAAGACAAAGTCCATTGGGCTGGGCCTGGCCTATTTTTTCTGTTTGCACCACTTTATTTCACATACACCCCCCTGGCCCATTGTATGATATACTTGTCATTTTTGATTTTTTTCTTTTTGATTCTGATTTTATATTTTTATTCAAGCATGAAAAAACATTAAAAATATTTTTCTCACATTTTTTGCATTTTATTTGGTATTTATTTTGTTTCATTTAGTTTCATATGTAAATAAATATATATATATATATATATATATATATATATATATATATATATATATATATATATATATATATATATATATATATATATATATATATATATATATATATATATATATATATATATATATATACTTATATTTAAAATACTAAAAATAATACATATACATTTTATTTTCTGATTTTATTTTATTTTATCTTTTGAAAACATTTTCTAAAAAAATATACTTTTTTTTGTAAATAATAAATATTTTTATTTTTGTACATATTTAATATATTTAGTGAATAATATAAATACTTATATATTTATTAGAATATTTAGGGAAAAAATACAAAAATAATACATTTTTATTTTTATTAATATTTGACCTCAAAAATTACTTTTTCACAATATACTTCCTTTTTATTTATTTTTTGTACATAATTAATAAATATTGTATATAATAAATACCTTTTATTTAGCAAAATTAGGGTTTTGCCCTAAACATGAAAATATCCAAAATTAACTTTTTTATTTATTTTATTTATTATTTTATTTCACTTGTAAATAAATCATACACTTACACAAATACATTTACACATACACATTTGTTTATTCTTGTACATTTGATACATTTTATATTTGCGAATTGATTCGATTTGGTTGTAAATATTGGGATACCACTCTCCTATTAAGTCTCATCCCCATTTGGACATTTGTACCCCCATCCCCATGATTATTGTGTAATAATTTAGGACTTTTAATTCCGTATTTTAAAGCTTTCTAAATATGCCATGATAGACTTAGGGTTTGTATGCAAATCAAAAACAACAAATAGCTTGACCTAATTCAAAGACAAAAAGCATGAAAATGGACAACACTAATCACACTTGCACCACTAGGGTTACTCCACTTGTTGCCTTCAATAATGGGCCATGTTGCATGTTGGGTGTTTTTGGCAAAACAAAACAATATCAAATGATCATAGTCCCTCGATGACGCTTTCGAAAGTTGCCTAAAAATGATCAAGTCCCTTAAAGGAAAAAGTTGCCAAAGACACTTGGCACCATTGCAATCATGGTCTAAATGATGACCCGCGCCCATCCCGTTAACATCCTAACACAAGATTGTCCACCAAATACAATGGTGGAACAAAATTGTTAAAAGGGTTAAAACATAGGAAAGATCTTTGAGAAATTTAGGGTAGATAGCTCTTAGTTACTTGACTAAACTTGCAAAACAATCCTTGCCATTTTTCAAAACACACATCACAACATACTTTCAAAAACAACTTTCAAAAACATTGAAAACTTTTCAAAATATATACACCTTTGTATACATCCAAACATGGGTCATTACAAAGGTTGCCACAACAAATGGCCTCTTTTCAAAACATTTTCAAACCCACACACAAAGCACCATTTCAAACAATTGAAAGCAGCATTTCAAACAATTGAAAATGCAAGGTGTGATACGGTGGGAGAACTGACTTGGGTTTTGCGTTTGTATTCGCACTTGTTCGGTTTAGCAAGAGTCGCCACCGACTTTTTATTTTATCCTAAAGGAAAGGTTAAAAAGCACAGGAAAAACCTTTTTGAGATGTTTCGTGGGTTCGGGGGGTAGATTATGAAAAGGGAAGGTATTAGCACCCTTTTCATCCATGGTTATCCATGGGCTCTTAGTTACTTGGTTTTTAGATCACTTGCCTTGATTTTTGATTGCTTGAAAAATGGTGTGTGTGTGTGTGTGTGTTTTTTGAAAATATTTTAAAATAGACGCCTTTGTTTCGGCAACCATTATAATGACTCGTGTTTGAGTATATACAACGGTGTGTATCTTTTCGAAAAGATGTTTCAAAGTGTTTTTGGAAGTTTGTTTTGAAAGTGTTTGTGAAGTGTGGTTTTTGAAAAGGAAGCAAGTGTTTTTGCAAGTTGATTTCAAGTAACTAAGAGTTTGGTCTACCCCTATTGTACTCAAAGGTTTTCTTTATGTTTTCAACCCTTTTTAACAATTTTGTTCCACCATTGAATTTGGTGGACAATCTTGCGTTTAGGATGTTTAACGGGACAGGCGCGGGTCATCGTATGGACCATGAATGCAATGGTGCCAAGTGTCTTTGGCAATTTGCTTGAAGGGACTATGATCATTCCGTTTAGGCAACTTTCGAAAGCGTCATCGAGGGACTTTACAATCATTTTGAATTGTTTTGCCAAAGAAACTCGACGTGCAAGCATGACCCATTTTGGAAGGCAACATGTGGGATCACCCTATGGGGTGCAAGTGTGATTGTGTATTGATTTCATGTATTTGCCTTGTATTAGGTTATCTAGCGTTCGGTTTTATGTACATACAACCCTAGGTCTAACCATGGCATAATTCTAAAGCGGTAAATTGCGGAAATTTAAAGTCCTAAACTATTACAAATAGTAGCCGGGAGTGGGGGTACAATTGTACAAAAAGGGAATGAGACTTAAATAATTACAACCAAATCGAATTGCGATCTCAAATGTAAACAATGTAATGTATAGCAATGTATAAGAATAGCGATTGTATATGTGTAAAGCAAAGTAAATGTATGAGGTTTATTTACAAGTTAAGCAATGTGAATTTAAATGTATTATTAAGTATGTTTGATTTAAATTGGTATTTTTATATTTTTTGTTTAATACGTGTAAATCAAAAGTTTTAATTTTAAGGAAAGAAAAATATTAACTTTAAAGAAAAAAAAATGTAATTATGTACAAAGAAAGTATTTTTTAGAAAAAATGAAAAGTATTATCTTAAGAATTATTTTTATGTATTGGTATTTTATTTACAAAGCCTTTTTTTAGCTAAAAAGAATACTCAAACTAAAAACCTATTTTTTTACGTATCTTTTATAAATGTTTTAAGTTAAATTTACCTTAAAAATAAAAAAGAGGTTTAATAAAAGAAAAGAAAAAAAAAGTTTTAAGTTTTAATTATTAATATAATTCTGTATTTAAAAAAAAAGGGGTTAGTATATATATATATTTTTTATCAAGAAAAAAAAGGGTTAAGTTATGTATAAAAAGAAACGGGCTTAAGGGTGGGTCATCTTGGCCCAAACATGATTAAAACAGAAGCCAAGGGAGGGGGTATGAATTGGAACGTTTTGGGCTTAAGGGAAAGAATGGGGCGTGGCCCATCAGGTCTCATAACGTTTTTGTTTAGGGTTTCTCAAAGTTGTTTCATTTGGGGCTAGGGTTTGTTAACAACGCAGAGGCGTCGTCGTTCTTCTTCGTTTCATCTTCGTTCCTTCATCTTCTCTTTGCCATGGAGTCTTGAGTAGCGTCCTTCTCACCCAAGCCACTGCCTAGATTCCTCTCTCCACAGATATGTACAAGGGCGCCAAGAGACGGTAAAGCATCCTTCCGTTTCTTTAAGATTTCGACCTTTTTATATGTTGCATGTTTTATGTTTTATCGTGTTCTGATCTTAAGCGTTTGTTATTGTTTGTTAATGGTGTCGTGGAAAGGGATGAAAAGAAATTACTACCTTGACGGAGGAGGAGGAGGGATTTGGAGGCGTTTGGAGGCTTGCCGGCGGGGAGGTTTGATGATGCAGCTAGCTTGCTTGGATTCCTGGTTTGTGTATTCTTTGGCCCCTTTGTTGGTTTGATGATGACAAGCTGAAAACCTAGTATATCTTTCTTTCTTTTTCTTGCTTGCTTGCCCTATATGTTTCTTTATCCTTTTTCTCTTTGTTGCCTCGATGCCTCTGATGCTTGCCTAGCTTGATGCCTTGGTTATGTTTGCCTATGAAGAGATTTTTCTGAGGCCTGTTTGGGTTGCCCTGTATGCTTGATTTTTCTCTTCCTCTCGTTGGCTTGTTGTATGCTTTAGTATGCTTTTGAATCTGTATGCTTTGATGATGATTGATATGTTGCCTCTGATGATGTTGCCTTCGAATGATTCTTCTGTGGGATTGTTACCTTGTATGCTTGAATATTGTTTTATTTCCCCAATGATGAACACAGTTCTGAGGGGGTGTGTTGCCTGACTTGTGAGTTGCCTAGTAGCTTGGATGTGTGGTTTGGACTTGAAACAGGGTGATGGCTTTTTGGCTTTTGATGCAGGTTTGCTGGTTTTGATAGTTTAAGCTTGTGTTGAAAACTTTAGGCTTTAGGCTTTCTCTTTTTTTTTGACAGTTGGTATTCTCCTAGAACAGGTTCTATGCTTGAGGCCTTTTGTGAGGTTTTGGGTATTGGTTTTGCTTGGTGTGGATCTGTTTATGTTTGATAGCTTACAGGCTGTTTGGACAAGTAAAGTTTGAATGGTTGTTTTGATCTCAGTTTTACAGGTTTATGGTTTATTGTTCTTAAAGGCTAGACAGTTTGTGGTGATGTGAACTGGTTTAATGCCTGTGCTGTCTTGGTCTTTTGTTTAGGCTTTTGGCGCCTCTGATTTTGAATGCTTCAGGTTTGATATATTTTCTTGGTCAAACTGGTGGGCAGGTTTGCAAGGCTTGAGAATTTCACTCTTTGTGATCACCTCTGCTGCATATGTTCTGTCTCTTTTTGCATAGCTCTGGTACATGCCTTTTTTAGCCTTCAGCCTGCTGTAACATAATCTGCTTTCCTCTCTCTTTCTCTCTCTTGACAAATTTTAAGCATTTAATATTGTTTACATTTGTCTTTTCTGAAAAAACAAATGGTTGGAAAGTGATGAAATGGAACTAGCTTGCTTGCATAGGTAGTTTTGTCTCTGTACCGCTTCCATATTTTCCTGCATCTTTGTGACATTTTTTTGATGCTTTCGCATCTTGGGTATCTTTTGGGCAGCTGTGCACCTTTTGGCAGCTTTTTGACAATTTGCTTTGACATTGGAACTCAGTTTGCCTTTGGATTTATACTTGCATATGCTGTTTGTTTTGAACTATGCAGGTTTTGAATTATGCAGCATGCTTAAGAATTTTGAATTTGTGCAAAACTCATAACTTTGTGCATTCATGTTTCATTGCGAGCATTCCATCCTTCTTTGTGAACCGGGAGAAATCCCGCGATTTGCAAAGAGGATAAAACTGATTCCGGCCATTTGTTTTTAATGATGAACCTTTTTTATCTGTCTGCTTTAACTATTTTTCTCTGTTTTGACTTTTTTCTTCTTTTCCTATTCTTTGCAGATAAAAATCAAAAGAGCATCAAGGGAGCATTGGATAGAAGATGAAGATTTAGAATTTTTAGGACATTGTTTTATTTCAATTTAAATTACTGTAACATTATTATTGTAAACATTTTTGTAAACAATAACAATTATACAAATAATTTAAAGATAAATAAAAGTCCTTTTATTGACCAATCAAATCTTTTTATTCCCTTTCAATTATTGTAATCATCATTAGAATACTTTGTAAAATACTGTATTCAAATAATAATTGTAACGAATAATTGAAGATAAATAAAAAAATCCAACTTGATCAATTAATTCTTCTTTCAGTTCAATGTTCATTTAATTATCTGAATTTCTTAAAATTAAAATAACTGGAAGTATCCAATTATTCTGACTTTAGAAAAATAATTAACGAACAATGTGGCCTTATCATTGAGTAATAAACCTGGCGCTTCAAGTATCCGATGCACAGTTAACCAAACCAATATCCAGATATTTATCCTTTTACTGATCAAATCAGTCACTGTAGATTCTCAATTTAAGCGCCTCAACTTTTATCTCATCTCAAATCAAGTTCTTTAGCCTTTACTGATTAAACAACAATCTGCAATTTTCTTGATTCAAACGCCTCAATCCAAATTTCAGAGTAAACTGAAAAGAAACTGTAAAGATAATCTTTTCTGAGAAATACGCGCACAAAAACCCTAGTTCTTGATTAAAATCCAAAGAAACGTTCGCCTGATCAAAACTTGAGCTAAAATCAACCAAACCCTAAGCCAAATGTTTGAACTGTTCCAGAGCCATGAAAATCAAAGAAAACCCTAATTTTGTCTGACTGACGAGAAAAGTCTGTTTGACCGATTCTTGAGCCAGTCTGAAAAATCAGGAAAAGCCTGAAGCTGTGATTTCTTGTGGGAAGATACGAGGGTAAATTTTGGGGTACAACACAAGGCAAGTGATCTAAGCAAGTGACTAAGAGCCCATGGATAACCATGGATAGAAAGGGTGCTAATACCTTCCCTTTCTATAATCTACCCCCCGAACCCAAGAAAACATCTCAAAGGTTTTTGTTGTGATTTTTAACCATTCCTTAGGATAAAATAAAAAGTCGGTGGCGACTCTTGCTCAACCGAAACATTTGCGAAAACAAACGCAAAACCTCAAGTCAGTTCTCCCACCGTATCACAGAACTGGCGACTCTGCTGGGGAGCAACTCAAAAGTGGGGTTACCTTAAGGTTTAGATCACCTTTGTTTTCAATTGCTTGCTTTGTTTGCTTTTATATTTGTGGGCTTTGCATTGGAGTTTCATAGATCCTAACCCGGATATGGGGAATACCCTTTTAGGTAGCATAAGCTGTGAGGGACCTGTTCGGCGTAGACCGACATGGGTGAAGCAGTGGCTACGTTGGTGTGACACCTTGGTCTGTACCGATATCCCTTGTGTTGCAACGAGGAGAATATGGGTCTTCTAAGGAGTCATTAAACACCAACCGACCTTAGAATCCTAAATTGACCCAACTTGGCCATAGAATGGTAGCAGTATACTACACTCATTGAGGCTAAACTCTCGCGATGGTTCTGGCCACAAGAAAAGATTGCGATGCTAGAGTTATGACCGATTGAGGGTAGTCAATGATATTGAGATCCTCTAGAACCCGGTTACTTTTGATAGGACAGGTCTTAACCAACAAAACTGAAAGAGGGTAATACTTAAACTTCATGCTGGCCTAAACCCTAAGGGTTGTCTTGTGTGACTTGTGTGACTTGTGTGCCTTATCATGCTTGCCTTTGTGAATACTTGTGGTGTGCTTTATCATAACATCATACCATCATACCATTGCATGCATCCTGCATAAGGACTGACCCATTTCAAAGACAAAAGGGTTTCATCATTGCTCTGTTTTGTAGGACATCATGATGCCCGTGCGTAGGAATACTATCCGGCTCAACTTTGTTCAACCACCTACTTTGCTCAAGGAATTGGTTGATAGGATTCCAAGCACTACTTCCTTCATCAAGAGGCATGGTTCTCTCCTTGGGTTAGTCACTTCAAAGTGAGACCAACAACTGATGATTGTCCTGACCCAGTTTTATGACCCCATGTATCATTGCTTCACCTTTCAAGACTTCCAGCTGGTCCCTACCTTGGAAGAATTCTCTGATTTGCTTGGTATCCCTGTTTTGGAACAGACTCCATTCACTGGTTGGGAGAAGACTCTTAGGCCTGAAGAGATTGCTGCAGTCCTTCCCTTGACCAAAGAAGAGGTAATGGCTAACTGGGAAACTAGAAGTGGAGTTAAGGGCTTTTTGGCTAAGTTTCTGGTTGGCAAAGCTAATAGTTTCTGGGATGACTTAGACTTTAAGGTGTACGAAGACATTCTGGCTCTTTTAATCTATGGTCTGGTGTTGTTTCCAAATCCCGATACCTTTATTAATGTCAATGCCATAAGGATTTTCATGTCTCGGAACCCTGTACCCACTCTCTTGGGTGATATCCTGCAACAACTCTATGCTCGTACTGCCCGAAGACGGGGAACTCTGTGGTGTTGTGCTCCTTTGTTAGTGAGGTGGTTTATTTCGCACCTTCCTAAGTTCGTGCTGAAGAATGAAGAAGGAAAGGGCTGGGCTCTTAGGTTAATGTCTCTCACTGATAATGACATCAGTTGGACTCTCAGAGGTTTAGATGAGGTAGCCGTTATTGATCGTTGCGGAGAATATCCTAATGTTCCATTGATCGGTACCCAGGGAGGAATCTCTTATAATCCATGTTTAGCTCTCCATCAGTTTGGAAGAGCCAGAAGAGCAGGGCCTCATGAGATGTTGGTGCCTCACATCAGTTTTGAGTTTCAGGTAGACAGTGATGAGCTACACCGAAGATTCATCAAGGCTTGGGACAGAATTCACAAAGCTGACCCACATGAGTTAGGATCGAAGACTTCTCTACCAATGGAACCCTACTACAGATGGGTCCGCATCCGTGCTCAGAAGTTAGGTATGCCATACGAAGCTGTCAGGCCTATCATTCTTGAATTTCCTGATGAAGACGGAGTTCCTCCAACTATCCTCCCTCCTCAGATACCCACTGATGTTGATACACTAAAGAGATCTTGGGCGAAGCTACAGGAAGAACGGGATTTTTATCGGGAAAAGTTGAACAAACAAGAACAGAAGATCCGGAAGCTGACTAAGCAATTGGAGGAGGAGCGGGTCCTGAATGACTATATCTGTACTGAGAAGAGGAGGCCATGGGAGCACTGATGGGATTTGGATATTTCTTTTACAGCTTTTATTTCCTTTTCAGTATTTTCATTCTTGTAATGCCTAAGGGCAAATTGTTGAACAATTTAAAAGTTTGAATCTAATGAAGTGTGTTTCCTTTTTGTCTACAAAGTTGAATCCCGGTTGTCTTTGAAAACATAAATCATAAGCATCTCATTGCATCATATGCATAACAGGCACCCTTCTTCTACAGGTTGCTTAATCTTCTTCGCTGTTTATTTCAGCACTCAATCATCATGTCTTCCGAGCCTACTACCGAACAAGCTATCAAGGCCCTCCAGGCCCAGAACGCCCAGTTTCAAGAGCTGGTCATGAGCTTAGCCCAGGGTCAACAGGAGTTGAAGGCTTTGCTCTTGAAGAAGAAGAAGAAGAAGAGGACTGCGCTGTTCAACACTGGACGCAGGTTTGGGAATACACTACATAATGAGGCTGATCAGGCTACTTCCTCTGCAAAGAAAGACAGTCCCCAAGGGGGAAGGGCTCCTAGTCCTATGGTCTCCGACAACGAGACGGATTACAATGATGAGCAGTACCCTCCTGCTGAAGACAGGTACAAGCAACTAGAGGACCATTTAAGTGCCATGGAGATTCAAAATGTGTCGGGGCTGGATTTTGGAGATCTAGGTTTATCTTCTGGGGTGGTGATCCCACACAAGTTCAAGGCACATGCCTTTGCGAAGTACGACGGGGATTCCTGTCCTAAGTTGCACCTCAGATCATATGTAAGGAAGATCCAACCTTACACTGCAGACAAGAACCTATGGATCCATTTCTTCCAGGATAGCCTTTCAGGGGGTCAACTCGAATGGTTCTATCAGCTGGATGGAGCCAGTATCCGAAACTGGGAGGACTTGGCTACTGCATTTTATAGGCAGTATCAGTACAATTCTGACCTCGCTCCCACGCGTACCCAACTCCAGGGTATGTCACTGGGAACGGGCGAAGGATTCAAGGAGTATGCGCAAAAGTGGAGGGACCTGGCTGGAAGGGTGCAGCCACCTTTGACTGACCGTGAACTTGTTGACATGTTCCTGGGGACCCTGTCTGGTCCGTTCTTCAACCATCTGATTGGTAATTCTTCTGCTGGGTTTACAGATTTGATCTTGACTGGTGAGAGGATAGAAGCTGGTATCAAGTCGGGGAAGATACAGAAAGGTGCCTCCTCGAGTACTGAAAAGAAGCCCTTCAAGAAGGAAGCCAGTGTTGTTTATGGTCCCAGAAGACAAATTAAACCGGAACACCGCCAAGCTATCAACGCGGTAGTAATTTCAAAGCCTACTGCTGCTCCTCAGCAGTATAATCAACCAAGGGGTGAGAGACCCAAAAGGCAGTACACTCGACTCAGCATGACCCTGTCTCAGATATTGCCGCAGCTACTGTCAACCAATCTGGTAACTGTCAAAGAAGCTCCGAAGGTAGTGAACACAACTTCTCCAAAGTACAACCCCAACGCCCGTTGTGATTATCACTCTGATAGCCCAGGGCATACTACGGATGATTGCTGGGCTCTGAGGAATAAGGTTCAAGACCTTATTGATGCTAAGGAAATACAGTTTGAGGCGCCCGAAAGGCCCAATGTTGTGACTGCTCCCATGCCCCAGCATGGAGTGAATGCTGTGGAAGAAGACCGGTATGTAGTCTCCGTGGAAGAGATTGTTACTCCTTTATTGATCGTCAAAAGGAACCTGTTGCTAGCCGGTTTATTTCCGGGATGTGGTAAAGGTTGCCTTCTATGTGCTGTTTCACCTGTTGGTTGTCCTTTGCTGAAATCAGGTATCCAAAGCCTGGTGGATAGCAAAGAGATCTTGTTCGAGAAGATTGTTGTTCCTGCTACCCCTACCGAAGAAGTTTATATTATCACTATTTTCAACAACCCTCCTAAGGCTCCTTCAAAGAAGCCTGTCAAAATCATGTCCATTCAGAAGATTGCTCCTATCATCATCACTATTCCGGGGCCCCTCCCTTATACATCTGACAAAGCTGTCCCATGGCACTATGGGGCCGATGTTTATGTGCTTGGAGTTAAACAAGAGTTCGATACAAGTACCGGCATCAGTAACATCACCGGGCCTGCCAAAGTTACTCGCAGTGGCAGGCTGTTCTCACCAGATATTGCGCCACCAGCCATTCAGAGACCTCTTATCATCACACCTGCAAGTGTGCCTGCTCCCCTTCCCGATCAAGTTCCTGTTTCTACCCCTGCTGCTGAGTCATCTGACACTCGGGGCAAAGGGATTGCTACTGATTTGCCTGCCCTGACGGAGGCACCAAAGACAACCACTGTTGAAGCTTCCCAGCAAGAGATGGAAGAGATTCTCAAGATCATTAAGAAGAGTGATTTCAACGTAGTTGAGCAGCTGGGGCACACCCCATCAAAGATTTCTATGTTATCACTTTTGTTGTGTTCAGAGGCCCATGCCAAGGCCCTGATTTCCTTCCTGAAGACGGCCCATGTTCCACAAGAAACGTCTGCTGATCAATTTACCGATTGTGTGGCCAACTTGACTGCCGATAATGGGTTGGGTTTCTCTGACGCCGATCTGACTGCCAAAGGAAAGAACCATAACGACGCCCTGCATGTCTCCATTGAATGCAGGGGCACTACTCTTTCCCATGTGTTGGTAGACACCGGTTCTTCATTGAACGTATTACCCAAGAAGGCCCTAGACATGTTGGATTGTGAGGGTTTGGAGCTCAAGCCTAGTAACATTGTTGTCCGAGCCTTTGACGGTTCGAAAAGGATGGTACATGGGGAAGTTGACATTCCAATCAGGGTTGGTTCCCAAGTTTTTGATTCTACTTTCTATGTGATGGATATCCGACCATCCTATTCTTGTTTGCTGGGTCGTCCATGGATCCACAAGGCTGGAGCTATGACCTCCACACTACATCAGAAGCTTAAGTACCCGGTCAGAGGGAAGATTGTGACAGTTCAGGGGGAGGAAGAATACATGGTCAGCCACCTCAACTCGTTCGGGTACATAGAAATGGATGGGGAGTTCATCGAGACCCCCTTTCAACACTTTAAAGAGGTGCCTCAGACACTGGCATCAGCTGAAACTGTGATCGAAAACCCTCCTTTGAAGATGGCTTCCTTAAAGGATACCCGGGCTGTGATTGAGAAGGGTGAGTGTGCAAACTGGGGCCGACTTCCTGATTTCACTCTAAAGACTGACAAGTTTGGTTTGGGCTTCACTGCAGAAGCTCAGAGGGATGTTCGTAAGGCAAGGATTGGAAGACCTCCTGTGTTCATCACCAACCCGGGAGTGAATGCTATTGAAGACGACGTGGAGGAATCTGAATTCGACAGCTGGATCTACCCAACAACCGACGGTGGACCAAGCAACTGGACTGCCAAAGACTTCACACCTATTACTTTTGTCACTCAGTAATGAACTCTTTTGTTTTGAATTTGTAACAAACAATATGTTGAAACTTTTATGGCTCGGTGTCTTACCCGGGGCACCGTGGCTTCATTTGTGAGGGCTTTTGTGTGTCATTTTCATATTTCATCAATAAAAACATTGGACGTTTGTTGCATTTCAAAATCTTGTGCTCCTTTTCTTTCTTTATTATATATTGCAAAACAGCTATATTTACACACACTCACCTATACAGCTTCCAATCCACTCTGGATCTCACTGGTAACGACTCTGCTACTGCCAGTTATGACTTCGAAAATCCGATCAACTTAGCCGAAGACGAAGGTGAAGATGATTGCGAAGTGCCTATTGAACTTGCAAGACTGCTACTCCAGGAATAGAGGGCCATTCAGCCACATGAAGAGCCAGTGGAAACGGTAAATCTGGGTACTGAGACAGACAGAAAGGAAGTCAAGATTGGTGCCAATCTAGAGCTCAGTGTGAAGCAACGGTTGATTCAGATGTTGCATGACTATGTGGAAATCTTTGCCTGGTCTTACGAAGACATGCCTGGGTTGGATACCGACATTGTGGTTCATCACCTGCCTACCAAGGAAGATTGCCCTCCAGTAAAACAGAAGGTCCGTCGTATGGGTCCAGAAATGTCCGAGAAAATCAAAGCTGAGGTTATGAAACAATTTGATGTCGGGTTTCTAGCAGTGACTTCTTACCCTCAGTGGGTTGCCAACGTGGTTCCAGTGCCGAAGAAAGATGGTAAGGTGTGAATGTGTGTTGATTACAGGGATTTGAACAGGGCAAGCCCTAAGGATGATTTCCCTCTGCCTCATATCGATGTTCTGGTTGACAATACTGCTCAGCATAAAGTATTCTCCTTCATGGACGGCTTCTCCGGTTATAATCAGATCAAGATGGCTCCTGAAGACATGGAGAAGACCACTTTTGTTACTCAGTGGGGCACCTTTTGCTACAAGGTCATGCCTTTTGGGTTGAAAAATGATGGGGCAACCTACCAACGTGCCATGGTTGCTTTATTTCATGACATGATCCACCATGAGATTGAAGTATATGTCGACGATATGATTGCATGGTTCCAAACTGAGGAGGAACACCTTGACCATCTACGGAAGCTGTTTGACCGTCTAAAGTTGTACAAACTGAGGTTGAACCCAAACAAGTGCACCTTTGGGGTGAGATCTGGAAAATTGCTAGGCTTCGTCGTAAGCGACAAAGGCATTCAAGTTGACCCTGCCAAAGTGAAAGCCATACAAGAGATGCCAACTCCCAAGACATAGAAAGAAGTCAGAGGCTTTCTAGGACGGTTGAACTACATTTCCCGATTCATCTCGCATCTAACTGCTACCTGTGAACCAATATTCAAGCTGCTGAAGAAAGATCAAGTAGTACGTTGGAACGATGAATGTCAGGCCGCTTTCGAAAGAATCAAAGAGTATCTCCAAGAACCTCCCATTCTTATGCCACCGGTTGAAGGGAGACCTCTAATACTATACTTGACAGTACTTGACAACTCAATGGGGTGTGTGTTGGGGCAGCATGACGAGTCTGGCCGAAAAGAACACGCCATTTATTACCTTAGCAAAAAGTTTACCGACTGTGAGACCCGATACTCACTGCTCGAGAAAACTTGCTGCGCTTTGGTATGGGTTGCTCGCCGGCTGAGACAATATATGTTGACTCACACTACTCTGTTGATTTCAAAAATGGATCCAATCAAGTACATATTCGAAAAGCCCGCCTTGTCCGGAAGAATAGCAAGATGGCAAATGATCTTGACGGAATATGACATCCAATACACGACTCAAAAAGCAATCAAGGGAAGTGTATTGGCAGACCATTTGGCACACCAGGCAGTGGTCGATTACCAGTCGATGAACTTTGAATTTCCAGACGAGGATATCATGGTAGTGACTGATTGTAAAGTACCTGGACCAGATGAAGGACCTGAGAAAGGATCCCGATGGTCTATGCACTTTGACGGAGCCTCGAACGCTTTGGGTAATGGAATCGGCGCTGTGATCATATCCCCTAAAGGCACTCATACTCCACTCACCGCCCAGCTATGTTTCAACTGAACCAACAACATGGCAGAGTATGAGGCATGTATCATGGGTCTTCAAGCTGCAATTGACTTAAGGATCAAGTTTCTGAGTGTCTTTGGAGATTCCGCTCTCGTGATCAATCAGATCAAAGGCGAGTGGGATACGAAACACCCAAATCTTATTCCTTACAAGGAGTATGTGCCGACATTGCTTCCCCACTTCGAGGAGATAACTTTTGAACACTTCCCAAGAGAGGAAAATTAGTTAGCGGACGCGTTGGCTACGATGTCTTCTATGTTCAAAGTCAAATGGGACAACGAGGCTCCCCGGATCATTATCTGGAAGTTGGACGAACCTGCATATTGCTGTGATCTTGAGGTTGAAGAGGTAACTGAAAAACCTTGGTATCATGAAGTGAATAGGTACTTGGAAGCTCAAGAATACCCCGACGGTGCATCTGTTAATGACAAGAAATTCCTGAGAAGGTTTGCGGCAAAGTTCTTCCTCAACAATGGCATTCTCTACAAGCGAAACCATGATTCAACCTTACTGCGTTGTGTGGATAAGACTGAAGCAGAAAGGATCATGGCAGAGCTACATGAAGGTACCTTCGGAACACATTCCAGTGGACATACCATGGCAAAGAAAATCCTTCGGGAAGGATATTTCTGGTCCACAATGGAAGCCGACTGTTATCAGCATTCGCGAACTTGTCATAAATGCCAGATCTATGCTGATAAGATGCACATTCCTCCGGTTCCTCTGAACGTCTTGACAGCACCTTGGCCTTTTGCAATGTGGGGCATTGATATGATCGGCGAAATCCGACCTACGACATCCAACGGGCATCGTTTCATCCTAGTAGCGATTGATTACTTCACAAAATGGGTTGAAGCAGCCTCCTATGCTACGGTAACCAAAAACGTCGTGGCACGATTCATTCGGCACAACCTGATCTGTCGATACGGCGTACCTGAGAGGATCATTACGGATAATGGTACCAATCTTAACAACAAGATGATCACTGAGCTCTGCGAACAATTCAAAATACAGCACCATAACTCTTCACCTTACCGGCCGAAGATGAATGGGGCTGTAGAAGCAGCGAATAAGAACATCAAGAAGATTGTGCAGAAGATGACAGTGACCTACAAAGATTGGCACGAAATGTTACAGTTTGCTCTTCATGGGTACCGTACCTCAGCACGGACGTCAACAGGGGCAACTCCCTTTTCCTTGGTCTATGGCATGGAGGCAGTCTTGCCTATTGAAGTCCAGATACCCTCTCTCCGGATAATGAAGGATACAAACTTGAGCGAAGATGACTGGATCCAGACTCGGCTTGATCAATTAAACCTAATTGACGAAAAGAGACTCACTGCTATTTGTCATGGTCAGACGTACCAAAAACGGATGATCAGGGCATTTAACAAGAAGGTCAGACGACAAGAGTATCAAGTCGGAGACCTGGTAATCAAGCGCATCATTCTTCCTCAAAGTGATCCCAGGGGAAAATGGACCCCTACGTACAAAGGGCCATTTGTGGTTAAACATATCTTCTCAGGAGGGGCTATGATTCTAACCACCATGGATGGTGACGACCTTCCTCACCCCGCCAATGCAGATATAGTAAAAAGATACTACGCATGAATTAAGGACCCGCTAGGTTGACACACCTAGGCAAAAATAAGGGCTTCCCGGCTAACCAAAAGGGTTCGGGCAAAAATAAGGGATGAAAATGAAAAAAATCTGTACACCCGGCAAGTCGAAAACCTGAAAAGGCGGCTTGGGCAAAAAGGGGTATCCCGGTGGACTGAAAACCCAAAAGGGCGGTCTAGGCAAAAGTTAGGGATAAAGCGTAATACTATGTCTCATTGGATCACCTTGCATCCAGAATTCGGCATCGATCAATCAACTTCATCTTCAACTAAGCAGCAGAGTGATGAGACGCTTGAAGACATATAGGCGATAGCAGAGTTGGAACCCAGTGGGATTATTTTTCACATAGCTGTTTTGTTTCCTTTCACAAAATTGTATAAACTCTATTTTGCTCGGAGGCGTTCCCTTACTAGGACGTCAGCCTCTTGTACAAAACGTCTATTTACAGGCAAATTTCAAAATCAATACAAGTTCAATTTTTCAGACGAATTACCCATCGTTTTTCCTTTTTCTGTTTTGTTTTGCAAAGAATGTCCAATTTTCATTTTTGATATATGCATTTGACATTAATTTCTAACTCATAAATATTTGCATGCGAAACAAAAGACTAATTACAGATGACATCAGAAACAGGGGCAATAAAGAGTTGTCCAAGCAATCTAGTTGCTCTGTCCACTAAGGTACCAAGGTAAGTTCGGCTGAAGAATGAAACCAAGTTACCTCAACTCCCCACAGAGTAGGACCAGATTTCAGCAATACTCTCCTCAAGCAGAGTTGTTTTCCCATCAGCCCTAAAAAGGCACAATATTCCCCTAGCAAGTCAGCGATACTCTCCCCAAGGCAGAGTTAGTCTACTGTCAGCCTTAAGGAAGTTGGGTATCCCCAGAAGATCTCAACATTCCCCAGCGGAATACAGACACATCAGTGGAACCTTTCCCCAGTACAGTCTGAAAAGTTTCCTCAGTAGATTCTGGAAGCTTATCCCCAATAGATTCTGGAAGCTTATCACCTGCAGAGTACGTACGTCTCTCTCCGACTTTATTCAAAGGTTATTTCCCCACCAGGGTATAACTGGGTTATCCTCAGCTAATTACCACGGAAAGATCGTCCTCGGCGAAGTTCTTCCTATCCCCAGCGGAGTTCATCAAATTCCCCAACATAACTTACCAGTGGAATCCCCGGCGGAGCTCTCATCAAAACCTCAGTGAAGTATCTCTTCCCACAGAGTAATTCCCCGCAGAGTAATCTCTCCAACAAGTTTATTCCCCAACGGGGTCATCTTCCCCTACCGGTCTATTCTTGCAACCATCATCCCCAGCGGAGGCGAAGAACTCTACTCTTCAACATCAGCCCAGGATTCAACAAGTTCCCGGCACTCGTCAAGGATTTATTTTCCTAGACGAAAATACATTCATTGACATTTCACATTTCATACATCCTGCTTACATACATGATAAAGTGCATACAACACTATCTCATTTTGAGCATCATGACATCATGCATCTCATACATCATGACATTGCATACAACTAATGTCTTGCCTTTTCAGGAAAAAGGATAATCCGAAGATGATTACTATCAACTATCGCAATTCCAGATTCGATACCTGTATCTAGCCAGGGCATATCTGTGAGTGATTGATTGTAGATTCGATACCTGTATCCAGCCAGGGCATATCTGCATGAAGAGTTTAGAGATCTGATTCCTGTATCCAGCCAGGGCACATCTGTAGACGACCAATTCCAGATCCGATTCCTGTATCCAGCCAGGGCACATCTGCATGAAGAGTTTCCAGATTCGATACTTGTATCCAGCCAGGGCACGTCTGTAAGCAACCTTTTGGAGTTCCCGATTCGATTCATGTATCTAGCCAGGGCATATCTGTGAGCAATTGATTGTAGATTCGATACCTGTACCTAGCCAGGGCATATCTGCATGAAGAGTTTGAAGATCAACACCTGTAACAGGCCAGGAAACCATCTTCCTTTCTCAAAGTACGCAAGTTCTCGCTAAGGAACCTCTTATGCGATCAACACTTCCAAATGGCATCTATAAGCCCATTCCCGACAAGGTTTTGTCACGTCTCCAGATGGCATCTATAAGCCCATCCTCCTATCCACCACACTTCCAAATGGCATCTATAAGCCCATTCCCGACATCACATTGTTGATACTCCACTATGCGAGTGCAAATTTCTGGGCACTCTAGTGTTCAACCATCTTCCACCCTTGGATCACGAAAGGCACACAAGCCAATCTACATCCTCAGGTCTAATAAGATTGAACAGGGGCAACTATTGTACCCCAAAATTTGCCCTCCCATTTCATCAATATTTTCTCACCACAAGACCCTTGGAGCTCAAGATCCAGTTAGGGTTTGCTTTGCTCAAGACTCCACCTTGCACTGTTGATCCAAATTAGGTTTTGAGTTTTCACAAAGATGTTTTGACCTAAAATGCCCAAAGTTACTTTCATGCTTCATGTTGGACTCACAAGTTTATCCATACCAAGTTTCAAGCCTTGATTCCAATCTTTGCCCAGTCAATTGGACAGTTGACCTAGAAATCAGTTGTATTGGGGAAAAGTCAACTGTGGTCAATTGACAGTCAAACCTCATGATTTTTGACCCACATCAACATTATGAACTCATATGGACCATTTGATCAAGTTTGGATCACAATTCCACAAGAAATTTGATCAAAACACCAAAAGGGCAAAATGGTCATTTTTAGGGTTTTGACTGCACAAAGGCAATTTTTGACTGTTTGACCTAACCAATGGAAATTCAAGCTCACATATGGACTCAAGGACTCAATGGCATTGTCTTGACATGTTCAACAAGTTCAAAAGATCCCAATTGCACAAGATTGACAGATGAATTTTCCAGTCAACTGATCCAAATTTGACTGTATACTGAAAAGTCAAACTTTGACTTTTTGGTCAAAATCAAGTGCCAAGATTCATTTTTCATCAAGACATGACAAATTGTGAAACTTGTTCATCAAGAAATCAAAAATTGCAAATTAGGGTTTGAAATGAAGAAATTTCATAACTTAGAATTTTTCTAAGTTATGGAATTTCCTAATTTTTTCCTAACTTTGTCCCATTTTTACCTCAAGAAATATTTGGATTCAAACAAAACTCAAAACATGAAAGTTGTAGTCCATTGCAAAATCTACAACTTTGATTCACAAAGTTTCCTCAAAAGAAGCTTTTAGCTCAAGTTATGATTTTTGGAACAAGGGTGCAAAACATTCTTAACTTAGAAAATTTTTGACCTATTTTAGGCAGGATTTTTGCCTAACTTCATGGCCACTTTTCACATGCTTCCACTTGGAATTTCAACTTGAATTATAAAGATGGATTGTAGTACACATTCCAAGCTTTCCAAATTGTCCAAGAACTCATCAAACACCCTTGTGGTTAGGGAGAATCGAATTGGCAAAGTTGGGCAAAATCCACTTTTGTTCTTGACCAAATGCATGTTCATAACTTAGGCATTTTTTGAAATCAGCTTGTACAACTAGATTACACGCCTTTTATCTCATCCACACTCAATAATTAAATGTCAATCCATTGTGTTCTAGCATTATTTTGCTCATTTGGTCATTACATGAAGAATTAACCCATAATTAGAAAAAGCATTTTATCTATTCTTGTAAAGAGCAACTTTATGTCAATTTTACAATCTATGAAGTACAAAGCAAATCTATGAGGCACAAATGTATAGACATATCCCACTGATCAAGAGCAAACTTTGCAGCATATTTGAGGGGCCTAGATGATCCTGTAAGAGGACTTGGCCTTTTTGACTTAAGAAAGAAGAAATCTTGCATAACTGATCACAACTCACATTCCTGTCAAGCCAAGCCTAAACAAACTTCTTGAGCACATTCCAAACATCAAACCTGACCTAAAACACGAGCAAACCATCTTCAATACCTCCTCAAACACATAAACACCATCCTCTTGCAAAAACAGGGCACCTGCTGCAGATTGAGGTCCACAACTCAATCCACTCGTGCACTTTGGCTAATAACCTTGCAAACATATTCCATACCATCCCTTGAAACTGTTCCAAGCCCTAAACACCAGCTGTAACAATCCTAACCCCATCTGCCATTTTCATTTTACAGTTTTGCAGGTGAACTTCCACAGCTCGTTTTAGTCAGTTTCAAAGCAAGCTAGAGGTTGGAGAAGCATCCCTGAACTTCAAGCAAGCTGTACAGGTCCTCACATTACATTGAAAGTACCTCCATTGTCATACACGAATCAAGCTGAACAGGTAAAAACATGGACTTCTATCTCTAAATCTAGGAAGAGTTAGGCTTAGGTTTATGAACGAAACATGTCCTACTCATGGCCCTGAAGCTACCCATATCCTCACTTTTCATTTATATTGTGTGTGTTAAGAGAATTTTGAAACTGAATAATTGAAAAAAGCTAGGTCAGGAATTGGGGGAGTAGAAATTCTCTCTCATTTCTGAGAGTTAGATCAACTTTTTTATATATTTGAAATTGTGGCTTCAAGTTCTACAAGTTTCATGTTTTAAGATTTGTCAAAAGATCAAGGAATCAGAAGTTAGGGAGATGAACAAGAACGCGCGCTTTTTTGTGTTTGAAGTTGCTGGAGGTTGAAGACAAAGTCCATTGGGCTGGGCCTGGCCTATTGTATGATATACTTGTCATTTTTGATTTTTTCTTTTTGATTCTGATTTTATATTTTTATTCAAGCATGAAAAAACATTAAAAATATTTTTCTCACATTTTTTGCATTTTATTTGGTATTTATTTTGTTTCATTTAGTTTCATATGTAAATAAATATATATATATATATA
The DNA here is from genome assembly GCA_948472305.1 of Vicia faba. Classification (NCBI taxonomy): domain Eukaryota; kingdom Viridiplantae; phylum Streptophyta; class Magnoliopsida; order Fabales; family Fabaceae; genus Vicia; species Vicia faba. The sequence goes on from OX451741.1 coordinate 389,299,805, forward strand.
TATATATATATATATATATATATATATATATATATATATATATATATATATATATATATATATATATATATATATATATATATATATATATATATATATATATATATATATATATATATATATATATATATATATATATATATATATATATATATATATATATATATATATATATATATATACTTTTATTTAAAATACTAAAAATAATACAAATACATTTTATTTTTTGATTTTATTTTATTTTATCTTTTGAAAACATTTTCTAAAAAAATATACTTTTTTTTGTAAATAATAAATATTTTTATTTTTGTACATATTTAATATATTTAGTGAATAATATAAATACTTATATATTTATTAGAATATTTAGGGAAAAAATACAAAAATAATACATTTTTATTTTTATTAATATTTGACCTCAAAAATTACTTTTTCACAATATACTTCCTTTTTATTTATTTTTTGTACATAATTAATAAATATTGTATATAATAAATACCTTTTATTTAGCAAAATTAGGGTTTTGCCCTAAACATGAAAATATCCAAAATTAACTTTTTTATTTATTTTATTTATTATTTTATTTCACTTGTAAATAAATCATACACTTACACAAATACATTTACACATACACATTTGTTTATTCTTGTACATTTGATACATTTTATATTTGCGAATTGATTCGATTTGGTTGTAAATATTGGGATACCACTCTCCTATTAAGTCTCATCCCCATTTGGACATTTGTACCCCCATCCCCATGATTATTGTGTAATAATTTAGGACTTTTAATTCCGTATTTTAAAGCTTTCTAAATATGCCATGATAGACTTAGGGTTTGTATGCAAATCAAAAACAACAAATAGCTTGACCTAATTCAAAGACAAAAAGCATGAAAATGGACAACACTAATCACACTTGCACCACTAGGGTTACTCCACTTGTTGCCTTCAATAATGGGCCATGTTGCATGTTGGGTGTTTTTGGCAAAACAAAACAATATCAAATGATCATAGTCCCTCGATGATGCTTTCGAAAGTTGCCTAAAAATGATCAAGTCCCTTAAAGGAAAAAGTTTCCAAAGACACTTGGCACCATTGCAATCATGGTCTAAACGATGACCCGCGCCCGTCCCGTTAACATCCTAACACAAGATTGTCCACCAAATACAATGGTGGAACAAAATTGTTAAAAGGGTTAAAACATAAGAAAGATCTTTGAGAAATTTAGGGTAGATAGCTCTTAGTTACTTGACTAAACTTGCAAAACAATCCTTGCCATTTTTTAAAAAACACACATCACAACACACTTTCAAAAACAACTTTCAAAAACATTGAAAACTTTTCAAAAGATATACACCTTTGTATACATCCAAACTTGGGTCATTACAAAGGTTGCCACAACAAATGGCCTCTTTTCAAAACATTTTCAAACCCACACACAAAGCACCATTTCAAACAATTGAAAGCACCATTTCAAACAATTGAAAATGCAAGGCAAGTGATCTAAGCAAGTGACTAAGAGCCCATGGATAACCATGGATAGAAAGGGTGCTAATACCTTCCCTTTCTATAATCTACCCCCCGAACCCAAGAAAACATCTCAAAGGTTTTTGCTGTGCTTTTTAACCTTTACTTAGGATAAAATAAAAAGTCGGTGGCGACTCTTGCTCAACCGAAACATTTGCGAAAACAAATGCAAAACCTCAAGTCAGTTCTCCCACCGTATCACAACAACCAAATCGAATTGTCGCAATTTGATATAAAGCTATAACAAATGAAGAAATCAATAAAGTTCAAAATGCATGTATTTACTTGAAAATAACAAATAAAAATCTATTCTAAAAAATTAAGAATTATTATTATTAATCTTTTTGTATTTTATTAATGTTTACAAGGAAAAAGTTTTACAGAAAGAAAATTCAATTAAACAAAACCTCCATTATTTTGTACTTTTATTAATAAAAAAAAGAGTTTAAAGAGAACAAAATTAATTAAATCAAATTAAATGTTTCTTGGTATTTTATCAATTGAAACAATTACTAATTAATAAAAGAAGAAAATTAAAACTAAATTAAGAAAATCAAAGTAATTTGCCAAAATAAAATTTTAATATATTATTTGTGTTATTATTAACTAAGAAAAGAAAACAAATTAATTAATTAAAAAAAACAAAAGTATTTGTTAAATAAAAGAAAATAAATTAAAATTAAAACAAATGGGCTTTAAGGTTTATTGTTGGGCCCAAAACAAAAATGAAGAAGAAGAAAGGGTCAGAATGGAGAGGGAGGGGGCGCGCTAGCAAATGTTATGGGCTTAAGGGGCTTGGGGCGAACAGGCCCAAATCCAAAGTTTTGTAACATTTTGTTAGGGTTTGTGAACGATTAGGGTTCTTGTGATTTTGCTTCACAGCGGCGTCGTTTCTTCGTTCTTCCTCTTCATCCTTCTCACTCTATGGTTCTGATCTTCTCTCCCCTCGAGCCGCCGGAACACCCTCCTTCATTCTCTAACCTCCTCCTAACGACCACTGGCCTTGGTGAAACAGTATGGTTCGTCTTGTTTGAGTTTTACAGTTCGTTCATGTTTGCTTGATTTTACAGTTTGGCTAATCTATTGTATTGCATGGCTTATTGAGGTGCAGAAAAGGGTTTGAGAAGAAACGTACCTTGGGTTTTTTTTCTGAAATTATGGAGAGGAAAGAGGAGATGGAGCTGGTGGCGTTCCTTGGTGGCTAGAGGCGGAGGGGAGGAAATGATGATTTGCGCGCTTTTTAGTAATGTTTATGAAACTTGTGATTGTTGGTAGTTGATAATGAAAATCGCTTCTGAAACTTGATTGTTGGTATGATTTTCTGCTTCTGATTTGAACTTGAATGATACTTTTCAACTTTCGTTATTTCTTTCCTCTCTCTTGCATGTTGATGATGATTAAATTGAAACTTTGATAATGGTGGCTTTTTTGTTAATGATGGTTACAGTTCTGAGACTTTTGATTGTTCTTGCTTCTGAAACTTTGTTGGTTTTTGGTGGTGGTTGATTTCTAAAGCTTTTGGTTATTGGTATGAATTTGTTGATTTTGGAACTTTGATTTGTTGGTAGTTTTGTTAATGATGATAGTTCTGAAACCTTGTTGATATTTTGTAGCTTTTGCTGGATACTGATTGTTCTGAAACCCTGTTATTGTTGGTAGCTTTTGTTTGGCTATTGATTGTTTCTGAAGGTTTCTGCAAATTTGTTGGTGCAATGATTGATGATGATTATCTCTGAAACTCTGTTTTGGTTTGTTGGATAATGGTTTGTGATGGAAGATGCAGGTTTGGACTGTGTTTGAAACTTGGTTATGTTGGTTTGGTTGCTGTTGCAGTTTCAGGCTTGAACTGAAGCTGTTTGCTCACAGGTTTTTGGTGATTTTCTGTTTGATAACAGGTTTGGATATTTGTTTGAAACGGATATGCAGTTTCTGGTTTGTGCAATGTTTGCACAAGCTGTTGGACTGTTTGTTAACAGGTTTTTGGAGTTTGTGGTTTCTAACTGTTAACAGTTTTGTGACTTGGTGATTTGTTGAGTTTGATAACAGGTTTTTTTGTTTACAGTTTGGCTGTGCAGTTTTGGCTTGTTTGCAGTTTGGCTAGGCAGTTTGGCTAGGCAATTTGGTAAGCTTTTGTAGGTTTTTCTGGTTTTGGTTAGCTTTACATAGGTTTTTGTGGTTTTGGTTAGCAGGCTGGAGAGTTGTTTTTGTGGTTTTGGGTTAGCAGGCTGGAGAGTTGTGCAGCTTGAAACTGTTATGCAGTTTAGAGTTTGTGGTTTGAACTGCTAGATGTTTTTTCTGGTTGTGCAGTTTTTTGACACACAATGTTCTCTCTGTTTTACTTTGTGCTATTTGATAGTCTTATATCTTTTGCTGTTGCTTTGCAACTTGTGACAACCTTTTTTTCCAAACTGTACACTCTCACCAAAATGGTGATATCTTTTCTCTCTTTCTCTCTCTATGACAAAGCACTTTTTTTTCTTTTTTCTTATTTTCTAAAAAGTTTTCCTATTAGCTGGAAGATGATGAAAAGTTATGACAAGCTTTTTGCTTGTCATTTGGTTTACCTCCTGCATTTTGCCTGCTGCATCTGCACTTGTACTTGCTGCCTGTTACATTACTAATGCATTTGTACTTGCTGCATCCAGTTTGCTTTGTTCAGTTAGATGCAATGTTTCAGTTTGCTTTTGTAACTTGCTTGGATGTTTAGTACAGTTGGCGCCTGTTTGCCTTAGTTACTGCATTATTTAGTTTTGTTGCAATGCTGTTTGGTTTGCTTTGTATGCTGCATTGCTTGCCTTTGTATGCTTGCTTTGCTTGCCTTTGTATGCTTGCTTTGTACAGCATGTCTTGCATTTGAAACTTGCTTTATACAGTTTGGCGCCTTGCTATGTTTTTTTGAATAATTTTATTTTGCGTTCTTCAATTTGCATTTTTATTTTTCTCTTTGTGAACCAAGAAGAGAAATCTTCTTGTGATTTGCGAAGAGAAAAATAAAACGTGATGAAAAATAGCACTCTGATTTCGGATGGCAAACTTTAATGATGAATATTTTCCTTTATTTTTCTGTTTGAAAAATATAATTAATCAACTGTACTAATCCTCTTTCCTTTATCTTTCTTTCATGTGAGTGCAACTTGGGTGATGACAAAGCAGCAGAAGACTTTGAGCATGGGAGCAATGGCTTAGACTTAGATTTTAGATAGATTTTCCATTTATTGTAATAATTTATTTTTCCAAGTACTATAAGTTATAAATCCTACAATATTCAAATAATAAATTATTTTTGTATCAACATCTGAAAAATCTTTGTGAGGAAATCTGACATTCAATAAAATCTTCTACTGTCCAATATCTTGCAATTCTTCCTTCAAGTCTTCACTTAATCCTTTAAGATTCTCAGATCAAAATAATTGAAATTGCATTCCAACAATTCTAATACAGATAACTTAAACCTTAAGTAATCCAATAACTTTGTAGTCTCGTAACCTTGCAACAACATTCCAATCAAAATACGCATTCGGTATTCCAATAAACAAGCAAACATTTCATTCCATTAACAAGCAAACGTTTCATTCCATTAATAAGCAGATGTCTTAACAGACGCACATTATCTCGTTAACCTGGATCAGACAAAAAACCTGAATGTTCCAAATGACAGTCTCAACTCCTATCTCTTATCCCAGATAATCAGGCCTTGAGAACAACCAATAACCTTTCAGCAAACTCGAAAAAGTGTGAAAACATGTGACAGTTAATTGAATTTCTGAGAATTCAGTTTCTTCTGAGAAATGCGAGAGAAACCCTAATTCTTGATTTACTGCCAAAGAAAAGTCTGTTTGATCGATTCTTGAGCCAATCTTGAAAATCTGAGAAAACCCTAGGGTTGTGATTTCTTGTGAAAAAGGGAGGGAAAATTTTGGGATACAACAGCTGCCCCTGTTCAACCTTCTTGAACCTGAAGAGTTAGATCGGCGAGTTTGCCGTTCGCGACTCGAAGGTAAAAGATGATTGGACACTAGAGTGCCCATAAATTTGCACTCGTCAAAGCAAAGTTTGAGGGAATGGGCTTACAGATTCCATTTGGAGATGTGACAGAATCTTGTTGGAGATGGGCTTAAAGATGCCATCCAAGAATGTTTATTGAATTGTATGTTGTAGGTGAAAGAATGAGTATCAAGAAGGTATACATGTCTGGAACGTCTCTGTACTGGGGTCTGAATAAGCAATAGATTAGCATCCGTGTTTGGAGCATCTGTAAACTGTTTTCATGAGCTGAATCTGAACAAGCGATAGATTAACATCCGTGTTTGGAAGCATCCGTAAACTGTTTTCATGATCTGAATCTGAACAAGCGATAGATTAACATCTGTGTCTGGAAGCATCTGTAAACTGTTTTCATGATCCTGAAGTTGGTAGCTTGTTAATCTTATCCTGAAAAGGGTAAAATTTTATCTGAAACACAAAGTTATGTTGCATGAAATGTATGATGCGATATATGTGTTTTGTCAATGCTCATGATTTATGAATGTAATGTATGCGCATGTAAGCTGATTAGCCGTCTTGCTGAGGAAGATAAATTCTGGATAGCTGGAGACAATAACATCTTTGACTGCTGCCGGGGAAAATAAATCCTGGACCACTGTTGAAGAGTATGTGTGCCTTCAAGCTTTGCTTAGAATACTTCTACCAGGGATTCCTGTTTTGTTGTTTGAGGAGAACTCCGCTGGGGAATATTTGAAAACTCTGTGGGGAATTGAGAATGAGAATCTTCATTCTGCTAGGGGAATTTGTGCTGAGGAATCAAGAACGAGAATCTTCAATCTGCAGGGGATTAAAAACTCTAACAAATTTATGCCGAGAGTAAAGAAGGCTCTGACAACTTCGGTGGAGAATCAAAGATGAGAATCTTGATTCTGTTGGGGAGTAAAAACTCTGTGTGGAATAGCTATATTGTTGGGGAGTAGCTATCCTGCTGGAGAGTAAGCTCAGGACTCTGGGAAAAGCTTATTCCTGTTGGAAGAAGTTCAGGAGTTTAGGTTGTATGCCGCTTTGAGAATGAGAATCTTCATTCTGTCGGGAATATCAGGAGCTTGGGTGTATGCCAATCTACTGGGGAAGCAAGAATGAGAATCTTCATTCAGGCGTTTGGGTCAGGAGGTTGGGTGTATGCCAATCTACTGGAGAAGCAAGAATGAGAATCTTCATTCAGGCGTTTGGGTCAGGAGGTTGGTAGTATGCCAATCTTCTAGGGAAGCAAGAATGAGAATCTTCACTCAGGCGTTTGGGTCAGGAGGTTGGGAGTATGCCAATCTTATGGGGTTTCAAGAATGAGAATCTTCATTCTGTTAACGACATCAGGAGCTTGGGAGTATGCCAATCTTCTGAGGTTTTAAGGATGAGAATCGTCATTCGGTTAACGGTATCAGGAGCTTGGGAGTATGCCAATCTTCTGAGGTTTTAAGGATGAGAATCTTCATTCTGTTAATGGTACCAGGGGCTTGGGAGTATGCCAAACTTCTAAGGTTTTAAGGATGAGAATCTTCATTCTGTTAACGGTATCAGGGGCTTGGGAGTATGCCAATCTTCTGAGGTTTCAAGGATGAGAATATTCATTCTGTTAACCGTATCAGGAGCTTGGGAGTATGCCAATCTTCTGAGGTTTCAAGGATGAGAATCTTCATTCTGTTAAGGGTATCAGGAGCTTGGGAGTATGCCAATCTTCTGAGGTTTCAAGGATGAGAATCTTCATTCTGTTAAGGGTATCAGGAGCTTGGGAGTATGCAATTCTTCTGAGGTTTCAAGGACAAGAATCTTCATTCTATTAACGGTATCAGGAGCTTGGGAGTATGCCAATCTTCTGAGGTTTTAAGGATGAGAATCTTTATTCTGTTAACGGTATCAGGAGCTTGGGAGTATGGCAATCTTCTGAGGTTTCAAGGATGAGAATCTTCATTCTGTTAAGGGTATCAGGAGCTTGGGAGTATGCCAATCTTCTGAGGTTTTAAGGATGAGAATCTTCATTCTGTTAACGGTTAACTGTTATCTGGTCAACGTCCAGGTTTCACAGTGTTGTATTGCTATCTGGTCAACATCCAGGTTTCACAATACTTTACTTCTTATCTGGTCAACGTCCAGTCTTCAGAAGGAAATCAAATGGTTATCTGGTCAACATCTGGGTTTCCCTTTTGATTTTGAGGCCTACTAATATCCGGTTGAATCCGGGCTTCGAAGTAATTGGCCGAGTAAACTGCTATTTGGTCAACATCCAAGTTTCACAGTATACCTTACTGTTATCTGGTCAACGTCCAGGTTTCACAATCTTGTATCGTTATCTGGTCAACGTCCAGGCTTCATGATACGAATTTTGTGAGAAATTGATTGCATCCTTCCTAAAAGGTAAAGGTTAGTGGCATGACATATATCAAACAATGACGTTCTCAAAGTAAATGAGATTGCATTGTATGATGTCCTGATGTACGGATGTGTAATGTTTCTCAAGACGACATCTCGCTGGGGAAAATAAATCATGAGCTGGTGATGGAGAAAAGAGTTGGATTCTTCGTCTCCGATAGTGAAAAATCTAGAAGTGAATCAGAGTAAACCGTTGAGAGATTTATCTGAAACAGCAAAATCTGGAATATTTTCAACTGGAATAAGAATCAGGGAGATATTATTGTCGATCTGACTGAGCCAGAGAAGGTCTTGAATTAACTTTGACTGGATAAGAATCAGAAAAATCTTAGAATCGATTTAACTGAGCCAGACGAAAGTCTTGGAATATCTTTAACTGGAATAGGAATCAGGGATATCTTAGTGTTGATCTGACTGAGCTAGAGAAGGTCTTGAATTAACTTTGACTGGATAAGAATCATAAAAATCTTAGAATCGAATTAACTGAGCCAGACGAAAGTCTTGGAATATCTTCAACTGGAATAAGAATCAGGGAGATCCTAGTGTTGATCTAACTGAGCCAGAGAATGTCTTGAATTAACTTTGACTGGATAAGAATCAGAAAAATCTTAGAATCGATTTAACTGAGCCAGACAAAAGTCTTGGAATATCTTCAACTGGAATAAGAATCAGGGAGATCTTAGTGTCGATCTGACTAAGCCATAGAAGGTCTTGAATTAACTTTGATTGGATAAGAATCATAAAAATCTTAGAATCGATTTAACTGAGACAGACGAAAGGCTTGGAATATCTTCAACTGGAATAAGAATCAGGGAGATCTTAGTGTCGATCTGACTGAGCCAGAGAAGGTCTTGGATTAACTTTGACTCAACCGGATGATGAAGGAATCTTGGACGATTACTACTTCAAAAGGTGATGAAGGAATCTTTGACGACTGCTACTCCAAAAGGTAATGAACCTTTACCTGCCAATCAATCTGCATATGTTATGAATGTTGTTGAAATTTAATTTTGTTTTGGAGAATAAATCCTTGACAAGTGTTGGGGAAATAAACCCATGACCGTTGGTCTTCTAGAGAGGTGATGAACTTCTCGAGGATTCTTGAATTTATTTTCAGAAGGATTTTGGAGAGATTCGTCTATGCCCCTAGTGTCAAATATTTGTGGCACTGCTGGGAAATTTGGACCGTACGTAACCCTTTGATGAGATTTACGTTTAATGCCCCAAGTGATGGAGATGGAGACTTGCCCCAGGTTACTCTGCAATTGAGAGATTTCTTGAAATCTTGACTGGACTGCCCCAGGTTAATTGGAAAATGCCATGTCAGGTCCCCCTTTGTTGATAGGAGATTTTTGCAATGGAAGTGTCATTCCACTTGAAGTGATTTTGTTCACTGAGAGAGCTTTCGTTCATCGGAACATTCACTGTGTGAATTTCTTTGCTGTCAAACAAATAGCCATATGCAAACGATGATATTCAAATAATGCAAAGTTTATGATTGTCTTGAAATTTTGAAAAATGCGTTTTTTAGCAGAAAACTTTCTAAAAGAAATAATCAACTCAAGATTTAGAGCAAAGCCTTACAGGAGTCAGGATACCTTTTGTAACAGTATGCTTTCGAACTAACCCATGCTTCAATTAGGACTTTTGAAGGGTTGTAACGTGGCTTGGTTCACGGTTTTAAGAAACAAAGGATAAAGGCTCAAAGTATATTTGTACCCACCCGCTCTTCGTGATGTTCTTCAATCCTAAACTCAGTTAATTATGCGTTGAACTCCAAATGAGGCTGGAACGACGTTTTGGTGATGGTTCACACAAGTTGAATTTGTTGGAAGGCAGTCATTTTTGCAACATTTTTCATGTTATTAAGGATTTGTAGTGACCTCTTTCTTCTTCTTTTTTTCGTTATCCCTAATTTTTGCCTGATTGTTCTTATTCTCGAGATTACAGTCAGCGGGATGCCCCAGCTTTCTTAAGCCTCCTTTGTAGGTTGTGGCTCAGTGGGCTTTTCTTTTTTGATAGATAATGACTGCTTATGAGATAAGGAACCATCACTGTCTTTTGATTCCAAAGGAATATTTTTGATGTCGTTCATCGTATTACAGGATGAGAGTTTGTGACTTTAACACGCATTTGAATTAACTGAGAGACTACCCTGCCCCAGGTTTGATTAAAGGTTTCAATTTGTGTTTAAAACAGAAAACTTCTACTTCTTTGGCTCGAAGGGGTTGACTAGGGATTATCTTCCTTATAACTCCAGTGTTTAGGATTTGAAAGAAACGCTTGTACCTCATCAGCAAGGTCTGTCCAAAAGCATACTGTATGAGATTATGGCATCGTTTTCGTCATCCTCCCTCTAAAGGCTCGTAACTTTAGCAAGAGTTAAATGTCATAAAGAAGTAGAAAGCATAGTTCAAGTATAGTGAAAACGAATGGATGAATTCAAGACAAACATATGCAATGCATTAATGAAACAAAGTTTGACATTAACAGATAACTGTTTGAATAACAAAAGAAATTACAACTTGAAAATTCAAATGAAACCAAAGCCTCTTAGTCTGAACTTGTCATTTCATGTGGAGAACCCTCAGTGGAAGATTTTCATCTGGCCATCCTGTGTGAATTCCAACACTCCTCTGTCAATCAAGTCTTGGGTCTTGTTTTTCAAAGCCCAACAGTCATTTGTATCATGCCCAGGACTGTTGGAGTGGTATGCACACAATGCATTGGGATGATAGCTAGGAGTAGAGGTATTGAGGTTCTGAAGAGGATCCCTTAATACATTCAGCTTAACCTCCAACAAGCGTTGCAGTACTTGTGATAATGGCATATTAATCTCAGTGAAGCGCCTTCCAGATGTATTTTGCTTACGCCGATTATCCTGTTGATGCTGGTGAGGTTGTTGTTGGGCTTGGGACCCTGAAGCAAACTGGGGAGACTTTCCCTTGACTTCTTGTCTCAAGGGAGGCTGAATGGTGACTTGATCTTCAACCCTAGTTATTTGACCCACTTGGTTACATCCATCTTGATGCAGTTTGTTGATGAGGACCTTTAGCTTCTCTTGTCCTTGAGCCAGGTTTTGAATAAGAGCCATCTGGCCCACCAGTTGTCCCATCATCTGGATTTTCATTGTTGCCAAATCAATTTGTAGCCCCTCCAACTGATCATTCCTGATGCCCCCTGGATTCCCTGTGACCATGCCCCTTGTGAGGAGAGCTTTCACTTCTTCCTGCCCCTTGGATAGGTTCAAGAACATTTCTTGAAGCTGAGCGTTTTAAGCCTGGATATCTTTGACAGTCTTCTCTAGAGCCATCTCTACTGAAATAAACAGTAGGAAGGTAAGGAGACCTGAAAAGGGGAAAACCTGTCATGATAAGATGCATGATATGTGGATGCATGTTTTTAAGGATCTCGCAGAGTAAACACAAGAAAATGTTAGAGGTTGAACTTCGATCAACATATTTTATTGGATAACTTTGTATCGGTGGATGTCTTTCCACGAGAATCAAGCTCACCATGTCAAGTGGTCATAGCCCTCGATTCAAGTTGTTGTACTTGATCTTTAACAGCATTTGTTTAGAGGAAAATGAATCCTCTTTCCCTTTGGTAGACGTCTGGTTCAACATGACCCTGCATCAAAGACCCTCGAGATCCTTGAAATGGTTATCGAAAATGCTATGGTATGATGTTATGATGTTATGTACAAGTATGCAAAAGTAAACAAGTGTATATACAGACAGTCACATTCACACAAAGCAGATAAGTCCTTAGGTTTAGGCTTGCATGGGGTTCGTAGGTAAGTACCCTCTTGATGTCTAGTTGGCTCAACAAGTCCTATAAATAGTAACTGGGTTCTAAGGAGCTCAATATCACTGGATTATTTTCTGTGTTCATCGTTTCAGTTTAGCCACTTTACTGGCGACCGAAATATTCCAAGAAGACAACCCTCAATGAGTGTAGTATCGAGTATCTACAAACTTCAGACTGCACCAAAGTCGGTCATCTCACTACATCCTAAAAGGCCAAGTTGGTCAAGTAAGGTTCTAAAATTCATTAGTGTTTCATGACATCACTCAGCGGCCCCGTATTCTCTTTGGTTAACTCAAAGGCTACCGGTACCCACAAATATGTTGCACTAATGTAGCCACTGCTTTAACCATGTCGATATACCCCACACAGTTCCCTCGTAGTTTATTGCTACTTACCAAAAAGGTGCCCCCAAATCCGGTTGTAGGATTTAAAACAAACCCAAACAAGGAACCAAAAAGTAAAGTAATCAAAGAAAATAAGGTAAGCATGTAAAGGTGATCTAAACCCTAAGGTAACCCCACTTTGAGTTTATATCCCCAGCAGAGTCGCCAGTTCTGTGATACGGTGGGATAACTGACTTGAGGTTTTGTGTTTTGTGTTTGCAAATGTTTCGGTTTAGCAAGAGTCTCCATCGACTTTTTATTTTATCCAAAGGAAAGTCCAAAAAGCACAGGAAAGACCTTTGAGATGTTTTCTTGGGTTCGGGGAGTAGATTATGAAAAGGGAAGGTGCAAGCACCCTTTTCATCCATGATTATCCATGGGCTCTTAGTTACTTGTTTAGATCACTTGCTTTTGCTTTTCAATTGTTTGAAATGGTGCTTTGTGTGTGGTTTTTGAAAATTCTTTTGAAAAAGAGGCCATCGTTGTGGAAACCTTTGTAATGATTCTTGTTTGAATATATACGAAGGTGTTTGTCTTTTGAAAAGATATTTCAATGTTTGAAAGTTTGATTTGGAAAATGTTTTGAAATTGTGTTGTGAAGTGTGTTTGAAAAATAGAAAGGATGTTTTGCAAGTTTTAATCAAGTAACTAAGAGTTGTCTACCCTATTTTACTCAAATATCTTTCCTATACGTTTTTAACCCTTTTGACAGTGTTGTTTAACCATTACATTTGGTAAACAACCTTGTATTAGGATGTTAAACGGGACAGGCGCGGGTCATCGTATTGACCATGATAGCAATATTGCCAAGTATCTTTAGCAATTTTTCGAGGGGCTAGATCATTTTGTATAGGCAACCAAGATAGCGTCATCGAGGGACTATGATCTTTTGTTTTGTTTTCGTTTTGCCAAAGATACTCAACATGCATAACATTGTCATTTTAAAGGCAACAAGTGGGTGAAACCCTAGGGGTGCAAGTGTGTATTGTGTGTTTATTTCAAGTTATTTATTCTTGGATTAGGTCATCTAGCGATTGATTTTGAATCTTGCCATACACGCCTAATTACTATACAATATATTGAAAGCAATAAATTGCGGGAATTAAAAGTCTAAGTTATTACAAAAGTATCCGGGAATAGGGGTACAAATTATTACAAATGGGGATGAGTCTCACAAGAATAATAATGTCCAAATATCAAGTATTACAACCAAATCGAATTGTCGTAATTTGATATACAGCTATAACAAATGAAGAAATCAATAAAGTTCAAAATGCATGTATTTACTTGAAAATAAACAAATAAAAATCTATTCTAAAAAATTAAGAATTATTATTATTATTCTTTTTGTATTTTATTAATGTTTACAAGGAAAAAGTTTTAAAGAAAGAAAATTCAATTAAACAAAACCTCCATTATTTTGTACTTTTATTAATCAAAAAAAGAGTTTAAAGAAAACAAAATTAATTAAATCAAATTAAATGCTTCTTGGTATTTTATCAATTGAAACAATTACTAATTAATAAAAGAAGAAAATTAAAACTAAATTAAGAAAATCAAAGTAATTTGCCAAAATAAAATTTTAATATATTATTTGTGTTATTATTAACTAAGAAAAGAAAATAAATTAATTAATTAAAAAAACAAAAGTATTTGTTAAACAAAAGAAAATACATTAAAATTAAAACAAATGGGCTTTAAGGTTTATTGTTGGGCCCAAAACAAAAATGAAGAAGAAGAAAGGGTCAAAATGGAAAGGGAGGGGGCGCGCTAGAAAATGTTATGGGCTTAAGGGGCTTGGGGCGGAAAGGCCCAAATCCAAAGTTTTGTAACATTTTGTTAGGGTTTGTGAACGATTAGGGTTTGTGTGATTTTGCTTCACAGCGGCGCCGTTTCTTCGTTCTTCCTCTTCATCCTTCTCACTCTATGGTTCTGATCTTCTCTCCCCTCGAGCCGCCGGAACACCCTCCTTCATTCTCTAACCTCCTCCTAACGACCACTGGCCTTGGTGAAATAGTATGGTTCGTCTTGTTTGAGTTTTATAGTTCGTTCATGTTTGCTTGATTTTACAATTTGGCTAATCTATTGTATTGCATGGCTTATTGAGGTGCAGAAAAGGGTTTGAGAAGAAACGTACCTTGGGGTTTTTTCTGAAAAAATGGAGAGGAAAGAGGAGATGGAGCTGGTGGCGTTCCTTGGTGGCTAGAGGAGGAGGGGAGGAAATGATGATTTGCGCTCTTTTTGGTAATGTTTCTGAAACTTGTGATTGTTGGTAGTTGATGATGAAAATCGCTTCTGAAACTTGATTGTTGGTATGATTTTCTGCTTCTGATTTGAACTTGAATGATGATTTGCCACTTTCGGTATTTCTTTCCTCTCTCTTGCATGTTGATGATGATTAAACTGAAACTTTGATAATGGTGGCTTTTTTGTTAATGATGGTTACAGTTCTGAGACTTTTGATTGTTCTTGCTTCTGAAACTTTGTTGGTTTTTGTTGGTGGTTGATTTCTGAAGCTTTTGGTTATTGGTATGGATTTGTTGTTTTTTGGAACTTTGATTTGTTGGTAGTTTTGTTAATGATGATAGTTCTGAAACCTTGTTGATATTTTGTAGCTTTTGCTGGATACTGATTGTTCTGAAACCCTGTTATTGTTGGTAGCTTTTGTTTGGCTATTGATTGTTTCTGAAGGTTTCTGCAAATTTGTTGGTGCAATGATTGATGATGATTATCTCTGAAACTCTGTTTTGGTTTGTTGGATAATGGTTTGTGATGGAAGATGCAGGTTTGGACTGTGTTTGAAACTTGGTTATGTTGGTTTGGTTGTTGTTGCAGTTTCAGGCTTGAACTGAAGCTGTTTGCTCACAGGTTTTGGTGATTTTCTGTTTGATAACAGGTTTGGATACTTGTTTGAAACTGATATGCAGTTTCTGGTTTGTGCAATGTTTGCACAAGCTGTTGGACTGTTTGTTAACAGGTTTTTGGAGTTTGTGGTTTCTAACTGTTAACAGTTTTGTGACTTGGTGATTTGTTGAGTTTGATAACAGGTTTTTTTGTTCACAGTTTGGCTGTGCAGTTTTGGCTTGTTTGCAGTTTGGCTAGGCAGTTTGGCAAGCTTTTGCAGGTTTTTCTGGTTTTGGTTAGCTTTACACAGGTTTTTGTGGTTTTGGTTAGCAGGCTGGAGAGTTGTTTTTGTGGTTTTGGGTTAGCAGGATAGAGAGTTGTGCAGCTTGAAACTGTTATGCAGTTTGGAGTTTGTGGTTTGAACTGCTAGATGTTTTTTCTGGTTGTGGAGTTTTTTGACACACAATGTTCTCTCTGTTTTACTTTGTGCTATTTGATGGTCTTATATCTTTTTCTATTGTTTTGCAACTTGTGATAGCCTTTTTTTTCCAAACTGTACACTCACCAAAAAGGTGATATGTTTTCTCTCTTTCTCTCTCTATGACAAAGCACTTTTTTGCTTTTTTCTTATTTTCTGAAAAGTTTGCCTATTAGCTGGAAGATGATGAAAAGCTATGACAAGCTTTTTGCTTGTCATTTGGTTTACCTCCTGCATTTTGCCTGCTGCATAAGCACTTGTACTTTCTTCATGTTACATTACTACTACATTTGTACTTGCTGCATCCAGTTTGCTTTGTTCAGTTAGCTGCAATGTTTCAGTTTGCTTTTGTAACTTGCTTGGATGTTTAGTACAGTTGGCGCCTGTTCGTCTTAGTTGTTGCATTGTTTAGTTTTGTTGCAATGTTGTTTGGTTTGCTTTGTATGCTGTATTGCTTGCCTTTGTATGCTTGCTTTGCTTGCCTTTGTATGCTTAATTTGTACAGCATGTCTTGCATTTGAAACTTGCTTTATACAGTTTGGCACCTTGCTATGTTTTTTTGAATAATTTGCTTTTGCATTCTTCAATTTGCATTTTTATTTTTCTCTTTGTGAACCAAGAAGAGCAATCTTCTTGTGATTTTCGAAGAGAAAAATAAAATGTAATGAAAAATAGCACTCTGATTCCTGACGGAAAACTTTAATGATGAATATTTTCCTTTCTTTTTCTGTTTGAAAAATCTAATTAATCAACTGTAATAATCCTCTTTCCTTTGTCTTTCTTTCATGTGAGTGCAACTTGGGTGATGACAAAGCAGCAGAAGACTTTGAGCATGGGAGCAATTGAGCATTGGCTTAGACTTAGATTTTAGATAGATTTTCCATTTATCGTAATAATTTATTTTTCCAAGTACTATAAGTTGTAAAACCTACAGTATTCAAATAATAAATTATTTTTGTATCAACATCTAAAAAATATTTGTGAGGCAATCTGACATTCAATAAAATCTTCTACTGTCCAATATCTTGCAATTCTTCCTTCAAGTCTTCACTTAATCCTTTAAGATTCTCAGATCAAAATAATTGAAATTGCATTCCAACAATTCTAATACAGATAACTTAAACTTTAAGTAATCCAATAACTTTGTAGTATCATAACCTTGCAACAGCATTCCAATCAAAATACGCACTGGGTATTCCAATAAACAAGCAAACATTTCATTCCATTAACAAGCAAACATTTCATTCCATTAACAAGCAGATGTCTTAATAGACACACATTATCTGGTTAACCTGGATCAGACAAAAAACCTGAATGTTCCAAATGACAGTCTCAGCTCCTATCTCTTATCCCAGATAATCAGGCCTTGAGAACAACCAATAACCTTTCAGCAAACTCGAAAAAGTGTGAAAACATGTGACAGTTAATTGAATTTCTGAGAATTCAGTTTCTTCTGAGAAATGCGAGAGAAACCCTAATTCTTGATTTACTGCCAAAGAAAACTCTGTTTAATCGATTCTTGAGCCAATCTTAAAAATCTGAGAAAACCCTAGGGTTGTGATTTCTTGTGAAAAAGGGAGGGCAAATTTTGGGGTACAACACACCATATTCACTTCCTCTTCATATTCAGCCTTGGGTCTGATAATATGAATAAGGTCTACACCCATCATCTTTTGAAGATCATCTCTCACTTTATCACACCCACGGGTATCCTTACTACAGATATTGCAAGTTGCATGGTCATGTGTACAACAAATCTCCTTTTACCAATTTTACATCATAAATCCTGAATTCTCCTAGACAACCAGAAACCATATTCACAGTACTTCCACCTCCATGCTTGGGCAATGGATTAGCTTTCAAATTTGGACCTACATCTTTAAAAGACAAGAGACCCGATCTGGCCATTTTTTGCACTTCAGACTTCAATAGATGACAGTTTTCAATGTTGTGCCCTAGGGCTCCTTGATGGAAAGGATAAGTCTGATCAGCTTTATTAATACGATATAATTCTTTTCCTCTGAGAGCCTTCATTTCTTTCTGCATTTCATTGAATTGATCTTGAAAGTCATCCTTTCTGTCATAGAGTCCTAAGCTTTAACTTGGTGGAGGAGCAACATGATGAACATCATCATTGATAACAGGGACAACATTCACCAAAGGAAGTATAGTTTGGTGAGTATCGTTATTAGCAACAGGAGCAGTGTGCACTACATGAAGAGTAGAAACCATAACTGGTTGAATAGGCTGAGTAACTTGAGTAGCAGGGTTATAACCTTCTGGCATGAATCCTTCAGGCATCCCCCATGGATAATCGGGAGGCATATGATACTGAGCAACAGTAACAACTGGAGTAGCAGAGACATAAACTGTCAGAACCTCAGCAATAATTGTCATCTATTGTTATTGAGTAGCATGAGGAGAAGGAGGTGGTGGTGGCTGATTCTAAGTATCCACCAA
This sequence comes from Vicia faba, assembly GCA_948472305.1. Taxonomy (NCBI): domain Eukaryota; kingdom Viridiplantae; phylum Streptophyta; class Magnoliopsida; order Fabales; family Fabaceae; genus Vicia; species Vicia faba. Next base: position 389,317,720 of record OX451741.1, read on the forward strand.
CGACTCTACCAAAGCAGTTAGATTAGCCATTCCAATCATTAGAGCAGTAACTTCCTCATGCAATTCGCGATTCTCTTATTCAAGATTTTCCATCTTCCTTATAGAATTGGCCCGAGTGTTATAATGATGAGACAACTTACTGAATGAAGCAGAGAAACAAGTAAGACACTTGGGACAAAGAGGAAGGCAAAATAAATATGTGTGGAATGATGCATGATATGCAATGCATATGCTTTATATTATTTTGTTGTTTCAAGGAACTTAAATAACAATTGCAAATATCAAAGAAGCAACACATATTTTTTAGCAAACTGAATAAACTTGTTATATTAATAACTTTAGAAAGGATTACAACTTTTAGTACAAGTTTCAACAATCCTAAGAGAAATAAAAACAAAATCTAAAAATCCTGAGGAGCTAAAGCTGATGAAGATCTCTCCACACACTGACGCTAACCATTGAGTCCCACAATCTGATCCTTCAACCGTTTATTTTCTTCTGCATGCTTATTGATGACTTCCTTCCATCCATCAGAATCGGGACATAGATGACTGGGACCTGGTTCAACTCTAGAGGAAAATAATCCTCCTGCTTCTCCCTCATCTCCACAGCATTACTCTCAAGAATCTCAATCAAATTATCTTTCTCCTTCAATTCTATTGAGTAGGAAAACTTCAAAGTCTAGTACTTGTTCTTCCATGCTTCCTTCTTTTTCTGCATACTAACTAAGGCAAGCTGGAGTTCTCCAACATCATCTAAGAGAGGATGAGTAGTCAACATAACTATATCAACTATAGGTTCTTCGTGAGAATAGGTCATCTTCGATTGAATTTACCTTGCTTATACCCATTGAAGATGAGGCTCTAAGGAAACAACTCCCCTTGGTCCTAAATCCTTTCTCTCTTTCTTATGAATATGATGCCAACCCTTTTCAATCTCTTCCTTATTTTCCTTGTGATCTTCTCCTTCTTTGAGAAAGAAACCACTCAGATGAATATTCTTTGGTTTATCTCTCATCGGATATCCAAGTTGGTGACATGCAAGAACAGTATTGTAGTTAATACCTCCCTTTGTACCAACAAGAGGTACATTAGGGAAACTACCACAGTTGTCCATAATCTTCACATCATAATAATCTTGATGATACCAATAAATGTCGGAATACGTGAGATCCATAATCTTCGGCGCCTACCGAGATTCCTTCTTGACATCCCAAAAAGCAGCAGACCGAGGCAAGTGAGAAATAAATCACTCATATAACAATGGTGTGCAATAGATGATCATCCAATCTTGGTAGAAATTCTGAAGATGAATGGAATAATAAGTATCTCCTAGCAGCGTAGGGACTGGATTCCCAATCAGAAAGATCCTAATGTCATTAACATCCATAAATTAGTCGATGTTAGGAAACAAGAACAAAACATTGGCAAGCAAAGAAAAGATAGCCTCAAAGGAAACTGTAGTCTTCATCTTGGCCAAGTAATGAGCTTTCTCCAACAAAAATTGAGCAGGTAAACCTTTAATTCCTCCTTTGGTAGTCATGTTATCCTCTATCTCAGACTTCCTTGGGTGAGTAGTTGCTGCAATCTCATGAGACTTGGGCTCTCCTTCCAAGTCGGTGAGAGGAACATGATTAGTAATAGGTAGACCAAGTAAATAAGAATACTCCTCCAATATGGGCATCAACTAGTAGTCATGAAAAGTAAAACACTGGTAGCAATGGATCATAAAACTGGACCAATGTGTAAAGAATACCCTCCTTCATCTTGAGCTTAATAAGAGGTACAATAGCTCCATACTCCTCAGTTCCTCTATCTTAGGATCCTTCAAACTATACTTATGAGTCTTTCTCTTTCCAAAATCCATGGTAAAAGAGTACCTGGTATATTTGAAATAGGTCAACCTTAAGTTCCTTGAAAAACTATTTTTTAAAAATGCTCATGGGTTCATGAATGTATGATAATGCAACAATCTCACACAAGATCACAAACATGGGGGTTCATAGGTTCGACGTCACGAGCATAAAGTCAAATGTACTATCCACAAGGTAAGGACTATTGGTTTATCACATTCCGAACAAGGTTCAAAGGAAATCCCAGATTCTATGTTCCTCCTTCGGATATTACCAATGTCCCGATTAGCTCGGTAATTAGCAATATTCCAAAGAGAAACTCGTCTGAGTGCAGTATTGTTAAGTGTCAACTTTTGGGTAATTTTCATATCATTTATTGACACTTTCAAACCCTTTATTATATTTTTAATTAGGATAAGCACTTATTTTAAGTCATTTTTCTTAAATACAAATAATTTTAAATGTCTTAATATGTTTGTTAATTTTTTAACAATTTTGTTCAAATAATGCAGCCTGAAGCCAACTCAAAGTTGAAGATGCAAGCTTGTTAATTTGGCTTTGCAAAGTTGCATCACCCAGCGATCATGGAGGCACTGGAAGGAAGCATCACCCAGCAACACAGAGGCTAATGCATAGGCGAGAAGGACTGGATTTTGGAGTAGCTCCTAGAGTGCCTCGCTCCTTGAGCGCCCGGTGAAAGAAGAGTTGCCCGACGAAGCATCCCTGTTGTCAGGAAAAGGTTGATATTTTCTACTTACTCCATTTGTTAATTTATGTCACGTGGTTCATTTAGCTAGTGTCGCCTGGCGATGCTTTATGGTCGCCCGATGATGGAAGGCAGACTGCCCTTGCTTATATGCCACTTTTGTGATATTTTGGAATAATCTTCTTCATTTTATTGTACCTTGTAACCTAGAAACATCACTTTGGAGTAAAAAAACCATTTTCCTCCATTTCTACCAAAATCAAAGATTTACAACCTCAATCTTTGATACTTCAAAGTTGATGATCATAAAGCTTTGTTGTTTATTTTTTGATCAAGCTATCATGACTATGAGGAGCTAAACATCTCTTGTGTCAATATTAGAGGTAGTTAACCTAACTATTATGTATTCCTTTTGATCATTTGTATATGAACTTGGTCGATGATTAATATATGTTGAATATCTTTTCTTTATTTGTTCCTTTTATGGTTTGGATCGTTATTGAGAAGTAAGTTTCAAACTTAACCTAAGATATTCATCTATTAATGAGCAAATTCTAGACATAGATTTGTGAGTTAGTATTCACTAGTATAAAGCTTTAAAGATTATCATGTTAATAGTTAGGTTGAGAGATCATTTAAGGATTAACTTGATAATACTCACAATATTGCTTAGACATGAGTGGTATTGAGAGGATACGTGAATATATCGATCATAAATTAGTTAATATGCTTGATTAATCGAATAATGTATGAAATACGTTAATGAAAACTAATCTTGACATGCCTTTTATCTAAACAAATCTTTCAAACAAAGTCTCTCTTTTATCCAAATCACAACATCTTGCATGAAACCAAATCTTTTTGTTACTAAAACCCAATACCAAAAATTTGTTTCTGAATCTAACACTTAAATTCACTAGGACTATAGAACGGCGGTAATATCACACTATGTGGAAAACGATAATATAAATACTTGTGTTGAAAATATGTACAAAAAAATGGCGTCGTTGCCGGGAATTAGAGTTTAATTTTGCAAGCATTGCAATAGTTTAAGTGTTTTAGGTTATTTTATCGTATTAATATCTCTTATTTTTCACTTGTTTTGTTAGTGTTTTCAGACTTTAGTTTATACGAGGAAGTATTTCTGAAGATCAACTCCTTTTTTATCCCGAAATCAAAAGGACTTGCAGAAAACTTATTAGCAAGACTAGATGAAGGAGAAAGCTAGCGAAAAAAAGGAGAGAAAGAGGAGAGGCGTCTACTTCTGTTATACCTTTGAACCAATATATAGAAGAAGTTATGGCGGCAGTTCCACCAAGAGGTTCTTGTGCAAATAGTCAGAGGTTGAATGCTCAATTTGCTCGAAATGTAGACCAAATGCATTCTGAAATGAAGACTGGAATTCTATAGCTATTGTATCATAACCCTTTTGTTATACCCCAAAATTTTCCATCTCTTTTCTCAAGACATTTCTCGTAAGATCTCCAATGGCTCAAGTTTGCACAAGTGTTGACTAGGTCAAACCACCTCCTAAACACTGGTGCCTCAAATTAGGGTTTTGATTTTCACAAGGACAATTGGACTTATAATGCATCAAATGACCTTCATGGATCATTATAGACCTCCAAGAATACTCATGTCAAGTTTCAAGTCTTGAATCACAATTTTGCTCAGTCAATTGACCAAACGATTGGAAATCAACTATATTGGGTAAAAAGTCAATTGTGGTCAACCTACAGTCAAACTTAAATATTTTTGATCAATTTCAACACTTTTAAGTCATATACATTAATTGATAAAGTTTAGATCACAATTCCTCAAGAAAAGTGTTCAATTCCTCAAAAGGGTAAAATGATCAAAATTAGGGTTTTTAATTAGAATGACTGATTTTTGACTTTTGACCTAATACATGACTTATTGGTTTGAAACATGATCTCAAGGATTCAAGTACATCATTTTGACGTAATTTCATGACTCAATTCATCTCTCAAGATCAAATGATTGATAGTTAAAATTTAGTCAACTGCTAAAAAAGTCAACTGATACACCAAAAGTCAAATTTTGACTTTTTGGTCAAATTTGAGTTTCAAAGATAAAAATTCATCAATATGTTCAAACATATGAAGCTTTATCATCAAGGAATCAAGAAAATCAAAAGTCAATTTCAAAATTCAAACTTTTCTAAGACTTAGAAATTTTTCTAAGTGTTTTTGCACATGATAATTTCATTACATCATGCCAATTTCCACCAAGATGCAAGATGATTCAAAGAAAACTTTCAAAATGAAATTTTTAGATCTTGATGAAATATACAACTTTTTATTTTATGACTCATGTCCAAAAATTCTTAGATTTTGAGTTATAGGCCCATGAAGTCATGCACTTTTTCTTAAACATACTGAAATTTTGACCTAGTTTAGGGAGATTTTTTGTCCCAACTTCTTGGCCATTTTTCACATAGCTCTAATTTGATTTAGCAAAAGTGGAAAATATAAATGTTGTATAGGATTTTTCAAACTTTCCAAAATATCAAAGAACTTGAAGAGATCATTCTTGAGCTAAGAGAATCGAATACAAGAAGTTGGACATCCATTCTTGAATTACAAGTCATTTTTGTGATGAACACTTAGCCAGATCTCATTGCTATGCAGCATAATCTTACTTTGCAGGCTTCTATGTTGTGTCTCACTCATAATTAATTAATTACACAACATATTGAGCCATTGTCCAAGCATTTGAGCCATTATCCAAGTTGCATTTCCATTTATGGCACAAAGGCACCATTGTCATTCTTGAAAAGTTGCTTTAATCACAAAGTCAACATGTATTGAGCTTTGCACTTGTTCCTTCTGCATAAGCTTCATCTACAAAGTCAGATAAACATGTTTAAAGTTTTCTAGCCCCCCTACAAGCCATGTACCTTGCCTTGGAACAATGCTTGTCAAGCTTGCTTCAAAAACAAGTCAAATGGCCATAACATGTGAACTTTTGTTTCTAACCCCCTCCAAGCTTCCAAAACTTTGCCTATAAATTGAGCACTCATTTACAAGCCAAGGACATGATTTTTCTAGCCTGAAAACTCCCTCAAACTTCCTCAAACACAGAATCACCAACAATACCTTAAAAACTTGTCATTTCTGGTTTTGAAATCCAAGCTTCAAATTCCCTCGTGCGTTTTTCATTATAACCCTTCAAACATCATTTAGACACTATAGAGAAGAGATTCAAACACATGAATCACTTCTGTAACTCCATCTTCACCATCCTTCATTTTTAAAAACAACTCTTTGCAACTTGACTTCTCTGGAACATTCCAGGCACTCTCAGCTCAAGCTAAGCATTTCATTAGCTTCCTAGAGGTTCAAAGAAGCTAAACAGATCATTGAAACACCTTGAAAGTTGCTCAAACTCAAAACATGATCTCCATCTGCAAGGTGAGTTTTCTGAAATTCTAACTCTTCATACAAGCATCATCTGGCTTCCATTTTAAAAGATAAAATATAGACATCATAGCCCTGAAATTAACCATGTCCTTAGAATTCATTTATGTTGCCTGAGTAGTGAGAATTTTGAGCCTGAACTTTCTGAGAAAATTAGGTTAAATTTGGTATCATTTAAAATGCATGCTCATCTTTAATCCATTGCTTAAGTTATTTACATATTTGAAATCATGGTGAAATTTCTAACAAGTTTGATGTTTATAATTTATGAAATGGTTGAGAGTTGAGAAAGTTACAGAGTTATGGCTGGCGCGAGGAATAAAATGAAGTTGACATCATGAACTTAGTTTATTTTAAGTTTATTGCAACTTGTTTCTATACCAGATGAAACAACCACCCCAATGGCAAGAAACGCACGCGTAAGGCATTGTTATAGGAGATCCTGGGTTCGAGCCCCAACGAGACCTTTTGCTTTTTTTTCTTCATATTTTTCCTTGTTTCTGTTTTGTTTATTTGGCAACGCTTGGGCCTCTTTCCATTGGGCCATAATCATTTTACTCCAGCATCACCCCCTGTTTACTCATATCACGCAAGCCCACTTTTTTTTTTATTTCCTTGTTTTCCTGATGCAAACAAAAAGGGCTTTGGGCCTAGTAAATTGTTTTTACTTTTAAACCACCTATTTTCTTTTAAAACCCTCCTGACTTTTAATTTTATTTTATTTTATTTTATTTTCTTTATTTTATTTTATGTTATTATTATTATTTTTGATCAAAAATATCAAAAATATTTTATTAAATACTTAGACTAAATTTTTATTTCTATTTTATTTTATTTCCCTTAAACATAAAACCTTAAAAATATTTTCTTTCCTAAAATAAATTAATATAGTTTAGACTTAGGATTAGTTTAATTTTCTTTTAATTCAAACTTTTCTTTTAGGTTTTTTTAATAAATTTACCTTCTTGTAAATTAATTAAATTAACTTAGATTTTAGGAATTAATTAACTTCTTTTCTAATTAATTAGTCTAATCAAAACCTTTTATAAAAACCATAAAAACAATTTTCTCTTTAATTTATTTTCTCTATATTTCCTTGTACATTTTATTCTTGCACATTATGATGTAATTGTCAAAGTCTTGTAATAGTTAGGGTTTATTTTATTTGTCATCCCCATTTGTAATTTGTATCCCCATCCCCTAAAGTATTGTAATAGCGTAGGACTTTAATTTTCCGCAATTTATTTCTTTCCATATTATTGCTAGTAATTAGGGTTTGTATGACAAGACTTAAAATCAAGCAAGTAGACAACCCTAATTCAAGACAATTTAAATGAAAATAAAACACTTCACACACTTATACCTCTAGGGTTAACCCACACTTGTTGCCTTGGAATAAAATAGTCATGTCCCTTGAATGTGGGATACTTTAGCAAAGACCCTCGATTACAAGATCATAGTCCCTCGATGACCCTTCAATGTTGCCTTTGGTAAATGATCTTAGACCCTTACGACAAATTGCTAAGGTATCATACAATGTTGCCTTCTATGATTGTATGATGACCCACGCCTGTCCCTTCACATCCAATAATAAGGTGTCTTACTAACTAAATAGTAAGATAATATTATCTAAAGGAGGAGGAAAAGAACAAAGACTTCCTTTTGAGTAGGTAGAACGCTCGTAGTCGCTTGCTCACAAACATTTCAAAACAAAACATCTTTCAACACACCAACATTTTCATGAAATATTTTCATAAGTCAACACTTTGTATACATTCTTATAGAGACGAGAATCAATACAAAGTTCGCCTAAACAAAGGCACTTTTCAAAAATACTTCCAAAAACAAATCACAAACACATTTTACAAAGAATTTCAAAGTGAGCTAGCAACTAAGAGCCCGTAGATAACCATGTATGAAAAGGGTGATAACACCTTCCCTTTTCATAACCTACCCCTTGAACTCAAGAAAATTCTCAAAAGGTCTTTCATGTTCTTTTCACCCTTTCCTTTATTGGATAAAAGAAAATTGGTGGCGAATCTTGCTATCCGCAACAATTGCGATGAAACGCAAAGCACCTAAGTCAGTTCTCCCATCGTATTATAGAACTGGAGACTCTGTTGGGGAAAATACTTAAAAGTGGGGTTACCTTAGAGACTAGATCACATTTAAATGCTTTCATTTGTTTGATTTGTTTGCTTTACTTTATGGGTCCATATTTTGGTTTTGTATAGATCCTCTACCTAGATTTTGGAACATTATTGGGTAAGTAGTAATAGATTGTGGAGACTGTACAACATAGATCAATATGGTTGAAACAATAGCTACGTTAGTGTGACACATTTGTGGGTACTGGTATCCTTTGTATTGAATCAAGGAGAATATGGGGGCGCTGTGTGGTGTCATGAAGCACTAACTGACCGTAGAACCTTTAGTTGAACAACTTGTCCATTAGGAAGTAGTGAGATAGCCGACTTTGGTGGAAAGCTGGAGATTGGTTTATACTCGATACTACACTTATTGAGATCGAACTTTTGGGATATTTTGACCGCAAGAAAAGATCGATTGTACTGGGACAATGCCCAATGAAGAAAGATTAATGATATTGAGATTTCCTAGAACCCGATTACTTTCTAGGATAGGTTTAACCAACCAAACTTCAAGAGGCTACTTACCTATAAACCCCATGCAAGCCTAAACTTAAGGACTTGTTTTCTTTGCTTGTATATGATTATTTATACATAACATCATGACAACATACCATGGTGTTGTACCCCAAAATTTTCCCTCTCATTTCTCAAAGGATCATCCTGGACCCTCAGGTTTGCTTCTGTTAAGTTTCAAGTCTCAGATTACAATTTCCTAAGAAAGTCATTCACAAGGACAAAATGGTCAAAAACACACTGAAAAGTTAAACTTTGACCTTTTGATCAAAATCAAGTTTCAACAATCATATTTCATCAAGACATGAAGTTGGTTCATCAAGAAATCAAAAGTCAAAGATTACTTTGAAAAGTCAAATTTCTAAACACTTAGAAAATTTTGTGTTAAGAAAATATGATAATTTCATAACTTTGGGCCAGATTTTCATCATGATGCAAGATGATTCAATTAGAACTTCTGACATGAAAGTTATAGATCTCAATGAGATCCAAAACATTGCAGAACAGAACTTCTTCTAGAAAGGCTGGGATTTCAAGTTATAAATCCTTGAAGACATCCTTGAAGCTAAAACACTTAGTAAATTCTGAGCATTTTTAAGTCAGAATTTGGGCAGAACTTCTGGGCCAGTTTTCACACAAGTACAATCAAAATTTGCTAAAATGATTCAGAACATGACTTTTAGATTAGAACATATGGAAGTTGTGTTCTCCGATCAGAACATGACTCTCCAAATCTCATTCTTCAGCATATGGAGACTATGTTCTACTCTTTGATCAGAACATCAGCCTTCGAATCTCACTCTGGTCTTCCCACACTTCAATCAAAACATCACCAAGCCCCAAAACCTCGTTTTGAACAGTCTGCTGCACTGCTATGGAACAGTCCTGCATCCAGCTGCCACAATGCTCCAAATTGTTGTTGATCCAGTCCACGCCTGCATTGTTCTCAAACCCCATAATTGCACCAAATTAGCATATAAAAGCTGTGTTTAAAAAGCAATGAAACATTATGCCAAAAAGTTTAAAATCCCATTTCCCCCCCCCCCCCCCCCCCCAAAACCACAACAAACTCATATATAAATAAGTTGTTCCATCACACGTTTAAGGGGCTGGCTTTTAGAGAGAGAGAGGGATCAAATACAAAAAAAGAGAGAGAGAAGAAAACATTCAAACATTCTTAAACTCAGAATTCCTAAAGCAATACCTTTGTTCTTCCCTTTTGAATCAAAGAAAACAATATTTTATGTTCCATTTCTTGCTGACCCCAGAACATTCGAAGGCAGCAGCTCAGGTCTCAAACACACGCTTCAGATTCAAGGTAAGTCATTCTGACTTTGAAATTTTCATTCAGAACATCATTAAATATGTAAATATCATAGTGTTGATACTGTCCATATCATTGCATAAGTAGAAAAACCGTGGATCAGAATTTCTTGAAGAAAACTAGGCTCAGAATTAGGATTAGAATTTCTATAAACTGTTGTGCTTTTATTTTTCTGTTTTGTTGTTGTTAAGAACTAAATAAGTTGCAGATGCTCCGGCTAATGTAAGGAAGGAGGTGAAATGTAACACATAAATTCTGAGTTTTCTTTCCCAATGTTTTGACACAATATCAGAACTTTTAGGCTTTCATACTTTTTAAACACACATAGAACTTCTAGATTTTTTCTCACTGTTTTAGCACAACACAAAACTTCTAGGTTCTTTTCACACTGTTATGCCACAGCATCAGAACTTCTAGATTTTTTCTCACTGTTTTAATACACATAGAACTTCTAGGCTTTCTTACTATTTTAACACACACAAAACTTCTAGGCTTTCTTACTGTTTTAACACACACAGAACTTCTAGGCTTTCTTACTATTTTAACTCACATATAACTTCTACACTTTCTTACTATTTTAACACACACATAACTTCTAGGCTTTCTTACTGTTTTAACACACACAGAACTTCTAGGTTTTTCTTACTGTTATAACATAATACATAACTTCTGGTTTCCTATAACGTTTCCTTCAGAACTTCTGCACGTAGCAACCCAGAACTTCTGGTTCCCTCTAACATTTCTTTCTGAACTACAACGTACCTAGCATCAGAATTTCTGGTCCCCTTCATTTTGCTTTCAGCAACGTGCTGATCCTGTTTTCGTTATTTTTCCTTTTTCTTTCTTATTTTTACTATTCTCAGCATTAATACTATTTTTATTAATATAAAAAAGACATAAAAAATATTTTCTTTTTATTAACTAATTATTTTCCTTTTAATTTATTAAGAAAAAAAACATTTTTCAAAACAAATCCTTTTCTTGTATTGTACAATTCAATATGGTTGTAATAGATAATTAGGATTTAAATTCTTGCAATCCCCATTTGTAAATATATACCCCTATCCCTGAAATGATGTAATAGCTTAGGATTTATTTTCCGCATTTTATTTACTTTCATATATTGTTAGTAATTAGGATGTATGGCAAGATAAAATCAATAAATAGATAACCCTAATCAAATACTAAATGCATGTAAATCAAATACACCATTCACACATGCACCCTTAGGGTAATCTCACTTTGTTGCCTTTCGGAAAATAGTCATGTCCCTCGAATATGGGTATTTTAGAAAAGACCCTCGACAAAAGATCGTAGTCCCTCGATGACCCTCAATGTTGCCTTCGGTAGACGATCTAGTCCCTAAACGACATTGCTAAAATGTCCCATAGGTTTCCTTCAATGACTATACAAAACGTCCCGCGCTCGCCCCTTCACATCCAACAATGGGGTTTCTTACCAAAATAATGGTAAGATAACAACATCTAAAGGAGGAGGAAAATAATGTTTAATACCTCTTGAGAAGGTAGGTTGCTCCTAGTTTCTTGCTTGCTCACAATAAAAACATCTTATACACCCATAATTTCACTTTGAAACATTTTCAAAAGTTAAAATTTGTACGCATTCTTATAGAGACGAGAACCATTACAAAGAGACTCCTTTTCAAAATACTTTCAAAACCCACATCACAAACACATTTTCCAATAAAAAGCAAGTGATCTAGCAAGAAACTAAGAGCCCGTAGATAACTACGGATGAAAAGGGTACTAATACCTTCCCTTTTCATAACCTACCCCCCGAACTCAAGAAATAATCTCGAAAGGTCTTTCCTGTTCTTTTCAACCATTCCTTATTGGATAAAAGAAAAGTCGGTGGCGACTCTTGCTATCCACAACAATTGCGATCAAACGCAAAACTCCAATTCAGTTCTCCCACCGTATTACAGAACTGGTGACTCTGCTGGGGATATTATTAAAAGTGGGTTTACCTTAGGGCTAGATCACCTTTACTTGCTTTCCTTTGTTTTGTTTTCTTTACATTATGGTTCCTTGTTTGGGCTTGTTTTGATCCTCTACCCGGATCTGGGGCTCCTTTTTAGGTAAGTAGCAATAAGTTGTGGAAACTGTGTGGGGTATACCGACATGGCCTAAGCAATAGCTACGTTAGTGTGACACATTTGTTGGTACCGATAGCCCTTGAGTAGTCAAGGAGAATACGGGGCCGCTGTGTGGTGTCATAAAGCACTAACTAACTTTAGAACCTTACTTGAACAACTTGGCCATTAGGAAGTAGTGAGGTAGCCGGATTTGGTGCAGTCCGAAGTTGGTTGATACTCGATACTACGCTCATTAAGATCGGACTTTCGAGATATTTCGGTTGCCAATAAAGAGGCTTGCACTAAAACAATTCCGAATGAAGAAAGATCAGTGATATTGAGATCCCCTAGAACCCGTTACTTTCTAGGACAGGTTGAACCAACTAAACTTCAAGAGGGTACTTACCTATAAACCTCATGCAAGCCTAAACCTAAGGACTTGTTTGATTTAACTTGTGCATATGCTTGTACAAAACATCATGACATCATGCCATAGCATTTTAGACTAACCATTTTAAGGATTTTGAGATTCATCTTTGTTCTATTTTGTATGATATGACTCCCACTCGCAGGAACACAATCCAAGTCAACCTTGTACGAGTACCTTTTTAGCTCAAAGAGTTAGCATCAAGGGTCCCTAAGAATTCTCCGTTCACCAAAAGACATGGACGACTTCTCAACTTGGTTACCTCAAGCTTTGATGAAGATATGATAAAGGTGCTTTTCCAGTTCTTTGACCCTTTACACCATTGCTTTACCTTCCCTAATTACCATCTTGTGCCAACTATGGAATAATTCTCTCAACTCTTGGGAATTCCTATTCTCGATCAACTACCTTTCAACGGTACTGAAAGAGACCCAAGCCCTGAAAAGGTTGCCCGAGCTTTATACTTTCAACAATCCGACGTCACGACTAATTGGGAAACAAGAAGTGGTGTCAAAGGGTTCTTAGCCGGGTTCTTATTGGTAAAAGCTCAAGACTGTTGGAACAATCTGGATTTACAAGCTTTCGAAGAAATTTTGGCTCTTCTCATCTATGGGTTGGTACTATTTCCAAATCCTGACCAACTTATAGAAGTGAATACTGTTAAAATCTTTTTATCTCACAATCCAGTGCCTACTTTGTTGGGAGATATCATGCATTCTCTCCACTCTCACACCATGAAGAGAAGAGGAACCCTCATGTGTTGTACTCCTCTTTTGGATAGATGGTTTGTTTCGCATCTCCCCCGATCTGTTATGAAGAACGATCAAGGTTTAAGATGGTCCAATAGGCTGATGTCACCAAGACATTCGGATATCCACTGGTGTTCTCGATCCTTAGAGGACACTACTATAATCGACTGCTGTGGGGAATTCCCTAATGTCCCTCTACTTGGGATTAGGGGAGGTATCACTTATAACCATTTCTTAGCTTTGTGACATTTTGGGTATGCGTAAAGAGATGTTCCACATGATATGTTCATCCAAGGTGTGGTGTTCGACTGTGAAAGCGACAATCAAGGCTACCGTTAAAGGTTTATACGAGCTTTGAGCATGGTGAACAAGGAGGATAGTAGGACATTGGGACACAAAAATTCCATTCCCCTCGAGCCTTACCTTAGGTGGGTACGAGCTCGTGCTCAGAGTCTTGCAATGCCTTACCCCTCCATCCTCCCTGTCATCATGGAGCCTATGGTTGAAGGAGATATCCCGTATATTGTCCTTCATCCCAACATGCCTACCTCCCTCGAGGACTTGCAAAAGGATTGGATTCAGCTAAAGGAAGAACGAGATACTTTTGAAGCCCAATTCTACGCCTATGAGAAGAAAGTTATGGAACTCACCAAGCAGCTTCATGAAGAGTGGAGTTTGAACGCCTACATCGCACCGAAGAGGATGCGATCAACCTTTTTGTCTTAGGAGTTTTTGTATTTTTATTCATTGTAAGCTCAAAGAGGCATGATGTACTCGAACTTGGACTTATTAATATAACGTGTGTTTCCTTTTTGTCTAAACAAATTTAAATCTCTAATTTCCTTGAAATCATTTGCATCTGCATTTCCATTCATCATAACACAAATAGGTTTCTTATGACAGGTCTCCTTATCTTTCTACTGTTTATTTCAGTGAAATGGATATTGAACAGACAGTAAAAGATCTTCAAGCGCAGATCGCTCAATTCCAACAAATGTTCTTGACTCTGGCAAAAGGACAAGAGGATTTGAAAACTTTGTTGATCAAAGAGAAGAAGAATAAAGCGAAGAAACCAGTTGGTGTCTTGAATCTGGCAAGAAGGTTCAAAGGACCAGCCAGACGAACTCTAGATTTCGCAACCTCGTTGGGTGAAGGAGATAATCAAGAAGGGAAAAACAAGGAAGGAAATGATCACCCGGAATCTGAAGAAGAGGAAGAAGTGGACTACTCTGAAGAACAGCATCCCCCAGTCGACGATAAATACAAGCAGTTAGAGGATCGCTTCAATGCTATGGAGATCAAGAGGGTACCCGGATTGGATTTTGAAGAGCTAGGACTTGTCTCAGGGGTTGTCATCCCACAGAAATTCAAGGTCCCCACTTTCGCTAAATATGATGATGTCTCTTGTCCAAAGTTGTATTTAAGGTCATACGTCAGGAAGATTCGACCCCATACTACTGATAGGAACTTATGGGTGCATTTCTTCCAAGAAAGCTTGTCAGGAACGCAGTTGGATTGGTTCTATCAGTTGAAAGGGACCAATATTCGCAATTGGGAAGATTTGGCTGCCGCTTTTTACAAGCAATACCAGTATAATGCTGACTTAGCTCCAACTCGAACACAATTGCAAGGCATTTTTATGGGTGCTGGTGAAGGTTTCAAATTTTATGCTAAAAAATGGAGGGATCTCGCGGGAAGAGTCCAACCCCCTCTATATGATAGAGAATTGGTGGATATGTTCTTAGGCACGTTATCTGGACCATTCTTCAACCATTTGATCGGAAGCTCCTCGGCTGGATTTACCGAACTAATCATGACTGGTGAACGGGTAGAAGTCAGTATAAAAAGTGGCAAAATTCAAAGAGATGTATCCTCGAGCACGATGAAGAAACCCTTTACCGGAAAGAAGGAAGTCAGTGTTGCATACGACCATAGAAATCAAAACAAAATTGAATGTTGCCCGGCAGTAGGGGCTGTTATGATTTCCAATCCTGTACCAAATCAGTAGTGAAACTATCAACGCATACTAGAGGCGCCCATGAGACGATTCACCCAGATCAACATGACCTTGTCCCAAGTTTTGCCACATACTTTGAAGTCCAATCTAGTGACTCTAAAGGAAGCTCCCAAGAACCCCAATATTGCTTCTCCTCGCTACAACCTGAATGCTCGATTTTCCTATCATTCTAAAAGCCTGAGGCATGATACAAACGATTGTTGGGCCTTGAAGAATAAGGTACAAGACTTTATCGAGGCGAAAGAGATTGAGTATGATCACCCAGAAACACCTAATTTAATAACGGCACCAATGCCCAAACACAGTCAAGGTGTCAATGCTATTGATGATGATTGTTTTGTTTCCTCCGTGAATGATTTAACTACTCCTCTTTTGACTATTAAACAGAATCTATTGCGAGCCGGTCTGTTTGTGGGCTGTGATGAAAATTATCAATTATGTATGTCTCTACCGAATGGTTGTTTGTTACTGAGGATGGGCACCCAACGCCTGATGGCTAACAAAGAGATCTTGTTTGAAAAAGTTCCTCTTACCAGAAATTCTGCAAAGATGTCTTAATAATCACCATTTCCGACAATCCTCCCAGGATCTCCACCAAAAGACCCGTCAGGATTACATCTGTTCCAAAGTCTGCTCCCCTAATCATCACCATGCCAGGGCCAATCCCATATTCTTTGGATAAATTCGTTCCCTGGAACTATGGGGCTGACGTCTATTATCATGGCGTCATGCAAGATCTATTGGCTATCAAAGACAAAGTTGCGAAAGACACTGATCCTGACGTTGTTAATATCATTGGGACCGGTAAGATAACAAGAAGTGTAAGAATCTTCTCACTTGAGATATCTCCAAAAACCATTGTTACTCCTGTAATTATTCCTGCTACCCGCTCCTACCAGCATTCCCAGTGATACTCCCATTGACAATCCTATTGTTATCCCTGCTGCCAAGACAAGGGGAAAGGAGGTGTTATTTGAGCCTGTCTAGAAGAAGGCACATCCAGAGGTCATTCTTGAAGCTTCTAGCAAAGAGATGGAAGAGATACTAAAAATAATCAAGAAAAGCGACTACAACATCGTGGAACAGTTGGGGTAGACCCCTTCGAAAATATCAATGTTGGCCTTACTTTTGTGTTTTGAGGCTCATGCCAAAGCCTTGGTAAAGTTTTTAAAGACCGCCCACGTGCCCCAAGAGACTTCCATTGATAAATTTGAGAATTATGTGGCTAGTCTAACTGCTGATAACGGATTGGGTTTTTCTGACGTCGATTTGAATCCCAAAGGAAGGAAACACAATGATGCCTTACACATTTCCATCGAGTGCAGGGGCACTACGTTAGCCCACGTTCTGGTGGATACGGGTTCACCGCTAAACGTCTTTCCTAAAAATGCTCTTGACCGACTAGATTGTGAGGGACTCACTTTAAAGCCTAGCAACATTGTAGTGAGGGCCTTTGATGGTTCTAAAAGGACAGTGCATGGAGAAGTTGACATCCCTATAAAAGTTGGAACTCATACTTTTGATTCAACTTTTTATGTGATGGATATCCTCCCTTCCTACTTCTGTCTATTGGGCCGACCCTGGATTCATGGCGCTGGAGCCATCACTTCTACTTTACATCAGATGTTGAAATACCCGATCAAGGGAAAGATCATAAATGTCCATGGGGAGGAGGAATACGTGGTTAGTCACCTGAACTCTTTCAGGTATGTAGAAATGGATGGTGAGTTCATTGAAACTCCATGTTAGCATTTTGAAGAGGTCCCACAAACAGTTACGACAACCAAAACTGCTACCAAGACTCTGAAGGTTACCAGACAGTCATTGAAAATGGCCTCTCTGAAGGATGCTAGAGCAGTAGTTGAGGAGGGTGGATGTACCATATGGGGTCAACTTCTATATATTCCCTTTAATTCCAACAAATTTGGTTTGGGTTTTACTTCGGAGGCCCAAAGATCCGTTCGACGAACTCGCGCCAGGGGACCACCTTTACATATCAGCAATCAGGGAGTTAACACAGTGGAAGACAATGATGGCAGCTGCGACATGGACGAGTGGATTTTTCCAACCATCAGCGGAGGACTCAACAATTGGGAGGCCAAAGAATTTGTCCCTATTACATTTATTCAAGAGTAATTGTCTTTTAATTTTCTTGTCAGACTTGTAATAATTAAACAATTTAGACTTTAAAACCTTGTGTCTTACCCGAGGCACAATTGTCCATTTGTGAGGATTTTTACTTCATCTTCATATATCATCAATAAATCATGGACGTTTTTGCATGCAAAATTTTACGCTCTTTATTTTTCTTTTTTACCTTTTCAAAGATAGTTATGCTCTTACACACACTCACATATCGAAATGCAGATCCACATCTACTCAGGATCCCATGGGTAACGATTCTGCTATGGCCTATCATGACTTTGAAAATCCGATCTACCAAGCCGAAGACGAAGGTGAGGAAGATTGTGAGGTACCGAGGGAGCTAGCCAGGTTATTGCAACAGGAAGAAAGGACCATACATCCCCACGAAGATCCGGTTGAAACAATTAACTTAGGTACTGAAGAGGATAAGAAAGAAGTCAAGGTAGGTGCCAACCTGGAGCCTAGTGTTAAGAAGCGCTTAACTCAGTTACTACATGACTATGTTGAGGTCTTTTCCTGGTCATACAAAGACATGCCAGGACTCGACACTAATATTGTGGTCCATCATCTGCCGATAAAAGAAGACTGCCCTCCGGTAAAGCAGAAGGTCTGTCGCATGCGGCCAGAAATGTCAGAGAAAATCAAGACTGAAGTCATGAAGCAGTTCAACGCCGGATTCTTAGTTGTCACCTCCTATCCACAATGGGTCACCAATGTTGTTCCAGTACCTAAAAAGGACAGTAAGGTACATATGTATGTGGATTAGAGACTTGAATAGGGAAAGCCCCAAGGATGACTTCCCGCTTCCCCACATCGATATTGTGGTTGACAACACCGCACAACATAAATTATTTTCCTTCATGGATGGTTTCTCCAGATACAACCAAATCAAAATGGCACTTGAGGACATGGAGAAAACGACCTTCGTTGCTCAGTGAGGCACATTCTGTTACAAAGTTATGCAATTTGGGTTGAAGAACGCTGGGGCAACCTATCAGCGTGCCATGGTAGCTTTGTTTCACGACATGATCCATCATGAAATAGAGGTCTACATGGATGACATGATAGCCAGATCTCAAACTAAAGAGGAACATCTTGACCATCTGCAGAAACTATTTGAAAGACTAAAGAAATACAAACTAAGGCTGAACCCGAATAAATTCACTTTTGGAGTGAGGTCCGACAAGCTCTTAGGCTTCGTTGTCAGTGGCAAAGGTATCGAAGTGGACCCTGCAAAGGTAAAAGCAATACAAGAAATGCCTGCTCCTCGCACTGAGAAGGAAGTTAGGGGATTCTTAGAACGGATAAACTATATCGTCAGGTTCATTTCCCATCTAACTGCTACTTGTGAACCAATCTTCAAATTACTGGAGAAAGATCAAGTGATGGAATGGAGCAACGACTGCCAGGATGCCATCGATAGGATCAAAGAGTACCTTCAAGAGCCTCCCATTTTGATACCTCCAGTTTAGGGAAGGTCTCTGGTCATGTATCCAACAGTCTTGGAAAATTCAATGGGGTGTATGTTGGGGTAGCATGACGGGTCTGGCCGAAAAGAGCATGCAATATACTACCTATGCAAAAAGTTTACCGACTGTGAAACCAGATATTCACTGCTCTAGAAAACTTGTCGCGCTCTGGCATAGGCTGCTCGCCGACTAAGACAGTATATGTTGACTCACACTACCTTATTTATATCCAAGATGGACCCAATTAAGTACATATTCGAGAAGCCCTCCCTCTCGGGAAGGATAGAAAGATGGCAGATGGTCCTGAATGAATACGATATTCAGTACACTACCCAGAAAGAAATAAAGGGAAGTGTGTTAGCCGATCACCTGGCTCATCAGGCCGCGGATGACTATCAATCCATGAATTTCGAATTCCTGGACGAAGACATCATGGTGGTAAACAATTATGAAGAACTCAGATCATATAATGGACTTGAACAAGGATCCCGTTGGACCATGGTCTTTGACGAAGCTTCCAACGCACTCGGCAACGACATGGGCGATGTGATCATATCCCCTGAAGGCTTTCATACTCCCTTCACTGCTAGACTATGTTTCAACTGTACCAATAATATGGCAGAATATAAAGCATGTATTATGGGTCTCAATGCTGCCATAGATTTGGGAATCAAGTCCTTAAGTGTATTTGGAGATTCAACCTTAATCATCAATCAGATCAAAGGGGAATGGGACATGAAGCATCCTAATATCATCCCCTACAAAGAATATGTGTTGACATTAATCCCATATTTTGAGGAAATTACCTTTGAGCATTTTCCACGAGAGGAAAATCAACTAGCGGACGCGCTAGCCACTATGTCATCCATGTTCAAAATCAGGTGGAGTAATAAGACTCCTCAGATCACCATTGAGCGGATGGACGAACTAGCTTACTGTCACGATATTGATATTGAAGAAGTAGTGGACAAACCATGGTTCCATGAAATTAAGAGATATCTCGAGGCCCAAGAATATCCGGAGGGAGCTTCAGTCAATGATAAGAAGTTCATGAGAAGGTTTTCTGCTAAATTCTTCCTCAGTAATGGAGTTCTCTATAAGTGCAACCACGACTCTACTTTTCTTCAGTGTATAGACAAGAGTGAGGTAGACGAGATCATGGAGGATCTACATGAAGGCACCTTTGGCACCCGTTCTAGTGGGAACACGGTGGCTAAAAATATCTTCTGGGAAGGATACTACTGGTCCACCATGGAAGCAGACTATCATCAGCATTCACGAACCTGTCACGAGTGTCAGATCTATGCCAACAAGGTACATGTGCCTATGGTTCCTCTAAATGTCCTTACTGCTCCTTGGCCATTCGCAATGTGGGGCATTGACATTATTTGAGAGATTAAACCTACAACTTCTAATGGATACCACTTCATCTTGGTTTCCATTGATTAATTTATGAAGTGGGTCGAGGCAACTTCATTCGCTTCTGTTACCAAGAACATTGTGGCCTGATTCATTAAACAGAATCTTATCTGTCGGTATGGCATTCCGGAGAGAATCATTACAAATAATGGTACCAATCTTAACAATACTATTATCACTGCACTATGCGCGCAATTCAAGATCCAGTATCATAACTCTTCTCCTTACCGGCCGAAGATGAATGGCATTGTGGAAGCCGCTAATAAAAACATCAAGAAGATCATACAAAAAATGACAGTGACCTATAAGTATTGGCATGAGATGTTACCATTTTCTCTCCACGGTTATTGTACCATGACGCATACATCAACAGGGGAAACTCCTTTCTCCTTAGTATACGGCGTGGAAGTTGTCCTACCAATTGAAGTCCAAATACCTTCTCTGAGAATCATAAAGGATGCAGGTTTGAATGAAGACGAATGGATCCAAACTCGATTTGACCAGCTGAACTTGATTGATGAGAAGAGGCTTACGGCTGTCTGCCATGGTCAGATGTACCAAAAGCGTATGATTAAAGCTTTTAACAAGAAGGTCAGATGTCAGGTATATCAGGTTGGTGACTTGGTAATCAAGCGTATCATATTTCCACAAGGTGATCCCAGGGGCAAATGGACTCCTACATACGAAGGACCATTCGTGATTAAAAACATTTTTTCTGGTGGGGAAATGATCTTAACCACTATGGATGGCGACGACCTTCCGCACCCTGTAAACGCGGACATAGTTAAAAGATACTACGCATGAAAAAGGACCCGCTAGGTCGACTAGCCTAGGAAAAAATTAGGGATAAAACACACAAAAAAATTTGTACACCCGGCAAGCTGAAAACCTGAAAGGGCGGCTTGGGAAAAAAGGGTATCCTGGTGGACTGAAAACCCGAAAGGGCGGTCCAGGAAAAAGTTAGGGATTTAAAGCGTATGACTATGTCCCGTTGGATCACCCTACATCCATTCTTCAGCATCAATCGTCAAACTCAAATGGTTCTAATCTATCCAATCGGCTTCGGACAAAGCAGCAAGTGGATGAGACGCTTAGAGGCATGAAGGCTATAGGAGAGTTGGAACCCCATGGGATTATTTCACATAGCTGTCTACTCTTTGTATCAATTTTCATTTTTTACGACGACATTCTCTTACTAGTATGTTCGTCTCTTTATACAAAATACTTATACAAAGTTAATACAAAGATATCCCTTTAAAAGTGCAAAACTATCTGTTTTTCTTTTACTATTCCTGTTTTGTTTGCAAAAAACGTCCAGTGTTTATTTTTGAACATATGCATTGAATGTAATTATTGTTTACAAATGAATGCATAAAAAAGGAAAACTAAACAGAAATACAATTACTAATGGCTTTAAGAAATAGGACAATATCTTTGGGCCATTCTATAAAATCCCCGCATATACTTTCTCTAAACAGAGCAGAAGCAAGAATATCCTGCTATAGGATCATTGTCATATCTCCAACATGCATCCTAATGGTATCTTTTGCCTTCATATCCCCGACGGAGCAAAACTTCCAGTTAATATTCCAAGAACTCCCCAGTGAAAGTCACCCAACTACTTAGGAATTCCCCAGTAGGGTTTCACAAAGTCCACAAGCAATGCACGACGGTTCCCTTCCCCGATAGAGTTTACTTCTCTAAATGAGGGAAACCCATTTTATCAATGCTTCAAATTCAATAAAATAAGAAGACTTGCACTCCTCATTCCCAGCAGCAATCAGGGATTTATTTTCTCCAATCTAAACAACACTGTAGCAGAACAATTAATATGTTCATACATTGCATTCATACGTCATAGCATCAACAACACAAATGCATATAACACAATCTCGTTTATTTTGAGAAACATTATTATGCCATGCATTTCATACATCATGGCATTGCATACAACTAACTCTTTACCTTTTCAGGAAAGATTAATCAACAGAAAATTATCATCAACAGATTTTCAACAAGTCAAGGCAATTATCTGTGAACAAATCAATGGTAGATCAATCCCTGAAACAGGACTAATTGACTATCTATATGAAAAATACTTCCTTCAGACCTCTACTGGTTCAGTTTAAATTTCTCAATGGTTTATCCTGATTCCTTCCTAGTAGACACTTTCTCAGGTTCAGATAAATCACTCCAAGATTCATTTTAATTTTTTCCAGTTAAAGAATATCTAAGACCTCTACTGGTTCAGTTTAAATCTCTCAACGGTTTATCCTGATTCTTTCCCCAATAGACGTTTTCCCTGGTTCAGATAAATCGCTCCAAGATTTATTCTGATTCTTTTCCAGACCCCTGCTGGTTCAGTTTAAATCTCTCAACGGTTAATCCTTATTCTTTCTTACAGACATATTCTCTGGTTCAGATAAATCTCTCCAAGATTTATTCTGATTCTTTTCCAGACCCCTGCTGGTTCAGTTTAAATCTCTCAACGGTTTATCCTAATTCTTTCTTGCAGACATCTTCTCTGGTTCAGATAAATCACTCCAAGATTTATTCTGATTCTTTTCCAGACCCCTGCTGGTTCTGTTTAAATCTCTCAATGGTTTATCCTGATTCTTTCCTGTAGACATCTTTTTTGGTTCAGATAAATTGCTCCAAGATTTATTCTGATTCTTTTCCAGACCCCTACTGGTTCAGTTTAAAACCTCTCAACGGTTTATCCCGATTCTTTCCCAATAGACGCTTTCCCTGGTTCAGATAAATCACTCCAAAGATTTATCCTGATTCTTTCAGGTAAAAGATTATTCAAGACTTCTGCTAGGTTCAGTTTTAAATCGACCAAAGGTTTATTCTGATTCTTTTCCCAACTGAAATTAAGCTTAGACTTAGTCTAATTTTCTATCAACAGTCACCTTAGGATGGCACCTATAAGCCCATCTCCGCCAACTCTCCATCATTTCTCCAAATGACATCTTTAAGCCCATTCCTTACACCTCAACCACAATATAATCAAAGTGCAAATTTTTGGGCACTCTAGTATTCAATCATCTTCCACCTTCAAGCCATGAATGGAAGATACGCCAATCTAACTCTTCAGGTTTAAGAAGATTGAACAGGGGAAGTTGTTGTACCCCAAAATTTGCCCTCTCATTTCTCAAAGGATCATCCTGGATCCTCAGGTTTGCTTCTGTCAAGTTTCAAGTCTCAGATTACAATTTTCTAAGAAAGTCATTCACAAGGGCAAAATGGTCAAAAGCACACTGAAAAGTAAAAATTTCACCTTTTGATCAAAATCAAGTTTCAATAATCATATTTCATCAAGACATGAAGTTGGTTCATCAAGAAATCAAAAGTCAAAGATTACTTTGAAAATTCAAATTTCTAAACACTTAGAAAATTTTCTAAGTGTTAAGAAAATATGATAATTTCATAACTTTGGGCCAGATTTTCATCATGATGCAAGATGATTCAATTAGAACTTTTGACATGAAAGTTATAGATCTCAATGAGATCTAAAATATTGCGGAACAGAACTTCTTCTAGAAAGGCTGGGATTTCAAGTTATAAATCCTTGAAGACATCCTTGAAGCTAAAACACTTAGTAAATTCTGAGCATTTTTAAGTCAGAATTTGGACAGAACTTTTGGGCCAGTTTTCACACAAGTACAATCAGAATTTGCAAAAATGATTCAGAACGTGACTCTTTGATCAGAACATATGGAAGTTGTGTTCTCCTGTCAGAACATGACTCTCCAAATCTCATTCTTCAGCATATGGAGACTATGTTATACTCTTTGATCAGAACATCAGCCTTCGAATCTCACTCTGCTCTTCCCACTCTTCGATTAGAACATCACCAAACCCCAAAAACCTCATTTTGAACATTCTACCTCACTATTATGGCACAATCCTGCATCCAGCTGCCACAACGCTCTAAATCATTGCTGATCTAGTCCACGCCTGCATCGTTCTCAAACCCCATAATTGCACCAAATTAGCATATAAAAGTTGTGTTTAAAAAGCAATGAAACAATATGCCAAAAAGGTTAAAATACCATTTGTCCCCTCCCCCCCAAACCACAACAAACTCATCTATAAATAAGTTGTTCCATTACACGTTTAAGGGGCTGGCATTTAGAGAGAGAGAGGGATCAAATACAAAAAAAAAGAGAAAAGAAACCATTCAAACATTCTTAAACTCAGAATTCCCAAAGAAATACCTTTGTTCTTCCCTTTTGAATCAAATAACACAATATTTTATGTTCCGTTTCTTACTGACCCCAGAACATTTGAAGCCAGCAGCTCAGGTCTCAAACACACGCTTCAGATTCAAGGTAAGTCATTCTGACTTTGAACTTTTCATTCAGAACATCATTAAATGTGTAAATATCATAGTGTTGATATTTTCCATATCATTGCCTAAGTAGAAATAATGTGGATCCGAACTTCTAGAAGAAAACTAGGTTCAGAATTAGGATTAGAATTTCTATAAACTGTTGTGCTTTTATTTTTCTGTTTTGCTGTTGTTAAGAACTAAATTAGTTGCAGATGCTCTGGCTAATGTAAGGAAGGAGGTGAAGTGTAACAAAAAACTTCTGAGTTTTCTTTCCAACTATTTTGACACAGTATCAGAACTTCTAGGCTTTCTTACTTTTTAAACACACACAGAACTTCTAGATTTTTTTCTCACTGTTTTAGCACAACACAGAACTTCTAGGTTTTTTTCACACTGTTATGCCACAGCATCATAACTTCTAGATTTTTTCTCACTGTTTTAACAGACACAGAACTTCTAGGCTTTCTTACTGTTTTAACACACACAAAACTTCTAGTCTTTCTTACTGTTTTGACACACACGAAATTCTAGGATTTCTTACTGTTTTAACACATAGAACTTCTAGGCTTTCTTACTGTTTTAACAGACACAGAACTTCTAGGCTTTCTTACTGTTTTAACATACACAAAACTTCTAGGTTTTTCTTACTGTTATAACATAATACAGAACTTCTAGTTTCCTCTAACGTTTCTTTCAGAACTTCACCGCGCAGCAACCCAGAACTTCTGGTTCCCTCTAACGTTTCTTTCTGAACTACAGCATGCCTAGCATCAGAACTTCTGGTCCCCTTCATTTTGCTTTCAGCCACGTGCTGAACCTTTTTGTTATTTTTCCTTTTTCTTTCTTATTTTTACTATTCTCAGCATTAATACTATTTTTATTAATATAAAATAGACATAAAAAATATTTTCTTTTTATTAACTAATTATTTTCCTTTTAATTTATTAAGACAAAAAACATTTTTCAAAACAAATCATTTTCTTGTATTGTACAATTCAGTATGGTTGTAATAGATAATTAGGATTTAAATTCTTGCAATCCCCATTTGTAAATATATACCCCCATTCCTGAAATGATGTAATAGCCTAGGATTTATTTTCCGCATTTTATTTGCTTTCATATATTATTAGTAATTAGGATGTATGGCAAGATAAAATCAATAACTAGATAACCTTAAAAAAAGACTAAATACATGTAAATCAAATACACCATTCACACATACACCCTTAGGGTAATCTCACTTTGTTGCCTTTCGGAAAATAATCATGTCCCTCGAATATGGGCGTTTTAGTAATGACCCTCGATGACCCTCAATGTTGCCTTCGGTAGACAATCTAGTCCCTAAACGACATTGCTAAAACGTCCCATAGGTTGCCTTCTACGACTATACAAAACGTCCTGCGCCCACCCCTTCACATCCAACGATGGTGTTTCTTACCATAATAATGGTAAGATAACAACCTCTAAAGGAGGAGGAAAATAATGTTTAAGACTTTCAAAACCCATATCACAAACACACTTTCTAACAAAAAGCAAGTGATCTAGCAAGCAACTAAGAGCACGTAGATAACTACGGATGAAAAAGGGTGCTAATACCTTCCCTTTTCATAACTTACCCCCTGAACTCAAGAAATAATCTCGAAAGGTCTTTCTTGTTCTTTTCAACCTTTCCTTATTGGATAAAAGAAAATTCGATGGTGACTCTTGCTATCCGCAACAATTATGATCAAACGCAAAACTGCAAGTCAGTTCTCCCACCGTATTACACATGGAATTTGCACTAACCATTTTAAGGACCTTGGGATTTATTTTTGTTCTGTTTTGTAGGACATGGATTCCACTCGCAGAAAAACCATCCGAATCGGATTTGTAAAGGTACCTCCTCAATTCAAAGAGTTAGCGTCAATGGTTCCTAAGAATTCTCTGTTCACCTGAAGATATGGTCGACTTCTCAACTTGGCCACCTCAAGCTTTAAAGAGAAAATGATGGGTGTGCTCTTTCAATTCTTTGACCCTAAACATCATTGATTTACATTTCCTGATTATCAATTGGTGTCGATGATGGAAGAGTTTTCTCAACTATTGGGAGTTCCTATTCTTTATCAAATTCCTTTCACCGGTATAGAGAAAGAGCCACAATCTAAGGAGAACACATTAGCCTTACATTTGCAACGGTCTGACATTGTAGCCAACTGGGAAACAAGGAGCGGAGTCAAGGGTTTCCTAGCGAAGTTTCTGTTTGAGAAGTCTCAACAGTTTTGGGATGCTCTAGATTTGCAAGCTTTTGAATAAGTTTTGTCTCTTCTAATCTATGGGTTATTATCGTTCCCTAATCCAGACCAACTTATAGATGTGAATACGGTCAAAGTTTTTCTCTCTCGTAACTTCATACCTACATTGCTCGAAGACATTTTACACTATCTTCACACTCGTACCATGAAGAGAAGAGGGACCCTTATGTGTTTCATACCATTATTGTCTAGGTGGTTTATGTCACACCTTCCTCGGTCTATTTTGAAGAATGAATAAAGATTGGGTTGGTCTTAAAGGATGATATTGCTTTCGTATTCGGATATCCATTGGTGTTTTTGATCTTTGGAGTATGTCACCATCATTGATCATTGTGGGGAATCCCCTAATGTCCCACTCTTTGGCATTAGGGGAGGTATCACTTATAATCCTTTCTTGGCTCTACGACAGTTTGGTTACGCTCGAAGGGATGGTCCTCATGACGCACTTGTCCAAGGTATTATATTTGACTATGAGAACAATGTCAAAGGTTATCGTCAAAGATTTGTACAAGCTTAGGGCATGGTAAACAAGGTTGATAGCAAGACTTTGGGGCATAAGAACTCTATTCCTTTGGAGCCTTATCTCAAGTGGGTGAGAGGTTGCGCTCAAAACCTCATGATGTCGTATCCAGCCATCTTACCAATAATTGTGGAGCCTATTATCGAAGGAGATATTCCCTACACCATTCTTTATCCTGACATGCCTACTAGTCTCGAGGAGTTGCAAAGATCATAGATTCAACTAAAGGGAGAGTGAGACACCTTTGAAGCCCAATTATACACAAGCGAGAAGAAAGTGTTGGAGCTCACAAGGCAACATAACGAGGAGCGAAGCCTGAATGCTTACATTGCACCAAAGATGATACGCCAGTGGGAAACCTGAGCCTTTTGTTTTAGGAGTTTTGTCTTTTTGTTTTTTCCACTGTAAGCCCAAGAGGCATTTGTAACCTTTGAACTTATTAATGCAATTGATGTTTAGTTTCCTCTTTGGTTAAGCAAATTGAAATCTTAAAAGTCCTTGAAAACATTGCATTCGCATAACATGCATCATATCATAAGCAGGTTTTCCAACATAGGTTTCCTCATCTTTCTACTGTTTATTTCAGTATAAGATGGATCTCGAGAAAACTGTCAAGGACTTGCAGACTCAACAATCTAAATTCCAAGAGACTCTGCTCACCTTAGCAAAGAGGCATCAAGAAATGATTACACTTCTTATCACGAAGAAGAATACTAAGAAGAAAGTTGTAATCAACATGGGGAAGAGATTCAAAGCCCCCATCCGACAAGTTCAAGTTGAAGAAGACTCTTTCAAAGGCCCCATCAATACAAATATACTTTGAAGGGAAAAAAATTTGTTTTTCTGTTTTGAGTGCAAAAACGTCCAATGACTAAAATTGAATGAACATATGCATATAAACATAATTAACTGTTAACAAATGTACGCACAAGAACAGTAATAACCATTTACATAAAGATTTGGGATGTCCCCACAGAGTCACTTCAATGAGATTATCCCCACGGAGTGAATTCATACATTCTCCATCCAGAATTCTAATCTGTATATCTCCTGGAAATTCTCTTCCCCATCCGAGTTTGGTCTTCCAAAGCTGAGAAAGAAACCTTGCAAAAAGTTCTTCCCCTGATGAACTCATTTCCCCAGTAACGTCTTCAGAATACCTTCCTCAATGGACTATAATCTCCCCCAGCTTGAGTTTACTCCTCATACTACTACAAATCAACTAACAAAACTCTTCTTCCCCAGTAGAGTTGATACTATCCCCAAAAAGTTAGTGCAAATCCTGGGATCGAACCAGATACTAGTTAACTTTATCCTCCCCAGACGAATCAGAAGTTTAGTCATCTATTTTATCCCCAGTTAGGGTATTTGAGAATTAAATTCCCCAGTAGAATAATGGTCAACCAAGGTTCCTGAACCCTAATCCTCAAGCAGAAATCAACATCCCATACAGAGTTTCCTCAAACAAATCAACAGGAATCCCCAATAGAAACACTCTAAATAAAGTTGAAGATACACAGACTCTTCGTCTCCAGCAGAAGTCCGGGATTCAGCTTCCCAAAACTCCCTAGCAGTAGTTAGGGATTTATTTTCCCAGATTAAGACACATTTCAATAACATTACACATTCATACATCATGACATATGCATACAAAATGCATATAGCACAATCTCATTTATTTTGAGAACATCATTACGGAATGCATGCATCATAACATTGCATACAACTAATTCTCTTCCTTTTTAGGAAAAATCAATCAGCGAACGAAAGACCTCTTCTAGATTTACTTCTTCCAGTTAAAGACTGGCAAATGAAAGACCTCTTCTGATTTAGATTTACTACTTCCAGTTAAAGACAGGCGAACGAAAGACCTCTTCTGGTTTGGATTTACTTCTTCCAGTTAAAGACAGGAGAACAAAAGACCTCTTCTGGTTTAGATTTACTTCTTCCAGTTAAAGACAGGCGAACGAAAGACTTCTTCTGGTTTAGATTTAATTCTTCCAGTTAAATACTGGCAAATGAAAGACCTCTTATGGTTTAGATTTACTTCTTCCAGTTAAAGACAGGCGAACGAAAGACCTCTTCTGGTTTAGATTTACTTCTTCCAGTTAAATACAGGCGAACAAAAGACCTCATCTTATTTAGATTTACTTCTTCCAGTTAAAGACTGGCGAACAAAAGACCTCTTCTGGTTTAGATTTACTTCTTCCAGTTAAAGACAAGTGAACGAAAGACCTCTTCTGGTTTAGATTTACTTCTTCCAGTTAAAGACATGTGAATGAAAGACCTCTTCTGGTTTAGATTTACTTCTTCCATTTAAATACAGGTGAAAGAAAGACCTCTTCTGGTTTAGATTTAATCCTTCCAATTAAAGACAAGCGAACGAAATACCTCTTTTGGTTTAGATTTACTTCTTCCAATTAAAGACAGGCGAACTAAAGACCTCTTCTGGGTTAGATTTATTTCTTCCAGTTAAAAATAGGCGAAGGATATTTGTTGTTTCAGTATAAATCGACCAAAGATTTATTCTGGTACTTCTTCCAATTTCTACCAACAATCGCTCTGGATGGCATCTATAAGCCCATCTCCAACAATTTTCTGTCACCTATGGATGGAATCTATAAGCCCATCTCTTATAACTCTTTATCACCTCTACAAATTTCATCTTCAAGCCCATTCTCGATACAATCAACCAACACATTACTTCCTGCATCAGCGAGTGCAGATTTCTGGACACTCTAGTGTTCAATCATCTTCCACCTTCAAGTCACGAATGGCGGACCTGCCAATATAAATCTTCAAGTTTAAGAAGATTAAACAGGGGAAGATGTTGTACCCCAAAATTTTCTCTCTCTTTTCTCAAGACATTTCTCACAAGATCTCCAATAGCTCAAGTTTGCACAACTGTTGACTAGGTCAAACCCCTAAACATTGGTGCCTCAAATTAGGGTTTTGATTTTCACAAGGACAATTGGAATTCTAATGCCTCAAATTACCTTCATGGATCATTATAGACCTCTAAGAATTCTCATGTCAAGTTTCAAGTCTTAAATCACAATTTTGCTCAGTCAATTGACCAGATGACTAAAAATCAGTTGTATTGGCTAAAAAGTCAATTGTGGTCAACCTATAGTCAGACTTCTATATTTTTTACCAATATCAACATTTTGAAGTCATATTCATCAATTTATCAAGTTTAGATCACAATTCCTCAAGAAAAGTGTTCAATTCATCAAAAGGATAAAATGGTCAAAATTAGGGTTTTTGATTAGAATGACTGATTTTTGACTTTTGACCTAATACATGACTTATTGGTTTGAAACATGATCTAAAGGATTCAAGTACATAATTTTGACCTAATTTAATTACTCAATTCATCTCTCAAGATCAAATGATTGATAGTTGAAATTTGGTCAACTGCTGAAAAAGTCAACAGATACACCAAAAGACAAATTTTGACTTTTTGGTCAAATTTGAGTTTCAAAGATCAAAATTCATCAATACATTCAAAAATATGAAGCTTGATCATCAAGGAATCAATAAAATCAAAAGTCAATTTGAAAAGTCAAACTTTCCAAGACTTAGAAATTTTTCTAAGTGTTTTTGTACATGATAATTTCATTACTTCATGCCAATTTTTCACCAAGATGCAAGATGATTCAAAGAAAACTTTAAACATGAAAGTTATATATCTTTATGAAATATAAAACTTTGTATTTGATTACTCATGTCCAAAAAATGCTTATATTTTTAGTTATAGGCCCATTAAGTCATGCACTTTTTCTTAAACACAGTGAAATTTTGACCTAGTTTAGGCAGATTTTTTGACCCAACTTCTTGACCATTTTTCACATAGCTCCAACTTGATTTAGCAAAACTAGAAAACATAAATGTTTTATAGGATGTTTTAAGCTTTCCAAAATGTCCAAGAAGTTGAAGATATCATGCTTGAGCTAAGAGAATCGAAGACAAGAAATTGGACATCCATTCTTGAATTACAAGTCATTTTTGTGATGAACACTTAGCCAAATATCATAGCTATGTTGTATAATCTTACTTTGCAGGATTTTAACTTATGTCTCACTCCATAATTAATTAATTACATAACATATTGAGCCATTGTCCAAGTATTTGAGCCATTATCAAAGTTACATTTATATTTATGGCACAAAGACACCATTATCATTCTTGAAAAGTTGCTTTAATCACAAAGTCAACTTGTATTGAGTTTGAACTTGTTCCTTATGCACAAGCTTCATCTACATTGTCAGATAAATATGTTTAAAGTTTGCTAGCCCCCCTACAAGCCATGTACCTTGCCTTGGAACAATGTTGTTCAAGCTTGCTTCAAAAACAAGTCAAATGGCCATAACATGTGAACTCTTGTTTCTGACCCCTCCAAGCTTACAAACCTTTGCCTATAAATTGAGCCTTCATTTACAAGCCAAGGACACGGTTTTGCTAGCCTGAAAACTCCCTCAAACTTCCTCAAACACAGAATCACCAAAAATACCTCAAAACTTGTCATTTCTGGTTTTGAAATCCAAGCTTTAAATTCCCTCGTTCATTTTTCATTCTAATCATTCAAACATCATCTATACACTATAGAGAAGTGATTTAAACACCTGAATCACTTCTGTAACTCCATCTTTACCATCCTCCATTTTTAAAAATAGCTCTTTGCAACTTGACTTCTCCAGAATATTCCAGGCACTCTTAACTCAAGCTAAGCATTGCATTAGCTTCCTAGAGGTTCAATGAATTAACTAGATCATTGCAACACCTTGAAAGTTGCTGAAACTTAAAACACGATCTCCATCTTCAAGGTGAGTTTTCTGAAATTCTAGCTCTTCATATAATCATCATTTGGCTTCCATTTTAAAAGATAAAATGTAGACATCATAGCCCTGAAACTAACCATGTCCTTAGAATTCACTTATGTTGCTTGAGTAGTGAGAATTTTGAGCCTGAAATTTCTGAGAAAATTAGGTTAAATTTGGTACCATTTAAAATTTGTACTCATCTTTAATCCATTGTTTAAGTTATTTACATATTTGAAATCATGGTGAAATTTCTAACAAATTTGATGTGTATAATTTCTGAAATGGTTGAGACTTGAGAAAGTTACAGAGTTATGGTTGGCACGAGGAAGAAGATGAAGTTGACATCATGAATTTAGTTTATTTTAAGTTTATTGCAACTTGTTTCTATACCGAATGAAACAGCCACCCCAGTGGCAAGAAGCGTGCGCGTAAGGCATTGTTATAGGAGGTCCTGGGTTCAAGCCCCAGCGAGACCTTTTTCATTTTTTCTTCATATTTTTCCTTGTTTTTGTTTTATTTGTTTGGCAGCGCTTGGGCCTCTTTCCATTGGGCCACAATCATTTTACTTCAGCATCACCCCATGTTTACCCATATCACGCAGGCCCACTTTTTTTATTTTATTTCCTTGTTTTCCTGATGCAACCAAAAAGGATTTTGGACCTAGTAAATTGTTTTTACTTTTAAACCACCCATTTTTTTTTAAAACCCTCCCGACTTCTAATTTTATTTTTATTTTATTTTATTAACTTTTCTTTATTTTATTTTATGTTATTATTATTATTATTATTTTATCAAAAATACTAAAAATATTTTATTAAATACTTAGACTAAATTTTTATTTCTATTTTATTTTATTTCCCTTAAACATAAAACCTTAAAAATATTTTCTTTCCTAAAATAAATTAATAGAGTTTAGACTTAGGTTTAGTTTAATTTTATTTTATTTCAGACTTTTCTTTTAGTTTTTTTTAATAAATTAACCTTCTTGTAAATTAATTAAATTGACTTAGATTTTAGGAATTAATTAATTAACTTCTTTTCCAATTAATTAGTCTAATCAAAACCTTTCATAAAAACCATAAAAATAATTTTCTCTTTAATTTATTTTCTCTATATTTCCTTGTAAATTTTATTCTTGCATATTATGATGTAATTGTCAAAGTCTTGTTATAGTTAGGGTTCATTTTACTTGTCATCCCCATTTGTAATTTGTACCCCCATCCCTAAAGTTTTGTAATAGCGTAGGACTTTACATTTCCGTAATTTATCGCTTTACATATTATTGATAGTAATTAGGGTTTGTATGGCAAGACTTAAAATAAAGCAAGTAGACAACCCTAATCAAGACAATTTAAATGAAAAAAACACACTTCGCACACTTACACCTCTAAGGTTAACCCACACTTGTTGCCTTAGAATAAAACACTCATGTCCCTCGAACGTGAGATACTTTAGCAAAGACCCTCGATTACAAGATCATAGTCCCTCGATGACCCTTCAATGTTTCCTTTGGTAAACGATCTTAGACCCTTACGATAAATTGCTAAGGTATCCTACAATATTGCCTTCTATGATTGTACGATGACCCACGCCCGTCCCTTCACATCCAATAATAAGGTTTCTTACTAACAAAATGGTAAGATGATATTATCTAAAGGAGGAGGAAAAGAACAAAGACTTCTTTTTGAGTAGGTAGAACGCTCGTAGTCGCTTTCTCACAAACATTTCAAAAGTCAACACTTTATATACATTCTTATAGAGACGAGAATCATTACAAAGTTTTCCTAAACAAAGGAACTTTTCAAAATTACTTTCAAAAACAAATCACAAACACATTTTACAAAACATTTCAAAGTGAGCTAGCAACTAAGAGCCTGTAGATAACTACGGATGAAAAGGGTGATAACACCTTCCCTTTTCATGACCTACCCCCCGAACTCAAGAGAATTCTCAAAAGTTCTTTCCTATTCTTTTCACCCTTTTCTTTATTGGATAAAAGAAAAGTCGTTGGCGACTCTTGCTATCCGCAACAATTGCGATGAAACTCAAAACACCCAAGTCAGTTCTCCCACTGTATTACACCTTTCACTAGGTTAGATCATGAAGACCCTTACACCCATCTAACAAAATTCTATGAGATAGTGGGTGCTATAGGAGCTCTGGAGGAGGATGGAGAACAAACGTTTAAAAGCCTATTTCCATATTCATTGATTGGTAAAGCTAAGGATTGTTATCTTGATCAACCTAACAAACCATGACGGATTGGAATTTGCTTGAAGAAAAATTTCTTGAAAGGTTCTTCCCATAATCACGTTTCTTGGAAGCCAAAATGGCTATTTCGGTGTTCTCTCAATGCAGAGTCGGATCATTAAATGAAGTTTGGGAGAGGTACAAATCTATGTTGAGAAAATTTCTAAGTCATGGTTTCGATGCCACTACTCAAATGCATATTTTTTGAAAAGGACTTTAACCATAACCAAAGCTTTTGTTAGATGCTACTGCGGGAGGATCACTTATGGAAAAGGCCATGCAAGAATTGATTGAAATTACTGAAAGAATGGCAAGGAATGACCACCAAGTTCAACATGATCGGGTTATTATTCAAAAAAAAGAGGAAGCAAATGATTCAATCTCAAATGATGCTCTTTTAGCCCAAAACAAATTATTCTCTCAACAAGTGGAAGAATTAACTAAGCAAGTAGAAAAGCTTCCTCAACAATTAATAGAAATACAAGAAAGGCCTAGCAATCAAATACAACAAGTTGCTTGTTGTGAGTTATGCAAGGGTGATCATAAAACCAGATTTTGTCCTCCGATTGAAGAGGAAGCTGATTACATGGGGAATCAAGACCAAGGATACAAACAGAGGCAACCATATCAAAATCACCAAGGTTACCAACAAAGAGGTAACCAAGGTTATCAAAAAGGTTAGAGACAAGATGCCAACAATCAAAATAGAAAAAATACTTATCTAAACACAAATCAAAATTCACAAACTCAAGCTCGAAGGTCAAATTTACAAGACACTCTTTCTTAATTCATACAAGCATCTATGACAAATCAAAAGAGTAATGAAGCAGAAATCAAAATTTTGGAGACTCAAGTGGGGAAACTAGCCAAGCAGTTGGCCTATCAAAATGTTGGAGCATCATTTTCGGAAAATACTCAAGCTAATCCTAAGGAGCATTGAAAGGCAATATTAACTAGAAGTGGTAGAGTAGTTGGAAGTGAAGTTGGTGATGAAGATGAAATTTAGGAAGTTATAATAGAAAAAGAACTTGAAGAGGAGATTGTAGTAGAAAATAATCATGAGGAGGAGTTAGTTGAAAAGGAGAAGTTGAAAAAATCAAGAGGGGGAAGGAGGAAGTGGTTAATTTTCCGGTTCAAAATTTACCATATCCTCATGCTCCTTCAAAGAAGGACAATGCAAGATACTACGCTCGTTTCATGGATATTTTCAAACAATTACAAATCAGCATTCCATTTTCTGAAGTGTTAGAACAAATGCCAAAATATGCAAAGTTTATGAAAGACATCTTGACTAAGAAGAAAATATACACGGATCAAGAGACTATCATGGTTGATGCTAGCTGTAGTGCAATCATTTAACAGACTCCACGAAGAAAGAAAGTGATCCAGGACGGGCTAATTTACCCGTTACAATTGGTTATGTTTATGTCGGAAAAGGGTTGATCAATTTGGGATCTAGCATCAATTTAATTTTGTTGTCTGTTGTGAAGAGGTTGGGAAATGTAGAGTTGAAATATACTAAAATAACGTTGCAACTAGCTGACAAGTCTACTACTCATCCTCATGGAGTAGCTTTAGATTTGTTAGTCAAAGTTGATAAATTATTTTTCTCAATGGGCTTTGTTGTTATAGAAATGGAAGAAGATGTGGATGCACCTTTAATTCTTGGGCAACCTTTTACGAAGACAACAAGAATGATGATTGACATTGATGATGGTTTAATGAAGGTAAGAGTTCAAGATGAGAGAATTTGTTTTAATCTCTTTGAGGAAATGAAACATTCTAATGACAAAAGAGATTGTTTAGAATGGATGATACTGAAGAAGCAATACAGAATAACTAGTCAAGTTCATCTTACAACACCTCTTGAGAAAACTCTAACTAACACTCTTCAAGTTCTAGATGATAGTGAGAAGAAAGAGCTTGAAGATTGTATGGAGGATTAAGATATTTTGAAATAAGTCCAACCTTGGGAAGATGAGTTGGAAATTTTGAATAAAAAAACCCAATTGAAGAAAAGTCAAGTTTAGAGTTGAAAGTGTTACCACCATATTTAAAATATGTGTTCCTTGAAAGTGGTGGGAACAAGCTGGTTATCATAAATGGGTCATTATCTAGAAAGGAAGAGGGAAAATTAATCATGGTTTTGAAAGAAAATCAAAAAGAAATTGATTGGTTTCTCTCCGATTTGAATGGGATTAGTTCCGCTTATTGTATGCATAAAATCATGATGGAGGAAGAATTCAAACTGGTAGCTCAACCACAAAGGTGTTTAAGTACAGTGATGAAGGAAGTGGTGCAAAAGGGAGTTGTCAAGTTATTAGAGGCGGGCATGATTTATCATATCTAGAATAGTACTTGGGTTAGTCTGGAGCATGTGGTTCCTAAGAAGAGTGGAATAACGGTAATCACCAATGAGAAAAATGAGTTGGTTCTGACAAGAAAAGTGACCGGATTAAGATGTGTATAGATTACCGAAGGCTTAACAAAGAAACAAGGAAAGATCATTTTACTCTTCCTTTCATGGATCAAATGTTGGAAAGATTATCGGGTCAATAATATTAGTTTTTTGGATGGTTATTCTGGATACACTCCAATATCAGTCAATCCTGAAGATCATGAGAAGACTGCTTTTACATGTCTGCTTGGTGTTTTTGCGTATAGACATGTGCCTTTAGGCTTATGTGATGCGCATGCTACTTTTCAAAGATGTACGCAAGCAATTTTCTCCGATATGATTGAGAAGAATGTTGAAGTTTTCATGGAGGACTTCTCCATTTTTGGAGTGTAATTTGATTTGTGCTTGAGCAACCTAGAAACCATACTGAAACAGTGTGTTGAAACAAATTTGGTTCTAAATTGGGAGAAGTGCAATTTCATGGTGACCAAAGGAATTGTTCTTGGGCATAAAATTTCATCAAGAGGAACTGAAGTAGATAAAGCCAAAGTTGATGTGATTGAGACGCTTCCCCCACCAATAACTCTTAAAGGAATCCAGAGTTTTCTTGGCCGTGCCAGTTTTTATAGGAGATTCATCAAGTATTTCTCAAAAATTGCTTAGTCTTTTTTTTAAATTGATGATTGTTTAGGAGCTTTTGAAAAATTGAAAGATAAGTCTTTTCTTGAAAGATAAGTCTTTTCTTTTTTATAATGATTGTTTAGTAGCTTTTGAAAAATTGAAATAAAAATTGATTAATGCACCCATAATCATTGCACCAAACTGGAAAAATTGATTTTGAACTTATGTGCGATGCTAGTGATTATGTGGTGGGAGCCGTTTTAGGACAAATAAGGAATAAAAATTTTCATGCTATACATTATGCAAGCAAAGTTTTCAACGATGCTCAAATGAAGTATGCAACAATAGAAAAAGAGTTGCTTGCTATTGTGTATGCATTGGAGAAGTTTTGTTCTTATCTTATTGGCTTTAAGGTTGTGGTTTATACTAACCATTCTGCAATTATATATTTGCTTACCAAGCCCGATTTAAAACAAATGCTTATTCGATGGATCCTTTTGTTGTAAGAATTTGATATTGAAATTCGCGATAAGAAAGGATCAGAAAACTTGGTAGCAGATCATTTATCCCGTTTGGTCAATATAGAGGTCATAATAAATGAAAAATAAATAGAGGAATCATTCCCAGATGAGCAACTGATGATGGTTCGGGAAAAACCTTGGTTCGTAAATTTGGAAAATTTCAAAGCTACCGGTATCATTCTGAAAGATTTCAATGCACAACAAAGGAAAAAGTTTCTTAGAGATGCCAAGTATTTTGTGTGGGATGAACCATATTTATTAAAATTAGGCGTGGATAATTTGTTGAGAAGATGTGTGACCAAGTAAGAAGCAAGTAGCATCTTGTGGCATTATCGTAATTCTTCTTATGGTGGACATTTTAGTGGTGACCGGACGGCCGCAGAGGTTTTACAATATGGGTCTTATTGGCCATCATTTTTTAAAGATTATTTTGAACATGCTAAAAATTGTGAGAGTTGCCAAAGAGTGGGAGGAATAACAAAAGGACATGGAATTCCTGTTCAAAACATGCTTGAAGTGGAGGTATTTGATTGTTGCGGATATACTTTGTTGTCCATTTTCCTTCCTCGTTTTCTAATGAGTACATATTGGTAGCAGTGGGTTATGTGTCAAAGTAGGTCGAGGCAATAGCATCTCCAAAAGAGGATGCCAATACTGTGATTAAATTCCTAAATAAAAACATTTTCACATGTTTTGGTACTCCAAGAGTTTTGATAAGTGATGGAGGTTCACATTTTTGCAATTCCAAATTGAAGTGAGCTTTGGAGCATTATGGTGTTAAGCACAAGGTTGTAACACTGTATCATCCTTCAAACCAATGGTTAAGCTGAAGTGTCAAACCAAGAAATAAAAAGAATTCTTGAGAAAATCGTTTCTTCGTCAAGAAAAGATTGGTCTTTGAAGTTGGAAGAATCTCTTTGGGAATATTGTACGACATTCAAATCTGCAATAGGTCTTACTCTGTTTCAAATGGTTTATGGGAAATCATGCCATCTTCCGGTAGAACTTGAACATAAGGCATTTTGGGCATTGAAGTTTTTGAATTTTGATCAAGATCAAGCCGGATCAAAAAGGAAAGAAGAATTACATGAATTGGATGAATTGAGATTGCATGCTTATGAATCTTTAAGGATTTGTAAAGAAACAGTCAAGAAGTATCATGATAAAAAAACCAGTCCAAAGCATTTTGAAGTTGGACAATTGGTTTTGTTGTTCGATTCTCGATTGAAGTTATTTCCGGGAAAACTAAAATCTAAATGGTCAGGGGTATACTTTGTTGGCCCTTTTCCTTACTCATTTTCTAATGAGTACATATTGGTAGCAGTGGGTTACGTGTCAAAGTTGGTTGAGGCAATAGCATCTCCAAAAGCGGATGCCAAGACTGTGATTAATTTCCTAAAGAAAAATATTTTCACATGTTTTGGTACTCCAAGAGTTTTGATAAGTGACGGAGGTTCACATTTTAGCAATTCCAAATTGAAGTGAGCTTTGGAGCATTATGGTGTTAAGCACAAGGTTGTAACATTGTATCACCCTTCAAACCAATGGTCAAGCTGAAGTGTCAAACCGGGAAATAAAAAGAATTCTTGAGAAAATCGTTTCTTCGTCAAGAAAAGATTGGTCTTTGAAGTTGGAAGAAGTTCTTTGGGAATATTATACGGAATTCAAAGCTCCAATAGGTCTTACTCCATTTCAAATGGTTTATGGGAAATCATGCCATCTTCCGGTGGAACTTGAACATAAGGCGTTTTGGGCATTGAAGTTTTTGAATTTTGATCAAGATCAAGCCGGATTGAAAAGGAAAGAAGAATTACATGAATTGGATGAATTGATATTGCATGCTTATGAATCTTCAAGGATTTATAAAGAAACAGTCAAGAAGTATCATGATAAAAAAATCAGTCCAAAGCATTTTGAAGTTGGACAATTAGTTTTGTTGTTCGATTCTCGATTGAAGTTATTTTCGAGAAAACTAAAATCTAAATGGTCAGGACCATTCCTGATTAAAGAAGTGGAGCATTTTGGAGCTATTTTTTTGGAGGATCCTATCTCAAAGGAAAGTTGGATGGTGAATGGTCAGCGTTTAAAAATCTACCTCGGAGGGGAGGTGAACCGGAGCACTAGTGTTATTCGTCTTGGTGATTTGTGATCACCTTGGACTGTCGAGCTCAAAACAATGTTAAACAAAGCTCTTGTTAGGAGGCACTCTAACATTGTAAGTATTCTTTTTTTGTGTCATTTTCAGTTAGTTTGTTGCATAACAAGATTTGTGAAACAAATTCTGCAGTAGAAATGTTTTTCAGTTTCTGTCAAGAAACGTCGGGCGATCATTTATGTCACCGAGCGACGCTGTTTAAACAACTCTTATCTGCTACGGTTTTGTGTTTTAAGTTTGTGGGTTATTTTAGGCCCACTGGTCATTCATCTCTTATAAGAGTATTGTGACCTATTTGGGATCATTTTCACCAACTCTCTCCCAATCCTTGCCAACCTTCATTCCAAATTTCAAACTTCAAAGGTAAATTTTCTTTCTCTTCTTTGTGATTTGTAAATTAGGTTTTATAGTCTAGTTTTTTTATAGTTTTAATTACTACGGCCATGGTTAGTAACTTAGGTTTAGTAATTTAGAGTTTTGATTAGTATTCATGTGGTTAGGATCTTCATTGCCCATTGTTTGCAATCATCACTCACCATAAATTTGACTGAAATCACCAAGGAAATTCGGTTTAGAAGTGAAAGTTAGGAGGATCTATGAAAGAAAAATTTTTTGCAGAACTTGGCATGTTCTCAGGGTGTCGCCTAGCGACAAAGATGCATCGCCCGGTGATGCATGTCAGGGGCGACATCTCTGGTTTTTTCTTATGTGTTCTTCATTTTGTTATTTTTTATGTATAACAGGAGGGTTTGTCTGTTGTTTTGTTTTGATTTAATGTTTTGTAGATGGGCCCTAAGAGAGCTTTTCGCTTGAAACCAGTGATGGAAACCGAGGGGGATAGGTCGAGTCAACCACAGAATTTTGACGAACACCAATTTATTAGTGCTAAAGCTGAAGCAAGATTCAGCCTTCTAGTGGGAAGGCAGTTTGTGTCAGGAAAAAATTATGATTGACACCAATGGTCCTTATGGAAATCCAATGCAGATTTTCCTGAAGAAGAAGTGAGATGTGTCGATTGATTCGGTTGACCTAATAAGCTACAATTTAGTTAGAGAGTTTTACGCAAATTCTCTTCCTACTGAGGGGGAGCAATTTCTTTTCAAGAGCTTTGTGAGAGGAAAATCATTGCATTTTGATACGGACTCCATCAACAATTTTTAAGGTAACCCGCTTCATTTGTGTGTTCACGAGATAGATGACTTCAACAAGGAGCTTGTCAAAGTAAGAAACCGTGATTATATTGCTAGTGCAATTCTATTAGAAGGAAGAAGTGTAGAATTTAATACAATGGGTCTTCCTTTAAGATACAACCGGGAAGATATGACGACTGAAGCACGAGCTGTCATTCTTTTGATTTTAAACAACATTAAACCTAAGCTTCACATGTCAACTATTCCTATTGATGTTGAGGTGCTTGTGCAATGTATCTTGGAAGATAGGTCGGTAGATGTTGTTGGCATTATTTCTAAGGAGATGAAGCAATTTGTTGAAAGCACTAAGACCAAGGAGGTAAACTCTTGTGTCCCTCTTCCTTTTCCTTGTCTTATTACTGTTATGTCCCTTGACAAGGGAATATTGATGTTGGAAGAAATTAATGAGAAAGTTAGGGGTGATTGATGATGATTATCTAGGACGATACTGTTTGGGAAAGTTGGCTATGAAAAGGAAAAAGAGAAGTGGTAGGGGTGAATCGTCTGGTGCTCAAGAGGAATATGAGGGTCTCGATTATGCAAATTAGGATCCTAGGATGAAAGAGACTTGCAACTATAGTTGGGACATGTTGGTAGTCCATCAAAGGTCTGGAAGTTTTCTTCATGATTCCATAGAAAAGTTGTCTCTTAATCAATCTAATCCTCGGGAGGCAGTTTCTTTCCCTTCTTGTGCTGAATATGATGCATATTGTAATTATCCTGTGGACAGGCACCTATTCTTTTCGGAGGAGGCAGCACCTGTAGGTGATGATGGTGATGATAGTGGGTATAATATGGAGCAGTGAAGATTTTGTGCGTCAAAGTGAAGAGCTTTTATTTATTTTCCAGCTTTATGTTGGTTTTAGAATTTAATCGTTGGAAAAATTTACTTTTGTTTTAAAATTTGGTGGTTGTATTTTGGG
Organism: Vicia faba; assembly: GCA_948472305.1. Taxonomy (NCBI): domain Eukaryota; kingdom Viridiplantae; phylum Streptophyta; class Magnoliopsida; order Fabales; family Fabaceae; genus Vicia; species Vicia faba. The sequence goes on from OX451741.1 coordinate 389,360,054, forward strand.
ATTGAATCCATTTGGTGAACGTTGGTACCCTTTTTGTTGGTGTTTTACACCAAAGATAACTTATTTTTTCATTATGTTTAAGTATGTTTAATTATAGTTTTTTTTTCAAAAATTAGTAGTATTATACTTTATTATGGTGTGTACATAGAAAGTGGTTTGTTTGTCTTTGTAAATAGTTGAAATTAAGTGCTCAAGGAGCAAGATTGATTTTCTTGAAGCATGATCAATCTCGTAATTTGGATGGTGATGATAAAAGTCTCAATGATATGCGCAAATAAGGTATTATTTTACCATTTTGTAGAATGTTAGCATAATAATGAAAATAGTGCTTTATGAAAAAAGATAGTTACGCATTGTTGTGTAAATAAGTGTGCATGTTTGAATCATTAGGGTATAACTACAAATGTGAGTGACTTTCTATTGGTCACCGAATCATTAACATTTTAGTAATTGTTGTTTTGGCTCGTGTGATTCATGTTAAATCTTGTTTTTGAATAGAAGTTTTGGAAACATAGAAGTGATAAAGGCATTGTTTTTTTATTACAAGAGTTACCACCATTCCCAAAAGAGCTTCATTTAACCTTGTGAGTATGCGAATTTTTGTGAATCCTTTTGAGCTTTAAATTAAAATTTTTGGAATGAATCTATCAAAAAGCCAACAAATTATTAAGTATACCACTTAGTAATTTTGTTGATGATCAAAAAGAGATTCAATGATGATTCATTCTAAAAAATTTCTTGTTTGTAAACACTTTACCCAATTGTTTGAAATAGTCTTGTTTAAAGAGCATTTTCTTGAATAAAAAGAAAATAAATGTTGAAAGTTTGGGAGGTTGTTTAAAAGAAAGAGAAAAAATTGGTGGCACAATGCATCCTAGAATAAAAATTCAAAAATAAAAGATTGTATAGAATTTTGAAAATGATAATAATGATAATAATAATAATAATAATAATAATAATAATAATAATAATAATAATAATAATAATAATAATAATAATAATAATAATAAAAATTAAAAATATCAAAAAGGAAAAGAGAAAGGAGAATTGTGAGAAAATAAATCAAAGGTTGTGATAAAAATAAGGATGAATTAAGAATGAATGTTGTGAATAATTTGAAATGATATTCATGATCTTTACCCATTTTGCTTCAATGGTCTTACATATATAATCCTTTGTTTTTAACCCAAGGCAAGTTACAACCAATAAAATTCCTTTTGTGATCTATGTTTCCTTGATCTTCTTTTCAACTTATTTGATGAATGCATGAATTGTTCTGGATGTTAGCACAATTACTAATGAGAGTGTTTTGTCCCTTATCATGTGTACATAATCCATATTTTGTTGATTTATAGTAGGTGATTCAAATATGAACATATTGTTATTAACTTATGCATAGCTTAATGTTTGTGTTTAGAACTTATTTCATTATCATGTTTTTATTCTGAAAACAGTTGATTTGTGTTTGTAGTCGCATCTGTTGAGTTTGAAGCATCCAAATTTCTCTTGTTGATTTTGTTCTTATGAAATCATCTTGTTGTCTTGGTTTTTACCTTTGATTTGGGGACAAACAAAGACTTTAGTTGGGGAGAGTTGTTAAGTGACAACTTTTGGATAATTTTCATATCATTTATTGACACTTTCATACCCTTTATTATATTTTTAATTAGGATAAGCACTTATTTTAAGTCATTTTGCTTAAATACAAATAATTTTGAATGTCTTAATATGTTTTTTAGTTTTTCAGCAATTTGTTCAGATAATGCGGCCTGGAGCCAGCTCAAAGTTAAAGATGCAAGCTTGTTGATTTGGCTTTGAAAAGTTGCATCACCCGGCGATCATGGAGGCGTTGGAAGGAAGCTACTCCCGGTGACACAGAGGAGAAAGCATAGGCGAGAAGGGTTGGGTTTTAGAGTAGCTCCTGGAGTGTTTCACTCCTTGAGCACCCGGCGAAAGAAGAGTCGTCCAGCGAAGCATCCTTGTTGTAGGGCGATGGTTGATATTTTCTACTAGTTCCATATGTCAATTGCTATCATGTGGTTAATTTAGCTAGTGTCGCCCGACGATGATTTATGGTCGCTCGATGATGGTAGGTGGACTTCCCTTGCTTATATGCCACTTTTTTGATATTTTGGAACAATATTCTTCATTCTATTGTACCTTGTAACCTAGAAACATCACTTTGGAGTAAAAAACCCATTTTCCTCCATTTCTACCAAAATCAAAGCTTTACAACCTCAATCTTTGATACTTCAAGGTTGATGATCATAAAGCTTTGTTGTTTATTTGTTGATCAAGCTATCATGACTATGAGGAGATAAACATCTCTTGTGTCAATATTAGAGGTAGTTAACCTAACTATTATGTATTTCTTTTGATAATTTTGTATATGAACTTGGTTGATGATTAATATATGTTGAATATCTTTGCTTTATTTGTTCCTTTTATGGTTTGGATCATTATTGAGAAGTAAGTTTCAAACTTGATCTAAGATATTCATCTATTAATGAGAAAACTCTAGACATATATTTGTGAGTTAGTATTCACTACTATCAAGATTTAAAGATTATTATATTAATAGTTAAGTTGAGAGATCATTTAAGGATTAACATGATAATACTCACAATATTGCTTAGACATTAGTGGTATTGAGAGGATACGTGAATATATCGATCATCAATTAGTTCATATGCTTGATTAATCGAATATGTATGAAATAGGTTAATGAAAACTAATCTTGACATGCTTTTTATCGGAAAAAATCTTTCAAGAAAAATATCTCTTTTATCCAAATCACAACATCTTGCATGAAACCAAATCTTTTTGTTACTAAAACCCAATACCAAAACTTTGTTTCTGAATCTAACACTTAAATTCACTAGAACTATAGAACGGCGGTAATATCACACTAATCCCTATGGAAAATGATAATATAAATACTTGTGTTGAAAATATGTACAACAAGTATCGCGTGAAAAACACTTATGGATTGCTCTGTCATAGTCTCCACACTACATCTAATGGCCAAGATGGGTTAAAGATTCTACGGTCTCTCAGCTTCTCAGGCTCCCATGTCGAAAGTAGAAATGTCTTCCTGATTGCTCAGTGAACAAATACTACAGTCAAAGGGGCCTCCATTGAACCGGGGATCTCATGTCTCCTTTTTTGGGATTTCTCCCTCAAAGTTAACATGACTATACCACCAATCCTAATCTTAAGTTTGCCCAAGTCCGGGTATAGGACTTATAAGAGATCACCAAGTACTCTGAAAACCAGTAAAATCCAGACATACAGGCATATATACAAATATACAACAAATATAGAACATACACAAATAAACAAAGATAGGCTCAACCCACTTAGAGATTGTTTCCCCAGTGAAGTCACCAATTTTCTATAGCGGTAGAAATGTTGAGACTAAGCCATTGGATTGACTTAACTCGTATAGATCAAATAAAAATTGTCAACACGCTGTATTGTTTCCAAAGGAAATGGGAAAAGAGCGAATAAACCCAAAAAATAAGAGGGGGCAGATTCTAGGTACGGGGGTTGGTTATGCAAAGGGGAGGTATTAGCACCCTAAATATTTATGGTACTCCACGGGAACCTCTTTGAAAATCTGTGTATTTGTGTTATAAAGGTGTATACAAAAATAGATGGTAGAGATGAGAAAAGAAGTATTTTTTAAAAAAATTTTACACCCGTCGCGGTTGTGAATCTTTAGTGTCTATGTACCACCTTTTGTATAATAGGGGATAAGGGTACACGTAGTTCGCCTCAAAAATTTTAAAACACATGTGCGTTGGTTAATTTTAAGAAGAAAATACATCATCATCATATCTAAGTGGAAAACATACTTACTACCCACAATTATGAGAAAGAAGCATTTGCGTCATCTCAAAATGGAGGATATATCTTGGATCAAAATCCATCACTCAACACCCAAGTGGAAAATAGCTCTCTTTACTACATATCATAGAAGTATAGTAGCTTGCCTCACTACAAGAACCAACAAGAGTCTAATCTTTTGAGAAAAAGAGTTTTAAAATCAAAAGCCAAAGCGGAAAAATGATTTGAAGGAAGTTGATGACTTTTAGTATTAAAGAAGATGTCAAAGTATGATTAAATTGATTAAAGTTTGGTTAAGAAAAGATTTTTGTAAGTGCATGGACCTAAGTCAGAGTTTATTATAAAAGCGGTTCAAGTTAGAAAACAAGAAGTGTTTTGAAAAAGAGGGGGGTTTTGAAATTAAATAAGATATGAGGATATGAAGAGACTATCTTAAGTACACAAAGTAAAAATCTAAGGAAAAGAACGGTCTAACCAACAAGAAACCACCACTTGACATGAAGAAATCAATGTAGAATTCCCATCCTATAGATTAAAACCAAGCAAGCATAATATTAAACCTCAGATGAATACCAAGCTTCATATGAATTAAGAACCAAGCAAAGTCTTCATTGACAAAAAAAATTGGCCAGAGTAACAACTGTATACAGAGTAATTCCCAATCACAGACAAATCATGAAAATCAGAATAACCTGCACAAAGAAAAATTCAAATCAATTCCTTGGAGTAAACCGCAAGGACTTCAGAAGATCTTTACAAAAATATCAATCAAAGATTATAGAGTTTCAAGGTCCTAAGGCTTCTAATCCTAAGTCTCAGGAATCCACAACTCCACAGTGCTAGGGATAGTAACCAAATAGTCCAAGTGACCTCAATATTTTTAAGTCCAAGTTGGTTATTAAGTATGTTTACAAAAAGAAATAAAGCTCAAGTGAGAAAAGATAACAAAGACAGAAGGTATATACTCAAGTGAGCAAAAGGCAAATAGCATGAGATGTAAATGTTAAACATAAATGACATAAAGTAAAAACATAAAGATAAATGCATAAAGTAAAAGAATAATGTAAAGTCAATGGTTAATAGTAAATGGTTAGAAGTTAATGATTAATAATTGAGGGTTAAATGTTTTAGAAGAGTGATCCATGATTATTTGAATATTGAGCCTAGGTCAAAGTTGATGAAGACTCATTAGAGGATTGATAGAATCAAAGCCTCCTAACAATGAGCTTTCAAGGTTATTGGCCACAACTCAATATTTAATCATCTTTGGGTTTACAAACACAAGGTTTGAACCACTAAGAATCATTCAACTAAAAGATGGAAAATGGAGGATCCCAAATGATATGATCCATGATCGTTTGAGCCTTGAGCATAGGTCAAAGTTAATGAAGACTCATTAGAGGATAGATAGAATCAAAGCCTCCTAACAATGAGCTTTCAAGGTTATTGGTCATAGCTCAACACTTAACCATACTTGGGCTTACAAACACAAGGTTTAGGCCACTAAGAACAATCAACAGGAAAAGAAGAATGGGATTTGATGAAAGAGAAAAGGGAAAGTCACAGTGTAACCAATGTCTCAGATGAAATTAGAGTGTCAAATGTCATCAACATCATTCATTCATCTTGGTGGATTTGGTTTTTCAACCTATCAACACCCAATATACAATGAGATTGAGGAATTTGTCCCAAAATAATACTCAAGTATCTCCAAATCAGGACCAATCAAAAATAATAAAATATATTTAATATAAAAACAAATTTTAAATGATTTATAAAAAGGAAATAATTTGTAAAATACACAACATGTATTAAAACACCAAATAAAAATCTCAACAAAAAAACAGAGGTCAAACATGAGTCAACAAGTGTTGACAAAAAATTTTAGAATATTTTAAAGTCATAAACTATTTTTAAGAATTAAAGAAATAATTAAAATAAATCAAAAATCACAAAAAAAAATTAAAATCAGAAATAAAAAATAAACAAGGTCACCAATATTTTTCATAATATCATTGTATCCTTCCATAAAATTTTCAAAATTTTAAAAGATCAAAAAGTATTTTTAAATAATTAAAACAAATCAAATAAAGAGAAAAAATCATAAAAAATATCAAATCATATAATAAAATTATGAAAAAATAAAAATCAGAAAGAGAAAAATCAAAAGTATTTTTGATAATTTTTTCACAATTTTAGAAGTTGAAATGATTTTTTTTATGAATTTTTTAAGTTTAAAACAATTAAATATAAAAATTAGAAAATAAAAATAAAACTAAAATAATGTAGACCACTGGATCATTGTTGAAAGATGTTAGTAAGCAGATCCAAGGGAGTTGACACGCTGTACATGATATGGTCCTTCTTGGATAACACACCAGATCTCAAATAAAATCATAAATTATAGAATAAAAACAAAAAAAAAATGTGGATCATTGGATCAATGTCAAAACGCCTTAGTAAGCATATCCAAAGAACCTGACGCGCTATGCATGATACGGTCATTAGTGAATAAAACATTGGATCATTAATTTAAAATAGATTTTGAAAAAATAGAATGGCATCATGTCATTGGTTGAGAGATGACACGCTGGTCATCTTTAACCTCCAGTCAGCTCGAATTGTAGGTTTTGCAAATGGTAAAATTAGAAGCTCATACTGGTGCCATTCGCTCTGTCTCATCAAGACGAAAATAACCGTACCCTCGCGAAATTTTTATTTAACCTGTAACTTACTCGATTTGAGAAAAACCATAAGAAAAAGTGAAAACAAATTTTGAAATTAAATGATCAATTCGCCTTGAAAATGAAAACCAAAAGAAGCATGAGCTTCAGAGAAGAAGAGACTACATCTTAGCAATTTATTTGAAGAGAAATGGTTGTGAATTCCACCTGAACGAAGTTCAACTTGTTAGCTCTAAAATTGAACTTTTGTAGCTCGATTATATGCACAATTCCTCTTGCTAAGGGCCTGGTTAGCTTCAATGAATGTCAAGGAAGCTAACTGAATGGAGGTGTTTGTGAATTAAGGTGAGGAAATGAAAAAAACAGAAATCAATCTCAACAGTTCGTGTGGGATCTTAGCTTGTCTATACTATTTTGAGGAAATCAGTGAAATGTGTCCCTTATTTATAGTTGAGCATGATGGAAAGAAAAAGTGAAAGAAATGATCAGGTATGAGGGGAATTTGTGTGCACCTGCATCATGAACAAAATGTGACTTGCAAGTTGTCAAAACTCAACCATTCCTTGTGTTTTTATGTGCTAAACCTTTCAGGAAACTTGGTTAATCATGTTTAAACATCAAACGTGCGACAAATTTGTGTTTAGAGACCATACTAATCAAAATCAAACTTGACTCTGGTGAGAAACTTCAGTTCCAATGTACCATCTTTAGATTCATGGTGCACATGATTCAGGAGGATTTATAGGAGGATTCTTGAAGACTTTGAAAGATAATATCACCAGATTCACAATGTGCCAAGAAAGACTCCATTTGGTGATCTGAGATGAAAGTTATGATCAATTGAAAACAAGAAAAACACACGGATTTTTTACACTTAGAAAAATTCTAAGTATGGATATTCAAAATGACCTATAATGTTATTCAAAGTTATATGACCTTCCACTCAAAATTTGATCTTGATCCTTGAAGATGAAATAAAGTAGACTATTCAAATTGAGTTGTGGAATTGAGATCATTCAATAATCATAAAAATTTAAAGAGTTATGGTCTTTAGAAGATGATGAACAAATTTGGGGAAATTCATAAATGACCTATAATCTTTTCAATTCTATAAAGACTTTCCATATATTTTCAAGCCTTGCACCTTGAAACAAAGTTGTAGTAAACACCCTCAATTTTATTATGAAAAAATAATAAGCTCAATTAGATAAAATATGACCAAGTTATGATCCTTTGAAGTCACACAAGAGAATTTGATAGCTTTGTGAAAGGACTTGTAATCTTCTTCAACCATTAGTGATCTTCCATTCAAAATTAGCCTTAGACCCTTGAAGAGAAGTTATTAATCACTCTTCAAAAAGAAGCATGGCTTTGGAATCAACTCAAAATATCAAAAATTGAGTAAGATATTGTCCTTGGAAGTCAACCAACCCTTAATTAGAGAGTGCCAAAATGACTTGTAACCCCTTTCAACGTTTGATGATTTTCCTTGCATAATTGGATCTTGTCGTGTGAAGAGAATTTGTTGTAGATGATGATAAGAATACATAGCAACAAGAACCAACTCAAAATGTTGAAAATTGAGAGATTTATGTGAATAATGGAAAAACACAAGAAGGGGGTTTGAATTGGGGTATTCAAAAAATAAAGCAATAGACACGTTGGTTATCTTAGTTCGTTTGAACTCAAACTACTCTAGTCCACCCGCCAAGGTGATTTTGCCTCTCTCAAACAAGGTCTTAATCCACTAATCAAAATTTGATTACAAAGATACAATGACTATTGTCAATGTCTTCTTGAGTTTAAACCACAACTTGGTTTTCTCAAGGTATTAAGAAATACAACCATTGAAGGCGTGCACAAAAAGGTTTTCTAAACAAAACTATATCACAACTGTGATTTTTACACAATTGAAAAGCATAATAGAATGGGGTAATGATGATTTTTCTCTTTCAATATGCAGTAGTGTGTAGCCTGATCTCTTCTTCAAGTCTGCTTTATATAGGCGATGCATGAGAGACATGAGAAGATGCTTTTGGAAGGTTGATAATGTGTAGTTAATGTTCTTTCCAAAAATAAAGATCTTGTCTTGGTTCAGCCGTTACTTTTTTATTTGTAATGAATGATTTAGTAACGCTTCAGAACATTTATTTCTTTGAAACATATCAGAAGATGAATGTTACCGTTTGAGATTTCTTTTTTTTCTTCCAGAACTTTACTTTTATCATAATATCAGAGTTTGGCTCACAGCGTTGGTGCAATCAGAAGTTGTAGCTTTAGAACTTCTTCATTTTAAGTGTGTTACACAAATTTTCTTCTAAGTATGATGTGCTAAAACAGAGCTTCAGAAGCTTAACTCTCTCATCTTATATGCTTCTTTCATCAGAGTTTCCCTGCATACTAAAATAATTTATTAGAGATCATATTTGTTCTTTATATATAACATGTGTTTGTTATCATCAAAACTCTTATAAGAATGTAGAACCAAACTATGTTCTAACAATCTCTCCCTTTTTGATGATGACAAAAACTTGTATATTTTGATATAATACTTAAGAACATAAAGAATTAACGTATCCCCCTGAGTTGGATACTCATATAAATAAAAAATACTTCCCTGAAGATGTTATGATCGGAGCTTTGAGATGGAGGTTTTTGATGCGTCCATAATAGAAGTTACTTTCAGAGGTTGCTTTTCAATGGATTTTTCCTGTTTGCTTTCTGAGGATAAAAATAGAAGTTATGATATTTAAAATGTTTGAGACTGAGTCTCGGTTACTATTATATTCAAAATATCTTACGTTCTCCCCCTTTTTGTCAAGAATCAAAAAGCAATAAAAGCGCAGAAATATAATAGAATGCATTTTATATTCAAAAAGGATTATGATAGAAAGAAGATGGAAATAAGTAACAAATAGCAGAAACAAAACAGTTTTTCAGAGCTAATTTTGAGGAGGTGGAAGATGTGTGAACAAGGCTTTCAATAAACTCTTGATCTGATTGTTCGATTCCTTTTGTTTCCCAAGAATCCCCTTAATTTACTTGCTAGTTTCATCCTGCTTGTCTAACCTTTCCTTAAACACATCATTTTCTTTCTTCAACTCCTCCAGAGTTTTTAGCACAAGAGAAGATGAGGCTATTTCAGTAGAAGAGACAACATTCTCAGAACTTACTGCAGTTGATTCTGGCGCAGGAGATTCTTCGACTACCTTGCATTTGTCTTGAAACATGACCAGAGGAAGAGGTTTAGGAGACGGTTCATTATACTCTGATGTTTGAGGGGCTTCCCAAGGGGTGTTTTCCAGCAGAAGGAGGGGTTTCTTTACCCAATGTCACAGAACTTGATCCTTGAAAAATTTCAGGCGATCGCAGAAGTTATGTTGAGCAATTTCATAGTTGGGCTCCTTTAACTTTAGAGATTCGGAGTTAAACCATTTTCTGAACTGATTCTAGTGAGAATCAGAAGCAACTGGGTTGAGATTCTCTACACAAGCTAGATTTAGAGAGTTAACCCATTCCAGTATTTCTGTTTCAAAAATCAGCAAGGATTTACCAACATTTGCTTTGGATATTTTTGGTGTTGGTTTGGGAACGACAATTTTCTGAGAGCTTGTGACGAGATTTTCCCAAGCTTCTAAATCAATGATTATTCTGAGGGGATCTTCTGGGTAGTTATTTAGAGAGGGAGAATCAGAAAGAATTATGGGTGAGTTTGGTGGTGTAGAAAGATATGGATATGGAGGATCTGGGATGGAGAAGGCTTGTGATGTAATTATGGGGATTATTGGTGGTTGAGAGATAGAGAGAGGACAAGTGATTCCAGGGATGAATGTCATGGTATCAGAGTCAAGATTTGGATTTTCAGTTTGGGGAGCTTCAAACAGTGGATCAAATTGATCAATATTAGAGAGAACTTGTGCAAGTTATGGCTGAGGCTGATCAAAAAGGGTAGAAGGTGGATTGTTTAGAGGATTATTTAGAGGTATTGAAGTGTCAATATCTAGGTCAAAATCATCAAAGGTTTAAGGAGAAGGATCTTCTGTGGGCTTTGGAGATGAGGGGGTTTCAGATGTTGATAAAAATACTGATTTAATAATAGAAACAAAAGATGAGTTACCTTTCTTTTTTGCAGCTTTGAGGGTCTTCTGAGAAGTTCCTTCTCCAGCTGCTTTCATTTTTCTTGATTTTCTAGGAGCAACTTCCAGACGTTGTTGCCTCAGATCAAGAATATTCATATCTGGGATTGTACCATCACTCTTGCAGGCTCCTAAATACCTGAGGAACTCTTCGGGTGGTAATGACTTCCTTGGTGGTGATTGTTGGGTCCTTCTTAATAGTTTCAATGATCTTCATCTTCTTTAGATTCTTGGAAATTAGAGGTGTACCAACACAAGCTTCCATAACATTAGCTTGTTGAGCCTCAGTCAAATGTTCTATCAGTCTGTTTTCTGTCGGAATATCTGAAATGACTCTTCCCAAAGGGATCCAATCTCTCTTTGTTCTTTCTTCTTCTCTTATTCTTTTACAATAGTCTTCATATGGTTGAACAAAAGATGTGGAAGATGAACTTTTGCTCTGGTGGCGATGAAGTACAGAATGTACTACTGATCAATGTTGATGTAGTCTGGAGAGCTGGTAGACTTCATGTGGTTGATGCATCACAAAATTATTTTGGACCAAATTCTGAGATAATCCTTCAGATCTTTGATTTTGTTGGATGGTTGACCAGAAGTAAAAATTTCCTTTGACACAATGGTTAGGTCAAAGCCTTGTCTACCATATCACTGCATCTAATACCGCCATCGACGTGGCCTATGAGTTTCCCAATGAGATCTTCAACGATGATGATCTTCTTACCCATAACGTAAGATACTTGATCATTTGAGGTTGTGGCATGGATCCATAATTCTTTCACAAGTTTTGGAAAAATTGAACCTATGAGGCGATCAAAATACTTCTTCCAACCTTGGAACTCAACATCAGGGATTAAATCATACCTGTTTTTTTTCATGCTCATGAAATCAACAATAAGTTCACATAGAACTTCCATAGAATCAATGGGCGTGAGAAGAGTTCTTGATGGTTCGATGTAACTTTCTTCATTGGAGGAGGAAGAACCAGGGATGGTTTGAGAAACTTGAGAAATTTATTGAGAGGAAGCCACTTGTTCACGCAGACTCTTTTAGGGTTTTAGAAGGATGAACAAATGAAGAGAGAAAAGTGAGTGAGAGTGAATATGTGATAGTGTTTGTGAAGGAGTGAAGTATAAATAGCTAACGGAAAGAAAAAAGATTTAATTTTAATAAAAAAAAGATGATTGCGTGCATTTAATGATTCCTAAAAAAAGAGGGATAGTGTGAAGATATAGAACAGTTACCAATTTAACTCGAGACTCAATGCATCAACTCAACTATTTCAGTCCCTTCTGAATTTGAACATGTGTTCAGCCTTAGAGGGTGACCTTGCGTTTACAGTTGACAGATGTTGATATTGTGATATGCTTGCATCTATCTTAGAAATGAAATGTTTTTGGAGAACGTTTAAATCTTCTGGATAGATCCTGATGCAACTTTCCTTCTCACTTCTGAAGAACTATTGATCATATGTTCACACAAAGAAAACTAAAGCATAACATTCTAAGGGTTTAAATATACAGAAACAACATTATCACTCTGGGCATAATTCCATGCTGAGATAATTTAGAATAAAATTAAATATATCTTAAGAAAGGGGTTTAGTGAAGACATCAGCCCATTGATGGTCCGTGTCTATAAATTTTAAAGAAATAATTCCTTTCTGAATATAGTCCCTAATAAAATGATGTTTAATTTCTATATGTTTAGCCCTATAATGTAAAATAGGATTTTTTGAAATACAAATAGCAGAAGTATTATCATAGAGGATAGGAATGTTACTCTCATATATGTTAAAGTCTTCAAGCTGACTCTTCATCCAGAGCATCTGTATGCTGCATCTAGCTACTACTATATATTCAGCATCACAGTACCCTACTAATTTATATTCTCTAGATTTTCTATAGCAAATACCAAGATTAGTAGTACCTTTCAGATACTTGAAAATTCGCTTAACTATTGTTAAGTGAGATTCTCTAGGATCTGATTGGAATCTAGCACAAAGACAGACGCTATACAGAATATCAGGTCTTGAAGTTGTTAAATATAAGAGTGAACCAATCATACCTCTGTAGAGCTTCTATTCTACCTTCTTACTTACCTCTTCCCTTTCCAGAATGCTTGTGGGATGCATAGGACTTTTGGATGACTTACATTCTGACATGTTAAATTTCTTTAGAAGTTCTTTGACATACTTGCTTTGATGGATGTAGGTTCCCTCTAGAGTTTGATTGATTTAGATACCCAGAAAGAACTTGAGTTCACCCATTAAGCTCATTTCAAACTCTGCCTGCATAGACTTAGCAAATTATTTTCCCAAAGAGGCTTTAGTAGATCCAAAAATTATATCATCTATGTAAACTTGACAAATCATAATGTCATTTTTAAACAATTTACATAATAAGGTTGTGTCCACCTTCCCTCTGGTAAAATCATTTTCTAACAAAAAATTACTCAGTCTTTCGTACCAAGCTCTGGGAGCTTGTTTCAGACCATATAATGATTTCTTAAGTTTATAAACATATTCTGGATGTTTTGTGTTTTCAAAGCCAGGGGGTTGGTGCACATAAACTTCTTCATTAATGTAACCATTTAAAAATGCACTTTTAACATCTATATGATAGAGAGTAACGCCAGTGTTTACAGCAAAAGAAATTAAAAGTCTGATAGATTGTAACCTGGCGACTGGAACAAAGGTTTTTGTATAGTTTGTCCCTTCTTGCTGACTATAACCTTGTGCCACCAGTCGTGCTTTGTTTTTGACGACTTCTCCTTGTTCATTTAGCTTATTTCTGAAGACCCATTTGGTTCCAATGATGTTGAAGCCTTTTGGTTTAGGAACCAGGTACCACATATCATTTATGGTAAATTGATTTAGTTCTTCCTGCATTGCAAGGATCCAGTCATTGTCTAGAAGAGCTTCGTCAATGGAAGTTGGCTCGATTAGAGACACTAATCCCATGAGTGATTCTTCAAAATTTCTGAATGTGGATCTTGTTCTGATTGGGTCATCTTTCTTTCCCAGAATCATGTTTTTTGGATGTGCTAAGCTGCTTCTGGATTGTCTTTTCTGGATGGGGTCTTCAGATGTTGTTGTAATATTTGCGACGTCTTCTTCTGTATTTGGTTGTGATTCTTTATTAGGAACTTCTGAAAATCTGTCTTCAGTACCTGTAAATTGACTTCTATATCTGTAAAAGATTTACCCTGCTTTGACTTTTGAGAGCCAAGATTATCAACAAATATGACACTAATAGATTCTTCTACAATTCGTGTTTCTGTGTTGTATACTCTATAACCTTTTGAGCGTTCAGAGTATCCTAATATGATACACTTTTGTGCATTAGAATCAAACTTGTTCATATGTTATTTAGTGTTTAGTATAAAATAAGTACATCCAAATGGATGGAAATAAGAGATGTTAGGCTTTATGTTCTTCCATAGTTCATATGGAATTTTACCCATAATAGGTCTTATTGAGATTCTATTCTGAATATAACACGTTGTGTTAGTTGCTTCTACCCATAATTTTTTAGCAATGTTAGTCTCGTTGATCATGGTTCTGGCTATTTCTTGTGAAGTTCTATTCTTTCGTTCTACAACTCCATTTTGTTGAGGAGTTATAGGATAAGAGAAATCATGAGATATTCCATTCTCATTAAAAAGGTTTTCAAAGCTTTTATTTTCAAATTCCCCACCATGATCACTTCTGACTTTAACAATTCTAAAACCTTTTTTGTTTTGAACTTGGTTGCATAAGGTAGAGAACACAGAATGTGACTCATCCTTTTGTCTTAAGAACTTTACCCATGTCCATCTGCTATAGTCATCTATAATCACTAATCTATACTTCTTACCACTGATGGATGCATTTTTCACTGGTCCAAACAGATCTATATGCAGAAGTTCTAATGGTCTAGAGGTAGAAACAACATTTTTTGATTTGAAAGAAGGTTTTGAAAACTTTCCTTTTTGACATGCTTCACACAGAGTATCTGAGCTGAACTTCAGGTTAGGAAGTCCTCTAACCAGATTGCGTTTGTTAATCTAAGATATTCTTCTCATACTAACATGCCCCAATCTTCTGTGCCAAACCCATTGCTCGTCGTTAACAGACATTAGGAATTTTACATTCTGATGTTTTAGTTCAGAAAGTTTTATTTTGTAAATGTTGTTCTTTCTCTTTCCCTTAAGAAGGATAGTCACATCTTTCTGACGAACTGCTTTACATGACTTTTAATTAAAGATTATATCATAACCGTTATCACTTAATTAACTTATGGATAACAAGTTATACATTAATCCATCTACTAACAAAACATTAGTTATAGAAGGAAGTGTGCAGTTACCAATAGTTCCAGAGCCAATGATCTTTCCTTTCTGATTGCCTTTGAACCCTACATAGCCTCCAGATTTAAGCTCTAGACTTTGGAACATATGTTTTCTTCTTCTCATGTTTCGATAGCATCCAGAGTCCAGGTACCAAGATTGGTGTTTCAACTTTACTGTTAAATACATCTACAACATAAACAATTTTATCTTTAGGTGCCCATATCTTTTTGGGTCCTTGTTTGTTAGAGTTACAGAAATTCTGTTTGAATTTTGGTTTAGCAGAAAAAGCATTACTAGTATACTTTATGTCATGTGTATATCCATATGTAAAGTGTGACTAGAGAGGTGTGTGTTTTATGACTATATCACCAACTTTCTTTGGTTGAGTTTCTTTTCCCTTTGGTTTCACATATTTGTAATACAATAGGAGAACTGACTTTACTGGTTTTGCATTTTTATCGCAAATGTTGCGGTTAACAAGAGTTGCCACCGACTTTTCTTTTATCCAACAAAGGAAAGGATGAAAAGAACATAAAAGACCTTTTTAAAGATTTTGAGTTCGGGGGGTAGGTTATGGAAAGGGAAGGTGTTAGCCCCTTTTCCATCCATAGTTATCTACAGGCTCTTAGTTTCTAGCTCACTTTGAAAATGTTTTTTTGTGTACGTGTGTTTTTGAAAATATTTTTGAAAAGACGCCTTAGTGCGGCGAACTTTGTAATGTTTCTCGTATTGTTGAGAACGTATACAAAGTGTTTTGTCTGTGAAAATATTTTAAAGATGAGTTTGTGTATGTGTGAAAAAATTGTTTGTTTGTTTTTGTGAGCAAGAAACTATAAACGGTCTACCTACTCAAATGGTCTTTGTTATTTTCTTCTTTTCCTTTAGATAGTGCTATCCCACCATTAGTTGGTGGGTAGCCCTATCATTGGATGTTTGAGAGACAAGTGTGGGTAATTATACAATCATAAAGGAAACTTGTAGGAAACTTTAGCAATTTTATTGTAAGGGACTAGATCGTATACCGAAGGCAGCATCAAAGGGTCATCGAGGGACCACGATCTTTTTAACCGAGGGTCTTTGCTAAAGTGTCCCACGTTCGAGGGACATGACTGTTTTTCTGAAGGCAACAAGTGGAGGTGCCTTGGAGGTGCGTGTGTGCGAGTGTGTTGTGTTTCAGTTATTTATCTTAAACATTTAGATTTTCTACCATTTGTTTTTAGTCTTTCCATACAAGCCTATTAAGCATACATCTAGCAGTTAATATAGGTACGGTAAATGAAAATTCAAAAATTTGAATCTACTCTATTATAATGCTTCGGGATGGGGGGAATTACAAACCATGAAAATAGGGGAATAAAGAATGTAAAAAGTCCTAGTTTAAACTATTACATCCCATGTACAGTTACATAATTTGTAATAGTAATGCGAGTAAAATAAATAAACACGCGGAGAAGATAAACCCTAAAGAATTCTAAGTGGTAGGAAGAAATATTTTTGTTGTTTTTTGTTTAGGAAAAAATAATTTAATTAAATTAAGACAACCTAATTTTAATTAGTTTAATTAACTAATAAAAAGATGATTAAAATTATTTATAAAAAAATTAATTAATAAAACCTAAGTCTAATACTTTTGTGGTTTTTGATTTTATGATTTTGTTATAAAAAAGATATAAAGAAAAGTTTAAATAAATAAAGTGGAAACAAGAAAAATAGGAAATGGGCCTGCGGCAATAGTAATTAGGGGTGAGATTCTGAAAACCGTTAGGCCAAGTAAAGGTTGAACCCAACAGTTGCGCGTGATTTGGTGTGAGTAGCCCTTGAAGGTCCATGATGGGGACGCGTTCCTGAGGCGTAGGATCTACATCCATTAGAATCTGATGGTCCATATATGGAGGTACACGATGTGCGCGTGGATTTTCTTAACACGGGATCTGAAAAGAAAACATGAGAAAAAAACAAAATGCAAGACCTGGGGATCAAACCCAGGCTCTTAAGTTTACCACCATGCAATTCTACTCATTCGTTAATATAATAACATGATAATATTATATTTCAAAATCAATCAGAATTATTTAAATAAAATAAAACGCGTGCTAGTGGGTCCTCTGTTGTTTAAACGAACCAATCGGATAAGGCCACTTGGCCCACGAACCCTGACTGCTGCCTGCAAAAGCAAGATCGTCCGAAGAGGGTGGAAACCATTGTCTTCTCCGGCGGTCTTCAACGCTGATCTGTAAAATAACGAGAATAAAATATAAAAAAAGGGTTGTGTCCCCATAATTTAGACCTCCTGATTCCATTGGTGAGGTTAGTTTTCCTTTAAAGTGCCTGTAGACATAGATACAAAGAGAAAGACGTAAACTGTCCTAACATGGAAATATCCCATTCTCATGTTAGAGTTCCCATTTTTTTGTCCAGACCTGTTCTAAATACGCGTATAAGAAGATCTACAGGGTTAGAAGTAAACAATAATAGGCGAATTAAAAAATGGATGATGGAAAAAAATGTAAATGGAGATATTGATCCATACAATTCAATCTTAAAAAATCAACGAAACCTACCCTTACTTACCCTATGAGTGCTCAGGAGATAATCTTAGAACTTAGTTTGGATGGAAAAGGTTGGGACTGTGAGCTACGATTTTTTTGCAACCTTGAGAAATTTGAGAATTTGGTAGAGCTCTTGTACATAGTCTATGTGTCCCCTCTCTTGCTTCTGAATATGCCTTTATATAGAAGAGGAGAGGAGCAAATAAGTATGGAAAGAATCAGCCATTAACCATGGCCTTAAAACAAAAAATTAAAATTTTGAAAATTATCCATTTTTGTTGGATTCTTGCCATTTCTGTTTAGTGCATGAACCTGGACAGGTTGGTGGTGTTTTGCACGAAATATTGGGCTCCGTGATGGGTCAAGTTAGGCCCAAATGCACTAGCCCATTATTTCTTATGATTT
The DNA here is from genome assembly GCA_948472305.1 of Vicia faba. NCBI lineage: Eukaryota > Viridiplantae > Streptophyta > Magnoliopsida > Fabales > Fabaceae > Vicia > Vicia faba. Next base: position 389,378,006 of record OX451741.1, read on the forward strand.
TATTCAATTTATTTGATTTTAAATTAAGTAAAATCAAGATAAATATGAATAAAAATCAAGGTCATGTACAAATGGACTTAGAGGTCATCTAAGATGTTATGGACATGTTTGAACATCAGGAACTAGGTTCATTGGTTCAAAAATGCAATTTTGCTCAATTTGCACTTCGTGAATTTCTTCAAAATTCCCCAAGTTGTACAACTCATTACTTGATCAATTATCATCTTTTGAAGATAATATTAGACTTTTTAATAATTCCAAAGGTGTCCTCTACAATCTCTATGTTTATCATTTTTGCTTTTGAAGACATTATCTTAATGTAAGTTGCCTTGACAAAAAGTGTCTTTTGTTGACTTTTGAAAATGACATATAATATATGAGCTCATATCTTCCAAATGACGCATTTTTTGGACTTTTGAATTAGAGGAAAGTTGTAGAGAATTAAATTTTATTCAAAATGGGCTTTGGTTGAGGAAAATTTGATGAAGCATGTGAAAGTTATGTCTGGTCAAAGTTCAATTGACTTTTCCTAAGGAAACCCTAATTTGGCAATTTTAGACTTTTGATGATTTGAGGACTTTCCTTGGGGAATCATGATAAAAACTTGATAAAATGATGAATATCACTTCAAAATGTTGAGGTTGACCAAAAATCTTGAAGTTTGATTGTATGTTGACCATAGTTGACTTTTTGACTAATATATTTAATTTTCAAACATTTGAGTCATTGACTGAGGAAACTTGTGATGTAGGGCTTGAAACTTGACATGAACCTTGTTGATGACTTGTGAAGAACCATGGAAGCCACTTGAGACCTTTGAAAACCACATTTCCTTGAGAAACTCCAAACCCTAGTGTTGTACCCCAATTTTTTCCCCTAAGATTCCCCTATCATATCATGTCAACTCAATCATGACAAGATCACATTAGGGTTGGTTCTTCATCTTTTTCTATCTCCTATTTTTAAGTTTTCTCTTGAGGAATTTCCAAGCACCTTGGTTGTGTATCTTTTATATGTGTTGTTGACTAACCTCTAACCAAAATACAAAAATATTTGTCTTTGTCCTTGCACAATTTGTGTTTTGTAGGTACCAAGTCAAAGCATCCAACAAATAAGGTTTTGCAAGTTGATTTGATTCTTTATTGTGGTGAAAAACAGCATGCATCGACCCATAAAGGTATGTATCGACTCATTTTGTTGTGCATAACTAGCATGTGTCGACACATGCATGTATGTATCGACTCATCCTATTTGTTTAACTAGGATGTATCGACACATACGTGTTATGTATCGACTCATGCAGTTTGTGTGATTCTGTAATGTGTTGGAATAAAAGTATGTATCGACACATAGAGGCATGTATCGACACATGCTGTGTTATACAGCTAGGATGTATCGACGCATACCCCCTATGTATCGACTCATAATAGCAAAATGCACGTGTTTTTTTGAAAAAAAGCCAGCAAATTCAAAATTGTATCATTTTGGCTCCAATTTTTTCTCCATAATTTGAAATTATATCAATAATTCAAATTTGGCTCCAAGAATCAATTACCAAATTACCACTAATCCCAATCCTAAAACTCTATAAATATAGACCTCATTTCATTCAAATCACAAGCTTTTGATAGCCAAAATCATCTTGCTAAAAAATCTCTCAATTCTCTCCATTTTACCAAATTCACTCAAAGCTCCATTTTCAAAAAGTTAGTAAGCTTTGCATTTAAGCTCACTAATCTTTGAGCTAAACCTTCATCTAAACACTTTTTCTTCATCAATTCTCTACATCCAAGCTTTGGTGATTGACTCTTGTTGTTGAATTGAAACAAATTCTGAAGTTGTTTGATAATTCTCAAATTCTACCTTTGGTAAGTTGGATCATCATCTTTCACAATGTGATCTCTTGTGGATTTCTGGTTTTGATTCATTGAGCACTGTTTTATAAATCCATTAGTGCTATTTTCTCAAAATTTGTTGGAATTTTCATGCTCAATTGGATCCATGATCATAAGGTGTTTGATGAAAAGTTGGAATAAGAATTTGATCTTTAAAGTGCTGTTTTCTACTGATTTTTTTACAGGTTACAATCAATTGTTGTAACATTGCAATTGATTGTCACAGAAAATTGATTTGATAAAAAACTGCACTGATGCAATAGGTTGCTATCTAAGCAATTGATTGTAACAGTGCCAAAAAATACTTTTGCTGCCTTATTTTGGGGCTGTTTTGACTCAAATATTTTTCCGCTCACTCTCTTTGATGGATAACTTGGATTGCAATTTTAAATGTTTAATTTGTTTTTAAACTCAATGGACTTTGTGATGTAGATGAAGTTGGATAAATGTTCATCAATTCAAATCTACCTAAGAGTGGATTATTTAATTCATTTTTGGTTCTTTGGATTAATGATATGTTTAGTACTTTAATCCATCTAGAGGAGTGGTTGAATTTAAAGATGAAAGAATTTTGAAATGGTAATCCAAATTAGCTTATCATTCCCCTCCCTCTTCATCTTATCCCTTTCTTTTTTTAATTGTGCTACATGTTAAGGGATGGTGATCTCTATATCATTTATCCAAACATGAAGTACATAGATTGCTATTGACCGGCCTCAAAATAGGTGTGACTTCTACATAAGTCCACTTACGATTGCTTAACATAGCGCTAAATTTTGTCCCAATTTGAATAAATGATCATTCGTGGCCCAAACTTATGATTGCAAGCCCAAGTATGTTAATTTGATCTCTTTGATCCAATAACCTTGAGATTCATTGTGTGGAGGCTTTGGTTCTACTAATCCTCTAATGGATCTACAATACCTTTGGTCAACGCTGATCACTTAAACATCGTTGATCATTAAATGTTACTTTTGAGAATTCCAAAATGGATGATATACTTGACAAAAAGCAAATGCAACTTGTTGTGTGGAGGCTTTCGTTCTACCAATCCTCTAATGAGTTCCAAATGCAAGTTTCAAGATGGTCATCCAACTAACCACTAATTTCTAACAATTGACTTTACTTTATGCTTTTATTTTTTTGCTTTATGTACCATTTAATTTAAGCATTTACATTTCATGCCATTTTTATTTTGCTCGCTTGAGCATTTATTTTTATGTCATTTTTATTTTACTCACTTGATCATTTATTTTCCTTTTAAAGACACCTAATAATCAACATGAACCATAAAAATCTTTAATGATATTTGGACTATTTGGTTACTATCCTTGGCATTATGGAGCATTGGACTTCTTGGACTTAGGATTAGAGACTTTGGCCTATCTCGGAGACTTTGCGACTTTATTTGATATTTTGTCTGGAGTTCTTGAGGTTTACCTCAAGACATTGGGTTGTTTGTTTGTTTTGTATGCAGGTTTTTGTGATTACATACTTTGTTTTTAATCTGGAATTCATCCGTATACAGCCGTTACTCTGCCCAATTTTTGCGAAAACTTAATAGATTTGAAGTTTGGTTCTCTCGAGAGGTCTAGTATCTTTGCTTGCTTGGTTTCAATCCAAAGAATGGGATTTCTATATTGACTCATAATGTCAAACTTTTGCTTCTTGTTAGTTAGATGGTTCTTATCCCTAGCTTTTACCGTATGCTTTAGGATAACCTCTTCTTCTCCTCCATCTTCTTTAATTTCAAAAATCTTCTCCCTCCTTTTGGAAACTCTTCTTGTTTTGAAAATTGAAACACTTTCATAATAAACTTGGACTTAGGTCCATGCGTTTTCAAAACATTTTCATAAATAAATTTCAATCAATTTAATAATACCTTGACATTTTTGTGAGAAGATTAAAAGTCAATCAATCTCATTTCAGACCATTTTGCCACTTTGGCTTTTTATTTTAAAACTTTTTCTTAAAAGATTAGACTCTTGTCAATCCTTGTAGTGATGCAAACAACTATACTTCTACAATATGTAGTAAAGAGAGATATTTTCCACTTGGGTGTTGAGTGAGGCATTGTTGATTTTAAAATCCAATCCATATCCTCCAATTTGAGATGGTGCAAATTCTCCTTTCTCATGATTTTGGGTAGTAAGTATGTTTTCCACACGGACAATGACGATGATGTCTTATCTCATAAAATTAACCAACACACTTGTGTTTTAAATTTTTAAAAGAGGAACTACGTGTACCCTGATCCCCTATTGCACGAAAGGTGGTACGTAGGCACTAAAGGTTCGCAACCGCGACGGATGCAAAAATCATAAAAAATATATTTCTTTTCTCACCTCCACCATCCATTTTATACATAACATATCTTTATAGCCAAAATATAAAGATTTTTCAAAGAGGTTCCTGCGGAGTACCGTAGATGTTTAGGGTGATAATACCTTCCCTTTTCATAACCAACCCCCTTACCTTGAATCTTTCCCCCATTTTGGGTTATTCGCTCTTTTCCCATTCCTTTGGAAATAATAAAGCGCGGTGGCGATTTTTATTTTAATTTGTATAAAGTCTAGTCAATCCAATGGCTTAGTATTGAACATTTCTACCGCTATAGAAAAATGGCGACTTCACTGGGGAAAGATTGACCTCTTGCTGGTCCATCCCTAACTGGGTTGAACCTATCTTTGTTTATATCTGTATATGTGTTATTGTGTTTATGTGTTATATTTTATATATATGTTTGTCTGGATTTTCCTGGTTTACAGGGTGCTTGGTGATTACTCATAAGTCCTATACCCGGACTTGGGCAAACTTTAAGATAGGACGAGTGGTATAGTCATGTTAACTTTGAGGGAGTAATCCCAAAAAAGGAGGCATGAGATCCCCCACTCAGTGGAGGCCCCTTTGAATGTAGTGTCGTTTACCGAGTAATCGGGAAGACGTACTGCTTTCGACCTGGGAGCCTGATGAAGCTGAGGACCGTAGATTACCTAACCCATCTTAGCCTTTTAGGTGTAGTGCGGAAGCTATGACGGAGTAATCCGGAAGTAGTTGTCACGCGATACTATGCTCGGACGAGTTTTTCTTGAGAATATTACTAATTACCGAGTTAATTGGGAAGTTAGTAATATCCGAAGGAAGGATGTAGACTATGGGAACCTCTTAGAACCTTATTCGGCAGGTGATAACTTTTTAGACCAACACCTTATGGGTAGTACCTTCAGCCTCATGCTCGTGACGTTGAACCTATGAACCCTATATGTGTGATCTTGTATGTGATTGTTGCATCATGCATCCATGCACTCATAAGCATCTTTTGGAAAAAACAATATTTCAAGGGATTTAAAGGTTGACTATTTGTGAATATCTCAGGTACTTTTAAACTATGGATTCTGGAAAGAGAAAGACCGTGAAATACAGTTTCAAGGATCCCAAGATAGATGAGTTGATCAGTCTAATTCCAGAGATTGAGTGTCCTGCAGACTTTCGGAAGAAGTATGGATCCATTGTTCCTCTCATGAAGCTAAAGATGAAGGAGGGTATTCTCTCAACCTTGGTCCAGTTCTATGATCCGATGTATCACTGCTTTACTTTTCCCGATTATTAATTGGTGCCGACACTGGAAGAGTATTCCTATCTATTGGATTTACCTGTTACCGATCGTGTTCCTTTTACTGGTTTGGAGGGTGAGCCAAAATCACAGGAGATTGTTGTTTTGATTCATCTAGGGAAGTCTGAGGTGGAAGCCCAAATGACTATCAAAGGAGGGATTAGAGGATTACCAGCTCAGTTCTTATTGGAGAAAGCTCGTTACTTTGCCAGGATGAAGAGTAAGGTTGCTTTTGAGGCCATCTTTGCTTTACTCACCTATGGATTATTCTTATTCCTTAATATGGACAAGTTTGTCAACATTAATGCTATCAGGATTTTCATGATTGTAAACCCGGTTCCTACACTGTTGGGTGATGCTTATTACTCGGTTCATCTTTGGAGTTCCTATCATGGGGAATGATTATTTGTTGCACGCCTTTATTGTACCAGTGGTTTATCTCTCATATGCCTCAGTCTGATGCTTTTTGGAATGTCAAGAAGGAACCCTGTTGGGCTCCTAAGATCATGGCACTTACTCACTCAGATATTGATTGGTATCATCGAGCTTACCAGGATGTGGAGATTATTGACAATTGTGGTAGTTTCCCCAATGTGCCTCTTCTTGGTACAAAGGGAGGAATTAACTATAACCTTGTTCTTGCACGGCGACAGCTTGGTTATCTGATGAGGGATAAAGCAAATAATATTCATTTGAGTAGTTTCTTTTTGAAGGAAGGAGAAGACCACAGGGAAGCTAAGGAGAAGATTGCGAAGGCCTGGCGTCACATTCATAAGAAGACTAGGAAGGATTTGGGACCTAGAGGTGTTGTTTCTTTTGAGCCATATCTTCAGTGGGTCTGGTCGAGAGCCATTCAGTTGAAGATGTCGTATACTCAGAATACACCCATGCCTGATTTGTTTGTGAAGACCACTCCTCCTGTATTAGATAATCTAGAAGAGCTGCGCCTTGCTTTGGTTAGGATTCAACAGGAAAGGGATGCTTGGAAGAACAAGTTCCAGACTTTAGAGAGTTCCTACAGAGCAGACCTGAAGGAGAAATACGATTTGATCGAGATCCTTGAGAGTCGAGCGGTGGAGTCTATGGAGAGGCAAGGGGATTTATTTTCTCCTCATCCTCAAACAGGTGTTGATTACTCACTTCCGGCTTCAGATGATTGGAAGGATATTGCCATCAGACATGTGGAAAAAAACCAGAGGTTGAGGGCTCAGATTGCCAAGCTCACAGGGAAGCGCCAGCGTACAGATTGATCTCTATTAGTTCCTTTTTCTCAGGATTTTAGATTGTATTTTCATCTTGTACTTGGTATCATTGAAACTTGTAATCCATTTTGAAATTATTATAATAAAAATTTGCAGTATTTCAAAAGCTTTATTACTTGGATGTTTGCTATGTGTCTATAAATCATAAATCCCTTGAAATATTAAATGATAAAGTAAAAATAATCATGTGCATTGCATATCATGCATCATATTGTACATATTTCTTGCATTTGTTATGCATGTCCAGGTGTCTTACCCAGCTTCTTTACTTCTTTCAGCAAGTTGACTCATCACTACAACACTCGGGCTAATTTCAAAAAGAAGATGGACAACTTAGAATAGGAGAATCGCGAGCTGCGCGAGGAAGTTTCCGCTTTGAAGGCTGGCTTGGCCAACTTGACTACTCTGATGGAAGCTTTGGTGGCTTCTCAGAATCAGCCACCGAGTGTTCAACCTCAACCAACAAGGGCAAATGCTGAAGTTCCTACTGTTCCTATATCCGTTACTCCGGTTGTCGTTCAAAACCGTATGCCTCAGGGTTATCCGTGGGGAATTCCAGAGAATTTTGCACCTGAAGGTTTCAATCTTGGCCCCCAAGACGCTCCAGTGGTTCAAAATGTTATTACTCCTACACCTCCTGTGGTGCATAATGTTCCTGTTGCACCTCCTTCGGTGAATTTGGTTCCATTTGTCAATGAAGATGTGTGTCGTCCTTTCCCTCTGCCGAGTGAAGACTTGGGTCTTTATGACAGAATGGATGATTTCCAAGAGCAGTTTGATAGAATGCAAATGGAGATGAAGGCTCTTAGGGGAAAAGAGTTATTTGGGCAGAATGTGAATGAGCTGTGTTTGGTCCCGAATGTTAAAGTGCATGCTAAGTTCAAGGTCCCGGAATTTGAGAAGTACAAGGGCAACACTTGCCCTCGTGCTCATTTGGTGATGTATGTAAGAAGAATGTCTACCCACATTGATGATCAGTGTCTGTTGATTCACTTTTTCCAGGATAGTCTAACTGGCGCAGCGTTGACGTGGTATATGAGTTTAGACAGCGCCAACATCCATACTTTTAATGATTTGGGAGAAGCATTCATTAAACAATACAAGTACAATATGGACATGGCGCCTGACCGTGACCAGCTTAGGGCCATGGTTCAGAAAGACAGAGAATCGTTCAAAGAGTATGCACAGAGATGGCGCGAAATGGTTGCACAAGTGATTCCTCCCATGGAAGAGAAAGAAATGACTAAGATTTTTCTGAAGACGCTAGGCGCTTTCTACTACAAAATAATGGTAGCAAGTGCCCCGAGTGATTTTACAGAGATGGTAGGAATGGGTGTCCGCCTAGAAGAGGCAGTAAGAGAAGGCCGTTTGACAAAGAGTGAAGGATCTGGAGGTGTGAAATAGCCAGCTTATGGGTTCACAAAGAATAAAGAGGGGGATGCAAATGTTGTTATGTAAGAGAGAAGGGTAAAAGCTCCTAGAAAGAATTATCAGCGTCATCAGCAAGTCGCCTCAGTTACTTCTGTTATGAATGTCGCTCCGACTACTGCTGCTTATCAAAGACCGTCCCAACAGGGGAATCAAGGGTATAATCAGAGAAGGGAGAACTATGATCCTATTCCCATGAGCTATGTAGAGCTACTACCGGCATTGATTCAAACAAAGTTACGACCACCTCCCGCCATACCATCACCATTGCCTTGGTATTACAAAGCAGACCAGACGTGTGCCTTTCATCAGGGAGCACCAGAGCATAGTGTTGAGAATTGTTATCCTTTAAGGACTGAAGTGCAAAGGTTGGTGAAGTCTGGAATTTTATCTTTCAAAGACGTGGGACCTAATGTGAAAGGTAATCCTCTACCCAAGCACAGGGGAGTGAATGCTGTAAATATGGTGGTCGGTTGTCCAGGCGACTTTCGAATTTTTGACATTAATCTGGTTAAAGGAGATTTGGTAAAGATGCACGCAGACCTCTGTGAATTCAGTTATTATACACATGACCATATTGGTTGTGCTATTTGCAGTACAGACATACAAGGTTGCGAGAAGATAAAGGTTGATTTATAGGAGATGATGGATGAAGGTTTAATCCATATAATCAGGCCTAGGGCAGAATATGAAGAGGAAGTGAATATGGTCTCTGGATGTCCGGGCGAATTCAGAATTTTTGATGTGGATCATTTGAATGAGGATCTAGTGCAGTTGCATGCTACCTTCTGTCGTACTGCTGGTCAGGTAGAACACCAATATGGATCTTGCATAGTTTGTTGTAGAGACCCCCGAGGATGTTCTATTATGAGGGAAGGTGTTCAGTTGTTGTTAGACAATGGAACTATCAATATCACAGGTCAGAGAGATGATTATCATGAGATTGATATGGTTGAAGTTAGTTTGATGGAAGAAGAGTCAGAGGAAGAGTATGCCTCTGCGAATGAGTATTTCTCTTCAGACGAAGATTTGTTTGCTGGAAATGACTTTTTGATGGCTGATTGTGTTGAGGAGGGGGTGAATGTCATTGTACCTTGTTTTGATGCACCCACTCATCTTGAGGTGGAGCACTATAGTAAACCAGTTGTTGCCCCATTGGTAATTAGTCTTCCAGGTCTTGTTCCCTATAAATCAGATAAGGTTATGCCTTACAAATACAACGCTACAATCTTAGAAGATGGGGTGGAGATTCCCATCCAACCGATGCCATATGTTGGGAATATAGCTGATAATAGCAGGGTGACCCGTAGCGGTCGTGTGTTTGTGCCGGTTATTCGAAGAGATGTTATTGCTGGGAAGAAAAATGTTGAGAATGATGAGCCTAAGAAGGCTGCGGGAGAGACTAGTGGAGCTACATTTGAGAAAGAAGTGGATGATATCTTGAAGATAACTAAGATGAGCGACTTCAAAATTGTACATCAGCTATTGCAGACTCCTTCCAAGATATCCATCCTAGCTTTATTGATGAATTCCTCTGCTCATAGAGAATCACTGATGAGAGTACTAGACCAAGCTTTTGTGGAGAATGATGTGTCGTTAGATCAGTTCAGCAGCGTAATTGGAAACATTGCGTCATGTAACAATTTGAGTTTCTGCGATGATGAGTTACCTGATGAAGGGAGGAATCATAACTTGGCCCTCCACATATCTATGAACTGCAAGAATGATTTGATGTCCAATGTGCTAATTGATAACGGATCCACGCTTAATGTTATACCGAGGAGTACTCTCATGAAGTTAAAGTATCAAGGAGCACCTATGCGCCCGAGTGGTATCATTGTGAAGGCTTTTGATGGGTCGAGGAAATCTGTCATCGGTGAAGTGGACTTGCCCATCCATATAGGACCACATTTGTTCTTGATAACCTTCCAGGTCATGGACATTATTCCCGCATATAGTTGTTTGCTTGGACGGCTATGGATACACGAAGTAGGGGTTGTCACTTCAACTCTGCATCAGAAGTTAAAATTTGTGTGTGAAGGGAAGGTAGTGATCATAAATGGGGAGCAGGCGTTGTTGATATCCCATCTATCCTCTTTCAGTATTGTAGAAGCGGATGAGGCTGCTGTTGGAACCCAGTTCCAAGCCCTATCTATTGACAACATAAGGAGGAATGAGAATTCTATGGTTTCGCTGAAGGACGCGCAGCAGGTTGTGCACAATGGTCATAATGCAGTTTGGGGACAACTTGTAGATCCACCCGTGAACAAAAACAGAACTGGTTTGGGTTTCTCTTCGAAGAATGGCAAAGGCGAAGGTTTGAAGTCAAAGTCTTCTATGGACAGTTATCATGATGTTTTCCGCAGTGGGGGCTACCTCCATCCAATTGGTTCTGGAATTAATGTTGTTGAAGAGAATGAAGCAGAGCAGGAAGTACCGAATTATGTGACACATGGAGTCCGAGTTCAGAACTGGGTCACCATTGATGTTCCTTCTTGCACACATATTTCAAAGTAATTTGTTTTGCTAATCTGTTTCTTTCTTTTGAAAAGCTTTCACTCTGCCCAAGGCAAAAGTATTGTATGGGCTTATCTATTTGCTTTGATTTTTAAGATCATTAATAAAAGTTGTCTTTGCTTCCAAAAATATGTCTTTATTTTCTGCTTTTTCTTAGGAAATGTTAATCAAATAAAAAACCCTTTCAAAATAAATAATAACTGAAAATTAATCTGCATGATCACATGTTATATGTGTCAGTATCTAAAAGCAATCATAAATCACATGTGCAGATTAATTAAAAAACCTGTTGAATACAATGACCCTGCACCCTCTCCCAACTTTGATTGTCCTGTGTTTGGGGTCGAAGAAGAAGATTATGATGAGATTCCAGAAGAGGTCTCACGGTTGTTTGAGCACGAGGAAAATACCATTCAGCCATATAAGGAGCCTTTGGAAGTGATTAATTTGGGTTCAGAAGAAGATCCGAAGGAGGTTAAGATTGGAGCATCGTTGCGTCCTGATGTGAAGAGCGGGTTGATTGAGCTGTTGAAAGAGTATGTGGATATTTTTTCCTGGTCTTATCAAGATATGCCTGGTCTAAATACAGACATTGTTGAGCATCATTTGCCGTTGAAGCCAGAGTGTTTGCCAGTTAAACAAAAGTTGAGAAGAACTCACCCAGATATGGCAGTAAAGATCAAAGAGGAGGTCCTAAAGCAGATTAATGTTGGTTTTCTTGTGACGTCGGTGTATCCTCAATGGATTGCCAATATTGTCCCAGTACCGAAAAAATACGGAAAAGTCCGCATGTGCATAGATTACAGAGATCTAAATAAAGCTAGTCCAAAAGATGATTTTCCATTGCCTCACATTGACATGTTAGTGGACAGCACAGCAAAATTCAAGGTATTCTCGTTCATGGACGGATTTCCGGGTATAATCAAATAAGAATGGCTCTAGAGGACATGGAAAAAAACAACGTTTATCACACCCTGGGGAACATTCTGTTACAGAGTGATGCCCTTCGGGTTGAAGAACGCTGGTGCAACATACCAGAGGGCTATGACAACCCTATTCCATGATCTGATGCACAAGGAAATTGAAGTATATGTTGATGATATGATTGCAAAATCCCAAACTGAAGAAGGGCATATAAAAGATTTGTTGAAGTTGTTTCAGCGTTTGAGGAAGTACCGTCTCCGCTTGAATCCAAATTAATGCACCTTCGGAGTTAGATCGGGGAAATTGTTGGGTGTTATTGTTAGCCAGAAAGGAATTGAAGTTGACCCTGATAAATTCAGAGCAATTCAAGAAATGTCGGCACCAAGAACTGAAAATCAAGTCAGGGGTTTCCTCGGGCGTTTGAATTATATCTCCAGATTTATTTCTCACATGACTGCAAAGTGTGAACCGATTTTTAAGTTGTTAAAGAAAGATCAAGGTTGTGTGTGGACGGATGACTGCCAAAGGACATTTGAGAGTATTAAAGAGGATCTGCTTGAACCTCCTATCTTGCTCCCTCCCGTAGAAGGAAGACCGTTGATTATGTATCTAACAGTGTTAGATAAATCTATGTGTTGTATTCTGGGACAACAGGATGAAACAGGGAAGAAAGAGTTCGCCATTTATTATCTCAGTAAAAAGTTCACTGATTGTGAGTCGCGGTATTCCATGCTAGAAAAAACGTGTTGTGCTTTGGCCTGGGCGGTAAAGCGTTTGCGGCAGTATATGTTGAATCACACCACTTGGTTGATCTCTAAAATGAATCCAAGCAAGTATATTTTTGAGAAGCCTGCTCTTACTGGGAGAATTGCCCGCTGGCAGATGTTGTTATATGAATATGATATTGAGTACCACACTCAAAAAGCTATCAAAAGTAGTGTGTTGGCAGATTACCTTGCTCACCAGCCGGTGGAAGATCATCAGTTTGCAGAATATGAATTCCCCGATGAAGATGTGATGTTCCTGAAAGTGAAAGATTGTGATGAACCATTGCATGAGGAAGGCCCCGACCCTGAATCTCGTTGGAGTATGATATTTGATGGAGCGGTGAATGCTTATGGTAAAGGAATTGGTGATGTGATCGTCACTCCTCATGGATCGCACATTCCTTTTACTGCAAGGTTAACCTTTGATTGCACTAATAATATGGCGGAATATGAGGCTTGCATCATGGGTCTCGAAAAATCTATTGATCTCAGAATCAAAATTCTAGATGTGTATGGCGATTCAGCTTTGGTAATAAATCAGATTAAAGGAGAATGGGATACTCGTCACCCTGGCTTTATCCCTTACAAAGATTATGCTAGAAGATTACTACCCTTATTCAATAAAGTGGAATTCCATCACATTCCTAGAGATGAAAATCAAATGACGGATGCTCTGGTAACTCTGGCTTCCATGTACCGAGTGAATACTTGGAATGATATACCCCGTATTACAGTTCAACGGCTGGATAGGCCCACTCATGTGTTTACGACATAGGAGGTAGCAGATGAAAAACCTTGGTATTATGACATCCAGCATTTACTTCAGACTCAAAAATACCCGATTGGTGCGTCGAGGAAAGTTAGAAAGACACTGAGAAGATTGGCAGGCAGTTTCTTCCTCAGTGAAAATGTGGTATACAACAGAAATTATGACATGGTCTTGCTCAGATGCGTGGATAGACACGAAGCATACATGTTGATGCATGAGATTCATGAAGGCTCATTTGGAACTCATTCTAATGGGCATTCGATGGCTAAAAAGATGCTAAGGGTGGGTTACTATTGGTTGACAATGGAGTCTGATTGTTACAAATTTGCAAAGAAGTGCCATAAATCCCAGATTTATGCGGACAAGATCCATGTGCCTCCGACACTTCTCAATGTGATTTCCTTCCCGTGGCCTTTCTCTATGTGGGGTATAGACATGATCGGGATGATAGAACCCAAAGCTTCGAATGGACACCGTTTCATATTGGTAGCAATTGACTACTTTACCAAATGGGTAGAGGCTTCTTCATATGCCAATGTTACCAAATAGGTGGTTTTGGGTTTCATCAAAAACAATTTGATATGCCGGTATGGTGTGCCGAGCAGAATCATCACTGATAATGGCTCGAATTTGAATAACAAGATGATGACAGAACTGTGTGAAGAATTCAAGATTGTCCATCACAATTCATCTCCGTACAGGCCAAAGATGAACTGGGCAGTTGAAGCTGCTAATAAGAATATCAAGAGAATTATCCAGAAAATGGTTGTTACTTATAAGGATTCTCATGAAATGCTCCCTTTTGCTCTACATGGATATCGAACATCTGTCTGCACTTCAACAGGAGCAACCCCGTTTTCCCTGGTATATGGAATGGAAGCTGTACTCCCTGTTGAGGTTGAGATTCCCTCTTTGTGTGTAATAATGGAAGCCAAGTTGACAGAGGCTGAATGGGTCCATAACAGGTTTGACCAATTGAATCTAATTGAAGAGAAGAGAATGACAGTTTTGTGTCATGGGCAGTTATATCAGAAAAGAATGAAGAAAGCGTTTGATAAAAAGGTCAAACCTTGTGAATTTAGAGAAGGCGACCTCGTGCTCAGGAAGATCATGTCTTTTAACACTGATTCTAGGGGAAAGTGGACTCCCAATTTTGAAGGCTCGTATGTTGTCAAGAAAGCATTCTCTGGTGGTGCATTAATTCTTGAAACTATGGATGGCGAGGAGTTCCCACGTCCCATGAATGCTGACGCAGTCAAGAAATACTTCACCTAAAGAAATAAAATAATAGCTCGCTAAGTTGAAAACCCGAAAGGGCGGCTTAGGCAAAAAGGAGCGTCTCGGTATGCTGAAAACCCGAAAGGATGGTCTAGGCAAAAATTAGAGACATAAACAGAATAAATTTCCCGCTAAGTTGAAAACCTGCAAGGGCAGCTTAGGCAAAAGTTAGGGATTTTTCTTGGCAAGTAACTACATCAGACAAGACTTGATTATTAAAGCAACAATCTTCTCGAATCCTCACCATACTTCAACAAAAGCTGCTGCTCAGGATTTCAAAAGTTGTTAGGGAGAATAGTGGTCATTGTATCTCAACGTATCTTTTCCAATATATATTACCATTTCCCAAACTTTGTAATCATCCATGGAGTCTCGCCATTCGCAGACTACCATTCTATTAATGAAATTCGAGCTTTTGCCCAATTTTTTGCCCAATTCGAGCTAAAGCAAAAAGATTAAAAAGCAAAATAGACTTTTCAAAAAGAAAGACATCTTTACAATTCAATTTACTTTAGGATTTGTGATGAAACAATGATAACAAAAATGGCGATCCCGGGAATGAACAAACTCCGGTTGTTTTAAAAAGATTTACTTCCTTCATGAAGGTTTTTCTCAAGTCATCTTGTTGGTGTGCGCAACCTTCGTGTGTTTCTCAGATAGTTAAATACGATACCAGTGGGTGCAAAGTACAGTGTTAGGTTGTGATCCCATTATTCCCAGCCAAGTCTTGGTTCGCTTTTGATTTTGGGTCTGCATGGTCAGAAGCCTCCATCCCAGATTCCCCAGCGAAGTTTTCCCTCATATGATGAAAGGTTTTATTCCCTTGGTGTGTTAAGATATCGCTCTTTTTGCGGTATTGACATTAGTGTTGACTTCTTGACTTCCCAGGAAGACTATACCAGGTAATCTTTTGTTGGAATAGGTTTGTATGATATGAAGACTTAATCCAATATTCTCCAGTGAAGGCCTCGTTTATTTGATAGAAGTCTTTTCTCCCCAAAGAAGTTGGTGCAATAATTACTCTCGAAGAACGTATCTCAGGTTTCCCCAATGAAGAACGTATCTCCAGTTTCCAGTGAAGAACGTATCTTGGTTTCCCCTCGATGATGTGGTTTTGACCTCCCTATTAAAGTCGGCATGAAGTCCCCAGTAGATGTCTCGATGATGAAGCATTGTCTCCCTTAGTGAAGTCCGTATGTTTTTCTTCCTTCAAAGTGGGCTTGAATTCCCCAGTGAATATTTTGACAATTTGGTTTCCATCTGCCTTATTCAAGATCAATATTGAAATCCCCAGTAGGAGTACGGACCGTGAAACATTTGTTTTCCCCATTGAAGTCTGTGTGTTATTCCCCGGGAAGGTTATCCCAGGGCATCTCTTGTTGGAATGAGTATTCATGATGAAAAGTTTTCAATCCGCAATTTTTTCTCCAGGGAGGTAGACTTGAATCCCCCTGTGAGGTTTGATTGTCTCGGCGTCAGTCTGCTTTATTTGAGGATGGTCTTGCAATCTCCAGTAGGCATGTTGCTTTTGAAAAACTGATTTGTCCGATGAAACCGGAAGAAAGACGTTCTATCCCAGTATCTGTTTGATTTAGCTACATCCGGATTATGTTTCTCCTCAGTGAAGTTAGGACATGCAATAGGTTTGGTTTCCGTAGTTGCTTTTACCTTTCCTGGATTTATCTTTCTAGTTGAAGTTTAGCCCATGTTGTTGGTACCTAAGGCGGTTTTGTCTGATTATGTATCCTTTTATCAGCATATGCACGATATCACTCATACATTCATACATGCATCATGCATTGCTATAAATCATTTTGACATTGTGTTCTAACATTCCTGCAGTGTTCCTTTCTTTGTTGGATTTGGTTTTCCCTCTTGAGTTTATTTCTCAAAGGATGTATCTGCATTGGCCGTCTTGCTCCAGTTTATTTCTAAATTGGATTTGTGGTGGAGTGACGATATTATTCACTTTGGATTTCTGAGAACTTCGATTTTTTGTTTGTGCATTTATTTTGCACGAGAAGACTTTATCTCATCAGCAGGAATAACGTGGCATTTCCCCAGGAAGCCATATTTGTTTCCCCAGGAAGCCATATCTCTTTCCCCAGGAAGTCATATCTCTTTCCCCAGGAAGCCATATCTCTTTCCCCAGGAAGTCATATCTCTTTCCCCAGGAAGCCATATCTCTTTCCCCAGGAAGTCATATCTCTTTCCCCAGGAAGCCATATTTCTATCCCCAGAAAGTCATTTCTCTTTGCAATTCCCCTTGACAATGATTGGAAGTCTCTTTATTTGAGATAAGTTTACATATTTCCCTTTCCAGGCAGAGTGCCTTGGTTAAAGAAGAAGTTGAGACCCGTTCTAGGTGAAGCACCAGAATTTTGGAAAAACCTTGATGATATTTTCAAATCTACCTTCAGTGAACGTTGGTAGTACATCGGCAGTGAACGTTGGTGTTTCTTATCTTTTTGCTATCATCAGTGAACGGTGGTAGTTCCTCGTCAGTGAACAGCGACGGTATGATATTTTCAAATCTACCTTCAGTGAACATTGGTAGTACATCAGCAGTGAACGTCAGTGTTTCTTATCTTTTTGCTATCATCAGTGAACGGTGGTAGTTCCTCGTCAGTGAATGGCGATGGTATGATATTTTTAAATCTACCTTCAGTTAACGTTGGTAGTACATCAGCAGTGAACGTCGGTGTTTCTTATCTTTTTGCTATCATCAGTGAACAGTGGTAGTTCCTCGTCAGTGAACGGCGATGGTATGATATTTTCAAATCTACCTTCAGTGAACGTTGGTAGTACATCGGCAGTGAATATCAGTGTTTCTTATCTTTTTGCTATCATCAGTGAACGGTGGTAGTTCCTCGTCAATGAACGGCGGTGGTATGATATATTCAAATCTACCGGCAGTGAACGTTGGTAGTACATTGATAGTGAACGTCGGTGTTTCTTATATTTTTGCTATCATCAGTGAACGGTGGTAGTTCCTCGTCAGTGAACGGCGATGGTATGATATTTTCAAATCTACCTTCAGTGAATGTTGGTAGTACATCGGCAGTGAACGTCAATGTTTCTTATCTTTTTTCTATCATCAGTGAACGATGGTAGTTCCTTGTCAGTGAACAGCGACGGTATGATATATTCAAATCTACCTTCAGTGAACGTTGGTAGTACCTCGGCAGTGAACATCGGTGTTTCTTATCTTTTTGCTATCATCAGTGAACGGTGGTAGTTCCTCGTCAGTGAACGGCGATGGTATGATATTTTCAAATCTACCTTCAGTGAATGTTAGTAGTACATTGGCAGTGAACGTCGGTGTTTCTTATCTTTTTGCTATCATCAGTGAACGATGGTAGTTCCTCGTCAATTAACGGTGATGGTATGATATTTTCAAATCTACCTTCAGTGAACGTTGGTAGTACATCAGCAGTGAACGTCGGTGTTTCTTATCTTTTTGCTATCATCAGTGAACGGTGGTAGTTCCTTGTCAGTGAACGGCAACGGTATGATATATTCAAATCTACCTTCAGTGAACGTTGGTAGTACATCGACAGTGAACGTCGGTGTTTCTTATCTTTTTGCTATCATCAGTCAACGGTGGTAGTTCCTCGTCAGTGAACGGCGGTGGTATGATATATTCAAATCTACCTTCAGTGAACGTTGGTAGTACATCGGCAGTGAACGTCGGTGTTTCTTATCTTTTTTCTATCATCAATGAATGGTGGTAGTTCCTCGTCAGTGAATGGCGATGGCATGATATATTTTCTCTTCTACCTTCAACTATTCAGCTGGTAGTTTACCGTCATCGGTGAGTCGGTATATCTTTATCTTCTACCTTCAACTATTGAGTTAGTAGTTCACAGTTATACGTCGATGCTTGTTATCCTCCTCTCTGATTCAATTCTTTTGGTCCACCAGCGATTTATTTTCCTGGTGGGGGTTGCTCCTTTGTTTCTTCATTTTCGTGGCATCCCCAGTGATATTTTGCGTCTCTTTTGTTCTATTCATATGCATTCATAATCATAAGCATTGCATGGCATCTTAGAGACATAAATAGGGCTTGTTTTATATTTAAGTATCTTCAATCGCGTCGACACGAAGATTTTTAACCTTCGTATCTCCGGATAGAAGACACTTAAATAAGGGCAGCTATTGTACCCCAATTTTTGCCCCTAAGATTCCCCTATCATATCATGTCAACTCAATCATGACAAGATCACATTAGGGTTGGTTCTTCATCTTTTTCTATCTCCTATTTTTAAGTTTGCTCTTGAGGAATTTCCAAGCACCTTGGTTGTGTATCTTGTATATGTGTTGTTGACTAACCTCTAACCAAAATACAAAAATATTTGTCTTTCTCCTTGTGCAATTTGTGTTTTGTAGGTACCAAGTCAAAGCATCCAACAAATAAGGTTTTGCAAGTTGATTTGATTCTTTATTGTGGTGAAAAACAGCATGCATCGACCCATAAAGGTATGTATCAACTCACTTTATTGTGCATAACTAGCATGTGTCGACACATGCATGTATGTATCGACTCATCCTGTTTATTTAACTAGGATGTATCGACACATACGTGTTATGTATCGACTCATGCAGTTTGTGTGATTCTGTAATGTGTTGGAATAACAGTATGTATCGACACATAGAGGCATGTATCGACACATGCTGTGTTATACAGCTAGGATGTATCGACTCATACCCCCTATGTATCGACTCATAATAGCAAAATGCATGTGTTTTTTTGAAAAAAAGCCAGCAAATTCAAAATTGTATCATTTTGGCTCCAATTTTTTCTGCATAATTTGAAATTATATCATTAATTCAAATTTGGCTCCAAGAATCAATTACCAAATTACCATTAATCCCAATCCTGAAACTCTATAAATAGAGACCTCATTTCATTCAAAACATAATCTTTTGATAGCCAAAATCATCTTGCTAAAAAATCTCTCAATTCTCTCCATCTTACCAAATTCACTCAAAGCTCCATTTTCAAAAAGTTAGTAAGCTTTGCATTGAAGCTCACTAATCTTTGAGCTAAACCTTCATCCAAACACTTTTTCTTCATCAATTCTCTACATCCAAGCTTTGGTGATTGTTGTACCCCAAAATTTGCCCTCCCATATTCTTCAAAATTTGCAAAGAACATGCTTCAAAATCTCCCCAAGGGTTGCACAGTTCAAGGGCCTCCTAACAGTCAAAAACTAGGGTTTTGGTTCTGGCAAAGTAATTGAAGTTTCCAAGGGTCCAATCAAGTCCCACATGCCTATAAACATGGTCAAGCATCCTCATACCAAGTTTCAAGACTTACAGCACAAAATTGCACAGTCAAAAACCCTAATTGCCCTACAGTCAATTGCAGGGGCAAAATGGTCATTTGGCAGTCAAAAGTCCAAATTTTTTGTCAACATCTTATTTTGAAGCCACAAACATCATTTGATCAATTCTTGATCATGATTCTCAAAGCATGGTTCAAAAGGTCTCAAGATGCAAAAGTTTCCATATTTGGACAGTTGAAAAAGTCAACTGTAACTTGACCAAGGCATAACTTCCACATGGATTATCAGAAAAATCCCATCCAAAGCTCATTTTGAAGAGAAAGACATTTCCAACAACTCCTCTTCACACTTCAAGACCAAGAAATGCTCTCACAAAAAGTTATCAATTTCAACATTATAGGTCATTTTCAAAAGTCAACAAAAGGGGACTTTAAGTCAAAGGCCATAACTTGAGATTGGTAAATCAAAATGACATGGGACCAAAGGAATTGGTTAGAGGACTTCAAGACCTTTCCAAAATGTCCAATAACATGATCAAAGCTTAAAAATTGAGCAAGATATGCCTTGTGGAAGTTGGGAAAGTTTTGGGAATTTTGAAAAGTCAACTTTGCTTCAAATGCCTTAAATTTGCTAATGGGCCACATTTTCTTCCAAGATTCATCATCCAAAGGCTATGCACGACCATTTGGCCCAAGGGGAGTTATTTCATCATTTTTTATTATTTATTTGAATTTTTAATTACCATTAATTCATTTAATTAAATAAAATATGAAAAACATTCTCATCCATGCTTTTAAATCTTTTTGTGCATAGAATACCTTCAAGATTTCGTGCACTATCTAATATGGAAAGAATCAAGGTTATTTGATCATGATTGGCACCAAAAGCACATGAAAAGATTGGAAAAAATATGCCATGAAAATCAAATATTTCTTTCATCAATGCAAGGATCTCTTGACTCAAATCTCAACCCTAATCCATCCCATACATATACTGATCAAACCCTAAAGCACAAGAACCCTGAAAGCTGCGCTCAAGCCAAGAACACAATTTGCAAATTTTGTGAAAAAAGTTAAAAACTGAAAACTGCCTTCTAGCATGATTCAAAGAAAAGTAACAATTCATATAGCTTGCCAAAGCCTCAAGGAAGCTTTCTGAATCTTTTTCCAATCCCCACGCCTCCAGAATTGGTATATGGATGTCAAATTTTCTCAAAACTTTTCCATAATCATATTCTAATATGCATGCATTTTTTATACATTTTGAATATTGATCTAGACTAATATGAAGGTTCTGAGACTAATGGCAACCTTTAATTTGACTAACAATGCTTGTAGCGAAAATTGCCATTGGAATGTTTTAGGGTTTCTCAAATTTCAAATTGGGTGTTTACATATATTGTAAAATCCATACATCCCAGTACCATGGCTAGAATCAGGACGCTTGGACGAACTCAATACACTAATCGCGCCTAATTTATATAGCCATACGGGCTATTCGCTATTTTTGAAAAGACTGTGTTTTGGGGGGGTTTAAAACCCCCGCTACTTCTTTTTGTTTCAAGGACAAACGAGGAAGACGGCCATGTGGCAAGCTCTGATTGGGAAGTTTGAATTCAGCGCGCGTTTTTTTGTTTATATGTCACTAACACCAATTTTCCTTTATGTTATTTATTCTTTATTCAATATACAACGCGTTGAAGCAGCTCAGTTGGTGGAATGTTGTGTTGGCAAGCTTTGGGACCTGGGTTCAATCCCCAGGTCCCCTTCTTTCTCCATATTATTTTTCCCTTCAGGTTTACATGCAGCGTTCCCCTCAAAGACCTACCATGCACTCTACGCTCCAGCACGCCACTTGTCCCACAACGTCCATCCAGTGGCCAGGATTCAAGGTCTATGGTATGCATCAGTCAAACGCGCCACTCATGTCCCAGGAAAGTCAACTGAAGGCCTTAGAACATTGGGCCTAATTACTGACCAAATACCTCCAAACTGGGGTCAACACCCCCAAGGGTTTGCATTTCTTTTCTTCTTTTCTATTTTCTATTATTTGTTTTAATTTAATTATTTCCTTTTAGTTCTTTAAATTAATATATTTTCATAAACATAAAAATAATAAAAAAAATCAGAAAGACAAAATAAAAATATATTTTATTTAATTATTTTTGTAAATAAATTTTATCAATTAATTGGTCTTAATTCTAGATTTAATTTTAAATGTTTTTCTTAATAAATTAAAAAATGTAGAATTAGGTTTTTATACTTTTTTTCCTTTTTTCTTTTTCACCATATTAATTACTAATAATTATTTTTTTTTTGTAAATAAATTACCGTGTCAATAATTAGGTTAAAGTTAGGTCAAACTAAAAACACTTTTTTTAATAAATTAAAAATAGTTAGAATTAGGGTTAATTAACTTTTTAATTTCATTTAATTCTCTCATTAAAATCCATAAACACGAAAAACTCAAAAATAATTCCTTTTCTCATTTAACTTAATTTAAATTTTTAATTATAATTTAATTTCCTAAAAAGGGTCCAACGCCCTCGCATCCCCGATTTTACTTATTCTCGCATTTTATTTTATTTCCTTTTTTATGTAATCCTCCCAAAGCCATATAAATCAGACATTTATCTTTTCCGCATTCTTTATTTTATTTCAAATCGGATCTTGGATTAAATTTGGCGATGTGGACCCGCGCCTTTGTAATAGCGTAGGACCTTTATATTTCTCGCAACTTTTAAACTGTTAATTAAACTGCATGAAAGAATGAATGTCAAAAATAAAAGCAATGCGTAGATCACCAATACATGACAAGACAAAATATCTGAAAACGACACACGAATCACACACCACCCCTAGGGTACGCCTCACTGTTGCCTTGCCCCTCGAAAGGTGATCGTCGAGTAGAGGACGTTTTAGTAAGTCCTCATGTCCATGAACATGGCATGAGGGTAGCTTCTAAGGTGTCTTCCTATTGCTCTGGTGATCACCATGTCCCGAACCTTCGAATTGACCCGAACACCTCCAACGGTGGTGCTACCTACCTCTCAATGGTGGGATGGCACTACTTTAAGGACATTTACACAGACGAATTCCTTAGGGTAGGTAGACGACTCTAGATACTTGCTCTAATTTCAAAACAAATCAAAAATACTTTTCACACCGACACCTTTTCAAAAAGCTTTCGAAAGCAACTTTTCAAACACTCTTTAGGATCGATACAAGAGTCGAACTGAAATTTTCAAAGAGACTTTTTAAAACCCACAGTTGAAAAGCAAACAAACCATTTTTGAAAACACAATGAGCAAGTATCTAAGAGCCCATGGATAACCATGGATAGAAAGGGTGTTAACCCCTTCCCTTTATATAATCTACCTCCCGAACCGAGAGCAATCTCTATAAGGAATTTTTCTGTGCTTTTGTCCTTTCCATTTGGAGAAAATAAAAGACGGTGGCGACTCTTGCTTCCGCGACATTTCGCGAACCAGTGTTAAACAGTCAGTTCCAGATCCACCGATCACAGAACTGGCGACTCTGCTGGGGATATTTATAAAGTGAGGTGTACCTTAGGATAGTTCATAACTGTGTTTTCAATTGTATTGATTTGCTTGCTTTAAATTGTGGGTTGCATGGGAGTTACATAGATCCTAACCCGGATCTGGGGATACCCTGTTTAGGTAGCATAAGCTGTGAGGGACCTGTCCGGCGTAGACCGACACGGGTGAAGCAGTGGCTACGTTGGTGTGGCACCTTGGTCTGTACCGATATCCCTTGTGTTGCAACGAGGAGAATATGGGTCTTCTGAGGAGTCATTAAGCACCAACAGAACTTAGAACCTTAAATGACACAACTTAGCCATTAGAACAGTAGCAGTATGCTACGCCCATTGAGGCTAAACTCTCGTGATGGTTCTGGCCGCAAGAAAAGATTGTGATGCTGGAGTTATGATCGATTGAGGGTAGTCAATGATATTGGGATCCTCTAAGAACCCGGTTACTTTTGATATGACAGGTATGAACCAACAAACTGAAAGAGGGTAATACCTAGACCTCATGCTGGCCTAAACTTAGGGGCTTGTCTTGTGTGACTTGTGTGCCTTACCATGTTTGCCTCTGTAACTATTTGTGGTGTGCTTTATCATAACATCATAACATCATGAGCATTGCATGCATCCTGCATAAGGACTGACCATTTCAAAGACAAGAGGGTTTCACCTTTGCTCTGTTTTGTAGGACATCATGATGCCTGTGCGAAGGAATACTATCCGGTTCAACTTTGTTCACCCACCTGAATTGCTTGAAGAATTGGTTAGCAGAATTCCAAATACCACTTCTTTCATCCAGAGGCATGGTTCTCTTCTCAGTTTAGTCACTGCAAAGCGGGATCAACAGTTGATGAGTGTCCTGACTCAGTTCTATGACCCTCTGTACCAGTGCTTCACCTTTCAAGACTTCCAGCTGGTCCCTACCCTGGAAGAGTTCTCTGATTTGCTTGTGTGATACGGTGGGAGAACTGACTATTGTTTTGCGTTTGTTTTCGCAAATGTTTCGGTTGAGCAAGAGTTGCCACCGACTTTTTATTTTATCCTAAGGAAAGGTTTAAAAAGCACAGCAAAAACCTTTGAGATTTTTTCTTGGGTTCGGGGAGTAGATTATAGAAGGGGAAGGTATTAGCACCCCTTCTATCCATGGTTATCCATGGGCTCTTAGGTACTTTCTTAGATCAACTTGCCTTGGTTTTCAATTGTTTGAAATGGTGCTTTGTGTGTGGTTTTGAAAATGTTTTGAAAAGATGCCTTGTGCTAGGCTAACCTTGTAACAATTCTTTACTCGAATGTTTTACAAAAGGTGTTTTATCTTTTAAAAAGATGTTTCAAGGGTTTGAAAAGTTGATCTTTTTTGAAAGTGTTTGAGAAGTGGGTTTTGAAATTAGGCAAGTGTTTTCTTTGCAAATTGACAAGTACTTAAGAGTTTATCTACCCTAAATCTTTCTCAAAGATTTTTGTCATGTTTTAAGCCCTTTTGACAAATTTGTTCCACCATTGCATTTGGTGGACAATCTTGTCTTAGGAGATGAGAGGGACAGGCGCGGGTCATCGTTTGGACCAAAATTGCAATAGAGTTAAAGGCCTTTGGGCAATTTTCTTTAAGGGACTTGATCATTTGTTTTTGTTTGTTTTGAAAAAAATTTATCGAGGGACTATGATCATTCAATTTGTTTGTTTTGCCCAAAGAAGTTCAACATGCAATATGGCCCATTTATTTGAAGGCAACAAAGTGGAATACCCTAGGGGTGCAAGTGTGAGATGTGTTGTTTATTTTCATGCTCATTTATCTTTGTATTAGGTCAAACTATTTTTTATCGTTTTTCGCACGCAAACCCTAATTCTAACATGGCATAATTAGAAAGTGTATAAAGTGCGAAATTTAAATTCCTACGCTATTACAACATAATAATATAGGGAGGGGGGTACAAATTTACAAATGGGGGTGTTGTACCCCAAAATTTGCCCTCCCATATTCATCAAGAAATTGCCAAGTCAAGGTCACAAAATTCCCCCAGGGTTGTGCAGCTCAACTGTCTCCTATACAGTCAAAACTAGGGTTTGAGTTCTGGTCAAGCAGATGAACTTTTCAAAGGCCCAATCAAGTCTCATAGGCCTACAAATGTGGTCAAGCATCCTTATATCAAGTTTCAAGGCATTCAGCTCAAAATTGCACAATCAAAACCCTAGATTGCACTACAGTCAACTGTAGGGGCAAAATGGTCATTTGGCAGTCAAAAGTTCAAATTTTTGGTCAACATATCATTTTGAAGCCACAAACATCATTTGATCAATGCTTGATCATGATTCTCAAAATTTGGCTCAGAAATCATCAAAGATGCAAAAGTTGCTATATTTGGACAGCTGAAAAAGTCAACTGAAATTGACCAGGGCATAACTTTCACATGGATTATCAGAAAAATTCCATCCAAAGCTCATTTTGAAGAGAAAGACATTTCCTACAATTCATCTTCATGTTCCAAGTCCAAGAAATGCTCTCACAAAAAGTTATCAATTTTAACATTATAGGTCATTTTCAAAAGTCAACAAAAAGTGACTTTAAGTCAAAGGCCATAACTTGAGATTGGTGAATCAAAATGACATGGGACCAAAGTCATTGGATAAAGGACTCAAAGACCTTTCCAAAATGTCCAAGAACATGTGAAAAGCTTAAAAATTGACCAAGTTATGCCTTGTGGAAGTTGGGAAATTTTTGGAAATTTTTGAAAGTCAACATTGATGCAAAAGGCCTAAAAATACAAATGGGCCTATTTTCCTTCCAAATTTCTTCATGCCAAGCCTATGCACGACCACTAGGCCCAAAGGGAAGTATTTTCATATTTTTTAATTATTTATTTGAATTAATATTAATTTATATTCATTTAAATGATTTTAATATATGAAAAATATCAAACTTAACCTAAAAAATCTTTTCATGCATGTTTAACCTCAATATTTCGTGCTTGATTGATTATGGCAAGTTTTGATAAGATTTGAGCATGATTGAACCAAAAGCCATGAGAAAAAGATTTGAAAAAGATCTTGTAAAATCAAATATTGAAATTCATCAATGCATAAGATTTTGTCCAATTTTTCTTAACCTAATCACTCCATATATGATCAGCATCACAACCCTAATGATTCTAGACTGCAAGCTGCGCCCAAAACAAGCATTGCATATTGAATTTTTTTCACAAAAACTCAAGACTGAAAACTAGCTTAGAGGTCGATTCAAGCTTCACTTTTTGTTTCATCATCATCCTGAAGCATCACTGAATACTCCTCAATCATTAACATCAACTAAAGCACAAAGAATCGTTGGTTAGAACTCAAACTGCAAAGCAAAATTTTTGAAATCATATACCACAAATCATACATCTTTTGCATTTTTTGTTTATGAATTCTTGTTTCTCATGATGTTCTAACGCTAACCATACTAATTAATTTCATTTTTGAGCAACACACGCGATATTGCCATGAACGCCTTCTAGGGTTTCTTGAGCTCTCAATTGGGGATTTTCTTGTCCTGTAAAATTGAAGCACGAAACTTAGACCATTCAAACCAGCTCCTCAAGACGAAGCAATTTGAACCCTCGCGATAAATTTATGGTCCATAGGGAGCTATTCGCTATTTTCTTGAATCACCCCTAACGCAACGTTGTAAAAACCGTTGCTCTTTTGTTTTGTTTTACAGGGTGGGGAAGAAGACGAGTGCGTGTCCATCAGCCATTGGCTCTTTTGAATTGCGCGCGAATTTCCAACAGCATTAACGTGTTCTTTTTATATTATTTGTGTTATATTATATATTAAATGTGAACGTGATGGCTCAGTGGTAACACGCTACGTTTGTAACCTCAAAGACCTGGGTTCAAGTCCCAGGTCTGGCAAAATCTCCATATTATTTTTCAATGGTTCATCCTATGCAGCGCTAATATCCCAGTGCCCCATATTCCCTCACTATCAGGCAGCCACGCGTCCATCAGTAGCAACCCAAGGGCCATGATCAAAGGAGTACACTAAATTCCAGTCAACGCGTCATATAAGATTCAAAAAGTCAATGAAGACTGAAGCTTAATGGGCCAATGTTCTAAGGCCTGAACCTCCTTATTTGGGGCAACACCCCACTCTGGTTTGCTTTCTTTATCTTTTTTTATTTTAATTATTGTGTGATTTATTTTATTGCTTTAATTAATTAATTTTCTCTTTTTTACAAAATATAAAAAAAAAACATCATAAAAATCCAGAAAATACAAAAATATGATATTTATTTTATTTTAATTATTTTCATCAATAAACTAATATATGTAAATAATTTAGGTTAATTAGGTTATAGTTTTAATCTTTTTATAAAAAATCCAAAAAAATAGAATTTAGGTTTAAATAACTTTTTATTTTCTTTTTTTTTTTTAATTTTCCCTTTTTTTCAGAATAACAATATTATTTATTTATTATTTTATTTTCATAAATTAAAAAAATTGTACATAAGTTAATTTAGAGTTTAATTTAGGTTTTAATTTAAATCTTTCATAATAAATTTAAAACATATTAGAATTAGGGTTTAGCATTTTAATTTTAATTAATTTTTTCCTTTTTTCTTTTAAATCTAAAAAAAACACAAAAAATAACAAAAACATTTAATCAGTTAATTTTTTTATTCTCATTAATTTTAATTATTTGCAAAAGGGTCCAACGCCCTAGTTTTGTTTAATTCCTTTATTTCGCGCATTTACTTTTTATCGTTTATATAATTATGTAATTGTCCCTAAGCCATGTAATTTTACCTTTCGCACTTTATTTCTTCGCATTATTTATTTTTCTGCTAAATCGGGTCCGGTTTAATTTTGGCGATGTGGACCCGCGCCTTTTGTAATAGTTTAGAACTTTCAATTTCCGCATCTTTTTTAACTGTTAAATAAATGCATGCAAGAATGAATGACAAAAAAATAAAAACAAACGCATAGATCACCCATAACCTGACAAGACAAAAATAAATGAATCTGATACACAAATCACACACCACCCCTAGGGTACGCCTCACTGTTGCCTTGCCTCGAAAGGTGATCGTCGAGTAGAGGATGTCTTAGTAAGTCCTCATGATCCGGGAACCTGGCATGAGGGTAGCTTCTAAGGTGTCTTCCCATTGCTCTGGTGATCACCATGTCCCGAACCTCGAATTGACCCGAACACCTCCAACGGTGGTGCTACCTACCTCTCAATGGTGGGATGGCACTACTTTAAAGGACATTTACACAGACGAATTCCTTAGGGTAGGTAGACGACTCTAGATACTTGCTCTAAATCTCAAAACAAATCAAAAATCTTTTCACACCGACACCTTTTCAAAAAAAGCTTTCGAAAGCAAATTTTTCAAACACTCTTGAGGACCGATACAAGAGTCGAACTGGAATTTTCAAAGAAACTTTTTAAAACCCACAGTTGAAAAGCAAACAAACCATTTTGAAAACACAAATGAGCAAGTATCTAAGAGCCCATGGATAACCATGGATAGAAAGGGTGCTAACACCTTCCCTTTCTATAACCTACCTCCCGAACCGAGAGCAATCTCTTTAAGGAATTTTTCTGTGCTTTTGTCCTTTCCTATTGGAGAAAATAAAAGACGGTGGCGACTCTTGCTTCCGCGACATTTCGCGAACCAGCGTTAAACAGTCAGTTCCAGATCCACCGATCACAGAACTGGCGACTCTGCTGGGGAATACTATAAAGTGAGGTGTGCCTTAGGATTAAGATCACTGTGTTTTCAATTGTCTTCTTTGCTTTCTTTACTATTGTGGGTTGTATCGGAGTTACATAGATCCTAACCCGGATCTGGGGATACCCTGTTTAGGTAGCATAAGCTGTGAGGGACCTGTCCGGCGTAGACCGACACAGGTGAAGCAGTGGCTACGTTGGTGTGGCACCTTAGTCTGTACCGATATCCCTTGTGTCGCAACGAGGAGAATATGGGTCTTCTAAGGAGTCATTAAGCGCCAACAACCTTAGAACCTTAATTGACACAACTTGGCCGTTAGAACAGTAGCAGTATGCTACGCCCATTGAGGCTAAACTCTCGTGATGGTTCTGGCCGCAAGAAAAGATTGCGATGCTGGAGTTATGACCGATTGAGGGTAGTCAATGATATTGGGATCCTCTAAGAACCCGGTTACTTTTGATTAGGACAGGTATGAACCAACAAACTGAAAGAGGGTAGTACCTAAGCCTCATGCTGGCCTAAACTTTAGGGGCTTGCCTTGTGTGACTTGTGTGCCTACTATGTTTGCCTTTGTATCTGTATGTGGTGTGCTTTATCATAACATCATAACATCATGAGCATTGCATCCTGCATAAGAACTGACCATTTCAAAGACAAGAGGGTTTCATCTTTGCTCTGTTTTGTAGGACATTATGATGCCTGTGCAAAGGAATACTATCCGGTTCAACTTTGTTCGTTCACCTGAGTTGATTGATGAGTTGGTTAGCAGAATCCCAAACACCACTTCCTTCATTCAGAGGCATGGTTCTCTTCTCAGTTTAGTCACTGCAAAGCGGGATCAACAGTTGATGAGTGTTCTGACCCAGTTCTATGACCCTCAGTACCAGTGCTTTACCTTTCAAGACTTCCAGCTGGTCCCTACCCTGGAAGAGTTCTCTAATCTGCTTGGTATCCCTATCTTGGATCAAACTCCCTTTACTGGTTGGGAAAAGACCCTCAGGCTTGAAGACATTGCTGCAGCTCTTCCTTTGACCCATCAAGAGGTAACAGACAACTGGGTAACTAGAAGCGGAGTTAAGGGTTTCTTGGCCAAGTTTCTGATTGGTAAAGCTAACAGCTTCTGGAATGACTTGGACTTTAGGGCATACGAAGACATCTTGGCTCTCCTAATCTATGGGTTAGTCCTGTTTCCTAATCCTGACAACTTCATCAATGTCACTTCCATTAGGATCTTTATGTCTCAGAACCCTGTGCCCACTCTCTTGGGTGACATCTTGGAACAACTTCATGCCCGTACTACCCGAAGACGAGGAACCCTATGGTGTTGTATCCCTTTGTTGATGAGGTGGTTTATTTCGCACCTCCCTAAGTCCGTACTAAAGAACCAAGAAGGAAGAGGTTGGGCTCACAGGTTAATGTCTCTCACCGATAAAGACATCATTTGGACTTGCAGAGGTTTGGATGAGATAGCTATTATTGATCGATGCGGGGAGTATCCCAATGTTCCCCTGTTTGGTACTCAAGGAGGGATCTCGTACAATCCATGTCTAGCACTCCGTCAGTTTGGAAGAGCAAGAAGAGCAGGTCCCCATGAGATGTTGGTACCTCACATCAGTTTCGAGTTTCAGATGGATAGTGACGAGCTGCGTCGTAGGTTCATCAAGGCTTGGGACAAGGTTCATAAAGCTGACCCACAAGAGCTAGGGCCAAAGACTTCTCTACCTATGGAAGCCTACTACAAATGGGTCCGCATCCGTGCTCAGAAGTTAGGTATGCCATATGAAGCTGTCAGACCCGTCATTCTTGAGTGTCCTGATAAAGACGGTGTTCCTCCAACTGTCCTTCCTCCTCAGGTACCTACAGATTATGAGACATTGAAGAGATCTTGGTCGCAACTGCAAGAAGAACGGGATTCTTACCGGGAAAAGTTCAACGAGCAGGAATCAAAGATCCAGAAGCTGACAAAGCAGTTGGAGAATGAGAGAGCCCTGAATGCCTACCTCCGTACTGAGAAGAGGAGACCATGGGATCAATGAGGAATTCTGAATGTGCCTTTACAGTTTTTATTTCCTTTCCAGTTATTTCATTTCATGTAAACGCCTAAGGGCAACTTGTTGAATAATCTCAGTTACAAAGTTGAATCTAATAAAGTGTGTTCCTTTTTTTGTTTACAAAGTTGATTCCCGATTGTCTTTGAAAACATAATTCATACGCATTTCATACATCATGTGCATAGCAGGTTTTTCCCCTTTTTCAGGTTGCTTACAGTTCTTCGCTGTTTATTTCAGCATCATGAATCCCGGATCTGAATCAACAGAGACATCAATCAAGGCTCTCCAGGCGCAGAATGCGCAGTTTCAAGAGCTAATCCTGGGTCTAGCTAAGGGCCAAGAGGAATTAAAGACGATGCTCCTGAAAAAGGAGAAGAAGAAGAAAAGAAGAACTGTTCTATTCAACTCGGGCCGAAGGTTGGGTAATACTCTGCACCAAGAAGAGGCTGTTTCTTCTGTTGGCAAGAGTCCTTCTCAGGCAGAAGTAAAGCTTCCTACTCCAGAAGTCTCCGACAACGAGACAGATTTTGATGAGGAACAGTATCCTCCTGCAGATGACAGGTACAAACAACTGGAAGACAGGTTGAAGGCCATGGAAGTTCAACAGGTACCTGGGCTGGATTTTGGAGATCTGGGTTTGTCGACTGGTGTAATTATCCCGCACAAGTTCAAAGCTCCAACTTTTTCTAAGTATGACGGGGCATCCTGTCCCAAGCTGCATTTGAGGTCCTATGTTCGGAAGATTCAGCCGTACTCTGCGGACAAGAATCTATGGATCCACTTCTTCCAGGAGAGTCTTTCAGGGACTCATCTCGAATGGTTCTATCAGCTGGATGGGACCAAAGTTCGTAACTGGGAGGAGCTGGCTACTGCTTTCTATAAGCAGTATCAGTATAATGCCGACCTTGCCCCTACACGTACTCAACTCCAGGGTATGTCGTTAGGTGCAAGTGAAGGTTTTAAAGAGTACGCGCAGAAGTGGAGAGATCTGGCTGGCAGGGTGCAGCCACCTTTGACTGATCGAGAGTTAGTGGACATGTTCTTGGGGACCCTATCTGGGCCGTTCTTCAACCATCTCATTGGGAATTCTTCTGCTGGTTTCACCGATTTAATCTTAACTGGAGAGAGAATTGAAGCCGGGTTGAAGTCTGGGAAGATTGCAAAGGCTGCATCATCATCTGGTTCGGACAAGAAACCGTTTAAGAAGGAGTCTAGTGCCGTGTATGGCTCCAGGAAATCAGAAAGACATGAGCACCGCCAGTCTGTCAGTGCGGTCATGATTGCTAAGCCTGTCGCCGCTCCCCGGCCAAACAATCCTCAAAGGGCTGATAGACCCCGAAGAGAGTTTACCCGGTTAAGCATGACCCTATCGCAGATTCTGCCACAGCTGCTCGCAACCAATTTGGTAGCTGTCAAGGAGGCGCCAAAGTTCTCAAACACTACCTCTCCTAAGTACAACCCGAATGCCCGTTGTGCTTACCATTCAGACAGCCCGGGGCATGCCACTGATGACTGTTGGGCACTAAAGAACAAGCTGCAGGACCTCATTGACGCTAAGGAGGTACAGTTTGAGGCGTCTGACAAGCCTAATGTAGTGACAGCTCCCCTGCCTGCTCATGGAGTTAATGCTATTGGTGATGAAGAGGAAGTTGATGAAGCTGAGTTCGATAGCTGGATCTACCCGGCTGCTGATGGTGGACTTAACAATTGGAGCGCCAAGGACAATCTCTCTGTTTCTTTTGACACTAAGTAATAAATTTCTTTGTTTTGATATTCTGTAATAAACATTGATAAACTCTATGGCCCGGTGTCTTACCCGAGGCACCGTGGTTCTATTTGTGAGGGCATATGAACTGTCATTTTATACATCATGAATGAAAATCTTGGACGTCTTTCGCATTGCAAATATTGTGTTCCTTTTCTGTCTTTCATTTCCTTTACATAATTTTCAAAAACAGCTGTATTTACACACACACTCACTCATACAGGTTCCAATCCACTCTGGATCTTACTGATAACAGCTCTGCTAATGCCAATTATGACTTCGAAAATCCGATCAACTTAGCCGAAGACGAAGGTGAAGATGATTGCGAAGTGCCTGGCGAGCTCGCAAGACTGTTGCTTCAGGAAGAGAGGGCAATTCAACCCCATGAAGAGCCAGTGGAAACCATAAACCTGGGTACTGAAGCAGACAGGAAAGAGGTAAAGATTGGTGCTAACCTAGAGCTCAGCGTGAAGCAACGGTTAACCAAGATGTTACATGACTATATGGAGATCTTTGCCTGGTCCTACGAAGACATGCCAGGGTTGGATACCGATATTGTTGTCCATCATTTGCCGACTAGGGAAGACTGCCCTCCAGTTAAACAAAAGGTCCGTCGGATGCGTCCAGAGATGTCCGAGAAGATTAAGGCCGAGGTGATGAAACAGTTTGATGCCGGGTTCCTTGCAGTGACTTCTTACCCTCAGTGGGTTGCTAATGTGGTGCTGGTACCTAAAAAGGACGGTAAGGTCAGAATGTGTGTTGATTACAGGGATCTGAACAGGGCCAGCCCCAAGGATGACTTCCCCTTACCTCACATTGATGTCCTCGTTGATAATACAGCCCAACACAAAGTATTCTCTTTCATGGATGGCTTTTCAGGCTACAATCAGATCAAGATGGCACCTGAAGACATGGAAAAGACTACATTTGTTACTCAGTGGGGCACCTTCTGTTACAAGGTCATGCCGTTCGGATTAAAGAATGCTGGGGCAACCTACCAACGTGCCATGGTTGCCTTATTTCATGATATGATCCATCATGAGATCGAAGTGTATGTGGACGACATGATCGCAAGGTCCCAGACTGAGGAAGAGCACCTAGATCATCTGCAGAAATTGTTTGACCGGTTGAAACTGTACAAGCTAAGATTGAACCCGAACAAGTGCACCTTCGGGGTAAGATCTGGGAAGTTGCTAGGCTTCGTGGTTAGTGATAAAGGTATTCAAGTGGACCCTGCTAAGGTCAAAGCTATTCAAGAGATGCCAGTTCCCAAGACAGAGAAGGAAGTCAGAGGCTTTTTAGGACGCCTGAATTACATCGCTCGATTCATATCTCATCTGACTGCTACCTGTGAGCCAATCTTCAAGCTGCTGAAGAAAGATCAGGTAGTACGTTGGAACGATGAATGTCAGACTGCCTTCGACAAAATCAAAGAGTATCTCCAAGAGCCACCTATCCTTATGCCACCGGTTGAAGGGAGACCTCTGATACTATACCTGACAGTGCTAGACAACTCAATGGGGTGTGTGCTGGGGCAGCATGACGAGTCTGGCCGAAAAGAGCATGCCATTTATTACCTTAGCAAAAAGTTTACCGACTGTGAGACCCGATACTCACTGCTTGAGAAAACTTGTTGCGCTTTGGTATGGGCTGCTCGCCGGCTGAGACAGTATATGCTGACTCACACTACCTTGTTGATCTCAAAGATGGATCCTATAAAGTATATATTCGAAAAGCCTGCTCTGTCTGGGAGAATTGCAAGATGGCAAATGATCTTGACGGAATACGACATTCAGTACACAACCCAGAAAGCCATCAAGGGGAGTGTATTGGCAGACCACTTAGCGCATCAAGCTGTAGATGACTACCAATCAATGAACTTCGAGTTTCCGGATGAAAGCATTATGATTGTAACTGACTGTGAAGTACCTGGACCGGATGAAGGACCTGAACCAGGATCCCGATGGTCTATGCACTTTGACGGAGCTTCCA
The DNA here is from genome assembly GCA_948472305.1 of Vicia faba. Lineage (NCBI taxonomy): Eukaryota > Viridiplantae > Streptophyta > Magnoliopsida > Fabales > Fabaceae > Vicia > Vicia faba. The sequence goes on from OX451741.1 coordinate 389,412,811, forward strand.
ATGCTTTGGGAAATGGCATCGGCGCCATCATCATATCTCCTCAAGGTACTCACACTCCACTCACTGCCCGGCTGTGTTTCAACTGTACCAACAACATGGCGGAGTATGAGGCGTGTATCATGGGTCTTCAAGCTGCGATCGACCTAAGGATCAAATTTCTAAGTGTCTTCGGAGATTCCGCTCTTGTGATCAATCAGATCAACGGAGAGTGGGATACGAAACATCCAAACTTGATTCCTTACAGAGAATGTGTGTTGACCATGATTCCCCACTTTACAGAGATAACCTTTGAGCACTTTCCAAGAGAAGAGAATCAGTTAGCGGACGCGTTAGCTACAATGTCTTCAATGTTCAAGGTTAAATGGGATAATGAAGCTCCCCGGATCATCATCTGGAAACTGGACGAACCGGCATACTGTTGTGATCTCGAAACTGAATTGGTAACGGAGAAGCCTTGGTACCACGAAGTGAAGAGATATCTGGAAGCTCAGGAATACCCTGAAGGTGCCTCTATCAATGATAAGAAATTCCTGAGGCGGTTCGCAACCAAGTTCTTCCTAAGCAACGGCATCTTGTACAAGAGAAACCATGATTCAACCCTATTGCGTTGTGTGGACAAGATTGAAGCAGAAAGGATCATGGAAGAGCTACATGAAGGGACCTTTGGTACGCATTCCAGTGGACATACTATGGCTAAGAAAATCCTACGGGCAGGATATTACTGGTCCACAATGGAAGCTGATTGCTACCAACATTCTAGGACATGCCACAAGTGCCAGATCTATGCAGATAAGGTGCATGTTCCTCCGGTTCCCCTGAATGTTCTGACTGCGCCTTGGCCGTTTGCAATGTGGGGCATAGACATGATCGGCGAGATAAAACCTACAGCATCCAATGGACATCGCTTCATCCTGGTAGCGATCGACTATTTTACAAAGTGGGTTGAAGCAGCATCCTATGCTACGGTAACCAAGACTGTTGTGGCACGGTTCATTCGGCACAACCTGATCTGTCGATACGGCGTCCCTGAGCGGATTATTACAGACAACGGTACCAATCTGAACAATAAGATGATCGCTGAGCTCTGCGAACAGTTCAAGATACAGCACCACAATTCTTCTCCTTACAGACCGAAGATGAATGGGGCTGTAGAAGCGGCTAACAAAAACATCAAGAAGATCGTGCAGAAAATGACAGTAACGTACAAAGATTGGCACGAAATGTTACCGTTCGCTCTGCATGGGTACCGCACCTCAGCTAGGACATCAACCGGGGCAACTCCTTTCTCTCTGGTTTATGGTATGGAGGCAGTCTTGCCGATCGAAGTGCAAATTCCCTCTCTCCGGATAATGAAGGATGCAAATCTGAACGAAGATGATTGGATCCAGACACGACTTGACCAACTCAACCTCATTGACGAAAAGAGACTTGCTGCTATCTGTCATGGTCAGACGTATCAGAAACGGATGATCAGGGCATTTAACAAAAAGGTCAGACCACAGGAATATCAAGTTGGGGATCTGGTTATCAAGAGAATCATCCTTCCTCAGAGTGATCCAAGGGGGAAATGGACCCCTACGTACGAAGGGCCATTTGTGGTTAAGCATGTGTTCTCAGGAGGGGCAATGATCTTAACCAACATGGATGGCGACGACCTCCCTCACCCCGCCAATGCAGACATAGTTAAAAAATACTACGCATGAAAAAAAGACCCGCTAGGCTGACATGCCTAGGCAAAAGTTAGGGCTTCCCGTCGAACCAAAAGGGTTCGGGCAAAATGTAGGGATGAAAATGAAAAAATCTGTACACCCGGCAAGTCGAAAACCTGAAAAGGCGGCTTGGGCAAAAATGGGTATCCCGGTGGACTGAAAACCCGAAAGGGCGGTCCAGGCAAAAATAAGGGATAAAAGCGTAAAACTATGTCTCATTGGATCACTTTGCATCCAGAATCCGGTATCTGCATCAAGCTCAAACGGCATCGATCAGTCAGCTTCACCTTCAACCAAGGTCATCAAGTGATGAGACGCTCGGAGTTATAAGGACAATAGCAGAGTTGAAACCCAGTGGATCATTCATCTTTCACACAGCTGTTTTACTTTCTTTTATACAAAACTTGTATAAACTCTTGCTCGGCGACGTACCTCTTACTAGGACGTCAGCCTCTTGTACACAAAACGCCTATTCACAGGCAATTCAAAAATCAATAAAAATATATCTTCAGTTAAACGTGCCAAGTATTTTTCCTTTTCCTGTTTTGTTTTGCGAAGAACGTCCAAGGTTCAATTTGTGATGTATGCATTGACAATAATTTGCTAACTCATAAATATTTGCATACGAAACAAAGGAATTAATTGCAGGTGACACTAGAAACAGGGGCAATAAAGAGTTGTCTGAGCAGTCTAATTGTTCTATCTTCCAAGGTACCAAGGTGGGTTCAGCTAAAGAACATGGCCAAGTGTATCTTAACTCCCCAGAGAATAAAACAATACATTCTTCTCCAAGCAAATTATCAGACCTCAAGGAAGTTGGGTATCCTCCAGCAGATATCAACCTTCCCCAGCAATACATATATTCTTAACAAGTATCCCCGGCAGTCTTAGTCTAAAGATTGTTCCCCGGCGGTATCTCAATATTCAAAGGAATCACTTCCCCAGCATATCAAACTCCCCAGAAGAGTCCAATCCAGCTTCACCAGCAAAGTTGGAAGTCATACCCCCAAGCAATAAGCTTATCCCCAGTAGATTCTGGAAGCTTATCCCTCGCAGAGCACGAACGCATCGTCCGACTTGATTTAAAGAGTTATTTCCGTAACAGGATATAACTGGGTTATCCTCAGCCAAAAGTCACAGAAAGAGCGTCCTCGGCAAAATATCTTCCTATCCCCAGCGAAGTCTATCAACACTTCCGACAACAAGGATATCCCCAGCGGAGTTATCTTCATCAACTCAGCAAAGCATCGCTATCCCCACAGAGTAGCACTCTCCAGCATGATCGCTAGAGTATCTTTTCTCCCGCAGAATTATTTCATTGGCCAAGTTTATTCCTCAACGGAGTTATCTTCTCCTACCGGTATTCTTGCAACGATCATCCACAGCGGAAGCAAAATCCCTTCCTCAACATCAGCCCAGGATATGACTTCCGGGCATCCGTCAAGGATTTATTTTCCTAGACAAAAACATACATGAATCTTTACATACATCATCATAGCATGTATAACGCACTGCATCATATCATACGAATCTCATTTATGTTGAGAACATCATTGCTTGATCCATATCATGCATTGCATATAACTGACCTTTACATTTCAGGAAAGGTGCAGTTGAATTTCTCAAACATATTTCAAGGATTTCTCTAGTCCAGTTAAATCGACTCCAAACAGATTTTTCTGATAAAGACTCAGTAGAAGTTCTCTTATGGTCCCCTCTCCAACGGCGTGTGAGGTGGTAATTCCTTTTTCAGATGTTCCCCTCTCCGGCATGAGCGTGAGGTGATATTCTCTTATGGTCCCCTCTCCAACGGCGTGTGAGGTGGTAATTCCTTCTTCAGATGTTTCCCTCTCCGGCATGAGCGTGAGGTGATATTCTCTTATGGTCCCCTCTCCAACGGCGTGTGAGGTGGTAATTCCTTCTTCAGATGTTTCCCTCTCCGGCATGAGCGTGAGGTGATATTCTCTTATGGTCCCCTCTCCAACGGCGTGTGAGGTGGTAATTCCTTCTTCAGATGTTTCCCTCTCCGGCATGAGCGTGAGGTGATATTCTCTTATGGTCCCCTCTCCAACGGCGTGTGAGGTGGTAATTCCTTCTTCAGATGTTCCCCTCTCCGGCATGAGCGTGAGGTGATATTCTCTTATGGTCCCCTCTCCAACGGCGTGTGAGGTGATATTTCCTTTCAGATTATAATTTCCTATAGTTCCCTCTCCAACGGTGAGTGAGGTGACTCCCTTTGAGATTATAATGTCCTTTGGTTCTCTTCCTGACACTACGAAGATGGTAATTCTCACCAAGATTTTCTCAACGAGCGTTGTTGAGGTTGAAATCATTCGGGATTCTCTTACCATTCATGCTAAGGCAGTAACCATCCCTGGTTCATACATCAGCGTTTGAAGCTCCAGACCCAGCTCCTGTAACCAGTCAGGACATCTCTATATCAAGCATCTAAAATCAGCTTCTGCGACGTGTCAGGTACTCATTTTTCTGTTTTGCAGGTATGCAGGTTCTCGCTAAGGAATCTCTTACGCAATCAACGTCCAGATGGCATCTATAAGCCCATCATCCTATCCAGCAACCTCTAAAATGGCATCTATAAGCCCATTCCCTCATCATCATGGCTACTATGTGAGCGCAAATTTCTGGGCACTCTAGTGTCCAATCATCTTCTACCCTCGGATTACGAAAGGCACGTCAGCCAATCTGCATCCTCAGGTCTAAGAAGATTGAACAGGGGCAACTGTTGTACCCCAAAATTTGCCCTCCCATATTCATCAAGAAATTGCCAAGTCAAGGTCACAAAATTCCCCCAGGGTTGTGCAGCTCAACTGTCTCCTATACAGTCAAAACTAGGGTTTGAGTTCTGGTCAAGCAGATGAACTTTTCAAAGGCCCAATCAAGTCTCATAGGCCTACAAATGTGGTCAAGCATCCTTATATCAAGTTTCAAGGCATTCAGCTCAAAATTGCACAGTCAAAACCCTAGATTGCACTACAGTCAACTGTAGGGGCAAAATGGTCATTTGGCAGTCAAAAGTTCAAATTTTTGGTCAACATATCATTTTGAAGCCACAAACATCATTTGATCAATGCTTGATCATGATTCTCAAAATTTGGCTCAGAAATCATCAAAGATGCAAAAGTTGCTATATTTGGACAGCTGAAAAAGTCAACTGAAATTGACCAGGGCATAACTTTCACATGGATTATCAGAAAAATTCCATCCAAAGCTCATTTTGAAGAGAAAGACATTTCCTACAATTCATCTTCATGTTCCAAGTCCAAGAAATGCTCTCACAAAAAGTTATCAATTTTAACATTATAGGTCATTTTCAAAAGTCAACAAAAAGTGACTTTAAGTCAAAGGCCATAACTTGAGATTGGTGAATCAAAATGACATGGGACCAAAGGCATTGGATAAAGGACTCAAAGACCTTTCCAAAATGTCCAAGAAAATGTGAAAATCTTAAAAATTGACCAAGTTATGCCTTGTGGAAGTTGGGAAATTTTTGGAAATTTTTGAAAGTCAACATTGATGCAAAAGGCCTAAAAATACAAATGGGCCTATTTTCCTTCCAAATTTCTTCATGCCAAGCCTATGCACGACCACTAGGCCCAAAGGGAAGTATTTTCATATTTTTTAATTATTTATTTGAATTAATATTAATTTATATTCATTTAAATGATTTTAATATATGAAAAATATCAAACTTAACCTAAAAAATCTTTTCATGCATGTTTAACCTCAATATTTCGTGCTTGATTGATTATGGCAAGTTTTGATAAGATTTGAGCATGATTGAACCAAAAGCCATGAGAAAAAGATTTGAAAAAGATCTTGTAAAATCAAATATTGAAATTCATCAATGCATAAGATTTTGTCCAATTTTTCTTAACCTAATCACTCCATATATGATCAGCATCACAACCCTAATGATTCTAGACTGCAAGCTGCGCCCAAAACAAGCATTGCATATTGAATTTTTTTTCACAAAAACTCAAGACTGAAAACTAGCTTAGAGGTCGATTCAAGCTTCACTTTTTGTTTCATCATCATCCTGAAGCATCACTGAATACTCCTCAATCATTAACATCAACTAAAGCACAAAGAATCGTTGGTTAGAACTCAAACTGCAAAGCAAAATTTTTGAAATCATATACCACAAATCATACATCTTTTGCATTTTTTGTTTATGAATTCTTGTTTCTCATGATGTTCTAACGCTAACCATACTAATTAATTTCATTTTTGAGCAACACACGCGATATTGCCATGAACGCCTTCTAGGGTTTCTTGAGCTCTCAATTGGGGATTTTCTTGTCCTGTAAAATTGAAGCACGAAACTTAGACCATTCAAACCAGCTCCTCAAGACGAAGCAATTTGAACCCTCGCGATAAATTTATGGTCCATAGGGAGCTATTCGCTATTTTCTTGAATCACCCCTAACGCAACGTTGTAAAAACCGTTGCTCTTTTGTTTTGTTTTACAGGGTGGGGAAGAAGACGAGTGCGTGTCCATCAGCCATTGGCTCTTTTGAATTGCGCGCGAATTTCCAACAGCATTAACGTGTTCTTTTTATATTATTTGTGTTATATTATATATTAAATGTGAACGTGATGGCTCAGTGGTAACACGCTACGTTTGTAACCTCAAAGACCTGGGTTCAAGTCCCAGGTCTGGCAAAATCTCCATATTATTTTTCAATGGTTCATCCTATGCAGCGCTAATATCCCAGTGCCCCATATTCCCTCACTATCAGGCAGCCACGCGTCCATCAGTAGCAACCCAAGGGCCATGATCAAAGGAGTACACTAAATTCCAGTCAACGCGTCATATAAGATTCAAAAAGTCAATGAAGACTGAAGCTTAATGGGCCAATGTTCTAAGGCCTGAACCTCCTTATTTGGGGCAACACCCCACTCTGGTTTGCTTTCTTTATCTTTTTTTATTTTAATTATTGTGTGATTTATTTTATTGCTTTAATTAATTAATTTTCTCTTTTTTACAAAATATAAAAAAAAAACATCATAAAAATCCAGAAAATACAAAAATATGATATTTATTTTATTTTAATTATTTTCATCAATAAACTAATATATGTAAATAATTTAGGTTAATTAGGTTATAGTTTTAATCTTTTTATAAAAAATCCAAAAAAATAGAATTTAGGTTTAAATAACTTTTTATTTTCTTTTTTTTTTTAATTTTCCCTTTTTTTCAGAATAACAATATTATTTATTTATTATTTTATTTTCATAAATTAAAAAAATTGTACATAAGTTAATTTAGAGTTTAATTTAGGTTTTAATTTAAATCTTTCATAATAAATTTAAAACATATTAGAATTAGGGTTTAGCATTTTAATTTTAATTAATTTTTTCCTTTTTTCTTTTAAATCTAAAAAAAACACAAAAAATAACAAAAACATTTAATCAGTTAATTTTTTTATTCTCATTAATTTTAATTATTTGCAAAAGGGTCCAACGCCCTAGTTTTGTTTAATTCCTTTATTTCGCGCATTTACTTTTTATCGTTTATATAATTATGTAATTGTCCCTAAGCCATGTAATTTTACCTTTCGCACTTTATTTCTTCGCATTATTTATTTTTCTGCTAAATCGGGTCCGGTTTAATTTTGGCGATGTGGACCCGCGCCTTTTGTAATAGTTTAGAACTTTCAATTTCCGCATCTTTTTTAACTGTTAAATAAATGCATGCAAGAATGAATGACAAAAAAATAAAAACAAACGCATAGATCACCCATAACCTGACAAGACAAAAATAAATGAATCTGATACACAAATCACACACCACCCCTAGGGTACGCCTCACTGTTGCCTTGCCTCGAAAGGTGATCGTCGAGTAGAGGATGTCTTAGTAAGTCCTCATGATCCGGGAACCTGGCATGAGGGTAGCTTCTAAGGTGTCTTCCCATTGCTCTGGTGATCACCATGTCCCGAACCTCGAATTGACCCGAACACCTCCAACGGTGGTGCTACCTACCTCTCAATGGTGGGATGGCACTACTTTAAAGGACATTTACACAGACGAATTCCTTAGGGTAGGTAGACGACTCTAGATACTTGCTCTAAATCTCAAAACAAATCAAAAATCTTTTCACACCGACACCTTTTCAAAAAAAGCTTTCGAAAGCAAATTTTTCAAACACTCTTGAGGACCGATACAAGAGTCGAACTGGAATTTTCAAAGAAACTTTTTAAAACCCACAGTTGAAAAGCAAACAAACCATTTTGAAAACACAAATGAGCAAGTATCTAAGAGCCCATGGATAACCATGGATAGAAAGGGTGCTAACACCTTCCCTTTCTATAACCTACCTCCCGAACCGAGAGCAATCTCTTTAAGGAATTTTTCTGTGCTTTTGTCCTTTCCTATTGGAGAAAATAAAAGACGGTGGCGACTCTTGCTTCCGCGACATTTCGCGAACCAGCGTTAAACAGTCAGTTCCAAATCCACCGATCACAGGAGGATATTTAGACAAGAATTTAAATCTAAATTATTACATCATTTTTGAATATTTGCAAGGTAAATAAATTGCATAATTAAATGGAAATGAGGTAAATATGCAAAATGCAAAAAGAAAGTTTTTATATGTGTGAAAAAATGTTGTTTATGTAAAATAAAATAAGAAAATAAAAAGGTATTATTTTTGAGTATTTTCATATTTAGGGCAAAAACCCTAATTTTAATAAAAATGTATATTAATTAATTAATTCACATAATATTTATTATTTACATACAAATATAAAAGAAAATATGGTATATTTATAAAAAGGCCTTTTTTAGTATTAAATATTAAAAATAAAATATGTACATTATTTGATATTTTATTCTAAGTATATTAACAAATATGTATTTATATTTACATTATTTTAAATATATATTATGGAAAAACAATAATAATATTTAATATTTTTAGAAAATAGTATTTTTTATATGAAATATTTTCAGAGGGTAATATAAAAATAAAAAATGAAAATGAAAATGTATTTACACTATTTTTCTATTTATCCTAAATAATAATATATATACATATATGTATAAATCAAAAAAAAAATCAAATAAATACCAAATAAAATCAAAAAATGATGAGAAAATTATTTTCAAAATTTTAATATGCTGAGAAAAAATAAACAAGTCAAACAAAAAAAGAAAAAGTCAAAAATATTAAAAAATGAAGCAAACGGGCTCAGGGGTGTGAAACAGAAAAAATGGTGTGGATAGCAAAATGACACAGGCCCAGCCCAATCCACTTCTTCTTCAACCTTTGGCCAAAAACGCGCGCCTTGTTACAGAGATTCAAACATCCTGATTCTTTGAGATTTTGCACAAACTTTCAACACAAAACATGTCAAGCATTGAATCACGATTCCAAATATATAAAAAACTCATCCTAACTCTCAGAAATGAGAGAGAATTTTATCAATCCCAAATCTTGACCTAAACTTTCTGCTATTTTTAAAGCTTAAATTCTCTCAACTCAGGCAAAAGAAATGAAATGTAAAGCTATGTACATGCTCAGGGCTATGAGTAGAACCTTGTTTCTTTACAAACTTAAGACTAAAGATGCATAATAAGAGAGATACGAGTTCAAAATTTTACCTATTCAGTTGAACTTCTATCTGGAGAATGAGGAACTTTCAGTGCAAGGTGATGATTGGAAAAGCTTCCTTGAGGTCCAGGGATGTTATTCCAATGTTTACTTTATCTTGAAAGCTTCTGAATCAAGCTGTAGAACTTCACCTGCAAGTCAAAGATGTGAAAATGGTGGAAGTGGTTAGAGCAATTACAGATCGTGTCTTAGCTTCTGGATAGCTTGCATAGATTGTAAGGATGGTAGAGGAACAGGTTTGGACAAGAATGCTTGAAGGGATTGAGAGGTGGCACTCAAACTGCAGGCCTTGCCCTGTTTGAGCAGTTTGATGGTGTTTCTGAGATGGAGAGTGTTTGAGGGGTCAAGGATTCGTGCAAAAGCTTGGTTGGGATGTTTGGAATGTGTCTACAATATTTGCTTTCTTGTTCTCAGGCTGAGATGGAAGTTGTCACAAGTTATGGAACTTTTCTTCTTTTTTAAGCAACAAAAGCAAGTTGGCTTTCTAGGCATGTAGGGGTCTCCTAATGTGCTGCATAATCCTCTCTTGATCAGAGCAATTTGTCCATAATCTTGTGCTAAAAGGATTTAGCTTGTACTTGTTGGATTTCTAAATTGACATAAAGTGAACTTTTACCAAAATGGCTAATTCACTTTATCTAAAAATGGATCAATCTTGTGTACAATGCTTGAACTCATGGAACAACACTTTGGCACAATGAACAAGCATTAAATTATGGAGTGTAACTTGGTTTAAGGACCTGTAATCTAGCCTAAAGCATGCTGAGTTCAAATTTGCAAAGTTATGGACATGGAACTTGGTCATGAACAAAGTGGTTTTTTGCTATATTGTGAAATTCGATTCTCTCTAACCATGAGGTTGTTTGAGAAGTTCTTGGACAATTTGGAAAGCTTGGAAGGTGTAATATAATCCATCTTTGAAATGAAAATTGAAATTCCAAGTGGAAGGGTATGAAAAATGGCCTTGAAGTGGGGTAGAAAACCTTGTCAAAATAGGTTAAAATTCTACTAAGTTAAAAATGGTTTAGTGCCCTTATTCAAAACATTGTAACTTGAGATACAAGCTTCAAATGAGAAAACTTTGTGAATAAAAGTTGTAGATTATGCAAAAAAACTACAACTTTCATGTTTTGACTTTTGTTTGAATCCAAATGGATCTTGGTGAAAAGGTGGGGCAAAGTTGGGAAAAAATTAGGGTTTTCCATAACTTAGAAAAATTCTAAGTTATGAAAAATTCCATTTTCTAACCCTAATTTGCAATTTGTGATTTCTTGGTGAACAAGTTTCATGATTTGGCATATTTTGATGAAAAATGAATCTTGACTCTTGATTTTGACCAAAAAGTCAAAGTTTGACTTTTCAGTATACAATCAAAACTGATCAATTGACTGGGAAATTCAATTGTCAATCTTGTGTACTTGGGATCTTTTGGGTTTGTTGATCATGTCAAGATAATTCCATAGGGTCCTTGAGTCCATATGTGAGTTTGGTTTGCCATTGGCTAGGTCAAACAGTCAAAAATTGCCTTTGTACAGTCAAAACCCTAAAAATGACCATTTTGCCCTTTTAGTGATCTGATCAAATTTCTTATGGAATTGTGATCCAAACTTGATCAAATGGTTCATATGAGTTCATAATGTTGATGTGGATCAAATTTCATGAGATTTGACTGTCAATTGGCCACAGTTGACTTTTTCCCCAATACAGTTGATTTCTAGGTCAACTGTCCAATTGACTGGGCAAAATTTGGAATCAGGACTTGAAACTTGGTATGGATAAACTTAGGAGGTCAATATGAAGTAAGAAGTTCATCTTGGGCACTTTAGGTCAAAACATCTTTGTGCAAACACAAACCCTAATTTGGGGTTAGCAGTGCAAGGAGGAGTCTTGAGCAGATGAAACCCTAACTGGATCTTGAGCTTCAAGAGCTTTGTGATGAGAAATGTTGAGAAAATGGGAGGGCAAATTTTGGGGTACAACAGTTGCCCCTGTTCAATCTTCTTGAACCTGAAGAGTTAGATTGGCAAGTTTGCCTTTCGTGACTCGAGGGTAAAAGGAGATTGGACACTAGAGTGCCCGGAAATTTGCACTCATCAAAGCATCGGATGCGGGAATGGGCTTAGAGATGCCATTTGGAGATGGGCTTAATGATGCCATCAGGAGTAGTGACAGAAACTTGTCGGGGATGGGCTTAAAGATGCCATCTGGAAGGGAATATCAGGAAAGTGTCCAAGCTTTGGACCATTTCTGAATTGGGGGTCTGAACAAGCAATAGGTTGACATCCGTTGTTGGGAGGAACCTGCAAGCTGTTTTCAGGAAGTTGCATCTGAACAAGTTGATAGATTAACATCCGTTACTTGGGAAGAATCCATGAACTGTTTTCAGAAGTCTTGGGGAGAATCTGAACGAGTGATAAGTTAACATCCGTTTACTTGGAGAAACCGTGAACTGTTTTCAGAAATCTTGAAGTTGAATAAGCAATAGAGTAGCATCCGTTGTTGGGAAGTTTCCGTAAACTAAATTCAAAGGTGCATCTGAACAAGCTGATAGATTAACATCCGTTGTTGGGAAGAATCCATGAACTGTTTTCAGAAGTCTTGGGAAGAATCTGAACAAGTGATAGGTTAACATCCGTTTACTTGGAGAACCCGTGAACTGTTTTCAGAAGTCTTGGGAAGAATCTGAACAAGTGATAGGTTAACATCCGTTTACTTGGAGAACCCGTGAACTGTTTTCAGAAATCTTGAAGTTGAATAAGCAATAGAGCAGCATCCGTTGTTGGGAAGCTTCCGTAAACTAAATTCAAAGGTGCATCTGAACAAGCTGATAGATTAACATCCGTTGTTGGGAAGAATCCATGAACTGTTTTCAGAAGTCTTGGGAAGAATCTGAACAAGTGATAGGTTAACATCCGTTTACTTGGAGAACCCGTGAACTGTTTTCAGAAATCTTGAGATTTGAATGATTTTAGTCTGTCGACTGATCTTACCTGAAAAGGCAAAGAGTTAGTTGTATGCAATGCTATGATGCATGATACAATGTATATTATGGCGTTATGAATGTAAATGGATGCGTATGTAAGTTGGAGAGTTGTCTTGCACAGGAGAGATGAATCCGGGATAGCGGAAGATAAAGGAATCTTGATTGCTGCCGGGGAAAATAAATCCTGGGTCGCTACTGGGGAACATGGAGCTTGGGTTGTATACCAATCTTCTGGGGAATTCCTGAAGTCTTCTACTGGGGAGTACCAAACTAGTAGACTTAATGCTGGGGAGGCCAGATTGAGAATCTTCAGCTTGGAGAGAAGTATATCTGGAGATTTCACCGGGGAACTCAAGATTTTTCTTCCTAAAAACTCTGTGGGGAGAAGGTTTAAAAGTCTGGCTCCGCTGGGGATTGTCCATTTGAAGCCTTTGATCTGCTGGGGATACTGAAGCTTAAACTCTGAGGGAAAATGATTTCCAGAAGATTCTCTGGCTGGGGATTTTGTAAAGATAAAACTCCTCCGGGGATTGTATTGATAAGTTATTGCTGGGGAATTTTGAGGAACTCCGCTGGGGATGGGAAGAACTTTGGCGAGCGCGATCTTCCGTGGTGGTTAGCTGAGGATAACCCAGTTATAAGCCTTTGTGAGGAATAACTTTGAATAAAACTCGGGAGGGACGTCCGTACTCTGCGGGGAGATACCCTCCAGAACCTTACGGGGGATAAGCTTCGAGAGTCTGCTGGAGATAAGCCTCAGGGTTTGCTAGGGATGTGGATTCCAAATCTCTTGGGGGGTTTCCTTCGAAAGGGTGTCAAGATATCCATCTGTACCTTCATCCTATCAGTAATCCTTTTTCTTAGGTTCGTTTAGGAAGTGATTTATGTTTCAAATGCATATGCCTATTTAACAAAACATTGGACGTTTCTCAAAAATAAAACAAATAGTGCAGAAGAAAAAAGAAAAAGGAAAATGACACAAATTTTGGGAAGAGTATTTGTATTGATTTTCTTTGAGTATATTTGTACAAAGGAGACAATCATCCTAGTAAGAGGATCTTGTCGTAAATATTTGAAAAATTTATACAAAATAAAGAAGGCTATGTGAAATAATTCCATGGGATTCCATTCTGCTGTAGCTTTCACAACTCTGAACATCTGTCCATTCAATGCTTCGTTTGACGATGGCTGGATTGATCAGAAACCTGGAACCGGTTGATGAAGAGACTGTCTTTGAAGTGATCCGACGAGACATAGTCATACGCTTTAATTCCCTAACTTTTGCCTGAATCGCCCTTTCGAGTTTTCGATTCACCGGGAAACCCCTTTTTGCCCAAGCCGCCCTTTCGGGTTTTCGACTTGCCGGGTGTACAGATTTTTTTGTTTTTATCCCTAATTTTTGCCTGAACCGCCCTTTCAGGTTTTCGGTTCACCGGGATGCCCATTTTTGCCCAAGCCGCCCTTTCGGGTTTTCGACTTGTCGGGTTATTTTATGCGTAGTATCTTTTGACTATGTCTGCGTTCGCAGGGTGCGGTAAATCGTCGCCGTCCATGGTGGTCAGAATCATTGCACCACCAGAAAATATGCTCTTGATCACAAATGGTCCTTCATATGTAGGAGTCCATTTGCCCCTGGGATCACTTTGCGGCAAGATGATCCGTTTGACTACTAGATCTCCGACTTGATACACTTGACGTCTGACTTTCTTATTGAAGGCCTTGATCATCCGTTTTTGATACGTCTGACCATGGCATATAGCCGCAATTCGCTTTTCGTTGATCAGATTGAGTTGATCAAGTCGGGTCTGCATCCAATCATCCTCATTCAAACCTGCATCCTTCATAATCCTTAGAGACGGGATCTGAACTTCCATAGGCAAAACAGCTTCCATGCCATAAACCAAAGAAAATGGGGTTGCCCCAGTTGAAGTACGTATCGTCGTACGGTATCCATGCAGCGCAAACGGTAACATCTCATGCCAGTCTTTGTAAGTGACTGTCATTTTCTGAATAATCTTCTTAATATTTTTGTTCGCAGCTTCAACAGCACCGTTCATCTTCGGCCGATAGGGAGATGAATTGTGATGATAAATCTTGAACTGTTCGCATAATGCAGTGATCATTGTGTTATTCAGATTTGTACCATTGTCTGTGATAATCCTGTCTGGAACACCGTACCGACATATGAGATTTTGCTTGATGAAGCGGGCAACCACATTTTTGGTGACAGAGGCGAAGGAAGCTGCTTCGACCCATTTAGTGAAGTAGTCAATGGCAACCAGGATGAAACGATGTCCGTTGGAAGCCGTGGGCTTGATCTCTCCAATCATATCAATGCCCCACATTGCAAAGGGCCATGGAGCAGTCAGGACGTTGAGGGGAACCGGAGGGATATGAACTTTGTCAGCATAGACTTGACACTTGTGACAAGTACGGGAATGTTGATGGCAATCAGTCTCCATGGTAGACCAGTAATAGCCTGCCCTTAGGATCTTCTTAGCCATTGTATGCCCGCTCAAGTGAGTGCCAAATGGGCCGCTGTGTATATCAGTCATGATCAACTCTGCTTCAGCCTTATCCACACATAGGAGTAATACACAATCATGGCTTCGTTTGTAAAGGATGTCGTTGCTCAGGAAGAACTTAGCAGCGAATTTCCTTAAGAACTTCTTGTCATTCACGGAAGCTCCTTCAGGATAATCTTGGGTCTCGAGAAACCTTTTGATTTCATGGAACCAAGGTTGTTCCACTACTTCTTCGGTATTAATCTCGTGACAATGTGCGGGTTCATCCATTCGCTCGATGGTGATTTGGGGAGCCTCGTTATCCCAGTTGAGTTTAAACATGGAGGACATGGTGGCTAGAGCATCTGCCAACTGATTCTCTTCTCGCGGAAAGTGCTCGAAGGTAATTTGCTCGAAGTGAGGCAACAATGTCAGAACACGTTCTTTGTATGGAATAAGATTAGGATGCTTGGTATCCCAATCTCCTTTGATCTGGCTGATGACCAAAGCCGAGTCCCCGAATACGATCAAAGATTTGATCCCCAAGTCTATAGCAGCCTTGAGACCAAAGATGCAGGCTTCATACTCAGCCATATTGTTTGTGCAGCTGAAGCGAAGTCGGGCCGTGAAAGGAGTGTGGCATCCTTCCGGAGAAATGAGTACTGCGCCAATGCCGTTTCCAAGTGTATTTGAAGCACCATCAAAGTACAGGGTCCATCGGGATCCCTTTTCGGGTCCGTCATACGGTCCATCACCTTTAATGTTGTCCAAATTCATGATGTCCTCGTCTGGGAAATCAAATCTCATGGGTTGATCGTCTTCGATAGCCTGATGAGCCAGATGGTCAGCTAATACACTCCCTTTTATAGCTTTTTGGGTGGTGTACTGGATGTCATACTCGGTCAAGATCATTTTCCATCTGGCTATCCTTCCAGATAAAGCGGGCTTTTCGAAGATATATTTGATAGGGTCCATTTTAGATATCAACAAGGTAGTATGAGTCAACATATACTGTCTTAGTCGGCGAGCAGCCCATACCAAAGCACAGCAAGTTTTCTCGAGCAGTGAGTAGCGAGTCTCACAGTCGGTAAACTTTTTGCTAAGGTAATAAATAGCATGCTCTTTTCGACCAGACTTGTCATGCTGGCCCAAAACACACCCCATTGAGTTATCCAAAACGGTCAAATACATGATCAATGGTCTTCCTTCGACGGGTGGCATCAGAATAGGAGGTTCTAGCAAATACTCCTTGATTCTATCAAAAGCAGCTTGGCAGTCGTCGTTCCATTCAACTACCTGATCTTTCTTCAAGAGTTTGAAAATTGGCTCACAGGTAGAAGTCAGATGTGAGATGAATCTGGCAATATAGTTTATGCGCCCCAAGAAACCTCTAACTTCCTTTTCAGTGCGGGGAGCAGGCATCTCTTGTATTGCTTTTACTTTTGCCGGATCGACTTCAATGCCTTTGTTGCTTACAATGAATCCCAGGAGTTTACCAGACCTAACTCTAAAAGTGCATTTACTCGGATTCAGCCTGAGCTTGTATTCTTTCAATCTGACAAACAGCTTCTCCAAATGTTCAAGGTGCTCTTCCTCTGTTTGTGATCGAGCTATCATATCGTCTACGTAAACTTCAATCTCATGATGTATCATGTCATGAAATAAAGCTACCATGGCGCGTTGATAAGTTGCCCCTGCGTTCTTCAGCCCGAACGGCATCACCTTATAACAGAAAGTGCCCCACTGTGTGACAAAAGTTGTTTTCTCCATATCCTCGGGGGCCATTTTGATTTGATTGTAGCCCGAGAATCCATCCATGAAGGAAAACACTTTATGCTGAGATGTATTGTCGATCAAGATGTCAATATGAGGTAGCGGGAAATCATCCTTAGGGCTGGCCCTATTCAAATCCCGGTAGTCCACATACATTCTGACTTTGCCATCCTTCTTAGGCACTGGCACAATGTTAGCGACCCATTGAGGATAGGACGTAACAGCCAGAAAGCCAGCATTGAACTGCTTCATTACCTCTGCTTTGATTTTTTTGGACATGTCAGGCCTCATTCGGCGAACTTTTTGCTTGATCGGTGGACAGTCTTCTCTTGTGGGGAGACGGTGAACCACGATGTCTGTGTCTAGACCTGGCATGTCTTCATAGGACCAAGCGAAGATTTCAACATACTCATTCAGTAACTGTACCAAGCGTTCCTTGACTTCTGGTTCCAGGTTGGCACCCACTTGCACCTCCTTCCGATTCTCCTCGGTTCCCAAGTTAATAGTTTCCAACGGCTCTTCATGCGGTAAGATGGCCCTTTCCTCTTGTTGCAAAAGTCTGGCTAGTTCCCCGGGTACTTCACAACCTTCGTCATCCTCATACTCGGCTAGATTGACCAGGTCTTCAGAGTTATTGAAAGATACAGCAGAATAGTCACCCATGGAATCCGGAGTGGATGGGTACCTGCATTGGTGAGTGTGGGTGTGTGTAAGGGATAGCCATCCTTAAACAAAAAATGCAAAAGGAAAGAAAATGAACACAAGCAGTTTATCAAATGAAAAACGTCCAATGAATCATTAAACATGGCATATGAATATGAAAAATAGTCAAAACCCTTACAAGTGGACCTACATGCCCCGGGTAAGGCAGGAGGTGAAAAGATAGTGTACGGATTGTTTGAAAGTAAAATATTACAGACCAAATAGGAAATGTTTAATAGATAAATTACTGATGAATAAAGGTGATGGGGACAAAGTCTTTAGCCTCCCAATTGCTTAACCCTCCTCTGACAGTTGGATGAATCCATTCTTCAAAGTTGCTTTCTTTGTCTTCATCTTCCAGGGCGTTGATTCGGTAAGGAGAAATTTTGATCGGCGCTCTCTCAATCTTTGACTGGCGCATGGCCTTCTGGCCAGCAGCGGTGAAACCTAATCCAAACTTATCAGCCTTATGCGGAAAATCGGGTAACTGCCCCCACGCTGAATTCTTCCCTTCCTTAACTGCAGCCCTTGCATCCTCCAGAGATGCCATCCTGGCCATCTGTCTGGGTGTCTCAGCTGCCAACTTCGCCACTGCTATCTCAGGAAGCACTTCTTCGAAATGTTGAAACGGTGTCTCAATGAACTCCCCTTCAACCTCCATATATCGGAAAGAATTTAAATGGCTAATCATGTACTCTTCTTCGCCGTGGACAGTAATGATCTTTCCCTTTACAGGATATTTCAGCATCTGGTGCAAGGAGGAGGTGACTGCCCCAGCATGGTGTATCCAAGGTCTACCCAGCAGGCAGGAGTATGATGGACGGATGTCCATTACATAGAAAGTGGATTTAAACACCTCAGTACCTATCTTGACAGGAATTTCAACTTCTCCATGGACCATTCTTTTCGACCCATCGAAAGCTCTGACGACAATATCACTCGGCTTCAATTCCAACCCTTCGCAATCTAGCCGGTCCAAGGCCTTCTTAGGCAAAACATTCAGCGATGAACCGGTATCAACTAAAACATGTGCAAGAGTGGTTCCGCGACACTCGATTGAAATATGCAACGCATCATTGTGATTTCGGCCTTTAGGGGTCAGGTCGGCATCAGAAAAACCTAATCCATTGTCTGCAGTCAGACTAGCCACGCAATGTTGAAATTGATCTGCAGAGGTTTCCTGGGGCACATGAGCTGCCTTTAGAAACTTAATCAAAGCTTGAGCGTGCGCTTCTGAGCAAAGCAACAGTGCCAGCATGGAGATCTTGGAGGGGGTTTGCCCCAACTGTTCCACCACATCGTAATCACTTCTCTTGATTATCCTCAAAATCTCGTCCATTTCTTTCTTGGAGGCTTCCGGAATCACCAAAGGTTGAGCCCTCGTCCTGACGGGCTCATCTTGTATTCCTTTTCCTTTATCGGCAATGGTAGGAGAGACAGCACTAGGAACGAAAATTTCTTTAATCAAAGGAGTTCTAGCAGAGAGCTTTACTGTTGCAGGGAGGACTTCTTTAGCTGACGTGGGTCCAAAGACTGCTCTTGGAGGAGCAATCTCTGGAGAAAATATTCTCCCGCTCCTGGTGATTTTGCTGGTGCCCGCAATGTTACTAATGCTGGCTTCTTCATCATCTGAATTTTCTTCAATTACCTCGATTTGCTTGATACCATGGTAGTAGATGTCACCACCATAGTTCCAAGGTATCGACTTCTCAGAAACATAGGGAACAGGTCCCGGCATTGTTATCTTCAAAGGTATAGACTTTGCAGCTGGTGTAATCTTAACTGGCTTTTTGACGGCCTCGGAAAGATTGGCGTGAATGGTTATGATTGAGACATTTTCAACATGAACTGGAACAGCAGGAACTTTTTCGAACAAAATTTGTCGGCTATCCATGAGGCCTTGAATGCCTTTCTTCAATAGCGGACAATCAAACGGCAGAGAGTGGCAACCGTAGCAGTCTTCTTTACATCCCGGGAAGATCCCGGCCCTTAACAAATTCAACTTAATGGTTAGCAGTGGAGTAGTCAGATCGCTAACGTCAGCAACATACAGATCCTCTTCAATGGCATTGACATTCCGACCGTGCTTCGGCATAGGTGCAGATATCACATTGGGTTTTTCTAGAGCATCAAACTCTACCTCCTTAGCCTCTATCAGGTCCTGGATCTTATGTTTGAGTGCCCAACAATCATTAGTGTCGTGTCCAACACTGTCTGAATGATAGGCGCACTTGGCATTGGCATGATAATGCGGAGAGGATGTATTTACATTTTTTGGCGCCTCCTTGATAGTGGCAAGATTCAATTTCAACAGATGGGGAAGCACCTGCGCTGGAGTCATATTAATACGGGTGAACTGCCGTTGTGGCCTTTCCACCTGTTGCTGGTTTGGTCTGGATTGGTTGTAGCGAGGCTGCTCACTTGGAGTGTTTTGAATCATTACGGCCCCCACAGTCGGCCGACGCTCCATCTTCCCTGCTCCTCTTTGAGAATATACCATAGCTGTCTCCTTCTTAAAAGGCTTCTTCTCAACACTTGCAGCAACACTCTTCTGAATCTTTCCTGACTTGATGCCAGCTTCAATCCTTTCGCCGGTTAAGATTAAATCGGTAAACCCTGCGGAAGAGTTACCAATTAAATGATTGAAGAATGGCCCAGATAGGGTCCCAAGAAACATATCAACGAGCTCGCGATCGGTTAAAGGAGGCTGCACCCTGCCCGCCAAATCCCTCCATTTCTGTGCATATTCCTTGAATCCCTCACTTGCTCCTAGTGACATACCCTGAAGTTGGGTACGAGTAGGAGCAAGATCAGAATTATATTGGTATTGTTTGTAGAAAGCGGTGGCCAAATCTTCCCAATTTCTGACACTGGTCCCTTCTAGCTGGTAAAACCACTCCAACTGAGCTCCCGACAGGCTGTCTTGAAAGAAGTGAATCCAGAGGTTTTTATCTGCCGTATAGGGTTGAATCTTTCTCACATAAGACCTGAGATGCATTTTGGGACAGGACAGCCCATCATACCTTACAAACACTGGCACCTTGAATTTTGGGGGGATCACAATTCCGGTGACCAAGCCCATGTCTTCAAAATCCAAACCCGGTACCCTTTGCAATTCCATAGCAGCCAATCTGTCTTCTAAACCCTTGTACTTATCATCGGCTGGAGGATACTGCTGGTCAGAATAATCTTCGTCCTCTTCAACCTCTTCCTCCTCTGCATCAGACTCGGAAGGCACCGCAACCCGATCTCTCTTACTAGTCCCTTCATCAGAAGTAGGAGGAAATTCAAGCACCCTCCGAGCTTCTCTGTCAAATCTTCTCCCCAAAGTAGCCACTCCGACCCTCTTTTTCTTCTTCACTGGGTCTCTACTCTCCAGATGAGCCTTGATATCCTCTTGACTCTTGACCAAGGTCATCAAGAGTTGCTGGAACTGTGCATTCTGGGCTTGTAGGTCTTTGACCGTTTGCTCGAGATCCATCCTACTGAAATAAACAGCAGATAGATAAGGAAACCTGGAGTGAGACCTGCTTATGCACATGATGAATGGTATGCTGATGTATGCAATGCATTCAAGGATTTAGGATATTCAAAGTTGTTTCAGACAAAGAAGAACGCACGTCATATTAATAAGAAGAAATTTGTTAGTACATAAATGCCCCATGGGCCAAATATTACAACATAAACTTCTCAAGGCAGAAAGACATTGCGCATCCTCTTTGGCGCGATGTAGGTGTTGAGGGCCTCTTGCTCGTGGAGTCGGCGGGTAAGCTCTAGAACCTTCTTTTCACTGGCGTAGTAGCTAGCTTCAAAAGTGTTCCGTTCCTCCTTGAGCTGAATCCAACTTTTCTGCATTTCTTCCCACGATGTAGGCATGTCTGGATGCAGGATGGTGTAGGGGACCTCTCCTTCATTGACGGGCTCTTTAATCACTGGGAGTACATGAGGATAAGGCATCATCAGACTTTGGGCTCGGGCTCGTACCCACTTGAGATAGGGCTCAAGAGGGATGGAGTTCTTGTGTCCCAGAGTCTTGCTATCAACCTTGTTGAGTTTTCCCCAAGCTCTGATGAATCTTTGGCGGAGTCCTTGCGCATCGTTGTCGAAGTCAAAAACTAGGCTAGGAATCAACATATCATGAGGGCCATCCCTCCGTGCATATCCAAATTGTCTCAAAGCTAGGCAAGGGTTGTAGGTGATACCTCCCCTGATTCCAAGTAAGGGAACATTAGGAAACTCTCCGCAACGATCGACGATGATGACATTTTCTCTGGACCGAGAACACCAATGCACATCAGAATGAGTAAGAGTCATCAATCGTTGGGACCACCTTGTACTTTGGTCATTCTTCAAGACAGATTGTGGAAGGTGCGAAATAAACCACCTTGCGAGGAGAGGAGTACAGCACATGAGAACACCCCTCTTTCTCATTGTTCGTGTGTAAAATGAGTGAAGGATGTCCCCAAGCAATGTTGGTATTGGATTCCTGGATAAGAAGATTTTGACGGGGTTGACATTTACCAATTGGTCAGGATTTGGGAACAAGACCAACCCATAGATAAGGAGTGCCACAATCTCTTCAAAGGCTTGTAGGTCCAATGAGTTCCAACATTCTTGTGCCTTCTCAAACAAGAATTTTGCTAAGAATCCTTTGACGCCGCTTCTGGTTTCCCAATGCCCCTTGATTTCAGATGGTTGTAGATGTAGTGCTCGAGCAACATCTTCTGGCTTTGGTTCCTTCTCTGTACCGTTGAAGGGTAGTTGATTAAGGATAAGGATTCTTAGGAGTTGAGAAAACTCCTCCAAAGTGGGAACCAACTGATAATCAGGGAAGGTGAAGCAGTGGTGAAGAGGGTCAAAGAACTGGAATAGCACTTTCATCATGTCTTCTTCAATGTTGGTGTTGACTAGGCTGAGCAGTCTACCATGTCTTTCACTGAAGGATGAAATTTCCGGAATTCTTGAAGTGATCTCCTTGAGTTGAGGAGAGATTCTCACAAGGTTGACTTGAATGGTATTTCTGCGAGGTATTTCCATGACCTACAAAACAAGAACAATGATGAAGATCCAAACCCTTGAAATGGTTAGTAAATGCATATGATGCTTTAGGATGTTCATGATGTATGCACAAGACATATGTACAAGCAAATCACACCAAACCCTAGTTTCAGGCTTGCATGGGGTTTCATAGGTAAGTACCCTCTTGAGTGTAGTTGGCTTAAAAACCTGTCCTATAAATAGTAACCGGGTTCTAAGGAGCTCAATATCACTGGATTGTTTTCATTGTTCATTGTTTTGGTTTAGCCACTTAACTAGTGACCAAAATATTCCAAGAAAACAACCCTCAATGAGTGTAGTATCGAGTATCTACCAACTTCGGACTGCACCAAAGCCGGTCATCTCACTACCCCTAATAAAAGGCCAAGATGGTCAAGTAAGGTTCTAGGTCATTAGTCCTTAGTGACATCACTCAGTGGCCCCGTACTCTCCTTGATTGAACTCAAGGGTTACCGGTACTCACAAATATGTCGCACTAATATAGCTATTGCTTAGACCGTGTCGGTATACCCCGCACAGTTTCCACAACGTATTGCTATCTATGAATGTTTCCCAAAATCCGGGTGGAGGATTGTAAACCCAAACAATAGAGCCCAAGTATAAAGCAAGCAAATCAAATAATTAGTCATGCAAGAGGGTGATCTAAGCCCTAAGGTTACTCCACATAAAGAATTATCCCCAGCAGAGTCGCCAGTTCTGTGATACGGTGGGAGAACTGACTATTGTTTTGCGTTTGTTTTCGCAAATGTTTCGGTTGAGCAAGAGTCGCCACCGACTTTTTATTTTATCCTAAGGAAAGGTTTAAAAAGCACAGCAAAAACCTTTGAGATTTTTTCTTGGGTTCGGGGAGTAGATTATAGAAGGGGAAGGTATTAGCACCCCTTCTATCCATGGTTATCCATGGGCTCTTAGGTACTTGCTTAGATCAACTTGCCTTGGTTTTCAATTGTTTTAAATGGTGCTTTGTGTGTGGTTTTGAAAATGTTTTGAAAAGATGCCTTGTGCTAGGCTAACCTTGTAACAATTCTTTACTCGAATGTTTTACAAAAGGTGTTTTATCTTTTAAAAAGATGTTTCAAGGGTTTGAAAAGTTTATTTTTTTTGAAAGTGTTTGAGAAGTGGGTTTTGAAATTAGGCAAGTGTTTTCTTTGCAAATTGACAAGTACTTAAGAGTTTATCTACCCTAAAGCTTTCTCAAAGATTTTTGTCATGTTTTAAGCCCTTTTGACAAATTTATTCCACCATTGCATTTGGTGGACAATCTTGTCTTAGGAGATGAGAGGGACAGGCGCGGGTCATCGTTTGGACCATAATTGCAATAGAGTTAAAGGCCTTTGGGCAATTTTCTTTAAGGGACTTGATCATTTGTTTTTGTTTGTTTTGAAAAAAATTTATCGAGGGACTATGATCATTCAATTTGTTTGTTTTGCCCAAAGAAGTTCAACATGCAATATGGCCCATTTATTTGAAGGCAACAAAGTGGAATACCCTAGGGGTGCAAGTGTGAGATGTGTTGTTTATTTTCATGCTCATTTATCTTTGTATTAGGTCAAACTATTTTTTATCGTTTTTCGCACGCAAACCCTAATTCTAACATGGCATAATTAGAAAGTGTATAAAGTGCGAAATTTAAATTCCTACGCTATTACAACATAATAATATAGGGAGGGGGGTACAAATTTACAAATGGGGGATATTTAGACAAGAATTTAAATCTAAATTATTACATCATTTTTGAATATTTGCAAGGTAAATAAATTGCATAATTAAATGGAAATGAGGTAAATATGCAAAATGCAAAAAGAAAGTTTTTATATGTGTGAAAAAATGTTGTTTATGTAAAATAAAATAAGAAAATAAAAAGGTATTATTTTTGAGTATTTTCATATTTAGGGCAAAAACCCTAATTTTAATCAAAATGTATATTAATTAATTAATTCACATAATATTTATTATTTACATACAAATATAAAAGAAAATATGGTATATTTATAAAAAGGCCTTTTTTAGTATTAAATATTAAAAATAAAATATGTACATTATTTGATATTTTATTCTAAGTATATTAACAAATATGTATTTATATTTACATTATTTTAAATATATATTATGGAAAAACAATAATAATATTTAATATTTTTAGAAAATAGTATTTTTTATATGAAATATTTTCAGAGGGTAATATAAAAATAAAAAATGAAAATGAAAATGTATTTACACTATTTTTCTATTTATCCTAAATAATAATATATATACATATATGTATAAATCAAAAAAAAATCAAATAAATACCAAATAAAATTAAAAAATGATGAGAAAATTATTTTCAAAATTTTAATATGCTGAGAAAAAATAAACAAGTCAAACAAAAAAAGAAAAAGTCAAAAATATTAAAAAATGAAGCAAACGGGCTCAGGGGTGTGAAACAGAAAAAATGGTGTGGATAGCAAAATGACACAGGCCCAGCCCAATCCACTTCTTCTTCAACCTTTGGCCAAAAACGCGCGCCTTGTTACAGAGATTCAAACATCCTGATTCTTTGAGATTTTGCACAAACTTTCAACACAAAACATGTCAAGCATTGAATCACGATTACAAATATATAAAAAACTCATCCTAACTCTCAGAAATGAGAGAGAATTTTATCAATCCCAAATCTTGACCTAAACTTTCTGCCATTTTTAAAGCTTAAATTCTCTCAACTCAGGCAAAAGAAATGAAATGTAAAGCTATGTACATGCTCAGGGCTATGAGTAGAACCTTGTTTCTTTACAAACTTAAGACTAAAGATGCATAATAAGAGAGATACGAGTTCAAAATTTTACCTATTCAGTTGAACTTCTATCTGGAGAATGAGGAACTTTCAGTGCAAGGTGATGATTGGAAAAGCTTCCTTGAGGTCCAGGGATGCTATTCCAATGTTTACTTTGTCTTGAAAGCTTCTGAATCAAGCTGTAGAACTTCACCTGCAAGTCAAAGATGTGAAAATGGTGGAAGTGGTTAGAGCAATTACAGATCGTGTCTTAGCTTCTGGATAGCTTGCATAGGTTGTAAGGAAGGTAGAGGAACAGGTTTGGACAAGAATGCTTGAAGGGATTGAGAGGTGGAACTCAAACTGCAGGCCTTGCCCTGTTTGAGCAGTTTGATGGTGTTTCTGAGATGGAGAGTGTTTGAGGGGTCAAGGATTCGTGCAAAAGCTTGGTTGGGATGTTTGGAATGTGTCTACAATATTTTCTTTCTTGTTCTCAGGCTGAGATGGAAGTTGTCACAAGTTATGGAACTTTTCTTCTTTTTTAAGCAACAAAAGCAAGTTGGCTTTCTAGGCATGTAGGGGGCCTCCTAATGTGCTGCATAATCCTCTCTTGATCAGAGCAATTTGTCCATAATCTTGTGCTAAAAGGATTTAGCTTGTACTTGTTGGATTTCTAAATTGACATAAAGTGAACTTTTACCAAAATGGCTAATTCACTTTATCTAAAAATGGATCAATCTTGTGTACAATGCTTGAACTCATGGAACAACACTTTGGCACAATGAACAAGCATTAAATTATGGAGTGTAACTTGGTTTAAGGACCTGTAATCTAGCCTAAAGCATGCTGAGTTCAAATTTGCAAAGTTATGGACATGGAACTTGGTCATGAACAAAGTGGTTTTTTGCTATATTGTGAAATTCGATTCTCTCTAACCATGAGGTTGTTTGAGAAGTTCTTGGACAATTTGGAAAGCTTGGAAGGTGTACTATAATCCATCTTTGAAATGCAAATTGAAATTCCAAGTGGAAGGGTATGAAAAATGGCCTTGAAGTGGGGTAGAAAACCTTGTCAAAATAGGTTAAAATTCTACTAAGTTAAAAATGGTTTAGTGCCCTTATTCAAAAAATTGTAACTTGAGATACAAGCTTCAAATGAGAAAACTTTGTGAATAAAAGTTGTAGATTATGCAACAAACTACAACTTTCATGTTTTGACTTTTGTTTGAATCCAAATGGATCTTGGTGAAAAGGTGGGGCAAAGTTGGGAAAAAATTAGGGTTTTCCATAACTTAGAAAAATTCTAAGTTATGAAAAATTCCATTTTCTAACCCTAATTTGCAATTTGTGATTTCTTGGTGAACAAGTTTCATGATTTGGCATATTTTGATGAAAAATGAATCTTGACTCTTGATTTTGACCAAAAAGTCAAAGTTTGACTTTTCAGTATACAATCAAAACTGATCAATTGACTGGGAAATTCAATTGTCAATCTTGTGTACTTGGGATCTTTTGGGTTTGTTGATCATGTCAAGATAATTCCATAGGGTCCTTGAGTCCATATGTGAGTTTGGTTTGCCATTGGCTAGGTCAAACAGTCAAAAATTGCCTTTGTACAGTCAAAACCCTAAAAATGACCATTTTGCCCTTTTAGTGATCTGATCAAATTTCTTATGGAATTGTGATCCAAACTTGATCAAATGGTTCATATGAGTTCATAATGTTGATGTGGATCAAATTTCATGAGATTTGACTGTCAATTGGCCACAGTTGACTTTTTCCCCAATACAGTTGATTTCTAGGTCAACTGTCCAATTGACTGGGCAAAATTTGGAATCAGGACTTGAAACTTGGTATGGATAAACTTAGGAGGTCAATATGAAGTAAGAAGGTCATCTTGGGCACTTTAGGTCAAAACATCTTTGTGCAAACACAAACCCTAATTTGAGGTTAGCAGTGCAAGGAGGAGTCTTGAGCAGATGAAACCCTAACTGGATCTTGAGCTTCAAGAGCTTTGTGATGAGAAATGTTGAGAAAATGGGAGGGCAAATTTTGGGGTACAATAGCTTGGTATCCCTATCTTGGATCAGACTCCCTTTACTGGTTGGGAGAAGACCCTCAGGCTTGAGGAGGTTGTTGCAGCTCTTCCTTTGACACATCAAGAAGTAATGGACAACTGGGTGACTAGAAGCGGAGTTAAGGGTTTCTTGGCCAAGTTTCTGATTGGTAAAGCTAACAGTTTCTGGAATGACCTGGACTTTAGGGCATATGAAGACATCCTAGCTCTCTTAATCTATGGGCTAGTCTTGTTTCCTAATCCTGACAAATTCATCAATGCCACTGCCATAAGGATCTTCATGTCTCAGAATCCTGTGCTCACTCTCTTGGGTGACATCCTGCAACAACTTTATGCTCGTACTACCCGAAGACGAGGAACTCTATGGTGTTGTATCCCTTTGTTGGTGAGGTGGTTTATTTCGCACCTCCCTAAGTTCGTGCTGAAGAACCAAGAAGGAAGAGGTTGGGCTCATAGGTTAATGTCTCTCACCGATAAGGACATCATTTGGACTTGCAGAGGTTTGGATGAGATAGCTGTTATTGATCAATGCGGAGAATACCCTAATGTTCCTCTGATTGGTACTCAAGGAGGGATCTCTTACAATCCATGTCTAGCGCTCCGTCAGTTTGGAAGAGCCAGAAGAGCAGGACCCCATGAGATGTTGGTGCCTCACATCAGTTTTGAGTTTCAGGTGGATAGTGACGAGCTGCGTCGTAGGTTCATCAAGGCTTGGGATAAAGTTCATAAAGCTGACCCACAAGAGTTAGGGCCAAAGACTTCTCTACCTATGGAAGCCTACTACAAATGGGTTCGCATCCGGGCTCAGAAGTTAGGTATGCCGTACGAAGCTGTCAGACCCATCATTCTTGAGTGTCCTAACAAAGATGGGGTTCCTCCAACTGTCCTCCCTCCTCAGATACCCACTGATTATGAGACATTAAAGAGGTCTTGGTCGCAACTGCGAGAAGAACGGGATTCTTACCGGGAAAAGTTCAACGAGCAGGAATTGAAGATCCAGAAGCTGACAAAGCAGTTGGAGAATGAGCGAGCTCTGAATGACTACATCTGTACTGAGAAGAGGAGACCATGGGATCAATGAAGAGCTCTGGATGTTCTTTTGCAGTTTTATTTCCCTTTTCAGTATTTCCCTTTTATGTAACGCCTAAAGGAAACCTGTTGAATAATTTAAGTTTCAAAGTTGAATCTAATGAAGTGTGTTCCTTTTTGTTTACAAAGTTGATTCCCGATTGTCTTTGAAAACATAAATCATACGCATTCCATTCATCATGTGCATAGCAGGTTTTCTTCTTTTCAGGTTGCTTACTGTTCTTCGCTGTTTATTTCAGCATCATGAATCCTGACTCATCATCAACTGAGATGTCTATCAAGGCTCTTCAAGCGCAGAACGTGCAATTTCAGGAACTAATCATGGGTTTGGCTCAGGGCCAAGAAGAGCTGAAGGCTTTACTCCTGAAGAAGGAGAAGAAGAAAAAGAAGAGAACTATCCTTTTCAACTCGGGCCGAAGGTTTGGCAACACTCTGCAGAATGAAGAGGCTGGTTCTTCTATAGGCAAGAGCAGTCCCCAAGGGGGAAAAGGTCCTAGTCCAGTAGTCTCTGACAACGAGACCGACTTCAATGAGGAACAGTATCCTCCGGCAGAAGACATATATAAGCAGTTGGAAGACAGACTGAATGCTATGGAGATCCAACAAGTGCCTGGGCTGGATTTCGGAGACTTGGGTTTGTCCACTGGTGTGATCATTCCTCATAAGTTCAAAGCACCATCTTTTACCAAGTATGACGGGGCGTCTTGTCCCAAGCTACACCTCAGATCCTATGTGCGGAAGATTCAACCATACTCAGTGGACAAGAACTTGTGGATCCACTTCTTCCAGGAGAGTCTTTCAGGGACTCATCTCGAATGGTTCTATCAGCTGGATGGGACCAAGGTTCGTAACTGGGAGGAGTTGGCTACTGCTTTTTATAAGCAGTATCAATATAATGCCGACCTTGCTCCTACACGTACCCAACTCCAGGGTATGTCGCTAGGGTCAAGCGAAGGTTTTAAAGAGTATGCACAGAAGTGGAGGGATCTGGCTGGCAGGGTGTAGCCTCCGTTAACTGACCGGGAGTTGGTAGACATGTTCTTGGGGACCCTATCTGGGCCATTTTTCAACCATCTTATCGGTAACTCGTCTGCAGGGTTTACTGATCTTATTCTGACTGGAGAGAGAATAGAGGCTGGGATGAAGTCTGGTAAAATTCAGAAGGGTGCATCTGCAGGTTCTGAGAAGAAGCCCTTTAAGAAGGAGGCCAGTGCTGTATATGGGTCTAGAAGACAAGAGAAACCTGAGCGCCGCCAATCTGTCAACGCGGTGATGATTGCTAAGCCTGCTGCCGCTCCTCGGCAAACCAATCCTCAAAGGGCTGAAAGACCCCGGAGAGAGTTTACCCATTTGAGTATGACTTTATCGCAAATCTTGCCACAGTTGCTGTCCACCAACTTGGTGACTGTTAGAGAGGCCCCGAAGGTTGTGAATACTGCCTCTCCCAAGTACAATCCAAATGCCCGCTGTGCTTATCACTCTGATAGCCCGGGGCATTCTACTGATGACTGTTGGGCCCTAAGGAATAAGCTGCAGGACCTTATTGATACGAAGGAGGTACAATTTGAGGCATCTGAGAAGCCTAATGTAGTGACAGCTCCCCTGCCTGCTGATGGAGTAAATGCTATCAGGGAGGATGATGAAGTGGATGAAGCTGAGTTCGACAGCTGGATTTACCCGGCAACCAACAGTGAGCCTAACAATTGGATTGCAAAGGAAAACCTACTTGTTTCTCTTGTTACTGAGTAATGAATTCTTTTTGATTTGTAATAAATAATTAAAACTCTATGGCCCGGTGTCTTACCCGGGGCACCGTGGCTTCATTTGTGAGGGCATATTAATTGTCATCTCATATTTCATGAATAAAAATCTTGGACATTTTCTCGCATTTCAAATCTTATGCTCCTTTTCTTTCTTTCCTTCCTTTATATATTGCAAAACAGTTGTATTTACACACACTCACTCATACAGGTTCCAATCCACTCTGGATCTCATTGGTAACGACTCTGCTACTTCCAGTTATGACTTCGAAAATCCGATCAACTTAGCCGAAGATGAAGGTGAAGATGATTGCAAAGTGCCTGGCGAGCTTGCAAGACTGTTACTCCAGGAAGAGAGGGCAATTCAACCACACGAAGAGCCAGTGGAAACAATAAACCTGGGTACTAATACAGACAGAAAGGAGGTAAAGATTGGTGCCAACCTAGTGCTCAGCGTGAAGCAACGGTTGACTCAGATGTTACACGATTATGTGGAGATATTTGCCTGGTCCTACGAAGACATGCCCGAGTTGGATACCGACATTGTGGTCCATCACTTGCCTACCAAGGAAGACTGCCCTTCGGTCAAGCAAAAGGTTCGCCGTATGCGTCCAGAGATGTCTGAGAAGATCAAAGCCGAGGTTATGAAACAGTTTGATGCCGGTTTCCTTACAGTGACTTCTTACCCTCAGTGGGTTGCTAATGTGGTGCCAGTACCAAAGAAGGATGGTAAGGTCAGAATGTGTGTCGATTACAGGGATCTGAACAGGGCCAACCCCAAAGATGACTTCCCTCTACCTCACATTGATGTCCTTGTTGATAATACTGCTCAGCACAAAGTGTTCTCTTTCATGGATGGTTTTTCAGGTTATAATCAGATCAAGATGGCTCCTGAAGACATGGAAAAGACTACCTTTGTTACTTAGTGGGGCACCTTCTGCTACAAGGTCATGCCTTTTGGACTGAAGAACGCTGGGGAAACCTACCAACGTGCCATGGTTGCTTTATTTCATGACATGATCCATCATGAGATAGAAGTGTATGTTGACGACATGATCGCAAGGTCCCAGACTGAGGAGGAACACCTAGATCATCTGCAGAAATTGTTTGACCGGTTGAAGTTGTACAAGCTGAGGTTGAACCCGAACAAGTGCACCTTCGGGGTAAGATCTGGGAAGTTGCTAGGCTTCGTTGTAAGTGATAAGGGTATTCAAGTGGACCCTGCCAAGGTCAAAGCTATTCAAGAGATGCCAGTTCCGAAGACAGAGAAGGAGGTCAGAGGCTTTTTAGGACGCCTGAATTACATTGCTCGGTTCATCTCACACCTGACTGCTACCTGTGAGCCAATCTTCAAGCTGCTGAAGAAAGATCAGGTAGTACGTTAGAATGATGAATGTCAGGCTGCTTTTGACATAATCAAAGAGTATCTCCAAGAACCACCCATCCTTATGCCACCGGTTGAAGGGAGACCTCTGATATTATACCTGACAGTGCTTGACAACTCAATGGGGTGTGTGCTGGGGCAGCATGACGAGTCTGGACGAAAAGAGCATGCCATTTATTACCTTAGCAAAAAGTTTACTGACTGTGAGACCCGATACTCACTGCTTGAGAAAACTTGCTGCGCTTTGGTATGGGCTGCTCGCCGGCTGAGACAGTATATGTTGACTCACACTACCTTGTTGATCTAAAAAATGGATCCTATAAAGTACATATTTGAAAAGCCTGCTCTGTCTGGGAGAATAGCGAGATGGCAAATGATCTTGACAGAATACGACATCCAGTATACAACCCAGAAAGCAATCAAAGGAAGTGTATTGGCAGACCACTTGGCACATCAGGCAGTAGACGACTATCAGTCAATGAACTTCGAGTTTCCAGACGAGAGCATCATGATAGTAACTGATTGTGAAGTACCTGGACCGAATGAAGGACCTGAGGAAGGATCCCGATGGTCTATGAACTTTGACGGAGCCTCCAATGCTTTGGGTAACGGTATCGGCGTTGTGATCATATCCCCTCAAGGCACTCATACTCCACTCACTGCCCGGCTATGTTTCAACTGCACCAACAACATGGCGGAGTATGAGGCATGCATCATGGGTCTCCAAGCTGCGATCGACTTAAGGATCAAGTTTTTGAGTGTCTTCGGAGATTCCTCTCTCGTGATCAATCAGATCAAAGGAGAGTGGGATACGAAACATCTGAATCTTATTCCTTATAGAGAATGTGTGTTGACCTTGATCCCTCACTTCACGAAGATAACCTTTGAACACTTTTCGAGAGAGGAGAATCAGCTGGCGGACGCGTTAGCTACGATGTCTTCCATGTTCAAAGTCAAATGGGACAATGAGGCTCCCCGGATCATCATCTGGAAACTGGACGAACCGGCATACTGTTGTGATCTCGAGACTGAATTGGTGACTGAGAAGCCTTGGTACCATGAGGTGAAGAGATACTTGGAAACCCAGGAATACCCTGAAGGTGCATCTGTCAATGATAAGAAGTTTCTGAGAAGGTTCGCAACGAAGTTCTTCCTTAGCAATGGCATCCTGTATAAGCGAAACCACGATTCGACCTTACTGCGTTGTGTGGATAAGACAGAAGCAGAAAGGATCATGGAAGATTTACATGAAGGGACCTTCGGAACACATTCCAGTGGACACACTATGGCAAAGAAAATCCTTCGGGCAGGGTATTTCTGGTCCACAATGGAAGCTGACTGCTACCAACACTCTCGGACATGCCATAAATGCCAGATTTACGCAGACAAGGTGCATGTTCCTCCAGTTCCTCTAAATGTTCTGAATGCGCCTTGGCCGTTTGCAATGTGGGGCATAGATATGATCGGAGAGATTAAACCTACAGCGTCCAATGGGCATCGCTTCATCCTGGTAGCGATTGATTACTTCACGAAGTGGGTTGAAGCAGCTTCCTACGCTACGGTAACCAAGACTGTTGTGGCACGATTCATTCGGCACAACCTGATCTGTCGATACGGCATCCCAGAAAGAATCATTACAGACAACGGTACCAATCTGAATAACAAAATGATCACTGAGCTCTGCGAGCAGTTTAAGATACAGCACCACAACTCTTCCCCTTACAGACCGAAGATGAATGGGGCTGTAGAAGCAGCAAATAAGAACATTAAGAAAATTGTGCAGAAGATGACAGTGACTTATAAAGATTGGCACGAGATGTTACCGTTCGCTCTACATGGGTACCGTACCTCAGCAAGGACGTCAACCGGGGCAACTCCTTTCTCCTTGGTCTACGGCATGGAGGCAGTCTTACCGATCGAAGTGCAGATACCCTCTCTCCGGATAATGAAGGATGCAGATCTGAACGAAGATGATTGGATTCAGACACGACTTGATCAGCTAAACCTTATTGATGAAAAGAGACTTGCTGCTATCTGTCATGGTCAGACGTATCAGAAATGGATGATCAGGGCATTTAACAAAAAGGTCAGACCACAAGAGTATCAAGTTGGGGATCTGGTAATCAAGCGAATCATCCTTCCTCGGAGTGATCCAAGGGGCAAATGGACCCCTACGTATGAAGGGCCATTTGTGGTTAAACAGGTGTTCTCAGGAGGAACCATGATTCTAACCAACATGGATGGTGACGACCTTCCTCACCCCGCCAATGCAGACATAGTAAAAAGATACTACGCATGAAAAAAGACCCGCTAGGTTGACATACCTAGGCAAAAATTAGGGCTTCCCGGCGAACCAAAAGGGTTCGGGCAAAATGAAGGGATGAAATGAAAAAATCTGTACACCCGGCAAGTCGAAAACCTGAAAAGGCGGCTTGGGCAAAAATGGGTATCCCGGTGGACTGAAAACCCGAAAGGGCGGTCCAGGCAAAAGTTAGGGATAAAAGCGTAATACTATGTCTCATTGGATCACTTTGCATCTAGAATCCGGTATCTACATCAAGTTCAGACGGCATCGATCAGTCAGCTTCATCTTCAACTAAAGTCATCAAGTGATGAGACGCTCGGAGATATAAAGGCAATAGCAGAGTTGAAACCCAGTGGATCATTCATTTCACACAGCTGTTTTATTTTCCTTTGTACAAACTCGTATAAACTCTTTTGTTCGGCGGCGTCCTCTTACTAGGACGTTAGCCTCTTGTACTTAAACACCTATTTTACAGGCAAATTCAAAAAAATCAATACAAATACACTTTTCAGTTAAAATTGCCAATTGTTTTTCCTTTTCTGTTTTGTTTTGCGAAGAACGTCCAAGGTTCAATTTGTGATATATGCATTGACAATAATTTGCTAACTCATGAATATTTGCATACGAAACAAAGGATTAATTACAGGTAACATTAGGAACAGGGGCAATAAAGAGTTGTCTAAACAATCTAATTGTTCTATCCTCCAAGGTATCAAGGTAGGTTCAGCTGAAGAACATAACCAGCATATCTT
Source organism: Vicia faba (assembly GCA_948472305.1). Classification (NCBI taxonomy): domain Eukaryota; kingdom Viridiplantae; phylum Streptophyta; class Magnoliopsida; order Fabales; family Fabaceae; genus Vicia; species Vicia faba. The sequence goes on from OX451741.1 coordinate 389,447,292, forward strand.
AACTCCCCAGAGAGTGCGTCAGCAAGTCAGTGCACTCTCCCCAAGCAAAGCTGTTATCAGTCTTAAGGAAGTTGGGTATCCTCCCGCAGATCTCAACATTCCCCAGCAGTATATATGCATTCTTAACAAGCATCCCCGGCAATCTTGGTCTAAAGATTGTTCCCCGGCGGTATATCAAACATTCAGTGGAGTCACTTCCCCGATACAGTTCAAAACTTCCCCAGGAGAGTCCAATCCAGTTTCCCCAGGAAAAGTTGGAATCCATCTCCCCAAGCAGTAAGCTTATCCCCAGTAGATTCTGGAAGCTTATCCTCGCAGAGCACGAACGCGTCTCCCGGCTTTATTCAAAGAGTTATTTCCCTACCAGGATATAACTGGGTTATCCTCGGCCAAAAGCCATGAGAAGATCGTCCTCGGCAAAGTCTTCTTATCCCCAGCGAAGTCTATTAGCACTTCCAACACAACAATGGTATCCCCAGCGAAGCTACCATCAATATTCCAGCAAAGTACATCTCTCCCCACAAAGTATTATTTCCCAACAAGATCGCTAGAGTACTTTTCTCCCCGCAGAGTAATCCATTCGCCAAGTTTATTCCCCAACGGAGTTATCTTCTCCTACCGGTATACTTGCAACTATCATCCCCAGCGGAAGCAAAGATCTATTCTTCAACATCAGCCCAGGAGTGACTTCCCGGCACCCGTCAAGGATTTAATTTCCTGGACGAAAAGATACATCCATAAACATCACATTTTCATGCATATACGCATCATATCTTACAAATCTCATTTATGTTGAGAACATCATTGCTTGATCCATATCATGCATTGCATATGACTGACCTTTACCTTTCAGGAAAGATCCAGTTAAGTTATCAGCTATATTCAAGGCCTTCTCTGGTTCAGTCAGATCGACCCTAAGATCTCCCTGATTCTTATCCAGTTGAAGACATTTCAAGACTTTAGTCTGGTTCAGTTAAATCGACCCTAAGATTTTTCTGATTCTTATCCAGTCAAAGGCCTTCTCTGGTGCAGTCAGATCGACCCTAAGATCTCCCTGTTTCTTATCCAGTTGAAGATTTCAAGACCTTGTCTGGTTCAGTTAAATCGACCCTAAGATTTTCCTGTTTCTTATCCAGTCAAAGGCCTTCTCTAGTCCAGTTAAATCGACCCCTAAAAGATTTTCCTGATAAAGACTCAGTAGAAGACATCCAAGATTCTCTCAGCGTTACTGTTGAGGTTGAAGTCGCCCAAGATTCTCTCAGCGTTCCTGTTGAGGTAGTAATCGTCCCAAGATTCTCTCAGCGTTCCTGTTGAGGTAGTAATCGCCCCAGATTCTCTCAACATTCCTGTTGAGGTAGTAATCATCCAAGGTTCTCTCACCGTTCCTGTTGAGGTAGTAACCATCCCTGGTTCATTCATCGTCGTTTGAAGCTCCAGACCCAATTCCTGTAACCAGTCAGGACGCATCTATGTAAAGAGTTTGAAGACCAGCTCCTGCAACAGGCCAGGTAATCATTTTCTTTTGCAGGTACGCAAGTTCTCGCTAAGGAATCTCTTACGCGATCGACGCCCAGATGGCATCTATAAGCCCATCCACCTATACATCACCTCTCAGCATGGCATCTATAAGCCCATCATCATATCCATCAATCTCCGAATGGCATCTATAAGCCCATTCCACCATCACACTACTATGTGAGCACAAATTTCTGGGCACTCTAGTGTTCAATCATCTTCCACCTTCGGATTACGAAAGGCACGTCAGCCAATCTGCATCCTCAGGTCTAAGAAGATTTAACAGGGGCAACTGTTGTACCCCAAAATTTGCCCTCCCATATTCTTCAAAATTTGCAAAGAACATGCTTCAAAATCTCCCCAAGGGTTGCACAGTTCAAGGGCCTCCTAACAGTCAAAAACTAGGGTTTTGGTTCTGGCAAAGTAATTGAAGTTTCCAAGGGTCCAATCAAGTCCCACATGCCTATAAACATGGTCAAGCATCCTCATACCAAGTTTCAAGACTTACAGCACAAAATTGCACAGTCAAAAACCCTAATTGCCCTACAGTCAATTGTAGGGGCAAAATGGTCATTTGGCAGTCAAAAGTCCAAATTTTTTGTCAACATCTTATTTTGAAGCCACAAACATCATTTGATCAATTCTTTATCATGATTCTCAAAGCATGGTTCAAAAGGTCTCAAGATGCAAAAGTTTCCATATTTGGACAGTTGAAAAAGTCAACTGTAACTTGACCAAGGCATAACTTCCACATGGATTATCAGAAAAATCCCATCCAAAGCTCATTTTGAATAGAAAGACATTTCCAACAACTCCTCTTCACACTTCAAGACCAAGAAATGCTCTCACAAAAAGTTATCAATTTCAACATTATAGGTCATTTTCAAAAGTCAACAAAAGGGGACTTTAAGTCAAAGGCCATAACTTGAGATTGGTAAATCAAAATGACATGGGACCAAAGGCATTGGTTAGAGGACTTCAAGACCTTTCCCAAATGTCCAAGAACATGATCAAAGCTTAAAAATTGAGCAAGATATGCCTTGTGGAAGTTGGGAAATTTTTGGGAGTTTTGAAAAGTCAACTTTGCTTCAAATGCCTTAAATTTGCTAATGGGCCACATTTTCTTCCAAGATTCATCATCCAAAGGCTATGCACGACCATTTGGCCCAAGGGGAGTTATTTCATCATTTTTTATTATTTATTTGAATTTTTAATTACCATTAATTCATTTAATTAAATAAAATATGAAAAAAATACTCATCCATGCTTTTAAATCTTTTTGTGCATAGAATACCTTCAAGATTTCGTGCACTATCTAATATGGAAAGAATCAAGGTGATTTGATCATGATTGGCACCAAAAGCACATGAAAAGATTGGAAAAAATATGCCATGAAAATCAAATATTTCTTTCATCAATGCAAGGATCTCTTGACTCAAATCTCAACCCTAATCCATCCCATACATATACTGATCAAACCCTAAAGCACAAGAACCCTGAAAGCTGCGCTCAAGCCAAGAACACAATTTGCAAATTTTGTGAAAAAAGTCAAAAACTGAAAACTGCCTTCTAGCACGATTCAAAGAAAAGTAACAATTCATATAGCTTGCCAAAGCCTCAAGGAAGCTTTCTGAATCTTTTTCCAATCCCCACGCCTCCAGAATTGGTATATGGATGTCAAATTTTCTCAAAACTTTTCCATAATCGTATTCTAATATGCATGCATTTTTGATACATTTTAAATATTGATCTAGACTAATATGAAGGTTCTGAGACTAATGGCAACCTTTAATTTGACTAACAATGCTTGTAGCGAAAATTGCCATTGGAATGTTTTAGGGTTTCTCAAATTTCAAATTGGGCGTTTACATATACTGTAAAATCCAGACATCTCAGTACCATTGCTAGAATCAGGACGCTTGGACGAACTCAATACACTAATCGCGCCTAATTTATATAGCCATACGGGCTATTCGCTATTTTTGAAAAGACTGTGTTTTGGGGGGGTTTAAAACCCTCGCTACTTCTTTTTGTTTCAGGGACAAATGAGGAAGACGACCATGTGGCAAGCTCTGATTGGGAAGTTTGAATTCAGCGCGCGTTTTTTTGTTTATATGTCACTAACACCAATTTTCCTTTATGTTATTTATTCTTTATTCAATATACAACACGCTGAAGCAGCTCAGTTGGTGGAATGTTGTGTTGGCAAGCTTTGGGACCTGGGTTCGATCCCCAGGTCCCCTTCTTTCTCCATATTATTTTTCCCTTCAGGTTTACATGCAGCGTTCCCCTCAAAGACCTACCATGCACTCTACGCTCCAGCACACCACTTGTCCCACAACATCCATCCAGTGACCAGGATTCAAGGTCTATGGTATGCATCAGTCAAACGCGCCACTCATGTCCCAGGAAAGTCAACTGAATGCCTTAGAACATTGGGCCTAATTACTGACCAAATACCTCCAAACTGGGGTCAACACCCCCAAGGGTTTGCATTTCTTTTCTTCTTTTCTATTTTCTATTATTTGTTTTAATTTAATTATTTCCTTTTAGTTCTTTAAATTAATATATTTTCATAAAACATAAAAATAATAAAAAAAATCAGAAAGACAAAATAAAAATATATTTTATTTAATTATTTTTGTAAATAAATTTTATCAATTAATTGGTCTTAATTCTAGATTTAATTTTAAATGTTTTTCTTAATAAATTAAAAAATGTAGAATTAGGTTTTTATACTTTTTTTTCCTTTTTTCTTTTTCACCATATTAATTACTAATAATTATTTTTTTTTGTAAATAAATTACCGTGTCAATAATTAGGTTAAAGTTAGGTCAAACTAAAAACACTTTTTTTAATAAATTAAAAATAGTTAGAATTAGGGTTAATTAACTTTTTAATTTCATTTAATTCTCTCATTAAAATCCATAAACACGAAAAACTCAAAAATAATTCCTTTTCTCATTTAACTTAATTTAAATTGTTAATTATAATTTAATTTCCTAAAAAGGGTCCAACGCCCTCGCATCCCCGATTTTACTTATTCTCGCATTTTTATTTTATTTCCTTTTTTATGTAATTCTCCCAAAGCCATGTAAATCAGACATTTATCTTTTCCACATTCTTTATTTTATTTCAAATCGGGTCTTGGATTAAATTTGGCGATGTGGACCCGCGCCTTTGTAATAGCGTAGGACCTTTATATTTCTCGCAACTTTTAAACTGTTAATTAAACTGCATGAAAGAATGAATGTCAAAAATAAAAGCAACGCGTAGATCACCAATACATGACAAGACAAAATATCTGAAAACGACACACGAATCACACACCACCCCTAGGGTACGCCTCACTGTTGCCTTGCCCCTCGAAAGGTGATCGTCGAGTAGAGGACGTTTTAGTAAGTCCTCATGTCCATGAACATGGCATGAGGGTAGCTTCTAAGGTGTCTTCCTATTGCTCTGGTGATCACCATGTCCCGAACCTTCGAATTGACCCGAACACCTCCAACGGTGGTGCTACCTACCTCTCAATGGTGGGATGGCACTACTTTAAGGACATTTACACAGACGAATTCCTTAGGGTAGGTAGACGACTCTAGATACTTGCTCTAATTTCAAAACAAAACAAAAATACTTTTCACACCGACACCTTTTCAAAAAGCTTTCGAAAGCAACTTTTCAAACACTCTTGAGGACCGATACAAGAGTCGAACTGAAATTTTCAAAGAGACTTTTTAAAACCCACAGTTGAAAAGCAAACAAACCATTTTTGAAAACACAATGAGCAAGTATCTAAGAGCCCATGGATAACCATGGATAGAAAGGGTGCTAACCCCTTCCCTTTTTATAATCTACCTCCCGAACCGAGAGCAATCTCTATAAGGAATTTTTCTGTGCTTTTGTCCTTTCCATTTGGAGAAAATAAAAGACGGTGGCGACTCTTGCTTCCGCGACATTTCGCGAACCAGCGTTAAACAGTCAGTTCCAGATCCACCGATCACAGTGATTGACTCTTGTTGTTGAATTGAAACAAATTCTGAAGTTGTTTGATAATTCTCAAATTCTACCTTTGGTAAGTTGGATCATCATCTTTCACAATGTGATCTCTTGTGGATTTCTGGTTTTCATTCATTGAGCACTGTTTTATAACTCCATTAGTGCTATTTTCTCAAAATTTTCTGGAATTTTCATGCTCAATTGGATCCATGATCATAAGGTGTTTGATGAAAAGTTGGAACAAGAATTTGATTTTTAAAATGTTGTTTTCTACTGATTTTTTTACAGGTTGCAATCAATTGTTATAACATTGCAATTGATTGTCACAGAAAATTGATTTGATAAAAAAAGGCACTGATGTAATAGGTTTTTGTCTAAGCAATTGATTGTAACAGTGCCAAAAAATACTTTTACTGCCTTATTTTGGGGCTGTTTTGACTCAAATATTTTTCTGCTCACTCTCTTTGATGGATAACTTGGATTGCAATTTTAAATGTTTAATTTGTTTTTAAATTCAATGGAATTTGTGATGTAGATGAAGTTGGATAAACGTTCGTCAATTTAAATCTACCTAAGAGTGAATTATTTAATTCATTTTTGGTGCTTTGGATTAATGATATGTCTAGCACTTTAATCCATCTAGAGGAGTGGTTTAATTTAAAGATGAAAGATTTTTGAAATGGTAATCAAAATTAGCTTATCATTCCCCTCCCTCTTCATCTTATCCCTTTCTTTTTTAATTGTGCTACATGTTAAGGGATGGTGATCTCTATATCATTTGTCCAAACATGAAGTACATAGATTGCTATTGACCGGCCTCAAAATAGGTGTGACTTCTACATAAGTCCACTTACCATTGCTTAACATAGCGCTAAATTTTGTCCCGATTCGAATAAATGATCATTCGTGGCCCAAACTTATGATTGCAAGCCCAAGTATGTTAACTTAATCTCTTTGATCCAATAACCTTGAGATTCATTGTGTGGAGGCTTTGGTTCTACTAATCCTCTAATGGATCTACAATACCTTTGGTCAACGCGGATCACTTAAAAATCGTTGATCATTAAATGTTACTTTTGAGGATTCCAAAATGGATGATAACTTGACAAAAAGCAAATGCAACTTGTTGTGTGGAGGCTTTGGTTCTATCAATCCTCTAATGAGTTCCAAATGCAAGTTTCAACATGGTCATCCAACTAACCACTAATTTCTAACAATTGACTTTACTTTATGCTTTTATTTTTTTGCTTTATGTACCATTTAATTTAAGCATTTACATTTCATGCCATTTTTATTTTGCTCGCTTGAGCATTTATTTTTATGTCATTTTTATTTTGCTCACTTGAGCTTTTCTTTTCCTTTTAAAGACACCTAATAATCAACATGAACCATAAAAATCTTTAATGATATTTGGACTATTTGGTTACTATCCTTGGCATTATGGATCATTGGACTTCTTGGACTTGGGATTAGAGACTTTGTCCTATCTCGGAGACTTTACGACTTTATTTGATATTTTGTCTAGAGTTCTTGAGGTTTACCTCAAGACATTGGGTTGTTTGTTTGTTTTGTGTGCAGGTTATTGTGATTACATACTTTGTTTGTAATCTGGAATTCATCCGTATACAGCCATTACTCTACCCATTTTTTGCGAAAACTTAATACATTTGAAGTTTGGTTCTCTCGAGAGGTCTAGTATCTTTGCTTGCTTGGTTTCAATCCAAAGAATGGGATTTCTATATTGACTAATAATGTCAAACTTTGGCTTCTGGTTGGTTAGATGGTTCTTATCCCTAGCTTTTACCTTATGCTTTAGGATAACCTCTTCTTCTCCTTCATCTTCTTTAATTTCAAAAATCTTCTCCCTCCTTTTGGAAACTCTTCTTGTTTTGAAAATTGAAACACTTTCATAATAAACTTGGACTTAGGTCCATGCATTTTCAAAATATTTTCATAAATAAATTTCAATCAATTTAATAATACCTTGACATTTTTGTGAGAAGATTAAAAGTCAATCAATCTCATTTCAGACCATTTTGCCACTTTGGCTTTTTATTTTAAAACTTTTTCTTAAAAGATTAGACTCTTGTCAATCCTTGTAGTGATGCAAACAACTATACTTCTACAATATATAGTAAAGAGAGATATTTTCCACTTGGGTGCTGAGTGAGGCATTGTTCATTTTAAAATCCAAGCCATATCCTCCACTTTAAGATGATGCAAATTCTCATTTCTCATGATTTTGGGTAGTAAGTATGTTTTCCACACGGACAATGACGATGATGTCTTATCTCATAAAATTAACCAACACACTTGTGTTTTAAATTTTTAAAAGAGGAACTATGTGTACCCTGATCCCCTATTGCACGAAAGGTGGTACGTAGGCACTAAAGGTTCGCAACCGCGGCGGGTGCAAAAATCATAAAAAATATATTTCTTTTCTCACCTCCACCATCCATTTTATACATAACATATCTTTATAGCCAAAATATACAGATTTTTCAAAGAGGTTCCTGCGGAGTACCGTAGATATTTAGGGTGCTAATACCTTCCCTTTGCATAACCAACCCCCTTACCTTGAATCTTTCCCCCATTTTGGGTTATTCGCTCTTTTCCCATTCCTTTGGAAACAATAAAGCATGGTGGCGATTTTTATTTTGATTTGTATAAAGTCTAGTCAATCCAATGGCTTAGTCTTGAACATTTTTACCGCTACACCTAGTTGTAGGCCTTTAGTTTAGGAGGAGCGTCTTGACTAGTCAATCCTTGAGTGTCTTGACTACTTGAAGAGCCTTGAAAGAATTCCTTGAGAAAAATGAGAGGGAGAACTTCGGGGTACAACAGCTTCCCCTGTTCAATCTTCTTAAACTTGAAGAGTTAGATTGGCATGTTTGCTTTTCGTGACTTGAAGGTAGAAGATTATTGAACACTTAAGTGCCCAAAAATTTGCACTCGCCTGTGCAAGAAGTGATGTTTGTTGGTTGATTGTAATGGGAATGGGCTTATAGATGCCATTTGGATAGGTGACGGAGAGTCGTCGGAGATGGGCTTATAGATGCCATCCAAAGTAATTGTTGATTTCGATTGGAAGAAGAATCAGAATAAATCTTTGGGTGACTTAAACTGAACCAGCAGATGTCCTTGATTGTATTTAACTGGATAAGAATCAGAATAAATCTTTAGGTGATTTAAATTGAACAAAAAAAAAGCGACTACCGGAAAAGAATCAAGATAAATCATTGGTCGATTTAAAATGAACCAACAGAGGTCTTGATTTGTCTCTAACTAGATAAGAATCATAATAAATCTTAGGGTCGATTTTATTGAACCAGAGAAAGTGTCTACCAGAAATGAGTTAGGGTAAATCACTGGTCGATTTAAACTGAACCAGCAGAGGACTTTAATTATCTTTAACTGGAGACGAATCGGAAAAATCTTAGGGTTGATTTAACTGAACCATAGAAAGAAGTCTACCATAAACGAATCAGGATAAATCATTGGCTGATTTAAACTCAACCAGCAGATGTCTTGAATCATCTTTAACTGGAGAAGAATTAGAAAAATCTTAGGGTCGATTTAACTGAACCAAGGAAAGAAGTCTACCAGAAATGAATCAGGATAAATCATTGGTCAATTTAAACTGGACCAGTAGAGGTCTTAAATCATCTTTAACTGGAGACGAATCAGAAAAATCTTAGGGTCGATTTAACTGAACAAGAGAAAGAAGTTAACACGAAACGAATCAGGATAAATCATTGGTCGATTTAAACTGAACCAGCAGAGGTCTTTAATTATCTTTAACTGGAGAAGAATCGGAAAAATATTAGGTTCGATTTAACTGAACCAGAGAAAGAAGTCTACCAGAAACGAATCAGGATAAATCATTGGTCGATTTAAACTCAACCAGCAGATGTCTTGAATCATCTTTAACTGGAGAAGAATCAGAAAAATCTTAGGGTCGATTTAACTGAACCAGAGAAAGAAGTCTACCAGAAACGAATCAGGATAAATCATTGGTCGATTTAAGCTGGACCAGTAGAGGTCTTGAATTATCTTTAACTGGACACGAATCATAAAAATCTTAGGGTCAGTTTAACTGAATAAGAGAAAGAAGTTTACCAGAAACGAATCAGGATAAATCATTGGTCGATTTAAACTGAATCAGTGGATGTCTTGAATTATCTTTAACTGGAGATGAATCAGAAAAATCTTAGGGTCGGTTTAACTGAACCAGAGAAAGAAGTCTACCAGAAATGAATCTGGATAAATTATTGGTCGATCTAAACTGAACCAGCAGAGGTCTTGAATTATCTTTAACTAGAGACGGATCATAAAAATATTAGGGTCGATTTAACTGAACCAGAGAAAGAAATATACCAGAAATGAATCAGGATAAATCATTGGTCGATTTAAACTGAACTAGCAGAGGTCTCGAATTATCTTTAACTAGAGACGAATCAGAAAAATCTTCGGGTCGATTTAAATGAACCAGAGAAAGAAATCTACCGGAAATGAATCAGGACAAATCATTGGTTGATTTAAACTGAACTAGCGGAGGTCTTGAATTATCTTTAACTGGAGATGAATCAGAGAAATCTTAGGGTCGATTTAACTGAACCAGAGAAAGAAGTCTACCAGAAACGAATCAGGATAAATCATTGGTCGATTTAACTTGAACCAACAAAAGTCTTGAATTATCTTTAACTGGAGATGAATCAGAAAAATCTTAGGGTCGATTTAACTGAACCAGAGAAAGAAGTCTACCAGAAACGAATCACGATAAATCATTGGTCGAATTAAACTGAACCAGCAGAGGTTTTGAATTATCTTTAACTGGAGACGAATCAGAAAAATCTTAGGGTCGATTTAACTAAACCAGAGAAAGAAGTCTACCAGAAATGAATCAGGATAAATCATTATTCGATTTAAACTGAACCAGCAGAGGTCTTGAATTATCTTTAACTGGAGACGAATCAGAAAAATCTTAGGGTCGATTTAACTGAACCAGAAAAAGAAATCTATCGGAAATGAATCAGGATAAATCATTGGTCGATTTAAACTGAACCAGCGGGTGTCTATACTTGAGAATGACCTTATGAGGAAAACGTTGAAATAGCCCTTTGTCAGGTGTAGCCTTTGAAAAGACTGTCAGGCCATATAAGTAGTTGATGATATTTGTCGATTGATCTTTCCTGAAATGGTAAAGAGTTAATTGTATGTGATGTCATGATGTATGAAATGCACTGCATAATGATGTTCTCAAAATAAATGAGATTGTGCTATATGAGTTCCGTATGCATATGTTATGATATTTTTTAAATGATGTATGAATGTGGAATGTTGTTGAAGTGCATTTGTAAACTTGAGCAACGTTTTTGTTTGGGAAAATAAATCCCTTACTGTCGCTGGGGATGAAGAGTATGTGTAATCTTCAATCATCTAGGAATTGTTTCTGCTGGGGACTCCTACTTGCTGTTTGAGGAAAAATCCGTTGGGGAACTTTGATTTCTGCTTTTTTGCTTGAGGAAACTTTGCTAGAGAATGTTAATTCCTGCTTGGAGAGAAGAGTTTGGAAACATTGGTTGTTCATTACTCTACTGGGGAGTTTATACCCTGACTGGGAATAGAAGATGATGGATAACCTTCTGGCTGGTCTGAGGAAGATAAGGTTGACTGACATCTAATCATATTTTAGATTCAGTAGAAACTCTCTGGAGACAATAGCAACTTCACTGGGGAGAGGATTTTAGCCGGTGATTTATGGTAAAAATATACTCAAGCTGGGGAGTGTCAGAATAAATCTACACCTTAATTGTATCTGAAGATGTATTGAATGGGTATCAGAATGATATCCATATCTGGACTGTATCTGAACCATATCTGAAAGATATACTGAATGAGTATCAGAATGGATCTGTATCTTGATCGTATCTGCATTGTATCTAGAAGAGAGCCTTAAATGAGTGTCAGAATGAATCTGTATCTAGATTGTATTTGAACTATATCTGGAAGATCATAAACTGTTGGAGAGATAAACCTTGTTGGGGAAATAAACCCTGTTGACAGAAATCTGAACTCTGATGGGGAAGTAAACCTTGTTGATGGAGGAATATCCTGCTAAAGGGAACTGTTTGCTGAGGAGAATGAGCTCTGCTAGAGTATAGTATTCTGCAAGGGCCTTTACAATTTTGAAGACTCGATTGGGGAGAAGAATCCCCATAAACTGTAATGGTCGGGATTCCGTGGATGGGTAATATCACTGGGGATAAAGGCTACACTCTTTTATCTGTCCGAGCGATCTGTTAGAGAAATTGAAGGATGTATAAACTTGTGAAAATTACTTTGTAGGGATAATCTCTTGAAGTGGCTCTGTGGGGATTCATGGGTGGCTTAGACGTCATCCTAACTCCTACAGCCTTGAGTAAATACTCATTCTTGTTTCTTATGCATATATCTGTTAACAATCAATTGTATTCATATTCATATTCTCGTTCAATTTTAGTTATTGGACATTTTGCAAACAAAACAGAAAATGTAAAAACATAATTTAGCTTTGAAATTGTTTTTGTGTTGATAGTTTTACCCATAAACAAGCAATTTTGTACAAAGAGACGGAAATCCTAGTAAGAGGAACTCGTCGAAAAAAAGATTTACAAAGTGAAAACATATAGCTATGTGGGAATAATCTCGTCAAGTTCCAACTCTAATATTGCCCTAATGTCTTCGAACATCTCATCCCTTGCTGTCAGAAGAAGGTGATTGGACTGATTTGTACCGTTTAAACTTTCGGTGTTGGTAATAAAGCTTGTAGTGAGTGATCCAATGGGACATAGTCGTACGCTTTTATCCCTAAATTTTTCCTGGACCGCCCTTTCGAGTTTTCAGTCCACTAGGATACCCTTTTTTGCCCAAGCCTCCTTTTCAGGTTTTTGACTTGTCGGGTGTACAATCTTTTAATATATATCCCTGATTTTTTGCCCGAACCCTTTTGGTTCGCCGAGATGCCCTTATTTTTGCCTAGTCCAGTCAACCTAGCGGGTCATTTTTATGTGTAGTATCTTGTGACTATGTTCGCATTCACAGGGTGCGAGAAATATCCATCGTCCATGGTGGTCAATATCATAGCACCGCCAGAGAATATTTTCTTGATTACAAATGGTCCTTCGTAAGTGGGAGTCCATTTGCCCCTGGGATCACCCTGCAGTAGAATGATGCGCTTTATTACTAAGTCACCAGCCTGATATACCTGATGCTTAATCTTTTTTTTGAATGCCTTGATCATGCGTTTCTGATACATCTGACCGTGACAGACAGCCGCAAGCCTTTTCTCATCAATTAGGTTTAACTGATCTAACCTGGTCTGAATCCACTCGTCTTTGTCCAAGTCTGTATCTTTCATGATTCTTAGAGAGGGAATCTGGACCTTGACAGGTAGGACAACTTCCATACCATAAACCAGAGAGAATGGGGTTTCCCTAGTTGATGTTCTAGCCGAGGTGCGGTAGCCGTGTAGAGCAAACGGTAACATCTCGTGCCAATTTTTATATGTCACAACCATCTTCTGTATGATCTTATTTATATTCTTATTGGCGGCTTCCATTGCGCCATTCATCTTAGGTCGATACAGAGAAGAGTTGTGATGTTTGATCTTGAACTGCATGTAGAGCTCAGTGATCATGGTGTTGTTAAGATTGGTACCGTTAACTGTGATAATTCTCTAAAGTATGCCATACCGACAGATTAGGTTGTGCTTGATAAATTGGGCAATCATATTTTTGGTGACAGGGGCGAACGGGGCTGCTTCAACTCATTTTGTAAAGTAATCAATGGCGACAAGGATGAAGCGGTGTCCGTTAGAAGTTGTGGGCTTGATTTCTCCGATCATATCAATGCCCCACATTACGAATGGCCAAGGCACAGTCATGACATTTAGAGGCACTAGAGGTACATGGACGTTATCAGCGTAAATATGGCACTTATGATAAGTTCTCAAGTGGTGGTGACAGTCAGTTTCCATAGTCGACCAATAGTAACCAGCTCTTAAAATCTTTTAGCCATAGTATACTCATTGGAGTGAGTACCAAAAACACCTTCGTGCATACCTTGCATAATCTCTTCTGCTTCCTTCTTGTCCATACAACGAAGCAGGTTTGAATCATGATTGCGCTTGTATGAAATTCCATTTCTCAAGAAGAATTTAGCCGAGAACCTTCGTAGGAATTTCTTGTCATTGATAGATGCCGCTTTAGGGTATTCTTGAGCCTCGAGGTACCTTTTCACCTCATGAAACCAAGGTTTCTCCTCTACTTCATTAGTGTCAATTTCACAGCAATGTACATGTTTATCAAATCTTTCAATAGTAATTCTAGGAGCCTCATTGTCCCATCTGACCTTGAACATGGAGGACATGGTTTCCAGAGCATCCGTCAACTGATTCTCTTCTCTTGGTATGTGCTCAAAGGTAATCTCCTCGAAATATGGGATCAGGTTAGCACATGCTCTTTATAAGGAATGAGATTCGGGTGTTTCATATCCCAATCTCCCTTAACCTGGCTGATTACCAAAGTTAAATCCCCGTACACGCTTAAGAATTTGATTCTTAGGTTAATAGCAGCCCTAAGACCCATGATGCAAGCTTCATATTCGGCCATGTTATTGATACAATTGAAGAAAAGTCTGGCAATAAAAGGTGTATGGCAACCTTCAGGGGAAATGATCACAACACTAATTCTGTTGCCAAGAGCGTTGGAAGCTCCATCAAAAACCATAGTCCATCGGGATCCTTGTCCAGGTCCTTCATATGGTCCAGGTTGTTCACAATCCATTACTAGCATAATGTTCTCGTCCGGGAATTCAAAGTTCATGGACTAATAGTCGTCTACAGCCTGATGCACCAAATGGTCGGCCAGTACACTTCCTTTAATGGATTTTTGAGTGGTGTACTGGATATTGTATTCTGTTAAGACCATCTGCCATCGGGCAATCCTTCCGGAGAGAGCAGGATTCTCAAATAAGTACTTGATGGGATCCATCTTAGAGATCAACAAAGTAGTATGGGTCAACATATATTTTCTTAGTCAGCGAGCAGCCCATGGCAAAGTGTAGCAAGTTTTCTTGAGCAATGAATATCTTGTTTCACAGTCGTTAAACTTTTTGCTAAGGTAGTATATTGCATGCTCTTTTCAACCAGACTCATCATGCTTCCCCAGTACCCACCCCATTGAGTTCTCTAGCACTGTTAAGTACATGATTAGCAGTCTTCCTTTGACTGGTGGCATCAGAATGGGAGGTTCTTATAGGTACTCCTTAATTTTATCAAAGGCTGTTTGACAATCATCATTCCATTTTACTACTTGATCTTTCTTCATCAGCTTGAAGATTGGCTCACAAGTAGCAGTCAAATGCAAAATGAAGCGGGCAATGTAATCCAGCCGTCCTAAGAAACCTATGACTTCCTTCTTGGTATGAGGAAATGGAATCTCTTGAATGGCTTTAACCTTTGCTAGATCAACTTCAACACCATTACCACTGATGACAAATCCCAGGAGCTTACTGGAACTCTCTCCAAAGGTGCACTTGTTCGGATTTAGCCTCAGTTTGTACTTCCTCAGTCTTTTAAAGAGTTTGTGCAGGTGATCGAGATGCTCTTATTTAGTTTGTGACCTGGCTATCATGTCGTCAATGTAGACCTCTATCTCGTGGTGAATTATATCATGAAATAAGGTTACCATGGCACGATGATAGGTTGCCCCGACATTCTTCAACCCAAAAGGCATAACCTTATAACAGAAAGTGCCCCACTGTATGATGAAGGGAGTTTTCTCCATGTCTGCAGGCACCATTTTGATCTGATTGTAACCTGAGAAGCCATCCATGAAGGAGAATACCTTATGTTGAGCGGTATTGTCGACCAAAACATCGATATGCGGTAGTGGGAAGTCATCTTTGGGCTCGCCCTGTTCAGATCCCTGTAGTCTACGCACATACGTACCTCGCCGTCTTTCTTTGGCACCAGAACAACATTAGCAACCCATTAAGGATATGACGTCACTTCCAAGAACCCTGCATTGAACACATAACCTCAACCTTAATCTTTTCTGACATTTCAGGATGCATGCGACGAACCTTCTATTTTATCGGAGCACAACCCTCTTTCATTGGTAGACGGTGAACCACGATATCAGTATCGAGCCCTGGAATGTCTTTGTACGACCAGTTGAAGATTTCAACATATTCATGTAGCATCTGGATTAACCTTCTCTTAAAACTGATGTCTAAGTCTGTGCCTATCTTGACCTCTTTCTTATCTGTCTCAGTACCCAGGTTCACCACCTCGACTAGCTCTTCATGTGGTTGGGTAGTCTTTTCTTCCTGTATCAAAAGTTTGGCAAGTTCTCTAGGTATTTCACAATCTTCCTCACCTTTGTCTTCGGCTTGGTAGATCGTATTTTCGAAGTCATATGAGGCAATAGCAGAATTGTGATTCTTTCCCTATCTTTGAGACATGTTTACTTGAACTCTTTGAGGTGGGCTTACTGAATTGTTTAAGTATTTGTCTTAATTGACTCATATGGCCTTTGTGTTCTAAGTTGTGGTGTTTGATTGATGCCTAAAGCTTTGTTTGCTTGTGGAATGTTTGTTTGCTTTTGTCTAGGTCTTAGAATCTCTAATCTTGAAATCTTTTGAGCATAACCCTTAGGGATAGTAATGTGTGTTTGAGTATTTGCTTTGACACATCTTTTCTCATTAATTGATGACATGAATCATGCTTAGAGTTTAGGCCTTGTTAGCCCACAACTTATTTTAGATGTTTTATCTTTTCACACTTAGGTGTTTGGTTGGCTCTTGTGCCATTTCTCTTGATGTTTATGTTCTTTTTTATTATTTGCTTGTAATCACATGTTTTCTTAGGAATTTGGCTCTATCTTCTCTAAGATGTGAATTGAATATACCTTAAATTTTACGCCACGCATGATAACATTAGGTAGTTCCATTTATCCTTGCTCTTAGGACCATGATGCATACTAACTCTTAGGTAGTTTCCCCTTTGATATCCTAACTCTAAGACCATATTGCATGACAACATTAGGATTTTAGTTTCCCCTTATATTTTTTTCTTCCCTTTTGCATTGCATATTTAAAACTAAAACTTATTTTTCTTAATCAAATGCAAAAAAAACACTTAGCAATAAGGAGGCGGACCATGTGTCATGAGCCTTAAGTATTGGGAGGAGTATGAGGTGGGCATTCCTAACCTTGTGCTTCCTCTCAATCATAGTCTTTAATGTAGTTCAAATCACAAATCCTTTTTAAAGGTAACAAAAAGACTTCACAATCAAATCTCTTATGCCTTCGGGATTTTCTTTTGAAAATCTTTTTCATAAAAAAGGATGTGTTATTTCCATTCTGCGCAATACATCGCGTGAGTCCCCAAAGTTCGAGCAGCAATATGTCAACTGCTAGAATATGAATGTAACATTATCTGCCTAAAAACACAAATAGAGCAATTATTTTTTAGAAGAACTATGGTGCTCTAATTCCCTATTGCACGACGGGGATACGTAGGCACGAGGTTTCGAAACCAAGGAGAGTTCAATAGTAAAAACTTTCTTTTTGTTTGTTAACAATGCATTCCGTTATCTTGTAAGATTTAGATATAAACACACCTTTTAATTAGAAAAACAAAAGTGGATCTCATTGAGTACAACTTACGTTAGGGGTGCTAATACATTCCCCTTGCATAATCGGCTCGCGTACCCTTCTCTTGGTTGCAAGACCTTAATGATTTCCTTTCTTAGGTTTACTCGATGTTTTCCTTTCTATTCTTTGGGATAAATAACATTCAATAGAGAATTCATTGTTCACTATTTTCCTAGTTGCTTCAGATGGAGACTTCACTAGGGAATGCTTCCTAAGTGAGTCAGTTCTAGCTCTTGTTTGTTGTGTATTTGGGGTGTTCATTTCTTTTTAGCTTTATGGCTTGCTCATTTATATATATGATCATTTGTATATATGTTTGCATGCATTGTATCTAGATATTGGTTGTATATGTTGAATATGTGTTGTGTTGTTGTTTCTTTGGTGGGTGGGATGTTACTTGAGGTAAAAGGCCCAATACCAAGGCAAGTGTGGAACACCTAAGAACACATAGGACTAGAGTGAATGTTCATGAAGCCTATTGGTGCAAGGCCCTATTATTGCAATCATGAAGTACCACACATAGACGAGATTTATTTGGGGACACTATCATCATGTGTGGCTATGTCACGATGATATGTTTCCATCTGACTAACGGCTATGTGGACCTTTTGACCTTACCTTGACCAGATTTCACCCGTGAAAGGGGAGGGAATTGATCTTAAACAGGTATCGTTGCTGATATTTTGTTTCTGTGTATGTCGAGATGGTGCCGAACTTTTGATCATGTAGTATTCAGAAACAGCACAACAGATATTCAGTTCATATGGAACCTAGATCCTATACTGTTGCATTTGCATCATGGCATTCAAAAAATATATACTTGGAAAAAAACTAATCTGCATATGCATATTATTTCCAAGGAATTCCAAAGTTATCGTCTTCATTCAAGCATGGCAAGAAAAGAGGGTCCAAGTAAGAGAGATACCAAGGGTACTTCCACCTACACTTTCCTTAAGTATGATATAACCGCACTGAAAAGTATGAGTACACGAGTGGTTGGCAAAAAATCAAGATGACTTCAAGAAGACATATGGCAATTTAATTTATCTTTTAAACCTCAAGGTTGATTATGTGGCTCTCCAGACACTCTTCTAGTTTAATGATAGCCAGTTAAGGTGTTTCACATTTCAATATTTTCAGCTCTCTCCTACCTTAGAGGAGTATGCCTACTTCATGGGAGTTAAGATCAACAATGATATGCCTTTTGTCAGCATTTCAGAGGAGGTAAAGCTAGAAATGATTGCAAATGCTCTTTACTTGAGTGTGACTGAGGTGAAGGAAGTTTGGAAATCTAGGAGTGGTACATGTGGTATTTCTTCAAAGTTTCTGATGCGTAAAGCCACAGACCTGGAAAAAGAAGGAAATTGGATAGCCTCTAATGCACTGTTGTCCACCTTGATATACAAAGCATTTATCTTCCCTAATGTAGAGAACCTTGTGGACATAACTATTATTTGTTTCTTCATGAATTGGAATCCAATACCCAAGTCTTCCCTAATGAAACTGGAATATGGTGCAGTCATTCGACTCAGTAATGACCAGACTTGCAAGGTTCATGTCGTTAATATGCTTAGATTTAAAATGTTCTATGATCGTAAGTTTTTTCTATGAAATGTGAGGTATGTTTCTAAGCTCGGAAGTTTTTCTTGTCAATAAGCATGTTTGATGATCTAGAGTGTTGCATTATAATTGAGCATGAGGTGTTAAAATTTTTGCAAGATGGATTTATCATGGATAAAAGTTATAAAATATGTGGGCGATATAGTTTATATGGTTCTACTATTATTAATCATACATCATCATCTAGTGAAGACTTTCTTGACAAGAACAAACTATGAGATTTTAGGTCAAGGTATGATAAATTCCTTGAGTTTGTTTTAGATAAATTTAAAGAGCTTTGCAAGAAACAAGAGATAAATGTGCATTTGAATTTTTCTATAATGATGCTAAGTGTTGAGTTATTAAACAGTTTCTGGGGTGAAGATGGTACCAAAGCAGGTCACCTGAACGGTAGATGTCCATTCATAGGAATAAACTTCATGGCACCTATGGAGGTTTGGAGTAGAAAACTAGTAAACTACGCTAATTAAGGTCTTCAAAGTTTTTCCATTTGCATGAATCAAGCTAGTCCAGCTTGATGGTAAGGTTGTGAAATGTGTCTTCAACTATTTTCCAAAAGGTAGGAATGGTAATAAGTTGTGAGAAGTAGATATAGAGGATCAAAGTTTGTAATAAGAATATGTATTACTTTCATTGAGGCCCGTGACACTGTAGTAATACAAACATGAGGATGAAGGTATTATAAACTATAATGATAAGACTGAGTTTAAAGTGGGGGTTGTTGGACTTGAGACTACATACACAAGAGGAGGGTGAGTTGTGTTGTTTGGAAAAAATGGTTTTGAAAACTTTCTGAGATTAAAATCAGAGGTTGGAAAACATTTTTCTAAAACTTGAGCAATGAAAAGAAAATACTAAAAATGCAGAAATAAAGTAAATAGGACACCGAGAATTATAGAGGTTTGGTCAAATCAAAAGGACCTACTTCTCTCCCCAAGAACTAGTTTATTATGTACTTGAGATCTTTTAGTAGGTTAAGCTCATGAACCCCCTTATACAAGGAAATGGTGGTTGTCCTACAACCATATAATACAAGATGGAGGATATGATCGTTTATGTCTTCTCTATGGAAATTATTGAGACTGAAGTGTCCAAGCTTCCGTACCAACTATAGATTGAAGTGATTAGACTTCTCTCCACAAAAACAATTGAGCTCAATATGGTTTAATAGGATAACCACTAACCTCTTGAAATCTTAACAGGATGATCTTCTAACTTATGGTTTTAAACTGGATAACCATGATTCTAATTGTAAGTTCATCAATATTTATAATCTTTAACCTTCAAATGAACAAGTCCTAATAAGAGCCTTAAGGGAAGTTCATCAATATTAATGATCTTCAACCTAATCAAACATGGGCATAAATCACACAATCCCCAACCAAAGTGTAGCGGTAGAAATGTTTAAGACTAAGCCATTGGATTGACTTGACTTATACAGATCAAAATAAAAATTGTCATCGCGCTTTACTGTTTCCAAAAGAATGGGAAAAGAGCGAATAACCCAAAAGAGAGGGAAAGATTCAAGGTAAGGGGGTTGGTTATTCAAAGGGAAGGTATTAGCACCCTAAACATCCACGGTAAACCGCAGGAACCTCTTTGTAAAATCTGTATATTTTGGCTATGAAAATGTTGTATAAAAATGGATGGTGGAGGTGAGAAAAGAAATATATTTTTTATGGTTTTTGCACCCACCGCGGTTGCGAACCTTTATTGCCTACGTACCACCTTTCGTGCAATAGGGGATCAGGGTACACGTAGTTCCTCTTTTAAAAATTTAAAATGTAAGTGTGTTGGTTAATTTTTATGAGATAAAACATCGTCGTCATTGTCCGTGTGGAAAACATACCTACTACCCACAATCATGAGAAAGGGAGAATTTGCATCATCTCAAAATGGAGGATATGGATTGAATTTTAAAATCAACAATTCCTCACTCAACACCCAAGTGGAAAATATCTCTCTTCACTACATATTGTAGAAGTATAGTTGTTTGCATCACTACAAGGATTGACAAGAGTCCAATCTTTTGAGAAAATTTTTTAAAGTAAAAAGCCAAAGTGGAAAAATGGCTTGAAATGAGATTGATTGACTTTTAGTCTTCTCACAAAAAATGCCAAAGTATTAATAAGTTGATTGAAGTTTATTTATGAAAATGTTTTGAAAATGCATGGACATAAGTCCAAGTTTATTTTGAAAGTGGTTCAAGTTTAAAAAACAAGAAGAGTTTTCAAAAGGAGGGAGAAGATTTTTGAAATTAAAGAAAATGGGAGGAGAAAAAGAGACTTTCCTAAAGCATAAGATAAAAGCAAGGGATAGGAACCATCTAACCAACAAGAAGCCAACACTTGACATTATGAGCCAAGATAGAATTCCCATTCTTTGGATTGATACCAAGCAAGAAAAGATACTAGACATCTTGAAAGAACCAAACTTCAAGTGTATTAAGTCTTCACAAAAATTGGGCAGAGTAACGGCTGTATACGGGTGAATTCCAAATTACAAACAAAGAGTGTAATCACAATAATATGCACACAAAACAAACAAACAACCCAATGTCTTGAGGTAAACCTCAAGAGCTCCAGACAAAATAATTAGATAAGGTCACAAAGTCTCCAATCATAGGCCAAGGCTTCTAAATCTAAGTCCAAGAAGTCCAATGCTCCATAATGCCATGGATAGTAGCCAAATAGTCCAAGTATCATTAAGGATTTTATGGTTCATATTGATTATTAAGTATCTTAAGAAAAGAAAAGAAAAGAAAAGCTCAAGTGAGCAAAAATAACAATGGCAAGAAAGTAAATGCTCAAATGAGCAAAGATGAAAATGACATGAAATTTAAATTCTAAAAGTAAATAGTGCATAAAAATAAAAGGGGCATATAATAAAAATATAGGATAAAGTCAATTATTAGTGATTAGTGGTTAGTTGGATGATCATCTTGAAACTTGCATTTGGAACTCATTAGAGGATTGGTAGAACCAAAGCCTCCACACAACAAGTTGCATTTGCTTTTTGTCAAGTATATCATCCATTTGGAATCCTCATAAGTACCATTTAATGATCAATGATGTTTAAGTGATCCGTGTTGACAAAAGGTTTTGTAGATCCATTAGAGGATTGGTAGAACCAAAGCCTCCACACAATGAATCTCAAGGTTATTGGATCAACGAGATCAAATTAACATACTTGGGCTTGCAAACATAAGTTTGGGCCACAAATGATCATTTATTCGAATCGGGACAAAATTTAGCGCTATGTTAAGCAATCGTAAGTGGACTTATATAGAAGTCGCACCTATTTTGAGGTTGGTCAATAGCAATCTATGCACCATTTGTTTTGAGACATGATATAGAGATCATACTCCAATAACACTTAGTACAATAAGAAAGGAATGAGATGAAGAGGGGTGGGAGAGAATATACAAACCACTTTTGAATTAAATTTAATCAAACTATTATTAAAATCATTCATCCATTTTTGTGGAGTTAGACTCAACACCATGGATCCAATGATGTTAATAAAGTTCATGATCAAAAATTTAACCCAAGATCAGCCAGAAAATAGTCACAAAATAATATTACATTTAATATATACAAAAAAAGGTTTAAAAAAATGTTTTAAAATAGAAATAAAGGGGAAAAATATCAACTATGTTCAAATGAATCAAGAAATAAAAAGTAAGACCATAGAAAAATCAGAAAAGGACTCAAATGATTTTATATTTTTTTTGGTAATTTTTTAAAGTCAGAAACTGTTTTTAAAATTAAAAGAAATGAGTGAGATAAACCAAAAATGATTTAAAAAAATAACAAAGTCAGAAACAAAAATCAAATGAGGTCACCAATATTTGTCACAATGTCATTGGATCATTCCATAATTTTTTCAGAATTTAAAAATGTATAAAAGCATTTTTAAACATTTAAAACAATTCAAATAAAGTGAATATTTATAAAAAATACTAAAACACAAAGTTAAATTGTGAAAAAATAAAAATCAGAAAGAGGATAATCAAAAATATTTTTCATTATTTTTTCAGATTTTTTTGACTAAAAATGAATTTTCTATGATTTTTTGAAGTTTAAAACAATTAAATATAAAAATCAGAAAAGAAAATAAAAACCAAAAAAATATGGGTCATCTGATCAATGTCAAAACGCGTTAGTAAACAGATCAAATAGACCTGAGGCATTGTGCATGTTATGGACTTTAGTGAATAATGCATAGGATCATTAATTAAATCAAATTTTTGAAAAACACAGATGGCGCGCCTTCATTGGTTGGAAGATGACATGTTGGTCATCTTCAACCTCCAGCCAGTCCCAAAACCAGATTGCTCAATCTGTAAAATTAGAGCATGAGACCTATGTCATTCGCTTCGTCTCTTCAAGACGAAGACAACCACACCTTCGCGGAAAATTTATATAAATTGTAGCTCAAGCAATTTGGAAGGAAAGTTTTGAAAAGGGATTTGAAATTTCATGGTCAAAACGTGTTTCCAGTAAAAAAACAAGTGTTGCAAATAGAACCACGGCAATGAGAGCAACACAATGATATCAAATTTTGAAGAATTGATGAAGGAATCTACCTATTGAAGTTGAGTTGCAGAGCTCTGAAACTGAACTTCTATGGAGCAATATAGGGCATGATTCTTGAATGTAATTATATGGTTAACTTCAGGTAAGATCAAGGAAGGTGAATTGATGGAAAAATTGGATTGAAAAAGGCTTGAGAATAGATTTCGAAGTTGCTGAATTTTGAGTTATGGAACAAGTTTGGCAGGGTGATTCTAGTTATCCAAGCTTGAGGAAATGAATGGGGAATGACCCTCTATTTATAGGGAATCAAATGGAATGTCCAAGCATGTGAAATGATGAAGTTTGGAGGGAAATCGTGTAAAGTTACAAACAAGAAAAGTGTGACTTCTAATTTGATCAAAACTCATCCAAAACGCGCGTTTTGTTGTGCTAATCAATTCTGGAACTTCATTAAACATGTTTAGAGGAAAAAACGCATGGAAAACTTGTAATTAGAAGTCAAAACAAAGATTTCAAAATTTGACTTGTGATGAAACTTCAGTTCCAAGTTACCAACTTCAACATCATGGCATTATCAGCTCAAGGGGTCTTAGGGCATGTCTCTTGATGCTTTAGAAAGATGAGGTCACAAGCTTTGCAATGGAAAAAGAATGTAATCAAATGGATGCTTGAGCTGAAAGTTGCATTGAGTCAAAGTTGGGGAAAAAAGGTTGACTTTCCATACTTAGAAATATTTCAAGTTTTTCTTCAAAAGTGACCTATAATGTCTTGCATCTAAACATGGCCTTCCATTGGATTTTGCTCTTGACCAAAAATGATGGCATGAAATAGACCTCTTGAATGAAATTTTGGGACTTTAACCATTCAAAATCTCCAAAAATTGAGAGAGTTATGAATTGTTGAAGTTGGCAAAAAATCATGAAATGACCTATAATCTTTTGTATCCTTAAGGCAACTTCCATCCATTTTCTTACTTTGCACATGAAAGAAGGCATAAATTTCAGATCCTCAAGATCATTGTGGAAATAGAATGGGATCAAGGTGGTAAAAATTGACCAAGTTATGATCATTTGAAGTCACACATGAGAAATTGGGGGTTCATCTGGAGGACTTGTAATCTTTCTTCATCATCAAGCTTCTTCCACATGAAAACTCCTTGAAAATTTTGAAGTGGTTTGTTAATAACCCTTTGAAGAGAAAGATTTCTTTGGAATCACTCCAAAATACCAAAATATGAGCAAGATATACTTCTTTGAAGTTCAAAACCCTAGCTCCTAGATCAAGAAAATGCCTTGAGGAACTTTGACAATTTTGAACAAACTTCTTGTACCCACGCAAATGCTTTGTAAATATAAGTTGTTGAGGATGATAATGAGAACTCATAGCAACCACAACCACTTCCATATCTTGAGAATTGAGAGAAATATGCATTTGTGACCAATGGGAACAAAGCCTTGTCCAAGCATGACAACTTCTCCAATCAATCCCTTGTGCTTTTGAACCAAATTTGATAATCTTGAAATGTGGTGAACCAAAATAACCTTGCCATGTCATTTCCTCCAAAACAAATCCAATGGTGAGGTTTGAACTTCTCAAGCTTTATTGACTAGGGCATGGAAATAAACTCATGAACCCATGGAGCAACTTGTTGAATCTTATTGCCTTTACCTACATGAGTAACAAGCAAGACAAACCAACATTGCATTTTATTAATTAAGAGAAGAAATCAAGACAAAAATATTCATGATCATAAAAGAGAACAAGTCAAGGTGCTTGGTGATTCCTCAAAGAGCAAAGCTAAATATAGGGAGGGGAACCAAGAATCCTAATGTGATCTTGTTGTGATGGAATCAACATGGTATGATGAAGGGATCTTAGGGGGGAAATTGGGGTACAACAGCTACCCTTATTTAAGTTTCTTCTATCCGGAGATACGAAGGTTAAAAATCTTCATGTCGACGCGATCGAAGATACTTAAATATAAAACAAACCCTATTTTTTGTCCTAAGATTCCATGCAATGCTTATGAGCATGAATGCATATGAACAAGACCAAAGAGACTCAAAAAACCATTGGGGATGTAACAAAAAATAAAGAAACAAGAGAGTAACCCAACCAGGAAAATAAATCACTGGTGGATCAAAAAGACCTGAATCAAAGAGGATGGTAAAATGGTCAAAGGATACACCAACTTCTACTGAAGGTGAAGCTACCAACGTTTACTGAAGGCAGAGAGAAAGAATCATCGATATTCACTGCCGATGAACTACCAACTTTCAATGAAGGTAGGAAGAGAAAATATATCATAGCACAGCTGTTCACTGACGATGAACTACCAACATTCACTGAAGGTAGCAAAAAGATAACAATCACCAACTTTCACTAAAGGTGACCTACCAACTTTCACTGAAGGTAGAGAGAAAATATATCATAGCACCGCCATTCACTGACGATGAACTACCAACGTTCACTGAAGGTAGAAAAAATATAACAATCACAAACTTTCACTGAAGGTGGCCTACAAATTTCACTGAAGGTAGAGAGAAAATATATCATAGCATTGTCGTTCACTGATGATGAACTACCAACATTCACTGATGATGAACTACCAACATTTACTGAAGGTAGCAAAAATATAACAATCACCAACTTTCACTGAAGGTGACCTACCAACTTTAACTGGAGGTAGAGAGAAAATATATTATAGCACCGACGTTCACTGACGATGAACTACCAACATTCACTGAAGGTATCAAAAAGATAACAATCACCAACTTTCACTGAAGGTGACCTACCAACTTTCACTGGAGGTAGAGAGGAAATATATCATAGCACCGTTGTTCATTGACGATGAACTACCAACGTTCACTGAAGTTAGCAAAAAGATAACAAGTTTCCCCAAAATTTTGGCATTTCACCTAGAAAGGGTCTCAACTTCTTCTTTAACCGAGGCACTCCGCCTGGAAAGGATAATATATAAACTGTCTCAAATAAAGAGACTATCACCTGCAAAGATTTCACAATGAACTGTCTCTGTGAATTTGAAGGTGAAGAAGTGAAAAACACAAGAAGGGGGGTTAAATTGAAAATTTTGAAATCAAATATGCAATGACACAGTATTTTTATCATGGTCTGTTTGATCTCAAACTACTCCAGTCCACCCGTCAAGGTGGTTTTTCCTCTGTCCAATGAGGTCTTATCCACTAATCAGAAACAGATTACAATCACTACTTTGACAACTGTCAAAGTCCTCTTGAGTACAACCACGATCCGATTAATCTCAAGGAAAACTGTCTTAATCAAAGATACAAGAATTCCATGTGTAGTTGTTTTTCGTTACAAAAACAGTTATCACAACTGTGATATTTTACACAAATTAAAGCGTAGAAAAATGAGAATGTAAGCTTGCATCCTTTTGAGATTGTATTGCAGTAGTGTTGGAAAAATCGTAAACGATTTGATCTCTTAGCTTGCTTTTATAGGCAATGGAATCCTGTCCAACTTTAAGCGTGATAAAGGACATTAAAGTTGTTTCCATATTGAGAATATCATGTCTGAATGAAGCCGTTACAAGTGATGTTGTCTTTATTGAATAGTAACGCTTCAGAGTCTTTCAATCTTGTATGTTGTATTTGCTTCAGAACATTGATGATTAGAGTGTGAGAATCTGATTGTATCTGAACCTTCTGTTCAGAATCAGAGTGTGCTTCACTTTAGCGCATGTTTTGATCATCATTCTTTAGCGCAGATTCTGATTACCTCAGCGTAAAAGCTTCTATAGCTTAACTTCTGATGCTGCTTTGGTCAGAACTTCTGCATACACAGTAACATAATTTTTAGAGTGCATATTTGTTCTTTATGTTTGTTATTATTAAAACTCTAATAACAGATAGTAGAATCAAACTATGTTCTAACAATCTCCCACTTTTTGATGATGACAAAAACTAAGATTTTCAATGTAAAATATAGAACAAAAATTTAAGAGAGAGACTCCCCCTGAGTTGATTACTTCCCTGAAGTTCCTTCTCATTAGAGATTTTGATGCATCTCCTTTTGTTCTTATCAAAATGTGTTCCTGTTCAAGCTTTTCAAAAAGTAAAGGTTAAAATATTCAGAATGTTTGAGACTTTGTCCCGGTATACTGTTATTGAAAATATCTTACTTTCTCCCCCTTTTTGTCAGCTATCAAAAAGAAATATAATCAGAGCCAAAAAGATGAATTATATTAAAAACAGAATGTAATGACAAGTTTCATAAACAAGGAGGTAAAGATAAAAGATTACAGATAAACAGTTTTAAAGAAAATCTAAGAAGGAGGGGGAAGACGTGTGAACAACGCTTCCAACAAGCTCTTGATCTGAGTGCTTGAATCTTCCTGCTTTCCCAGAATATCTTTGATTTCCTTTGTAGTATCTTCTTGTTTATCCAAAATACCATTGATCTCTTTGTTCGTATCCTCTTGCTTATCCAGTCTTGCATGGATTTATGCATTCTCTTTCTTCAACTCTTCCAGAGTTTGCATGACTAGAGAGGAAGCTGGTGTCTCTTCAGGGGTTGCATGCTATTCAGAACATTCTACAGCTTCTTCTTATTGAACCACTTCTTCTTCTACAACTATGTCTTCTGGAGCAGTAGTCAGGGAGAGACTATCTGAATCTGGTTCAGCAACTTCTGAAGGATGGTGCTCTTTCCAGGGAGAATTATACAGTGGAATAATTTCTTTCTTGTACCATTGGCTCAGAACTTGATCTTGAAAGGCTTTCAGCTGATCACTGAAGTTCTGCTGAGCCCTTTCATAACCCAATTCCTTCAGCTTTAGAGTTTCAGCGTTGAGCCATTTTTTGAATTTTTCCCAGAGAGAATCAGAAGAAACAGGATTAGAAATCTCTAGGCTTGCTTGCTTCAAAGAATTAGTCCATTCCTGCATTTCTGTTTCAAAAATCAACAGACTCTTACCAACATCTGATTTGGTTGCGGTTGGTTTAGGTTTGGGAATGGCATTTTTTTGTGAGGTGGAAGCTAGTATATCCAGCACTAGTGGATCAATGACAATTCTGAGGTTGTCAGCTGGATGTTTGATGGGTGAAAGAGTGGGGGAGTCGGGAATTATAATTGGTGTGTTAGGGGTGTTTGGTGGTGTTGATTCATAAGGTGAAGGGATTTCTGGAATATCATGAATAGTGAGAGGTAAGCGAACCGAAAGGGGTTCTGTTATTCCAGGGATTGGGATAGTGGTATCAGAATCTGAAGGAGAGTCTTCAGATTGGCTTGCGGTAGCGTGTGGAGTTTCTGGTTCAGGATTTTCAGAGGATGGGTTTTCAGAAGGTGGAGAGAGAGTGTCTATTTTCTGGTTGTGGTTAGTTGGGGTTCAGATGTTCTGGTTGAGGAGAATGTGGTTGTGAATTTTCTGGTTGTTGTTGGGAGTTTGGATTTTATGGGAGTTGTTGAGAGTTTGGATTTTCTGGGAATGGAGATTGAGTGTTTGTATTTTCTGGTATAGGAGAGGAAAAGTATGGATCAAACAGTTCAATGTTAGATAGAACTTTTGTAAGTTCTGGTTGATGATGTTTTGGGTTTGGATTTTGATTGGGGGAGTGAGGTTCATTCATAAAGTTTCCTAGAGTTACAGATGGATAAAACTCTATGTCAAAATCCTCAAATGTTTGGGGTGAAGGATTTTCTATTGGTTGAGGGGGAATGGTTTCAAATGTTGTAACAGCAATTGATTCTATAACAGAAATAGAAGATGGATTACCTTTTGTTTTCACAGCTTTAGGTGCCTTCTGAGAGGATCTTTCTCCTGCTGCTTTCCTCTTCTTGGATTTCTTTAGCACAACCTCTGGAGCTGGCCTGTGCAGATCTTGAATGTTTATTTCTAGAGCAGTCTCATCAGCCTTGCAAGCTTCAAGGTATCTGACTATGATTTCTGGGTTGGCGTCTATCTCAGAAAATAGTGGAAAATCCTTCAGAGGGATTCTCCTAGAGGTAATGGTTTCATGAGAAGCAATAGTTGGTTCCTTCTTAATGTTCTCAATGATCTTCATTTTCTTCAGATTCTTGGCGTTCAAAGGCTTCCCAGCAGTTGCTTCCAGAGTGCTTATTTCTTGAGCCTCTGTCAGATATTCTATCAGCCTGTTTTCTGTTAGAATATCTGATATCAGTCTTCCTAAGGGAATCCAATCCCTCTTATTATTTCTTCTTTTCTTGTCTCTTTCACACTTGTTCTGAGATGGTTGAAGAGCAAGTATGGAAGATTTATCTTGGTCTTCTTTGCAATAAAGTAGATCAGAAACTGTTGATCAATATTGATGTAATCAGGAGAGCTTGTAGGCTTCATGTGATTGATACATCCCAGAATGATTCTGGCCCAGATTCTGTGATGATCCTTCAAGTCTCTGATCTTGCTGGATGGTTGTCCAGAAGTGAAAATTTCCTTAGAAATAGATTTTAGGTCAGAACATCTATCTGTCATATCAATGCATCTGACTCCACCACCATTATAACTAATGAGTTTCCCAATAAGATATTTTGTTATCACTATTTTCTTTCCCATAACATAAGAAGTAACCTGGTGGTTGGAATATGTAGCGTGAATCTAGAATTCTTTGATGAGAATGGGAAACGTTGGACCCAACAGACGATCAAAATATATGTTCCAACCCTGAGCAATTACGTCTTTATAGAGATTGAACCCATTTTCTTACAGACTCTCAAAATCAATGATCAGTTCAGAGAGAACTTCTAGGTTATCAACAGGAGTGAGAAGCGTCCTAATGGGTTCTTCATATTGTTCCGTTGATGAAGATTCAGGAGCACTGAGATTTTTGAGGTTTGATGATGAAGCCATTGTTCACACAGGTTTGTTGAAGAAGATGAAAAGGGTTTTTGAAAACAAAACTTGAAACAAGAGAGAATAGAATATAGTAAAAGTTAATGAATGAAATAGTAAATTAAGTTTAAATAGGTTTTTGGAAAACGTAAGCAGAAAGTAAGAAAATAAGTAATGATTATATGCATTAATGAAACCTGAAATTAGGGGATTTAGAAAGATATTTGAACGGTTTACCACTGACAGGTGTCTCAATGCATCCAATCAGAGCCTTGGACCCTTCAGAATTTGAACGCCTGCTCAGCCTCAGAAGGTGGCTTGTGAGAGGATGACAGATGTTTGATGATGTGAACTGCACGCCTCTATCCTTGAAATGAAACATTCAGATCTTCGTGGATAGACTCTGAGGCAACTACACTTCTAACTTCTGAAGACAGGTTGATCAAATGTTCACAGAAAACAATAAAGTTCTGAGGGTTAAGATATGCAAATAAAACATTTTATTCTGGGCATTACTTCATGCTGAGATGTTTCAGAATGAAATTGAATCTATCTTCAGAAAGAGGTTTTGTAAATACATCAGCCCATTGATGGTCTGTGTCAATAAATTTTAAGGTAAGGATTCCTTTCTGAATATATTCCCTAATAAAGTGATGTTTTATTTCTATATGCTTAGCCCTAGAATGCAAAATAGGATTCTTACTGAGACATATAGCTGAAGTGTTATCACAGAAGATAGGAATGTTACTCTCAAATATGTTGAAGTCTTCAAGTTGACTTTTCATCCAGAGCATTTGAGTGCTACATCCAGCAGTTGCTATGTATTCAGCTTCTGCTGTTGACAATGCTATTATGGACTGTCTCTTGCTGGTCCATGAGATCAAATTGTCTCCAGAAACTGGCATCTTTCAGAAGTGCTTTTACGCTCTACTCTGTCTCCAGCAAAATCAGTGTCACAATATCCTACTAAGCTGTATTCATTGGATTTTCTATAAAACAAACCCAAATTAGTAGTACCTTTCAGATACTTGAAATTCGCTTAACTGCTGTTAAGTGAGATTCTCTAGGATTTAATTGGAATCTAGCACATAAGAAAACACTGAATAAAATGTCAGTCCTTGAAGCCGTTAGATAAAGGAGAGAGCCAATCATACCTCTGTAGACTTTCTGTTCTACCTTTTTACTTACCTCTTCCTTTTCCAGAATGCACGTGGGGTGCATTGGAGTCTTTGAGGGCTTACATTCTGAGAGATCAAATTTCTTCAGAAGTTCTCTGACATATTTTCTCTGATGAATGTAAGTTCCTTCTGGATTTTTGTTTATCTTAATACCCAGAAAGAATTTGAGTTCCCCCATTAAGCTCATCTCAAATTCTGCCTCCATGCACTTAGCAAACTCTCTTCCCAGAGAAGGTTTAATGGATCCAAAGATGATGTCATCTACATAAATCTGACACACTAAAATTTCATTCTTAAATGATTTACAGAATAAGGTTATGTCCACTTTCCCTCTGGTGAATTCCTTTTCTAACAGGAAGTTACTTAGTCTTTCATACCAAGCTCTGGGAGCTTGTTTCAGACCATAGAGTGACTTCTTTAGTTTGAAAACATATTTTGGGTGTTTAGAATTCTCAAACCCAGGGGGTTGGTGTACATAAACCTATTCATCTATGTAGCCATTTAGGAATTCACTTTTGATATCCATCTGATAGAGAGTGATGCCATTGTTTACAGCAAATAAGATTAAGAGTCTGATATATTCTAACTTGGAAACTGGAGCAAAGGTTTATGTATAGTATATCCCCTCTTGCTGACTATAACCTTGTGCCACCAGTCATGCTTTGTTTCTGATGACTTCTCCTTGCTTGTTCAGTTTGTTTCTGAACACCCACTTTGTTCCAATGACGTTGAATCCTTTTGGTTTGGGAACCAGATCCCATATGTCATTTCTGGTGAACTGATTTAATTCCTCCTGCATTTCAAGAATCCAGTCATTGTCCATAAGAGCTTCATCAATTTTTGTTGGTTCAATCAGAGAGACCAGTCCCATGAGGGATTCTTCAGAGTTTCTGAATGTTGATCTTGTTCTGATTGGATCATCCTTCTTTCCCAGGATTTTATCTTCTGGGTGAGCTATGCTACTTCTGGAAATCCTTTTCTGGAGTTGATCAACAAAAGGTGATGGATTGCTTGTAACATTTCTTTCTGACGTTTTTGGAGCCTCTCTGTTGAGAACTTCTGATGAGTTGTCTTCAGTACCTATGATTTCAACTTCTATATCTGGAAATAATTCATTCTTCTTTGACTTTTGAGGGTCAATCTTATCATCAAATCTGACACTGATTGACTCTTCAACAATCTGTGTTTCTGTATTGTATACTCTGTACCCTCTTGAGCGTTCAGAGTATCCTAACATAATACACTTTTGTGCTTTAGAGTCAAACTTGTTCAAATAATTTTTAGTATTCAGAATGAAACAAGTGCATCCAAACGGATGGAAATAAGAAATGTTGGGCTTTCTGTTCTTCCATAGTTCATATGGAGTCTTTTCCAGAATAGGTCTTATAGGGATTCTATTCTGAATGTAACACGCTGTGTTAATTGCTTCTGCCCAGAAGATCTTGGCAATGTTAGTCTCATTGACCATGGTTCTGGCCATTTCTTGCAATGTTCTGTTCTTTCGTTCTACAACTCCATTTTGTTGGGGAGTTCTAGGACAAGAGAAGTCATGCAAGATGCCTTTTTCATTAAACAATGATTCAAATATTTATTTTCAAATTCTCCACCATGATCACTTTTGACTTTGACAATTCTAAGATCATTTTCATTCTGAACTTGGTTACAGAATGCAAAGAACACAGAGTGTGACTTGTCCTTGTGTCTTAAGAACTTTACCATGTTCATCTGCTATATTCATCTACGATCACTAACCCATACTTCTTGCCACTGACAGATGCAGTTTTTACTGGTCCAAATAAGTCTATGTGCAGAAGTTCTAATGGCTTAGAGGTTAAAACAACATTTTTGGATTTAAACGCAGCTTTTGCAAATTTGCCTTTCTGACATGCTTCACACAGAGCATCTGAGCTGAACTTCAAGTTAGGAAGTCCTCTGACCAGATTGAGTTTGTTAATCTGAGATATTCTTCTCATACTAACATGCCCCAATCTTATGTTCCAGACCCATTGCTCGTTGTTAACAGAGAGAAGACATTTCACATTCTGAATCTTTAGTTCAGAAAGTTTTATCTTATAAATGTTGTTTTTCCTCTTTCCATTAAAAAGGATAGTTCCATATTTCTGACTAACAGCTTTGCATGAATTTTGATTAAAGATTATATCATAACCGTTATCACTTAATTGGCTTATGGATAACAGGTTATGCATTAATCCATCAACTAATAGCACATTATTTATAGAGGGAAGATTTCCATTACCTACTGTTCCAGAGCCAATTATTTTTCCTCTTTGGTTGCCTCCAAAGCCCACGTAGCCTCTAGTTTTAAGTTCCAAGTTTTGGAACATATGCTTTCTTCCCGTCATGTGTCGAGATCATCCAGAGTCCAGGTACCATGACTGGTGTTTTAGCCTTGCTGCTAAAGATATTTGCTACATATATAATTTTATCCTTATGTACCCATATCTTCTTTGGTCCTGGTTTGTTAGTTTTACCGAAATTCTGGTTAGATTTTGGTTTGACAGAGTAATCATTACTAGTGTATTTTAGGTCGTGTGTGTGCCCATATATGAAGTGTGATTTAAGTGGTGTGCGTTTTATGACTAAGTCCATGGCTTTCTTATGTGTAGGTACCTTACATTGATATCCTATCCCTTTTCTGCCATTTCTGCTAACTCCATAGATCATTGAAGCCATCTTGCCTCTATCTATGTTTTTAGCCAGAAACTTCTAAAAGTTGTGATCATACTCTTTGATGATCTCATCAGCATTACGGGGAGTCTCTGAGATTATTTCCTTCTGAGAGTTTTGAAAATCATTTTCTAATTTTTGAAACTTTTTCTTTTAACTCGGAATTTTCTAATTTGAGACTCTCAGTCTTTTCAGAGTCAGAGGCAAGTTCCTTTTTCAGGTTCTTGAATTTGACTCTGATTTGCTGATACCTTTCCAGAATTTCATTTAGACTTTCTGCAAGTTTAGCCTCAGTGAAATTAATAGTGAAGTTAGGGAATACCTCTTCAGTGTCTTATTCTGAGTCTGAACCAGAAGCTTCACTGTCTTCTAACACGTTTTCCATGAGAGCTATGTTTGCTCTTTCATTATCTGACTCTGAGTCAGCATTAGAGGTGTCTGAATCGTCCCATGTTGCCATGAGGCTTTTATTCTTCTCCTTGAAGAACTTCTTTTTGGGCTTCTCCTTCTGAAGCTTTGGACAGTCACTTTTGTAGTGCCCTTGCTCATTGCACTCATAGCAGATGATGTCCTTGTTATTTGGCTTTCTGTGTCCTAAAGAGCCTTTAGATCTTCTATGTCCAGAGGAAGACTCAGACTTTCTGTATCTGGAAGAGGATTCATTTTGATTCTCTGATCTTCTAGGGTTTCTGAATTTCCTTTATCTCTGATTCCACAGTTGATTCACCCTTCTGGAGAGGAGAGACAATTCATCTTCTTCTGATGAGGATCCATCATAGGTTTCTTCCATAGCCTTCAAAACCTTATAATCAGATTTTCTGTTAGATTTTAAAGTTAGTGGCTTACCTTGCTTTTGAGGCTCATCTTCTTCTAGCTCTATCTCGTGACTTCTGAGGGAGCTGACAAGTTCCTCCAGAGATATCTTGTTGAGATCTTTGGCTAGCTTAAGTGTTGTGACCATTGGCCTCCATTTCTTAGGTAGACTTCTGATGATCTTGTTTACGTGATCAGCAGTAGAATATCCTTTGTCAAGAACCTTCATCCCAGCAACAAGGATCTGGAATCTTGAGAACATTTCTTCTATGGATTCACTATCTTCCATCTTGAATGCCTCATACTTCTGAATGAGCGCAAGGGCTTTGGTTTCTTTGACTTGAATGTTTCCTTCATGCGTCATTCTCAGAGTCAAACATATTTTCGGTTGTCTCTCTGTTTGAGATTTTCTCATATTCTGAGTATGAGATAGCACTGAGAAGTATTGTTCTGGCCTTATGATGATTTCTGAAATCACATTTTTGCTGGTCAGACATCATTTTTCTGTCGATCTTCTGACCACTTCCATCCACTGGACGTGTGTATCCATCAGTTACCATGTCCCATAGATCAGCATCATGGGCCAGAAAGAAGCTCTCAGTAGTCAAAATTTTCTCCATCAAAGACTAGAGGTTTGCTATTGATTTCGTCTTTGTCTTCATGATAGTCATTGTTGATGTTTTGGCTTGGTCCCACCATAGTGTTTTTCTGAAGCTTGGATCTTGTACTGACACAGTTAAGTGTACGAACTCAGAACCAAGCGCTCTGATGCCAATTGAAGAAGTGAAAAACACAAGAAGGGGGGGTTGAATTGAAAAACTTGAAATCAAATGCGCAATGACACAGTATTTTTATCCTGGTTCGTTTGATCTCAAACTACTCCAGTCCACCCGTCAAGTTGATTTCACCTCTCTCCAACGAGGTCTTAATCCACTAATCACAAACAGATTACAATCACTACTTTGACAACTGTCAAAGTCCTCTTGAGTACAACCACAATCCGGTTAATCTCAAGGAAAATTGTCTTAATCAAAGATACAAGAATTCTATGTGTAGTTGTTTTTTGTTACAAAAACAGTTATCACAACTGCGATATTTTGCACAAATTAAAGCGTATAAAAATGAGAATGTAAGCTTGCATCCTTTTGAGATTGTATTGCAGTAGTGTTGGAAAAATCGTAAACAATTTGATCTCTTAGCTTGTTTTTATAGGCAATGGAATCCTGTCCAACTTTAAGCATGATAAAGGACATTAAAGTAGTTTCCATATTGAGAAGATCTTGTCTGAATGAAGCCGTTACAAGTGATGTTGTCTTTATTGAATAGTAATGCTTCAGAGTCTTTCAATCTTGTATGTTGTATTTTCTTCAGAACATTTATGACTTAGAGTGTGAGAATCTGATTGTATCTAAACCTTCTATTCAGAATTAGAGTGTGTTTCACTTCAGCGCATGTTCTGATCATCATTCTTCAGCGCAAATTCTGATTACCTCAGCGTGAAAGCATCTATAGCTTAACTTCTGATGCTGCTTTGGTCAGAACTTCTGCATACACAGTAACATAATTTTTAGAGTGCATATTTGTTCTTTGTGTTTATTATCATCAAAACTCTAATAACGGGTTGTAGAATCAAACTATGTTCTAACAGAAGGTCTTACCATCCACTGGTGTAAACTAACGACGGACTACAAACTATCCACTCATAGAGGAGATAGTAAAAAAAAGTTACGTTGATTTTTACAAGGAAGTACAAGTTGCTCAAATAAAGAGACCTGCTACTTGTTGTCATGGAGGATTGTAAAAAAGAAATGACTTTCTGGGGAGAGAAATATGGCTTCCTAGGGAAAGAAATATAACTTCCTGGGGAAATGCCACTATATTCCTGCTGAGGAGATAAAGTCTTCTCGTGCAAAATGAATGCACAAACCAAAACTCGAATCTTTCAGAAATCCAAAGTAAATAATATTGTTGTGGAACCAATGATTCAAACCATAAATAAACTGGAATGAAACAGTCAACCAAAATACATCCTTTGAGAAATAAACTCAAGAGGGAAAACCAAATCCATCCAAACAAGGAGATGTACAGGAAGGCTAAAGCAAAAATCATCCATGAGGGATAACTCAGTGGGGAAATTGAAAGAACATATGCTTTCTACTTAAGGCCAACACTCTATTGAAGAGAGGACAACGTAACTCTGTAAAATAGGGCGATATGTCAACAAAAATATTAACAAATGTTAATGAATAATGATTTTTCCAATTTTAGCTATGCATGATGTATGTATGAATGTATGAGTGTTATCGTACGTATGCTGACTAAACAGATATACAACACTGGGGGTAACCAGGAAAAACCACCTCAGGAACAATCAACACTCAGCGGAATTACATTCAAGATGAACAATCCAAGAAAAAGTAAGCGTCGGCTGAGGAAACATAACCTATTGCCTGCTTTAGCTTTACTGGGGAGAAACATAATCTAGAAGTAAACAAAACAAAGTGACAGAATAGTACAGATAAGTGGATAGAACATCCTTCTCCAGGCTTCACCGGGGAATCAAATATTTTCAAAAGTAACACTTCTATTGGGGATTGCAAAGCCGATCTCAAGTAAAGCAGATGGACACCAAATCATCAAAGAATTCACTGGGGAATTCAGGCCCACCTTATTGGGGAGGTTAACACCATATCCTCAAAGGGAAAACCACAAAACGTTCTTTAATAGAGAAACCGGGGACCTGCGTTCTTCAAGAGTGATTATGGTACCAACTTCTCTTGAAAATGAGCTTCCATTAGACCGAACGAAAACTTCACTGGAGAAATCTCGGATTGAAACTTCACATCATGAAAACTCAAAAGAGGATAAATGAATCCAAACTTGACCGAGGATACCGGAGTCACGAATCTAATACGGCGAATCATCCTGAGTAAACCTTCCCGAGGGGAACAAAAACTTCTTAAAAACAACTGGAGTTTGTCCATTCCTGGGATCACCATTTTTGTTGTTGTTTTTTTTTTCACATCACAAATTCTAAAGTAAAAGCAAATTGTAAATTCTTTTTGAAAAATCGATTTTGTTATTTAATCTTTTTTCTTTGAAAGTTATTATCAATAATAAATGGAGTCTTTGCAAGATAAATAAAATAAGAAACACAAAGAATTGGGTAACAGCTCAAACTTTATTAATAGAATGGTAGTCTGCGAATGGCGAGACTCCATAGATGATTACAAAGTTTGGAAAATGGTAATATATAATGGAAAAGATACATTGAGATACAATGACCACTATCCCCTCTAACAATTTTTGAAATCCTGAGCAGCAGCTTCCGTTGAAGTATGATGAGGATTCGAGAAGATTGTTGCTTCAATGATCAGATCTTGCATGAGGCAGTTACTTGCCAAGAAAGTCCTTAACTTTTCCCTAAGCTTCCCTTGCGGGTTTTCAACTTAGCAGGAAATTTATTTTGTTTATGTCTCTAACTTTTACCTAGACTTCCCTTTCAGGTTTTCGGCCTACCGAGACACTCTTTTTGCCTAAGCCGCATTTTCGGGTTTTCAACTTAGTGAGTTGTTCTTTTATTTATTTAGGCGAAGTATTTCTTGACTGCATCAGCATTCATGGGACGTGGGAACTCCTCTCCATCCATAGTTTCAAGAATTAATGCACCGCCAAAGAAGGCTTTCTTGACAACATATGGGCCTTTAAAATTGGGAGTCCACTTGCCCCTAGAATCAGTGTTGAAAGACATGATCTTCCTGAGCACGAGGTCTCCTTCTATGAATTCACGAGGTTTGACCTTCTTATCAAAAGCTTTCTTCATTCTCTTCTGATATAATTGTCCATGACACAAAGTTGTCATCTTCTTCTCTTCGATCAGATTCAATTGGTCAAACCGTTTTTGGACCCATTCAGCCTCTGTCAACTTGGTTTCCATTATCACACACAAAGAGGGAATCTCAACTTCGACTGAGAGTATAGCTTCCATTCCATACACCAGGGAGAACGGGGTTGCTCCTGTTGAAGTGCGGACAGATGTTCGATATCCATGCAAAGCAAAAGGGAGCATTTCATCCAATCCTTATAAGTAACGACCATTTTCTGGATAATCTTCTTGATATTATTATTAGAAGCTTCAACAGCCCTATTCATCTTCGGCCTATATGGAGATGAGTTATGATGGACAATCTAGAATTCTTCACAAAGTTCTGACATCATCTTATTTTTCATATTCGAGCCATTGTCGGTGATAATTCTGCTCGGCACACCATACCGACATATCAAATTATTCTTAATGAAGCGCACAACCACCTGCTTAGTGACATTAGCGTATGAAGTAGCCTCCACCCACTTGGTGAAGTAATCAATTTCTACCAAGATAAAGTGGTGTCCATTCGAAGCTTTGGTATGCGATGTACATGATTTCATATGGTATGCGATGTACATGATTTTATTTTATTATTTAATATTTCAAGGGATTTAAAATTTATGGACATGTTGCAAATATCAAAGTAATAACGCATCTGAAATACTGAAAAAATTTACTATAACAACTCCAAAATGGATTACAAGTTTCAATGATCCCAAGTACAAGATGAAAATAAAATCTAAAACCCTGAGAAGTAAAGTTGATGAAGATCACTCTATACGTTGGCGCTTTCCTGTGAGCCTGGCAATCTGAGCCTTCAACCTCTGGTTTTCTTTCGCATATCTGGTGGCAACCTTCTTCCAATCACCTGAATCTGGGAGTGAGCAAATGGCATCTGACTGAGGCTTAGGAGAAAATAAATCTCCTTGCCTCTCCATGGTCTCTGCAGCCCGTCTCTCAAGAATCTCAATCAAGTCGTCTTTCTCCTTCAAATCTGCTCTATAAGAAATCTCTAAAGTTTGGCACTTGTTCTTCCAAGAATCCTTTTCCTATTACATCCTGACTAAAGCAAGATGTAGCTCTTCTAGATCATCCAATAAGGGAGGAGTGGTCTTCACAAACAACTCAGGTATAGGTGTTTCCCGAGAATATGGCATCTTCAATTGAATAGCTCTCATTTAGACCCATTGAAGATATGGCTCCAAAGAAATAGCACCGCTAGGTCCCAAATCCTTCCTACTCTTCTTATGAATGTGACGCCAGGCCTTCGCAATCTGCTCCCTAGCTTCCCTATGGTCTTCTCCCTCCTTCAGAAAGAAACTACTCAAATGAATACTATTTGGTTTATCCCTCATCGGATAACTGAGTTGTCGTCATGCAAGAACAGGGTTATAGTTAATTCCTCCCTTTGTACTAAGAAGAGGTACATTGGGGAAACTACCACAACTGTCAATAATGTTTATATCCTGGTAAGCTCGACGATACCAATCAATATCTGAGTGAGTAAGTGTCATGATCTTAGGAGCCCAACAGGGTTCCTTCTTGACATCCCAAAAAGCATCAGATTGAGGCATATGAGAGATAAACCACCGGTATAACAGAGACGTGCAACAGATGATCATCCCCCCATGGCAAGAATTTCGAAGATGAATAGAGTAATAAGCATCACCCAATAAGGTAGGAACTGGGTTTCCAATCATGAAGATCCTGATGGCATTAATGTCGACAAACCTATCCACATTAGGAAATAAGAACAACCCGTAAGCAAGTAGAGCAAAGATGACCTCAAAAGAGATTGTACTCTTCATCTTGGAAAAGTAGCGAGCTTTCTCCAATAAGAACTGAACTAGTAATCCTCTAATCCCTCTTTTGGTAGCCATATAGGCTTCCACCTCAGACTTCCCCAGATGAATCAAAGAAGCAATCTTATGTGATTTTGGCTCACCCTCCAAGCCAATAAAAGGAACACAATCGGTAATGGGTAAATCCAACAGATAAGAATACTCCTCCACTCTAGGCATCAACTGATAGTCAGGTAAAGTAAAACAATGGTACATCGGATTATAGAACTGGACCAAGGTCGAGAGAATACCCTCCTTCATCTTCAGATTCATGAGAGGAATGATGGATCCATACTTCTTCCAAAAGTCTGCAGAACACTCGATCTCGGGAATTAGACTGATCAACTCATCTATCTTGGGATCCTTGAAACTGTACTTCCCGGTCTTTCTCTTTCCAGAATCCATGGTTAAAAAGTACCTGAGATATTCACAAATGGTCAAATTTTAAATCCCTTGAAATAAGATCTCTTCAAAATATGTTTATGAGTGCATGGATGTATGATGCAGCAATCACACACAAGATCATACATATAGGGTTCATAGGTTCAACGTCACGAGTATAAGGTCGAAGGTACTACCCATAAGGTATTGGTCTAAAAGTTATCACCTGCCGAACAAGGTTCTAGAGGTTCCCAGAGTCTACATCCTTCCTTCGGATATTACCAACTTCCCGATTAACTCGGTAATTAGTAATATTCTCAAGAAAAACTCGTACGAGCGTAGTATTGCGTGACAACTATTTCCGGATTACTCCGTCATAGCTTCCGCACTACACATAAAAGGCCAAGATGGGTTAGGTATTCTACGGTCCTCAGCTTCAGCAGGCTCCCAAGTCGAAAGCAGTGCGTCTTCTCGATTATTCAGTAAACGACACTACAGTCAAAGGGGCCTCCACTAAGTGGGGGATCTCATGCCTCCTTTTTTGGGATTACTCCCTCAAAGTTAACATGACTATACTGCCCTTCCTATCTTAAAGTTTACCTAAGTCCGGATAAAGGACTTATGAGTAATCACCAAGCACCCTAAAAACCAGGAAAATCCAGGCAAGCATATATACAACATATAACACATAAACAACAATAGCATATACACAGATATAAACAAATATAGACTCAACCAACTTAGGGATGGACCAGCAAGAGGTCAATCTTTCCCCAGTGAAGTCGCCATTTTTCTGTAGCGGTAGAAATGTTTAAGACTAAGCCATTAGATTGACTTGACTTATACAGATCAAAATAAAAATTGCCACTGCACTTTATTGTTTCCAAAGGAATGGGAAAAGAATGAATAACCCAAAAGAGGGGGAAAGATTCAAGGTAAGGGGGTTGGTTATGCAAAGGGAAGGTATTAACACCCTAAACATCCACAGTACTCCGCAGGAACCTCTTTGTAAAATCTATATATTTTGGCTATGAAAATGTTATATAAAAATGGATGGTGGAGGTGAGAAAAGAAATATATTTTTTATGGTTTTTGCACCCGCCGCGGTTGCGAACCTTTAGTGCCTACGTACCATATTTCGTGTAATAGGGGATCAGGGTACACGTAGTTCCTCTTTAAAAAAATTTAAAATGTAAGTGTGTTGGTTAATTTTTATAAGATAAAACATCATCGTCATTGTCCGTGAGGAAAACATACCTACTACCCACAATCATGAGAAAGGGAGAATTTGCATCATCTCAAAGTGGAGGATATGGCTTGGATTTTAAAATCAACAATGCCTCACTCAACACCCAAGTGGAAAATATCTCTCTTCACTACATACTGTAGAAGTATAGTTGTTTGCATCACTACAAAGATTGACAAGAGTCCAATCTTTTGAGAAAAGTTTTTAAAGTAAAAAGCCAAAGTGGAAAAATGGCTTGAAATGAGATTTATTGACTTTTAGTCTTCTCACAAAAAATGCCAAAGTATTATTAAGTTTATTGAAGTTTATTTATGAAAATTTTTGGAAAATGCGTGGACATAAGTCCAAGTTTATTATGAAAGTGGTTCAAGTTTAAAAAACAAGAAGAGTTTTCAAAAGGAGGGAGAAGATTTTTGAAATTAAAGAAAATGGGAGGAGAAGAAGAAACTATCCTAAAGCATAAGGTAAAAGCTAGGGATAGGAACCATCTAACCAATAAGAATCCAACACTTGTGAAATTCTGGCTGCAGATACTCAATGTCACGTTCAATGTTATGACACCGTATCTGACTTACTATATGACAGTAAATACAAAAGCAATAAAGAACACAGTCAATTGTTTACCCAGTTCAGTGTGCAACAACACCTACTCTGGGGGCTACCAAGCCAGGGAGAGAATCCACTATAAGAGATGTTAATTCAGGAATAAACCAACCAGTTTATCTCCTTCACTTAAGACCTACCCAATGCAATTCTAATCTAAGTACAACTTAAACCTGAGTTCCTACTCACTCCCCCTCAATCACAGCAGTGATACATAAACTAATTTTGACTTAAGAATTGATGAAGACACTCTTCAAAAATACACACTTGATTAAGCTTCACAGCTTTTTAATCAAGCAACACAATCACTCGTGCTTCACAGCTTTGAGTGATGTACACAACTAACTTGACTCTGCTTCACAGCTTTAGTCAAGGAACATTCAAACACTCTTGCTTCAAAGATTTGAGTGCTACACAACCCTTACAAATAGAAACCTATTCCAAAGCACTTATCACAATGATAATTGCTTGGAGTACAATGAACAAATCTATACAGATTACAAATTGATCTTCTAATCAATCAGCAGGGTTCCTTGAA
Source organism: Vicia faba (assembly GCA_948472305.1). NCBI lineage: Eukaryota > Viridiplantae > Streptophyta > Magnoliopsida > Fabales > Fabaceae > Vicia > Vicia faba. The sequence goes on from OX451741.1 coordinate 389,490,646, forward strand.
AAACAGCAGCTCTGTTGAATATATAGCAGCTGCAACTTCAGTTAGGGTTTCCAAAAACCTAGGGTTAATTTTGTTTGACCTAAAGACCAGGTCACAGGACTTTATTAACCAGGTTAGGGTTGAGCTAGGTTACCCCTCAGAAAACGCAGGATTCTGTTCAGGAAGGACTGAGTTATTTCCTGAAAAAACTCAGACTTATCCAATCCTGCAATCCTGTTAGTTCAGAACAGGATGTCATAACATCTGTTATGACATCTGAGAAAACCTGTCTACTGATTTAGCAAAATGTGATCATTTTGCAAAATGCTCAGATACACACTTATAAACATCAGTATTTGAATTACAATATTTTTCTGCAAAGGTACCTAATGAGTCAGTACAAACTGAACTAGAATGTTATGACATCAGTCATGACATTCACACATACACTTGGGATTTACCAAAAATTCAAGCCAATACCTAAACACCTACAAACTCCCCCTTTGGCAGATTTTTGGCTAAAGACCCTAAACAATCAGAGATAGATAGCAGCAGAAATAAGTGACAGCAGAAAAATAGAACACAGAATGTCAAGCAAGTACCAAAATATTCTCCCCCTCTTTAGCCACAAATGGGCCAAAGAAAACATGTTAAAAAAATTATACAGTTATCCAAAACAAAATAGTAAGAGCAGCAGCAGAAAACAACTTCCAAACTCCACCAGATATCAGCACCAACCAGCAACACCACCAAACAGCAATCAACTGTCATCAGATTCTGAGGAGCTAGTTTCTTCAATGTTGAGATGTCCTTCACCTTCTTCCCTTCTGTTTTCTTCAGCTTCCTCCTTTTCTAGCCTGGCAATTAGAAGTTCTAGGGTCCTTTTTCTAGTATCCAGCTCTTTGCAAGTTTCTTTTAAAACAGCTATGACATCTGATGTCTTGGACTGGGTCTTCACAGATGATGTCTCAGCTGATGTTATGACAATGTATGGAGCATGAGATCCCTGAAACAGTTTGTAGTGCAGGCCAAGGGCATGAGCTCTTTTGCAGACTGTATCTCTTGCCACAAGGATATCAGGGAATTGTGCAAGGATGATTCCACAAAGGAGGGAGGGAAAGGCAATTGGTCCTTTGACAGCATAACTTCCAGCATGCTTTAAAGTTTGTTCAAAGATGTACCTCCCATAGTCAAAAGCAGTCTTGGTTCCCACAGCATAGATAAATCTCCCCAATCCTGTGGAGATAGTTGATTTGTGGTTTGTAGGCACCCAGTTGGCTGCTCCTATTTTATGCAAGATGGCAAATTTCATGCTGAGTTTACTAGCATTCAGCTTCCCTTTCAAGGGCCAGCACTTTACTTGCCTGGCTGTGATGGTTAGACAAACTTCATTGTCAGTTGCCTCTAGATCAGGACAGTCCTTATTTGTTCTTCCAAGAAACTTGTTGATTTCTGATGGAGAGAACTTGACCCTTCTTCCTCTAACAAAGACACTTTCAAAGTCAGCTGACCTTCCATCAGCACAATCATTTGACAAGTTCACTACAAACTCCTTAACCAGATTTTCATAACATTTGTTAAACTTTATCGCTTTCTTCATTAGCCCAGCATTCTTGATCAGATCCATGATGTCTTTGCACTCCAAGGCATCATTGTTGAGTTCTCTCTCCAAGGCTATTCTCTTTAAGCAAACATACTTCCATCTGTTTGCATTGTCAAGATGATGAAAGGAGATGTTGTCTGTTGGCACTTCAGGCACTCTAGCAATCTTGCTGGAGGGGAGCTTCCTTCTGATGGGAGTTTCTTCAATATCAATCTCAAATTCTGATTCATCATCAGAATCAGAAGTTCCAGGTTCTTTACTTTTCTTAGAGATTGGTTGTCTAGCAGTCTGCACCTGTGCCTTCTTCCCTTTTGTCTGAATACTTTTCTCAGCCATCCCTTCAGCCTTGGATTTCTTAGCATCAGGTTTATCATTCTGACTACTCTTTCTTTTCATCAATCTCCTAGCTATGCTAGGGTTCACATTAGCAATCAGTTCATTATCTGAGTAATCTTCATCCACATCAATGATAGGTGGATCAGCAGCCTTTTCAGAGGGGTTCTGAATGTTGTCTTTTGGTGTCACAACATCCTCAGTGACATCTACATTTTCAGAACCTTCCACATTTGGACTTTCTGATTGATTTAAAGGGATAGAAATCCCCGGTACAGATTGGTTGCCACTCAGAATGCTAGTAACCAGCCTAGCAATAGCTTGGTGTACTTGAACTGATCCTTCTCTATTAGGTACAGAAGACGAAGGATGAGAAGAATTACCAGAGGCTGTAGCTTGAGCTCTTCCTGCATGTCTGGTTCTGAGCTTTTTGACTCTGGCTGGGTCAGTTGCCATCTCCCTGAGAGGAGTGACCTCAAGAACTTCAGATTCTATGCATGTAGTGATTGCCCTAGAATCTTGATCAGATGATGACGATGATGAGGAAGACGAAGCCGCCATGGTGGAAGACGATGTCTGAGACATTTTGATTGACTTTGAGTAATAGTAGCAGTTTGAGAAAAAAATTTGATTGGGAGGAGGAAACAGGTTGCAAGGATGAGAGAGGTAGGGGGTAAAAGGGAGTCTCTTCAACTTCTTAAAGCTTTTGAAGGAATTGTGAAAGAATATGATTAACCCACTAAATATAGACTTAATAAAATTAATCCCTTCAACCCTTGTTTTAAGCAAAACTAATTGCTATAATTTCTCATGTTGGTGAACACCCAACCTGCCCCTCAAATTTTCAAGTTTATTTCCAACAAGAGCCTTGGTAGAAGAATCAGTCAGCTGAAGCTTAGAGAAACTATGTTCCAGTTTAAATGACTTCTTCTCTTCAAAGTCAATAGGGTTCAAGGAAATGTTGAATGTTTTCAGATTGTCACAACACAATGTCACAACATCTTGTGTAACATTGTACTCAGGGAGCATCTGTTTTGACCAGATGTTTTGAGAACAGAATTTATGAGACTTGTTATTTCCAACATCCTTGTCAAGATGACTTAAGGTTCTGACAACACATTCTTCTTCAAGTTTATTTCCCACATCACAGATATCATCAACCTGTAGTTTTGGAGTTCTTCTGACAGTTTCCATAGAGATAGCTCTCTTCATTCTTCTTAGATGAAGGAGACCAAGCTTATGCTGCCACAGTTTCACCTCTTTTTCTTCTTTTGCAATGGAATACACAGATGAGGAATTAGTGTTCTCAGCCTCCCACAAGTAGCAGTTGTCTTTGGATCTGACTCCTTTCATTACTATCTCTTGTTTGTCATTGATTACAAGGCATTCAGATTTTGAGAAATTGACCTTGAATCCTAGATTACACAGTTGACTGATACTAATGAGATTAGCGGTCAGTACTTTCACCAACAGTACTTCATTCAGACTTGGAACTCCAGGGCAGTCCAAATCACCAACTCCTTTGATTTCACCTTTAGCCCCATCTCCAAAGGTCACAAAACTGGTGGTGTGAGGCTTAACATTATTGAGGAGGTTCTTGATTCCAGTCATATGTCTGGAACATCCACTGTCAAAGTACCAGTCTTCCTTTGCAGAGACCCTCAGGGAAGTGTGAGCTATCAGTGCAGTAGCCTTTTTCTTCCATTGAGGAGCATGTGGTACCTTTTTAGACTTAGGTTTGACACCTGAGATCTGATTAGGGTATCCATGTAATCTGAAGCAGAAGGGCTTTATGTGGCCATATCTACCACAATGATGGCATTTCCATCTTTGGTACCTTTTCTTCATATGTCTCTGTTCCTGATGTTGAGAGTTGTGTTGAGACATCCGTTTTGACATTTGCTTACCAGTACCAGATTTCTTTGCTTCCATAAATCCTAGTCCAGATTTATTTCCCACATTTTGTCCAACCTGAAGGATCTCTTCCAATTTGTCTGTTCCATTGGTCAACATCTTGACAGATTTGGTCATTTGATTCAGTTGTGAGTTCAGCAGTTGAACTTCTCCTTCTAGATGACTTATAGTTTCAAGATTTGCCCTTTTTTCAGCCTCCAGCTTTATAATGAGTTTTGATTGTTTCTCATTCTGCACACAGACTTCAGCACTTCTGATACACAATTTCTTGTAGGTATCAGCCAGTTCTTCAAATGTCACTTCTTCATCACTAGTGTCACTTTCAGAAGTACAAACACTAGTTAGGGCAGTAACTAGTTTGGCAGATTCTTCTTCAGAATTACTTTCTGAATCATAGTCAGACCAAGTAACAGTCATTCCTTTCTTTTGCTTCTTAAGAAAGGTAGGACATTCAGCTCGAATATGTCCATATCCTTCACATCCATGGCATTGAATACCTCTGCCTTGGTTTCCCTTATCTTCTGACCTTGGTCTTCTGCTGGAACTGTCAATGTCAGAGGGAATGTTATGAACATTAGACCTTGACTTTGGGTCCATTCTTTTGATGAGCCTGTTGAACTGTCTTCCAAGCATGGCAATAGCTTCTGATATGTTTTCTTCTTCATCCTCCTTGTACTCAACATCAGTGTTGGATACAAGTGCTATGCTTTTGTTCTTCTTGTCACCATTATCAGCGATCCCCATCTCAAAAGTCTGAAGAGACCCAATAAGTTCATCCACTTTCAACTTGCTAATGTCCTGGGCTACCTCTATGGCAGTTACCTTCATTGCAAATCTTTTAGGCAAGGATCTGAGAATCTTCCTCACCAGTTTTTCTTCTGACATCTTTTCTCCCAGTGCTCCTGAGGTGTTGGCAATCTCCAAGATGTTCATGTGAAACTCATGAATGGTTTCATCTTCCATCATTTTTAGATTCTCAAATTTTGTAGTCAACATCTGAAGCCTTGACATTTTTACTTTGGAAGTGCCCTCATGAGTAGTTTTGAGAGTGTCCCAAACTTCCTTGGCCAGTTCATATTGATGTACTAGTCTGAAAATGTTTCTATCAATTCCATTGAACAAGGCATTTAAAGCTTTTGAATTTCCCAGAGCTAACTCATCTTCTTCTTTACTCCAATCTTCCTCAGGCTTCAGACTGATTGTCCCATCTATCTCAGTTATGGTGGGATGAATCCATCCTTTGTCAGCAGCTCTCCAAGCCTTTTTGTCCAGAGATTTTAGGAAGGCAATCATACGAGGTTTCCAGTAGTCATAATTGGTTCCGTCCAGAATGGGTGGTCTATTTCCAAAAACTCCTTCTTTGTCCATAGTGCCAGAAAGTGATATCCCTAGATCTCACCCAGTAATACAGGCAGGGTGCCTGCTCTGATGCCAATTGAAATTCTGGCTGCAGATACTCAATGTCACGTTCAATGTTATGACACCGTATCTGACTTACTATATGACAGTAAATACAAAAGCAATAAAGAACACAGTCAATTGTTTACCCAGTTCAGTGTGCAACAACACCTACTCTGGGGGCTACCAAGCCAGGGAGAGAATCCACTATAAGAGATGTTAATTCAGGAATAAACCAACCAGTTTATCTCCTTCACTTAAGACCTACCCAATGCAATTCTAATCTAAGTACAACTTAAACCTGAGTTCCTACTCACTCCCCCTCAATCACAGCAGTGATACATAAACCAATTTTGACTTAAGAATTGATGAAGACACTCTTCAAAAATACACACTTGATTAAGCTTCACAGCTTTTTAATCAAGCAACACAATCACTCGTGCTTCACAGCTTTGAGTGATGTACACAACTAACTTGACTCTGCTTCACAGCTTTAGTCAAGGAACATTCAAACACTCTTGCTTCAAAGCTTTGAGTGCTACACAACCCTTACAAATAGAAACCTATTCCAAGGCACTTATCACAATGATAATTGCTTGGAGTATAATGAACAAATCTATACAGATTACAAATTGATCTTCTAATCAATCAGCAGGGTTCCTTGAAAAACAGCAGCTCTGTTGAATATATAGCAGCTGCAACTTCAGTTAGGGTTTCCAAAAACCTAGGGTTAATTCCGTTTGACCTAAAGACCAGGTCACAGGACTTTATTAACCAGGTTAGGGTTGAGCTAGGTTACCCCTCAGAAAACGCAGGATTCTGTTCAGGAAGGACTGAGTTATTTCCTGAAAAAACTCAGACTTATCCAATCCTACAATCCTGTTAGTTCAGAACAGGATGTCATAACATCTGTTATGACATCTGAGAAAACCTGTCTACTGATTTAGCAAAATGTGATCATTTTGCAAAATGCTCAGATACACACTTATAAACATCAGTATTTGAATTATAATATTTTTCTGCAAAGGTACCTAATGAGTCAGTACAAACTGAACTAGAATGTTATGACATCAGTCATGACATTCACACATACACTTGGGATTTACCAAAAATGCAAGCCAATACCTAAACACCTACAACTTGACATTATGAGCCAATATAGAATTCTCATTCTTTGGATTGAAACCAAGAAAGCAAAGATACTAGACCTCTTGAAAGAACTAAACTTCAAGTGTATTAAGTCTTCACAAAAATTGGACAGAGTAACGGTTGTATACGGGTGAATTCTATATTACAAACAAAGAGTGTAATCACAATAACCTACACACAAAACAAACAAATAACTCAATGTCTTGAGGTAAACCTCAAGAGCTCCAGACAAAGTAATCAGATAAGGTCACAAAGTCTCCAATCATAGGCCAAGGTTTCTAATCCTAAGTCCAAGAAGTCCAATGCTCCATAATACCAAGGATAGTAGCCAAATAGTCCAAGTATCATTAAGGATTTTATGGTTCATATTGATTATTAAGTATCTTAAGAAAAGAAAAGAAAAGCTCAAGTGCGCAAAAATAGCAATGGCAAGAAAGTAAATGCTCAAATGATCAAAGATGAAAATGGCATGAAATGTAAATGCTAAAAGTAAATAGTGCATAAAAATAAAAGGGCCATATAAAAAAAATATAGGATAAAATCAATTACTAGTGATTAGTGGTTAGTTGAATGATCATCTTGAAACTTACATTTGGAACTCATTAGAGGATTGGTAGAACCAAAGCCTCCACACAACAAGTTGCATTTGCTTTTTGTCAAGTATATCATCCATTTGGAATCCTCATAAGTACCATTTAATGATCAACTATGTTTAAGTGATCCGCGTTGACCAAAAGTGTTGTAGATCCATTAGAGGATTGGTAGAACCAAAGCCTCCACACAATGAATCTCAAGGTTATTAGATCAAAGAGATCAAATTAACATACTTGGGCTTGCAAACATAAGTTTGGGCCACGAATGATCATTTATTCGAATCGGGACAAAATTTAGCGCTATGTTAAGCAATCGTAAGTGGACTTATATAGAAGTCGCACCTATTTTGAGGCCGGTCAATAGCAATCTATGCACCATTTGTTTTGAGACATGATATTGAGATCATTCTCCAATAATACTTAGTACAATAAGAAAGGGATGAGATGAAGAGGGGCGGGAGAGAATATACAACCCACTTTTGAATTAAATTTAATCAAACTATTATTAAAATCATTCATCCATTTTAATGGAGTTAGACTCAACACCATGGATCCAATGATGTTAATAAAGTTCATGATCAAAACTTTAACCCAAGATCAGCCAGAAAATAGTCATAAAATAATATTACATTTAATATATACAAAAAAAGGTTTAAAAAATGTTTTAAAATAGAAATAAAAGGGAAAAAATATCAACTATGTTCAAATTAATCAAGAAATAAAAAGTAAGACCATAGAAAAATTAGGAAAGGACTCAAATGATTTTATAATTTTTTTGGTAATTTTTTAAAGTTAGAAATTGTTTTTAAAATTAAAAGAAATGAGTGAAATAAACCAAAAATGATTAAAAAAATAACAAAGTCGGAAACAAAAATCAAATGAGGTCACCAATATTTGTCACAATGTCATTGGATCATTACATAATTTTTTCAGAATTTAAAAATGCATAAAAGTATATTTTAACATTTAAAACAATTCAAATAAAGTGAAGATTTATAAAAAATACCAAAACACAAAATTAAAATGTGAAAAAATAAAAATCAGAAAGAGTATAATCAAAAATATTTTTCATAATTTTTTCAGATTTTTTTGACTAAAAAAGAATTTTCTATGATTTTTTGAAGTTTAAAACAATTAAATATAAAAATCAGAAAAGAAAATAAAAATCAAAAAAATATGGGTCATCTGATCAATGTCAAAACGCGTTAGTAAATAGATCAAGTGGACCTGACGCGCTGTGCATGTTATAGACTTTAGTGAATAATGCATATGATCATTAATTAAATCAGATTTTTGAAAAACATAGATGACGCGCCTTTATTGGTTGGAAGATGATACGTTGGTCATCTTCAACCTTCATCCAGTCCTAAAACCAGGTTGCTCGATCTGTAAAATTAGAGCACGAGACCTATGTCATTCGCTACGTTTCTTCAAGATGAAGACAACTACACCTTCGCGAAAAATTTATATAAACTATAGCTCAAGCAATTTGGAAGGAAAGTTTTGAAAAGGGATTTGAAATTTCATGGTCAAAATGTGTTTCTAGTAAAAATCAAGTGTTGCGACTAGAACCAGGGCAATGAGAGCATCACAATGATATCAAAGTTTTGAAGAATTGATGAATGAATCTACCTATTTAAATTGAGTTGCAGATCTCTGAAACTGGACTTCTATGGAGCAAAATAGGGCACGATTCTTGAATTTAATTATATGGTTAGCTTTAGGGAAGATCAAGGAAGGTGAATTGATGGGAAAATTGGATTGAAAAAGGCTTGATAATCGATTTCAAAGTTGCTGAATTTTGAGTTATGGAACAAGTTTGGCAGGGTGATTCTGGCTATCCAAGCTTGAGGAAATGAATGGGGAATGACCCTCTATTTATAGGGAATCAAATGGAATGTACAAGCGTGTGAAATGATGAAGTTTGGAGGGAAGTCGTGCGAAGTTGCAAACAAGAAAAGTGTGACTTCTAATTTGATCAAAACTCATCCAAAACGTGCGTTTTGTTGTGCTAATCAATTCTGGAACTTCATTAAACATGTTTAGAGGTAAAAACGCGTGGAAAACTTGTGATTTGAAGCCAAAATAAAGATTTCAAGATCTGACTTGTGATGAAACTTCAGTTCCAAGTTACCAACTTCAAAATTATGGCATTCTCAGCTCAAGGGGTCTTAGGGCATGATTCTTGATACTTTAGAAATATGAGGTCACAAGCTTTGCAATGGAAAAATAATGGATTCAAATGAATGCTTGAGTTGAAAGTTGTATTGAGTCAAAATTGGGGAAAAAAGGTTGACTTTCCATACTTAGAAATATTTCGAGTTTTTCTTCAAAAGTGACCTATAATGTCTTGCCTCCAAACATGGTCTTCCACTTAGATTTTGATCTTGACCAAAAAAGATGGCATGAAATAGACCTCTTGAATGACATTTTGGGACTTGAAACATTCAAAATATCCAAAAATTGAGAGAGTTATGAATTGTTGAAGTTGGCAAAAAATCATGAAATGACCTATAATCTTTTGTATCCTTAAGGCAACTTCCATCCATTTTCTAACTTTGTATATAAAAGAAGGCATAAAGTTCACATCCTCAAGATCGTTATGGAAAAATAATGGGCTCAAGGTGATAAAAATTGACCAAGTTATGATCATTTGAAGTCACACATGAGAAATTGGGGGTTCATCTGGAGGACTTGTAATCTTTCTTCATTCATGATCACAAAAGAGCACAAGTCAAGGTGCTTGGTGATTCCTCAAAGATCAAAGCTAAATATAGGGAGGGGAACCAAGAATCCTAATGTGATCTTGTTGTGATGGAATCAACATGGTATGATGAAGGGATCTTATGGACAAAAATTAGGGTACAACACAAAGCTTTTCACGGGTTTATCTTCTAACCACATATGTTTATCCCCGAAATGGACTGTGTTCGTCCAAGGTTCATAAACAACAACCTCGAAGAACTTATACATTATTACGCATCCAGAATTACATAGACGCCTCGCTCACAAAAGATCTTTCCTCACAAAAGCATTTGGCTATAAGAACTAGTGAGAGAAAGTGAAAATGAAAACTTAGAGAGATAGAGAGAGTTTGTGTGTTTGTGTCAATACACAATTCATTTTCTGGATGCTTTAAACCGAGGAACGAGACCTCTATTTATAGGGCTCAAATCCTCCAAAAGAGGAAACAAGATTAAATCAAAAATGATTGTTACTAATCGATTAGATCATTTAAATATAGCGGCTATGAGTTACAAAATAGGAAGGAATTGATATATAGCCACTGCATATGATCTAAGCACGTTAAAATTGCCTTGTTCCCAAGATAGTGATAATCTAATCGATTAACACTAAGTTTCAATTGATTAGATCCAGTCAAAAATAATTCTTGGCTTTTTAAATACTCTCTTATATTTTTATGAAACTTCTATATACTTCCCAAGGTTTATTCTTTTCGAAAATATTTTATAAAAGAGTTTTAATTGTGTGTGTGTGTGTGTGTGTGTGTGTGTGTGTGTGTGTGTGTGTGTGTGTGTGCTTATAGCCATCTACTTCTATAAAGAAAAAACTTTTGCTTTTACAAAATTTTCATTCACTTACTAAATTAGCATGACTTCCCTAAGCATGTGTCAGATGTATTCATTATGTTGACACTTTGCTCGAGATCTCCTATTGAGGCTTGTGTTGTAGTCTATTTGTTTGCCTTTTTTTGAGACTTTATTGATGAGGCTTTGTCTATGTATGAAATATTTTCAATCCTTACCAAACTCATGGCTTGCATCTTTTAACCGCTTAAGTACATTGGTTGACTTTCTTTAATGGTTGCATCTTTGTTATGTTGAATGTCATATTTTCTGATTTATATCTTTATCAAGCTGATTATGCATTCTATTCTTCACAATTGCCATCATCAAAACAACATCTATTACTTGCAAAACTAGGTTCCACATTTCCTCTTTTTTTATGATGACAACGCATCTCTCAGCAGGTGGTAAAAGAAATAGAGCAATATATTTTGGAGGGATAAAACTCCCCCTGGGTTAGATAGAGTGTATACCTTCCCCTGAGATTATACTTTTTCCCCTTTCTCGAAATCAAAAAGGCGGATAAAGGATGCAAATATGCACTTATTTTCTATAACACAAAATATCATGGCCAATCAATGTAGTAATACATGGCTTAAATCATTTTATCAAACATAAGGATAGATCAAGCTTTTAAAACAATAACATCATAAGTGTTTGAACTATAAAAGAGTAAGTGGTGATTAGATATATTTATGTATAGCAAGGATCGTGTCATATAAAGAAGCATGCATATAGAAGAAATTAATCTTGATAAGAAATAAAATATGTTTAAAGTAAGGTTTCCTAAAATGTGTTTATACATGACATAAGGTCTTTATCATATTCAAACAATTTGTTGAATAAACTTATGCATGTGTTATATATATATATATATATATATATATCTCTTCATTTAAAGTAAGGATATTGATCATGATAAAATATGGGAAGTATTACACTAAGTGGGAAACAACATGTTTCTCCTAAACAAGGTTTCCTAATTCTTAGTCATGGCATATGTGAAAGATATGAAACACTTATACATGGTAGAGATAACATGATATAATAAATAAGTATCATGAGGCATGTGTGTGATGTCATATATAAGGTTCTAAAACATGTATATGTTTTTCATCTTAAGGTGTGCCTAGAAAGAGTATTCATGGCATATGAAGTGTCACACTTTTGTGGGAGATAATATTTTCACTTTTAAATGTGTGACAATATTTTTGCAAAATATCTAATGGTGTGTCTTACAAAGGTATTTAAGGAAAAATAAGGTTGTAGGCACAATTTTTAAGCAATCAAGAATGTTTATATAACACAAACAAAAGACATTTACGGAAGGGGAAAGCATACATTATTGATATCATAAAGGAAATGCATTACAGGAAAGAAACGATAAACAGAAAATGTGAGATAAATAAAAGTACATAAAGGGAAACTTAGAATGACGAAGGTAAAAGGTGCGTAATTTAAAAGTGGATTTTTATTTTACACTTCTATTTCTATTATTTTAGTTGTAAGTCATTCTAAGTTTTAGGGTATCTTTTGGCAGAGTTCTGGGACTTCATCAATTTTGTTGTTTTCCATTTCTGTTGGTCCTTCTTCTTCTTTATCTTTGAAGTGTGAGTCTTTTTCTATCTCTCCATTCCTGATGTGAATTCTTATTTCTCTTAGGATGCTAAGGTTAATTTTGTGGTTTGTTGGATCTTCTACTTCACCAGTTATTTCAATATTAAATATGGTGATAATTTTTGTGATAAGTGGACAGTAAGATAGTCTTGTTGTTGGATTTTCTCTACAGCATATCATTTGTCTGAAAATACTGTTGGTTTAGAGTTCTAGACTGCATTGCCTGCAAAAAAATTAAATATGTTATTCTGATTTTTCTTTCAATCTCCTCTCTTCCTCGTGGGGTGTCTTTGAGCATGTGTTCTCTTCTTTGTTGGAATACGGTTCTTTATATTTCTCCCAAGGTTGAAATATTTCCTCTTCTTTGTTCAACTGTTGAAGAAACTTCTTCATCTTCTTTGTTGTTCTTTGAACGTGAGATTTCCTTGATTAATATTGATTTGAATTGGAACATGATATGACATGAGTGATGATCTTCCTGTTTTGATCTTTTGATTGCATCAGTTTTTATTATTTCTTTCTTTTTTGATTTTCCTGAAATTCATGAAGAATTTCTATCTATAGATTAAGAGGTTGGAAAAGTTTTCCGATTTTTAATTCTCTAGATAAATGTTAGTAGAAAAATATAAAGTTTCAAGAAAGAAGTATTTTTGCCTCATGTGTTCATATCCTTTGGTTTGATACTTGGAGAGACTCCATATATCTTTTTCAAAGTATCCTATATTTCCTTGGCAAAAAGATAAAAATTTAGATTTTGAAATCTATATCTATTTTTCTTCTTCGGTCCATAGATAGAATACGATTTTTCCACTTCTCCATCATTGACTTGATGAATAAAGGTAAAACAGACCATTGAATAAGTTTTTTTAAGAAAGTGTTTTCAAGAAAAACTCATGTATATAAAAGAAGGAATAATTTTAAATAAAAAAAGGTGGTGGTGAGTATTGAAAAGAATCTTTTGTTAAAAGTCATCTTCCTCCAGAGACGATTAGTCCTTAAACAGGAGTTAGGCTCAGATTCCACTTATTAAACTTAAGACTTCACACACAAAAGGAATGAATTGTGTGGTTTGGAAAAACATGGTTTTGAAAAAATTTCGAGATTAAAATTAGAGTTTGAAAAAAAATTCTAAAACTTGAGTAGTAGAAAATAAATATTAAAAATGTTGAAATAAAATAAACGGGACACCGAGAATTATAGAGGTTCGCTCAAATCAAAAGGACCTACTCCTCTTCCCAAGAACTAGTCATGAGAGTTTCCATTATATACTTGAGAGCTTTTAGTAGGTTAAGCTCACGAACCCCCTTAAGGAAATGGTGGTTGTCCTACAACCGTAATAATACAAGACATAAGATATGATCATTTGCGTCGTCTCTATGGAAATTGATGAGACTGGAGTGGACAAGCTTCCTTCCCATTTGTAGATTGAAGTGATTAAAATTCTCTCCACAAAAATAATTGAGCTTAATATTGTTTAACAGTATAACCATTAATCTCTTGAAATTTTAACAGATTGATCTTCTAACTTATGGTTTTAAACGGGATAGCCATGAACCTAATGGTAAGTTCATCAATATTGATAATCTTCAACCTTCAAATAAACAAGGCTTACAAAGAGCCTTAAGGAAAGTTCATAAATATTAACTATCTTCAACCTAATCAAACATGAGAACTAATCACACAATCCCTAACCAAAGATTTTCTCGGGTTTAGCTTCTAACCACATATTTTTATCCCTAAAATGGATTGTATTCATCCAAGGTGCATAAACAACAACCTTGAAGAACTTATACATTTCCACCCATCAATAATTGCATAGACACATCACCCACAAAATATTTTTCCTCACAAAAGTATTTGGCTATAAGAATTAGTGAGATAAATTGAAGATGAAAACTAAGAGGGAGGGAGAGAGAGAGAGAGAGAGAGAGAGAGAGAGAGAGAGAGAGTTTCTATACACAATTAGTTTTCTGGATGCTTTGAATCGAGGAATGAGACATCTATTTATATGATTCAAATCCTCCAAAAGAGGAAACATCATTGAATAAAAAATGGCGGTTACTAATCGATTAAGCCAATCAATAAGATCATTTAAATATAACAGTTATGAGTTCCGAAATAGGAGGGAATTGATATAAAGTTGTTACATATGATATGAGCGCGTCCAAATAGCCTTGTGCCTCAAGATAGTGATAATCTAATTGATTAGCACTAAGTTTCAATTAATTAGATCCAGTCAAAAATAATTCTTTACTTTTTGAATGCTCTCATATATGTTTATGTAACTTCTATATACTTCCCAAGGTTTATTCTTTTCAAAAACATTTTATAAAAGAGTTTTAATTGTGTGTGTATGCTTATAGGCATCTACTTCTATAAAGAAATAAGTTTTGCTTTTTCAAAAGTTCCACTCACTTACTTAATTAGGATGACTTCCCTAAACATATGTCTGATGTATTCATTATGTTGACACTTTGCTTGAGATCTCCTTTTGACGCTTGTGATGTAGTCTATTTGTTTACCTTTGTTTGAGACTTTGTTGATGAGGCTTTGTCTTTGTCTGAAATATTGTAAATCATTATCAAACTCATGGCTTACATCTTTTAACCGCTTAAGTACATTGGTTGATTTTATTTAATGGTTGCATATTTGTTATGTTGAATGCCATATTTTCTGATTTGTATCTTTATCGAGATGATTGTGCATTATGTTCTTCACAGTTGTCATCATCAAAACAACATATATTACCTGCAAAACAAAGTTCCACAGAGGTTCCTGTTGGGGAGTTTATAGGTTGAGAACGAAGTCAAGGCTCTTAAACCTTGTTTTAGTGAGGGAAATTTTACAATGGCCTCTAATCATCATTTGATTAATGATAAGGTAAGAATGAGATTTTACCATCTCAAGGATATTATTATGCTGGCCTTGGTTATTATACTTTGAATGTGATTGAAGGGTTGCAAAACTCAAAAACATAGACCTTCAAAGAGGCATTTGAAAGCAAAGAAAGTCAAAGATGGTTGAAGAATCATACTTGTGGGCTTGCTAGACTTCCTAAGCATAAAAAGGTGGTTGGATGCAAGTGGAAAGACCAATGTTCAAGCATGACTTGGACTTAATCAATGGTGTTGAATAATGATTAAACTTTGGAGAGAACTGCAAGGTGGTTGATGGGTAAATTAGAATCACCGTCAGTTTTGAGTTAAGGTGAAGATTTGTGAAAGTGTGCCTCAAAACCTTAAATGATGAAGAGAAAGAAAACATGTTTCTAGATTGTCAAAAATCACAGAGCACAAACGATTAGAATCTACAGACGAAGCCACGATAGTCTACACATCGACGAAGTACAGAAGTCGGTGGTGATCTGCGATAGAGGCAGAGTCGCAGCTGGACGACAATGGGTTTGTGGTGGTCCCGAAGAATCAAGGGTTTTAGGTTATGTTAGTTCAATTTGCCGATTCATTTGGTGATGGGTCGTATTTTTGTCTCGTTTTGGTTCTTTAGGCTTTTTTTCATTATAAATATGTATATCTATCACTTTGTTAGTGAATAGGGAAAGACAATGAGAATTGGTGGTAATTCTGTTTAGAAAGGTAATAGTAGAAATTTCTTAAAGTTTTTGAAATTTGACTTATCTTTGGAGGTATTTAAGAGGGTTGAGAAACACTCATAAATATTTTGGTTTGTGCGATTCAAGTTGAAAAGATTGGAAAACTATGATGCATAGGCACGAGTACAATATTCAGTGTGGATACCTGTATGGGATATAATATTTAAAAATATTATGAGTACATTTATAAAGAATAAGAGTTTTTTTTTATGAAATGTACCGGTAAATAACTAAGTTGTTAAGTTCACAACAAAACATCACTTTAAAAGTTTAATAAAGTAAAAAATAATGTTAAATTATAATAATAAAGAAATTAAAATATATAAATGTGTTATATTAATATTTAAGAAAATCACAAATCTTAGTTAAAATTGAATAATGTGAAAAAATAAAGTTCCACAAATGAGATACCTATACCCGGTATGGCGTATATTGGGTACCGATATTTCACAATTTTTGAACTACTCATGCTTTAGAGTTGGAATTTACAGAATTTTTTCCCAGAATGCCACGTTATTGAAATCAATTTCCTAGAATGCCACCTTCTAAAAATAATTGCCCAAAGTGCCACACCCAGGGGTGGTTCACGCTATTTCAAATAGCGCGAATGTGGGCTGCAAGGGTTCTCTCCATTTCGAATGGCGTGAAAGGGCCTGAATAATATTTTTTTTTCGTTTTCTTCTTTTTACTATATTTATATTAATAATTTTAATTATTTAATTTTATTATTAATTACAAATAATTTAATAAACTATTTAATTATAAAATTAATTAATAAAATATTAATTTAAAAACTTAAATAATTATAAACTTAAAATAACTATTTAACAATTACAATTAAATAATATAAAAAAATTATTAAGTAATAAAATTTTACAATTACAATCAAAATACTAAATAAAAAAATACAGTTAAAATTTCACAATTATACTATTTAATGCTGATGACCCGGTCTGAAACGAGCACCGGTAAAACAATAACACGGTCGCGGAGCACGATGACCAAAACCATATTGTTGTTGGGTCTCTGTTGTTGGAGGATTTTGTTGTGTTGCATCTGATGTTGGAGGATTTTCTTGACTAGGAGTTGTAGCTTACGGAGGAGACCAAATGCTTTCCAGTAAATCATAATCACTGACGTTAAGATCCTCGCCAAAATTATATTGCGGTTGTTGTGGCGGACACATGGTTGGAAAATAAGGCGTTGTAGGGTTATGTTGGGAGGAGGGGGAACCGAAGTTTGGTCGCTGGTTAGGAGTGAGATTGCGGGTATTGGGTGTTAAGGGGTTGATTTTGGTAAAAATAAGGGGCATGAGTTTGTAGCTGAGAAAAATGAGGGTTAGAAGTTTGTTGTTCAGGATAATGGGGGATGGGTGTTTGATGTTGGGAAAAGTGAGGAGTTTGTTGTTGAGAGCCACTTGCCTGAGTAGGGGCATATTGACTTTGACGAGGGTCGGTGAGAAATTGTTCGTACAATGCATATCTATATGGAAGCGAGTGATACCATTGCATGTACTCATTTGACGGTTTCTCCTCTATTTGTAATTGATCTCCATCCAACGTAAACAATTCTCGATGCAACCAACAGTTTTGTTCATCAGAGTATAATGTGGTATATGCTTTTTGGCGCGCTTTTATTGTTGTCATCTTATGGTGTTCAGCCAGGCATCGAGGTTCTTCAGGTATCCCTTGTAAATGGCCAAATTGTAGTTTGACCCTATCTGCTTGATGCATTTCTACAATATGAAAACATATTATATACGTAGTTGAACTCCATATCAAACTGTTTGCGTGCCTTTGGGGCGCTAATCCAAGATACGGCCTCCAAATAAACTAAAAAGTTATAGATAAAATTTGTTAGTTTAACCAAAATAAAATTCATAAATTTATAAGAAGTATTAAAGTGAAGACAAAAAAACCTGATCTTGAAGCATGTGATCAATCTTGAATCGGTATCCTTGTAGATGGTGGCGCGGGTTGTTTTGGTAGTCAAGTTTCTTGATGCACCACCTAAAAAGAATTTAAAATTAAACTTTATTTTAAAGTATCCTAACAATTTTAATTATATTTAAATTTAAATTAAAATATTACCTTCTTGTATAAGGATATGGAGCTTGAAGCGGAGCCACCGGAGATATAATAGGCATGCGTGTAAAAGTCCAAGCTTGAAGAAGTAAAACGCATCCTGACATCTCTGTTACTTTTATGTCTACAGACTTGCACATTTCCCTATATAGATTAGCTAAAACGGCGGAACCCCAACTCAATTTTCCACAATCTTCCAAATCCACAACAAATTGTGTCTATTTTGAGTGTATAGTATTACCGCTTTTGTTAGAAAACAAAACTTATCCGATAAGCAGTAAGATATAAATACGAGCATGTTTAATTTTATACTCCTCAGGTGATTCCTCAGTTGGTGGTTCATGTTGGTACATGTCTTTAAGCCATGTCAACCTCGCAGTCATTCCCTTATCACTTTGTGGTGGTTAAAATAGAACTCCACGCACCACCACTTAGCTCGGATGGACCATTTATTGCTTTACCATCTACAGGAAGCCCCAATAACATACTCACATCTTCCAATATAATTGTGCATTCACTGTTTGGAAGATGAAATGTATGAGTTTCGGGTCTCCACCATTCTAGTAAGGCTATAATTAACCTTGAATCGATGTGTGTGGACTCTATTGTAGATATATGGTAGAAACCAGATTGGTGAAGGTAAGGGATTATGATAACATGTGGCTTTAGAGGTTTGTGAGCACGAATTCTCCATTTTGAAATATAAGTATCATCAATCTGTAATAGAAATAAGTAATATAGAAAAATATCCAACATTTCTATGCAACAAAGTTTTATGAATAAAACTAATATTGTAAACTCAAAAATAAATAATATGAATAATATTGAATAAATCAAAAATACTTACAACATTGATATTTTCTACTGTCCCCCTATGTTGTGTACCATACCAAAACATATTGGCCATAATTGTGAAAATGAAGAACTGATTGAAGACTTATCAAAAGAGAGTAGAGAGTGTGTAGTGAATAGAATGTAGTGTGTTTGTGGAAAAATGAGGTGAGAGTGATTGAGTATTTATAGGGAAAAATTGAGAGTGATGATAGTTGGTTGTTAGTTGAATAATTTAATTAACTGTGGTTGGTAGGTAGTAGAGTAATTTAATTAGAGTTGGTAGGTAGTAGAGTAATTTAATGAAAGTTGAATAAATATAAATTTGTATACTTATTGAGAATATTGTATATTACACGGTTTTGTACATAATGATAAAACTTCATCGGCTGATCTACTGAATCTGACATACAACTCAAGTGGTGTTTTATTAGCACCAATTCGAAAATCCTCAACACTCCATTTTCGTTGATTGTAGCCCGGTTGAAAGATATCTCTATAATGCTCCTATTAATATTTGTGATTTGACGTAATTGATTTTTCAAGTGAATGAGTTTAGATCTTTCCATAAGCCGTACAACCAAAGGATTAGAAAATGCGTTTCTATAATCAAACATAGCAACTTGTGAATTATACGGAATAATGTATACTAAGCAAAGTATCAGAGTCATTTTAATATGAAAACAGAATCGTTTTATGTTGCATTTATATGCATGACACATATGCTATTCACGCCAGCATCCATGTTCTCATGCAATTTGACTTGGCGCCTACCAATGCTTCACGCCATTTGAGTTGGCGCGAGTGTACCCTGACCATGTTCATGCCATTTGAGTTGGCGACAGCATGCGTGCAATAAATCCAACAACATAGTTGTTTGTTTATTAATACATGCATGCAATAAATCCAACATAGCTATTTGTTTATTAATACCAACGTAGTTGTCTCTTATTCAAACAATTGAATATTACTTCAAACACAATGCCACAAAATCATATTTCTTGTCTCTTACATTTCAATGGTAATATTTTTACCGACGATAATATTGGAGTGGTCTTTCAAAATATAGATACACATATTTTAAATATTCATCGAAAAAGTGATTTAGCCCACTTGACGAAAAAAATAGAAGAAACTTTACAACATGTAACTTATATTTTTTATCGATTTCCAATAGTTAATCCAGTTGATCACAATGTCACATACAACACTGCAAAAATCGAAGACGATGAAGATGTCTGTTCAATGCTTCAATGCCACTTAAGGTTTTACAGTCAACAAACAATGGAGTTGTATATTTGTTTTCAACAACTGCATGAAGTATATCCAACTCAATCATCACGAACTCATGCATATCAACAAAGTCAGGTCTCCCAACAAGAAGAGTCTGTCCAAGCACAACATAACGAGCCAATATTTCCGGAAGAGGAAGTGGGTGATGATACTGACTCCGACGATGCAAGACAAATTAATTTGTTTAGTGGGTCCAGTGACGAGTCAGGTGACGATGACAGACTGGAGGCAGACCCGACTCATATACTTAATCTATAGAACCCACCTTATCACTTAAGAAATGTTTCATTTGAATGTGTGGAACCAATTTCAGTCTTTGAACCCTTAGACGAACGAGAGTCACATGAAGACTTAAAGGTTGGTATGACGTTTGAAAACAAAGAAGCATGTCTCCATGCAATATCTGAGTATCACATAAAAAATTCTTATACTTTTAAGGTTTGTAAGTCTGATCCGACACGATATTTAATTAAATGTAAAAAGGAGGGATGCAACTTCACATGTAGAGCTTCGTTAAGGGAGGGGTGTGGTAAATGGGTTATTGGCAGAATTGGAGGGCCACACACTTGCATGTCGACTGTTGTATCTCAAGATCACCAAAAGCTTACCTCAAAGATGATCGCCCATAACATCAGACCTCTTGTTGGCAGTGACGCGGCAATCAAGGTTAGACATATTATTGCTCATATTCGTACGACTTATGGCTACACCGTGTCTTACAAAAAGGCATGGATTGCAAAGAACAAAGCAATCAAAGATATTTATGGCAATTGGGAGGCCTCTTACAACAACCTTCCGCAGTGGTTGTTAGTCATGCAATAATTTCTCCCATGTACCGTCATAAATCTTGAAACACTTCCTATATATTTAAATGAAGAAACACAAATTGGTGGTGCAAGAATTTTCCATCGCCTTTTTTGGGCATTTCAACCTTGTATTAGGGGTTTCGCACATTGTAAACCTATAGTGTAGGTAGATGGTACATGGATATATGGAAAATATAGGGGAACAATGCTCCTGGCTGTTGCATAAGATGGGAATGGTAACATTTTCCCAATCGCATATGCATTGGTCGAAGGTGATACCGGGGGGCTTGGAGTTTCTTTCTGAAAAATTTGAGACTCCACGTCACACCCCAATCAGACTTATGTTTGATATCTGATCGACATGAGTCCATTAAGAGTGCCTATAATAACCCAGATAATGGCTGGCAGAACCCACCCTCGGTGCATGTGTATTGCATTAGGCATATCGCACAAAACTTCATGCGAGCCATCAAGGACAAAAACCTTCGCAAGACAGTTGTTAACATGGGTAATTACTCTCTAATTTTTAACTTGGCATTTCAATATATAGTTCTTTTATATTAATGTTTTTAATGCTTTTACGCAGGGTATGCAATTAATGAGTCTACATACGCATATTATCGGGAGGAGATCCGCCAAACAAACATAGAGGCTTTCAATTGGATAGAGAACCTTCCAAGAGAAAAATGGTCGCGAGCTTAGGACGGAGGAGCACGATGGGGTCACATGACAACCAACCTTGCTGAATCTTTGAACTCGATGTGGAAGGAAACCTGAAACCTACCTATTACATCACTTGTAAGATCAACATACTACAGGATGGGAACATTGTGGGGTAAGCGAGGAAAGGATTGGACAAAAAAAATTGTCATCGGGAAAGGAATTCACATATAACTGCATGAAAGGAATTGCAGAAGAAGTAGAAAAATCCCACAGTTATAATGTCTTGGCTTTTGACCGTGAAAGTCACTATTTCGTGGTTCAGGAGACAGTTAATAATAGGAATTGTCGGCCACTTACTCATTTCAACGTCAACCTCCAAACACGAACTTGTGACTGTGGAAGATTTCAAACTTTTCATCTGCCTTGCTCACATGCTATCGCAGCGTGTTCTCACATTAACCACGACTATACTACGTTTATTCCTGACTTGTATAGAGTTATAAACGTCTTCAAAGTTTACATACAAAGTTTCCTCGGTGTTCCCCAAGAAGATAGTTGGCCTCCATATTTGGGCGATACTCTTTTGCATGATGAAAGGATGCGACGAAACAAAAAAGATCGCCCGAACAGTACTCGCATTAGAACTGAAATGGACACTGTTGAGAAAATAAAAAGACGATGCGGTATCTGTCAACAACCACACATGCGGAAAAAATGTCCGCATCGCCTCAACAATGCAGACCCTTCTAACTAATTTTATCCATGTATTGTTATTTATAACTACTTTTAACTGTATTTTTTTATTTAGTATTTTGATTGTAATTGTGAAATTTTATTACTTAATAAAAAAAAATTATTATTTAATTATAATTGTTAAATAGTTATTTTAAGTTTATAATTATTTAAGTTTTTAAATTAATATTTTATTAATTAATTTTATAATTAAATAATTTATTAAATTATTTGTAATTAATAATAAAATTAAATAATTAAAATTATTAATATAAATAAAGTAAAAAGAAGAAAACGGAAAAAAAAATTATCCAGACCCTTTCACGCCATTTCAATTGGCGTGAACCCTTGCGGCCCACATTCGCGCTATTTGAAATGGCGTAAACCTCCTGAATGTGGCATTTTAGATAATTATTTTCAGAAGGTGACATTCTAGAAAATTGATTTCAAAAACGTGACATTTTAGAAAAAAAAATTCGAATTTACAAACTAGATATATTTATTTTTATTATTTGTTTCCTTTAGCACTATCTTATCCTATCATTAGTGTAAACCACCTATTATAAGTAACTAGCTCAGCTAGAAACCAGAAAAGTTCTTTAAAAAGGCAAGAAAATTGTTAGCTGGATTCCTTTTTAATGCTTCCAGTTTGCAATGTTGCTGAATTAGTACTAGTACTAATTGAAAGTCATTGCCTTATCACTTGGCTGAGACATGAGATGAAAAAGTATAAATCTAAAACCACATAAAAAAGGTTATTTGGCGCATGAAACTGTCCAAAATTTAGTGTCATGATCTCACAAACTTATTTCAACTTTATTATGAGATTGCCTTATTTGAGTTTATGTATTGTCATAAATTTGTGAGATTATTTGAAATTTTTTATAAAATAACTTCATTTCATTTCATAAATTCTCCAAGATTGCTTATAACTTGTACAAAAATAATTTAAATCTAATTTAATTTTTTATGCACAAATAGTCTGTAAGTACTTATCATGATAAGTGTTTTTATTCAAATAAGATCTATTTCCTTTAAGCTTAATTGTTTAAAATTGTATAGATTTTACAAACTTCAAGCAAGGGAAGAAAAGGAGCACTACCATAAGATCTTTTGAAAGATTATCAAATAACATGACTTATAAAACCAATTAAGCTTTTCATGTAAATCCCTTGCGTTCTAGCAAACGAAAATACAATAGATAGCTAGCAAATGACAGAAAACACAAGAAAATAAGTGAGAAAGTGAAGTTGTTTGTTTGGAAACTTCATGATTTCATCACCTACCCGTCTACCATATTGTCTACTCACACAATAGCTAGACACACCTAACAAGGTTTCTTAGACAAACAACGTCTAACAATAACAATGCAAAAGAAGTAATGAAAAAGATAGAGTAGTTTCATCTATACTGACATTTTCACTCTTAATTAATATCTATTATAATAATTATAATAAATATATAAAAATTAAAGTATTTGGTAATAAAAAATCAAATCCTCTGATTAAATAGTTAAAACTGTTTTTATTTCAGGGATAAATATGACTGTTGCCAAAATACTTCAATTACGTGAACTTCAAATTCGATATTCCTCGGATATCGTCTTTTGTAGGAACTCTTTTACCACTGGAGCTCAAGTACTTGGTGTAAGAACAAGATTTGATTTTGCAATATTATCTCTGAGTTTTGATGATAACAAATGAGTATGATTGTATGAACAGTTTTATTGTACTAATATTTGTTATTGTTGAGTACTTAACAAACAGGTTCTGCTTCTGATGGATGGCGTGGCCAAAACATTAGAAGAGAATTGATTCCGCTTCTACGCTACACAAGTTCTGTTGAACAATAGCAAAACACTCCAGAAGGCTCTGAAGTGTAAGCCCTGATATTTGTCTAAAGAAAACAGTCAGAAGATCTGAAGACAGAAGTTGTCACTTAAGTCCAGATGTTGAAGACTCGCGTTTCTAAAAGAAAGTGTGTTTCAAAGAAACAAAGTTAGAAGATCTGAAGACAAAGTTTCTACTGAAATCCATATGCTAAAAACTTAGCTTCTAAAAGACAACTTGTTTCAAAGAAGACAAAGTTAAAAGATCTTAATACAATGTTTCTAACTGAAGTTCAGATGCCGAAGACTTTGTGTTTCTAATAATAAGGTTCTAAAGACAAGGATTCTTAAAGAAGGTCTAAAGATTCCAAAGACTTGAAGTTCTAAAGGTCCAAGATTATCTACAACAAGTTCTCAAGATCAAGTGTTGAAGACTCTAAAGACGCATATGTTAAGACTCTGAAGACTTGAAGCTCTTCTGATCCAAAGGTTCGCTATAACGGGTTCTCACGATCAAGTGCTAAAGACTCTGAAGACGCAGTTCTGAATACTCTGAAGACTTGTAGTTCTGAAGACTTGTAGTTCTGAAGACCTTATGTTATGTTCCCTCTTCTAACCTCATGCTCACAGAAGCCTCTGAAGTATAGAAGGAAAGAATATAACAGTAACATAGTACAATAGTACACAATACGAAAAGCTTTATGCAACTGCCTCTCACTAACTTGAAGTGTGGAAGAGATAAAGACTTAGCAGTACTATTTGTAACGACTCTTTTTCAAATAGTCAACGGCTGTATTTTGCTTGATTGTATAAGAAAAGAATATTATGTTTAAATAATTGATGAGTTTGATGTAGGTTGCTTGGCTGGTTGCTCAAAGATGTAAGTTGCAAGTCACAAGTTGTTGATGTTCAATGATTAAAAGGAAAGCTATCATTATTGGAACACAACCAAAAATATATCATCCACTATAACAACAACCAGAACCACTATTATAAAAATGATTTCTCAATCATGTTGATATTGATTACAATGAAATCATAGATTCACAATGTGCTTAATCTCATATGCTGCACAAAGCTTGCTAAGCCGGAGAAGATAACAAAGATGATCATGAAAGCTCCAGTTATAAATCCACAACATAAAATATTGTGCTCAAAAGTGATTGTTGAGGAAAGTAGAACAAAGGTTGTTGTCCAAAATGTTCTAAAGTGAATCTAGATGAAGAAGTTCTTCTCCTTACTACATTAAGATTGATAAGTGTAAATTGTAGCTATTTTTGTATATATTTTTTGTTGCACTTATCGACTTTTTGTTTGTTAATATTGTTGAATAATTATGACTTTTGTGTAAATTCGTTTAGTTTATATTTAATTGTGTTTTGTGTACATAGTGTATCTTTTGATGTTTTTCTATTCATTTTATAGGTATTGATGCATATTTGGAGCATGAGCAATAAAGTGTTGAAGACACGACTTCAAACGCGGAATTTTGAGCAACTCATCAACGAATAAGGCTCAAAATCAAAGAATAAGAAATCATCAATTTGGTTGATATTTTGTCATTTTTTAGAAGGAGCATTGAATAATCTTTTCAATGCTTCAAATCGGGCGCAAATCGGAGTTACGGTTCAAAAGTTATGGCCGAAACAGTGTAGAATATTGTGCTGATTTTTCATCTTGTTGTCATCTGTCGATGCTTTTTGGTCGTCGGGCGATACTGGACAGTCACAAATACGTATTTAGGGCCAAAAACACATTTTTTTAGGTGATGTTTTGGGTATTTTTGGTCCCAATTCATCAAACCTCTATTTTTGGTCTTGAGAAGCTATAAAACAACATTGAAGCTTGCATCTTGATGATCCAGAGTCGGATTTCTCATCAATCGGCGCTGATAATCTGTGAGATGTTTGGTTTTTTTCCATTTCTTCTCTATGTATTTCTCTATTTTTTGGGTATGTTTGTATATTTACTTTGAACATATGTATATTTGTTGATCATGGTGTTGTATAAAGCTTGCTTTACAAATCAATCTTGACGTCTTCTTTGATCTTTTTGCTTTATGTTTGGATTTGGGTTGTTATAGACATATACCTCACAAATCTTGCCGATAGAGTAATATAGTTGGTCTCGCGATCGTTAGACATAACCTTCGTTGTGGGTACATCTCGTGGTTTCCGTGATGATTTTGACGAGTACAGTAGATTGAGTGCAACTGATCAATAGGTTTAAGTTTGTGACGAGTAGTGTAAATTCCTGCCTGTTAGGTTTCTCCTTTCTATTTAATGTATTTATTTTCTTGTTAATAGTTTTTACCCTTTCCTTACAAACAAACCCATTTAATCCCCAAACTCATTAACAAATGAATTGTCGAATGGCGATTCAATAACCAAACTCTGTTAACATGATAAATTCACGTAAATATTTCCAAAACTTTTATTGATTGCCGCTATACCACTTCCAACAAAATGGAGTCGTTGTCGGGGATTGGTTCTATTATTTTCGCATTGTGATAGTCTTTTATTTTTTAGTTTTGTAATTAATATATATGTTGTATAGAAATTGTACATTAACTTGTATATGATATTTGTGTATATATGTGTTTTCACGTATTGTTGTGAATTGTCTCGTTTTTGTAACGTTTGTTGTGTGATTGTTAGGACACTTTCTTTAGGTTTGCGCGGTGTGACAATATCGTGGAATGATGAGAGGAGGTTACTAGCTCACACAATAAAGATGTCGAGCTTACGACGTAAAACAAGCATGTATGTTTGTATTTGTTTATGTGTGTGGTGATTTTTGTTTTAACGAGTTGAAACAAGAAAATGTTATGAATTTCAAATCTTCACTTTTCAACTTGTTAATTCATTTTCACCCAATTTTCATATTATTATTTGTATTTTTTTGTTATGTCAATTTGTGTTTTTCAAAAGCTTATCGTGTTTAGCTTGATGAGTTTTCTTCATTGTATATATTGTAAATTTTGTACATTGAAATTTTGTAGGAGTATTATTTTTCTCATTCTTTTATTGTTGTTTGGACTCAAGTTTTGTCCGGTAACTTTTAGAATATTGAGGTGATTTGTCAAGTTTGATCGTTTCGACTTGCGAATGTATGGTAACGATTTTATTAAATTTTTGTACACGTTCGAGGTATGTGTTTATCGCTTTCTATACTTTAGCATATTCATGATACTTAGACTTTTTACAATTTTATGTCATTCATTCTTTTGTATACTTGTTCATTTATGAATCACTTTAGTTCTCACCCTTTTTGTGAGGTAGCTTTCCATTGTTCACATATGTTGGAGGCCACAATTCTTATTTTAACTGGATTTGATTATGCTTAATCTTTTGTTTTGTGTTGATTGTATGAATGCAAGAAAGTGATCAAGGCATTTTTTTGTTTCATTTTGAGCACAACTATCTTGGCCAAATAAGTTAATTCACCTTGTGAGTGTGTGATCATTAGTAACCCCTTTGAGCTTTTTGTCGATATCTATGTTGTATTTTCTAAATACTTGTCTATGAGTGTTTAGTTTCCCTTTTTGCATGGATGTTGATTCGTTGTTTTCTTGAATCCTCAACCATTGTTTTGGTTTTGTTTTTTACCTTGCCTTAGAAAGTAGGGAGTATTCACTTTAATGTATGGTTGAATTCAAGTTGGGGATAAAAATGATTGTGTATTTATTGGTTGATTGCTATGAGGTTGAAAAGAAAAATAATTAAAAAAGTGAGAAAATAAATGGAAAAAAAAAGTAATAGAAAAAGAAAGGAAAAAAAATATAAAAGCTTTGAAAACGAAAAACAAAAAGAGTATGGAATAATGTTGTGTTGAATAAGTGATGTGTGTTGGTTTAAAATTTGGGATGAAGAAGAAGTTTGATTGAAATTCTATTGTTTGAAACTTTGTGGAAGTAATTACTCCCTTATGTTTAGGCAAGTTTTTGTTTGATTAGATTTAGGACTTATCACTTGTTTGTTAATCAAGCCACATTACAACCATGAAAAGCCCTTGAGATTCTTGATTTTATATTTTCAATGTAAATTTTTGGATGAATGCATAATTTAGTCTATTGTTTGCAAGATTGTTGGATGAGTAAAAATACCCTCATTTTTGTGTGTTTTTCATCTACCGATGATTATGTTTGCTAGGTGTGATTCATTTGTGACCAAGTATTGTTTTATAATGTTTGGCATATCCTTTGTATTTAGCATTTGTATCATGTTTATGTTATCGTCGTAGCTTAGTGGTAAGTATGTTTCTTCGTGTGTACCGTTTTTCATTTGAACCATTGCATTTGTATTCCGTTTTCAAAATGTGTTGATTCATGAAATTTTGGTTGATTACTTTTGGTTCTTTGAGTTGTTTGGATTTGTTTGAGGACAAAAAAGTTTAAGTTGGGGTAGGGATGTCAGTTTGGACCTGTTAATGGGGATCCCCGCGGGGAACGCCCCGTTCGGGGCCCCAAAGATGGGGAATTTTCCCCCGTGGGGGCGGGGATGGGGAGAAAAATTCCCCCGAGAGCATTTCGGGGACGGGGACGGGGAATACACCCCCCGCCCCGCGGGGACCCCGCCCCGCCTATTATTTTAATATAGTTAATTTAATATATATATTTTAGATTAGGTTTTTTAGTCATTTCCTTTATGTTTATTTATAAAAATAAATAAATAAATATTCATGTATTTATTAAGAGAGAGAAATGTAAATATGTGAATTCTTTAATATATGTATTTTTAATAATGTCAAATACTAGTATTTTTTAATAACATAATAAATATGTGAATTCTTTGTGCTTTTTATTTTTATAGAAAATATAAACATTTTAAAAAAATAAAATATTAATGAATAAATGTAGGATCTATGGGGATCCCCGCGGGGAACGGGGATCCGCGGGGAACGGGGATGGGGATAGAAATTTCCCCGTGACGGAGATCGGGGACGGGGACGGGGAATGAATTTGATGGCGGGGAAAAAGATGGGGAAGTGTCCCCCCGGCCCCGCCCCGCCCCATTGACATCCCTAAGTTGGGGAGAGTTTGATAAGTGGAAATTGTAGTTATTTTTGTATATACTTTTTGTTGCACTTATCGACTTTTTGTTTGTTAATATTGTTGAAGAATCCCGACTTTTGTGTAAATTCGTTTAGTTTATGTTTAATTGTGTTTTGTGTATATAGTGTACCATTTGATGTTTTTCTATTCATTTTATAGTTATTGATGCGTATTTGGAACATGAGCAATAAAGTGTCGAAGACACGGCTTTAAACGCGGGATTTTGAGCAACTCGTTAACGAATAAGGCTCAAAATTAAAGAATAATAAATCATCAATTTGATTGATATTTTGTCATTGTTAGAAGGAGCATTGAATAAGCTTTCCAACGCTTCGAACCAGATGCAAATCAGAGTTATAGTTCAAAACTTATGGCTGAAATAGTGCAGAATGTTGTGTTGTTTTTCATCTTGCTATCATCTGTCGCCTGGCGATGTTTTTTGATCGTCGGGCGATATTGGACAGTCAGAAATGCGTATTTAGGGTCAAAAACACATTTTTTTAGGTGATGTTTTGGGTATTTTTGGTCCCAATTCATCAAACCTCCATTTTTGGTCTTGAGAAGCTATAAAACAACATTGAAGCTTGCATCTTGATGATCCGGAGTCGGATTTCTCATCAATCGGTGCTGAAGATCCGTGAGATGTTTGGTTTTTCTCCATTTCTTCTCTATGTATTTCTCTATTTGTTGGGTATGTTTTTATATTTACTTTGAATATATGTATATTTGTTGATCATGGTGTTGTATAAAGCTTGTTTACAAATCAATCTTGATGTCTTCTTTGATCTTTTTGCTTTATGTTTGGATTTGGGTTGTTATAGACATATACCTCACAAATCTTGATTAAGGATGGATATCTATTAGTTTCTAGATTCTAGAGATAGATTTAGAGCTAATATTCACTTTGGGTGCTAAAGCTTAATGCCTTCGTGTTGTTGTAGCGCGCAAGACATTGCTGATAGAGTAATACGGTTGGTCTCGCGACTTGGCATTAGACATAACCTTTGTTGTGGGTATATCTCGTGGTGTCCGTGATGATTTTGACGAGTACAGTAGGTTGAGTGCAACTGATCAATAGGTTTAAGTTTATGATGAGTAGTGTAAATTCCTGCCTGTTAGGTTTCTCCTTTCTATTTAATGTATTTATTTTCTTGTCAATAGTTTTTACCCTTTCCTTACAAACAAACTTATTTAATCCCCAAACTCATTAACAAATGAATTTTTGAATGGCGATTCAATAATCAATCTCTGTGGAAACGATAAATTCCCAGATAAATATTTCCAAAACTTTTGTTGCTTGCCGCTATACCGCTTCCAACAAAGATCAACAAAGCTTTCAGAAGTTTATGAAGATGAAGACTTCAGCAATTCAAGTGCTTTGGACTGTTGTCCGTGAAGAAGTTACTTGAAGAAAAGAAGACCGCACATTAAAGCTACAATAAAATGTAATATTTTTAGTATGTATTAGGTTCTTCTGATGTACTTAATTTTGTTTATATCCAGCTTGTGTAGAAGCACTATAACTGTAAACAAATGTAATCAAACAGTTGCTTGATGGTTCCTTGAGAGATTCGGTTGAGTCAGAAATCTCAAGAAGACTTTGGTTGTGGCCATCGTAGATGAAATCCTGGTAGTGGATTCTATTGGGTAAATAGTAGTCATTTCTCAAAGGGGACTTCGTGAAGGTCATCCTTCTGAGATCACTGATAGATATCATTGGAATGAAATCCTAATAGGATATTCTAGTGAATCTGATTCTATTGGGTTAATGAACGTTATATCCAGTCTGGATCCCTGAATGCATCATTAGATGTTAGTCACTGGTGGTTGCCCGTGCAATTATAATCAGATTTATTATAGTGGATTAAGTCATTGAGATCAAGGAGAAATTACCTCGGAAGAGTAGATTAGACTAGATTGAGGGTTTCTCAAGTGAACCAGGATATATCGCGTGTTCTTTACTTTTGCTTATGCTTAGAGTTTATGTTTTCTGAACTTAATTAGAAGCATTATTTAGAAGTAAAAATCAAAAGCATTGTTCAACTAATAATGCTTAGAAGCAAAAGTTTTACAACAAAGAAAAACTCAATTCAAACCCCCCTTTCTTGCATTTTCTTTACACCTTCAATTGGTATCAGAGTCCAGTTCTATTGTTGATGGATATCAAACACCTAACCGTGTCAGATAAAGATCCATATTCTTTGTGAAGAAATACTCTAAGGTGATAGTTATTCCATTTTCAACTACTGTCTAAATCCAGAAAATTAAAGAACAAGCTAATGGGAAAAGATTCATCAGATAAGAAGTTATATATGTTGAATGCTTTTGATTAAGCTCCTTGAGAAGTATGAGATATCTTCAATAAATGGATTAGTCCACCCTTGACTTTATCATAAGGTCTCATTAGGAATATTTTTCAAAAGAAGAAAGACCGTTATCTTATGATACAAAAGAACCTCATGATAAAACCGTCTACTCAAGCACATAAAAGATATTTTGAAGATCTAATCATTGGTTATGTCGAAAGAGGCTTTGCAGAAGACCATACATTGCTGAGGAAAGAACGCTCATTGATTCATCTAAAGTATGATCAAAGACTAACTCTAAAAAAGTTAGCTTGGTATTGCAAGAACAAGACTGTCATTCAAACTATTCACAGTTTGATAATACTTGTATTGGAACAATTTCTGAAGATACTAAGGAATATTTATCTCAAGAAGTCAGACGGTGATTTTAAACAGAAGAATGAAGAAATCATTTGAAGACAAGACTAATCCTAGCTCTCAGATTAGAGATCATAAGTCAGAAGAAGGTTTTTCTTCTTAAAACAGAAAACTGAGAACATTCAAAGAAATAAGAGGAATCAATATGAAGATAATTCAGAACCTCTGAAATACCTCTCTGAAGAAAGGATAAGAAGAAAGAAGTTAATCAGAAGTTATATTTAAGAGAAATATAAAGTTAAAGACAGGTGTAAGATCTTCAAGGATATGAAAGTATCATTTCTCTTCTTCTCTTACTTGTTATACTTCTGCTAATTTTACCTTATGGATTGAGTTATCAGAGGATGTTTCCGTCATAAATATCTCCGATCAGATGAAACACTTTGGTTATCCAGATCCTGAGTATATCGATCGTGTCATTTAAGTTATATGAATTGATTAACGTGTGTAACTCTTGGAATTGATTCCTTCAGGATTATTTTCATTTATTACCTCCCTACTGTGTCTTTAAAAATTTTATTCTTTATTTGACATATTAAATTCTATATAATCAAGTGTCCTTCTCCCTCTATATAACTCACCTTCCTACATTATCACACGTCCACTCTCACTTCTTCGAAAATTAGAAACCCTAAACCCCTCTTCTCCTTCAATCATCTTTATGGGTTCTTCGACAACAATCTTTATCAATCTTCAACATTCATTCATCTTCTTCTTCAAATCAAATTCATGGTGACCAATTCTCAAAAAGAAGTAGTTAAGTTTGCAAAGGAATTTGATCAAGCATCAAAACCATCAGTTACTTCCGGCTCTATCAGCTTCATCAATTCCTCCTGTAAGGACAACTGTTGCTACTGCTTCTTCTACAGAATTTAATAAGAATCCCATCACTCAAAAAAACTCTCAAGTTCATTACATCCTTCCTCCACAAGAACTAGATGTTCTTCGGGAATTTTTGGTTGATTTTGACAATTTAGCTGATAATGGGGTTGACCTAAAAGAAGAATTAGAAGCTCAGGGATGGGAAACCTACTTTAACAGGCTTCATGGTCCTGTTTATGGAGATTTAGTAAAAGAATTCTGGAAAAATGCTAATTGTGATGATTTACATATTGTCTCTGATGTCATTGGATTAAGGATTGTCATAACTGAAAAATACATCGCTGGTCTTCTTGGTTTAAAGTTTATGGAAGACAAATGTACATATAAAATGGAGAAGAAGTTTAAGAATACAAAGAGTAAATTGAATTTTGTGACGAAGTCACTCAATCGACTATTGTTTAAGAATTACTCCGATGAGAAGACAAAATACAAGAGCAAGGATCTTCATCTAAATCTCAGAGTTTGGCACAAGATCATTCTGGGATGTATAAACCCTAGACCTGCTTCAAACTCTTTTGACTACTTCAATTTCAGTCAGAAGTTCATGTTGTATTATTTTCTAACCAAGAAGAAGATCAATCTTACCTATGTCTTATTCAATCATCTGAGGATATTGTTAAAAAGACGATAACCACTGCAAATCCTAAAAATAATGTTCCTCCATATGTCCCTTGTGGACGTCTTCTGAATGATATTCTTGTGGAAAGTGGATTAGTAAAATCTCTGGTGGAAGAATCAAATTACGCAGAAGATTTGTCTCCTAGAATTGGAGAATCATTTACTGCACAAAACTTAAGGAATATGCAAATAATTGAAAATATTAAAGTGAAACCTATGGGTGAACCGTTTGAAGCCACTACTCAAAGAAGGATTCGAATTATTGATTATCCTCTTTTTTCAAAGATGGATAATATATCAAGTGTTGTTATATATGTTTGGTTGATGGAAGAGGAAGGAAATGATATGTCCAATTTTGATTACACTAAACTTCCTACTGAAGAAGTTGATTGTGTTATAATAAAAGGAAAGAAAAGATCAAACATTTCTGAACCAAAGAAGAAGAAGAAGAAGAAGAAGAAGAAGAAGAAGAACGTTAGATTTCTTCAAGAAACAAATTTGGGAACTACAACTTCTGAAACATCTAATAAGATTAATACTCCTTCTTCTGATCCAATTCTCGCTGATATTTCAAAAGAGAAAAGAAAAGAACTATTAGAGGCTTCTGAACCAAAGAAAAATGGATAGAAGAGACAAAGAACTGAATCCTCTGAATCTCATGGTCTACCTTCTGAATCTGAAAAACATGTAAATCTTCTATTATTTCTGATACTGTTTCCGATAATGCTCCTGAAATTGTTAATGTATCCTTAACAACTACAAAGACACATTTATTTGAATCAACCATGTCCAACTCACATGTCATTTTCAAACCATCTGTCTTTGCCCCACTATTCTCATCTATTTCAACAACTACTACCAATTTGAATAAACCTACATTAGAATCATCAAAAGAAATACCACCATTCCAAACATTGTTTCAATTTACACTCACAAACCAAAACTCAAACGTAAATGAATTTATCAATAATCCATCTTATTCTCACCCTAAACCCATGCAAATTTCTATATCCTCTGCACCGCCTGATACTTCCTCACCCGAACCTATTATTTTAACATTCTCTGAATAATATACCTTTTCTGATCTTGATGATCTTCCTGGACTACCATTTGAAACTATCAACTATGAAGTTATTCCTTCTCAACGTGCAATAATCATTTATGAACAGCCCTTTCCAAAAAAACCTTGAAGAATGCATTAACATGTTTAAAAGAAAACTTAGAAATAGAGTAGCTAAGGTACGAGATAAAGCATGTATCATCTATAAACCTCAGGATCTAAAAAAATCCTGGAAGGTGTTTCAAAAATGGATGTCATCAGAATTTGAAAAACTGCAAAGTTTTTCAGAAGCTACAATGAATGTAGAAATTCAGCTGGTCCAGGACAAGTTGGAACAAATTCAAGCTTTTTAACTAATTGCTGCTAAGCAAAGAGAAGCTAAAGAAAAAGCTCGCCTTTATGAAGCTGAAGTAGGAAGACTAGAAGCAGAAGCAAAAGCTATAGAGGAAGCCAGATTGGCTGCAAAAGTTGCAAAGGCTGTTGAAGAAAAAGGTAAGCAGCAAGCTCTGATGGAATCCAACTCTGAGTTTTCCTGCAATCTGAAAACAGCCATGAATGAAATAAAGGAAGAACAGAAAATATTCAAAGAACATTTCAAAGCTCAGGACAAGGTCAATGAATCTGTTCAAACTATGCTCAAGATGATTTTGGCAAAAATTTCTGAACCTTTGTCATCTGCTACTACAACTTCTGGAACCTAGGCTCTAGGGTTCTCATTTAAGTTTCTTTGTTTGCATCTGTTGTTTTTGGATAAATTATCCTGATGATTAATTGACATATTATCTTAATCTTTTTAATCTTTTCTGTTTTTCCATATAATTAACTTTTTGATGATGTCAAAAAGGGAGAAAAGTATAATAATTTTGATGAACACAATAGAAAGGATAAAAAAATTATCATAATAATAAAATAATATAAAATATGCATTTACCACTGACGTGTGCTTGTCTGTTTGATAATTAACTAAGGAACTTTGAACAAGTTCACTAGGAATTCTAAGACAGGTCAAAATGAAAGAACTTTGTTAAAGTTCTTGTTTTGGCCCGACAGCCAGAGTGGGCCAAGTCTAGACTCCCTATTTGGCGCGGCCTATACGATCTTTACTTGAATCCTCCCGCCCTCTGTCGGGCGTAATCGGTCGTTTGCTCTCTTGGACTGGCACTGACCCAGAGTGACTAACGAGCATCTACCAGTCTGCCCGACATCAAGTCACTCAAACAACCAAGAACCAATCAGACCGCTTCCCGTAATCTACCTCCTCCTCAGAACCAACGGCTAGCTACGGGCACACCTACTCGGTATGACCAAGTCCTGGAAGTTACCTATTTTTGCGGACCCGCATATCCAGACCCAAAAACATGAACCAATGGCTACGTGCCAGGGGCATCATATAAACCCTCACACATGTGAGGGCCGGGTATCGAATATTCACTATTAATTACTAAAATCCTAACACTTTGTTTGTATCTCTTTGCTCCCTTACTTACTTGATCGTCGGAGTGCCTTACAGGTATAACCCCAATTTTTCCTCCTCGACTTTCTTGCCTGACAGAAGATCGTTATCCGACCACCTTGCAGGTTCTGATCACCGATAAGATTA
Organism: Vicia faba; assembly: GCA_948472305.1. Classification (NCBI taxonomy): domain Eukaryota; kingdom Viridiplantae; phylum Streptophyta; class Magnoliopsida; order Fabales; family Fabaceae; genus Vicia; species Vicia faba. The sequence continues at coordinate 389,526,602 of OX451741.1, forward strand.
GTTCTTAAGAATAGATTATTCATATATTCAAAGATGTATACTTTATGAACATATGCTCAAGAATCAGATAAACCCAATAATGTTCAGAAGTTGAGAACTTTCTGAATATTAAAGTTATCTTGATTTTGGTATCATAATGTTCAGAAGATGTATAATGTCTGAGAATGTGATAATCAGAACATAAGAATCAAAAGCAGAAGCATATGTCTTCTAGAAAAAGAAGAACAAAGCAAATCAGAAGTTTAAGACTGTCTGAAATTCCTGAAGTCGGGACTCTCAAGATCTCGATATCTGATCTATTGGAACCAGTGGGAGTTTTACTCAAATGGTTCAGAATCAGAATATTTTATTTCCATCAAGTCATTGACTCAGGGAGAGTATCATAAAAAGGATAAGTATTTCTTACCCTTCTAATTTCATTGATTATGATTATATGTACAAAATTGTGTCATCAAAATACATAGTTTTGTCATCACCAAAAAGAGGGAGATTGTAAGAACAAGATTTAATTCTGTAATATTATCTCTGAATTTTGATGATAACAAATGAGTATGGTTGTATGAATAATTTTGTTGTACTAATGTTTGTTATTGTTGAGTACTTAACAAACATGTTCTGCTTATGATAGATGGCATGACCAAGACTTAGAAGAAAATTAATTTTGCTTCTACGCTACACAAGTTTTGTTGAACAATAGCAAGATACTCTGGAAGGATCTGAAGTATAAGCCTTGATATTTGTCTAAAGAAAAGAGTCAAAAGATTTAAAGACAGGAGTTGTCACTTAAGTCCAGATGTTGAAGACTCGCGTTTCTAAAAGACATTGTGTTTCAAAGAAACAAAGTTAGAAGATCTGAAGATAAAGTTTCTACTGAAGTCCAGATGCTAAAACTTAGTTTCTAAAAGACAACTTGTTTTAAAGAAGACAAAGTTAAAATATCTGAAGACAATGTTTCTAACTAAAGTCCAGATGTTGAAGACTTTGTGTTTCTAATAACAAGGTTCTAAAGACAAGGATTCTTAAAAAACCAAGTGTTAAAGACTCTAAAGACAGAAAGTCTAGAGATTCTAAAGAATTTAAGTTTTAAAGGTTCAAGGTTATATACAATAGGTTGTCAAGACCAAGTAATGAAGACTCTAAAGACGCGTCTCTTAAGACTCTGAAGACTTGAAGCTCTTCTGATCCAAAGGTTCACTATAACGGATTCTCACGATCAAGTGCTGAAGACTCTAAAGACGCGGTTCTGAAGACTCTGAAGACTTGAAGTTCTGAAGACCTTATGTTATGTTTCCTCTTCTAACCTCATGATTGCAGAAGCCTCTAAAGTGCAGAATGAAAGAATATAACGGTAATATAGTACAATAGTACACCGTACGAAAAGCTTTATGTCATTACCTCTCTACTAACTTAAAGTGTGGAAGAGATAAAGACGTAGCAGTACTATTTGTAACAACTCTTTTTCAAATAGTCAATGGATCTATTTTGCTTGGCTATATAAGAAAAGAATCATATGTTTAAACAGTTGATGAGCTTGTTGTAGGTTGTTTAGCTGGTTGTTCAAAGCTGCAAGTTGCAAGTCGTAATTTGTTGATGTTCAATGATTAAAAGGAAAGCTATCATTATTGGAACATAACCAAAAATCTATCAGCCACTATAACAACAACCAGAACAACTATTATCGAAATGATTCTTCAATCATGTTGATATTGATTACAATGAAATCATATATTCACAATGTGCTTAATTTTATATGTTGCACAAAGCTTGCTAAGCCACAGAAGATAACAAAGATGATCATGAAAGCTCCAGTTACAAATCCACAACATAAAATATTGTGCACTAAAGTGATTATTGAAGAAAGTAGAATAAGGGTTGTTGTCCAGAATGTTCTAAAGTGAATCTAGATGAAGAAGTTTTTCTCCTTACTACATCAAGATCAACAAAGCTTTTAGAAGCTCATGAAGAAGAAGACTTCAACAACTCAAGTATTTTGGGTTGTTATATGTGAAGAAGCTACTTGAAGAAAAGAATATCACACATTGAAGCTATAATAAAATGTAATATTTTTAGTGTGTATTAGGTTCTTCTGATGTACTTGATTTTGTTTACATCTAGCTTGTGTAGAAGCATTATAATTATAAACAAATGTAAATCAAACAGTTGTTTGATGGTTCCTTGAGAGACTCGGTTGAGTCAGAATTCTCAAGAAGACTTTGGTTGTAGCCATCGTAGATGAAATCCTCGTAGTGGATTCTATTGGATTAATGGTAGTCATATCTCAAAGGGGACTGAGTGAAGGTCAGCCTTCTGAGATCACTGATGAATATCATTGGAAGGAAATCTTGGTAGAAGATTCTGGTGAATCGGATTCTAATGGGTTAATGAACGTTATATCCAGTCTAGATCCCCGAATGTGTCATTAGATGTTAGTCATCGGTGGTTGCCCGTGCGATTGTAATCTGATTCATTATAGTGGATTAAGTCCTTGAGATCAAGGCGAAATCACCTCGGAAGGGTGGATTGGACTAGCTTGGAGATTTCTCAAGTGAACCAGGATATATCGTGTGTTCTTTACTTTTGCTTATGCTTAGAGTTTATGTTTTCTGAACTTAATTAGAAGCATTACTTAGAAGTAACAATCACAAGCATTGTTCAACGAATAATGTTTAGAAGCATTCTCCGTCGAACTAAAGCTACCAGTCCTGCAACGCCTCTTATGTTTCCGACTACTAAATCTGATGATAAACTCAAACGTTCCACGAAGAAAATTTCTCTCAAATACGTATACAATTTTTTTCCTTTCTTGATTCATTCATTTTTTTCGTTATTTTATTTTTCGTTATTTCTGGGTTTGGTTTAGAATTTTTAGGTTTTGTATTTTTTTCTGTTAAAAGAAAAAAGAAGAATCGCTTAACACCCTAGCTTCAATCAATCAAGTAAGTTTGTTTTTTGTTTTTTGTTTTTCGATTTTTCATGGATTGATTTTTCAATTAATTAATCAGAAAAAGTGATGGTTCGGATTGGTCAATGGCCATCAGAATTTGTTCTTCGTCTCTTTATTGCAATGGTTGAGTTGTTTACAATGATTTCTCACTTCTATTATAAACTTGAGTAACTGATATTATAAACCTTATTCTTATATGCAGATTTGTATATATTCTTTGTGTGGATATTTTGGTGTAACTTTGGAACACAATCAAGAACATAAGTCTATTTCTTTAAACTCATTTTGATATGTGGGACTCTATGTGCTATTGGGTAAGACATCCATTGCCTTTAGTGTAATTAATTATATTTGAAATTCATGCTTTTGCACCATTGGTGGTTTACAAAAATTCATAATAGAAAATATAAGACAATAACGTTCTCGTGTTTGGTAATAACATGGAGGCTTGGTTGCATGGTGAGTATGTTAACTCTGTTGAAAAATTTCTGTTGAGGTTTGTAAATATCGTTTGTTTTGTTTTGTTTTGCAATCAAAAGTAGCTATCTTTCACTAAGTGGAAGTCTTATGGTTGTTGACATTTTTTTATAAAAGTGTCGTAGTTATATTTTTCTACATGCTCTGTATCTAAAGATGTCAAATGCTTCACAAGCTAATATATATTCCAACTACCAATGGATGCATGTTTCTCTTGGATAATTTAGCATTACCTTATTTTTGTGATAGCTCTTGATCCTTCAATGCTAAGAATTTTTTTTTGATATTTTGATGATAATAATAGTAGAAATTTGATAAGCTTAAAGCGAGGCTAAGTTTATGCTCTGCTATGTATTTCAGCATAGACTAGCGGGATACATGCAGAATTTGTGATTGATGTTTATAATCGGAGGTGGTATGCATGTTGGTGTTCTTCTTCAGGGCCAAGCAATCGGAGACGACAATAGAACACTTGAGCAGACATGTTTATCTTCTAATGAGAATCTCAATACCCTTACTTTCAATACCCAAGGTATGAGTTTTGTGAAGCCAGTTGAAGAGTTAGCAACTTTTGAAACCGATTGAAGATTTAGATGTTGTGAAACCAGTTGAGAACATTAATGAATTAATTTATTTGATCCAAACAATTTTTGAACTTATTTTTTAATCAATGAATCAACAGTGAAAGTGTGTCTAATTCTTCAATATCCCTTCATTGTTTATCTTGATTTGATTGTTCGGTATACTAAGTAGTTACTTGTGTGATTTATATTCCTCTTGAACAATGAATTTTAGCAGTTACTCATTTAAAATACTAGAGCTTTACATTGAGGTAAGTGAAGAAAGTACCCTTTTATTTACGCATGGGCAACCGAAGTGATTTTGCCACCGACATTGTTCTGCAACTTTGGACAGATCTTTATTCCTCTTGAAATGTTCCTTCACTATTTTTGAACTCTTCCCTGGCATATATATGTGTTTTGGAATGGTGCATATGGTTATAGTGTAAATATACTTAAAAAGTCTAACAAAATAAGTATGTCCTCTACTTTTGTGTTAGTATCAAATTTGTTCTTGAAACATTATTTTTTTTAGGTAGTATTGATTGTTAGACACGTCTCGGTATTTATAGAAATAAAAGTTATTGATGAAAATGTTTTTCCGCAGGCAATTCTAATACAAGGTTCAACTATGTTTGAATCATATTATTGCCCTATTGGTGAAGGAGTATCTTTTGCAAAATTTCTTCTTGAGCCATTTTTAAACAACTCATAGAAACTCGGAAACTAATAAAATTTGGACTTATCTTACTTTCAACATTCTTCATGGTGCAGTTGGCCGAAGTATTTACACACAGTTATCCTCAGATATAAAGATCAATTACGAAGTTTATGCAAGACTTGATGGATTGCCTTCCGTTGATATCAAAGGACTATTATTATGTTAACAAGACATCAAAAGCGATCAATCCGTGTTTTTTATGTTAAAGTATTCAATCGACAAAAATATTGATTTTTACTTAATTTATGCTAGAGAAGGTACTTCGAGTTTTGGTCTAAGACATGTTAATACTAGCGGTGATTCTTTGAAGCAGAAAACTATCATGTCTATTTCACTTAAAGAATGTCCAAACCAATGCTCTTCTCATAGAGATTGTAAACCTGCGTTCGATGCTACTGGATTATCGTCATACAAATTTATGTTAAGCCTTTTTTATTTTGTTTACATTTCTTTAGTTTTCTTCGAATTAAGAGAATTGTGTAAAATAATCCTATAGTATGTTTTAGAGTTTCGTTTCCAATTGTATGGTTTCTGATTGTTTTACAACATGGTGACTTTGAATGTAGCATCGAAATTAGAACTTAATGAACTTATTTAATTTGATTTTAGGGCCACTATTTAGATCCATTTTTTATTATTGTTTAATCTATTCACAAATAAAATAGTAAGTTATTAAAATGTTAAAAATATTTTCTCAATTCAAACAATAACCAAAATACAATATAAAAAATCAAATTGATTTTATAATTTAGAATTAAAAAGTCATTTTATAATAAATTAAAAATAAATAATTGAAAAGTAAATTAAAAATAAATTATTTTATAATAATTAAAAAATCATTTTATAATAAGTTAAAAATAAAAAAATATGAATAATTTAAAATATGGTATGCCTTTATATTGATTCTAAATAAATAAATAAAAATTAATAAACAACTTTAAATTTGAAATATTTAAAAATATATATAGGTAAAAGATAAATAACATAAAGTATGAATCAATTTTACTATTATATTTTATTTATAGTATTTAAATCTATTTATTATCTTATTTATATGTTTTTAAATTAGTTAATAAATTTACTTATGATTATTATATATTTTATTTTAATAAAAAATGAAAATTTATTTCTATCTTAATAATATAATAAAAAATAAAATTTTATTTCTATCCATAAAATTTTATAATATAATGAAACATAAAAATTTTAAATTTGTCTTTATTATATATAATGTTTATTTTAATTATTAAAATATTTATTTTACTTGACAGCAGATTTAAAATGCATTCACTTATAATTATTGTTCTGGACTGGGCTCGACAGGCCCAAAAGCATTACTAAGGCCCAGTCCAAAGGGACTCACTAAGGACCACACTGGGCAAAGGGGGTCACGTCCATGCCCGACACACTGATGTCCACCTCGACATCTCGGTGTCCAGCCCCACGATGAAGTCATGCTCGACAGCCTGCCGTCCAGCTCTATGTCCTGGCTTCCAGCTCGACACTCGCTGTCCAGCTCGAGGTCTTGGCGTCGAGCTCGGCACCGTGCTGCGCAGCTCGACATGGTCTCGAGCTAACTTGCTAGGGCAGACTTAGTCCTCCATTGCCCCAACGATACTCCGGAAAGACCGCGTCTCCGTCCGCCCGCACTTCATGCAGCATATCCAGGAAGGGGACCACGTGCTGGTCCCCACTACCCACGTAGAACCTGGCAGTTCCTCCATTGGGCCAAATCCGCCCGGCCCAATGAAGGAACCTTGGCCCAGCGCTGGGGGCTATAAATACCCTCTGCTTCCAGAGGGTCAGGTATTCATCATTCTAACCTCAACACTATTATCTGCTCGTACTCCCACTGACTTTAGCATCGGAGTGCCTTGCAGGTACCCCCCCCCCCCCCTCCTCGTTCAAAAAGCCTTCAGCTCGGAGTAAGCCGTGACAGTCCAAACCTTCTGATCAGGTCAGATCAGTGGCGCCGTCTGTGGGAAACAGCTTCCCCGTCTAACGAACAGTTTCAAAGACCAAAGCTCAATCCATTCACTGTCATGGCCTCTCCAACTCGTGAAGAACAACACACCCGCGTCCTCGACACCAACAACGGTCCCGCGGACAAGAATGGGCACCTGGACAATCCCAGTGGTGCCGGCCACAATACCGTCCCCGTGACAACCGCCCCTGGACCTTCCACCCGCAGGGACGGGAACACTGCGTCCTCCTCGACAACTCCTCCAAGACTCGAAGACGATCCGGAGGCTCTCGCCTATCGCCAGGCTGCCCGGTTCTATAAAGTCCAAGTCCCTGCCGGGGCAGATGCCACGACTCAGGCACTGTTCGCGGCCATCAACCAGACGAACTATCTCCTGTTCGCCCAAGGAGAAAGGCTAAGGGCACTTGAAGGTGATCGACGCCCCCCGAGGAGACATCAAAGGCCACCATCTCCACCTCCTCGGGTCGAAGAAGTTTGACACCCTACTCCCCCGCGGAGACATTACAGGGAGAACTCTAGGAGCCCCTCTCCCCCACCAAGGCAGAGGCGGCCCCAGTATGAAAGACAGCCCGTCATCCCTGCCGAAGAGCCCACTCGTGACCCATCAAGGCACGACAGGAGGCACAACAGAGACGGGCGTGTGACCTTCAACCACCGAGCATCACGCTCGAGGGAATCTCAGCACGACCAGCGTGCCAGACACCACTACAGGACCCCTTCTCTTTCTCCAGAAAGGAGCGACGAGGACGACCCCCGCGGTCCCCTGTCGCAGGCCATCATGGACGCACCTATTCCCCCGGGCATGGAGAAGCCCCCACACCTAAAGGAGTATGATGGAGTGGCGGACCCAGTCGACCACATTGACGGGTTCGAAGCCATGCTCCACTATCACAATGTCGGGGGGCCCATCAAGTGCCGTCTCTTCCCAACAACTCTCAGGAAGGCGGCCATGGACTGGTACAAAGGACTTGCCCCGGGCTCCATCACCTCGTGGCGGAACTTGAAGAACCAGTTCATCAGTTCCTTCACAGCGTCTCGTCGCCACCCAAAGACCGAGGCAGCCCTCGAGGCCATCATCCAAAGACATGATGAGACCTTGAGGGAATTCATCAACCGCTTCAACCGGGAAGCAATCCAGGTCCCCTGCGCGGACCATATGAAGAGGTACTTGCTGGAGAGGGGCCTCCTCCCCGGCACAGAATTCAGGAAAGCTGTGGGCATTGAGCCACCTGCAACTTTTGATGCTCTCCTCGACAAAGCCCGAGCATATATGGACTACAAGGAGAGAGAAGCTGCCAACAGGGCACGAGACTCCAGGGCTCGCAATCATGGCAGCAGCTCGAGACAAGACCCTCCTCCCCGACGCACCGGAGAGAAGAGGAAGGAAGACAGACCCCGGGAGGTCCGGGAATAAAGGGGCCCCTCGGGCCGGTTTACTGAGTACACTCCGCTCACGGCTTCCCGCGAGCGTATTCTGGCGGAGTGTGCAAGCACAGATTTTAAAGACGGTGGCGTCAAGCGTCCCCGACCAGCTCCTGCCAAGCCAGGAGTAGACAAAAACAAATACTGTCAGTACCATAGGAGTCATGGTCACTTGACAGAGGACTGCGTCCACCTGAAGGACGCCATAGAAACCCTCATCAAAGGGGGGAGACTGGCACAGTACAGGAGAAACGACGCTCCCCGTCGTGAAGCCCGCGAGGCAAAGGAGCCCGAAGAAGATGCCCGACCATCTGACGAGTCGGTGCCAATCCAGACCGCCTTCTCAGTAACCAGGCCCGAAGATTTCGAACTTCCCGAGCTCCTGCAGGAGCCCCTGACGACACACAGCAGGTGGGAATACTTCCCCTCCGCCATGGTCATCAACGGGGGCGGGTTCAACGAACTCACCATCAACTCAGCAAAGAGGAAGTTGGACGAACTGGTCGACAAAGCTCCTCCACAAACTGTGACATTCGAAATGGTGAGGGGCAGATCAGAGCCTATCACCTTCTACTTGGAAGAGCTCCCCGGCGGAGCACCGAACGCAGTCATCCCCTTGCTGATAAGGGCAAAGATGGCCAATTTTGACGTGCATCGCATCCTGGTCGACGAAGGGAGTTCCGTCGACGTGATGTACACTCAGCTGTTCCGGACCTTACAACTGGACGACTCACATCTGTCTCCATATATAGGTTCGGACCTTCAAGGCTTCAACGGCTCGACGTCCAAACCTTGGGGATATGTCGAGCTCCTCGTGACGTTCGGGGAAGGAACTGCTACAAGACAGGTGAAGGTCCGCTTCCTCGTCATTGACTGCCTGTCCCTGTACAATTGCATCTTGGGGAGGCCGACATTGGCAGAGCTGACAGCGGTTCCCTCAACTGTCCATCTCAAAATGAAGTTCTACACCAAACGGGCAAGGGTAGCCACCATCCAGGGCGACCTCGCTGCTGCCCGCAGGTGCTTCAACGCCGCTTCAAGGGGTCGGGATACTGTCGACGTGGGTCCTAGCACTAGGCCCATCAAGAAGACAAAGCAAGAGCTCGACAGAGCATCTCCTGAGGTAGAAGTTCAGAAGGCTCCACCAAAGGTCGACTCCATTGCGCTCGACGCCCGTTTTGACCAAGACGAGCCGGCCAGCAGCGAGCAAATCCCCCTCCGACCTATTCCGGACGGCGATTTCGAACTCGTTCCCCTCGGAGCAGACCCGACCAAGGGAGTGAAGATTGGCAAAGACCTCCCCGACTTGGCCAGGAAGCAAATCAAGGCCTGTCTGCGCGAGAATGCTGATCTCTTCGCCTGGAGCGCTGCAGAGATGCCCGGACTCGACCCTGAGGTCGCCTGTCATCACCTCGCCATTGATCCAGCCGCCAAGGCAGTAGTACAACGTAGGCGTAGGCAGTCTCCAGAAAAAACGGAGGTTGCTGAAAAAGCTGTAAAAGACCTCTTAGAGGCAAATTTTATTTCTGAAGCCCGGTATTCCACCTGGCTGTCAAATGTTGTACTTGTCAAAAAGAATAATGGAAAATGGCGAATGTGTGTTGATTATACCGATCTCAATCGGGCTTGCCCGAAGGATGCTTTTCCTCTACCAAACATTGACATGCTGGTCGACAACTCGGCCGGCTACAAAACTTTGTCGTTCATGGACGCTTACTCGGGATACAATCAAATCCCAATGGCTCCGGGCGACAAACGCTGCACGGCGTTCATGACCAGCTCGGGCAACTATTACTACAACGTAATGCCCTTCGGACTAAAGAACGCCGGCGCGACGTACCAACGCATGATGAACAAAGTGTTCAACAAACAGATCGGCGACATGCTCGAGGTATACATGGACGACATGATCGTCAAATCTCGAGCAGACACCGATCACGCAGCTCACCTCAAGACTGTCTTCGCCCAAGCAAGACAATGCAAAATGAGGTTCAATCCGGAGAAGTGCACGTTCGGGGTCAAGGCAGGAAAATTCCTCGGATTCTATCTAACAGAACGAGGGATTGAAGCCAACCCCGACAAGTGTCGAGCATTCGCCGACCTCCCGACTCCAACGTCGAAGAAGTCGATACAGATCATGAACGGCATGTTGACGTCACTATCACGCTTCGTCGCGAAGTCCGCTCAGCACGCCCTACCCTTTTTCAAACTCCTTCGAAAGGAAGCAGCCTTCGAATGGACCGAGGAATGCGAACACGCACTTCGCCATCTGAAGCAGAGCTTGTCTCAACCGCCCGTGTTGTCTCGACCAGATAACGGCGAGCCACTATACCTGTACTTGGCAGTTTCAAACGAAGCCATCAGTGCAGCTCTTGTCCGCGAGACTCTTGACGGGCAGAAACCTGTCTACTTCACGAGCAAAGCCCTACAAGGCCCCGAGAGCAGGTATCAACAGATAGAAAAGGTTGCACTGGCCCTCGTCAACGCTGCGAGGAGGCTCAGACACTACTTTCTAGCACACACCATCATCGTGCGAACCGATCAACCGGTGAGGCAACTCCTGGGTCGCCCAGATATGGCGGGCAGAATGCTGAAGTGGTCCCTAGAACTCTCTGAATTCGACATTCAATACGAGAGCAGGAAAGCCCTGAAAGCACAAGCCCTGGCCGACTTCGTCGCCGAGATGACCTCTAACGACATTCCCCCGGGAAAGGAACACAAATGGACCATCTTCGTCGACGGAGCCTCCAGTGCGTCCGGAAGCGGCGCGGGGATCCTCCTCGAAAACGAAGAGGGTGTGGTAATCGAGCACTCCTTGGTTCTCTCTTTCCCGACGTCAAATAACCAGGCAGAATACGAAGCCCTGCTCGCAGGACTGAGACTAGCCGAGGACCTAGGAGCCCGTGAAGTTCAAATTTACACCGACTCCCAGCTCGTCGCTTCCCAGGTACAGGGAAGCTACCAGGCCAAGAATGACAACCTCATTGAGTACTTGAACTTAGTCAAAAAACACATGGCAAAGTTCGTACGAGCAGAAATCTCTCACGTTCCCCGCGAGCAAAACACGAGGGCGGACATACTGTCCAAACTCGCGAGCACACGAAAGAAAGGCGGGAATAAATCCGTCATCCAGGAATCTCTGGCACGGCCGAGCATCGAACCACCCTCGACTACGGTCGAAGTCCACGCCATCGGGGACGCCACGTCTTGGATGACCCCGGTCTATAATTTCCTTACAAAGGGAGAACTCCCGACGAACCAGGCCGACGCAGCCACAATAAAGCGGCGAGCGTGTTCCTATGTTGTTCTCGAGCAGAAACTGTACAGAAGGGGATTCTCCATTCCCCTTCTGAAATGCATTGACGAGTCCGCCATCCCCGACGTACTGCGGGAGATACACGAAGGTATCAACGCCCAGCACATGGGCGGTAAATCCTTGGCAAGGAAAGCCCTTCGAGCAGGATACTACTGGCCGACGATGCAACAGGACGCCAAGGAACACGTGAAAAAATGTGACAAGTGCCAGAAGCACGGGGATATGCACCTCGCCCCCCCGCACGAGCTGAACACATTGTCGTCCCCATGGTCGTTCGCCTGGTGGGGCATGGACATCCTCGGGCCCTTCGTGCAAGGGACCTATCAGAACAAATTTCTAATCGTCGCCGTGGATTACTTCACAAAATGGATCGAGGCCGAGGCCCTCGCGAAAATCACCTCACATAACATCCTCCGTTTCTACAAAAGAAACGTGCTCGCCAGGTTCGGAATTCCGCAGGCACTGGTGACCGACAACGGCACCCAGTTCACCGACCACGGATTCCGAGACTTCGTCACCAAGATGGGGACCAAACATCACTTCACATCGGTCGAGCACCCACAGACCAACGGGCAAGCCGAAGCCGCGAACAGAGTCATCCTCCGAGGGCTCAAACGTCGACTCGGCGAAGCCAAAAGAGGATGGGTCGAGGAGCTCCACAGCGTCCTGTGGGCATACCGCACCACACCCCACTCAACGACGGGTGAAACTCCATTCCGACTAACGTACGGCACCGAAGCTGTCATCCCTGTCGAAATCATGGAACCATCCCGACGAACAGAGGAACCTCTCGACGAAGAAATGAATGACGAAGCACTAAGGGATGAACTCGACCTAGTCGAGGAAATCCGATCGGGGGCTGCCCTGCGCGAAGCAACCCTGAAACAACGAGTGGCCCTACGCCACAACGACAAGGTCATCAAACGCGAGTTCGACATAGGCAGCCTGGTACTACGCAGAAACCAGAAAGACTCCCGCGAAGGGAAGTTGGCCGCGAACTGGGAAGGACCTTACCGCGTCCACGGCACCACGGGTACCGGGGCGTACTACCTCGAGCAGTTAGACGGAGAGCCATTACCAAGACCCTGGAATGCTGCTAAGTTGAAACAGTACTACAGTTAGAAACTGTCAACACATAGGACCCTCGACCAGAAGCAACCACGCTCAAGCAACAAGGAGAAACGTCCAATTTCGTTTAAGGCTAAGGTACAGGCCCGACACACGACCAAATTGGCACGGCATCGCGCGGTGAACGTTGACGATCGAGAGTGCCCGACGTGGACAGCTGTACCGAGCTCCACCGTCGTCGTACCTTTAAGGCAGAACACCCAGCTCGCGATGGGCAGTTCACGCCAAGGGCGAATCGTCCCTACGGGCACCACGCCCGACTGAGCAACCTCGCTCCGTAACGCCCGACATTCTATCAAGAATAACGGGACATCTACAAGGGTCAAAAGAAAATCTCTCCCCTCGAGCGAAACACTTAAGCAACCCCGGCCAACCAAAATAGGGCCGAGATTACACACAAATGGAGACGAGCATATTCGCTCGCCAAATCAAAGCCGCTTACGGGCGCCTCTCGGGCCCGGGACTTGAGCTAAATTCATACAAGCATGTGAGTCATACAAGGGCAAAAAATCCAAAATAAATAACAAGGTATAAACGCCCGAAGGCAACAAAGCAATATTAACCCGACCAAGAAGGCCGGCGGTGTTCAAAACATACAATGAACGGGCACGCAGGCCCAAAGAATAAAAATTCAAATATCAAGGGCACGCAGGCCCGCTATCCAAAGAATACAAATATCAAACTTCCACATTATCATCATTGTCGACGCTGGGAGAGTCGGGCGGAGGAATGATCGCACCACCTACAACCCGATGTGTATGACCGATACCCTCGGTGACCAGGCCGGGGTTTAGCAATGAGAGCTGGTCGACTGCAGAATTGAACCCGTCTTCCAGAGCACCGACTGCGTCCGCCTCGAGGAGCCGGATATGGGCAATAAGCTCAGCCCGACTCTTCAAAACCACTAGGTCCTCGGGCTCATCTTCGGCGGGTTGCTGAACAGCATTCAGTTCCTCAACCTGTTTACCCAGGCGTTCGACTTCAGCAGCCAAACGATCCCTGTCGGTCCGGAGCAACTCCCCTTCCTCAGTCAACCTCCCCGACTTCTCCTTTTCCAAGGTCAGCATCTCCCTCTCGGCATCAAGTATCGCGGTCTGCTCTTGGAACATCCCCTCGGAGCGTTCCAGAGCGACCTTCAACTTCCGCGAGCTCGCAGTCAAGGCCGCCTTCTCCTGCTCGAGCTCTTCAACACGAGCAGCATCCCCTGCATCCTCAGATAACACCAGGGCCATTTCGGCCATTTTAACCAGCCCGTCCACGCTGGCGACCAGCCGCGACTTCCTCTCCTCTTTAGTCATCCTCTTTATGGCCTCGGCTTCATGAGCGACCACGGTCGGAGGGAACCGCTCGAAAAAGCCCTCCTCCTCGAAGCAAGGGGGGAAGGCAAAGGATTGAACAGCACCGGCATCTTCCCCGACAGTCGAACCGCCTTCCACGCGAGTCCTCTTCCTCTGCGTCAAAACGGCGTTGGCGTCAATCTCCTCGACCTCTGGATCTGACGCTGCTCCCGAGCTCGACGTCGAATCCACCCTCACTGGCTGAGGAACGTTCATGCTGGGCGGTGGTCCCATTCTCGTCGTTTGCGGGGCCTGCACGACCCTCTTGCCTCGCCTCTGGCCGGTTGACAATTTCAGGAGCCTTTCATGTCGGCTGGCCATCGTACCTGCACGAAGTAAAGGAAAAGTCAGTATCGAGCAAAACGCGTAAATAAATGACGAGTAAAGAATTTCAAACAAACAACCTAACAGGCGGGCTGCCTGCCTATATGTCGAACATTCCACCAGCGCCTTGGTGTCGATCGGGCGAGCCTCGAATGTCGGGTAACCGTCCTTGTCGAGGATATCATTCCCTTCCCGCGTAACCCATTGGGCGGGATGAAAACTGTCGACAAAGTTGCAGAGAGCCTCATACGCCCGCTGATCCTCCGTGCACATGTCCCCGACTGCGGTATGGAAATAACCTGTTCCATGCTCGAAGTGTCGGGACATCCAGTACACCGGGAACTTAGCCCGACGTCCTAACACGGGGCTCCCGTCGTCGGCCAACATTGCTTCCCCGTCATCATCGCTGACCGGCCCTTCCTCCTCGAAGAGGGAATCTACAGCAGAGTCGGTAGTAGGGCGTACCACATACCACTTATCCTTGAACCCCCTCACAGAGTCCATGTACATCCTAAACAGTCTCCTCGACTGCTTCAGGGACACCCAGCTGTGCTTCCCTCCTCGGGACTGACGCTGTAGGTGGAATACCCGAAAGAAGAGAGGGATGGTCGCCCCTATCCTTAAGTAGCGACACGTCAGCTCAAACGCCCGGATGAAGGCGAGAGAGTTTGGGTGTAGCTGGGACGGGGCCAGCTCCAAATGCGTAAAGACCCCGGTCTCAAAGTATGTGAACGGCAGCCGCAGCCCCAAGTCTTTAAACGCGATCTCGTACATCGCAAAGCTGTAGTCCGGGTACATTGAACAAATTCTGGCGTTGGTCGACGGCAGCATGACCACGAAATTCTGCTGGAAGTCGGGCTGATCCTGCCCCTCTTCGATAGCGGTGAATGGATGTCGGTCATCCCGACTGTATATCGACGCCGTCCCCCGAGGCTCGGCGCCCACCCATTCCAGCGATGGGTCGGTCACGGTGTCTATAAGGTTGGCCGACTCGTCGGCACTCTGTTCTTCGCTGTCACGACGACCGGAGGAGCTCGGCTCATCCGCCATGGTTACCTGCAGAGCACGGGAAACCAATCAGATTGAGCATGAAGTCCTAGGCTCAACATAATCATGTCGTCCATACACTACTACACAAGTCCATTTTCACAAGTGGATGCCTCCCCGACTCTCCTGAATCCAGTGTTCTTCCTCAAACCAACTGCGCGGCCACTCTTCAAGCATGTCGATCCGAGGTATGAACATGGCGAGCCGCATTATGAAGCCCACGGCCACGACCATAAACATACCGGGCACCGTCATGAATCAGGCGCCCAGGATCATGAAGACCCCGGGCAGCTCTGAAGTTTTTCACCTAAAAACTATGAATGTGTCGGCCACAAGTATGCGTTTGCCGGCCCTAGACATGAATCTGTCGGGCAAAACGCAAGTTTACCGGGCTAACCCAACATTAACGGTCCTAAAACATCTACAATTTCCAAGAATCATGCATTCTAAAACAGAAAAATGAGGAAAATAGATCACTTACTTGGATCAAAGTTGGGATTTGGCTAAGAAATGAAGAATCTGAGACGGGAAGTCACGACTGGAGAGAGTGTTGAGAGCGGCAACGGAGAGAGCACGAAGAACGGAAAACGTATTATGGGGCCCAAGGACCCTATTTATAGTGATGACGTGGAATACCAAACGTCACCTCGTTCAGCCACGGACTCCATCTCCTCGACGCACTGCTCCCAACGCAATGATGGCCCTACCCCCCTAGGGTGGCGGCACAACTCCCGAAAGATGCCTCGTGTGCTCGACTGACGCGCCCGGTACGGATCCTCCACGCATCCACCACCGAGGACGTCTCCGAGCACGGCACGAGGAGACCCCTCGAGGGTCCACGCCTCCATCCCGGGCACGAGACCTCAGCGACGGAACAACTGTTTCAAGTCATGGCTCCTCGCAAAGGAACCACGACTTGGGGGGCTCCTGTTCTGGACTGGGCTCGACAGGCCCAAAAGCATTACTAAGGCCCAGTCCAAAGGGACTCACTAAGGACCACACTGGGCAAAGGGGGTCACGTCCATGCCCGACACACTAATGTCCACCTCGACATCTCGGTGTCCAGCCCCACGATGAAGTCATGCTCGACAGCCTGCCGTCCAGCTCTATGTCCTGGCTTCCAGCTCGACACTCGCTGTCCAGCTCGAGGTCTTGGCGTCGAGCTCGGCACCGTGCTGCGCAGCTCGACATGGTCTCGAGCTAACTTGCTAGGGCAGACTTAGTCCTCCATTGCCCCAACGATACTCCGGAAAGACCGCGTCTCCGTCCGCCCGCACTTCATGCAGCATATCCAGGAAGGGGACCACGTGCTGGTCCCCACTATCCACGTAGAATCTGGCAGTTCCTCCATTGGGCCAAATCCGCCCGGCCCAATGAAGGAACCTTGGCCCAGCGCTGGGGGCTATAAATACCCTCTGCTTCCAGAGGGTCAGGTATTCATCATTCTAACCTCAACACTATTATCTGCTCGTACTCCCACTGACTTTAGCATCGGAGTGCCTTGCAGGTACCCCCCCTCCTCGTTCAAAAAGCCTTCAGCTCGGAGTAAGCCGTGACGGTCCAAACCTTCTGATCAGGTCAGATCAATTATTATAACATTTTATTATAATTAAAAAAAATTAATTTTATATTTTTTTCCTATATAATAATTATTTTGATTAGTTAGAATATTTATTTTACTTGATAGCTAATTAGCTAAACATTAAAATGATAAATTTAATATTTATCACTAATAGACTATGGCTTTTATAAATAAACATAATTAAATATGAGACACATATTTATGAATAAATAAATTTAAGATGATATGATAAATATTTAGTTACAATAATTATTTATATAAACGGAAATAAATTACAATAATTTTTATAAAAAAGAATAAGTTACAAATATTTTAATAAATAAAAAAAATGTAACTATTGATACAACTATTTTTAACACGAATAAATTAAAAATAATTTTATAAATCATCATTCGGATCGAAGACACTTACAAATAAAAAAAATCTACAAATTGATATAATTATTTTTAAAAACAAAAATAAGTTACTATAATTTTTATAATCAAAAATAAATTACAAAAACTTTTATAAACAAAAAAAAAAATTAACTATTGATACAATTACTTAAGAGAGTAATTGTCTCATTTGTAATGCTCCCCATTCATCCACCCCCAACAAACAATTTCTAAACCACGGAGACTAAAAATAGAACATTAATAGTACTTTCTAAGAACATGGAGGATAATATTCTCGGAATGAAACACAGAAAATTTAGGGAATTTACATCGGAGGTTCAAAAACATGGCATGATAAGGAAATGTTGTACCAATAAAAAACAAAGGATATATAAACAAAAACTGAACACTGAATAAATGGTTAAGCAAATCTGCTTACTGCTTAGTGAGGGGCAGTAAGTTGCTAGACCAAGAATCTATCAACAAAATGCATGCACTTTATGCATCAAACTCGCACATTGATACTTGCATCCGATACACAAATATACTCATTTGCTTGAACCAAAATTGACAGTTTGAGACCGAATTCACATAGTGTATATGGTCCTCGATCGTGTATATGGTCCACGGTTTAGTCATTGAAAGCAGAAAAAACAAAATGTCAGTAATACAAAATGTTTATCAGAAATCACAAATCCTAGTTAATTCCTAGACTTCTTTCTTGACTTGGAGGAAGGCTTGGATGAAGAAGGTTTGCTTTGCTCAGAAGCTGCACTCTGTGTAGCACCTTTGGAGGTAGTTGCCTGGTTTGATTTTGGATTTGATTGATTGGACGAAGCACCACCATCGTGCTTTTCTCTAACTACAGCACCTTGTGAGCCTCTCACTTGAGCAGCTCTTTTGTCCTTCCTCTTGGGCCTAAAAGTTGACCTCTCTCGCTTGGGAAGCCACCTTTCTGGATCTGGTGGAGGACCTGGGTTTGCAGGGTTAAACCCTTTAGGATACCTTGGCTTTCTCTTTCTCTTTTTCTTAGTTTTTGTCTTATTCTTTCCTTCCTCATTCGTTTCAGTGAGACCTGCTTGAGGAGGACCCTCAACTCGTTTAACTCCAGAAGTACGTTCCAAGCTGTCCACATCAATTCCCTTCAATCCAGGTAAGGTCTTTAGTTGCTTTTCATATAGCTCTGCTTTAATAACATCCAAACGGGCTACTGTTGTTATCAGCCCAACTAGTGCTTCCATGCTTCCCTGATTTTTAACAAGCTCCTCGTAGAGCTTAGCTGCCTCCTCTTCCCGTCCATGCTTTAGTTTGAATGAGGCAGCCTCTTGCATTATAATATTAAGCTTATTGTCCTCGGTCATAGCATTAGACCACCATTTGGTTGCAGAATCAAGCACAGAAGATGCACCCTCAATGTCGCTGGCTCGCTCTTTCAAAGTTACAAGGGTGGCAACAGTAGCAGGCATGTGTTGAATATCTGGTATCTTAGTCAGAGAATCGGCTGCAATATGCGGATGGCCAGCCGCTGCCGCCACCTGAGCCCTGGCTAAGTAAAGAACTTGGGACTTCTCAGGGAACTTTCCAGCAAACTGGGCCAGTACTTCTTCAGCCCTTCCAGCTTTGTTCTCTCTAACTAAGAGGGCAGCTTGCAGCAATACTGGTACAACACTTTCAGGAAACATGTCTGGCAATGCAGAAATAAGTTCTCGAGCCTACAAATTGTGATGTAACACATTAAAAGCATGCTCCGTAGCCAAGTTTCAAAAATAATGATATATAACTGATAACTTAAGGACAAGAAGACAAAGATGAAAGACCTGGTCAATCCTGTTAGCATGAAGAAGCAAAAGAACCCTATTTGCATATATTGCTTCCCTTTCTTTGGCTGAAAGTTTCAAGTCCAATCCTTGAGCTAGGCGAAAGCTTTGTGCCTCTTTCTCTTTTAGCCGATCAAGTTTCTTCAGGCTATCAGAAACATCCTTTGGACCTTTCAGCGAAACAAGATTGTTTACTGCTACTGCAATGGATGATTCATCGGCCATATCTCGTTTAATCATGTCCACATAAGCTTCCATAGCATCTTGTTTACGCCCAAGAAGCTGCCAATCAATGATTGATTAAAATAACTGACTACTCAAATAAGTAATACTTGCTTGAAAGATAAATAAATTTTGAGAAATCAGAACTTCTACCTGTTGGACATAGCCCAATTGTACAGCAATAGGAGACAACTCATTATCTATATCTTCATCAGGCCAGTTATCTTCCATTAGACTCTCTTGACCAATTCTGATATGAAAAATTGAATTATAAGTATATGCCATTCATGGGTAACTTCCAGGTAATAAGTTTATAACTTTATAGGTTAAATTATTGAAATCAAGACAACTAACTGATAAGAAAATTTAGAGTTATAGCAAATAACTTTGTCCATGTTTTACAATAAGAAACTTTTACTCAGACCAATTACAATTGACCTGCCAACAAGAAGCACCTATTACTAAAGATCAAATATAAAAATGAATTTTTATCATTATTAAAGTTTGGCCTAACACATTCTTACAAAACTGACTTGTAAGATGTGGATTGTCCCCGCTTATAAGGACATGTTCATGCCATTATATTTTCTGATGTGGGACTCTAAACACACTCCCTCACACCAGGACTGGACATCTGGAGCATGGAAATAAATGGTGAGTGGCCTAATTGCAGAAACCTAATAGCAGATGATCAACCGGATCTTAAACGAGACTCTTGATACCATGTTAAGAAATGTGATTGAGTCTAACTCAACCTTACAAAACAGACTTGAAAGGTGAGGGGTGCTACTCTATTTAAACTCTTCTCAAGCTCTATGTCTAACCAATGTGGGACTTAGGATCGTCCTAATACACTCCTTCACGCTCGACACTCTTCACGCCTGACACTCTTTTGGGCTTGGTGCATGGATATAAACGGCAGGCGGTCCATGGTCCAATCGATAGGCTCTGATAGAGTGATACCATATTAGAGTTTGACCTAATTCATTCTTACAAAACTGACTTGTAAGGATAGCATTGCTCCCTCTTATAAGGGCATGTTCACGCCATATATTGTTTGATGTGGGACTCTTAAGTCTTAACAATCATGACTCAAAGTACAAAAAAAATTATAACAAAGCTCTAGAACTAACAAGCACATACTCATGAAGTGTGGTAGATATCACATCTAGCCACTGATAAGGCAAAGGCAGATATATGGTATCCTGATTATACACATCATAAATAATAAAATTGAATATTGTTAGATTATGTTATATGTTACCCATGAAATTATTCATAGTAAATTAGGTCAATTTCATGATTCCCACAACCAAAATCTCACATCACCTTCGGCCAGACAGCAAGAGTAGTTCAGCATCAGTGTACTTATTCCTTTGAATTAGAGAACAAGCAGTATTATATGCCAATTCAAAGCTGCTTGTTGCTTTGACCCGAAATGAATCCAGCCACCCTTGTACTTCAGATGATCTCCCTGCCATAACCAGGGCAGCAACAGAATTTATCTCCAACAAATCAATCTTGGACTTTTGAAGCTTCTGGTAGATATCTAAGCAATCATCCATTTTTCCAAGACGATACAAAATTTGAGACTCCAAAAGCATAGTTTCGTCATCTCTTTCATGTTTTTGCAAAGACTGCAAAGCTTCATCCAACTTGTTTTGTTTGTATAAACAGTATGCCTATTTAGATACAACAAAGTAAAAAAAAAAAAAAAAAAATCAATGGTAAGCATTTTCATACTTATACCATAAACTCCAATAAAAATTTCTATGAAATGTGTACAATGTTTTAGTTTCATATATGTACATACTGCACTTCCAATCAACCATAACTATAAGATCCTTAAAAGTATTTGACTTAATAAAGTCACCCATATAATTGGTTGTCATTTGTTGACAGAGTAAATGTTTTACTTACACGACCGGAATATCAAAATTAAACTCATGCAAAATTAGCTCATTGACATAGACCTATACTATGAAGCCCGGATACTACAAAATTAGAGTTGTGCATCGAATACATCAAATATTGATACTTCACAGATATGTAGGGTAGAAGTAGAGGTGCGTATAGAGATTAAAATATAATTTAAATGAAAATTCTATAATGTGTTTTGATCTTAAGTAACTTTTTCTAAATTGTTCATTGTGTTAAAGTCAGGTGTATTATGTGACGCGATTACAGTAAAATCTGCGATGTTGTACATAACAGAATGTTAGGCGGTTAAGAATCAAGACAAGAATAAAGTACGAGGATGTTGCCGAAAATTATAAAAAAAATTGTTGACTTATCTAGGCCATATTATATACTACTGAATTTTAAAAAATTCACTTTTCCGCATATTCCACCATGCACCTGGGCTTCATAGACCTAATACATACAACTAGAGTACACTAACCCTTCTTCTCATGACTCCACTTCATAATTCAATTCCTAAAAACGAAGTCAACAATCTCAGAGCGATGACCCTATCCTGATTCAAGTTCTGAATTTCACGATTTAATCTATCAGAAAATTCAGATTCAATTTGTGCACCTTAAGGAAATGAAAATCCTCGGGAAGAGTCTTGGAAGACTGAATAGCGGAGAAGGCGTCATCGAATCGATCGTCTTTGATTAGCGCGACAACCTTGCATCGGAGCGCGTCTTCGTCGCCAGGTGCGATTGCGAGAACTGCAATGAGATGAAGGAATTGTTAGCACGAGGATGATTAATTAATTGAAATCGGAGGAGTTTAAGAAATTGACGGACTCTGATCTGTGAGTTTGACGGCATTGGTGAACGCGGAAGCTTGGATGTGTTTGTTGAGCGTGGTGAACAGATCTTCGAGTGGCGGTGGAGCAGGAGGCTGCGACGGCGCCGGTTTGGGCTTCGGGGCCATTAGGTTTTTGCAGTAGCGAGGTGGAAAACGAACGAAAGTAACCAAGTTGTGAATTGCGATTGACGATTTAGTTTTACTGGATGAAGACAAAAATGCTCTTTCGTTACGTGTTAAACATTATTTTACTTTCATATATTTTTTAAAAGTTATGGGAATTAATTTAAAATAAGTTATTTCAATTTTAATTGTAAATTAAAGAGAGAAAAAATATAATGCGGTATAAAATATTATTATATTATATTTATTATAATAAATTATATTTTTATTTTTAAGATATTGAATTGACATGATAAATATAAAAAAAAATTTATAAAAAAATAAATAAAAATTTTATTTGATTGCATATATAAAATTGTTTTACTGATAATATATTATCTTTAAATTTTAAATTAAGTGAATAATATATATATTTAAATATTTATTGAGTTAAATAGTTATGTATTGACAATGTAAAATAATTTTTACTGTTATTTAATAAAAATATGTAGTTTATCAATAATTTAAAATTTTCGGTCTAACGGAACATATATTTCTGATTGATTATGTAAAATTATTTTATATTTTATATTGTGAGTGTATTACCTCTTTTCTCTTATTTATTTTTAATTATTTCATATAATAATTAAAATGAAAAACATAATGTAATTCTAAACAATTATATAGAAATAGCCAAAATTTCACTCCTTATCCTTATGAAAATGTCCATTCCATTTCAAAAATTGGGAATTTGGACATTTTTCCATTACTAAAAGAAAACTTCATTGTACAGAATAAAATTAAATATGTTTTTAGTGTTTCTAAATATCTTATATTTATTTTTAGTACTTTCGATTTTTTATTTTTAAATAATGATTTTTCAAAAAAAATTAATTTTAATTTTTATTTATCTTGTTAAAATTGTTGTTAATTCAGTCGTTAAATAAAATATCATTGTTAAAATTATTGTTAACTAAGTTGTTAAATTGTAAAATTATGTTAAATTGTATGAGAGACTAAAAATTAAAATTAAAATTTTTAAGACGATCATTCTTTAAATGAATTTTTTTTTTTAATTAAATATAAAATATTTAGGAGAAATTGAAATATATTTAACCCAAATTTTTAATAGTTATTGTGTTATAATGTATTTGCTTATGAAACAAAACCTATAACGAATAAAGGTATATATATATATATATATATATATATATATATATATATATATATATATATATATATATATATATATATATATATATATATATATATATATATATATATATATATATATATATATATATATATATATATATATATATATATATATATATATATATATATATATATATATATATATATATATATATATATATATATATATATATATATATATATATGTAAAAAATTGGATTTAATTCAGATGTGTTTGGGTCATTTTTTAATGGAATCGCGCGGTTTGGTTTAGTTTGAGGTTTGTATTTTACAAACCGAACCAAGTCGCATTATGTTATTAAATCTTACTAACCAATGTATTATATGTATATTTTATCATACTCTTTGTATGATATTTATTTTAATTTACAAATATAAAAAATGAAATATTATTCATTTATAAATATTATTTTCATAAAATATATTTTATCGTATTCTTTGTATAATATTTATTTAAGAATGCAATCTTATGTATATCATTCTTTAGATTTAGATAAAATTATAATACACAATTTTATGTATCAAATTATAAATTTATTTTGACAATTATAATTTTTTTTATGATAATGTATGAATGATTAAACACAAACTTATATTTTTCTCTATATGTGTAAGTATGGTTCAATAAATTTTTTTGTAAAAAACCGAACCAACCGAACCAATCCAAACCGCATTAGTTTAGTTTGGTTTGGTTCGGTTTTATTTTTAAAAACTAACTGAACCAAACCGAACCGCATATTTTTTTCTCTTGCGGTTCGAGTGATTTTTTACTTCAAAATCGCTCAAATCAAACCGTGAACACTCCTACCCATTTTCGCTTGTCGGGCTTGACCGTCCTGCTTTTTTTAGCGGGATGAGGCGGTCGGGACGGACGGTCTGTTTTGTCACGCCAACTTTAAATCCAATTATTTCAATGTGTTAGGGAATTTTATCTCCAACAGTTACGAGGAAAAATCTCCAACATCGTTGAAGAGCTTGAACACACTTTGATGGCTTGTGTTGAGGCAATTGAACATAACAATCTACTTGCAGCAGAAGCTCTTCTGATACAGATCAGAGGCCTTATTGTATCACAACAAGGTTCTATGAGAAACGTTGCAACGTGCTTCGTTGAAGCTCTCTTCCAACGAATCTACCGCGTGTTTCCACATAATTCTCTTCCTGGTCCGCTTGAGAATCATTTCTATGAAACTTATCCTTACCTAAATTTTGCTCACTTCACCGCCAATCAAGCTATTCTCGAAGCTTTTCTAGGAAAATCTCATGTTCATGTAATTGATTTCTCTACCAAAGAAGGGATGCAATGGCCAGCTCTTATGCAGACACTTGTCTCACGTCCTGGTGGTCCTCCTGTTTTTCGTCTCACCGGAATCGAACCACGGGCGTTGGATAACTCTGATCATCTCTAACATGTTGGTTTGAAGCTTGCTCAGTATGCACAACTGTAATACGGTGGGAGAACTGACTTGGGTGTTTTGCATTTTATCGCAAATATTGAGGATAGCAAGAGTTGCCACCGACTTTTTTTTATCCAATAAATAAAAGGGTGAAAAGAACAGGAAAGATCTTTGAGAGTTTTTTCTTGAGTTCGGGGGGTAGGTTATGAAAAGGGAAGGTGTTAGCACCCTTTTCATCTGTAGTTATCTACAGGCTCTTAGTTGCTTGATCACTTTGAAAATGCTTTGTTTGAAATTTGTTTGTGCAAGTTTGAAAATATTTTGAAAATGCCTTTATTTCGGAAAACTTTGTAATGATTCTCGTCTCTATAAGAATGTATACAAAGTGTTGGTTTTGAAAATAGTTCAAAGAGATGTTTATTTTTGAAGATGTTTTGAAATTGTGAGTGTGGAGATGGTTTTAGTTTGTAAGCAAGCAACTACGAGCGTCCTACCTACTTAAAAGGTCTTTGTTATTTTCCTCATTCTTTAAATATTGCAACATTACCATTGATTGATAAGAAGCACTATCTTTGGATGTGAAGGGACGGGCGTGGGTCAACCGTATAATCATAGAAGGCGACTTATAAGACGCTTTAGCAATTTTCGTAGGGACTAAGATCGTTTTAACAAAGGCAACATGGAAGGGTCATCGAGGGACAACGATCTTTTTATCGAGGGTCTTTTCTAAAACGTCCCATACTCGAGGGACATGAATATTTTCCGAGGCAACAAGCGAGGTTACCCTAGAGGTGCGCGTGTGAAAAGTGTGTGTGATTGCATGCATTTTTGTCTTTGAGATTAGGGTTTCTAACGGTTGATTTTATCTTGCCATATACACCCTAATTACTAACAATTTATATTAAAGCGATAAATTGCGAAAATTAAAATTCTAAGTTATTACATCACTTAGGGGATGGGGGTACAATTTAGAAATTGGGATGAAGCAAGTTTAATTATTATAACCATATTGAATAGCAATGAAGAAAATATATAGAAAACATAAAAATAGTGTGAAATAAAGGAAAAAATATTTTTTAACCATTATGTGTCGACACATGCTTCTTTGAATCGACACATAACTTTTCTTATTCCTGTAAAACCTAAATCAACTCAGTATGAGTCGACACATAATGGTATATGTCGACTCATTTCTTGTATGTGTCGACACATTTGTGTTTTGTGTCGACTCATACACCTTTTGCCTTTCTGTTTTGGGTCTGGATAGCAGCATGTATCGACACATAAGGCTTTGTGTCGACTCATACTCTATTTTGTCACTAAAATGAGTCGACTCGTATGGGTATATGTTGACTCATGCTGCAGTTTTTTGCCTTAAACATTGTTCTATTGTCTGTACAAGTTAGTTCACAGCCTATGATTGATAAAAATGAACATCAAGTAAATGGTTAGCTTTAAAAGGCAATGATTACTACATTTATCTTCAGCAATGAATCACTAATGATGTTTGAAATGAAAACCTCAAAGTTAAAAAGACTTACCTTGAGACAGTAGTTTGTTTTGAATCTGAACTTCTTTCAAGAAGTTGTGGTGGTTTCAGTGATCCTCAAGGGAGCTGCTCTAGTCCTTCCTCTGTATTAGAAGTTGATGAACAAACTCCAACCCAGTCAAGTTATATAATACTGTCTTTTGTTTGTGTTTGAAAGGTGATGATAATGGCACTACAGAAATTGTTCTTGTGTTTGAACAATCTCTATATGATATAAAGTGTTTGGATGGCTGGTTTATGGGAAAAGATTGCAAGGTGGAACAGTGGGTTGAGGATTTTCTGTTTGGTGGATGAAAAATAGAGCAGAGTTTTCTGAATGAACAAAGGTTGCAAAGACTTATGTTTTTCTCTCCCTTTCCTCTCTCAAAAGTCGGCCCTTTATGTGTTATGAAAACAGTTTATTTATATATGAAGTTTGGTTGAGATTTGGGGGGGAAACAAATAATTTTTTGAACTGTTTAGGTATGTTGTCTCATGGCCTTTTAGATGCAGCTCTCATATGCAAATTTGGTGCAAACATGGGATTGATACGATGCATATTTTTCAGGGCAGTATTGCAGGTTTTGGAGCAGACTGTGACAGTGTTTAGAGGCAGCATAGGAGGACTGTTTTTGTACAGGACAGAAGAATGTCTTTTAACAAGGTTTTGGGCTGTTATGTGGACAGTACAACAGTCTTGGACTTGGCAGCATATAGGACTTTGGGATTTTTCTGGGCAGCAACATTTGTAACATGATACAAATCTGGTTTTGTGGACAGCATAGTGGTAAAGTTTTAAGATTTGAGTCAAATGGAAAAGTTTAAACAAGACAAAACTTAGGATTTGTAACTTGCAATTTTTAACTTTAAAAATGCAGCCTTGTTATAACTTGAATTATTTCTAACATCTTGAATTATTTTGAATTGTAGTGAAGAAAGATGTCATGAGGTAATTAATCATGTATAGAAAATACTTAGAAAATTTTTCCAAGTCTTGCCAAGTTTGATTTTTGATGATCAAATTTCATATTTTGAATGCCTTGATGAAATGTGATTTTTGAAACTCAAATTTGATTAAAAAGTCAAAGTTTGACTTTTTAGTGTACAGTTGACTTTTTCATCGGTTGACCAAATTTCATCTATCAACCCACTGATCTCGGGAGATGAATTGAAATATGTGATTAAGTCAAAATTATGTACTTGAACCCTTGAGATCATGTTTCGAACCAATAAGTCATGTAATAGGTCAAAAATCAAAGATTGGTCATTCTCAATCAAAATCCTAATTTGGAGTCCCAGTGCTTCGGAAATGATTTTGTCTGATCAATTCCTTGAGAATCCTTGAGAAGTAGAGATCATTTGTGAGGAATGTCTTGAAAAAAGAGAGGGCAAATTTTGGGGTACAACAGCTGCCCATGTTCAATCTTCTTAAGCCTGAAGAGTTAGATTGGCGGGTCTGCTACTCATGACTTGAAGGTGGAAAATGATTGAACACTAGAGTGCCCAGAAATTTGCACTCGATGATGTGTTAGTTGATTGTGTCATGAATGGGCTTAAATATGCCATTTGGAGAGGTGATAAATAATTCGTTGGAGATGGGCTCACAGACACCATCCAAAATGACAGAAAATCTATGTTGTTTAGTGACTTCACTAGGGACATAATCTTAACCAGAAGAGGTATGTTGATTGTCTGTCATCAACTGGTGGAAATGAATTCTAACCATAAGAGGTCTTTGTCTTGTTGATTGACTTTTCCTACAAGGAAAAGGGTTAGTTATATACAGATGCATGCACGTTGCAATGATGTTCTCAAAATAAACGAGATTGTGCCGCATGCATTTGTCATGTATGTAATATGATGTGTGAATGTGAGATATTGTTGAAGTGTATCTTTGTCTTGGAAAATAAATCTTCGACAAATACTGGGGAGCTTCGGGAAATTAAATCTCGGACTACTGTTGGAAATGAAGAGTATGCACATCTTCGGACCTTGTTTAGAATGTTTCTGCCGGGGATTCCTGTTTTGCTGTTTGAGGAGAACTCCACCGGAGAATCTTGACTTTGCTTGAGGGAAACTTTGTGGAGAGTGTTGATTTCTTCTTGAGGGAAAGAGTTAAAGAGTTTTAGTCGTCCTTTGCTATACTGGGGAGTTATCTCTTGATTGGAGAGAAAAGAAATTAGTTGTTATCTGGTCGGATCCAGGCTTCGCAACAACTTGTTGGGGATAAAAAAGTTAATTGTTATCTAGTCGGATTCCAGGATTTACAGTAACTCACTGGGGATAATGGCAAATTCTACTGTGGAAGAGGATTTTTGTTAGTGATTTGAAGAAGTTAAAATATTATCTGGTCGGGTCCAGGTTTCGTAGTAACTCGAATGGTTATCTGGTCGGTCCAGGTTTCAGCAACTCGAACTATTATCTGGTCGGGTCTAGGTTTCAGCAATTTAATCTCGAGGTTAACTGGTATCTGGTCGGGTCCAGGTTTCAGCAACTCAAACTGTTATCTGGTTGGGTCCAGGTTTCAGCAATTGAAGAAGTTAAACTATTATCTAGTCGGGTCCAGGATTTAGTAACTTAAAATTGAGATTTACTATTATCTAGTCGGGTCCAGGTTTCAGCAAATTTCTGAGAGAATGAGGTTAAGTGTTATCTGGTCGGATTACAGGCTTTACGATAACTGATGAAATAGATGAGGTCAATTTATATCTGGTCAGACTCCAGTCTTCGCAACCACTTGCTGAAGTTGGCTGTTATCTAGTCGGGTTCCAGGCTTCACAATGACTTACTGGGAAAGATGAAGTTAAACTGTTATCTGGTCGGGTCCGGGCTTCATAGTAACTTGCTTTAGAGGAATGGAGTCAATTGTTATCTGGTTAGGTTCCATGCTTCGCAGTCACTTCCGAGGATAGTAACGACTCTGTTAGGGATTGCAATGATTCTGCCGGGGGCTAAGGGGTTTCGTCCATTGATTTGCAATAGTTTGAGAAGCAAACTCAAGATGGAGAATTTGCAGTTTGTTGGGGAAATAAACCCTATTGAAGAGAATATTTGACGACCTGTTGGGGAGGGGTTTTCTTTTAGGAAGAATTCAACAAGGTTTCATAGTTACGACTACCTCAGCTGAGGAGAGGGCGTTCAAGAGACTGAAACTTTGGCTGGGGATTACATGAATCCAACTTTGTGGGGATAATCTTATTGAAATATCTTTGTGGGGATATCCCAGATCCTTAAGAAGACGTTTATTATTGTTCTTATGCATACACTTGTTAATAATTTAATCATGTTCACATGCACATGTTCATTCAATTTTAGCCATTGGACGCTTTTGCACTTAAAACTGAAAAAATAAAAAGTTGCACTTCAAAGTATACTTGTATTGGTGTTTGCCTATTGTGATACGGTGGGAGAACTGACTTGAGGGTTTTGCGATTGTGTTTGCAAATGTCGCAGTTTAGCAAGAGTCGCCACCGACTTTTCTTTTATCCAAAAAAGGAAAGGTGAAAAAGCACAGGAAATACCTTTAGAGATGTTTTTTGGGTTCGAGGGGTAGATTATGAAAAGGGAAGGTATTAACACCCTTTTCATCCATGGTTTTCCATGGGCTCTTAGTTACTTGCTAGATCACTTGCTTTTGTTTGAATATGTGCTTGTGGTGGTGATTTTTGAAAGTATTTTGAAAATGTAACTTCGTAATGGTTCTCGTTTCTATAAGAACGCCTACAAAGTGTTTATTTCAAAAATAGTTCAAAAGTGTGTTTGTGAGATGTGTTTTTGAAAGTATTTTGAAAATGGAACTTCGTAATGGTTCTCGTTTCTATAAGAACGCCTACAAAGTGTTTGTTTCGAAAATAGTTCAAAGGTGAGAGTGTGGGTGTATAAAAAAATTTTGTCGTGAGCAAGCGAGTAACTGAGAGCGAACCTACCTACTCGAAAGGTCTTAAATGTGATTTTCCTCCTCCTTTAGATGTTGCTATCTTACCATTGATTTGATAAGAAGTCCCATCGTTGGATGTGAAGGGACGGGCGTTGGGACGTTTGTATAGTCATAGAAGGCAACATATGGGACGTTTTAGTAATGTCGTTTTATGGACTAGATCATTTACCGAAGGCAACATCGAGGGTCATCGAGGGACTACGGTCTTTTTATCGAGGGTCTTTGCTAAAACGCCCATGCTCGAGGGACATGACTATTTTCCTATAGGCAACAAGTGAGATTACCCTAGGGGTGCATGTGTGAATGGTGTGTTTAATTTGCATGCATTTTGTCTTGTTTAGGGTTGTCTATTTTGTTGTTTTTATCTTGCCATACACACTTATTTACTAGCAATATATGAAAAGCAAGTAAAAGGCGGAAAGTAAAATATAAGCTATTACATCACTTTAGGGGGATGGGGATACAATTTAACAAATGGGGATGAAGTAGGAACTACAATATTACAACCATATCGGATGATAATGAAAAGAATGTGAAAACAGTGTAAAATAAAGGGAAAATTCACTTTTGAACTGTTATGTGTCGACCCATGCTGCTATGCATCGACACATAGCTTCTCCTGCTCATGTAAAAAAAAATTAGTTCAGTATGCGTCGACACATAATGGGATGTGTCAACTCATGCACCTTCTTGTATCGATGCGAAACGCGTATGTATCGACCCATAGGCTTTTCCAGCTTCTGTTAAGTGAATATGTTCAGTATGTGTCGACACATAATGGGATGTGTCGACTCATACACCTTTTTGCATCGACGCGAAATGCGTATGTGTCGACTCATAGTCCTTTCTAGTTTCTGTTTTGTGACCTGAACTCAGTATGGGTCAATGCATGAGGGTCATGTGTCGACTCATACCCTGTATTTTCACTAAGATGGGTCGACACATGTGGATATGTGTCGATACATCCTGCATTTTTCTATCTTAAACACCATTCTTTGCATACATCAGTTAGTTTTTAACATATGAATGAATAACATGAACAACAAATAAATGATTAACTTCAAAACAGTGATTGTTACATCCTATAAACAGAAAAGTTGATGTATGGAAAAAGGCATGGTAAATATGACTTACCTTAAAACTGCACTTTAGGTTTTGAAACCAAATATCCTTCAAGATGTTGTATGAACCTTAAGGAAGCTCCAACCAGCTGCTAGACTTTCCTTTTTGTTGAAGGTTACTAAACAACCTCTGTATGGTATGAAATGTTTGGATGGTTGGGCAGAACTTGTAAGGTATGAGAGGTTCAAAGGTTTGGACTTTAAAACTCAAGAGTGGAAGTTTTGTGGACTGTTATGGCTTTTGTGAATATGAGATTTTTGAGGGTTTTCCAATATAACTTCTGGATTTTCTAATTGTTCTTTCTCTCTATTTTTTCTAACCTTTTTTCCCAACCTTTTTCTCTTGCAACTGGCCTCTCTATTTATAGAGAAGGTTTGAGACTTGAGAAACTCAGACTTTTTGAAAATCACATGTTATGCCTTTTTTTTCAAATTCATAAAGACAAGTTGCTTTATGATAAAGAAATGAGTGAAATCAGGAACTTAGCCATGCTTTGTAGGTCTTGTAGATTGCTTCTGCTATTGAGAGATTTTTTTTCCTCTTTGGAACAGATTTCAAGCTTTGAAAGAAGAGAGTGGTTGGAAAAGTGAAGCTTTATGCAAATGGAAATGTTGCTTTTTGCATTTCTAACCATAAATGGTATCAAGACTTGGATAAAGATTCAAATGCTTGTGTAATACACTTAGGGTTTATGTAATTGCTTGATTATGCATAGATTTGGAGAGAACATAGCCTGCAAAGAGAGATCTTGTAGCTTTGGTTGGAATTTAGTCAAGTGTTCATCACAAATTCTGCTTTGTAATTCAAGAATGAAACCCTAACTTCATCTCTTCGATCCTCTCAGCTCAAGAATGATATCAATGAGTACTTGGACTTTTTGGAAATCTTGAAACACCCTCTATAACTTTCATGTTGGCCACTTTTGTTAAATCAAATTGGAACTTGATGAAAAATGGGCAAGAAGTTGGGATAAAAACCTAACCAAAACTGCTGAAAATTTCTCTAAGTGTTTAAATGAAAATGTCATGACTTCATGAATTTATAACCTGAGATCCAAGCCTCTTTAGGAGAAGTTGTGTAAAGAAATATTGTAGATATCATGGAGATCTACAACTTTCATGTTGGAAGCTTCTCTTGAATCATCTTACATCAAGGTGAAAAGTTGGCATGAAGAAATGAGATTATCATGTATAAAAAACACTTAGAAAAATTTCTAAGTCTTGAAGGGTTTGAACTTTCACATTGACTTTTGACTTTCTTGATTCCTTGATGATCAAGTTTCATATTTTTGAATGTCTTGATGAAATTTGATCCTTGGAATGTAATGTTGACCAAAAAGTCAAAGTTTGACCTTCTAGTATGCAATTGACCATTTTGCCCTTTTGCCAATTCCAAGCCTAAATTGATGTATCAATGCTGCAAACTTGATGTCATAGAAGATCTTGTGAGAAAATCCTTGAGAAATGAGAGGGAAAATTTTGGGGTACAACACCTATGAACATGCATTTTTGTACAAGGAGACAAAGATCCTAGTAAGAGGAAATTGTCGAAAGAAATGAGAAGAGTACAAAGTGAAAGCAAAAATAATAGCCATGTGGAAGTGATCTCATTATGTTCCAACTCCGCTATTGCCCATATGTCTTCGAACATCATCCCCTGTCTTTGAAAGAAGCCGATTGAATTGATCTTGGATCATTGAACTTGGACCTTTGTAATAAAGCTGGATGTAAAGGTTCCGCGGGACATAGTCGTATGCTTTAATCCCTAACTTTTGCCTGGACTGCCCTTTCAGGTTTTCAGTCCACCAGGATACCCATTTTTCCCAAGCCATCCTTTCGAGTTTTTGACTTTCTGGGTGTACAATATTTTGTATATATCCCTAAATTTTTTCCGAACCTTTTTGGTTCGTCGGGATGCCCTTGTTTCTGCCTAGGTATGTCAACCTAGCGGGTCATTTTTTATGCGTAGTATTTTTTGACTATGTCTGCGTTCACAAGATGCGGGAAATCTTCGTCGTCCATAGTAGTTAGCATCATGGCGCCGCCAGAGAATACTTTCTTGACAATAAATGACCCTTCGTAAGTGGGAGTCCACTTGCCCCTAGGATTGCCTTGTGGAAGAATGATGTGCTTTATTACCAACTCTCCAGTCTGATACACACGAGGCTTGATCTTCTTGTTGAAAGCTTTGATCATATGTTATTGTTACATTTGACCATGAAAAACAGCATCCAGTCGCTTTTCGTCAATCAAATTCAATTGATCCATCCTAGTCTGAAGCCATTCATCTTCGCCTAGATTTGCTTCTTTCATAATTCTTAGGGAAGGAATCTGAACCTCAACGGACAGGACAACTGCCATACCATAGACCAAAGATAATGGAGTTGCCCCAGTTGACGTTCAAGCTGAAGTATGGTAGCCATGAAGAGAAAACGATAGCATCTCATGCCAGTCTTTGTAGGTTACTACCATCTTTTGCACAATCTTCTTTATGTTTTTGTACGCAGCTTCCACTGCGCCATTCATCTTAGGTCTGTATGGAGAAGAATTGTGATGTTTGATTTTTAACTGCGTGCAGAGTTTCGTAATCATATCATTGTTGAGATTGGTTCCGTTTTCAGCGATGATCCTTTCGGGGATACCATAACGACAGATGAGGTTATGCTCGATAAATCTGGATACAACGTTCTTTGTGACTGAGGCATATGAAGCAGCTTCGACTCATTTGGTGAATTAGTCAATAACAACAAGGATGAAACGGTGTCCATTAGAAGCAGTGGGCTTGATTTCTCCAATCATGTCAATACCCCATATTGCAAATTGTTGTACCCCAAAATTTTCCCTCCCTTTTTCTCAACATTTCCCATCACAAAGCTCTTGAAGCTCAAGATCCAGTTAGGGTTTCATCTGCTCAAGACTCCTCCTTGCACTGCTAACCCAAATTAGGGTTTGTGTTTGCACAAAGATGTTTTGACCTAAAGTGCCCAAGATGACTTTCTTGCTTCATATTGGCCTCCCAAGTTTATCCATACCAAGTTTCAAGTCTTGATTCCAAGTTTTGCCCAGTCAATTGGACAGTTGACCTAGAAATCAACTGTATTGGGGAAAAAGTCAACTGTGGCCAATTGACAGTCAAATCTCATGAAATTTGATCCACATCAACATTATGAACTCCTAGGAATCATTTGATCAAGTTTGGACCACAATTCCATAAGAAATTTGATCAGATCACCAAAAGGGCAAAATGGTCATTTTTAGGGTTTTGACTGCACAAAGGCAATTTTTGACTGTTTGACCTAGCCAATGGCAAACCAAGCTCACATATGGACTCAAGGACCCCATGGAATCATCTTGACATGCTCAACAAACTCAAAAGATCCCAAGTATACAAGATTGACAGTTGAATTTCTCAGTCAATTGATCAATTTTGACTGTATACTGAAAAGTCAAACTTTGACTTTTTGGTCAAAATCAAGAGTCAAGATTCATTTTTCATCAAAATATGCCAAATCATGAAACTTGTTCACCAAGAAATCACAAATTGCAAATTAGGGTTAGAAAATGGAATTTTTCATAACTTAGAATTTTTCTAAGTTATGAAAAACCCTAATTTTTTCCCAACTTTGCCCCACCTTTTCACCAAGATCCATTTGGATTCAAACAAAAGTCAAAACATGAAAGTTGTAGCTTGTTGCATAATCTACAACTTTGATTCACAAAGTTTTCTCATTTGAAACTTGTATCTCAAGTTACAAGTTTTTGAATAAGGGCACTAAACCATTTTTAACTTAGTGAAATTTTAACCTATTTTGACAAGGTTTTCTACCCCACTTCAAGGCCATTTTTCATACCCTTCTACTTGGAATTTCAATTTGCATTTCAAAGATGGATTGTAGTACACATTCCAAGCTTTCCAAAATGTCCAAGAACTCATCAAACAACCTCATAACTTGAGAGATTCGAATTTCACAAGTTGGCAAAAATTCACTTTTTGTTCTTAACCAAAACATGTTCATAATCTTGCAATTTGAACTCAGCTTGCTTTAGGCTAGATTACAGGTCCTTAAACCAAGTTACACTCAAGAATTAAATGCAAAACCAATGTGCCAAGTTGTTATTCTAAGCATTTGGACATTACATGATGAACTAACCCTAAACTAGATAAAGTGAACTTTCCATTTTTGCAAAAGCTTGCTTTATGTCAATTGGTAAATCAAAGAGGTACAGATCAAATCTCTCTAGCATAAGATTATGAGCATAACACTCTGATCAATGAGGGATTATGCAGCACATTAGGAGGCCCCCTACATGCCTAGAAAGCCAAGTTGCATTTTGTTGCTTAAGTGTGAAGAAAGTCCCATAACTTGTAACAACTTCCATCTCAGCTTAGACACACAAGAACAAACTTATCAAACATACTCAAGACATCATAACCAAGCTGTGACACGAGCCATTTGCCTCTCAAACACTCTCCATCTCAGAAACACCATCAAACTGCTCAAACAGAGCAAGCACTGCAGATTGAGTGCCATCTCTCAATCCCTTCAAGCTTTCTGGCCCAAACTTGTTCCTCTACCTTACTTACAACCTATGCAAGCTATCCAGAAGCTAAGGCACGATCTGTAATTGCTCTAACCACCTCCACCATTTTCACATTTTTTACTTGCAGGTGAAGTTCTATAGCTTGATTCAGAAGCTTTCAAGACAAAGTAAACATTGGAATAGCATCCCTGGACCTCAAGGAAGCTTCTCCAATCATCACCTTGCACTGAAAGTTCCTCATTCTCCAGATAGAAGTTCAACTGAATAGGTAAAACTTTGAACTCGTATCTCCCTTATTATGCATCTTTAGTCTTAAGTTTGTGAAGAAACAAGGTTCTACTCATAGCCCTGAGCATGTACATATCTTTACATTTCATTTCTTTTGCCTGAGTTGAGAGAATTTAAGCTTTGAAAATGGCAGAAAGTTTAGGTCAAGATTTGGGATTGATAAAATTCTCTCTCATTTCTGAGAGTTAGGATGAGTTTTTTATATATTTGGAATCGTGATTCAATGCTTGACATGTTTTGTGTTGAAAGTTTGTGCAAAATCTCAAAGAATCAGGATGTTTGAATCTCTGTAACAAGGCGCACGTTTTGGCCAAAGGTTGAAGAAGAAGTGGATTGGGCTGGGCCTGTATTATTTTGCTATCCACACCATTTTTTCTGTTTCACACCCCTGAGCCCATTTGCTTCATTTTTTAACATTTTTGACCTTTTCCTTTTTTATTTGACTCATTTATTTTTTCTCAACATATTAAAATTTTGAAAATATTTTTCTCATCATTTTTTGATTTTATTTGGTTTTTATTTGATTTTCTTTTGATTTGTATATAAATAGATATATATTATTACTTAGAATAAAATAGAAAAATATGTAAAAAATACTTCTATTTTTATTTTTATTTTATATTACCCTCTGAAAATATTTCATATAAAAAATACTATTTTCTAAAAAATTAATTATTATTACTATTTATATATATAGTACATATTTAAAATAATATAAATATACATATATATATATATATATATATTAATATACTTAGAGTAAAAATACCAAAAATGTACATATTTTATTTTTTTAATATTTAATACTAAAAAATACCCTTTTTTACAAATATACTATATTTTATTTTATTTTTGTATGTAAATAATAAATATTATATGAATTAAGTAATTAATATCCATTTTAATTGAAATTAGGGTTTTTGCCCTAAAAGTTGAAAATACTCAAAAATAATACCTTTTTATTTTCTTGTTTTATTTTACATAAACCATACTTTTTTCATACATATAAAAACTTTCTTTTTGCATTTTGCATATTTACTTCATTTCCATTTAATTATGCAATTTATTTACCTTGCAAATATTCAAAAATGATGTAATAATTTAGATTTAAATTCTTGTCTAAATATCCCCCATTTGTAAATTTGTACCGCCTCCCTATATTATTATGTTGTAATAGCGTAGGAATTTAAATTTCGCACTTTATACGCTTTCTAATTATGCCATGTTAGAATTAGGGTTTGCATGCGAAAAACGATAAAAAATAGTTGGACCTAATACAAGATGAATGAGCATGAAAATAAACAACACATCTCACACTTGCACCCCTAGGATACTCCACTTTGTTGCCTTCAAATGATTGGGCCATATTGCATGTTGAATTTCTTTGGGTAAAACAAAAGACAAACAAATGATCTTAGTCCCTCGATGACGCTTTCGAAAAGTTGCCTAAAATGATCAAGTCCCTTTAAAAGAGAAATTGCCCAAAAACATTTAACACTGTTGCAATTATGGTCCAAACGATGACCCGCGCCCGTCCCTTTCATCTCCTAAGACAAGATTGTCCACCAAATGCAATGGTGGAACAAATTTGTCAAAAGGTTTAAAACATGACAAAAATCTTTGAGAAAACTTTAGGGTAGATAAACTCTTAAGTACTTGCCAATTTGCCAAGAAAACACTTGCCTAATTTCAAAACCCACTTCACAAACACTTTCAAAATCAACTTTTCAAACTCTTGAAACATCTTTTCAAAAAGACAAACACCTTTTGTAAAACATTCGAGTAAAGAATTGTTACAAGGGTAGCCTATACAAGGCATCTTTTTTAAAACCTTTTCAAAACCACACACAAAGCACCATTTCAAACAATTGAAAAATAAGGCAAGTTGATCTAAGCGAGTACCTAAGAGCCCATGGATAACCATGGATAGAAGGGGTGCTAATACCTTCCCCTTCTATAATCTACTCCCCGAACCCAAGAAAAATCTCAAAGGTTTTTGCTGTGCTTTTTAAACCTTTCCTTAGGATAAAATAAAAAGTCGGTGGCGACTCTTGCTCAACCAAAACATTTGCGAAAACAAACGCAAAACCCTAGTCAGTTCTCCCACCGTATCAATGAACTGGCGACTCTGCTGGGGACCTTTTTTAAGTGGAGTAACCTTAGGGCTTAGATCACCCTCTTGCATGACTAATTGTTTGATTTGCTTGCTTTATACTTTGGCTCTATTGTTTGGGTTTGCAATCCTCCACCCGGATTTTGGGAAACATTCATAGATAGCAATACGTTGTGGAAACTGTGCGGGGTATACCGACACGGTCTAAGCAATAGCTATATTAGTGCGACATATTTGTGAGTACCGGTAACCCTTGAGTTCAATCAAGGAGAGTACGGGGCCGCTGAGTGATGTCACTAAGCACTAATGACCTAGAACCTTACTTGACCATCTTGGCCTTTTATTAGGGGTAGTGAGAGGACCGGCTTTGGTGCAGTCCGAAGTTGGTAGATACTCGATACTACACTCATTGAGGGTTGTTTTCTTGGAATATTT
The DNA here is from genome assembly GCA_948472305.1 of Vicia faba. NCBI lineage: Eukaryota > Viridiplantae > Streptophyta > Magnoliopsida > Fabales > Fabaceae > Vicia > Vicia faba. The sequence continues at coordinate 389,565,292 of OX451741.1, forward strand.
TGGTCGCTAGTTAAGTGGCTAAACCAAAACAATGAACAATGAAAACAATCCAGTGATATTGAGCTCCTTAGAACCCGGTTACTATTTATAGGACAGGTTTTTAAGCCAACTACACTCAAGAGGGTACTTACCTATGAAACCCCATGCAAGCCTGAAACTAGGGTTTGGTGTGATTTGCTTGTACATATGTCTTGTGCATACATCATAAACATCATGAAGCATCATATGCATTTACTAACCATTTCAAGGGTTTGGATCTTCATCATTGTTCTTATTTTGTAGGTCATGGAAATGCCTCGCAGAAATACCATTCAAGTCAACCTTGTGAGAATCTCTCCTCAACTCAAGGAGCTCACCTCAAGAATTCCGGAAAATTTATCCTTCAGTGAAAGACATGGTAGACTGCTCAGCCTAGTCAACACCAACATTGAAGAAGACCTGATGAAGGTGCTATTCCAGTTCTTTGACCCTCTTCACCATTGCTTCACTTTCCCTGATTATCAGTTGGTGCCCACTTTGGAGGAGTTTTCTCAACTCCTAAGAATCCCTATCCTTAATCAACTACCATTCAACGGTAGGGAAAAGGAACCAAAGCTGGAAGATGTTGCTCGAGCATTACATCTACAACCATCAGAAATCAAGGGGCATTGGGAAACCAGAAGCGACGTCAAGGGATTCTTAGCAAAATTCTTGTTTGAGAAGGCACAAGAATGTTGGAATTCATTGGACCTACAAGCTTTCGAAGAGATTGTGGCACTCCTTATCTATGGGTTGGTCTTGTTCCCAAATCCTGACCAATTGGTAGATGTCAACGCTGTCAAAATCTTCTTGTCCAGAATCCGATGCCAACATTGCTTGGGGACATTCTTCACTCATTTTACACACGAACAATGAGAAAGAGGGGTGTTCTCATGTGCTGTACTCCTATCCTTGCAAGGTGGTTTATTTCGCACCTTCCACAATCTGTCTTGAAGAATGATCAAGGTACAAGGTGGTCCCAACGGTTGATGACTCTTACTCATTCTGATGTGCATTGGTGTTCTCGGTCCATAGAAAATGTCATCATCGTCGATCGTTGCGGAGAATTTCCTAATGTTCCTTTACTTGGAATTAGAGGAGGTATCACCTACAACCCTTGCCTAGCTTTGAGGCAATTTGGATATGCACGGAGGGATGGCCCTCATGATATGTTGATTCCTAGCTTAGTTTTTGACTTCGACAACGATGCGCAAGGACTTCGCCAAAGATTCATCAGAGCTTGGGGAAAGCTCAACAAGGTTGATAGCAAGACTCTGGGACACAAGAACTCCATCCCTCTTGAGCCTTATCTCAAGTGGGTACGAGCCCGAGCCCAAAGTCTAATGATGCCTTATCCTCATGTACTCCCAGTGATTAAAGAGCCCGTCAATGAAGGAGAGGTTCCCTACACCATCCTGCATCCAGACATGCCTACATCGTGGGAGGAAATGCAGAAAAGTTGGATTCAGCTCAAGGAGGAACGGAACACTTTTGAAGCTAGCTACTACGCCAGTGAGAAGAAGGTTCTAGAGCTTACCCGCCGACTCCAAGAGCAAGAAGCCCTCAATACCTACATCGCACCAAAGAGGATGCGCAATGTCTTTCTGCCTTAAGAAGTTTATTTTGTAATATTTGGCCCATGGGGCATTTATGTACTAACGACTTTCTTCTTATTAATATGACGTGCGTTCTTCTTTGTCTGAAACAATTTTGAATATTCTAAATCCTTGAATGCATTACATACATAAGCATGTCATTCATCATGTGCATAAGCAGGTCTCACTCCAGGTTTCCTTATCTGTCTGCTGTTTATTTCAGTAGGATGGATCTCGAGCAAACAATCAAGGACCTACAGGCTCAGAATGCCCAGTTCCAGCAACTCCTGTTGACCTTGACTAAGAGTCAGGAGGATATCAAGACTCAACTGGAGAATAAGGACCCAGTGAAGAAGAAGAAGAAGAGGGTTGGAGTGGCCACTTTGGGGAGAAGATTCAACGGAGAAGCTCGGAGAGTGCTTGAATTTCCTCCAACTTCTGATGAAGGGACTAGTAAAAGAGATCAAGTTGTGGTGCCTTCCGAGTCTGATGCGGAAGAGGAAGAAGTTGAAGAGGAGGAAGATTATTCTGACCAACAATACCCTCCAGCTGATGATAAGTACAAGGGGCTAGAAGACAGGTTGGCCGCCATGGAATTGCAAAGAGTACCGGGCTTGGATTTTGAAGACTTGGGTTTGGTTGCCGGGATTGTAATTCCCCCAAAATTCAAGGTGCCAGTGTTTGTGAGGTATGATGGGCTGTCCTATCCCAAAATGCACCTCAGGTCCTATGTGAGAAAGATTCAACCCTATACGGCAGATAGAAATCTCTGGATTCATTTCTTTCTAGACAGTCTTTCTGGAGCTCAGTTGGAGTGGTTTTATCAGCTAGAAGGAACCAGCGTCAGAAATTGGGAAGATTTGGCCACCGCTTTCTACAAACAATACCAGTACAATTCTGATCTTGCTCCTACTCGTACCCAACTTCAGGGTATGTCGCTAGGAACAAGCGAGGGATTTAAAGAATATGCACAAAAATGGAGGGATTTGGCTGGCAGGGTGCAGCCTCCTTTAACCGATCGTGAGCTCGTTGATATGTTTCTTGGGACCCTATCTGGGCCATTTTTCAATCATTTAATTGGTAACTCTTCCGCGGGGTTTACTGATTTGATCTTAACAGGCGAAAGAATTGAGGCTGGCATCAAGTCAGGAAAGATTCAGAAGGGTGTTGCTGCAAGTGTTGAGAAGAAACCTTTTAAGAAGGAGACAGCCATGGTATATTCTCAGAGAAGAGCAGGGAAGGTGGAGCGTCGGCCAACTGTGGGGGCCGTAATGATTCAAAACACTCCGAGTGAGCAGCCTCGTTATAACCAGTCCAGACCAAATCAGCAACGAGTAGAACGGCCACCACGGCAGTTCACCCGTATTAATATGACTCCATCGCAAGTGCTTCCCCATCTATTGAAGTTGAACCTTGCCACCATCAAAGAGGCGCCAAAGAATGTGAATACGTCCTCTCCGCATTATCATGCCAATGCCAAATGCGCCTACCATTCAGACAGTGTTGGCCACGACACCAATGATTGTTGGGCACTCAAGCATAAGATCCAAGACCTGATAGAGGCTAAGGAGGTAGAGTTTGACGCTCCAGAGAAGCCTAATGTGATATCTGCACCCATGCCGAAGCACGGCCGAAATGTCAATGCCATTGAAGAAGATTTGTATGTTGCTGATGTCAGTGATCTGACTACTCCACTGTTAACCATTAAGTTGAACTTGTTGAGGGCCGGGATCTTCCCGGGATGTAAGGAGGACTGCTACTGTTGTTACTCTCTGCCGTTTGATTGTCCGCTACTGAAGAAAGGCATCCAAGGCCTTATGGATAGTCGACAAATTTTGTTTGAAAAAGTTTCTGCTGTTCCAGTTCATACTGAAGATGTCTCAATCATAACCATTCACGCCAATCTTTCCAAGGCTGTCAAAAAGCCTGTTAAGATTACACCAGCTGCAAGATCTATTCCGTTAAAGATAACAATGCTAGGGCCTGTTCCCTATGTTTCTGAGAAGTCGATACCTTGGAACTATGGTGGTGACATCTACTACCATGGTATCAAGCAAATCGAAGTAATTGAAGAAAGTTCGGATGAGGAAGAAGCCAACATTAGTAACATTGCAGGCACCATCAAAATCACCAGGAGCGGGAGAATATTTTCTCCAGAGATTGCCCCTCCAAGAGCAGTCTTTGGACCCTCATCAGCTACAGAAGTCATCCCGGCACCAATAAAACTTTCTGCTAGAAGTCCTTTGATTGAAGAAGTTGTTGTTCCTAGTGTTGTCTCTCCTACCATCGCTGATAAAGGAAAGGGAATCCAAGATGAGCCCGTCGGGACGAGGGCTCAACCCCTGGTAATCCCGGAAACTTCCAAGAAGGAAATGGACGAGATTTTGAGGATAATCAAGAGAAGTGATTACGATGTGGTGGAATAGTTGGGGCAAACCCCCTCCAAGATCTCAATGCTGGCACTGCTACTTTGCTCAGAAGCGCACGCTAAAGCTTTAATTAAGTTTCTGAAGGCAGCTCATGTGCCCCAAGAAACTTCTGCGGATCAATTTCAGAATTGCGTGGCTAGCCTGACTGCGGACAATGGACTAGGTTTTTCCTGATGCCGACCTAACCCCTAAAGGCAGAAACCACAATGATGCTTTGCACATTTCAATCGAGTGTCGCGGAACCACTCTTGCACATGTTTTGGTTGATACCGGTTCGTCGCTGAATGTTCTACCTAAGAAGGCCTTGGACCGACTAGATTGTGAAGGGTTGGATTTGAAGCCGAGTGGTATTGTTGTCAGAGCTTTCGATGGTTCAAAGAGAATGGTCCATGGAGAGGTTGAAATTCCTATCAAGATAGGCACTGAGGTGTTTAAATCCACTTTCTATGTTATGGACATCCGTCCATCTTACTCTTGCTTGTTGGGTAGGCCGTGGATACACCATGCTGGGGCAGTCACCTCCTCCTTGCATCAGATGTTGAAGTACCCTGTAAAGGGAAAGATCATTACTGTTCATGGCGAAGAAGAGTACATGATTAGCCACTTAAATTCTTTCCGGTATGTGGAGGTTGAAGGGGAGTTCATTGAGACGCCGTTTCAACATTTCGAGGAGGTCCTTCCCGAAATAGCAGTAGCAAAGTTGGCAGCTGAGGCACCGAGGCAGATGGCCAGGATGGCATCTCTGGAGGATGCAAAAGCCGCAATAAGAGAAGGGAAGAATTCAGCATGGGGGCATTTACCTGACATTCCGCACAAGACTGACAAGTTTGGATTAGGGTTCACAGCCGCTGGCCAGAAAGCTATGCGCCGTTCAAAGATTGAGAGAGCGCCAGACAAAATTTCTCCCTACGAAATCAACGCCTTGGAGGATGAAGACAAGGAGAGCAACATTGAAGAGTGGGTTTATCCAACTGTCGAAGGAGGATTGAGCAATTGGGAGGCAAAAGACTTTGTCCCCATCACTTTTATTCATCAGTAATTTATCTGTTAAACATTTCTTATTTGGTCTGTAATATTTGCTTTCAAACAATCCGTACACTATCTTTTCACCTCCTGCCTTACCCGGGGCATGTAGGTCCACTTGTAAGGGTTTTGATTATTTTTCATATTCATATGCCATGTTTAATGATTCATTGGACGTTTTTCATTTGATAAACTGCTTGTGTTCATTTTCTTTCCTTCTGCATTTTTGTTTAAGGATGGCTATCCCTTACACACACCCACACTCACCAATGCAGGTACCCATACACTCCAGATTCCATGGGTGACTATTCTGCTATATCTTTTAATAACTCTGAGGATCTGGTCAATCTAGCCGAGTATGAAGATGACAAAGGTTGTGAAGTACCAGGGGAACTAGCCAGACTTCTGCAACAAGAGGAAAGGGCCATCTTACCACATGAAGAGCCATTAGAAACTGTTAACTTGGGAACCGAGGAAGACCGGAAGGAGGTGCAAGTGGGTGCCAATTTAAAACCGGATGTCAAGGAACGCCTGATACAGTTGTTGAATGAGTATGTTGAAATCTTCGCTTGGTCCTATGAAGACATGCCGGGTCTAGATACAGACATCGTGGTTCACCGTCTCCCCACAAGAGAGGATTGTCCACCAATCAAGCAAAAAGTTCGCCGAATGAGGCCTGACATGTCCGAGAAGATCAAAGCGGAAGTAATGAAACAGTTCGATGCTGGCTTTCTTGCTATTACGTCCTATCCTCAATGGGTCGCTAACATCGTGCCAGTACCGAAGAAAGATGGCAAAGTCAGAATGTGTGTGGATTACCGGGATTTGAATAGGGCCAGCCCTAAAGATGATTTCCCGCTACCTCATATTGACATCTTGATCGACAATACAGCTCAGCACAAAGTGTTTTCCTTCATGGATGGGTTTTCGGGCTATAATCAAATCAAAATGGCCCCCGAAGATATGGAGAAAACAACTTTTGTCACGCAGTGGGGCACTTTCTGTTACAAAGTGATGCCGTTTGGGTTGAAGAACGCAGGGGCAACTTATCAGCGCGCCATGGTAGCTTTATTTCATGACATGATACATCATGAGATTGAAGTTTACGTAGACGATATGATAGCTCGGTCACAAACAGAGGAAGAGCACCTTGAACATCTGGAAAAGCTGTTTGCCAGATTGAAAGAATACAAGCTCAGACTGAATCCGAGCAGATGCACTTTTGGAGTTAGGTCTGGTAAACTCCTGGGATTCATTGTAAGCAACAAAGGCATTGAAGTCGATCCGGCAAAAGTAAAAGCAATACAATAAATGCCTGCTCCCCGTACTGAAAAGGAGGTTAGAGGATTCTTGGGGCGCTTGAACTATATTGCTAGATTCATCTCACATCTGACCTCTACCTGTGAGCCAATTTTCAAACTCTTGAAGAAAGATCAGGTAGTGGAATGGAACGACGATTGCCAAGCTGCTTTTGGTAGAATCAAGGAGTATTTGCTAGAACCTCCTATTCTAATGCCACCCGTCGAAGGAAGACCATTGATCATGTATTTGACCGTCTTGGATAACTCAATGGGGTGTGTTTTGGGCCAGCATGACGAGTCTGGTCGAAAAGAGCATGCTATTTATTACCTTAGCAAAAAGTTTACCGACTGTGAGACTCGCTACTCACTGCTCGAGAAAACTTGCTGCGCTTTGGTATGGGCTGCTCGCCGACTAAGGCAGTATATGTTGACTCATACTACCTTGTTGATTTCCAAAATGGATCCCATCAAATATATCTTCGAAAAGCCCGCTTTATCTGGAAGGATAGCCAGATGGCAAATGATCTTGACCGAGTATGACATCCAATACACCACCCAAAAAGCTATAAAAGGGAGTGTATTAGCTGACCATCTGGCTCATCAGGCTATCGAAGACTATCAACCCATGAGATTCGACTTCCCGGACGAGGACATTATGAATTTGGACAACATTAAAGGTGACGGACCGTATGACGGACCCGAAAAGGGATCCCGATGGACCCTGTACTTTGATGGTGCTTCAAACGCACTTGGAAACGGCATCGGCGCAGTACTCATTTCTCCGGAAGGATGCCACACTCCTTTCACGGCCCGACTTTGCTTCAGCTGCACAAACAACATGGCTGAGTATGAAGCTTGCATCTTTGGTCTCAAGGCTGCTATAGACTTGGGGATCAAATCTTTGATCGTATTTGGGGACTCGGCTTTGGTCATCAGCCAGATCAAAGGAGAGTGGGATACCAAGCATCCTAATCTTATCCCATACAAAGAACATGTCCTGACGTTGTTGCCGCACTTCGAACAGATTACCTTCGAGCATTTCCCGCGAGAAGAGAATCAGCTAGCAGATGCCCTGGCCACAATGTCCTCCATGTTTAAACTCAATTGGGATAACGAGGCTCCCCAAATCACCATCGAGCAAATGGATGAACCCGCGCACTGTCACGAGATTAATACCGAAGAAGTAATGGAACAACCTTGGTTCCATGAAGTCAAAAGGTATCTCGAGACCCAAGACTATCCTGAAGGAGCTTCCGTGAATGACAGGAAGTTCTTAAGGAAATTTGCTGCCAAGTTCTTCCTGAGCAACGACATCCTTTACAAACGAAGCCATGATTGTGTGTTACTCCGATGTGTGGATAAAGCTGAAGCAGAGTTGATCATGACTGATATACACAGCGGACCATTCGGCACTCACTTGAGCGGGCATACAATGGCTAAGAAGATCCTAAGGGCAGGCTATTACTGGTCTACCATGGAAGCTGATTGCCATCAACATTCCCGTACTTGCCACCAGTGTCAAGTCTATGCTGACAAAGTTCATATTCCTCCGGTTCCCCTCAACGTCCTGACTGCTCTGTGGCCCTTTGCAATGTGGGGCATTGATATGATTGGGGAGATCAAGCCCACGGCTTCCAACGGACATCGCTTCATCCTGGTAGCCATTGACTACTTCACTAAATGGGTCGAAGCAGCTTCATTCGCCTCTGTTACCAAAAATGTGGTTGCCCGCTTTATCAAACAAAATCTCATATGTCGGTATGGTGTTCCGGACCGGATCATCACAGACAACGGTACAAATCTGAATAACACAATGATCACTGCATTATGCGAACAGTTCAAGATTTATCATCACAATTCGTCTCCCTATCGGCCGAAGATGAATGGTGCTGTTGAAGCTGCGAACAAAAACATTAAGAAGATTATTCAGAAAATGACAGTCACTTACAAAGACTGGCATGAGATGTTACCGTTTGCGCTGCATGGATACCGTACGACGGCGCGTACTTCAACTGGGGCAACCCCATTTTCTTTGGTTTATGGCATGGAAGCTGTCCTGCCTATGGAAGTTCAGATTCCTTCTCTAAGGATTATGAAGGATGCGGGTTTGAATGAAGACGATTGGATGCAGACCCGACTTGATCAACTCAATCTGATCGACGAAAAGCGACTTGCTGCTATATGCCATGGTCAGACGTATCAAAAACGGATGATCAAGGCCTTCAATAAGAGAGTCAGACGTCAAGTATATCAAGTCGGAGATCTAGTAGTCAAGCGGATTATCTTGCCGCAAAGTGATCCCAGGGGCAAATGGACTCCTACATATGAAGGACCATTTGTGATCAAGAGCATATTTTCTAGTGGTGCAATGATCCTGACCACCATGGACGGCGACGATCTGCCGCACCCTGCGAACGCAGACATAGTCAAAAGATACTACGCATAAGATAACCCGACAAGTCGAAAACCCGAAAGGGCGGCTTGGGCAAAAATGGGCATCCCGGTGAACCGAAAACCCGAAAGGGCGGTTCAGGCAAAAATTAGGGATAAAAATAAAAAAAATCTGTGCACCCGGCAAGTCGAAAACCCGAAAGGGCGGCTTGGGCAAAAAGGGGTTTCCCGGTGGATCGAAAACCCGAAAGGGCGATTCAGGCAAAAGTTAGGGAATTAAAGCGTATGACTATGTCTCGTCGGATCACTTCAAAGACAATCTCTTCATCAACCGATTCCAGGTTTCTGATCAATCCAGCCATCGTCAAACGAAGCATTGAATGGACAGATATTCAGAGTTGTGAAAGCTATAGCGGAATGGAATCCCATGGAACTATTTCACATAGCCATCTTTATTTTGTATAAATTTTTCAATACTTACGACAAGATCCTCTTACTAGGATGTTTGTCTCCTTTGTACAAATATACTCAAAGAAAATCAATACAAATACTCTTCCCAAAAATTTGTGTCATTTCCTTTTTCCTTTTTTTTTCTTGCACTATTTGTTTTATTTTAAGAAACGTCCAATGTTTTGTTAAATAGGCATATGCATTTGAAACGTAATCATTTCCTAAATGAACCTAAGAAGGAGGATTACTGATAGGATGAAGGTACAAAGGGATAGTTTGACACCCTTTCGAAGGAAGCCCCCAAGAGATTTGGAATCCATATCCCTAGCAAACCCCGAGGTTTATCTCCAGCAGATTCTCGAAGCTTATCCCCAGTAAGGTTCCGGAGGACATTTCCCCGCAGAGTACGGACGTCTCTCCCGAGGTTTTTTTCAAAGTTATTCCTCAACAAAGGTTTATAACTGGGTTATCCTCAGCTAACAACCACGGAAGATCGTGCTCGCCGAAATTCTTCCTATCCCCAGCGGAGTTCATCAAGTTCCCCAACCATAACTTATCAATGTAATCCCCAGAGGAGTTTACCTTTGCAAATCCCCAGCCAGAGAATCTTCCAGGGCTCATTTCCCCTCAGAGTTTGAGTTTCAGTATCCCCGGCAGATCTAAAACCTCAAACCTATCCTCAGCGGAGTCAGACTTTTAAACCTTCTCCCCACAGAGTTTTAGGAAGAAAAATCTTGAGTTCCCCAGTGAAATCTCCAGAGATCCTTCTCTCCAGGCTGAAGACTCTCAATCTTACCTCCCCAGCATTAAGTCTACTAGTTTGGTACTCCTCAGTAGAAGACTTCAGGAATTCCCCAGAAGATTGGTATACAACCCAAGCTCCATGTTCCCCAGCAACGACCAAGGATTTATTTTCCCCGGCAGCAGTCAGGATACTTCTATCTTCCGCTATCCCGGATTCATCTATCCTGTGCAGGACAGCTCTCCAGCTTACATGCACATCCATTTACATTCATAACACATAATATACATTGTATCATGCATCATAGTATTGCATATAACTAACTCTTTGCCTTTTCAGGTAAGATCAGTCGACAGACTAAAATCATTCAAATCTCAAGATTTCTGAAAACAGTTCACGGGTTCTCCAAGTAAACGGATGTTAACCTATCACTTGTTCAGATTCTTCTCAAGACTTCTGAAAACAGTTCATGGATTCTTCCCAACAACGGATGTTAATCTATCAGCTTGTTCAGATGCACCTTTGAATTTAGTTTACGGACGCTTCCCAACAACGGACGCGGCTCTATTGCTGATTCAGTCCCAAGATTTCTGAAAACAGTTCACGGGTTCTCCAAGTAAACGGATGTTAACCTATCACTTGTTCAGATTCTTCTCAAGACTTCTGAAAACAGTTCATGGATTCTTCCCAAGTAACGGATGTTAATCTATCAACTTGTTCAGATGCAACTTTTTGAAGACAGCTTACGGAAGCTTCCCAACAACGGATGCTGCTCTATTGCTTATTCAACTTCAAGATTTCTGAAAATAGTTCACGGGTTCTCCAAGTAAACGGATGTTAACCTATCACTTGTTCAGATTCTTCTCAAGACTTCTGAAAACAGTTCATGGATTCTTCCCAAGTAACGGATGTTAATCTATCAACTTGTTCAGATGCAACTTTCTGAAAACAGCTTACAGGTTCCTCCCAACAACGGATGTCAATCTATTGCTTGTTCAGACCCCCAGTTCAGAGATGGTCCAAAGCCTGGAAACCCTTCTGATACTCTTTTCCAAATGGCATCTTTAAGCCCATCCCCGACAAGTTTCTGTCACTACTCCCGATGGCATCATTAAGCCCATCTCCAAATGGCATCTCTAAGCCCATTCCCGCATCCTGTGCTTTGATGAGTGCAAATTTCCGGGCACTCTAGTGTCCAATCTCCTTTTACCCTCGAGTCACGAAAGGCAAGCCTGCCAATCTAACTCTTCGGATTCAAGAAGATTGAACAGGGGCAACTGTTGTACCCCAAAATTTGCCCTCCCTTTTTCTCAACATTTCCCATCACAAAGCTCTTGAAGCTCAAGATCCAGTTAGGGTTTCATCTGCTCAAGACTCCTCCTTGCATTGCTAACCCAAATTAGGGTTTGTGTTTGCACAAAGATGTTTTGACCTAAAGTGCCCAAGATGACTTTCTTGCTTCATATTGGCCTCCCAAGTTTATCCATACCAAGTTTCAAGTCTTGATTCCAAGTTTTGCCCAGTCAATTGGACAGTTGACCTAGAAATCAACTGTATTGGGGAAAAAGTCAACTGTGGCCAATTGACAGTCAAATCTCATGAAATTTGATCCACATCAACATTATGAACTCCTAGGAATCATTTGATCAAGTTTGGACCACAATTCCATAAGAAATTTGATCAGATCACCAAAAGGGCAAAATGGTCATTTTTAGGGTTTTGATTGCACAAAGGCAATTTTTGACTGTTTGACCTAGCCAATGGCAAACCAAGCTCACATATGGACTCAAGGACCCCATGGAATCATCTTGACATGCTCAACAAACTCAAAAGATCCCAAGTATACAAGATTGACAGTTGAATTTCTCAGTCAATTGATCAATTTTGACTGTATACTGAAAAGTCAAACTTTGACTTTTTGGTCAAAATCAAGAGTCAAGATTCATTTTTCATCAAAATATGCCAAATCATGAAACTTGTTCACCAAGAAATCACAAATTGCAAATTAGGGTTAGAAAATGGAATTTTTCATAACTTAGAATTTTTCTAAGTTATGAAAAACCCTAATTTTTCCCAACTTTGCCCCACCTTTTCACCAAGATCCATTTGGATTCAAAAAAAAGTCAAAACATGAAAGTTGTAGCTTGTTGCATAATATACAACTTTGATTCACAAAGTTTTCTCATTTGAAGCTTGTATCTCAAGTTACAATTTTTTGAATAAGGGCACTAAACCATTTTTAACTTAGTGAAATTTTAACCTATTTTGACAAGGTTTTCTACCCCACTTCAAGGCCATTTTTCATACCCTTCTACTTGGAATTTCAATTTGCATTTCAAAGATGGATTGTAGTACACATTCCAAGCTTTCCAAAATGTCCAAGAACTCATTAAACAACCTCATAACTTGAGAGATTCGAATTTCACAAGTTGGCAAAAATTCACTTTTTGTTCTTAACCAAAACATGTTCATAATCTTGCAATTTGAACTCAGCTTGCTTTAGGCTAGATTACAGGTCCTTAAACCAAGTTACACTCAAGAATTAAATGCAAAACCAATGTGCCAAGTTGTTATTCTAAGCATTTGGACATTACATGATGAACTAACCCTAAACTAGATAAAGTGAACTTTCCATTTTTGCAAAAGCTTGCTTTATGTCAATTGGTAAATCAAAGAGGTACAGATCAAATCTCTCTAGCATAAGATTATGAGCATAACACTCTGATCAATGAGGGATTATGCAGCACATTAGGAGGCCCCCTACATGCCTAGAAAGCCAAGTTGCATTTTGTTGCTTAAGTGTGAAGAAAGTCCCATAACTTGTAACAACTTCCATCTCAGCTTAGACACACAAGAACAAACTTATCAAACATACTCAAGACATCATAACCAAGCTGTGACACGAGCCATTTGCCTCTCAAACACTCTCCATCTCAGAAACACCATCAAACTGCTCAAACAGAGCAAGCCCTGCAGATTGAGTGCCATCTCTCAATCCCTTCAAGCTTTCTGGCCCAAACTTGTTCCTCTACCTTACTTACAACCTATGCAAGCTATCCAGAAGCTAAGGCACGATCTGTAATTGCTCTAACCACCTCCACCATTTTCACATTTTTTACTTGCAGGTGAAGTTCTATAGCTTGATTCAGAAGCTTTCAAGACAAAGTAAACATTGGAATAGCATCCCTGGACCTCAAGGAAGCTTCTCCAATCATCACCTTGCACTGAAAGTTCCTCATTCTCCAGATAGAAGTTCAACTGAATAGGTAAAACTTTGAACTCGTATCTCTCTTATTATGCATCTTTAGTCTTAAGTTTGTGAAGAAACAAGGTTCTACTCATAGCCCTGAGCATGTACATATCTTTACATTTCATTTCTTTTGCCTGAGTTGAGAGAATTTAAGCTTTGAAAATGGCAGAAAGTTTAGGTCAAGATTTGGGATTGATAAAATTCTCTCTCATTTCTGAGAGTTAGGATGAGTTTTTTATATATTTGGAATCGTGATTCAATGCTTGACATGTTTTGTGTTGAAAGTTTGTGCAAAATCTCAAAGAATCAGGATGTTTGAATCTCTGTAACAAGGCGCGCGTTTTGGCCAAAGGTTGAAGAAGAAGTGGATTGGGCTGGGCCTGTATTATTTTGCTATCCACACCATTTTTTCTATTTCACACCCCTGAGCCCATTTGCTTCATTTTTTAACATTTTTGACCTTTTCCTTTTTTATTTGACTCATTTATTTTTTCTCAACATATTAAAATTTTGAAAATATTTTTCTCATCATTTTTTGATTTTATTTGGTTTTTATTTGATTTTCTTTTGATTTGTATATAAATAGATATATATTATTACTTAGAATAAAATAGAAAAATATGTAAAAAATACTTCTATTTTTATTTTTATTTTATATTACCCTCTGAAAATATTTCATATAAAAAATACTATTTTCTAAAAAATTAATTATTATTACTATTTATATATATAGTACATATTTAAAATAATATAAATATACATATATATATATATATATATATATATATATATATATATATATATATATATATATATATATATATATATATATATATATATATATATATATATATATATATATATATATATATATATATATATATATATATATATATATATATATATATATATATATATATATATATATATATATATATATATATATATATATATATATATATATATATATATATATATATATATATATATATATATATATATATATATATATATATTAATATACTTAGAGTAAAAATACCAAAAATGTACATATTTTATTTTTTTAATATTTAATACTAAAAAATACCCTTTTTTACAAATATACTATATTTTATTTTATTTTTGTATGTAAATAATAAATATTATATGAATTAAGTAATTAATATCCATTTTAATTGAAATTAGGGTTTTTGCCCTAAAAGTTGAAAATACTCAAAAATAATACCTTTTTATTTTCTTGTTTTATTTTACATAAACCATACTTTTTTCATACATATAAAAACTTTCTTTTTGCATTTTGCATATTTACTTCATTTCCATTTAATTATGCAATTTATTTACCTTGCAAATATTCAAAAATGATGTAATAATTTAGATTTAAATTCTTGTCTAAATATCCCCCATTTGTAAATTTGTACCCCCTCCCTATATTATTATGTTGTAATAGCGTAGGAATTTAAATTTCGCACTTTATACGCTTTCTAATTATGCCATGTTAGAATTAGGGTTTGCATGCGAAAAACGATAAAAAATAGTTGGACCTAATACAAGATGAATGAGCATGAAAATAAACAACACATCTCACACTTGCACCCCTAGGGTACTCCACTTTGTTGCCTTCAAATGATTGGGCCATATTGCATGTTGAATTTCTTTGGGTAAAACAAAAGACAAACAAATGATCTTAGTCCCTCGATGACGCTTTCGAAAAGTTGCCTAAAATGATCAAGTCCCTTTAAAAGAGAAATTGCCCAAAAACATTTAACAATGTTGCAATTATGGTCCAAACGATGACCCGCGCCCGTCCCTTTCATCTCCTAAGACAAGATTGTCCACCAAATGCAATGGTGGAACAAATTTGTCAAAAGGTTTAAAACATGACAAAAATCTTTGAGAAAACTTTAGGGTAGATAAACTCTTAAGTACTTGCCAATTTGCCAAGAAAACACTTGCCTAATTTCAAAACCCACTTCACAAACACTTTCAAAATCAACTTTTCAAACTCTTGAAACATCTTTTCAAAAAGACAAACACCTTTTGTAAAACATTCGAGTAAAGAATTGTTACAAGGGTAGCCTATACAAGGCATCTTTTTTAAAACCTTTTCAAAACCACACACAAAGCACCATTTCAAACAATTGAAAAATAAGGCAAGTTAATCTAAGCGAGTACCTAAGAGCCCATGGATAACCATGGATAGAAGGGGTGCTAATACCTTCCCCTTCTATAATCTACTCCCCGAACCCAAGAAAAATCTCAAAGGTTTTTGCTGTGCTTTTTAAACCTTTCCTTAGGATAAAATAAAAAGTCGGTGGCGACTCTTGCTCAACCGAAACATTTGCGAAAACAAACGCAAAGCCCTAGTCAGTTCTCCCACCGTATCACACAAATGGCCATGGAGAAGTTATGACATTTAGAGGAATTGGAGGCACATGAACTTTATTAACATATATCTAACACTTATGGCAAGTCCTTGAGTGATGGTGACAATCAGTTTCCATTGTCGAATGTGATATGGTGGGAGAACTGACTTGAGGGTTTTGCGTTTTATCGCAAATGTTGCGGTTAGCAAGAGTCGCCACCGACTTTTCTTTTATCTAAAAGGAAAGGTGAAAAAGCACAGGAAAGACCTTTGAGATTGTTTCTTGAGTTCGGGGGGTAGATTATGAAAAGGGAAGGTATTAACACCCTTTTCATCCATGGTTTTCCATGGGCTCTTAGTTACTTACTAGATCACTTGCTTTTGTTGTTTGAAATTGTGTTTGGTGTGGTTTTTGAAAGTATTTTGTAAAAGAGGCCATTGTTTAGGCAATCTTTGTAATGATTCTCGTTTGTAAGAATGTATACAAAGATGTTTGTCTTTTGAAAATTGTTTTCAATGTTTTTAAGATGTTTGGAAATGTGTGTGTTCGTTTTGAAAATAGCAAGGATAGTTGTTTGGAAATAAAGCAAGTAACTAGAAGTAATCTACCTACTCAAATGTCTTTCTTTTTCATTTTCTATTTCTTTGACATTGTTGTCTTACCATTGATTTGGTAAGCAACCCTATCTTTGGATGTAAACGGGACGGGCGTGGGTCATCGTATAACCATGATTAGCAATGTTTCAAAGTATCTTTGGCATTTTTTGATGGACCAAGATCATTTTGTAAGGCAACTTTGAATAGCGTCATCGAGGGACTATGATCTCATATTTGTTTGTTTTGCCAAGATGCTTCGCATGCATAATATGGCCATTTTTGTATAAGGCAACCAAGTGGAGAAACCCTAAGGATGCTTGTGTACAAGTGTGTTATTTTCATGCTTTGATTTTGTCTTGGATTTAGAGTTTTCTATTTGATTTGTTTTTATCTTTCCATATGTTGTACCCCAAAATTTGCCCTCTCATTTATCAAGATTTTTCTCACAAGACTTCTTGGACTCAAGACAAGATTAGGGTTTGGTTAGCTCAAGACATCATCTTGCACTGATAACCTAAAATTAGGGTTTAAGTTTGCATAAGGATTTTTGAACCATCAATGCTTCATGTGACTTTCATACACCATTTTGGACCCCCAAGATTTCTCATGTTAAGTTTCAAGCCTTGAACCACATTTTTTATCAGTCAATTGGACAGTTAACCTAAAAATCAACTGTATTGGGGAAAAGTCAACCATGGCCAATTTACAGTCAAACTTCATAATTTCTGATCCACGTCAACATTTTAGACTCATATGTACTATTTGATCAAGTTTGGATCACAACTCCTCAAGAAATTTGATCAAATCATCAAAAGGGCAAAATGGTCAAAATTAGGGTTTTGACTAAGAAAGGGCAATTTCTGATTTTTAACCTAGCCAATGACCAATTGGGTTCAAGCATTATTTCAAGGATTCAATGGCATCATCTTGACCTAATTACATGCTTCAAAAGATCTCAAGTTCATTGGATTGACAGATGAATTTTGCAATCAACTGATCAAAAGTCAACTGTACACTGAAAAGTCAAACTTTGACTTTTTGGTCAAAATCAAGTATCAAGGGTCATAATTCATCAAGATATGTCAAAACATGAAACTTGTTCACCAAGAAAAACAATTTTGAAAATTAGGGTTTTGAATTTGAAAATTTTCATAACTTAGAATTTTTCTAAGTATGAAAATTTTCTTATTTTTTCCCAACTTTTCACCACTTTTTCACCATGATGCATTTTGATTCAAAGAAAACTTACAACATGAAAGTTATAGCCCCCCATGAAATCTACAACTTTGCTTCACAAACTTTTCCCAAAAGATGCTTGGATCTCAAGTTATGAATTTGTGAATATAGGTCCATGAACTAAATAACATAGCTATCTTTCTTTGTATAAATTTTTCTCAATTTTTATGACACCATCCTCTTACTAGGATGTCTGTCTCCTTTGTACAAAATACTTATTCAAAGTAAATACAAAGATATCTCTTCAAAGTACAAAAAACTATTTGTCCTTTTCTTTTTTACACTTGTGTTTTATTTGCAAAAACGTCCAATGATTCATTAATGAACATATGCATTTGAACATAATTACTGTTTACAAATAAATAGGATGAAAAAGAACGATTACTGACAGGTTGGAAGAATAGGAAAACGTCTTTAGGCTATTCCATGAACAATCCGTATAGTACATCATTAAGATCCCCAGCGGAACTAAAACTTCAAACTATTAATCCCCAGTGGAAACCATCCAGTTTCTTCAAATTCCCCAGCAAGTTGTCTTGAAGTCTGAAAAATCAATCGGATAACATTTAACTTCTTTTTCTCCCCAACCTAGGATAATTCCACAGTAGAGTGGCAGACGACCGAAACTCCTGAACTTTTTCCAAACAGGAATAAGCTTTCTTCCCCACAGAGTTTTCTTTGTCCCCCGACAGAACAAGGATTCCCTTTGTTTAGTTCCCAGCAGAAGTCATCAGAGTTCTCTGGATTCCCCAACAGAATGAAGATTCTCATTTTTAATTCTCCGGTAGAAGTCATCAAAGTTCTATGGATTCCCCAAGCAGATTCCTCAAGCAGTATATGGCATTACTCTCACAACGAAATTTTTGTCAAAAGCTCTAACTTCAAGACATAAAGGATCCCTATATCCCCAGCATAGTCGCTAGTTCTGTGATACGGTGGTAGAACTTACTTGAGGTTTTGCGTTTGTGTTTGTAAATGTCGCGGTTAGTAAGAGTCGCCACCGACTTTTATTTTATCCAAAAGGAAAGGTAAAAATGCACAAGAAAGACATTTGAGTAGGTAGATAGCTTCTAAGTTACTTGCTCCATTTCAAACAATCCTTGCTATTTTCAAAAACAAACATACACACATTTCAAAACATCTTGCAAATTATTGAAACATTTTTCAAAAGACAAACATCTTTGTATACATTCTTACGAACGAGAATCATTACAAAGATTGCCTAAACGAATGGACTCTTTTCAAAATACTTTCAAAACTACACCAAGCACCATTTCAAACAAAACAAATCAAAGCAAGTGATCTAAGCAAGTAACTAAGAGCCCATGGAAAACCATGGATGAAAAGGGTGTGTGATACGGTGGGATGAACTGACTGTTTTTGGAATGCTGGATTTGCGTTTTGCGTTTGTTTTCGCAAAATGTCACGGTAAGCAAGAGTCTCCACCGACTTTTATTTTATCCAACAAGGAAAGGAAAAAAGCACAGAAAAATTCCTTTTTTTATAGATATTTCTGAGTACGGGGGGTAGATTATAGAAAGGGAAGGTATTAGCACCCTTTCTATCCGTAGTTATCTACGGGCTCTTAGGTACTTGCTCATTGTTTTCAAAATTGTTTTCTTTGTGTTTGTGGGTTTGAAAAAGTTTTTGTTTGAAACTTCGATTTAACTCTTGCTTCTGTCCTCAAGAGTGTAATGAAGTGTTTTGAAAACTTGTTTGTAAAAGTGTAAGTGTGAAAGAGTTTTGTTTTGAAAGAGCAAGTATCTAAGAGCTAATCTACCTACTCGAAAAAGGAATCGTTCTATGTTAATTTCCTTTAGACAATGCTATCCCACTATTAATGAGTAGGTAGCATCGTCGTTGGAGTTTGAGGGTCAATTCGAAAGAGGGACATACGGTCACTAAAGCAATGTTAGGACGCCTTAGCGGTAACCCTAATGTCTTAGATCATTTATTTGAGGCAACAATATCCGAGACAACAATTTCGAGGCAACTATGATCTTTTAGACAAGAGGACGACCTCTAAAACGACCTATACTCTATGACCGTGTACGAAGGCAACCAAGTGGGGTGTATCTTAGGAGTGCGCATGTGCGATTGTGTTGTTTTCAGTTATTTTTTATCTTTGCACATGTTTAGGGTGATCTAATTTGATTTTAGATTAAGCATTCATTCTTGTCATGCAAACCCTATTATCAAACATCTAGCAGTTGAATATTTGCAGAAATTAAAGGTGCGGAAATTAAACTAAATTATTACAAGGCATCAGGTATTTACATTGCCAAAAACAACCCTTTGAAAATAAAAATCAGAAAAATAAATAGATGTCCTATTAAAACTATTACAAGCCGAGAGCAGATACATCAATAATTGAATAAATAAAGAATAAAGCGCGCGAGGTGAAATTGAATCGAATGCGAGTTAGGGTTTTGACCCTTTTAGTTAAAGAAAATTTTTTTGTTGTTTTTATTTTAAGAAAAGAAATTAAGTCCTAAATTAAATACTAAATTGATTATAAAATAAATTAATTAATGAAAAATAAATGACATATTTTTGGAATTTTTTTGTTAATTTAAGAAAGAAATAAAATAGTTAGAATTAGTAGTTAAAACCTAATTAATTCTAATTGATTTTTATTTATTTACAAAAATAAATTAAGGTTACCTAATTAACATCCTAATTAATTAATTAGTATTTATTAATAAAAAAATAAAATTCTGAATTTAATTGGACAAAAATGTATTTTTGTGATTTTTTGATAAAAAGAAAATTAATGTTATTGGTTAGTAAATTAATTAAACAAAATAAAATAAATAAGTTAAATAAAAAAAAGTGAGAGAAAGAGAGAAAATGGGCCTGTTTTTTGGAGGTGTAAATAGCAAGAGATTTGGCCCAAATATGCTGATCCATTGGACCTTTCTGATTCAGTGCATTGTGTTGACCTGCATATGGTGTACCTCCAATACTTGACCACCAGATCCGACCATCTGGCCATCTGGCACGCTGAAGAGTGAGAGCCCATGGTGGATTATACGCTAGAGTGCACACTAGATTTCCTGAAAACCAAATAAGAAAATGCAAATTGCTGGAGGCAGGGATCGAACCCCTGACCTCCAGCCTTGGGATCCTTATGCGCTGATGTGTCTTCCACTAGGCTGCGTTGTTGTTTTTGTTATTACAATACAAATGAATAATAATATATGAAAACAAAATAAATGACCAGAAAAATAAAAAAATTGCGCGCGCTATTTGAACGGGCCTATGGATGGACGACAACTCATCATCCCTGTCCTCCATCCGTTGCTAAAAGTCCATAGATCTATACCCACTAACAGATGTCTGTCACTACAAACCAAGCTTATTCAAAAATTCGCTACAGGCCATGTAAATGAGTTCTAGGACCATGGTTAGATTCGTCATCTTCTTCTGATCACAACCATGTCCATCATTAAGGCCAATTGTACTTGAAACGAAAAACCCTAAAAACAAGAACGAAACCCTAGCAATGGTGGATCACAATATAGGTCAGATAAACGAAATCAAGTAATACCAAAAGCTTGCAAATGATGTGTAGATTCAGAATATGCTATCAATTCATGCTAACTATGCCTAAATTCAAAAATACAAAATCAAGAATATAGTGAATCCGTGGATGACTTACAGTGCTCTGGGAAGCTTGAAAACACGTGGTTTTGATTGGTTTCACTTGTGGAGGTTGCCAGGAAACGATTGAGATACTTGCCAAGCCTTGAGGATGCCTCTATGCCCTGTTTCGATCTCAAACTTTTTCTTGTTTTTTGTAAATTTGGTTCTGCCTATAGAACTGATCTTCAACCTCTATTTTGGTCTGCCCACGACCCTTATGTAATGTACAATGCATTAGGTTTGAATTTGTTGTTCAAATCTTCCTCTATCAATGCTTGAATATTTGATTTGATTCTCTTTCAAAGCTTTTCAAAATTGGCTTGATTTGGATCTTTTTGTGCATAAAATATTTGATACGAGTTTGATGGGGTGCTAGCTGTCCATTGAAACCTGAAATCATCAAAAGATCTTTGGTTATCAATATTTTTGATTTTATTAGATTTAATTTGGTTTAAAATGAATTAATTCAAATATAAATCAAATTAAATAATAAAAATTAGACATGGACATATGGGCAAGGCTAGAGCACGTGGTCCATAATGCTAACTCAAAACAAGTGAAAAATAATGGGCCCATTTGGAAAATTTTGGAGTTTTGGGGATAGTTGACTTTTGGCAATTTTGCAAAAAAGTCCAACTTCAACAATGCATAACTTCCTCAATTTTGACTCTTTGGAGGTGTTCTTGGACTTTATAGAAATCTTGAGATGTCCTATAACCAACCCTTTTGGTATCATCTCATTTTGATATTTCATGCTCAAGTTAGAAGCTTTTACAAAAAAGGTGTTTTTGTTGACTTTCAAAAATGACCTATAATGTCCAAATTCATAACTTCTTGTGAGTGCATATTTTGATCTTGGGATATGAATATGGATTTTATGGAATTTAATCCTCTTCAAAATGAGCTTTGGATGGGTCATTTCTCATAAAGTATGAGAAAGTTATGCTTGGTCAAAGTTGAGTTGACTTTTCCTACAAAACCCTAATTTAGCAACTTTTGAATCTTGATGAATTGTGAGCAATCCTTGATGAATCATGATCAAACCTTGATAAAATGATGAAATACACTTCAAAATTATAATGTTGACCAAAAATCTTGAAGTTTGACTGTATGTAGTTCACAGTTGACTTTTGCCCTAACACAGTCGACTTTTGGACCTTTGAGCAATTGACTGAGCAAACTTTCTCTGCAAGGCTTGAAACTTGACATGGATGATCTTGAGAACATATTAGGACATTGGTGAGCACTTGGGGTCTCTTGGACTCAAGGATCTTGAGGCAACATGAAACCCTAATTTGGGGTAGACTGCCTTTGTCTGACTAACTCTTGGACTACCCTGAGCAACTTGGAGATTTTTCTTGCAATGTTTTGAGAAATATGGGAGGGAAAATTTTGGGGTACAACAGTTGCCCCTGTTCAATCTTCTTAAACTTGAGGATGTAGATTGGCTTTTGTGCCTTTCGTGACCCGAAGGTGGAAGATGATTGAACACTAGAGTGCCCAGAAATTTGCACTCGCATGAAGTGGTAATTGTCTCGTGATGTCGGGAATGGGATTACAGATGCCATTTGGAGGAGTGTCGGTCGCATAAGAGATTCCTTAGCGAGAGCTTGCATACCTGTCTTTTGAGGAAGATTCCGCTGGGGAAGTCTGATCTTTGTTGAGAGAAAGGAACTCGTCCGTAATTCAACTGAGATGTCGAGATTTAGGAACTTGCCCGTAATTCAACTGGGGAAACATCTTCGTCGAGATTTAAGAACTTGTCTGTAATTCAACGGAGGAACATTTTTGTCGAGATTTAGGAACTCGCATGTACTTCAACTGAGAAAACATCTATGCTGAGATTTAAGAACTTGTCTGTAATTCAACTAGGGGAAACATCTTCATCGAGATTTAAGAACTCGCCCGTAATTCAACTGAGAAAACATCTCTATTGAGATTTAGGAACCTGTCTGTAATTCAACTAGGGGGAAACATCTTCATCGAGATTTAAGAACTCGCCCGTAATTCAACTGAGAAAACATCTCTGTTGAGATTTAGGAACCTGTCTGTAATTCAACGGAGGAACATCTATGTCGAGATTTAGGAACTCGCTTGTACTTCAACTGAGAAAACATCTCTGCTGAGATTTAAGAACTTGTCTGTAATTCAACTATGGGGAAACATCTTCATCGAGATTTAAGAACTCGCCCGTAATTCAACTGAGAAAACATCTCTGTTGAGATTTAGGAACCTGTCTGTAATTCAACGGAGGAACATCTATGTCGAGATTTAGGAACTCGCTTGTATTTCAACTGAGAAAACATCTCTGCTGAGATTTAAGAACTTGTCCGTAATTCAACTAGGGGAAACATCTTCATCGAGATTTAAGAACTCGCCTGTAATTCAACTGAGAAAACTTCTCTGCTGAGATTTAGGAACTTGTCTGTAATTCAACTAGGGGGAAAGGGGCATAGCTTTGAATTTTGCGAGAATTTAACCGCATCCTTCCTGAAAGGTAAAAGTTAGTTATATGTAATGCATGATATGTATCAGGCAATGATGTTCTCAAAATAAATGAGATTGTGTTGTATGATGCGTATATGCATGCGTCATGATGTATGGAAATGTAATGTTTTTAGCTGGGGAAAATAAATCTCGGATAGCTGCTGGAGAAAAGAGTTGAATTCTTCGTTTTCGCTGGAGATAGTGGATGAAGATGATTGTGAGAATAAACCTGCAAGGGAGGATAACTCTGCTGGGGAATAAACTGATGAGGAGATTACTCTGTGGGGAGGAGATGTTCTTTAGAGGATTCCGCTGATAAATTTAGCTGGGGATGAATTACCATTGCTGGTGATACTGAATCCTGTTGAGGATTGAATTCTTGTTTGTGAAAGGAATGAACTCCGCTGGGGATGATCTTCCAGTTGCGACTTCACTGGGGATAACCTTTTAGGTTCTATTGGGGACAATCTTCCGGAGTCTACTGGGGATGATTCTCCACACTCCACTGGGGAAGCTTTTTCAGACTGCGCTGGGGAAAAATTTCAAACTCTACTGGGGATATTTTATACTCCGTCGGGGATGATAATACTTTCTAGTGCTGATGGTAGATAAACTCTGCTTGGGGAGAATATTGCCGATTCATTCATAGTTGCGAGTCTTGTAAGTTGAAGATTGCGCCTAAGAGGGGGGTGAATTAGGTGGTGGTCGATTTTTGATTTATTTTACACTTTCTGGTTTTATTTTAGTGCTATGGAAAACGGTAAAGTGCAGAAAGTAAAGAGACACAGAGATTTATCCTGGTTCCTTCCACACCCCGGAAGTACGTCCAGTCCCCTTGCAAACACGCAAGTGATTTCACTATTTTGTTAGAACTTTTACAAGACTCTTCCTAGTCTTATCAACTAAAGACACTAACAAATACCAAGAACACCCTCTTGGATTTCCAATAAGTCTCTTGAGAACAATCCTCTCAAAAGATACCTCTTGTTTCCAACAATGGACAACAAGGTACAAAAGTATTCTAATACTTAATTCCAACAATCCTGGAAATAAGTTACACTTAGTATAATTCTATGAAATATGATTTCTTGAAAGATGTTGATCACATAGAGTGACTTCAATGAAGTTTCTTCTTTCTTATCTTGTAAGCAATTCAAACTGTAACACAATGGTTAGAAAATGCTCAAAGATTTCTGTTCTTATATGTGTGAAAGTGCAGAAAATCTTTGTTCTTAAAAATTAAGAAATATGAAGTTTGAATATTTTACAAAGTTCAGAATTATTTCATGAGAGAAGAGTTTTTTTTATAATTTGAAAGATTTAGTATTTAAAGCAATCAAGATACCTTTCCAAATGGATACCACTTTTCTGTTTGTAAAACTTGAGAAGATGCAATGTATGGCCATGCAACCATTGGAGAAAAGGTGTGAAGGATATCTTGAATCAAGTTCAGATTTTTCAAAAATTACAACGTGTAAATCGATTGCACGGGTTTGTAACGTTCTTGTTTTCAAAAAATTTGAAGTGTAAATCGATTTACATGATGTGTTAATCGATTTACTAGTGTTAAAAAATTAACTCAGTTCAGTAATCAATCGATTTACACTCCATGTAAATCGATTGCTGCCAGGGGCAATCAGTTTTTAAAAAAACATGTGTAAATTGATTTACATGATGTGTTAATCGATTTACATTAGTGAAAAACTTAGAATTTGCTTTAAACTTTAAGTGAAGTGTTGTGGCAAGTGTGTATATCATTTTTGAGCATTTCTAATCAATTTAGTTCAAATGAGAATTGATATACTTGTTTGCTTGCCATGATCCTTGAAGCTTTGAGTGAATGATGCTTTAAGCTAATTCCACTTCTTTTCCTTCTTGCCATAGTGCTTGTTTGTCTTTCATCAAAACTAAAGTTGAGTTGAGGCTTGAGATTACATTCTCCCCTTTTTTGATGATGACAAACCATCTTTCTTTATGAGTTGTTCAGAATTGGAGCAAAAGGAGTTTTCTCCCCCTAAGATAGATTTCTCCCCCTATGGAGAAAAAGATTTGAAAACTTGCCCTGAAAAGAAAACTGAAACAAACAACCATAAAGTGCTATCACATCCTTATCCCCCTTTGACATTATCAAAAATAAGGGAAAGATGTAACATAAGATGATACTTATAACATTTGAAACATTTTCTAAGCCCATATATATGTACATTAATGTATAGTTAAGGATAGAGTGCACCTTATATATCTTGTTCATCTAGGATTCCGAGTTCACGACGAATTTTGAAGAATGCATCCTTTGCAAGTGGTTTTATGAAAATGTCCGCGAGTTGATTTTGAGTGTCCACAAAAGTAATCTCGACACCTCCTTTGAGTACGTGATCTCTGATGAAATGGTGTCTAATGTCAATGTGTTTTGTCCGGGAATGCATAACTAGATTTTTTGTAATGTTGATCACGCTCGTGTTATCACATCGAAGTGGAATGCATCCAACGTTTACTCCATAATCAAGTAATTGTTGTTTTAGCCAAAGAATTTGAGCGCATCCACTTCCAGCCGCAATGTATTCTGCTTCGGCAGTGCTGAGAACGACGCTCGCTTGCTTTTTGCATGACCATGAAACCAAGGCATTTTTGAGAATGTGATATGTTCCACTTGTACTTTTGTGATCAGTCTTACAACCTGCATAGCCAGCATCTGAATAACCAACTAGATTGCACATACTACTTTTTGGATACCATAATCCGACGTTGGTTGTTCCTTTGAGATATTTTATTATGTGCTTGACTGCTGCAAGGTGAGACTCTTTAGGATTGGCTTGATATCTTGCACATAGGCAAACACTGAACATGATGTCAGGTCTACTTGCTGTTAAATAGAGAAGAGAGCCAATCATTCCACGATACTTAGTTATGTCAATAGAGTTCCCTGATTCATCTGGATCAAGATAGGTGCCGGATCCCATAGGAATTGCACTTTCTTTGCTGCTTTCCATCTCAAACTTCTTTATAAGGTCTTTGCAATATTTTGATTGGTTTATGAAGATACCGTGTTTGAGTTGCTTAATTTGAAGACCGAGAAAGAAATTCAATCTTCCCATCATAGACATCTCAAACTCTCCTTGCATCATAGATGAAAATTCCTTGCACATATTTTAGTTAGTTGAACCGAAAACAATATCATCTACATAGATTTGTACAAGTAAAGTATGATGATTAACATTTTTTATGAAGAGAGTGGTATCAACTTTACCCTTTACAAACCCTTTTTCACATAGGAATGCGCTTAGTCTATCATACCATGCCATTGGTGCTTCCTTCAGCCCATAGAGAGCTTTCTTCAATTTGAAGACATGATTAGGATGTTTGAAGTCTTCAAATCCGGGAGGTTACTTTACATAGACTTCTTCATTTATGAATCCGTTGAGAAATGCGCTTTTTACATCCATTTGAAAAAGTTCAAAGTCCAATGAGCATGCATATGCAAGTAATAGTCTTATTGCTTCCAAACGTGCTACCGGAGCAAAAGTTTCTTCAAAATCAATTCCTTCCTCTTGGTTGTATCCTTGAGCAACTAGTCTTGCCTTATTTCGAGTGATTATACCATTTTCATCCATCTTTTTTTTGAATACCCATTTGGTTCTAATGATACGTTTATTTCCTGGATTAGGAACAAGTTCCCAAACTTCGTTCCGCTCGAATTGGTTTAGCTCCTCTTGCATGGCAAGGATCCATTGATCATCTTCTAGTGCTTGAGCCACTTTGGTAGGTTCAACTTGAGATACAAAAGCCATATTTAAGCATGCATCCTTAAGATTTAGCCGTGTAGATACCCCTTTGCTAATATCTCCAATTATGTTGTCAATTGGATGATCACGATGAGTTCTCCATTCTTGAAGAAGACCATCATCATTTCCATTTTGATGTGAAAGTTCATGTGTTTGTTCCGGGTTGAAAATTTTGCCACCTTTGCATGAATTCTCATGAGGTAAATCTATAGAATCATCATCATCACAAATAAAAACTCCTCCTTGGAGGTGTTAGATTCATCAAAAGAAACATGCATTGATTCTTCTATAGTTAAAGTTCTTTTATTGTAAATTCTAAAAGCTTTGCTAGAAAGGGAGTAACCAAGAAAAATACCTTCATCTGATTTTTCATCGAACTTGCCGAGATTGTCTTTGTCGTTGTTAAGGACAAAACATTTGCACCCGAAAATGTGAAAGTGAGAGATATTTGGTTTTCTTCCTTTGTAAATCTCATATGGAGTTTTCTTTAGTATAAGTCTTATGATCACGCGATTGCTTACGTAACATGCCGTGCTTACCGCATCCGCCCAAAAATATTTAGGAAAACTTGAGTCACTTAGCATGGTTCTTGCAAGTTCTATCAAAGACCTATTTTTCCTTTCAACTACTCCATTTTGTTGTGGAGTTCTTGGTGCTGAAAAATTATGGAAGATCCCATTTTCTTCACAAAATTTTTCAAACAGACTGTTTTGGAACTCTCCACCATGATCACTTTGGATTGATGTTATCTTTAATGACTTCTCATTTTGAACTTGTTTTGCATATCTCTTGAATGCCTTGAATGCGTCATTTTTTTGCACTAAAAACAAAGTCCAAACAAAATGGGAAAAATCATCTACAATAACTAAAGCATAAATGTTACCTCTGAAGCTTCTTGTTCTAGATGGACCAAAAAGATACATGTGCAACAATTGAAGTGGTCTTGTTGTTGAAACCGCATTCTTTGGTTTGAAAGTTGATTTGGTTTGTTTGCCCTTTTGGAATGCACTACATAATTTGTCTTTGATGAATTTCATCTTTGGTAGACCAATAACTAAGTCATGCTTAACTAATTTGTTCAAGTGCTCCATGTGTATGTGAGCAATCCTCTTGTGCCATAACCAAGCGTCATTGTTGTTTACCATGAGACATTGTACCTTCATAGACAAATCATCTAAAGTAATCATAAAAATATTTTTAGATCTTATACCTTTGAGTTTTACCTCATTGGTTACCTCATCCATAATTAAGCATTCTTCTTTGTTGAATTTGATTTTGAACCCTTTATCGCAAAGTTGACTTATGCTAAGAAGGTTGTGTTTTAATCCTTCAACATATAGAACATCCTCAATTTGAATGGATGGAGGTGTGCCAACTATTCCAACGCCAAGAATCTTTCCTTTGGTGTTGTCTCCATAGGTGACATACCCTTTGGCTTTATGTACTAGATATGAAAATTGGTGTACATCTCCCGTC
The DNA here is from genome assembly GCA_948472305.1 of Vicia faba. Lineage (NCBI taxonomy): Eukaryota > Viridiplantae > Streptophyta > Magnoliopsida > Fabales > Fabaceae > Vicia > Vicia faba. Next base: position 389,594,076 of record OX451741.1, read on the forward strand.
ATATGCTTTAAACATCCACTGTCAAGATACCAAAGGTTTGATGTGGATTTCAAGCATACCTACAAAAAAAATTATTTCTTGTTAGGTACCCAAGTGGCCTTGGGTCCTTCATAGTTAGTTCCCTTTTTCACCCATGCATAGTATCCACTAGCCATACTGAAATTTCTAATATAGCATGCATTAGGTGTGTGTCCAACAATACCACAGTAAAAACAGTTTGGAACAAATTTGCTCTTGTATCTAGGAATTTGTTTTCTTTTAGATACATTAGGCTTTTTCTTTTGATGATTATGAACAACTTGCTTATTTTCTACTATCTTGGGATTGAAACTATTACTAGCCTTTACAAAAACAGTGGGATTGTTACTTGGTTTCTTAGTATTTACATAACCAAGACCTCTTTTATCATTTGGATAACGTTGTTGGCTTAGTAATCCTTCCAATCCTATTTGTCCTTTTTCATATCGTTCAATGACTCTTTTCAATTGAAAAATTTGAAAGACATTTGATTCACACTTGGTGCATGCAAAGTTTTCCTTTTCTTTTATAAAATTCTGTTTTTGAAGATCAAAATCTTTAGTCATGGTGTCAATTTTTTCGTGACAAATTAGAAGTTCTTTTTCTTGGCTTGACACCTTTTTGTATAAACTTTTGCATTCTTTCAAGAGTTCATCAATGGAACCTTGAACATCATCATCAAAAAGATTAAATTCATTACTAACCTCTTCTTCATCGTTGGAGTGATGTGATGCCATTAAGGCTAAATTTGCACATTCATCGCTTTCCGATTCTGATGTACTACTCATATCATTATCTTCCCATGCTATGTAGGCTTTCTTGTGTTTTGAGTCCTTTCCTTTGAATCCGTTTTTCTTTGGGAGATTTGGACAGTTTGGCTTGATATGTCCTTGCTTTCCACATTCATAACATGAGACATCTTGTGTTGATGTGGAGGCTTCTCTTTTCTTGAAGTGCTTTCTCTTATTTGCATGAGATCCGCCCTTGTCATTTCTGCCAAAAAACTCCCCAAGTCTTTTAACAAGAAGCATGAAATTTTCATCTTCTTCCGGATTGTCTTCTTTTACTATTTCCTTTGAATCAATTTTTAAAGCAATGTTTTTGGATTTCTTTTCTAGATTCTCATGTTTTTCAAGTCTACCGAGTTCCGTTTCGTATTCTTGAAGTTTGCCAAATAATGTAGCGGAAGTCATTGTGGAGAGACTCTTCTTTTCCGAGATTGCCGTTACCTTTGGTTGCCATTCCCTAGTCAATGATCTAAGGACTTTCAAGTTGAGTTCATCATTTGTCAAGGTTTTACCAAGAGCATTTAAGTGATTTGTTAAGTGGATGAATCTTTTTTGTAGGTCGAGAATGGTTTCTCCGAGCTGCATTCAGAATAACTCGTATTCTTGACTTAAAGTATTCAGCCTTGATCTCTTAACTTCAACGGTTCCTTCATGTGTTTGTACCAAGGTGTCCCATATTTCTTTCGCCGATTTACATGCAGATACACGAAAGAACTCATCCATGCATAGTTCACCTTGAAGTAGATTTACGGCCTTTTTATCATAGAGGACTTTTTCTTGTCGTCATCATCCCATGCAGTTTTGGGTTTAGCCGTGCCGACACCGTTGATAACTGTTATAGGAATGAATGAACCATTTTCTACGGCATCTCAAATTTCTTCTCCTTGTGATTCTAGATGCGCCCTCATGCATATTTTCCAAAAATCAAAGTATTCGCCACAAAATATAGGAGGCTTGTTGTTACTATCACCATCTCTGAAAACGGGTTGTTGATTTGCCGAAACCATTCTGGATCTCTAGGAGAAGGTTACCTATAACCTGCTCTGATACCAAATGTAAGTTTAAGATTGCGCCTAAGAGGGGGGTGAATTAGGTGGTGGTTGATTTTTTATTTATTTTACACTTTCTGGTTTTGTTTTAGTGCTATGGAAAACGGTAAAGTGCAGAAAGTAAAGAGACACGGATATTTATCCTGGTTCCTTCCACACCCCAGAAGTACGTCCAGTCCCCTTGCAAACACGCAATAGATTTCACTATTTTGTTAGAACTTTTACAAGACTCTTCCTAGTCTTATCAACTAAAGACACTAACAAATACCAAGAACACCCTCTTGGATTTCCAATAAGTCTCTTGAGAACAATCCTATCAAAAGATACCTCTTGTTTCCAACAATGGACAACAAGGTACAGAAGTATTCTAATACTTAATTCCAACAATCCTGGAAATAAGTTACACTTAGTATAATTCTATGAAATATGATTTCTTGAAAGATGTTGATCACATAGAGTGACTTCAATGAAGTTTCTTCTTTCTTATCTTGTAAGCAATTCAAACTGTAACACAATGGTTAGAAAATGCTCAAAGATTTCTGTTCTTATATGTGTGAAAGTGCAGAAAATCTTTGTTCTTAAAAATTAAGAAATATGAAGTTTGAATATTTTACAACGTTCAGAATTATTTCATGAGAGAAGAGTTTTTTTTATAATTTGAAAGATTTAGTATTTAAAGCAATCAAGATACCTTTCCAAATGGATACCACTTTTCTGTTTGTAAAACTTGAGAAGATGCAATGTATGACCATGCAACCATTGGAGAAAAGGTGTGAAGGATATCTTGAATCAAGTTCATATTTTTCAAAAATTACAACGTGTAAATCGATTAGCATTAGATGTAAATCGATTGCACGGGTTTGTAACGTTCTTGTTTTCAAAAATTTTGAAGTGTAAATCGATTTACATGATGTGTTAATCGATTTACTAGTGTTAAAAAATTAACTCAGTTTAGTAATCAATCGATTTACACTCCATGTAAATCGATTGCTGCCAGGGGCAATCAGTTTTTAAAAAAACATGTGTAAATCGATTTACATGATGTGTTAATCGATTTACATTAGTGAAAAACTTAGAATTTGCTTTAAACTTTAAGTGAAGTGTTGTGGCAAGTGTGTATATCATTTTTGAGCATTTCTAATCAATTTAGTTCAAATGAGAATTGATATACTTGTTTGCTTGCCATGATCCTTGAAGCTTTGAATGATGCTTTAAGCTAATTCCACTTCTTTTCCTTCTTGCCATAGTGCTTGTTTGTCTTTCATCAAAACTAAAGTTGAGTTGAGGCTTGAGATTACAAGTCTCAGCTGGGGAGAGTTAACATTACTGTCTTTTCTTACTCTGCGGGGAGTGAATGCACCTAAGTCATATTCTTCAGCTAAATCTACCTTTATACCTGGTGGACAGAGCAACTGTAAAGCTTGGACAATTCTTATTTGCCTTTGTTTCTGATATTACAAGTAATCGTCTTTTGTTTTGCATGTAAATATTTATGAGCAGCAATTAATGTCAAATGAATATATCAAAAATGAACATTGGACGTTCTTCGCAAAACAAAACAAAAAAAGGAAAAACAGTTTGAAATTTCTTTGAAAATGAATTGTATTGATTTTGAAGTTTGGCCTGTAAATAGGCATTTTTGTACAAGAGGCTGACGTCCTAGTAAGAGAACACCGCCGAATAATAGAATTTACACAATTTGTGAAAAACAAAACAGCCATGTGAACAATCCCACTGGGTTCCAACTCTGCTATTGCCCTTATGTCCTCGAGCATCTCATCACTTTGCTACTTGGTTGAAGGTAGGTCAGATTGATTAGTGTCGTCTGAGCTTGATAGTCGATACCGAAGTCTGGTTGCAAGGTGATCCAATGAGACATAGTGTTACACTTTGATCCCTAATTTTTGCCTGGACCGCCCTTTCGGGTTTTCAGTCCACCGGGATACCCTTTTTTGCCCTAGCCGCCTTTTCAGGTCTTCGACTTGCCGGGTGTACAGATTTTTTCATTTTCATCCCTTATTTTTGCCCGAACCCTTTTGGTTCGCCGGGAAGCCCTTATTTTTTCCTAGATCAGTTAACCTAGCAGGTCTTTGATTATGCGTAGTATCTTTTCACTATGTATGCATTGACGGGGTGAGGAAGGTCGTCACCATCCATGGTGGTTAGAATCATAGCTCCTCCTGAGAAAATGTTCTTAACCACAAATGGCCCTTCGTAAGTAGGGGTCCATTTGCCCCTAGGATCACCTTGAGGTAAGATAATGCGCTTGATTACCAGATCCTCAACTTGATACTCTTGTCGTCTAACTTTCTTGTTAAATGCCTTGATCATCCGCTTTTGATACGTCTGACCATGACAAATAGCAGTAAGTCTCTTTTCGTCGATTAAGTTCAGCTGATCAAGCCGGGTCTGGATCCAGTCATATTCGCTCAAACCTGCATCTTTCATAATCCGAAGAGAGAGTATCTGAACTTCAATGGGCAAGACTGCCTCCATGCCATATACCAAGGAATAAGGTGTTGCCCCTGTTGACGTCCGCGCTGAGGTGCAGTATCCATGAAGAGCAAATGGTAACATCTCGTGCCAGTCTTTGTATGTCACCGTCATCTTCTGCACAATATTCTTAATGTTTTTATTAGCCACTTCTACAGCCCCATTCATCTTCGGCCCGTAGGAAGAAGAGTTATGATGCTGTATCTCGAACTGCTTGTAGAGCTCGGTGATTATCTTATTGTTGAGATTTGTACCATTGTCCGTAATGATCCTCTCTGGTACACCATATCGACAGATCAGATTGTGCCAAATGAACCGTGCCACGATGTTCTTGGTCACTGTAGCAAAGGAAGCTGCTTCAACCCACTTCGTAAAGTAATCAATTGCTACCAGGATGAAACGATGCTCGTTGGACGCTGTAGGTCTAATCTCACTGATCATGTCGATGCCCCACATTACAAAAGGCCACGGAGCCGTCAAGACGTTCAGAGGAACTGGAGGTATGTGCACATTATCAGCATAGATTTGGCACTTATGACAGGTCTGAGAATGCTGATAACAGTCGGCTTCCATGGTGGACCAATAATATCCTGCCCATAGGATCTTCTTTTCCATGGTGTATCCACTGGAATGAGTTCCGAAAGTACCTTCATGTAAATATGCCATGATCCTTTCTGCCTCGTTCTTATCCATACATCGCAGTAAGGTTGAATCATGGTTACGCTTGTAAAGGATGCCATTACTGATGAAGAACTTCGCCGCGAATCTCCTCAGAAACTTCTTGTCATTAACAGATGCACCCTCGGGGTATTCTTGAGCCTCAAGATACCTCTTCACCTCATGAAACCAAGGTTTATCTGCTACCTCTTCAGTCTCAATGTCATAGCAATGTGCAAGTTCGTCCAACCTTTCAATGATAATCCGAGGAGCTTCATTGTCCCAATTAACTTTAAACATAGAAGACATCGTAGCTAGCGCGTCCGCCAACTGATTCTCCTCTCTAGGGATGTGCTCGAAGGTTATCTCCTCGAAGTGGGGAAGCAACATCAATACATACTCCTTGTAAGGAATAAGATTCGGGTGTTTCGTATCCCACTCGCCTTTGATCTAACTGATCACGAGAGCAGAATCTCCGAATACACTCAAGAACTTAATCCTTAGGTCAATTGCTGCTCGAAGACCCATGATGCACGCTTCATACTCCTCCATATTGTTGGTGCAGTTGAAACATAGTCGGGCGGTAAACGGAGTATGAGAGCCTTTAGGAGATATGATCACATCGCCAATGCCATTACCCAAAGAGTTTGAAGCTCCATCAAAGTAAATAGACCATCGGGATCCTTCCTCAGGTCTTTCATCCGGTCCAGGTGTTTCACAGTCCGTTACCATCATGATATTCTCATCCGAGAATTCAAAGTTCATAGACTGGTAATCATCCAATGCTTGATGTGCTAAATGATCTGCCAACACACTTCCTTTGATTGCCTTTTGGGTCGTGTATTGGATGTCATACTCATTCAAGATCATCTGCCATCTTGTTATTCTTCCGGACAAGGCAGGCTTCTCGAAGATATACTTGATTGGATCCATCTTTGATATCAATAGAGTAGTGTGAGTCAGCACATACTGTCTCAGACGACGAGTAGCCCATGCCAAAGTGCAGCAAGTTTTCTCAAGCAACGAGTATCGGGTCTTGCAGTCGGTAAACTTTTTGCTAAGGTAATAAATATCATTCTCTTTTCGGCCAGACTCGTCATGCTGCCCCAGCACACACCCTATTGAATTATCGAGTACTGTCAAGTATAAGATCAAAGGTCTCCCTTCAACTGGAGGCATCAAAATGGGTGGCTCTTGGAGATATTCCTTGATCCTTTCGAAAGTGGCCTGACATTCATCGTTCCACCTTACCACTTGATCTTTCTTCAACAACTTAAAGATTGGTTCACAAGTAGCAGTTAGGTGCAAGATGAATCGGGCAATGTAGTTCAGTCGTCCCAGAAAGCCTCTGACTTCTTTTTCTGTTCGGGGAGCTGGAATTTCCTGTATAGCCTTCACCTTTGCAGGATCCACTTGAATACCTTTATCGCTTACGATGAAACCCAACAGCTTACCAGATCTCACCCCGAAGGTGCACTTGTTCGGGTTTAACCTCAGCTTGTACAACCTCAACCTGTCAAATAACTTCTGAAGGTGGTCCAGATGTTCTTCTTTAGTCTGGGATCTTGCAATCATGTCGTCAACGTATACCTCAATCTCGTGATGGATCATGTCATGGAACAAAGCGACCATGGCGCGCTAATACGTTGCCCCAACATTCTTCAATCCGAAAGGCATGACCTTGTAGCAAAAGGTACCCCACTGCGTGACAAAGGTTGTCTTCTCCATGTCTTCGGGAGCCATTTTAATCTGATTATAACCGGAGAAACCATCCATAAAGGATAAAACCTTATGATGTGCGGTATTGTCAACCAGAACGTCAATATGAGGTAGAGGGAAATCATCCTTGGGGCTCGCCCTGTTCAGATCCCTATAGTCAACACACATCGAACCTTACCATCATTCTTCGGCACTGGAACCACATTGGCCACCCACTGTGGGTAAGAAGTAACTGCTAGAAAAATGGTGTCAAACTATTTCATAACTTCAACCTTGATATTCTCAGACATCTCTGGGCGCATTCGGCGGACCTTCTGTTTTACTGGAGGACAGTCTTCCTTGGTAGGCAGGCGGTGAACCACAATATCGATATCCAAACCAAGCATATCTTCATAAGACCAGGCAAAGATCTCGACGTAGTCACGCAACATCTGAATCAACCGTTGTTTAACACCAGGCTCCAGATTCGCACTGATCTTGACCTCTTTCTTGTCTATCTCTGTACCCAGATTTACTGATTCCACCAGCTCTTCATGCGACTGTATGGCCCTCTCTTCCTGAAGTAACAGTCTAGCAAGTTAACCAGGCACTTCGCAATCATCTTCACCTTTGTCTTCGGCTAAGTTGATCGTATTTTCGAAGTTATAACTGGCAGTAGCAGAGTCGTTATCAGTGGGATCCAGAGTGGATGTAGACCTGTATATGTGAGTGTGTGTAAAATAGTTGTTTTGCAATATAGAAAAAGAAAAACAAGGAGCGCAAAATTTGAAATGCAAGAAACGTCCAATGCTTTTATTAATGATAGATGGTAATGACACATATAAAGCCCTCACAAACAAAGCCACGGTGGCTCGGGTAAGACACCGGGATGTAAAGTTTAAAATTGTTTGTTACAAATTCAAAACAAAAGTCTCATTATTGGGTAATAAAAGAAATTGGCACGAAGTCCTTTGCCGTCCAATTGCTTAATCCACCATCGGCAGTTGGGTAGATCCAATTGTCAAACTCAGATTCTTCATCACCGTCTTCAATGACATTCACTCCTGAATTGCTGATAAACAAGAGAGGTCCTCCGATCCGCGCACGTCGAACAACCCTTTGAGCTTCTGCAGTGAAACCCAAACCAAACTTGTTAGTCTTATGTGCAAAGTCAGGGAGTTGACCCCAATTTGCACACCCACCTTTCTCAACAACAGCCCGTGCATCCTTGAGGGAGGCCATCTTCATTGGAGGATATTCAATAACAATTTCAGTCGACGCCAGCGTTTGGGGGACTTCTTCAAAATGTTGACACGGGGTTTCAATGAACTCCCCGTCCATTTCCACATACCGGAAAGAGTTGAGGTGGCTCACCATGTACTTCTCTTCTCCTTGTACTGTAACAATTTTCCCCTTCACTGGGTATTTCAGCATCTGGTGGAGCATAGAAGTTACTTCCCCAGCTTTGTGGATCCACGGGCGACCCATCAAACAAGAATAAGATGGCTGAATGTCCATCACATAGAATGTAGATGCAAAAATCTGAGAACCAACCTTAACTGGAATATCCACTTCTCCGTGTACCATCCTCTTGGACCCGTCAAAGGCCCTGACCACAATGTTGCTTGGCTTCAGCACCAACCCTTCACAGTCTAACTGGTCTAATGCTTTCTTGGGTAAAACATTCAGCGAGGACCCAATATCCACCAACACGTGAGCCAGAGTAGTGCCCCTGCACTCGATTGAGACATGCAGGGCATCATTGTGATTCTTCCCCTTGGCAGTCAAATCTGCGTCGGAGAAACCCAACCCGTTATCAACAGTTAAACTAGCCACGCAGTCTTTGAACTGATCAGCGGATGTTTCTTGCGGCACGTGTGCAGTTTTCAGGAAAGCAATCAGAGCCTTGGCATGGGCTTCTGAGCATAGCAACAAAGACAACGTAGAGATCTTTGACGGGGTTTGCCCCAGCTGCTCGACTACATTGTAGTCGCTCTTTTTGATGATCTTCAAAATTTCCTCCATCTCTTGTCTAGAGGCTTCAACAATAATCTTCTTCTGTGCCTCCGTCCAGGCAGGCTCACCAATGATCCCTTTGACCCGAGTGTCAGATGACTCGGCGACAGGGGTAAGTATAGGAATATGAACAGGGACAGTAGCAGATGTATTGGTAGGTGTAATAACAACAGGCTTCTGAACATTTGGTGGAGAGATCTCAGGGGAGAAAAGCCTTCTGCTTCGGGTGACTTTACTAGATCCAACAATATTGCTGACGTCAGTATCAGCCTCTTCAGTATTCAAGTCTTGTTTAACTCCGTGATAATACACGTCATCCCCGTAGTGCCACGGGACAGCCTTATCCGATGTATAGGGGATAGGCCCAAGAATGGTAATGATCAACGATGCAATTATCGGAACAGATGTAATTCTAACAGGCTTTCTCGAGGAAGCCTTAGAAGAATTGTCGAAAATGGTGATTATAGAAATGTATTCAAAAGGAACCAATGGAACAAAAGTTTTCTCAAACAGAATTTCTTTGTTATCCATCAGGCGTTGGACACCTGACTTCAAAAGATGGCAACCAGTAGGTAGGACGGAACACAGATGGCAACCTTCGCCATATACCGGAAATAAACCGGCTAACAGAAGGTTCTTCTTCACAGTCATCAATGGAGTAGCAATGTCTTTCACAGAAACCACAAACGAGTCTTCATCTACAGCATTCACTCCATGCTTAGGCATAGGAGCAGTCATAACATTAGGCCTTTCAGGCGCTTCGAACTTAATCTCCTTAGAATCAATCAGGTCCTGCACCTTATTCTTCAAGACCCAGCAGTCATTCGTATCATGTCCCGGGCCATCAGAGTGAAAAGCACAGTGGGCGTTCGGATTATACAACGGTGATGTTGTATTGGGATTCTTCGGGGCTTCCTTCGGAATCACCAAGTTGGTCTTTAACAACTGCGGCAGAATCTGAGACAGGGTCAGATGGAGCTGAGTGAATTGTCTTCGCGGCCTCTCGGCTCTTGGTTGATTGTTGCGCTGAGGGGCAACAACAGGTCTTGATATAACAACCGCATTAACATCTTGGCAGCGCTCAGGTCTGTTATGGCTCTTTGCGCCGTAAATAGTGTTGGATTCCTTCTTAAAAGGCTTCTTTTTGGTACTTGATGAAGCACCCTTCTGTATTTTACCGCTCTTGATATTGGCCTTAACTCTTTCCCCGGTCATAATCAGCTCAGTAAACCCGGACGATGAACTTCCAATCAGATGATTAAAATACGGACCAGACAAGGTCCTCAGAAACATATCTACTAGCTCCCTATCAGCCAAAGGGGTTGTACTCTTCCAGCAAGGTCCCTCCATTTCTTAGCGTAGTCTTTGAAACCTTTGCTCGCACCCATAGACATACCCTGAAGTTGGGTACGCGTGGGAGCAAGGTCGGAATTGTATTGGTACTGCTTGTAAAAAGCAGCAGCAAGGTCTTCCCAATTACGGATACTAGCTTCTTCCAGTTGGTAAAACCACTCAAGTTGAGTCCCTGAGAGACTATCTTGAAAGAAGTGGATCCAGAGGTTCTTATCGGCAGTGTATGGTTGGATCTTTCTAACATACGAGCGGAGGTATAGCTTTGGGCAGGAGACCCCGTCGTATTTAGCAAAGACTAGTGCTTTAAACTTGTGGGGAATCACCACCCCAGATGACAAACCCAAATCTCCAAAGTTCATACCAGACACTTTCTGGACCTCCATTGTGCTCAACCGGTCTTCGAGTTACTTATACCTATCCTTAGCCAGAGGATACTGGTCTTCGTCAAAGTCAGTCTCGTTGTCAGAAACCACAGGGCTAAGAGCCCTCCTTTCTTCCTGGTTCTCTCCCCCTCCAGGTGAGTGAGATAAATCAACATCTTCTCACAAATTGTTTCCGAATCTGCGACCTATATTCAGTAGGACCGTCTTCTTCTTCTTCTTCTTATCCTTCAAGATAAGAGTCTTCAGATCTTGCTGATCCTTGGCCAAGTTCATGAACATTTCCTGGAACTAGGCGTTTTAAGCTTGCAGAGCCTTGATGGCTTGATCAGTTGATGTTTCAGAAGACATGATGTGCTGAAATAAATAGCGAAGAAGATGAGAAACCTGTAAGGGTACCTGTAATGAGGTGCATGGGAATGAAATGCGTATGATATGATTTCAAAGACTTTGGAGATTCAAATTCGTAAACCAAAATGAAACACACTTTTATTAGATAAACTTGAGTTTAATGTTCAACAGATGCCTTTAAGGCGTTACAAAAAGAAAAACTGAAAAGTAAATCAAAACTAGAAATAACAAAAGACATCAGCGCTCCCATGGTCGTTTTCCATTGGTGCTGACGTAGTCGTTGAGGACCTTCTCATTCTCCAGCTGCCTTGTCAACTTCAGGATCTTCCGCTCTTGTTCATGATACTTCTCTCTGTAAGTATCCCGCTCTTCCCTCAGTTGGATCCAGGACCTCTTTAGTGCCCCAATTTCAGTAGGCATGTATGGATGGAGGATGGTAGGAGGAACCCCTTCTTCATCAGCATGTTTAACTATCACAGGCAAGACAACTTCGTAGGGCATCCGTAGCTTCTGAGCACGTGTACGAACCCACCAGAGATATGGTTCCATTGGAAGAGAAGTCTTCACACCTAGCTCATGAGGATCAAACTTGTGCATCCTGTTCCAAGCTTGTATGAACCTGCGGCGATGTCCCTCACTATCCCCTTGGAAGTCAAAGACAATGCTTGTAAGTAATAACTCATGAGGTCCGTCCCTCCTAGCTCGCCCAAACTGTCGTAAGGCCAAACAAGGATTATAGGTGATCCCTCCATTGATTCCTAGCAGTGGAACATTGGGGTATTCTCCACAGTGATCAATAATAGCTACTTCTTCCATGTCTTTAATACTCCAGATGATGTCCGTGTGAGCAAGGGACATAATCCTGTAGGCCCAACCCATGCCTTCCTTGTTCTTCAAAACTGATTTGGGGAGGTGAGAAATAAACCACCTCGCCAGCAATGGTGCATAGCACATAAGGGTTCCCCGTTTCCGAGCAGTACGGGCATATAGGGTATGCAGAATATCACCCAAGAGAGTGGGCAATGGATTACGGGACATGAAAATCTTCACCGTATTCACGTCAACAAAGGAATCTGAGTTTGGAAACAGAACCAAACCATAAATAAGAAGAGCCAGGATGTCTTTGAACGCCTGAAAGTCTAAACTGTCCCAGAACTGATTAGCATGATCAACCAAGAATTTAGCCAAGAAGCCTTTTGTCCCACTCTGAGTCTCCCAATTAGACATTACCTCAGCCTTTGTCAGATGGAGGGTTGCAGCAACATCCTCTGGCTTAAGGGCTATCTCCCAACCTGTAAATGGGGTCTGCTCTAGAATGGAGATACCAAGTAGATCAAAGAACTCTTCCAAGGTAGGGAACAACTGATAGTCCGGGAAGGTAAAGCAGTGGTACAATGGATCAAAGAACTGGAATAAGACACTCATCATTTGTTCATCCAGCTTGGAGGTGACTAGACTGAGGAGGTGCCCATGTCTTCTGTCAAAAGAGGAAGTTTCAGGAACCTTGGAAACCAAATCCTTAAGCTGAGTAGGAATCTGTACAAAGTTGATCCGAATAGTGTTTCTACGCATAGATGCCACGATCTTAAAAACAGAACAAAGATGAATCCCATTGGTCTTTGAAATGGTTTGTCCAATGCAATATGCATGCAATGTCATGATGCATGATGTCATGATAGAAACACACCACAAGTATTCACAGATAGCAAATATGGTAAGGGCAAACAAGTCACACAGTAGCCCTTAGATTTCAGGCTGGCATGGAGTTTAGGTACTACCCTCTTTCAGTTCAGTTGGTTCAACCTGTCCTAGAAATAGTAACCGGGTTCTAGAGGATCTCAATATCACTGACCACCCTCGATCGGTCATAATTCCAGTTTAGCAACCTTTTCTTGCGGCCGAAATCATCATGAGATTTTGGTCTCAATGAGTGTAGCATACTGCTACTGTTCTATGTCCAAGTTGGTCAATTATAGGTTCTAAGGTCAGTTGGTGCTTAATGACCCCTTAGTAGACCCATATTCTCCTCGTTGTGCCACAAGGGATATCAGTACAAACTAAAGTGCCACACTAACGTAGCTATTACTTCAACCGTATCGGTCTACGCCATACAGTTTCCTCACAGTCTATTGCTACTTACCTAAAGAGTGTCCCTCAGATCCGGGTTAGGATCTATAGTAACTCCAATTCAAACCCACAAAGATAAAGCATACAAATCAAGCAATTGAAAACATTATGAACTATTCCTAAGGTACACCTCACTTATTAATATTTTCCCAGCAGAGTCGCCAGTTCTGTGATACGGTGGGAAGAACTGACTGTTTTTGGAATGCTGGTTTTGCGTTTTGCGTTTGTTTTTGCAAAATGTCGCGGTAAGCAAGAGTTGCCACCGACTTTTATTTTATCCAACAAGGAAAGGAAAAAAGCATAGAAAAATTCCTTTTTTTTTGAGATACTTCTGAGTACGGGGGGTAGATTATAGAAAGGGAAGGTATTAGCACCCTTTCTATTCGTAGTTATCTATGGGCTCTTAGGTACTTGCTCATTGTTTTCAAAATTGTTTTCTTTGTGTTTGTGGGTTTGAAAAAGTTTTTGTTTGAAACTTTGATTTAACTCTTGCTTCTGTCCTCAAGAGTGTAATGATGTGTTTTGAAAACTTGTTTGTAAAAGTGTAAGTGTGAAAGAGTTTTGTTTTGAAAGAGCAAGTATCTAAGAGCTAATCTACCTACTCGAAAAAGGAATCGTTCTATGCTAATTTCCTTTAGACAATGTTATCCCACTATTAATGAGTAGGTAGCATCGTCGTTGGAGTTTGAGGGTCAATTCGAAAGAGGGATATACGGTCACTAAAGCAATGTTAGGACACCTTAGCGGTAACCCTAATGTCTTAGATCATTTGTTTGAGGCAACAAAATCCGAGGCAACCATTTCGAGGCAACTATGATCTTTTAGACAAGAGGACGACCTGTAAAACGACCTATACTCAATGACCGTGTACGAAGGCAACCAAGTGGGGTGTATCTTAGGAGTGCGCATGTGCGATTGTGTTGTTTTTAGTTATTTTTTTTATCTTTGCACATGTTTAGGGTGATCTAATTTGATTTTAGATTAAGCATTCATTCTTGTCATGCAAACCCTATTATCAAACATCTAGCAGTTGAATATTTGCAGAAATTAAAGGTGCGGAAATTAAACTAAATTATTACAAGGCGTCGGGTATTTACATTGCCAAAAACAACCCTTTGAAAATAAAAATCAGAAAAATAAATAGATGTCATATTAAAACTATTATAAACCGGGAGCAAATACATCAATAATTGAATAAATAAAGAATAAAGCGCGCGAGGTGAAATTGAATCGAATGCGAGTTAGGGTTTTGACCCTTTTAGTTAAAGAAAAAGTTTTTGTTGTTTTTATTTTAAGAAAAGAAATTAAGTCCTAAATTAAATACTAAATTGATTATAAAATAAATAAATTAATGAAAAATAAATGACATATTTTTGGATTTTTTTGTTAATTTAAGAAAGAAATAAAATAATTAAAATTAGTAGTTAAAACCTAATTAATTCTAATTGATTTTTATTTATTTACAAAAATAAATTAAGGTTACCTAATTAACATCCTAATTAATTAATTAGTATTTGTGATACGGTGGGAGAACTGACTATTGTTTTGCGTTTGTTTTCGCACTTGTTCGGTTGAGCAAGAGTCGCCACCGACTTTTTATTTTATCCTAAAGGAAAGGTTAAAAGGCACAACAAAAACCTTTTGAGATATTTCGTGGGTCCGGGGGGTAGGTTATGAAAAGGGAAGGTATTAGCACCCTTTTCATCCATGGTTATCCATGGGCTCTTAGTTACTTGGTTTTTTAGATCACTTGCCTTGATTTTCGATTGCTTTGAAATTGTGGTGTGTGTGTGTGTTTTGAAAATGTTTTTGAAGAGATGTCTTGTCTTAGGCAACCAATGTATTCGACTCGTGTTTGAGTGTTTTACAAAAGTGTGGATCTTTTTGAAAAGATGTTTCAAATGTTTTTGAGGGTTTGTTTTGAAAGTGTGTATGAAATGTGGTTTTTGAAAAGAAGGCGAGTGTTTTTGCAAGTTGATCTCAAGTAACTAAGAGTTTTGTCTACCCCTATTGTACTCAAAGATTTTCTCTATGTTTTCAACCCTTTTTTAACAATTTCGTTCCACCATTGAATTTGGTGGACAATCTTGCGTTTAGGAAGTTTAACGGGACGGGCGCGGGTCATCGTATGGACCATGAATGCAATGATGCCAAGTGTCTTTGGCAATTTGCTTTGAAGGGACTATGATCATTCCATTTAGGCAACATTCGAAAGCGTCATCGAGGGACTTATGATCATTTGAATTTGTTTTGCAAAGATACTCGACGTGCAAGCATAGCCCATTTTGGAAGGCAACATGTGGGATTACCCTAGAGGGTGCAGGTGTGATTGTGTATTGATTTCATGTATTTGTCTTGTATTAGGTTATCTAGCATTTGATTTTATGTACATGCAAACCCTAGGTCTAACCATGGTATAATTGAAAGCGGTAAATTGCGAAAATGTAAAGTCTACGCTATTACAAAATAAGTATCCGGGAGTGGGGGTACAAATTTACGAATGGGGATGAGACTTAGGAATGTAGTGTCCAATAGATTACAACCAAATTGAATTTGCGATCAAATGTAAATATAACGAATATACCAAATAAGCAAATGTATAATGTATCAAATGTAAGTACATTGTGTAAGTGTAGGTGTTTATGTGTACGCGTGTATGTAATTATTTACAGGTTCGACAATGTGAATTTAAATGCGTATTATTAAGTATTGTTTAACTTAAGTGAAAAGAATTAAATATCTATTTACTTAGTCTTTTGTATTTTCTTTGATATGTACAAAAAAGAATGTTTAAGAAAAGAAAGTATTTCTAAGTTTGAAAATTGTCACTTTACATTTTTGATATAAAAGTGTATCTTTATAATTTGTATATACAAAAGAATACTCTCATTTAAAAGTTAAGAATTTAAATTATGTAAAAAATGTATTTTTATTTATTATGTGCAAAAAGTATTTTAATTAAATGTTTTAAAGTTTATGTACAAAGAATGGTATTTACTTAAAAGAAAAAGGTTTTACATTTTAATTGTATTGTGTAATAAAAATGTATACAAATTATTAGCTAAAAATATTTTAAGTTAAAATAAAGAATGAGTTTTAATTAAAAGGATAAGTTATATTCAAGGTTATAAAAAGAATAATTTAATGTAAGAAAAAGGGTTATGTTAAATAACAAAGGGTTTTAAATTTTAAAGAAAAGGGTTTGAATGGGCCTTTGATTTCTTAGGGCCCAAGCCAAGGGTGATCAGAGGCAAGATGGGGGGGTGCGAATTAAAATGCTTGGGCTTGGAGCGCAGAAAGTGGGGTGAGGCCCAAACGAATGCACATGCTTTTGTTTAGGGTTCTTGAGTTTTCGTTTCATTTGGGAATACGCTTAGGGTTTGTGCACACAGAAGCACCGTTTGTTCACTTCACGTGTTCCTCTTCATTCGTCCTCATGCCATGGATCCTGAGCTTGTCTCCTCGCCTCAAGTTACCAAGTGTTGCCTCCGTCTCCATCTTCTCACGGTTTGGCCAAGCGGTGACGACATGTAAGGTAATTTCGTGTACATCTTTTTTAGGGTTTTCAAGTTTCTGTTTTGAACATTTTTACCTTATTCTGCTTGTGTGCGTTGTTATTGCTTGAGGTACGTGAATGGAAAAGAAGAAAGAGGGATATTACCTTTGGAGACGGAGGAGGAGGACGGCGGCGCTCCCGGTGGTTTGATGGCGAGGGGATCGTGAGTGAAGCTAGCTTTGCAAGGAGATCTGGTACTCTGTATTCGTGTCTTTCTTCTTTTGTTTAGGGTTTCATGATGATATGTGACAAACTGAAAACCTTTTTGAAAATTCACTTCTTTATCTCTTCTCCTCGTTGGCTTGCCTTTGTTGCCTTTAATGCTTGTCGCCTTGAGCGTTTGTCTTGCACTTCACTTCTGTCTACTTCTTCCTTTGCCTTGCTTTAAGCTGCCTTTGAATATGTTTGGCGTATGCTTGCTCAATATGCTGTACTGATGTTGGTATGCCTTTTTTTTTATCTCCTCTTTTGCTGCCTGAACGCCTGAGCTGCCTTGTGTTTATCCTGAGTTGCCTTCTGGCTTGTTTGAAAATGCCCTATGATGAGTGCTCTGAGGGCCTTGAGGGTTTGGTCTTTTGATGCTTTGTACGTGAGTTGAATGTTATGCTTGAGTATACTTGAATATACTTCCTTATCTTCAACCGTCTTGTTGCCTTTGGAATGCTTGTTTCATTATCTTTTTGCCCAATGATGGTGCTTCTTGAGGGCTTGAGGGTTACAGGTTGGGTGAACTGGTTTTGGTTATGGCTCTGGGTATTTGTTTGTGTTTGAGTTTGATGATAGGCAGGTTAGAGTCTTGACAAGGTTTTGAATGGTAAGGCTTTTTGGTTTCAGCAGGTTGGGCGTTTCTGGTTTTAGACAGGCTTTCTAGTTTATACAGGTTTGGCCTTTTGACTTGCTTCAGGCAGGTTTTGGCTTTTGACTTGCTTCAGGCTGGTTTTTTGCTTCAGCTGATATGATCTTTGGTTTAGGCTTCAGGTTAGGCCTTTGACAGGTTATGGCCTTGACAGGTTATGCTTGGCTTGGGGCTTAACAGGTTTATGCTTAGGCAGGTATGAGGCACATGTTTAATGCAGGTTAATGGCCTTTTTGCAACTGGTTTTTTATGTTGCAGTCTGAGTTTAACTGCAGGTCATAGGCTTGTGGTGGTTCAGATTGTTTTTTTATGTTTTTGAGCTGGACATTCTGGCTTCAGGTCTTGGATATCAGGATCTTTGCTTTTGGTGCCTTGAGTTTGGGATTATGCTTGTTTGTTTACATTAGCTTGATGGTTATGTGTTTGTGGAAAAAGGATAAGGCTTATGCAGGTCTTGTAGATTTGTGTTTGTATTGGTTTTGCTCTCTTCCCCCTCTACTGTACTGTCTTTTGTTTTGTTTTATATATCTTTCTTCCTGCCTAAAGCCTAAGCCTACTTTCTTTTTCTCTTTCTTCTCTCTCAGTACAGTTTATATATTTAAAATATGCTTATGCTGTACTTTTTTTCTTTCTGAAAGGGCCACCTTGTTGGGAAATGATAAAATAGTTTGCTTGCATATCAATTTTCCTCTGCATATTTGTCCCTTTTTGACAGCTTCTTGTACTTTGTATCTTTTGATATCCTTCCAAATCTTCTTTTTGACAGCTTTTTGTACTTTGTACAGTTTGACAGAAAGTTTGAATTTGGACTTTTTAGTTTGAACTTCTAGTTTGGTTTGAACTTGTGCAGTGCTGTTTGAGATTTGAACTATGCATTTTGGATAATTTTTGAATTGTGCAATTTTGACTTTTGTGCATTCAATTTTAGCAAATAAAAATTCGTCCCTCTTTGTTAACTGGGAGAAATCCCGTGATTTGCAGAGAGGGTTAACTGATCCCAATCAGTGGCCCTTAATGATGAATTTTATATCTGTCTTTTATTTACTTATCTGCTATTTGACTTTTCTTCTTTTCTTTTTGCAGATGAATATTTGGATGGAGAGGGGTATTAAATGAAGAATGAAGAATTGGAGACTTAGAAAAAATAGGATAGTTTCATTTTTTTATTTAAATTTAAATTAATGTAAAATCATTGTTGTAAATAAATTGTAAACAACAATTGTACGAATAATTTAAAAATAAATAAAAGTTTTTATTATCCAATTGATTATATTTCCTCCTTTTTCAATTATTTACTTATTATTTATAGTTCTTTAAATTAAAATAACTGAAAGTTAAATTCCAGATATTTAATCTTTTAGAATAATAAATAATCAACTAAACATTGATTCCACGTTGATCAAAATAATGAACTGGGCGCTTCCATCATCCAAAGCAAAGCACAGTCAAACGCAATAACTGATCAGACGCATTCCCTTCTTACTGATTTCTTACCAAACACTGTAAATCCAAACTGAATGTATCCTTTGACTGGTTCAAACAAACAAATATGAATTCAAACCAAATGCCTTCTTTTACTGATTAAATCAAACAATGCGTATTCAAACCAAATCTCGGAACAACTTGCAAAGCACCGTAGAATTAAATCTTTCTGAAGAACTGCGCACAAAAAACCCTAATTCCTGATTAAATGCTAAAGAACGTTCGCCTGATCAAAGTTGAGCCAAAGTCAACCAAAACCCTAAGCCAACTGTGTGAAACATTCCAGAGCCCTGAAAATCAATGAAACCCTAATTGTGTCCTGATTGACGAGAAAAGTCTGTTTGACCGATCCTTGAGCCAGTTTGAAAAATCAGGAAACGCCTGAAGCTGTGATTTCTTGTGGAAAAATGCGAGGGCAAATTTTGGGGTATAACAGTTGCCTCTGTTCAATCTTCTTGGACATGAAGAGTTAGATTGGCAAGTTTGCCTTTCGCGACTTAAAGGTAAAAGAAGATTGGACACTAAAGTACCCAGAAAATTTGCACTCGGCGATATGATGGTAGAGGTGAATGGGCTTAAAGATGCCATTTGGTGATGGGCTTAAAGATGCCATCTGATGCGATAGAATCTTGTCGAGGGATGGGCTTAGAGATGCCATCTGGAAATGGGCTTAAAGATGCCATTTGGCGACTGCTGATAGGAGGATGGGCTTATAGATGCCATCTGGAAATGGGCTTAAAGATGCCATTTGGAAATGTTGAACTGTATGTCAATGGTGAGTGGACGAGTATCAGAAAGGCACCCATGTTTTGGAACATCTCTGAATTGGGGGTCCGAATAAGCAATAGATTGACATCCGTGTCTGGAGAATCCGTGAACTGTTTTCAGGAGTTGAGAAGAGTCTGAACAAGTGATAGGTTAACATCCGTTACTGGAGAACCCGTGAACTATTTTCAGAAGTTTGAGAGGAGTCTGAACAAGTGATTGGTTAACATCCGTTACTGGAGAACCCGTGAACTGTTTTCAGGAGTTGCATCTGAACAAGTTGGTAGATTAACATCCGTTGTTGGGAAGAATCCGTAAACTGTTTTCAAAAATTGCATCTGAACAAGTTAGTAGATTAACATCCGTTGTTGGGAAGAATCCGTAAACTGTTTTCAGAAGTCTTGAGAAGAATCTGAACAAGCGATAGGTTGACATCCGTTACTAGAGAACCCGTGAACTGTTTTCAGAAGTCTTGAAATTGAATAAGCAATAGAGCAGCATCCGTTGTTGGGAAGCGTCCGTAAACTGTTTTCAAAAGTTGAGAAGAATCTGAACAAGTGATAGGTTAACATCCGTTACTGGAGAACCCGTGAACTGTTTTCAGAAGTCTTGAAGTTGAATAAGCAATAGAGCAACATCCGTTGTTGGGAAGCGTCCATAATACTATTTTCAAAAATTGCATCTGAACAAGTTGGTAGATTAACATCCGTTGTTGGGAAGAATCCGTAAACTATTTTCAGAAGTCTTGAGATTGAGGAGGAACTGGTGTAGGGTTTCCTGATGATGAGCTTATGCAAAACTGCATCTGGAGGAATTTGAAGAAGTATCAGAATGTCGCCGTGTTTGGGTCACATCTGAACTATTTCTGGATGAATCTCAGAAGATGATCTGTGTCTGTCGACTGATCTTACCTGAAAAGGTAAGGGGTTAGTTGTATGCAATGTTATGACGCATGATGCAATGTATGTGACATCAATGTTTATGACATGAATGGGATGAATGCGCATGTAAGCTGATGAGCTAATGCTGAGGATAAATGAATCCTGGATGGCTGAAGATAAAAGAATCTTGACTGCCGCCGGGGAGTGTTAGAACAAAGTTTGAATCTACTACCCTATATTTAAGTTTTGATGATAACAAAGTGAAAAGATATAGTATTTATAAGTTTCATGAATGAACTATCTGCTGCCTAAAATTATTATGTTCTGACTTGCAGATACTCTGATTGATATAAGCAAGATCACATCTATTCAGCATCAGAACTTGATTTCAGACACCAGCATCAGAAGTTGCTACATCAGAATGTCAAAATCAGATGATCAACTCACGTACATGCTGAAGCCTGATGAACAAGACTGCGCTCAACACTCTGATACAGAAACACAATAGTTCATCAGCAGCGAAGCAGAGTCAGAATGAGCCAAGCCAGAACTTGCATTAAGTAAGCAACAGTACTGTGCATTGAAAGCTAATTAATTCCAACGACCTCATTCCAGACAAGATCTGCTCAATAAGGAAAGCTTGTTATTAGCATTGAATCAAGAATATTGCATCCAACGTTCATCATCTCAGTGCTATATAAACAAAGCTTTGAAGATTGAAATGGTTAATGCTCTCAAAATCTCTACACGCACAAAAGCTGAACCATAATCTTCGTTATACCAGTTTTGCTAAACCACACACTCTGATATTCCATTACTATTTAGCAATCTAGTTTCTAAGCTTCAATTTGTGTATACATCACAGTTGTGATAAAGTTTTGTAGAAAACATCCACACACATAGTTTTATCTCTTTGTAAGAAAGTGTTACCTTGACAAACCGGGTTGTGGTTTGAATCAAGAAGGCTTTAGCAATTTTTAAAGCAGTCTGTAATATTCAGTTGAATATAGTGGATTAAGACCTCGTTGGAGAGAGGCGAAATCACCTTGACGGGTGGACTGGAGTAGTTTGAGATCAAACGAACCAGGATAAAAATATCTTGTTAATTGCTTTAGATTTCAATTTTACAATTCAACCCCCCCTTCTTGTGTTTTTCACTACTTCAGGGAGAATAATCCTTTGGCTGCTGCTGTGGAGGGCCAGAATCCTTTGATTGTTGAAAATGAGAAGTCTTGGGACCACTGTTGGGAAACTCAGAAACTGGGTTGTATGCCAAACTACTGGGGTCTTCTTGTTTTGAGGAGATCTGTGTAGGATTTCCTGATGATGCGTCCGTGTAAAACTGCATCGGTTTTTGAACACTTTTGACATTCGAATGCCCCAAGTGGTGACATAGATAATTTCCTGGCTTGTTACAGGTGTTGGTCTACAATCGGTCGTTCACAGATGTTTTCCTGGCTTGTTACAGGTGTTGATCTGGAACTAGTCGTCAATAGATATGCCCTGGCTGGATACAGGAATCGAATCCTCAAACTCTTCAGACGTGCCCTGGCTAGATACAGGAATCGAGTCTGGAAATGGTCGTCAACAGATATGCCCTGGCTGGATACAGGAATCGAATCTGGAAATAGTCGTCAACAGATATGCCCTGGCTGGATACAAGAATCGAATCCTCAAACTCTTCAGACGTGCCCTGGCTAGATACAGGAATCGAGTCTGGAAATGGTCGTCAACAGATATGCCATGGCTGGATACATGAATCGAATCTGGAAATAGTCGTCAACTGATATGCCCTGGCTGGATACAGGAATTGAATCCTCAAACTCTTCAGACGTGCCCTGGCTAGATACTGGAATCGAGTCTGGAAATGTGATAGTTAACAGATATGCCCTGGCTGGATACAGGAATCGAATTTGGAAATAGTCGTCAACAGATATGCCCTGGCTGGATACAGGAATCGAATCCTCAAACTCTTCAGACGTGCCCTGGCTAGATACAGGAATCGAGTCTGGAAATGGTCCTCAACAGATATGCCCTGGCTGGATACAAGAATCGAATCTGGAAATAGTCGTCAACAGATATGCCCTGGCTGGATACAGGAATCGAATCCTCAAACTCTTCAGACGTGCCCTGGCTAGATACAGGAATCGAGTCTGGAAATGTGATAGTTAACAGATATGCCCTGGCTGGATACATGAATCGAATCTGGAAATAGTCGTCAACAGATATGCCCTGGCTGGATATAGGAATCGAATCCTCAAACTCTTCAGACGTGCCCTGGCTAGATACAGGAATCGAGTCTGGAAATGTGATAGTTGACAGATATGCCCTGGCTGGATACAGGAATCGAATCTTCAAACTCTTCAGACGTGCCCTGGCTAGATACAGGAATCGAGTCTGGAAATGTGATAGTTGACAGATATGCCCTGGCTGGATACAGGAATTGAATCTTCAAATTCTTCAGACGTGCCCTGGCTAGATACATGAATCGAGTCTGGAAATGTGATAGTTGATTTGTTGAACACTTTTGACATTCGAATGCCCCAAGTGATGATGAAGGAGTCCTGAATCAGATTACTCTGCATATTGAGAGATTTCTTGAAATCTTGACTGGACTGCCCCAGATTAATTGGATTTTGAAAGATCTGTTGGACCTTGACTGGACTGCCCCAGGTTAATTGGATGGTGCTATGTCATGCCCCTTGTTGATAGGAGATTTGTAAAGGAAGTGTCGTCTTTTTGAAGTGATTTTGCTCACTGAGAGAGTTTTCGTTCCTCCGAACATTCGCTGTATGAATTTCTTCACTGTCAAACAAAAAGCCAAATGCAGACAGTGATATTCAAGCAATGCAAAGTTTATGTTTGTCTCGAAGTTTTTGAAAAATGCGTTTTTAGCAGAAAACTTTTTTATAAGACAGGTCAACACAAGATTCAGAGCAAAGCCTTACAGGAGTCAGGATACCTTTTGTAACAGTATGCTTTCGAACTAACCCATGCTTCAATTAGGACTTTTGAAGGGTTGTAATGTGGCTTGGTTCACGGTTTAAGAAACAAAGGATAAAGGCTCAAAGTATATTTGTACCCACCCTCTCTTCCTGATGTTCTCCAACCTAAGCTCAGTTAATTGTGCGTCATACTCTGTTTTGAGTTTGGAACGACTTTTGGGCGATGGTTCACCAGTTGAATTTGGGGAGACAGTTATCATCTCCTTTTTTCTTTTTCAACATTTTTCATGTTGTTGAGGATTTTGTAATGACCTCACTATTTTGATTTTGATTTGTTATCCCTAACTTTTGTCTGACTGTTACCATTTTCCTGGATTACCGTCAGCGGGATGCCCCAGCTTTCTTAAGCCTCCTTTATAGGTTTTGGCTCATTGGGCTTTTTCTCTTTTGCGAGATTGACTGTCTATGTGAGAGGGAACCACCCTTGTCTTTTGATCCCAAAGGAATGTTTTCTTTTTAGACGTCGTTCGTTTGTATTACGAACTGAGAGTTTGCGACTTCAATGTGCATTTTCTTTGAATTAACTGAGAGACTACCCTGCCCCAGGTTTATATCAAAGGTTTCGATTGTTTAAAAACAGAAAACTCCTACTTCTTTGGCTCAAAGGGGTTGACTAGGGATTAACTTCCTTATAACTCCAGTGTTTGGGAATTGAAAGAAATGCCTATACATCATCAGCAAGGTCTGTTCAAAAGCATACTGTATAAGATCATGGTATTGTTTCGTCATCCTCCCTCTAAAGGCTTGCAGCTTTTTATCAAGAGTCAAATATCATAAAGAAAAGCATAAGAGTAGTGAAACGAATGGATGAATTCAAGACAAACATATGCAATGCATTAATGAAAACAGAGTTTAACATCAACAAATAATTGTTTGACAGCAAAAGAAATTACAACTTTGAAAATTCAAAAAGAAGCAAAAGTCTTTCAGCTTGAGCTTCGTCACTTCAGGTGGAGAACCCCTTAACGGAAGATTTTCATCTCGCCATCTGGCATGAATTCCAGCACTCCAATGTCGATCAGGTCTTGAATCTTGTTCTTCAAGGCCCAACAGTCGTTGGTGTCGTGTCCCGGGCTGTAGGAGTGGTAAACACAGAATGCATCGGGACGATAGTTAGGAGAGGAGGTATTGAGCTTCTGAGGAGGATCCCTTAGGGTGAGCAAGTTGACCTCCAACAGGCGCTTCAGTATGAAGAATGATGGTATCTCAGTCTCCGTGAACTTTCTTCCCGATGTTTCTTGCTTACGCCGATTACCCCGTTGACGCTGGCGAGGTTGTTGATGGGCTTGTGACCCTGAAGCAAGCGAAGGAGCTTTCCCTTTGTCTTCTTGAGTGGATGGAGGCTGAGCGGTGACTTGCTCTTCAACCTCAGATGTTTGCCCCAATTGGTTGTTTGGAAGCAATTGGCGGACCAGAACTCTGAGTTCCTCTTGTCTTTGAGATAGGTCTTGGATGAGAGCCATCTGGCCCACTAACTGCCCCATCACTTGGATCTTAAATGTTGTCAGGTCGAACTGCAACTCCGCAAGCTGATCACTCCTGGCATTGTTGGAATTCTCCAAGCCCTTGGTGAGGAGAGCTTTCATCTCTTCTTGCCCTAGAGACAAGTTCAGGAACATCTCCTGCAGCTGAGCAGTCTGGTCTTGGATGTCTTTGACAGACCTTTCTAGAGCCATCTCTTACTGAAATAAACAGTATGAGAGTAAGGAAACCTGAAAAAGAAAGACTGTCAAAATGCAATGCATGATATGTGGATGCATGCTCTCAAGGATCTCTCGGGGTAAACACAAGAAAATGTTAGAGGTTGAACTTTGATCTTTGATTGGAGATATTTGCACCGGTGGATGTCTTTCCACGAGAATCAAGCTCACCATGTCGAGTGGGTCATAGCCACTGATTCAAGTTGTTGCACTTGATCTTTGATTGGCATTGGTTAGAGGAGAAACCTCCTGCCCCTTGATAGACGTTTGGTTCAACGTAACCCTGCATCAGCAGAACCTTCGAGATCCTTGAAATGGTTATTGAAAATGCTATGGTATGATGTCATGATGTTATGTACATGTATGCACAGGCAAGTAAGTGTATATACAGGCAAACATATTCACACAAAGCAAACAAGTCCTTAGGTTTAGGCTTGCATGAGGTTCAGGTACTACCCTCTTTCAGTTTCGTTGGTTAAAACCTGTCCTATCAAAAGTAACCGGGTTCTAGAGGATCTCAAATCATTGGCTACCCTCAATCGGTCATAACTACAGCATCGCTATCTTTTCTTGCGGCCGGAACCATCGCGAGAGTTTAGCCTCAATGAGTGTAGCATACTGCTACTGTTGTAATGGCCAAGTTGGGTCAATTTAGGGATCTAAGGTCGGTTGGTGCTTAATGACCCCTTGGAAGACCCATATTCTCCCCGTTTCAACACAAGGGATATCGGTACAGACCAAGGCGCCACACCAACGTAGCCACTGCTTCATCCATGTCGGTATACGCCGGACAGGTCCCTCACAGATTATGCTACCTAAAAGGGTATTCCCCAGATCCGGGTTAGGATCTATGAAACTCCGATACAAAGCCCACAAATGTAAAAGCAAACAAAGCAATCAATTGAAAACAAAGGTGATCTAAACCCTAAGGTAACCCCACTTTGAGTAGTATCCCCAGCAGAGTCGCCAGTTCTGTGATACGGTGGGAGAACTGACTATCGTTTTGTGTTTGTTTTCGCACTTGTTCGGTTGAGCAAGAGTCGCCACCGACTTTTTATTTTATCCTAAAGGAAAGGTTAAAAAGCACAGCAAAAACCTTTTGAGATATTTCATGGGTCCGGGGGGTAGGTTATGAAAAGGGAAGGTATTAGCACCCTTTTCATCCATGGTTATCCATGGGCTCTTAGTTACTTGGTTTTTTAGATCACTTGCCTTGATTTTTGATTGCTTTGAAATTATGGTGTGTGTGTGTGTTTTGAAAATGTTTTTGAAGAGATGCCTTATCTTAGGCAACCAATGTATTCGACTCGTGTTTGAGTGTTTTACAAAAGTGTGGATCTTTTCGAAAAGATGTTTCAAATGTTTTTGAGGGTTTGTTTTGAAAGTGTGTATGAAATGTGGTTTTTGAAAAGAAGGCGAGTGTTTTTGCAAGTTGATCTCAAGTAACTAAGAGTTTTGTCTACCCCTATTGTACTCAAAGATTTTCTCTATGTTTTCAACCCTTTTTTAACAATTTTGTTCCACCATTGAATTTGGTGGACAATCTTGCGTTTAGGAAGTTTAACGGGACGGGCGCGGGTCATCGTATGGACCATGAATGCAATGATGCCAAGTGTCTTTGGTAATTTGCTTTGAAGGGACTATGATCATTCCATTTAGGCAACATTCGAAAGCGTCATCGAGGGACTTATGATCATTTGAATTTGTTTTGCCAAAGATACTCGACGTGCAAGCATGGCCCATTTTGGAAGGCAACATGTGGGATTACCCTAGAGGGTGCAGGTGTGATTGTGTATTGATTTCATGTATTTGTCTTGTATTAGGTTATCTAGCGTTTGATTTTATGTACATGCAAACCCTAGGTCTAACCATGGTATAATTGAAAGCGGTAAATTGCGAAAATGTAAAGTCTACGCTATTACAAAATAAGTATCCGGGAGTGGGGGTACAAATTTACGAATGGGGATGAGACTTAGGAATGTAGTGTCCAATAGATTACAACCAAATCAAATTTGCGATCAAATGTAAATATAACGAATATACCAAATAAGCAAATGTATAATGTATCAAATGTAAGTACATTGTGTAAGTGTAGGTGTTTATGTGTACGCGTGTATGTAATTATTTACAGGTTCGACAATGTGAATTTAAATGCGTATTATTAAGTATTGTTTAACTTAAGTGAAAAGAATTAAATATCTATTTACTTAGTCTTTTGTATTTTCTTTGATATGTACAAAAAAGAATGTTTAAGAAAAGAAAGTATTTCTAAGTTTGAAAATTGTCACTTTACATTTTTGATATAAAAGTGTATCTTTATAATTTGTATATACAAAAGAATACTCTCATTTAAAAGTTAAGAATTTAAATTATGTAAAAAATGTATTTTTATTTATTATGTGCAAAAAGTATTTTAATTAAATGTTTTAAAGTTTATGTACAAAGAATGGTATTTACTTAAAAGAAAAAGGTTTTACATTTTAATTGTATTGTGTAATAAAAATGTATACAAATTATTAGCTAAAAATATTTTAAGTTAAAATAAAGAATGAGTTTTAATTAAAAGGATAAGTTATATTCAAGGTTATAAAAAGAATAATTTAATGTAAGAAAAAGGGTTATGTTAAATAACAAAGGGTTTTAAATTTTAAAGAAAAGGGTTTGAATGGGCCTTTGATTTCTTAGGGCCCAAGCCAAGGGTGATCAGAGGCAAGATGGGGGGGTGCGAATTAAAATGCTTGGGCTTGGAGCGCAGAAAGTGGGGTGAGGCCTAAACGAATGCACATGCTTTTGTTTAGGGTTCTTGAGTTTTCGTTTCATTTTGGAATACGCTTAGGGTTTGTGCACACAGAAGCACCGTTTGTTCACTTCACGTGTTCCTCTTCATTCGTCCTCATGCCATGGATCCTGAGCTTGTCTCCTCGCCTCAAGTTACCAAGTGTTGCCTCCGTCTCCATCTTCTCACGGTTTGGCCAAGCGGTGACGACATGTAAGGTAATTTCGTGTACATCTTTTTTAGGGTTTTCAAGTTTCTGTTTTGAACATTTTTACCTTATTCTGCTTGTGTGCGTTGTCATTGCTTGAGGTACGTGAATGGAAAAGAAGAAAGAGGGATATTACCTTTGGAGACGGAGGAGGAGGACGGCGGCGCTCCCGGTGGTTTGATGGCGAGGGGATCGTGAGTGAAGCTAGCTTTGCAAGGAGATCTGGTACTCTGTATTCGTGTCTTTCTTCTTTTGTTTAGGGTTTCATGATGATATGTGACAAACTGAAAACCTTTTTGAAAATTCACTTCTTTATCTCTTCTCCTCGTTGGCTTGCCTTTGTTGCCTTTAATGCTTGTCGCCTTGAGCGTTTGTCTTGCACTTCACTTCTGTCTACTTCTTCCTTTGCCTTGCTTTAAGCTGCCTTTGAATATGTTTGGCGTATGCTTGCTCAATATGCTGTACTGATGTT
This sequence comes from Vicia faba, assembly GCA_948472305.1. Classification (NCBI taxonomy): domain Eukaryota; kingdom Viridiplantae; phylum Streptophyta; class Magnoliopsida; order Fabales; family Fabaceae; genus Vicia; species Vicia faba. Next base: position 389,622,707 of record OX451741.1, read on the forward strand.
GGTATGCCTTTTTTTATCTCCTCTTTTGCTGCCTGAATGCCTGAGCTGCCTTGTGTTTATCCTGAGTTGCCTTCTGGCTTGTTTGAAAATGCCCTATGATGAGTGCTCAGAGGGCCTTGAGGGTTTGGTCTTTTGATGCTTTGTACGTGAGTTGAATGTTATGCTTGAGTATACTTGAATATACTTCCTTATCTTCAACCGTCTTGTTGCCTTTGGAATGCTCGTTTCATTATCTTTTTGCCCAATGATGGTGCTTCTTGAGGGCTTGAGGGTTACAGGTTGGGTGAACTGGTTTTGGTTATGGCTCTGGGTATTTGTTTGTGTTTGAGTTTGATGATAGGCAGGTTAGAGTCTTGACAGGGTTTTGAATGGTAAGGCTTTTTGGTTTCAGCAGGTTGGGCGTTTCTGGTTTTAGACAGGCTTTCTAGTTTATACAGGTTTGGCCTTTTGACTTGCTTCAGGCAGGTTTTGGCTTTTGACTTGCTTCAGGCTGGTTTTTTGCTTCAGCTGATATGATCTTTGGTTTAGGCTTCAGGTTAGGCCTTTGACAGGTTATGGCCTTGATAGGTTATGCTTGGCTTGAGGCTTAACAGGTTTATGCTTAGGCAGGTATGAGGCACAGGTTTAATGCAGGTTAATGGCCTTTTTGCAACTGGTTTTTTATGTTGCAGTCTGAGTTTAACTGCAGGTTATAGGCTTGTGGTGGTTCAGGTTGTTTGTTTATGTTTTTGAGCTGGACATTCTGGCTTCAGGTCTTGGATATCAGGCTCTTTGCTTTTGGTGCCTTGAGTTTGGGATTATGCTTGTTTGTTTACAGTAGCTTGATGGTTATGTGTTTGTGGAAAAAGGATAAGGCTTATGCAGGTCTTGTAGATTTGTGTTTGTATTGGTTTTGCTCTCTTCCCCCTCTACTGTACTGTCTTTTGTTTTGTTTTATATATCTTTCTTCCTGCCTAAAGCCTAAGCCTGCTTTCTTTTTCTCTTTCTTCTCTCTCAGTACAGTTTATATATTTAAAATATCCTTATGCTGTACTTTTTTTTCTTCTGAAAGGGCCACCTTGTTGGGAAATGATGAAATAGTTTTCTTGCATATCAATTTTCCTCTGCATATTTGTCCCTTTTTGACAGCTTCTTGTACTTTGTATCTTTTGATATCCTTCTAAATCTTCTTTTTGACAGCTTTTTGTACTTTGTACAGTTTGACAGAAAGTTTGAATTTGGAGTTTTTAGTTTGAACTTCTAGTTTGGTTTGAACTTGTGCAGTGTTGTTTGAGATTTGAACTATGCATTTTGGACAATTTTTGAATTGTGCAATTTTGACTTTTGTGCATTCAATTTTAGCAAATAAAAATTCGTCCCTCTTTGTGAACCGGGAGAAATCCCGTGATTTGCAGAGAGGGTTAACTGATCCCAATCAGTGGCCCTTAATGATGAATTTTATATCTGTCTTTTATTTACTTATCTGCTATTTGACTTTTCTTCTTTTCTTTTTGCAGATGAATATTTGGATGGAGAGGGGTATTAAATGAAGAATGAAGAATTGGAGACTTAGAAAAAATAGGATAGTTTCATTTTTTTATTTAAATTTAAATTAATGTAAAGTCATTGTTGTAAATAAATTGTAAACAACAATTGTACGAATAATTTAAAAATAAATAAAAGTTTTTATTATCCAATTGATTCTATTTCCTCCTTTTTCAATTATTTACTTATTATTTATAGTTCTTTAAATTAAAATAACTGAAAGTTAAATTCCAGATATTTAATCTTTTAGAATAATAAATAATCAACTAAACATTGATTCCACGTTGATCAAAATAATGAACTGGGCGCTTCCATCATCCAAAGCAAAGCACAGTCAAACGCAATAACTGATCAGACGCATTCCCTTCTTACTGATTTCTTACCAAACACTGTAAATCCAAACTGAATGTATCCTTTGACTGGTTCAAACAAATAAATATGAATTCAAACCAAATGCCTTCTTTTACTGATTAAATCAAACAATGCGTATTCAAACCAAATCCAGGAACAACTTGCAAAGCACCGTAGAATTAAATCTTTCTGAAGAACCGCGCACAAAAAACCCTAATTCCTGATTAAATGCTAAAGAACGTTCGCCTGATCAAAGTTGAGCCAAAGTCAACCAAAACCCTAAGCCAACTGTGTGAAACATTCTAGAGCCCTGAAAATCAATGAAACCCTAATTGTGTCCTGACTGACGAGAAAAGTCTGTTTGACCGATCCTTGAGCCAGTTTGAAAAATCAGGAAACGCCTGAAGCTGTGATTTCTTGTGGAAAAATATGAGGGCAAATTTTGGGGTACAACAGTATTTATTAATAAAAAAATAAAATTCTGAATTTAATTGGACAAAAATGTATTTTTGTGATTTTTTGATAAAAAGAAAATTAATGTTATTGGTTAGTAAATTAATTAAACAAAATAAAATAAATAAGTTAAATAAAAAAAATGTGAGAGAAAGAGAGAAAATGGGCCTGTTTTTTAGAGGTGTAAATAGCAAGAGATTTGGCCAAAATATGTTGATCCATTGGACCTTTCTGATTTAGTGCATTGCGTTGACCTGCCTATGGTGTACCTCCAATACTTGACCACCAGATCTGGCCATCTGGCCATCTGGCACGCTGAAGAGTGAGAGCCCATGGTGGATTGTAGGCTAGAGTGCACACTAGATTTCCTGAAAAACAAATAAGAAAATGCAAATTGTTGGAGGCAGGGATCGAACGCCTGACCTCCAGCCTTGGGATCCTTATGCGCTGATGTGTCTTCCACTTGGATGCGTTGTTGTTTTTGTTATTACAATACAAATGAATAATAATATATGAAAACAAAACAAATGACCAGAAAAATAAAAAAATTATGTGCGCTATTTGAACGGGCCTATGGATGGACGACAACTCATCATCCCTGTCCTCCATCCGTTGCTAAAAGTCCCAAGATCTATACCCACTGACAGATGCCCGTCACTACAAACCAAGCTTATTCAAAAATCCTTTACAGGCCATGTAAACGAGTTCTAGGACCATGGTTATATTCGTCATCTTCTTCTGATCACAACCATGTCCATTATTAAGGCCAATTGTACCTGAAACAAAAAACCCCAAAAACAAGAACAAAACCCTAGCAATGGTGGATCACAATATAGGTCAGATAAACAAAATCAAGTAATACCAAAAGCTTGCAAATGATGTGTAGATTCAGAATATGCTATCAATTCATGCTAACTATGCCTAAATTCAAAAATACGAAATCAAGAATATAGTGAATCCGTGGATGACTTACAGTGCTCTGGGAAGCTTGAAAACGCGTGGTTTTGATTGGTTTCACTTGTGGAGGTTTCCAGGAAACGATTGAGATACTTGCCAAGCCTTGAGGATGCCTCTATGCCCTGTTTCGGTCTCAAACTTTTTCTTGTTTTTTGTAAATTTGGTTCTGCCTATAGAACTGATCTTCAACCTCTATTTTGGTCTGCCCACGACCCTTATGTAATGTACAATGCATTAGGTTTGAATTTGCTGTCCAAATCTTCCTCTATCAATGCTTGAATATTTGATTTGATTCTCTTTCAAAGCTTTCCAAAATTGGCTTGATTTGGATCTTTTTGTGCATACAAGCTTTAATACGAGTTTGATGGGGTGCTAGCTGTCCATTGAAACCTGAAATCATCAAAAGATCTTTGGTTATCAATATTTTTGATTTTATTAGATTTAATTTGGTTTAAAATGAATTAATTCAAATAAAAATCAAATTAAATAATAAAAATATGATATGGACACATGGGAAAGTCTAGAGCACGTGGGCCATAATGCTAACTCAAAACAAGTGAAAAAGAATGGGCCCATTTGGCAAAATTTGGAGTTTTGGGGATAGTTGACTTTTGACAATTTTGCAAAAAAGTCCAACTTCAACAATGCATAACTTCCTCGATTTTGACTCTTTGGAGGTTTTCTTAGACTTTCTAGAAATCTTGAGATGTCCTATAACCAACCCTTTTGGTCTCATCTCATTTTGATATTCCATGCTCAAGTTAGAAGCTTTGATAAAAAAGGTGTTTTTGTTGACTTTCAAAAATGACCTATAATGTCCAAATTCATAACTTCTTGTGAGTGTATATTTTGATCTTGGGATATGAAGATGGATTGTAGGGAATTGTATCCTAATCAAAATGATCTTTGGATGGGTCATTTCTCATAAAGTATGAGAAAGTTATGCTTGGTCAAAGTTGAGTTGACTTTTCCTACAAAACCCTAATTTAGCAACTTTTGAATCTTGATGAATTGTGAGCAATCCTTGATGAATCATGATAAAACCTTGATCAAATGATGAAATACACTTCAAAATGATAATGTTGACCAAAAATCTTGAAGTTTGACTGTATGTAGGTCACAGTTGACTTTTGCCCTAGCACAGTCGACTTTTGGACCTTTGAGCAATTGACTGAGCAAACTTTCTTTGCAAGGCTTGAAACTTGACATGGATGATCTTGAGAAAATATTAGGACATTGGAGAGAACTTGGGGTCTCTTGGACTCAAGGATCTTGATGCAACATGAAACTCTAATTTGAGGTAGACTGCCTTTGTCTAACCAACTCTTGGACTACCCTGAGCAACTTGGAGATTTTTCTTGCAATATTTTGAGAAATATGGGAGGGTAAATTTTGGGATACAACAGGATGCTAGCACCTTCCCTTTTCATAATCTACCCCCCGAACTCAAGAAAACATATCAAAGGTCTTTCATGTGCTTTTTTACCTTTCCTTTTGGATAAAATAAAAGTCGGTGGCGACTCTTGCTAACCGCGACATTTGCAAACACAAACGCAAAACCTCAAGTCAGTTCTCCCACCGTATCACACCATACAAACCCTAATTACTAGCATGGTATATAAAAGTGGTAAATTGCGTAATTTAAAGATTACTACACTATTACAACATTTTTATGGGAAGGGGGAATACAAATTATGAATGGGGATTTGCAAGAATGTAAATCTAATTAAGCTATTACAACCAAATTGAATTTGTACAAATATTGGAACAAACAAATACAATATTTAAATATGCAATATTATGTACATGCAAGAAAAAGATTTTGTTTTGTTTTTTATGTGAAGAGAAATTTTGAACTAAACCTAATAACTTAAGAAAAAGAAATTAATTCTTGAAAACAAAAGTTAACCCTAATTTCTAATTTAAAAGAAAATAAAGTTCTTATGTATTATTTTTATGTATTAAAAATAATAAATAATATTTTATGAAAATATTTAGTTTTTTATATCTCAAAATAAATATTGACAAGTATGGAATGAAAAGGAAATAAAAAATTAACCTAAGTCTATTTTATTTATGTTTACAAGTTTATTTAAGAAAAATAATTAATATATATAGGTCAACTGTCCAATTGACTGATCAAAAATGTGGTTCAAGGCCTGAAACTTGTCATGAGTAATCTTAGGGGCCCATAATGATGGTTGAAGGTCATATGAAGCATTTATAGTTCAAAAATCCTTGTGCAAACTCAAACCTTAATTTTGGGTCATCAGTGTAGGATGAGATGTCTTGAGCTGATCAAACCCTAATGCAGTCTTGAGTTTAAGAGATCTTGTGAGAATAATATTGATAAATGAGAGGGAAAATTTTAGGGTACAATAGCTGCCCCTTTTCAATCTTCTTAAACCTGAAGAGTTAGATTGGCGAGTTTTTCCATTCGTGACTCGAAGGTGAAAGATGATTGGACACTAGAGTGCCCAGAAATTTGCACTCGACGATGTGTAGTTGAGGGAATGGGCTTAAAGATGCCATTTAGAGAAGTGACAGGAGATGGGCTTGCAGATTCCATCCAAGAATATTTGTTGAATTGTAATTTGTAAGCTAAAAGAATGAGTATCATAATTGCGTCTGTGTCTGGAGCGTGTTTGAACTGTATCTGAAAGTTGAATCTGAATGAGTATCAGAATGACATCCGTGTTTGGGGCGTATCTGAACTGTATTTGTACTTAAAATCTGAATGAGTAACAGAATGGCATCCGAGTCTGGAGCGTATATGAACTGTATCTGAAAGTTAAATCTGAATGAGTATCAGAATGACATCTGTGTCTGGAGCGTATCCGTACTGTATCTAAAAGTTGAATCTGAATGAGTATCAGAATGGCATCCGTGTCTGGAGCGTATCTGTACTGTATCTGAAAGTTGAATCTGAATGAGTATCAGAATGGCATCCGTGTCTGGAGCGTATCCGTATTGTATATTGTTATACCCCAAAATTTGCCCTCCCATATTCTTCAAGAAATTGCCAAGCCAAGTCACAAAATTCCCCAAGGGTTGCACAGTGCAAGGGCCTCCTAAACAGTCAAAATTAGAGTTTTGAGTCTGATCAAGAAAAGGAAGTGTTCAAAGGCCCAATCAAGTCTCATATGCTTAAAAACATGGTTAAGCATCCTCATATCAAGTTTCAAGGCATTCAGCTCAAAATTGCACAGTCAAAACCCTAAATTGCACTACAGTCAACTGTAGGGGCAAAATGGTCATTTGGCAGTCAAAAGTTCAAATTTTTGGTCAACATATCATTTTGAAGCCACAAACATAATTTGATCAATGCTTGATCATGATTCTCAAAATTTGGCTCAGAAAATCATCAAGATGCAAAGTCTCCTTATTTGGACAGCTGAAAAAGTCAACTGAAATTGACCAGGGCATAACTTTCACATGGATTATCAGAAAAATTCCATCCAAAGCTCATTTTGAAGAGAAAGACATTTCCTACAACTCATCTTCATACTTCAAGTCCAAGAAATGCTCTCACAAAAAAGTTATCAATTTCAACATTATAGGTCATTTTCAAAAGTCAACAAAAAGGGACTTTAAGTCAAAGGCCATAACTTGAGATTGGAAAATCAAAATGACATGGGACCAAAGGCATTGGTTAAAGGACTCAAAGACCTTTCCAAAATGTCCAAGAACATGAGAAAAGCTTAAAAATTGAGCAAGTTATGCATTGGAGAAGTTGGGAAATTTTTGTGAAATGGCAAAAGTCAACTATCCTTGAAACTTCAATTTTTGACAAAAGGGCCCACTTTCTTCCACTTGATTCAGCCTTGTCATGCCACACACGTGTCCCATGATTAATGTCAAGATCAAACATTAATTTTTCTATTTTATTTAATTTTTATTGATTTAATTCATTTTAAATCTTTAATAATTCAAATAAAATTTAAAAATCAATGGAATAGTGTCATGTGAATTTGAATAGCTTCCATATATCATGTGCCAGCTCCCAAACTCATGCTAGGGTTAGGTTGTACACCAAGTCTTGGTTTTGCTAAAAAAAGGGAAAGTTTGTTAATGGTGAAAGACCTAAGACTAATTCTCTCATGGGCATGGATCAAGGCCAGCTAATGACCTAATTCCCTTCCTTCATAAGTGCTGAGTCAAAACCTAATGCCCACACACTCTCAGCTGCGCAAAAAAGGCTAGTACCAATTTGAAAAATTCTCCATAAAACTCAAAACTGAAATCAGTGTTCTAGGTGGATTCAAGTCCTAATTCCTTTTCCAAAAGCTTCCTTGTGGTCTCCTGAACAGATTCCAATCCCTAACACCAACTCAAACGCAAGGAATTGGTAACAAGACCTTCGACTGTACAGCAAAAAACTCATAAACGCATATCATGTTCTAGGCACTTTTTATGCAATTTAATTATTGATTCTTGTTCCTCATTTGATTTCAAAGCTAACTGACATGATTAATTTCGTTTTTATGCCATATATGTGATTTCACCATGATCAATCTTTAGGGTTTTCCAAGCTTGAATTTAGGGCTTCTGAAACCAAGCAAAATTAGCCCACGAAACCATGACCATTCAAATCAGCAAGCTTGGACGAAGAAGAATGAATGTTCGCGCTCAATTTATAGAGCCCTGAGGCTTAATCGCTATTTTTCCAAAAGCCCCCTAAAACCACGCTTAAGAAACCGTTGCTTATGTTGTTTGTTTTTCAGGGTGGTGGAGACGATGAAGTGTGGCAACATGTGATACGTTGTTTTTGAATTTCGCGCGCTTCAGTCACTAACGCATTGTTTGCTTTCATTATATTTGTTGTTTATTTAATTAACGAATGTGTGATAGTGGTGCGGCGGTACAGGTGTTAACTGGTAACCCTCATGACCTGGGTTCAAGTCCCAGGTCTTGCATAATTTCAATATTATTTTTCCAAACGTCTTCTTGTGTAATTTCAAAGGTGGAGCGCATGGTACACCACCATCATCAAGACGTCCACGTGCCTAAGAGAATCAATCAGAAAGCCATGCTCAGAGGTGTACCATAAGCCTCAGTCAAAGGTCCCATACGTGGCCTGGGAAAGTCAACAAATTCCAAGCTTAATTGGGCCAGAATTCTAAGGCCTGTACCTCCAAATTGGGACTTCCACCCCCCCTGGTTTGCAATTTCCTTTTTATTTATTTTGTCTTAAATTCCTATTTTATTTTTTTTTATTTGTTTTAATTAAATAATTATTTTTTACCAAAATATAAAAAAATGTCATAAAAATCAGAAAAAGAGAACAATATAATATTTATTTTATTTTAGTTATTTTCATAAATAAATTGTATGTAAATTAACTTAGTATTAATTTAGGTAACAACTTTAATTCTTTTCATAAAAAAAAATCCAAAAATATAGCATTAGGTTTAGTAACTTTTTGTTCCTTTTAATTCTCCTTTTTTTTTGCTATAATATTAGTGATTTATTTATTTTCATAATTAAACTTGTAAACTAATTAGGGTTGCATTTAGGTTAAATTTTAATACTTTCATAATAAACTTAAAAATAATTAGAACTAGGTTTAACATTTCATTTTGGTTTTTAATTAATTCTTTTTTATTAAATCTCAAAAAACACAAAAATACTAAAAAAAATTTTCTTTTAATTCTTAATTTTAATTCCTTATTAATAATATTTTGCAAAAGGGTCCAACGCCCTTGTTCGTAATTTATTTTATTCGCACATTTGTTTTATTTCGCTTAATTCATTATGTATCTCTCCCGAAGCATTGTAACTTAAACTTCTCGCACTTTTATTTCTTTTGCTTTATTTACTTTCCGTCAAATCGGGTCCGGTTTAATTTTGGCGATGTGGACCCGCGCCATTTGTAATAGTTTAGATTTATTTTCCCGCAAATATTAACTGTTAAATAAGCATGCAAGAATGAATGGCCTTAAAAATAAAATCAAGCGTAGAACACCAATAAACATGACAAGACAAATATCAATGAAAACGACACATGAATCGCACACACCACCCCTAGGGTACGCCTCACTGTTACCTTTCGAAAGGTGATCGTCGAGTAGAGGATGTCTTAGTAAGTCCTCATGATCCGGGAATCTGGCATGAGGGTAGCTTCTAAGGTATCTTCCTATTGCTCCGGTGATCACCATGTCCCTACAAACTCGAATTGACCCGAACACCTCCAACGGTGGTGCTACCTACCTCTCAATGGTGGGATGGCATTACCTTAAAGGACATTTACACAGACGAATTCCTTAGGGTAGGTAGGTTCTCGTAGATACTTGCTCTCTTCAAAAACAAAACAAATAATACTTTTCACCAACACATTTTCAAAAGCTTTCAAAGCAAATTTTTCAAACACTCTGACGTACGAGTCGAACTGAAATTTTTTCAAAGAAACTTTTAAAACCCACATTGAAAAGCAAACAAACCTTTTTGAAAACACATTGAGCAAGTACCTAAGAGCCCATGGACAACCATGGATAGAAAGGGTGCTAACACCTTCCCTTTCTATAACCTACCTCCCGAACCGAGAACAATCTCTTTAAGGAATTTTTCTGTGCTTTTGTCCTTTCCATTTGGAGAAAATAAAAGACGGTGGCGACTCTTGCTTCCGCGACATTTCGCGAACCAGCGTTAAACAGTCAGTTCCAGATCCACCGATCACATATATGATTTCATATTGTTAATGGTAGCTGTTAATCTTATCCTGAAAAGGGTAAAATGTTAGCTGAAACACAAAGTTATGTTGCATGAAATGTATGATGCAATGTATTTGTTTTATCAATGTTTATGATATATGGATGCAATGCATGCGCATGTAAGCTGATTTGCTGTTTTGATCAAGGAAAATAAATCCTTGAATGCTGCTGAGGATATGTTGAATTTCCATGTCTTGAAGTTGAAGTACTGACGAACGCTTGTTGATAGAAGTAAATTCTGTTGTAAGGGCAATGCCATGTACTTCTTGTAAGATCTGCTTGGGGAATCTTGAGAAATTTGACGATTTCTACTGGGGATTAATAATTTGAAGTTTAGTTCCGCTGGGGATTCAAATTACGTACTGCAGGGATTTCTTTGATAATAGCCTAGATACATTTTCCTATTATTTCCATCTATCAGTAATTGTCTTTCTCATTTTGTTTATTTGTAAACAATAATTATGTTCAAATGCATATGTTCATCAATGAATCATTGGACGTTTTTGCAAACAAAACACAATCGTAAAGAAAAGACAAATAGTTTTTGTACTTTCAAAGAGATAACTTTGTATTGACTTTGAATAAGTATTTTGTACAAAGGGGACAAACATTCTAGTAAGAGAATGGTGCCATAAAACAAGCAAAATTTATACAAAGAAAGATAGCTATTTGTAATAATCCTATGGGGTTCCCATTATGCTATAGCCTTCATATCTCTGAATATCTTGTCTATTTGTTGCTTCGTCCGAAGATGATTGAATTGATCAGAAACTCCGAGTTTGTTAGTGGAAGTCAAAGGTTGTCCGTAAAGTGATCCGACAAGACATAGTCATACGCTTCAATTCCATAACTTTTTCCTGGACCGCCCTTTCGGGTTTTCAATCCATCGGGAAACCTTTTTTTGCCCAAGTCGCCCTTTCGGGTTTTCAACTTTCCGGGTGTACAGATTTTTTTTATTTTATCCCTAATTTTTGCCCGAACCTTTTTGGTTCGCCGGGATGCCCTTTTTTTGCCTAGGTGTGTCAACCTAGCGGGTCTCTTATGCGTAGTATCTTTTGACTATGTCTGCGTTCGCAGGGTGTGGCAGGTCATCACCGTCCATGGTGGTTAAGATCATTGCCCCACCGGAGAATATGCTTTTGATTACAAATGGTCCTTCATAGGTAGGAGTCCATTTGCCCCTGGGATCACTTTGTGGCAAGATGATATGTTTGATCACTAGATCTCCAACTTGATATACTTGGCGTCTGACTTTCTTGTTGAAAGCATTGATCATCCATTTTTGATACATTTGACCATGGCAAACAACAGTAAGTCTCTTTTCATCAATTAAGTTCAGTTGATCAAGTCGAGTTTGGATCCAATAGTCTTTATTCAAACCTGCATCCTTCATAATCCTTAGTGAGGGGATTTAGACCTCAATAGGAAAAACAGCTTCCATGCCATATACCAAAGAATAGGGTGTTGCCCCAGTTGATGTGCGAGCCGTGGTACGGTACCCGTGGAGAGTGAATAGTAACATCTCATACCAGTCTTTGTCCGTGACTGTCATCTTTTGTATGATCTTTTTAATGTTTTTATTTGCAGCTTCAACAACACCATTCATCTTTGGCTGGTAGGGAGAAGAATTGTGATGCTAAATTTTGAATTGCTCGCACAAGGCAGTGATCATAATGTTGTTAAGATTTGTACCATTGTCAGTGATGATCCTTTCTGGGATACCATACCGGCAAATGAGATTTTTCTTGATAAAGCGGGCAACAACATTCTTAGTAACGGAAGCGAAGGAAGCTGCTTCGACCCACTTTGTAAAGTAGTCAACGGCCACCAGGATGAAGCGGTGTCCATTGGAGGTTGTAGGCTTGATCTCCCCAATCATATCAATTCCCCACATAGCAAAGGGCCAAGGAGCCATTAAGACATTCAGAGGAACTGGAGGTACGTGCACCTTGTCAGCATAAATTTGACACTTATGACAGGTCTGAGAGTGTTGATAGCAATCTGCTTCCACGGTAGACCAATAATAGCCTGCCTGTAGGATTTTCTTCGCCATCGTATGCCCACTGGAGTGAGTGCCAAAAGTACCTTCATGTAATTCAGCCATGATCTTTTTAGCTTCAACCTTATCCATGCACCGAAGCAAAATGGAGTCATGATTGCGTTTGTACAGGACGCCATTACTCAAGAAGAACTTAGCAGAGAATCTCCTTAAGAACTTCTTATCATTGATTGAAGCTCCTTCTGGATATTCTTGAGCCTCGAGATACCTCTTGATTTCGTGAAACCAAGGCTGGTCCACTACCTCTTCAGTATTAATCTCGTGACAGTGTGCTGGTTCATCCATTCGTTCGATGGTGATATGGGGAGCTTCGTTATCCCAATTAAGTTTAAACATACATGACATTGTGGCTAGAGCGCCTGCTAGCTGATTTTCTTCTCGCGGGAAATGCTCGAAGGTAATCTTCTCAAAACATGGTAGCAATGTCAAAACATGTTCTTTGTAAGGGATAAGGTTTGGTTGCTTAGTGTCCCATTCCCCTTTGATCTGACTGATGACCAAAGCTAAATCTCCAAACATGTCTAAGGATTTGATTCCCAAGTTTATGGCAACTCTGAGACCAAAGATGCACGCTTCGTATTCCGCCATGTTGTTCGTATAGTTGAAGCAAAGTCTGGCAGTAAAATGAGTACGACACCCTTCTGGATATATGAGTACATCGTCGATACCATTACCAAGTGCATTATATGCCCCATCAAAGAACAAGGTCCATCGGGATCCTTGTTCAGGTTCGTCATATGGTCTGATTTCTTCACAGTTGTCTAATGTCATGATGTCTTCATCCGGGAATTCAAACTTCATGGACTGATAGTCTTCTACAGCTTGGTGAGCAAGGTGATCAGCCAATACACTGCCCTTTATAGCTTTCTGGGTAGTATACTGTATGTCATATTCTGTTAGGATCATCCGCCATCTAGCTATCCTTCCAGACAGAGCAGGCTTTTCGAAGATGTATTTTATCGGATCCATCTTAGATATCAACAAGGTAGTATGAGTCAGCATATATTGTCTTTGCCAGCGAGCAGCCCATGCCAGAGCGCAACAAGTTTTCTCGAGCAGTGAATATATGGTTTCACAGTCGGTAAATTTTTTGCTCAAGTAGTAAATAATGTGCTCTTTTTGGCCAGACTCGCCATGCTGCCCCAATACACACCCCATTGAGTTCTCTAAAACAATCAGATACATGATCAGTGGTCTTCCCTCGACTGGTGGCATCAAAATAGGAGGCTCTTATGAGTACTCTTTGATTTTGTCAAAAGAAACTTGGCATTCGTCGTTCCATCTGACTACTTGATCTTTCTTCAATAGTTTGAAGATTGGCTCACAAGTAGCTGTTAGGTGAGAAATGAATCTGGCAATATAGTTCAGGCGCCCTAAGAATCCTCTGACTTCCTTCTCAGTATGAGGAGCAGGCATTTCTTGTATTTCTTTAACCTTGGCAGGATCAACCTCGATGCCTTTGTTACTGACGACAAAACCTAAAAGTTTATCAGACCATACTCTGAATGTGCACTTGTTTGGATTCAACCTTAACTTGTACTCCTTTAATCTCTCAAAAAACTTTTGCAAGTGATCAAGGTGTTTTTCTTCAGTTTGTGATCGGGCTATCATATCGTCTACGTAGACCTCTATTTCATGATGTATCATATTATGAAACAAAGCTACCATGGCGCGCTGATAGGTGGCCCCAACATTCTTCGGTCCGAATGGCATCACTTTGTAGCAGAATGTGCCCCACTGTGTGACAAATGTAGTTTTCTCCATGTCCTCAGGTGCCATTTTGATTTGGTTATAACCTGAGAATCCGTCCATGAAGGAAAACACTTTGTGTTGGGCCGTATTGTCAACTAGGATATCAATGTGGGGGAGTGGAAAATCATCTTTAGGGCTAGCCCTATTCAAATCTCTATAGTCCATGCACATTCGTACTTTGTCATCCTTTTTAGGCACGGGAACAATGTTGGCAACCCATTGGGGATAGGAAGTGACAGCCAAGAATCCAACATTGAATTGTTTCATGACTTCCGCTTTGATCTTCTCTGACATATCAGGTCTCATGCGGCGGACTTTTTGTTTTACTGGTGGACAGTCTTCTCTTGTTGGTAGATGATGTACCACAATGTCTGTATCAAGTCCTGGCATGTCTTCATATGACCAGGCAAAGATCTCAACATAATCACGTAATAGCTGAATCAGACGCTCTTTGACACTGGGCTCTAGATTGGCACCCACCTTGATTTCTTTTTTATCCTCCTCGGTACCCAAGTCGAATGTATCCACCAATTCCTCATGAGGCTGAATAGCTCTTTCCTCTTGTTGTAGTAGTCTGGCCAGTTCCCCTGGTACTTCACAATCTTCCTCACCTTCGTCTTCGGCTTGGTAGATTGGATCCTTAGAGTCATAAAAGGCCATAACAGTATCGTTACCCATGGGATCCAGAATGGAGGGGTACCTGCATTTGTGAGTGCGGGTGTATGTAAGGGTATAGCCATCCTTAAAAATAAAATGTAAAAGAAAAACAATGAGCACAAAAAGTTTGTATGTAAAAAACGTCCATGATTCATTGAATGTCATATGAAGATGAAATAAAAACCCTTACAAATGGACCATTGTGCCTTGGGCAATACACAAGGTTTTAAATGTGGAAATTGTTTGTGAATATTACAAGTCCAACAGAAATGTAAAGATAAATTACTGAGGGATGAAAGGTATTGGGACAAAGTCTCTGGCTTCCTAATTGTGAAGTCCTCCGTTGACAGTAGGAAAGATCCAATCCTCTAAGCTGCAATCCTCTTCACCATCTTCTATCGCACTGACCTCTCGATTGCTAATCTTCAAGGGTGGCCCTCCAGCACGGGAACGACGCACAACTTTATGAGCATTTGAAGTGAACCCTAGACCAAACTTGTCAGATTTATACAGAATATCTGGAAGTTTCCCCCATATGGTGCATCCTCCTTCCTCTACTACTACTTTGACGTCTTTCAGAGATGACATTCGGAGCGGAGGTCTCGTAATCTTGGGAATCTGGGACACAATCTTGGTTACTGCTACCTCTTGGGGGACTTCTTCGAAATGTTGAAAAGGATTTTCAATGAACTCGCCATCCAATTCCACATACCTGAAGGAATTGAGGTGGCTAATCATATATTCTTCTTCTCCATGGACAGTGATAATCTTTCCATGGACCGGATATTTCAGCATCTGGTGTAGTGTATAGGTGACAGTGCCAGCATTATGGATCCACGACCGTCCTAGCAGACAGGAGTAAGAGGGGAGGATGTCCATTACATAGAAGGTTGAGTTGAAAGTTTGAGTCCCAACCTTTATGGGATGTCCACCTCCCCGTGGACCATCCTCTTTGAGCCATCAAATGCTCTTACGACTATGTTACTGGGTTTCAACGTTGGTCCTTCGCAGTCTAGTCTGTCAAGAGCTTTCTTTGGTAAAACATTAAAAGATGAGCCGGTGTCCACCAAGACATGGGCCAAAGTTGTTCCTCTACATTCCACAGAGACATGCAATGCTTCGTTGTGCTTTCTTCCCTTTGGTGTCAGATCAGCATCCGAGAAGCCTAGGCCGTTATCCACCGTCAAGCTGGCCACGCAATCTTGAAATTGGTCAGTTGATGTCTCTTGAGGCACATGGGCTATCTTTAGGAACTTTACCAGAGCTTTCGCATGTGCCTCGGAACACAACAACAATGCCATCATGGAGATTTTGGAGGGAGTTTGCTCCAACTGTTCAACTACGTCGTAGTCGCTCTTATTTATTATTCTCAGGATCTCCTCCATTTCCTTCTTGGAGGTTTTGGGGATAGTCAGCGGTTGAGCCTTCGTCCGGACAGGCTCTTCTTGAATACTTTTTCCTCGAGTTTCAGCAGCAGGAGTGTTGGTAGGAATGACAGCAGAAGTTGTATCGTCTTCTTTAACATGAGCTCTTGCAGATATGATTATTGGTACAGAAGTCACCTTTGGAGCAGCCACGGGTCCAAAAACTGCCTTTGGGGGGGCAATTTCTGGAGAGAAGATTCTACCGCTTCGGGTAATCTTACTGGTTCCGGCAATATTGCTAATGTCAGAGTCTTCTTCTCCGGAGCTCATCTCTTCGGCATCCAGCCCATCTTGTTTGATGCCATGATAATAAATGTCCCCACCATAATTACATGGCACAGTTTTGTCTGATTCACACGGGACTGGCCTAGGCATTGTGATTATAAGAGGAGTAGTTTTTGGAAATGATGTAATCCTAACCGGTCTTTTGGGGACCCTGGAAGAATTGGCGGAGATGGTGATGATTGAAATGTCTTCAACAAGAATAGGTGAAACAGGAGTACTTTCAAACAGAATCTCTTTGTTGTCTATCAAGCATTGAATGCCTGTTTTCAACAAAGGGCAAACAGTTGGTGAGGATAAGCAGAGATGGCAGTCTTCATTACAACCCGGGAATACACTGGCTTACAACAAGTTTATCTTAATGATTGGGAGTGGAGTCAAGAGTTCATCGATTGTGGTAACAAACAAATCTTCTTCAACAACATTAGTGTGGTGACCATGTCTAGGCATAGGAGCAGAAATGACATTTGGCTTCTCGGGTGCATCAAACTCAATCTCTTTTGCCTCTATAAGGTCTTGAATCTTGTTTTTTAGGGGCCAATTATTGTTAGTGTCATGACCCGGACTTTCGGAATGATATGCGCATCGGGCATTTGGGTGATAATGAGGGGAGACAGTGTTGGGGTTCTTTGGAGCTTCTTTTAAAGTTACCAAATTGGATTTTAGAAGGTGCGGTAAAACCTGGGATAGAGTCATATTGATTCTGGTGAATTATCGGACTGGCCTTTCCACCCTCGGTTGATTACTTCTTGGTTGATCAGATGTAGGCTTTGGGATCATAACAGCTACTACCATTGGTCGGCGTTCAGCTCTCCCTTGGTTCCTTTGTGGGTAAACAACAGATACCTCCTGCTTCCCAGTGAAAGGCTTTCTCACAGCTGTAGAGGCAGATGAATCCTTTTGAATCTTTCCACTTTTTTATGCCAGCTTCCACCCTCTCCCCGGTTAGTATTAATTCAGTAAATCCTGCAGATGAGATTCCAATCAGATGGTTGAAGAAAGGGCCTGATAGAGTGCCTAAGAACATATCCACCAACTCCCTTTTAGACAAAGGGGGTTGAACTCTTCCAGCTAGATCTCTCCACTTCTGTGCTTATTCCTTGAAACCCTCATTGGAAGCCATGGCCATACTCTAAAGTTAAGTATGGGTAGGTTCCAAATCTGCATTATATTGGTATTGCTTATAGAAAGCTGCGGCAAGATCTTCCCAGTTGTAGATGTTGGCCCTTTCCAATTGGTAAAACCAATCGAGTTGTGTTCCAGATAGGCTATCTTGGAAAAAATGCACCCACAAGTCTTTATCGGCGGAGTGCGGATGGATCTTTCTCACATATGATCGAAGGTGCATCTTAGGACATGACACCCCATCGTATTTTGCAAACAACGACACTTTGAAATTCGGTGGGATCACAATTCCCGACACTAGTCCCAATTCTTCAAAGTCTAGACCTGGCACCTTTTGTATTTCCATAGCGTTCAAACGCTCTTCAAGATGTCTGTACTTATCATCAGCGGGAGGATACTATTCCTCAGAGTAGTCTTCCTCTTCTTCCTCCTCGGATGCTGGGTCGTTGTTCACTTCCTGGGTTTGATTATCCCCTTCGCCTGATGATGTCGCAAAGTCCAAAGTTCGTCTGGTTTATCCTTTAAACCTTTTCCCCATGATTACAACACCGGTTGATTTCTTCACTTTCTTCTTTTTCTCTTTGGCCAACAGAGTCTTCAACTCCTCTTGTCCTTTGGCTAGGGTCATGAGTAACTGTTGAAACTGCGTGTTTTGAACTTGAAGATCTTTGACTGTCTGTTCAAGATCTATCTTACTGAAATAAACAGTAGAGAGATGAGGAAACTCGTTGCAAAAGACTTGTTTATGTTATGATGAATGATATGTGCATATGTAATGTTTTCAAGGATTTTTAAAGATTCAAGTTTGTTTTAGACAAAAAGAAACACACGTTATATTAATAAGATAGAGTTCGAGTACATCAATGCTCCTTGGGTAAAATAATACAACACTCTAAGATAAAAAAGTAGTGCGCATCCTCTTTGGTGCAATGTAGGCATTTAAAGTATGCTCCTCATGAAGTAGCCTAGTGAGTTCCAAAACCTTATTCTCGCTTGCGTAGAATTGGGCTTCGAAGGTATCTAGCTCTCCTTTAAGCTGTATCTAATCCCTTTGTAGGTCTTCAAGAGATGTGGGCATGTCAGGATGTAGGATAGTGTATGGAATTTCTCCTTCATTAACAGGCTCAATGATCACCGAGAGAATGGAAGGATAAGGCATCAAAAAACTTTGAGCACGGGTTCGTACCCACTTGAGGTAAGGCTCAATAGGGATGGAATTATTGTGTCCCAAAGTCTTGCTATCCACCTTATTTAGCATCCTCCAAGCTCAGATGAATCTCTTGCGAAGACCTTGATCGTCATTGTCGTAGTCGAATACCAAGCCTTGAATCAACATCTCATGTGAGCCATCCCTTTGGGCATAACCAAACTGTCTTAGAGCTAAGCATGGGTTGTAGGTGATGCCTCCTATAATTCCAAGTAGAGGGACATTAGGGAATTCCCCACAACGATCAATAATGATGACATTCTCTTTGGATCGGGAGCACCGATGAATATCTGAATGTTTGAGCGTCATTAACCTTGTGACCACCTTAATCCTTGCTCATTCTTTAAGGCTGATTGGGGAAGATGAGAAATAAACCATCTTTCCAGAAGAGGAGTGCAATACATAAGGACACCTCTTTTCCTCATTGTGCGAGTGTGAAAAGAGTGTAGGATATCCCCTAGCAATGTAGGCACCGGATTGCGTGACATGAAGATTTTGACAACGCTCACATCTATGAGTTGGTCAGAATTGGGAAACAAAACCATCCCATAGATTAGGAGAGCCACAATTTCCTCAAAAGCTTGCAAGTCTAAGGAATTCCAACAACTTTGGGCTTTCTCAAATAGAAACTTTGCTAAGAAGCCTTTGACACCACTTCTAGTTTCCCAATGAGATGTGACATCAGATGAGTGCAAGTGCAGAGCTTGAGCAATCTCTTTTGGCTTTGGGTCTCTTTCCGTACCGTTGAAAGGTAGTTGATTGAGAATAGGAATCCTCAAGAGTTTAGAGAATTCTTCCAAAATGGGCACAAGGTGATAGTCGGGAAATGTGAAGCAATGGTGCAAAGGATCAAAGAACTAGAAGAGCACCTTCATCATATCCTCATCTGTGTTGGAGGTGACCAAGCTGAGTAGACGACCATGCCTCTCGGTGAATGGAGAGTTCTCAGGGATCCTTGAAGCTAGCTCCTTGAGTTGTGGAGGAATTCTTACAAGGTTGAATTGGATAGTTTTCCTGCGGAGTGAATCCATATCCTACAAAACAAGAACAAAGATGAATCTCCAAAATCCTTGAAATGGTTAGTGGATGCATATGATGCTCATTGTGATACGGTGGAAGAACCGACTACTTAATACTGGTTTGCGTTTTGCGTTTTTTGTTCGCAAAATGTCGCGGTAAGCAAGAGTCGCCACCGACTTTTATTTTATCCAACTGGAAAGGAAAAAAGCACAGAAGAATTCCTTTTTTGAGATTTTGAGTACGGGGGGTAGATTATCGAAAGGGAAGGTATTAGCTCCCTTTTTATCCGTAGTTTTCTACGGGCTCTTAGGTACTTGCTCATCATTTTAAAATTGCTTCTGTGTTTGTGTGTTTTTGAAATGTTTTTGTTTACTTTGTTTTAACCGTTGCTTATGTCTTCAAGAGTGTTACGAAGTGTTTTTTGAAACTTTGTTTAAAAAGAGTGTAAGTGTGGAAAAGTTTGATTATGAGCAAGTACCTACTAGCATCTACCTACTCAAAAAAAGAATATTGATGTTCTTGTTTCCTTTAGATAGTGCTATCCCACTATTAGTGAGTGGGTAGCACCATCGTTGGAGTTATAAAGGTCAATTCGAAAGGGACGTACGATCACTAAAGCAATGTTAGGACATCTTAGAAATAACCCTAGTGTCTTAAGATCATATTCGAGGCAACATTTCCGAGGCAACCTTTCTGAGGCAACATTTCCGAACGGGACATTTGATCTCTGCTTAGAAAAGAGGGCGACCACTAAAATATCCTATACTTAATGATTGTTTACCGAAGGCAACCGGAGTGAGAGTATACCCTAGGAGTGCGCATGTGCGAGTGATTTGATTTCAGTTATTATCTTTGCATATTTATGGTTTGCTAACCATTTTAAATTATCATACAGTCTTGTCATGCAATCCTATTATCATACATCTAACAGTTTAATATTTTCGAAAGTTAAAATACGAGAAATAAAGCTACGCTACTATAAGGCTTCGGGGAGGGGGATTAATTACATAGCCAAAAACCCGTAAAATGATAAATAAACGAAAAGTCCTAATTAAACTATTACATCCCATGAGCAGTTACATTAATATTGTAAAAAAAATGTGCGCGATGAATCGAGAACGAGAAAGAATTAGGGTTTTGACCCCGTCTAAACCTAATCAAAAGAAAATCAATTTTTTTGTTGTTTTTGATTATTTTGAGAAAGAATAAGGTTTTTAAACAAATACAAACCTAATTACTAATTAAATTAAATTAAGAAAATTAATTAATTTTGACCTATTTTTGTATTTTGGTTATTTTAAGAAAAGAGAATAAAAATTAAATCAACCAAACCCTAATTTTCTAATTTATTTTAAATTATTTACAAAAGGTTAAAATTGCCCTAGAATTAAGTTAAACTAATTAAATTAATTTTGACAAGATATATAAAAAAACCTAAATTTGATGAAATTGATTTTTATGAGTTTTTTGTATAAAAAAGAATTAATTTGTGGTTTAGAAAACAATTTAAACAAATAAATAAGTAAAAGGAAAATATAAAAGAAAAGAAAAAGGGCCTGGTATCCAAAGCAAAAGGGGGGTGTCAATCTGACTTTCAAGCCCAATAAGCCTTGGCCCAATGTTGACCTTTCAGATCCCACGTTGCAAGTTGACCAGGGTGCATCATGGACCTCCAAAGGATGGGCGTTAGATCTGGCCTTCTGGGGATCTAGTGATTGAACCCTGAGGGTATATGGTGGGACGCTTGGGCCAAGGGCACACTGAATCTGCAACAAGAAAATAAGAAAATAGCATTTTGCTGGGACCTGGGATCGAACCTAGGTCCTCATGCTTCAAACCACCACTTTGTTACCATCTGTGCAACGCTGCTTTTTGTTCATAAAATACCAACAATTAATAATATATGATAACGTGAGTTAGTGGATGAAAATAGCAAAAAGCGCGCGCCAGTTTGAATGGACCAATGGTGACTGAACACCTCATCATCTTCTCCAGCATCCGTCGTCTTAGGTAAACCGACTTTTACCTACAGACGTTCTCTGTAGGTATAACCCCTGCATATTTCCAGAATCTCATACAAGCACAATAAATGAAAACTAATGGTACAGGTCAATTCGTCTTGGCCTTGTGAACACCATGGTACCTCTCTTTTGGGCCAATTTTACCTGCATGAGAAAACCCTAAAACGAGCAAGGAAAACCTAGCAATGGTGGATCTCAGTATGGTCAGCAAAAATGCAATTAACTATTATCATTAGCTTGCAAATGTTTCAAAGATTCAGAATATATAAACCAATCATGCTAACAATGTCAAATTCATGAGATTCAATTTCAAAAAGGTAGGGATGTTGTGAGGTACTTACATTGCATTTTTTGGCACGAAAATGCTTGTTGGTGATTGGGATAGATTCCTTGAACACCCAGGAAGCGAATGAGATAGTTGGGAAGGCTTGAGATAGCCTGGAACTATGAAATCAGATTGCCACTTTTTCTTGATTTTTTGAAAGTTGTTCTTCTCTCTTCACACCTCTAACCCCTCTCTTTTTGTCTGGGTTTGTCCTATATGTTCCCTTGAGTGATTTAGGTTTACAAGTTTGCATCAAATCATTGCAATTAAGGTGAATGGATCATGATTTGCTTCTTATTCAAATCTTTCTAAATCAAGCAAAACTCAATCTTTTTGTGTACAAACAGGCCTTGCACGATTTGATCTCATTGCCAGCTATTCATGGACCTGAAATATGCACAAAATCTCAAGGTTTAAATGATTTTAATATTTTCATGATTTTATTTTGATTTAATTTGATTTAATTGAAATAAAAATCAAAATAAATGACAAAAATAAAATAAAGGCAAGTGGGAAGGATCATGGGTCGTGGACCATGTTACAAACTCAATACAAGCACAAAAAGTTAGGCCCATTTGACAAAAATTACAATTTGAGGCATATTTGACTTTTGGCAATTTTGCAAAAAAGGTCAACTTCACCAATGCACAACTTCCTTAATTTTGACCCTAGAGATGTTTTATTGGACTTTTTAGAAATCTCAAGATGTCCTCTAAGCAACCCTTTTTGTCTCATCTCAATTGAATCTTCCATGCTCATGTATGAAGCTTTGACAAAAAAGGTGTTTTTGTTGACTTTTCAAAGTGACCTATAATGTCCAAATTCATAAGTTCTTGTGAGTGAATATTTTGAACTTGGGAGATGAAGATTAATTATAGGTAATTGCATCCTCTTCAAAATGAGCTTTTGATGGGTCATTCTTGATAAAGTATGAGAAAGTTATGCTTGGTCAAAGTTGGGTTGACTTTTCCTGCAAAACCCTAATTTAGCAACTTTTGGGTTTTGATGAATTGTGAGCAATCCTTGAGGAATCATGATCAACCCTTGATCAAATGATGAATAATACTTAAAAATGAGAATGTTGACCAAAAATATTGAAGTTTGACTGTATGTGGGCCACAGTTGACTTTTGCCTTAGCACAGTCGATTTTCAGGCCTTTGAGCAATTGACTGAGCAAAATTCCTATGTAGGGCTTGAAAATTGACATGGATGATCTTGAGAACATTTTAGGAAAATGGTGAGAATTTGAGACCCTTTGTACTCAAGTATCTTGATGCAACATGAAACCCTAATTTGAGGTAGACTGCCTTAGGAGAGAGTTTGTCTGGTCAACTCTTGGACTTCCTTGAGCAATTTGAAGATCTTTCTTGAAGTGAATTGAGAAATATGAGAGGGAAAATTTTAGGGTACAACAGCTGCCCCTGTTCAATCTTCTTAAACCTGAGGATGTAGATTGGCTTGTCTGCCTTTCGTGATTCGAAGGTTGAAGGTGATTGAACACTAGAGTGCCCAGAAATTTGCACTCGCATGAAGTGGTACTTGTCTTGTGATGTCGGGAATGGGATTATAGATTCCATTTGGAGATTGACGATGAAATATGGGCTTAAAGATGCCATCCGAAGGAGTGTCGATCGCATAAGAGATTCCATAGTGAAAGCCCGTATACCTGTTGTTTGAGGAAGATTTCACTGGGGAATGCTGATCTATGTCTTGAGGAAAGTTGAATTTTAGGATCTTCGGTTGTCCGTTATTCTACTGAGGAACCGTCTCTTGGTCGAAGAGGTGAAGATGAAATACTTTCTGGTCGTGATCCAGGCTTCATAGTGATAAGATCGACTGCTATCTAATCATGCTCCAGGCTTTACAGTGACTTACTGGGGAGATGAGATTAAACTTGTTATCCGATTGTTATCCAGGATTTGCAATTTCTCAATTCTTATCTGGTCGTACTCCAGGCTTCAGAAGGAATTAAGTTGTTATCCGGCCGCATCCTGGCTTCAACTTGAACTTAGGGCACACTAATATTCCGTCGACTCCGAGCTTCTTAGTAATTGTCCAGGTAAACTGCTATTTGGTTAAAATCTAAGCTTCGTAGTGTCTTGTATCGTTATCTGGTTGCAATCCAGGCTTCATGATGTATTATACCATTATCTGGTCGAATCCAGGCTTCATGGTGTCCTGTACTGCTATCTGGTCGATTCCAGGCTTCACAATACCTTACTTCTTATCTGGTCGTATTCCAGGCTTCAGAAGAAAATTAAGTGATTATACAGTCGCATTCGGGCTTCCATTTGATTTTAAGGCTTTACTAATATTCCGTCGATTCTGGGCTTCATAGTAATTGGCCGGGTAGACTGCTATTTGGTCAAAATCCAAGCTTTGCAGTGTCCCTTATTGTTATCTGGTCGTAATCCCAGGCTTCAGTGTCTTTACCGCTATCTGGTCGTAATCTAGGCTTCACGATGTATTATACCATTATCTGGTCGAATCCAGGCTTCATGGTGTTCGGAGAAATCAAGATATTATCCGGTCGAATCCGGGCTTCATAACTTGCATTAAAGATATACCACTATCTGGTCGACTCCAGGCTTCATAGTATTCTTGGCTGCTATTTGGTCGTAATCCAGGCTTCACAATGTCTTGTACCATTATCTGGTCGAGTCCAGGTTTCATGGTGTCTTGTATTGCTATCTGGTCATAATCCAGGCTTCACAATAACTTGCTGGGGATTAAACTATTATCCGGTCGAATCCGGGCTTCATAGCTTGTTTTTAAGAGATACCACTATCTAGTCGATTCCAGGCTTCGTGGTATTCTGATACTGTTATCTGGTCGTTCTCCGGACTTCACAATATGATGGAGAAATCAAGATATTATCCGGTCAGATCCGGGCTTCATAACTTGAACTGGAATAGAAATCTTGGCACCAATTTGACTGAACCAGAGAAACTTATGAGAATTGCATTTTTCCCTGAAAAGTAAAGAGTTAGTCGTATGTAATGTCATGATGTATGAAATGTATTGAGCGATGATGTTCTCAAAATAAATGAGATTGTGTTGTATGATGAGTATGCGCATGTCATGATGTATGGATATGCAATGTTCTCGTGATGTCTTCTAGCTGGGGAAAATGAATCCCGGACTGCTGCTGGAGAAAATGAGGAGTTTCGCTCACTGGGGATAACGACCGAAGATGATTTGAGAATAAATTGGCGGGAGAATAACTCTGTTGGCGAATAAATTAGCGAGAGAATGACTCTGTGGGGAAGAGATACTCTGCCAGAAGGTCTGCTGATTTGGAGAAATAACCTCGGCTGGGGATGAATTACTGTTGCTGGTGATGATGAACTCTATCGGGGATTGAATTTCTGCTCGTGGAAGAAATAAACTCCACTGGGGATAGTCTTCCATTGTTGGTGATATATGAATTCTGCTTGGGGAGAATTAACACCACTATTTTCAGATACCTTTTTTTACTCTGCGGGGAGTGCATGCACTTTTAGTCATATTCTTAAGCTGACTCTGTCCCCGTACCTGGTGGGTAGAGCAACTATGAGGTTTGGACATTTCTCGTTTGCCCCTGTTCCCAGAATTACGAGTAATTGTCTTTTGTTTCGCATGTAAATACTTACGAGCAACAATTATTTTCAAATGCATATATAAAAAATGAATCATTGGACGTTCTTGCAAAACAAAACAGGAAAAGAAAAACAAATTTGAAATTTATTGTAAAATTAATTGTATTGATTTTGAAGTTGGCCTGTAATAGGCATTTTGTACAAGAGGCTGACGTCCCAGTAAGAGAATGCCTCCAAAAGATAGAAAATATACAACAAAGAAAAACAATTATGTGAACAATCCCACTGGGTTCCAACTCTGCTATTGCTTTTATATCTTCGAGCATCTCATCACTTTGCTACTTGGTTGAAGGTAGATCCGATTGATTGGCACCGTCCGAGCTTGATAGTCGCTAACGAAGTCTGATTGCAAGATGATCCAATGAGACATAGTGTTACGCTTTGATCCCTAATTTTTTCTTGGACCGCCCTTGCGTGTTTTCAGTCCACCGGGATACCCTTTTTTGCCCAAGCTGCCTTTTTAGGTTTTCGACTTGCCGGGTGTACAATTTTTTCGTTTTCATCCCTTACTTTTTCCTGAACCCTTTTGGTTCGCCGGGAAGCCCTTATTTTTGCCTAGGCCAGTCAACCTAGCGGGTCTTTGATTATGCGTAGTATTTTTTTCACTATGTCTGCATTGACGGGGTGAGGAAGGTCGTCACCATCCATGGTGGTTAGAATCATAGCTCCTCCCGAGATAATATTCTTAACCACAAATGGCCCTTCGTACGTAGGAGTCCATTTACCCCTGGGATCTCCTTGCGGCAATATGATGCGCTTGATCACCAGATCCCCAACTTGATACTCTTGTCGTCTGACTTTCTTGTTAAAAGCCTTGATCATCCGCTTTTGATACGTCTGACCATGACAAGTAGCAATAAGTCTCTTCTCGTCGATTAAATTCAGCTGATCAAGCCGGGTCTGGATCCAGTCATCTTCGCTCAAACCTGCATCCTTCATAATCCAGAGAGAGGGTATCTGGACCTCAATGTGTAAGACTGCCTCTATACCATACACTAGAGAGTAGGGCGTTGCCCCTGTCTACGTCCACGCTAAGGTGAGGTATCCATGAAGAGCGAATGGTAGCATCTCGTGCCAGTCTTTGTATGTCACCGTCATCTTCTGCACAATCTTCTTGATGTTCTTATTAGTCGCTTCAACAACCCCATTCATCTTCGGCCAGTAAGGAGAAGAGTTTTGATGTTGTATCTTAAACTGTTTGCAAAGCTCGGTGATCATTGTATTGTTGAGATTTGTACCATTGTCCGTAATGATCCTCTCTGGTACACCGTATCGATAGATCAAATTGTATCGGATAAACCGTGCTACGACATTCTTGGTTACTGTAGCAAAGGAAGCTGCCTCAACCCACTTCGTGAAATAGTCAATAGCTACTAGAATGAAACGATGCCTGTTAGACGCAGTAGGTCTGATCTCTCCGATCATATCGATGCCCCACATTGCAAAAGGCCAAGGTGCCGTTAAAACATTCAGAGGAACTGGAGGTACATGCACCTTATCAGCATAGACTTGGCACTTATGACAAGTCCGAGAATGCTGATAACAATCGGCTTCCATAGTAGACCAATAATATCCTGCCCATGGGATTTTCTTTGCCATGGTATGTCCATTGGAATGAGTTCCGAAGGTACCTTCATGTAACTCTGCCATAATCCTTTATGCCTTGTTTTTGTCCACACATCGCAGTAAGGTTGAATCATGGTTACGCTTATAAAGAATCCCATTGCTAATGAAGAACTTCACAGCGAACCCTCTCAGAAACTTCTTGTCATTAACAGATGCACCCTCGGGGTACTCTTGAGCCTCAAGATACCTTTTTATCTCGTGAAACCAGGGTTTATCTACTAACCTTTTCAGTCTCAATATCACAACAATATGCGGGTTAATCCAACCTCTCAATGGTAATCTGGGGAGCTTCATTCTCCCATCTGACCTTGAACATAGAAGACATGGTAGCTAGCACGTCTGCTAACTGATTCTCCTCTCTTGGGAAGTGTTCAAAGGTTATCTCCTCAAAGTGTGGGAGCAACGTTAGTACATATTCTTTGTAAGGAATAAGATTTTGGTGCTTCGTATCCCACTCGCCTTTGATCTGATTGATCACTAGAGCGGAATCTCCGAATACACTCAAGAACTTAATCCTCAGGTTAATAGCTGCTCGAAGACCCATGATGCACGCTTCATACTCCGCCATATTGTTGGTGCAGTTGAAACATAATCGGGTGGTGAATGGAGTATGACAGCCCTCAGGAGATATGATCACTGCGCCAATACCATTACCCAATGCGTTTGAGGCTCCGTAAAAATACATAGACCATCGGGATCCCTCCTCGGGTCCTTCATCCGGTCCAGGTTCTTCACAGTCGGTCACCAACATGATGTTCTCATCCGGGAACTCGAAATTCATGGATTGGTAATCATCCACGGCCTGATGCGCCAAATGATCCGCCAACACACTCCTCTTGATTGATTTTTGGGTTGTGTATTGGATTTCATACTCAGTTAAGATCATCTGCCATCTTGTTATTCTTCCGGACAAGGCAGGCTTCTCGAAGATATAGTTGATTGGGTCCATCTTTGATATCAATAAGGTGGTGTGAGTCAGCATATACTGTCTCAGCCGGCAAGCAGCCCATGCCAAAGCGCAGCAAGTTTTCTCGAGCAGTGAGTATCGAGTCTTATAGTCGGTAAACTTTTTTCTAAGGTAGTAAATAACATGCTCTTTTCGGCCGAACTCGTCATGCTGCCCCAACACGCACCCCATTAAATTATTCAGCACTGTCAAGTATAAGATCAAAGGTCTTCCTTCAACTGGAGGCATCAAAATAGGTGGCTCTTGGAGGTATTCCTTGATCCTTTCGAAAGCGGTCTGACATTCATCATTCCATTTTACCACTTGATCTTTCTTCAACAGCTTAAAGATCGACTCACAAGTAGCAGTCAGATGTGAGATTAATCGGGCAATGTAATTCAGACGTCCCAAAAAGCCTCTAACTTCCTTTTCCATACGGGGAGCTGGAATATCCTGTATAGCCCTCACATTTGCAGGATCCACTTGAATACCTTTATCACTAACGAAGAAACCCAGCAGCTTACCAGACCTCACCCCGAAGGTGCACTTGTTCGGGTTTAACCTCAGCTTGTACATCTTCAGCCTGTCGAACAGTTTCTGGAGATGGTCAAGGTGTTCTTCTTCGGTCTAGGACCTTGCAATCATATCATCAACGTAAACCTCAATCTCATGGTGAATCATGTCGTGGAACAAAGCGACCATGGTGCGCTGATAAGTTGCCCCAGCATTCTTCAACCCGAAAGGCATTACCTTGTAACAGAAAGTGCCCCACTGCGTAACAAAGGTTGCCTTCTCCATGTCCTCGGGAGCCATCTTAATCTGATTGTAACCAGAAAAACCATCCATAAAGGAGAAGACCTTATGTTGTGCGGTGTTGTCGACCAGAACATCAATGTGAAGCAGTGGGAAATCGTCTTTGGGGCTCGCCCTGTTCAGATCTTTATAGTCCACACACATCTGTACCTTACCATCTTTCTTGGGTAGTAGAACAACATTGGCAACCCACTGTGGGTAAGAAGTGACTGCTAGAAATACGGCGTCAAATTATTTCATGACCTTAGCTTTGATTTTTCGGACATCTCAGGATACATATGGCGAACCTTATGCTTTATCGGAGGACAGTCTTCTTTAGTTGGCAGGCGGTGAACCACAATCTCAATGTTTAAACCAGGCATATCTTCATAAGACCAAGCGAAGATCTCAACATAGTCGCGTAGCATTTGTATCAACCATTGCTTGACACTAGGTTCCAGATTTGCACCTATCTTGACCTCTTTCTTGTCTTCCTCTGTACCCAAATTGACTGATTTCACTGGCTCTTCATGCGGCTGTATGGCCCTCTCTTCCTGTAGTAACAGTCTAGCAAGTTCCTCAGGCACTTCACAATCATCCTCACCTTCGTCCTCGGCTTGGTTGATCGGATTTTCAAAGTCATAATTGGCAGTAGCAGAGTTGTTATCAATGGGATCCAGAGTGGACGTGGATCTGCATTATGATACGTGAGTGTGTGTAAGACAATAGTTGTTTTATAAAGTGAGAGATAGAAAGGAAAAACAAGGAGCTCAAAATTTGTAATGCAAGAAAACGTCCAATTCTTTATTGATGATATATGAAAATGACAAATAGTAAGCCCTCACAAACAAAGCCAAAGTGCCTCGGGCAAGGCACCGGGCCACAAAGTTTCAAACTGTCTGTTATAAATCTCAAAACAAAAGTCAATTACTGTGTAATAAAAGAAACGGGCACGAAGTCCTTCGCCATCCAGTTGTTCAATCCACCGTTGGCAGTCGGGTAGATCCAGCTGTCAATATCTGACTCTTCTTCATCATCTTCGATTGCATTCACTCCTTGATTACTGATATGCAGAGGAGGTCTTCCAATCCGCGCGTGCCGAACAGCCCTTTGAGCCTCTGCAGTAAAGCCCAAACCAAACTTGTCAGTTTTGTGTGCGAAGTTAGGAAGCTGACCCCAATTTGCACACCCACTTTTTTTAATTACATCCCTGACATCTTTAAGGGAAGCCATCTTCATTGGAGGTTTGTCAGCGGCAACTCCAATCGACGCCAAAGTCTGGGGGACCTCTTCAAAGTTCTGACATGGGGTTTTGATGAACTCCCCATCCATCTCCACATAGCGAAAGGAATTAAGATGACTCACCATGTACTCCTCCTCACCTTGTACCGTAACAATCTTCCCCTTTACTGGATATTTCAACATCTGATGGAGCGTAGAAGTCACTGCCCCATCCTTATGAATCCAAGGGTGACCCAGCAAGCAAGAATATGATGGTCTGATATCCATAACATAGAACTTAAATGCAAAAGTCTGAGAGCCAACTTTAACAGGGACGTCCACTTCCCTGTACACCATCCTTTTTGACCCGTTGAAAGCCCTAACCACAATATTGCTCGACTTCAGAATCAATCCTTCGCAGTCAAGACAATCTAATGCTTTCTTTAGCAAAATATTCGATGAGGACCCAACATCCACCAATACATGGGCCATAGTAGTGCCCCTGCACTCGATCGAGACGTGAAGAGCATCATTATGATTTCTTCCTTTAGCAGTCAGATCTGCATCTGATAAACCCAACCCGTTGTCAGTAGTCAAACTAGTTATGCAGTCTTTAAATTGATTGGCAAAAGTTTCCTGCGGCACATGCGCAGTTTTGAGGAAAGAAATTAAAGCCTTTGCATGGGCTTCCGAACACAATAACAAGGATAACATGGAGATTTTTGATGGGGTTTGCCCGAGCTGCTCGACTACGTTGTAGTCGCTCATCTTGATAATCTTCAAAATTTCCTCTATCTCCTGCTTAGAGGTTTCTACAATGATCTTCTTAGGTGCCTCCGTCCGGGCAGGCTCACCTGTGATTTCTTTGCCCCAAGTGCCAGATGACTCGACGACAAGGGTGATAACTGGAATAGGAACTGGGACAGTAGCTGATGTACTAGCAGATGGCATGACAACAGGTTTGTGAACAGTCGGAGGGGAAATCTCAGGAGAGAAGAGTCTTCCACTTCTGGTGACCTTGTTAGCCCCGACAATATTGCTGATATCAGCATCAGCTTCTTCAATCTTTAAGTCTTGCTTAACTCCATAGTAATACACATCGGCCCCATAGTGCTAAGGGACAGCCTTATCTGAAGTGTATGGGATAGGACCAAGGATAGTAATGATTAACGGATTGATTCTCAAAATGGATGTAATCCTAACAGGCTTTATCGAGGAAATGGTTATGATGGCAACATCTTGAATTGGAACCAACAAGATCATAGTCTTCTCGAACAGGATCTCTTTGTTATCCATCAGGCGTTGAACACCTGATTTCAATAAGTGGCAACCAGCAGGCAGAATTGAACACAAGTGGAAACCTTATCCACAACCCGGAAATAAACTGGCCAACAATAGATTCTTCTTAACTGTCATTAAAGGAGTAGAAATGTCTTCCACTGAGGTCACAAATAAATCATCATCCACAGCATTTACTCCATGACCATGTTTGGGCATAGGAGCAGTTATGACGTTGGGCTTCTCCGGAGCGTCAAACTCAACCTCTTTAGCTTCAATCAAGTCTTGCACCTTATTCTTCAAGGCCCAACAGTTGTTTGTATCATGGCCTGGGCCATCGGAGTGATAGGCGCAACGGGCATTTGGGTTATATAGCAGGGATGTGGTGTTGGGATTCTTCGGGGCTTCCCTCAGAGTTACCAGGTTGGTCTTCAATAATTGTGGTAGAATTTGAGACAAGGTCATATTGAGCCGAGTGAACTGCCTTTGTGGTCTTTCAATCCTTTGTTGATTGTTGCATTGTGGAGCAACTGTAGGTCTTGATATTACCACCGCATTCACTGCTTGATGGTGTTCAGGTCTGCTTTGGCCCCTCGGGCCGTAAACTGCACTAGCTTCTTTCTTACCGGTGAAAGGCTTCTTTACTGCACTTGACGACGTATCTTTCTGTATCTTACCACTTCTGATACCAGCTTTTACTCTCTCCCCAGTCAAAATCAATTCAGCAAACCCAGATGACAAACTGCCGATCAGATGATTGAAAAATAGACCAGACAATGTCCCTAGAAACATGTCAACCAACTCCCTGTTAGAGAAAGGGGGTTGGACTCTTCCAGCCAAATCTCTCCACTTCTGAGCATAGTCCTTAAAGCCTTCACTTGCACCCATAGACATACCCTGAAGCTGAGTACGAGTGGGAGCAAGGTCGACGTTATATTGATACTGCTTGTAAAAAGCAGCAGCAAGGTCCTCCCAATTTCAGACATTAGCTCCTTCCAATTGATAAAACCATTCAAGCTGAGTCCCTGACAAACTATCTTGAAAGAAATGCACCCACAAATTTCTATCAGCAGTGTAAGGTTGGATTTTTCTGACGTACGAGCGGAGGTGGAGTTTTGGACAGGATACTCCATCGTACTTGGCGAAAACTGGAGCTTTAAACTTATGAGGGATCACCACTCCAGATACCAATCCCAGTTCTTCAAAATCCAAACCAGGGATCTTCTGACACTCCATAGCACTCAGACGGTCTTCAAGTTGTTTGTACCTATCCTCAGCAGGAGGATACTGTTCCTCATCATAATCTGTATCATTATCAGAAACTGCAGGACTGGGACCATTTTCTTCCTCTTGGTCCTCCTCTCCTTTGGATGAAAGAGACAGATCAGCTTTCTGTCGCAACCTATTCCCAAATCTGTTACCCATATTCAGAAGAACCACCTTCTTCTTCTTCTTCTTCTTCTTCTCCTTCAGGATGAGAGTCTTCAAATCCTCTTTCCCTTTAGATAAGTTCAATAACATCTCTTGGAATTGGGCATTCTGTGCCTGAAGAGCTTTGATGGCTTGATCGGTAGGTGTTGTACCCCAAAATTTGCCCTCCCATATTGTTCAAGATTTGGCAAGATCAAGCTTCAAAATCCCTCAAGGGTTGCACAGTCCAATTGCCTCCTAACACAGTCAAAATTAGGGTTTTGGTTCTGGCAAAGAAATTGAGGTTTCCAAGGGTCCAATCAAGTCCCACATGCCTACATACATTGTCAAGCATCCATATGTCAAGTTTCAAGACTCACAACATCAAATTGCACAGTCAAAAACCCTAATTACTTCACAGTCAACTGCAGGGGCAAAATGGTCATTTGACAGTCAAAAGTCAAAAAATTTGGTCAACATCTTATTTTGAAGCCACAAACATCATTTGATCAATTCTTGATCATGATTCTCAAAGCATGGCTCAAAAAGTCTCAAGATGCAAAAGTTTCTATTTTTGGACAGTTGGAAAAGTCAACTGCAAATTGACCATGGCATAACTTCTTCATGGTTTATCAGAAAAATCCCATCCAAAGCTAATTTTGAAGAGAATGACATTTCCTACAACTCATATTCATACTTCAAGTCCAAGAAATGCTCTCACAAAAAGTTATCAATTTCAACATTATAGGTCATTTTCAAAAGTCAACAAAAAGGCACTTTAAGTCAAAGACCATAACTTGAGATTGGTAAATCAAAATGACATGGGACCAAAGGCATTGGTTAGAGGACTTCAAGACCTTTCCAAAATGTCCAAGAACATGATCATAGCTTCAAAATTGAGCAAGATATGCCTTGGAGAAGTTGGGAAATTTTTGGGAACTTTGAAAAGTCAACTTTGTTTCAAAAGCTTCAAAATTGCTAATGGGCCACAAATTCTTCCATGAATCATTACCCAAAGCATATGCACGACCCATTAAGCTCAAAGGGATTTATTTTCTTATTTTTAATTAATTAATTGAATTTTTATTCTTATTAACTCATTTAATTAGATTTAATTATAAGAAAAATATCAAATCATGCTTTTTAAATCTTTTCTGTGCAGCAAATCAAACTAGGGCAAGGTGGCAAGTCGTTTCACAATCAACAAAGCAATATCTTCCATAATTGGCAAGGATTTCATGAAGAAAAAGATTGAAAAAGATATGGAAAAAAAATCAAATATTGGAATCATAAATTCATGGACCTTGGGCTTGGGTTTTTGACCTAATTTTGTTCATGTACATATGCATAACACAACCCTATTCCAATGGACACGAAAAACTTCTCAGGAGGCCATAACCAAATTGCAAAATTTTCACTAAAGCTTGAAATCTGAAATCACAGTTAGAGCACAATTCAAAGCTTCAAAAGCATTCTAATACATTGCCAAAACGTCCAGGAAGCGTTTGCAATCGAGAACGAGTCAAAACGTGCCAAGAATCATAGAACACAGGCCATAAGGCTTGCAACATTTTCTTGAATTCCATATCACGATTCATGCGCATTTGATGCATATTTTTGGTTGTTTTGCATTCACAGGAACATGCTGAAGCTAATGATATGATTCAATTGTATTATAAGGCCCTGTATCGTGATTTGCCATTAACGTTTTTTAGGGTTTCAGAGCTCAAAAATTGGGGCTTTACACATATGGCAAAATCAGACCTTAAAACCTGTACAACTGAATTCGTGACATGAAGACGAAGCAAACCAATACCTCGCGCCCTTTTTATATTAACCCAGCTGTTATTCGCTATTTTTACAGGTCTCATTTAACGGGGGTTTAAAACCCCCGCTACTTATTTTATATTTTTCAGGAAGATGAAGAAGAAAGCTAGCGTGTCATTCTATGGTTGGGGCATTCAAATACTGGCGCGTGATTTTTGTTCATACCATTAGCACTTGTTTCTTTTTATATAATAATTATGCTCCATTACATTAACAAATGCACGCGTTAGTTCAGTTGGTGGATAAGTTGTCTTGCAGGTATTGGGACCTGGGTTCGATTCCCAGGTCCCCCATTTAATTCATAATTTTTGTTGTAATGTATTCCAATGCAGCGTAGTCTCAATGGCTCACCATGCACGCTCATGCCTGTGCATGCCAAGTGGATTTGAGGTCAATATGAAGGCCACAAAAGGAGTCCTACCATGTACCTCAGTCAATGGGCACGCACTCAAGCTGGAAAAGTCAACAAAGGCCTTGTGTTCATGGGCCTGAATTTCTCAATTCACCTCCCTTTAGGGCCTGATACCCCCCATGGTTTGCATCATTTTTAATTTTTATTTGATTTTCTTTCTTAATTCTTTTAATTGTTTTTAATTGTTTTCTTTAATTTCATAAAATAAATTTTCTATAAAAAAATCAGAAACTAAAATATGTTTAATTAATATTTAATTCACTACTAATTTATTTTATAAATAAACTCTAACCATTAATTTAGTAAATTAGGTTTTCAATTTTAACACTTTTCTTAATAAATTAAAATAGGTAGAATTAGGGTTTTTGACCTTTTCATCCTTTTTTTTAATAAATAATTTTCTCTCATTATTATTATTATTAATTACTAAATATTTTTGTAAACAAACATGTAATTTAATTAACTAATGTAAATTAGGTTAAATTTTAATGTTTTCTTAAAAAAATTAAAAACAATCTAGAATTAGGGTTTCCATTCAGTTTCAATTTTCTTTGTTTCACAAATACAAAAAAACATAAAAAATAATTCTTTTTCCTTAATTAAATAATTAATTAGCTTTTTTAATTCAATTTAATTTCAAAAGGGTCAAAACCCTCGGACACTCAATTTCAATTTCTTTTCGCGCATTTATTTTCTTTTCGAATATTATGTAACTGCTCAAGGCTTGTAATAGTAATTAGGTCCTTTTTTACTTTCCGCATTTTTACCAAATGGGTCTTTGTAATTTGGCGATGTATAGACCCGCGCCTTGTAATAGCGTAGGATTTATCTTTCCGCATTTAAATTTCCGCACTTTTTAAATTCTAATTGCATGAAAGAATGAATGGCTAATTAAAAACAATGCGTAGATCACCATGATGCATGTACAAGATAAAACTTAACATGAAAATAACACACAAATTCACACACCACTTCTAGGGTACGCCTCACTGTTGCCTTACCTTCGAAACGTGGTCGTCGAGTATAGGACGTTTTAGTAAGTCCTTATGTCCATGATCAATGGCATAAGGGTAGCTTCTAAGGTGTCCTACTGTTGCTCTGGTGACCACACTGTCCCTACAATCGAATTGACCCGAACACCTCCAACGGTGGTGCTACCTACCTCTCAATGGTGGGATGGCATTACCTTAAGGATATTTACACAGCCTAATTCCTTAGGGTAGGCAGATGACTCATGGATACTTGCTCTATTTCAAAAACAAATCAAAACTCTTTTCACACCGACACTTTCAAAAAGCTTTCAAAACAATTTTTCAAACACTCTTGAGGACTGATACAAGAGTTATTCCGAAATATTTCAAAGAAACTTTTTCAAACCCACTCACAATTGAAAAGAAAACACTTTTGAAAACACAATGAGCAAGTATCTAAGAGCCCATGGATAACCATGGATAGAAAGGGTTCTAACACCTTCCCTTTCTATAAATCTACCTCCCGAACCGAGAAACTATCTCATAAGGAATTTTGTTGTGCTTTTGTCCTGTCCATGTTGGAGAAAATAAAAGACGGTGGCGACTCTTGCTTCCGCGACATTTCGCGAACCAGCGTTAAACAGTCAGTTCTAAATCCACCGATCACAGAACTGGCGACTCTGCTGGGGATCTTATAAAGTGAGGTGTACCTTAGGACTAAGATCACTTGTGTTTTCAATTGGCTGAATTGTTTGCTTTATTATTGTGGGTACTGTCTTGGGAGTTCTATAGATCCTAACCCGGATCTGGGGGATACCTTCTTAGAAAGTAGCAACAAGACTGTGAGGGAACTGTGCGGGGTATACCGACATGGTTGAAGCAGTCTGCTACGTTGATGTGGCACTTTGGTGAGTACCGGTAACCCTTGAGTCCAGTCAAGGAGAGTACGGGGCCACCGCGTGGTGTCGTGAAGCATCAACTGACCTTAGGAACCTTAATTGAACCATCTTGGCCACTTTAGGGTAGTGAGATAACTGACTTTGGTACAGTCCGAGGTTGGTTGATACTCGATACTACACTCAATTGAGGGTTGTTTTCTTGGAATATTTCGGTCGCCAGTTCAGTGGCTAAATCGAAACGATGAACAATGAAAGAAATCCCATGATATTGGGACCCTTAGAGCCTGGTTACTTCTGATAGGACAGGTTTTGAGCCCACCAACTTCAAGAGGGTAGTACCCCAAACTCCATGCTGGCCTGAACTCTACGGGCTCTTTTGTGTGACTTGTGTGCCTTCAAACTTGATTACTCGCATACTTGTTATCTAACACTTGAGTTTCTTGCAGGTTTTGTTTACAGTCCTTAACCTGGACTCATAACAGGGCTACTTATATCACCCCATGCATATCATAACATCATACCATTGCATGCATCCTGCATAAGGACTAATCCATTTCAAGGATCTCAAGGGCTTGTGATGCAGGTCCTGATGAATCGACTGTCCAGCAAAGGGCAAAAGGGGATTTATTTTCCTCTAGCCGAGGTTGTCAGGGGCTATGACCCACTCGATATGGTGAGCCTTGACTCTTGAAGAAGGACTCTCAACAACATGAAGCTCCTTCAATCAAGCTACAAAGTTCTAACCAATTTCTCTGTTTATCCCGCGAGATCCTTGAAAACATTGCATACATACATACATATCATTGCATTACAGGTACCACTGTTTACAGGTCACTTACCTTCTTTGCTGTTTATTTCAGCAGTCTCATTATGAATCCTGAATCATCTACTGAGCAATCCATCAAGGCCCTCCAGGCTCAGAACGCCCAGTTCCAGGAGTTGATTAAGAATCTAGCCCAAGGTCAAC
This sequence comes from Vicia faba, assembly GCA_948472305.1. Classification (NCBI taxonomy): domain Eukaryota; kingdom Viridiplantae; phylum Streptophyta; class Magnoliopsida; order Fabales; family Fabaceae; genus Vicia; species Vicia faba. Next base: position 389,660,562 of record OX451741.1, read on the forward strand.
AGGATTTGAAGACTCTGCTCTCGAAGAGGAAGAAGAAGAGGACAATGCTGTTCAACCCGAGATGCAAATCTGGGAATGGATCACTAAATGAAGTTGAGCAGACTACCCCCATCTGTTGGAAAAGACAGTCCCCATGAGAGAGAAGCTCCTAGTCCAGTGGTCTCCGACAACGAGACGGAGTTCAATGAAGAGCAGTACCCTCCAGCTGAGGACAGGTATAAATAGTTGCAAGACCGGCTAAGTGCTATGGAAATACAAAAAGTGCCCGGCCTGAACTTCGAAGATCTAGGTCTGTCTTCTGGGGTAGTGATCCCGCACAAATTCAAGGCACCTACCTTTGCAAAGTACGACGGGGCATCCTGTCCTAAGCTGCATCTCAGGTCATACATAAGGAGGATCCAGCCCTACACGGCTGACAAGAATTTATGGATTCACTTCTTTCAGGATAGTCTGTCAGGAACTCAACTCGACTGGCTTTATCAACTGAATGGAGCCAACATCCGCAGCTGGGAGGACTTGGCCACTGCATTCTACAAGCAGTACCAGTACAATGCCGACCTTGCTCCCACGCGCACTCAGCTTCAGGGGATGTCCATGGGTGCAGGCGAAGGCTTTAAAGAATATGCCCAAAAATGGGGGGACCTTGCTGGAAGGGTACAACCACCTCTGACTGATCGGGAACTTGTCGACATGTTCTTGGGGACCTTGTCTGGACCTTTCTTCAACCATCTGATTGGGAATTCTTCTGCTGGGTTTACAGATTTGATCTTGACTGGGGAAAGAATCGAGGCTGGTATCAAGGCTGGGAAGATTCAAGAGGCCGCACCTGCTGATACTCACAAAAAGCCTTACACGGGGAAGAAAGAGTCTAATGCTGCATACAGTCAAAAGAGTCGTCGTGACCAACATGCAGGGGCAGTCATGATATCTGGTTCTGCACCATGCCGACAACCACAAAAGGGAAATCAGCGAAGGCCAGACGAGCCCAAAAGACAGTTCACCAACATCAACATGCCATGGTCACAAGCATTGCAGCATATGTTGAAGATGAACCTGATTACAGTGATCAACCCTCCTGCAAATCCTAAGATTCTTCTCCAAGCTACAACCCAGATGCGAGGTGTGCTTATCATTCTGATAGCCTGGGGCACGATACTGAGGACTGTTGGGCGCTGAAATACAAGATTCAGAACATGATTGACGCCAAGGAGATCGAATTCGAGCCTGCTGAGACTCCCAATGTGATCACTGCGCCCTTGCCAAAACATGGCTAGGATTGAGAAACCTTTGTTCATTTGAATTCGGATATTGTATTTTTATTTGCTTATTCAAACATTTATTCATGTCAAACTTTGTTATTTCATTAATGCATTACACGTGTCTGTTTTGAAGTAATTATGTTTACTATATTCAAAATTGCTTTTATTTTTCTTGATGTTCAACTCTCGATTGATAATTCTAAGCCTCTTGAGGGAGGATGACGAAAACGATACCACAATTTACATTATGCTTTTGAACGGACCCCGCTGACGAGGTACATGCATTGTTTCAATTCCTAAACACTGGAGTTATAAGGAAGATAATCCCTCGTCAACCCCTCTGAGCCAAAGAAGTAGGAGTTTTTCTTTTCGAAAATTGAAACCCTTAATCATAACCTGGGGCATGGTAGTTCTCAGTTGATCCAGGTGCACAATGAACGACATCAAAGGAGTCCCTCCAAAACAAAAGACGATGATGGTTCCGAATAATCATAAAGACAGGCAGTCATTACCAAAAAAAAACTAAAGCCCATTAAGTCAAAACCTATGAAGGAGACTTACGAAACTGGGGCATCCCGCTGACTGTAAATACAAAAAGAAACAGTTCAGGCAAAAAATAGGGATAACGAAATCAAAAAGAAAAGAGGTCCTACAAACCCTCAACAAAAAAAAATGACTGCCTATTCAAAATAAATTGTCAACATCCGAACCATCACTGGAATCTCAGGACAAAGACTCAAACAAAGTCTAACGCACGATCAGCTGAGTTTAGGTTTGAAGAACATCACGAAGAGCGGGTGGGAACAAATAAAAATTTGAGCCTTTATCCTTTGTTTCTTAAACCATGAACCAGGCCACGTTACAACCCTCAAAAGTCCTAGCTGAAGCATGGGTTAGTTCGAAAGCATACTGTTACAAAGGTATCCTGACTCCTTAAGGCTTGCGGTAAAATAACGAGTTGACATCACAGTTTACAAAAAATTCACTTGTTTTTATGAAAAAATGCATTTTCACAAAAAACTTCAAGACAGACATAAGCTTTGCATTTTTAACATAACTTTGTTTGCATATGACTTTTTGTTTGAACAGCATAGAAGCTCGCACGACGAATATCTGATGAACAAAAGCACTCCCAAACAAGGGGTATGACATGATCATTGTCTGTCATCTGGGGAAGTTAAGTCAAGATTCAGAGAATCTCTCAAATTCCAAATAGCCTGGGGTAAATCTCCATCTAGATCACTTGGGGAATTGGACGATCAAACGAAGATCTTCTGGTGGTATGGCAACACAATGCTACTAACAATGACAATTTCCTGCATTCTGGGAGAGTGGACATAGTCGAAAAAAATACTGCGCATAATCAAAGACCCGCTAGGTCGACACACCTAGACAAAAATAAGGGATGAAAATGAAAAAATCTGTACACCCGACAAGTCGAAAACCTGAAAAGGTGGCTTGGGCAAAAATGGGTATCCCGGTGGACTGAAAACCCGAAAGGGAGGTCCAGGCAAAAATTAGGGATCAAAGCGTACGACTATGTCCTGTCATCTTACCAGAAGGAAGATTTGCCAATCAGCAGTTATCGAGACCTCAACAGGTACCTTTTCTCCAGTAGAAACTGGGGCAATACGAGTTGTCTAAGCAATCTAATCGCTCCGTCCACTAAGGTACCAAGGTAAGATCGGCCGAAGAATGTAACCCAGATACCTTCATTCCCCAGTGAAGTGAGCCAAGATTCAACAAATCTCCCAAGCAGTTGGTCTCTCATCAACCCTAAACAAGGCGCAATATCTCCAGCAAGTCAGCGACACTCTCCCCAAGCAGAGTTAGCATATTGTCAGCCTTAAAGAAATCGGGTATCCCCAGCAGATCTCAACGCTCCCCAGTGGAGTATACAAACATTCCTAACAAGCATCCCCGGCAGTCTTGATCTAAGATTGTTCCCCGGCGGAATACCAGACATCCAGTGGAGCCACTTCCCCAGTGCAATCTCAGAAGTCTCCCCAGGAAAGTGGAATCCATATCCCCAGCAGGTCTTGAAGCTTATCCCCAGTAGATTCTGGAAGCTTGTCCCATGCATAGTACGAACACTCTCCCCCGACTTTATTCAAAGGTTATTCCCCACCAGGATATAACTGGGTTATCCTCAGCCAATTGCCACGGAAAGATCGTCCCCGACGAAGTCTTCCTATCCCCCAGCGGAGTTCATCAAATCTTCCAACATAACTCAACAATGGTATCCCCAGCGGAGTTATCATCAACATCTCAGCAAAGTGCCTCTCTTTCCCCACAGAGTTCACTCCCCGCAGAGTAATCTATTCGCCAAGTTTATTCCCCAACAGAGTCATCTTCTCCTACCGATATTCTTGCAACTATCATCCCCAGCGGAAAGCTCTACTCTTCAACATCAGCCCAGGAGTTAACTTCCCGGCACCCGTCAAGGATTTATTTTCCTAGACAAAAAATACATTTATAAACATCACATCTTCATACCTTATAGCATGCATACGCATCATACAACACAAATCTCATTTATTTTTGAGAACATCTCAAAATCATGCAGTTCATGCATCATGAAATTGCATACAACTAATACTTTGCCTTTTCAGGAAAAAAATCAATCAAAAGATGATTACCATCTACCTCTACAGTTCCAGATCAACATTGGTAACAAGCCAGGAAAATTCTGTAGACGACTGATCGTGGGTTAATATTCGAAACCAAACAGGACAATTATCTACTTGATCATCCTCGGGAAACCCTACACCGGTTCCTTTTCTTTCAAAAGAAGTCTCACACAGGCTCATCAACAGGCAACCCTACACAGGTTCCTTCTCAACCTCAGATGTAGTTTTACACGAACTCATCCACATGCAACCATACACCGGTTCCTTCTCAATTTTCAGACAAAGTCTTACATGGACTTATCATCAAAGTAACCCTACACCGGTTCCTTTTCTTTCAGAAGAAGTATTACACGGACTTATCTCAAGATAACCTTACCCCGGTTCATCAAGAAGTCTTACACGGATTTATCCTGCAGTAACCTTACCCCGGTTCATCAAGAAGTCTTACACGGACTCATCACCGAAGTAACCCTACACCGGTTCCTTTTCTTTCAGAAGAAGTCTTACACGGACTTATCTCAAGATAACCTTACCCCGGTTCATCCAGAAGTCTTACACGGGCTTATCCCAAGATAACCTTACCCCGATTCATCGAGAAGTTTTACACGGACTTATCCCGAAGTAACCTTACCCCGGTTCCTCCAGAAGTTTTACACGAACTTATCCCGAAGAAACCCTACACAGGTTCTCTCTCGCTCCAGACGTAGTTTTACACGGGCTCGTCGTCAAAGAAACCCTACACAGGTTCTCTCTTTCCAAAGATGCAGTTTTACACGGACTCGTCATCAGAAACCCTACCCAGGTTTTACTTCTTCTAGGATGCAGTTTTACACGGGCTCATCATCAAGGTAACCCCACACAGGTTCCCTTCTCAAACTCCAGACGTAGTTTTACACGGACTCGTCATCAGTAAACCCTACACAGGTTTCCTTCTCAGCTCTAGATGCGGTTTTACACTGACTCGTAATCAAAGTAACCCTACACAGGTTCCTTCTCCATTTCAGATGCAGTCTTATACGGATTCATTATCAATAAACCCTACACAGGTGTCCTTCTTTCCAAGATGCAGCTTTATACAAGTTCATCATCAGGCAACCCTACACAGGTTCCCTCTTTCAACTTACAAAAATCACAATTCAACAGACAACCTCCATATGGCATCTATAAGCCCATCCACATACCGACAGTCTCCAAATGGCATCCCTAAGTCCATTCCCGACAAAGTTCTGTCACACTTCCAGATGGCATCTATAAGCCCATCCTCCTATCCATCAGTCTCCAAATGGCATCCCTAAGTCCATTCCCGACAAAGTTCTGTCACACTTCCAGATGGCATCTATAAGCCCATCCTCCTATCCATCAGTCTCCAAATGGCATCTGCAAGCCCATTCCCTACATCACACTGCTGACACTCTACTATGTGAGTGCAAATTTCTGGGCACTCTAGTCTTTAATCATCTTCCACCTTTGGATTATGAAAGGCACGACAGCCAATCTACATCCTCAGGTCTAAGAAGATTGAACAGGGGCAATTGTTGTACCCCAAAATTTTCCCTCCCATATTCTTCAAGATTTGGCAAGATCAAGCTTCAAAATCCCTCAAGGGTTGCACAGTCCAATTGCCTCCTAACACAGTCAAAATTAGGGTTTTGGTTCTGGCAAAGAAATTGAGGTTTCCAATGGTCCAATCAAGTCCCACATGCCTACATACATTATCAAGCATCCATATGTCAAGTTTCAAGACTCACATCATCAAATTGCACAGTCAAAAACCCTAATTGCTTCACAGTCAACTGCAGGGGAAAAATGGTCATTTGACAGTCAAAAGTCAAAAAAATTGGTCAACATCTTATTTTGAAGCCACAAACATCATTTGATCAATTCTTGATCATGATTCTCAAAGCATGGCTCAAAAAGTCTCAAGATGCAAAAGTTTCTATTTTTGGACAGTTGGAAAAGTCAACTGCAAATTGACCATGGCATAACTTCTTCATGGTTTATCATAAAAATCCCATCCAAATCTCATTTTGAAGAGAATGACATTTCCTACAACTCATCTTCACACTTCAAGTCCAAGAAATGCTCTCACAAAAAGTTATCAATTTCAACATTATAGGTCATTTTCAAAAGTCAACAAAAAGGCACTTTAAGTCAAAGACCATAACTTGAGATTGGTAAATCAAAATGACATGGGACCAAAGGCATTGGTTAGAGGACTTCAAGACCTTTCCAAAATGTCGAAGAACATGATCATAGCTTCAAAATTGAGCAAGATATGCCTTGGAGAAGTTGGGAAATTTTTGGGAACTTTGAAAAGTCAACTTTGCTTCAAAAGCTTCAAAATTGCTAATGGGCCACAAATTCTTCCATGAATCATTACCCAAAGCATATGCACGACCCATTAAGCTCAAAGGGATTTATTTTCTTATTTTTAATTAATTAATTGAATTTTTATTCTTATTAACTCATTTAATTAGATTTAATTATAAGAAAAATATCAAATCATGCTTTTTAAATCTTTTTTGTGCAGCAAATCAAACTAGGGCAAGGTGGCAAGTCGTTTCACAATCAACAAAGCAATATCTTCCACAATTGGCAAGGATTTCATGAAGAAAAAGATTGAAAAAGATATGGAAAAAAATCAAATATTGGAATCATAAATTCATGGACCTTGGGCTTGGGTTTTTGACCTAATTTCGTTCATGTACATATGCATAACACAACCCTATTCCAATGGACACGAAAAACTGCTCAGGAGGCCATAACCAAATTGCAAAATTTTCACTAAAGCTTGAAATCTGAAATCACAGTTAGAGCACAATTCAAAGCTTCAAAAGCATTCCAATACATTACCAAAACGTCCAGGAAGCGTTTGCAATCGAGAACGAGTCAAAACGTGCCAAGAATCATAGAACACAGGCCATACGGTTTGCAACATTTTCTTGAATTCCATATCACGATTCATGCGCATTTGATGCATATTTTTGGTTGCTTTGCATTCACAGGAACATGCTGAAGCTAATGATATGATTCAATTGTATTATAAGGCCCTGTATCGTGATTTGCCATTAACGTTTTTTAGGGTTTCAGAGCTCAAAAATTGGGGCTTTACACATATGGCAAAATCAGACCTTAAAACCTGTACAGCTGAATTCGTGACATGAAGACGAAGCAAACCAATACCTCGCGCCCTTTTTATATTAACCCAGCTGCTATTCGCTATTTTTACAGGTCTCATTTAGTGGGGGTTTAAAACCCCCGCTACTTGTTTTATATTTTTCAGGAAGATGAAGAAGAAAGCTAGCGTGTCATTCTATGGTTGGGGCATTCAAATACTGGCGCGTGATTTTTGTTCATACCATTAGCACTTGTTTCTTTTTATATAATAATTATGCTCCATTACATTAACAAATGCACGCGTTAGTTCAGTTGGTGGATGAGTTGTCTTGCAGGTATTGGGACCTGGGTTCGATTCCCAGGTCCCCCATTTAATCCATAATTTTTGTTGTAATGTATTCCAATGCAGCGTAGTCTCAATGGCTCACCATGCACGCTCATGCCTGTGCCTGCCAAGTGGATTTGAGGTCAATCTGAAGGCCACAAAAGGAGTCCTACCATGTACCTCAGTCAATGGGCACGCACTCAAGCTGGAAAAGTCAACAAAGGCCTTGTGTTCATGGGCCTGAATTTCTCAATTCACCTCCCTTTGGGGCCTGATACCCCCCATGGTTTGCATCATTTTTAATTTTTATTTGATTTTCTTTCTTAATTCTTTTAATTGTTTTTAATTGTTTTCTTTAATTTCATAAAATAAATTTTCTATAAAAAAATCAGAAACTAAAATATGTTTAATTAATATTTAATTCACTACTAATTTATTTTATAAATAAACTCTAACCATTAATTTAGTAAATTAGGTTTTCAATTTTAACACTTTTCTTAATAAATTAAAATAGGTAGAATTAGGGTTTTTGACCTTTTCATCCTTTTTTTTAATAAATAATTTTCTCTCATTATTATTATTATTATTAATTACTAAATATTTTTGTAAACAAACATGTAATTTAATTAATTAATGTAAATTAGGTTAAATTTTAATGTTTTCTTAAAAAAATTAAAAACAATCTAGAATTAGGGTTTCCATTCAGTTTCAATTTTCTTTGTTTCACAAATACAAAAAAACATAAAAAATAATTCTTTTTCCTTAATTAAATAATTAATTAGCTTTTTTAATTCAATTTAATTTCAAAAGGGTCAAAACCCTCGGACACTCAATTTCAATTTCTTTTCGCGCATTTATTTTCTTTTCGAATATTATGTAACTGCTCAAGGCTTGTAATAGTAATTAGGTCCTTTTTTACTTTCCGCATTTTTACCAAACGGGTCTTTGTAATTTGGTGATGTATAGACCCGCGCCTTGTAATAGCGTAGGATTTATCTTTCCGCATTTAAATTTCCGCACTTTTTAAATTCTAATTGCATGAAAGAATGAATGGCTAATTAAAAACAATGCGTAGATCACCATGATGCATGTACAAGATAAAACTTAACATGAAAATAACACACAAATTCACACACCACTTCTAGGGTACGCCTCACTGTTGCCTTACCTTCGCAACGTGGTCGTCGAGTATATGACGTTTTAGTAAGTCCTTATGTCCATGATCAATGGCATAAGGGTAGCTTCTAAGGTGTCCTACTGTTGCTCTGGTGACCACACTGTCCCTACAATCGAATTGACCCGAACACCTCCAACGGTGGTGCTACCTACCTCTCAATGGTGGGATGGCATTACCTTAAGGACATTTACACAGCCTAATTCCTTAGGGTAGGCAGATGACTCATGGATACTTGCTCTATTTCAAAAACAAATCAAAACTCTTTTCACACCGACACTTTCAAAAAGCTTTCAAAACAATTTTTCAAACACTCTTGAGGACTGATACAAGAGTTATTCCGAAATATTCCAAAGAAACTTTTTCAAACCCACTCACAATTGAAAAGTAAATACTTTTGAAAACACAGTGAGCAAGTATCTAAGAGCCCATGGATAACCATGGATAGAAAGGGTGCTAACACCTTCCCTTTCTATAAATCTACCTCCCGAACCGAGAAACTATCTCATAAGGTATTTTGCTGTGCTTTTGTCCTGTCCATGTTGGAGAAAATAAAAGACGGTGGCGACTCTTGCTTCCGCGACATTTCACGAACCAGCGTTAAACAGTCAGTTCTAAATCCACCGATCACAGTAGGTATTTCAGAAGACATTTCATGCTGAAATAAACAACGAAGAAGATGAGAAACCTGTAACGGTACCTGTAATGGTGTGCATGATAATGGGATGCGTATGTAATGATTTCAAAGACTTTTGGAGATTTAAATTTACAAACCAAGAAATAAACAAACTTTATTAGATTAAACTTGTAAAAATGTTTAACAATGCCTTTGAGGCGTTACAAAAGAAATAAATGGAAAACAAATCTAAACTAGAAAAAGCAAAAATCAGAAATCCCATGGACGCTTCCCCTTGGTGCTGACGTAGTCATTGATCATTCTTTCATTCTCAAGTTTCCTGGTGAGCTTCAAGATCTTCCTTTCTTGCTCATGGTACTTTTCCCGGTAGGTATCCCTCTCTTCTTTCAACTGAATCCAGGATCTCTTTAATTCCCCAAGATCAGTGGGCATGTAGGGATAAAGAACTGTATAAGGAATGCCCTCTTCATTGGTAGGTTCCATAATCACTGGCAACACAGCTTCATAAGGCATCCCAAGCTTCTGGGCTCGAGCTCGGACCCACTGGAGGTAAGGCTGCATAGGGAGAGAAGTCATTGGTCCTAACTCTTGAGGGTCAGACCTGTTCACCATGCCCCAGGCTCGTATAAACCTCCGGCAATGCTCGTCAACGTCCTCCTTGTAGTCAAAGGAAATATCTGTAAGAAGTAGCTCATGAGGACCATCTCTCCGAGCGTGACCAAACTGTCGTAAAGCTAGGCATGGGTTATAGGTTATTCCCCCTCTGATTCTGAGCAACAGGACATTAGGGTACCCCCCACATCGATCAATGACAGCAATGCTTTCCATAACTTTAGAACTCCAAAGAATGTCTGTATGGGCAAGGGACATTATCCTGTAAGACCATCCTACACCTTCCTCATTCTTCAACACGGACTTGGGGAGGTGCAAAATAAACCACCTCGCCAGCAAAGGCATACAACACATAAGAGTCCCTCTTCTACGCATAATACGAGTATAGAGGGCATGCAAGATATCACCCAGAAGAGTAGGTACAAGATTGCGAGATAGGAAGATTTTAACCGCATTCACATCTATGAAGGAATTTGGATTCGGGAAGAGAACCAAACCGTAGATAAGGAGAGCCAAGATGTCTTCAAAATCCTGAAAGTCCAAGTTATCCCAGAATAGTTGAGCTTGATCTATCAAAAACTTGGCTAAGAAACCTTCAACCCTGCTTCGTGTTTCCCAATTAGATATTACATCAGCCTGTTTCAAATGTAGAGCTGAAGCAATGTCTTCTGGTCTAGGAGCCTCTTCCAAACCTGTGAAGGGCATCTTCTCAAGGATGGATATGCCCAATAAGTGAGAAAACTCTTCCATAGTGGGAACTAGCTGATAATCCGGGAAAGTGAAGCAATGATGCACCAGATCGAAGAACTGGAAAAGCAAACTCATCATCTGATCATCAAACTTTGAGGTAACCAACCTAAGAAGCTGACCATGTCTCCTAATGAATGAAGAAATATCAGGAACTCTTGAGACTAACTCTTTGAGTTGAGCAGGTATTTGCACAAAGTTAACTCAGATGGTGTTTCTATGCACGAAAGCCATAATCTGCAAAACAGAACAAAGATAAATCCCCTCGGCCTTTGAAATGGTTAGTATGATGAAGTATGCATACTATGTTATGATGCATGATGTCATGATAAAACACACAACAGGTATAGCAGATAACAGACATGGTAAAGGAAAATAAGTCACACAAGAGCCCTTAAGTTTAAAGCTTGCATGGGGTCTAGGTACTACCCTCTTGAAGTTCAGTTGGTTTCAACCTGTCCTACTAATAGTAACCGGGTTCTAGAAGTTCTCAATATCACTGACCATCCTCCATCGGTCATGGTTTCAGCTTACGCAATCTTTTCTTGCAGCCAGAACTATCTCGAGAGTATGGTCTCAATGAGTGTAGCATCGAGTATCAACCAGTTCTCAGCTTTATACCGAGGCCGGCTATCTCACTACTTCCTATGGCCAAGTTGGTCAATTATAGGTTCTAAGGTCAGTTGATGCTTAACGACACACATAATAGCCCCGTATTCTCCTCGTTTCTCCACAAGGGATACCGGTACCAACCAATGTGCCACATCAATGTAGCTATTGCTTCAACCGTATCGGTCTACATCGTACAGTTCCCTCACAGTTTATTGCTACTTACCAAAAAGGTATCCCCCAGATCCAGGTTAGGATCTATAGTAACTCACAATACAAAACCCTCAAAAGTAAAGCAATCAAATCAAACAAGAGAAGCAATTTATGATGAACTAATCCTAAGGTATACCCCACTTACATTCCCCAGCAGAGTCGCCAGTTCTGTGATACGGTGGCAGAACCGACTGTTTAATACTGGTTTGTGTTTTGCGATTTTTGTTCGCAAAATGTCGCGGTAAGCAAGAGTCACCGTCGACTTTTATTTTATCCAACTGGAAAGGAAAAAAGCACTGAAAAATTCCTTTTTTGAGATTTTGAGTACGGGGGTAGATTATAGAAAGAGAAGGTATTAGCACCCCTTCTATCCGTAGTTTTCTACGGGCTCTTAGGTACTTGCTCATTATTTTAAAATTGCTTCTGTGTTTGTGTGTTTTTGAAAGGTTTTTGTTTACTTCGTTTTAACCCTTGCTTCTGTCTTCAAGAGTGTTACGAAGTGTTTTTTGAAACTTTGATCAAAAAGAGTGTAAGTGTGGAAAAGTTTGATTATGAGCAAGTACCTACTAGCATCTACCTACTCAAAAAAAGAATATTTCTGTTCTTGTTTCCTTTAGACAATGTTATCCCACTATTAGTGAGTGGGTAGCACCATCGTTGGAGTTATAAGGGTCAATTCGAAAGGGACGTACGATCACTAAAGCAATGTTAGGATGTCTTAGAAATAACCCTAGTGTCTTAAGATCATATTCGAGGCAACCTTTCCGAGGCAACATTTCCGAACGGGACATTTGATCTTTGCTTGGACAAGAGGGCGACCACTAAAATATCCTATACTTAATGATCGTTTACTGAAGGAAACCAAAGTGAGAGTATACCCTAGGAGTGGCATGTGCGAGTGATTTGATTTCAGTTATTATCTTTGCACATTTAGGGTTTGCTAACCATTTTAAATTATTATACAGTCTTGTCATGCAATTCTATTATCATACATCTAACAGTCTAATATTTGCGAAAGTTAAAATACGAGAAATAAAGCTACGCAATTACAAGGCTTCGAGGAGGGGGATTAATTACATAGCCAAAAACCCGTAAAATGATAAATAAACAAAAAGTCCTAATTAAACTATTACATCCCATGAGCAGTTACATTAATATTGTAAAAATAAATAAATGTGCGCGATGAATCGAGAACGAGAAAGAATTAGGGTTTTGACCCCGTCTAAACCTAATCAAAAGAAAAATCAATTTTTTTGTTGTTTTTGAATATTTTGAGAAAGAATAAGGTTTTAAAATAAATACAAACCTAATTACTAATTAAATTAAATTAAGAAAATTAATTAATTTTGACCTATTTTAGTATTTTGGTTATTTTAAGAAAAGAAAATAAAAATTAAATCAACCAAATCCTAATTTTCTAATTTATTTTAAATTATTTACAAAAGGTTAAAATTGCCCTAGAATTAAATTAAACTAATTAAATTAATTTTGACAAGATATATAAAAAAACCTAAATTTGATGAAATTGATTTTTATGAGTTTTTTGTATAAAAAAGTATTAATTTGTGATTTAGAAAATAATTTAAACAAATAAATAAGTAAAAGGAAAATATAAAAGAAAAGAAAAAGGGCCTGGTATCCAAAGCAAAAGGGGGTGTCAATCTGACTTTCAAGCCCAATAAGCCTTGGCCCAATGTTGACCTTTCAGATCCCATGTTGCAAGTTGACCAGGGTGCATCATGGACCTCCAAAGGATGGGCGTTAGATCTGGCCTTATGGGGATCTAGTGATTGAACGCTGAGGGCATATGGTGGGACGCTTGGGCCAAGGGCACACTGAATTTGCAACAAGAAAATAAGAAAATAGCGTTTTGCTGGGACCTGGGATCGAACCTAGGTCCTCATGCTTCAAACCACCACTTTGTTACCATCTGTGCCACACTGCTTTTTGTTCATAAAATACCAACAATTAATAATATATGATAACGTGAGTTAGTGGATGAAAATAGCAAAAAGCGTGCGCCAGTTTGAATGGACCAATGGTGACTGAACACCTCATCATCTTCTCCAGCATCCGTCGTCTTAGGTAAAACAACTTTTACCTACAGACGTTCTCTGTAGGTATAGCCCCTGCATATTTCCAGAATCTCATACAAGCACAATAAATGAAAACTAATGGTACAGGTCAATTCGTCTTGGCCTTGTGAACACCATGGTACCTCTCTTTTGGGCCAATTTTACTTGCATGAGAAAACCCTAAAACGAGCAAGGAAAACCTAGCAATGGTGGATCTCAGTATGGTCAACAAAAATGCAATTAATTATTATCATTAGCTTGCAAATGTTTCAAAGATTCAGAATATATAAACCAATCATGCTAACAATATCAAATTCATGAGATTCGATTTCAAAAAGGTAGGGATGCCGTGAGGTACTTACATTGCGTTTTTGGGCACGAAAATGCTTGTTGGTGATTGGGATAGACTCCTTGAACACCCAAGAAGCGAATGTGATAGCTGGGAAGGCTTGAGATAGCCTGGAACTATGAAATCAGATTTCCATTTTTCTTTGATTTTTTGAAAGTTGTTCTTCTCTCTTCACGCCTCTAACCCCTCTCTTTTGGTCTGGGTTTGTTCTATATGTACCCTTGAGTGAATTAGGTTTACAAGTTTGCATCAAATCTTTGCAATTAAGGTGATTGAATCATGATTTGATTCTTATTCAAATCTTTCTAAATCAAGCAAAACTCAATCTTTTTGTGTACAAACAGGCCTTGCACGATTTGATCTCATTTCCAGCTATTCATGGACCTGAAATATGCACAAAATCTCAAGGTTTAAATGATTTTGATATTTTCATGATTTTATTTTGATTTAATTTGATTTAATTGAAATGAAAATCAAAATAAATGACAAAAATAAAATAAAGTCAAGTGGGAAGGATCATGGGTCGTGGACCATGTTACAAACTCAATACAAGCAAAAAAAGTTAGGCCCATTTGACAAAAATTGCAATTTGAGGCATATTTGACTTTTGGCAATTTTGCAAAAAAGGTCAACTTCACCAATGCACAACTTCCTCAATTTTGATCCTAGAGATGTGTTCTTGGAATTTTTAGAAATATAAATATGTCCTCTAAGCAACCCTTTTGGTCTCATCTCAATTTAATCATCCATGCTCATGTATGAAGCTTTGACAAAAAAGGTGTTTTTGTTGACTTTTCAAAGTGACCTATAATGTCCAAATTCATAAGTTCTTGTGAGTGCATATTTTGAACTTGGGAGATGAATATGAATTATAGGTAATTGCATCCTATTCAAAATGAGCTTTTGATGTGTCATTCTTGATAAAGTATGAGAAAGTTATGCTTGGTCAAAGTTGGGTTGGCTTTTCCTACAAAACCCTAATTTAGCAACTTTTGGGTTTTGATGAATTGTGAGCAATCCTTGAGGAATCATGATCAACCCTTGATAAAATGATGAATAATACTTCAAAATGAGAATGTTGACCAAAAATCTTGAAGTTTGACTGTATGTGGGCCACAGTTGACTTTTGCCTTAGCACAATCCATTTTCAGGCCTTTGAGCAATTGACTGAGCAAAATTCCTCTGTAGGGCTTGAAACTTGACATGGATGATCTTGAGAACATTTTAGGACAATGGTGAGAATTTTATACCCTTTGTACTCAAGTATCTTGGTGCAACATGAAACCCTAATTTGAGGTAGACTGCCTTAAAAGAGAGTTTGTCTGGTCAACTCTTGAACTTCCTTGAGCAATTTGAAGATCTTTCTTGAAGTGCATTGAGAAATATGAGAGGGAAAATTTTGGGGTACAACACTCATGATGTCCATGATGTTATGTACAAGTATGCATATACAAGCAAAACAAACAAGTTCTTAGTTTAGGCTTGCATGGGGTTTTATAGGTAAGTACCCTCTTGAAGTTTAGTTGGCTTAAACCTGTCCTAGAAATAGTAACCGGGTTCTAAGGAGCTCAATATCACCGGATTGTTTCCTTGGTCATTGTTTCATCTCAAGCATCTTTAATGGCGACCGAAATATCCCAAGAAACTAACCCTTAATGAGTGTAGTATCGAGTATCTACCAACTTCGGACTGCACCAAAGCCGATCATCTCACTACATCCTAAAGGCCAAGTTGGTCAAGTAAAGGGTTCTAGAAGTTCATTAGTGCTTCATGACATCACTCAGCGGCCCCGTATTCTATTTGATTAACTCAAAGGCTACCGGTACCCACAAATATATCGCACTAACATAGCTATTTCTTAGACCATGTCGGTATACCTTGCACAGTTTCCACAACGTATTGCTATTTACCTATAATGTATCCTAAATCCGGGTAGAGGATTCAAATCCAAATAAAGAACCATAATGTAAAGCATACAAGTCAAACAATGTAAGCAAATAAATGTGATCTAGCCCTAAGGTAACCCCACTTTAATAAAAATCCCCAGCAGAGTCGCCAGTTCTGTGATACGGTGGGAGAACTGACTCGAGGGTTTTGCTTTTTATCGCAAATGTTGTGGTTAGAAAGAGTCGCCACCGACTTTTCTTTTATCCAAAAGGAAAGGTGAAAAAGCACAGGAAATACCTTTGAGATTGTTTCTTGAGTTCGGGGGGTAGATTATGAAAAGGGAAGGTATTATCACCCTTTTCATCCATGGTTTTCCATGGGCTCTTAGTTACTTGCTAGATCACTTGCTTTTGTTGTTTGAAATTGTATTTGGTGTGGTTTTTGAAAGTATTTTGTAAAAGAGGCCATTGTTTAGGCAATCTTTGTAATGATTCTCGTTCGTAAGAATGTATACAAAGATGTTTGTCTTTTTAAAAATGTTTTCAATGTTTGTAAGATGTTTGTCTTTTTAAAAATGTTTTCAATGTTTGTAAGATGTTTGGAAATGTGTGTGTTCATTTTGAAAGTAGCAAGGATAGTTGTTTAGAAATAAAGCAAGTAACTAGAAGTAATCTACCTACTCAAATGTCTTTCTTGTTCATTTTCTATTCCTTTGACATTGTTGTCTTACCATTTATTTGGTAAGCAACCCTATCTTTGGATATAAACGGGACGGGCGTGGGTCATCGTATAACCATGATTAGCAATGTTGCAAAGTATCTTTGGCATTTTTTGAGGGACCAAGATCATTTTGTAAGGCAACTTTGAATAGCGTCATCGAGGGACTATGATCTCATATTTATTTGTTTTGCCAAGATACTTCGCATGCGTAATATGGCCATTTTTGTATAAGGCAACCAAGTGGAGAAACCCTAAGGATGCTTGTGTGCAAGTGTGTTATTTTCATGCTTTGATTTTGTCTTGGATTTAGGGTTTTCTATTTGATTTGTTTTTATCTTGCCATACAAACCCTAATTACTAGCATGGTATATAAAAGCGGTAAATTGCGTAATTTAAATATTACTACGCTATTACAACATTTTTATGGGAAGGGGGAATACAAATTATGAATGGGGATTTGCAAGAATGTAAATCTAATTAAGCTATTACACTCAAATCGAATTTGTACGAATATTGGAATAAACAAATACAATATTTAAATATGCAATATTATGTACATGCAAGAAAAAGATTTTGTTTTTTATGTGAAGAGAAATTTTGAACTAAACCTAATAACTTAAGAAAAAGAAATTAATTCTTGAAAACAAAAGTTAACCCTAATTTCTAATTTAAAAGAAAATAAAGTTCTTATGTATTATTTTTATGTATTAAAAATAATAAATAATATTTTATGAAAATATTTAGTTTTTTATATGTCAAAATAAATATTTACAAGTATGGAATGAAAAGGAAATAAAAAATTAACCTAAGTCTATTTTATTTATGTTTACAAGTTTATTTAAGAAAAATAATTTATATATATATATATATATATATATATATATATATATATATATATATATATATATATATATATATATATATATATATATATATATATATATATATATATATATATATATATATATATATATATATATATATATATATATATATATATATATATATGTAGTTTAATAAAAACATTTTTTTATGTAAAAATAAAAATAAAATAAACAAAATGTAATATTTATCAAGTTTTATATTTTTCATGATTTTATGTATTAAAGAAAATATTTAATAAAACAAAAAAAGAAAATAAAACAAATAAATAATAAAGATTGGGCCAGGGGTGCTGTGAGGAGACAGGGAGTAGTATGTTAGAAAAAACACTAAGGCCCAAAGAACCAAGCCCATGCTTCCAGAAACCAAAAAAAGCTGAAAAATGAGAAAAAAAGTAAAAGGTAGCTGTTGGCTGAAGATTTTGATGATATTGTTCGAAGCAAAGCAAGTTGGATGTTTCGATTGGAATAAAGCAAGATGTCATGTTTTGAAATGGTAGAAGCAGTACTTCGAACAGGCATATCAAAGCTTGGAGCTTCGAGTGACAGTTATGAGGGTATCTTCAAAAGAAGTCTCGAAGTGGCAACAAGGCTGTGTCCAAGAAATGCGTTCGAAACAAAGAAGTTCCAAAACATTTGAAATTCAAATGCAAGCAGGATGTTCGAAATTTAAAATATATGCGCTGGAGCATTCGGGGACGCGTGGAAGCTAGAGAGAGGCATTTCTTTGCATGTTCTGAACGTGGCAGAATCTTATAGCAAGACCGTTATGGTCGAAGTAGTATAAATAGAAGTCTTAGCATTAGGATTTCGTGTGTCATATCTATTGTACAAAAAAACTCAGTAAACATTCAAAATACCACATGGCAAGGGAAACAAATGCACGAGCAATGTACGTATGATAACACCAAGTGTTTATGATTTAATAAAACTCTTTATCATTTCCAGTATTTTCCTCTATCTTCATGTCAATATCATTCAAAAGCCCTTGCATTGAAATATTTTCATTCGAAGTCTTTTTACTGATGCCTTACATTTAAATGTTTTCTTTCCATTTCAAATACTTTACATTTCAGAAACTTTTGTATATTTCATGCCTTTATCTTCATGCCTTTATCATTCGAACACCTTTTTCATTTAAAGTCATTTTACTGATTTCTTGCATTTAAACGCTTTCTTCATATTTCAAATCTTTTACGTTCCAGAAAATCTTTTACATTACATGTTTTATGCTTCGAAGTCATTTACTTGTCTTTTCTGCAGTTTTATATGTCTTTACAATTGAACTTTATTCATGCAATTTAGTTTCGCGCGCTTTTACTTAATCATGTCATTAGATTTTTAATAGAGTAATCTAAGTAAGTTAAACACCTACACCACATTCTAAATACCAACCATGAATATCAGTTCTATAATGAGAATTATCCAAATGACCAATACATCCTAGGATCAATCTAGTCGATCTTGCAAGTTACAAGAGAGATTAAATAAAAGTCATTAAGTTTATTTGATAGTTTGGAGAACTAGCGGTTGTTTACCAGAAATCACTGTAAACAAATTGGCACACCCGGTGGGACTTGCCATTACGAAATTTAGAACAAAGTAAAAAATTGTTGAGACGTAACCATTGTAAAAATACTCTCTGAGCGATAAGTTTGTGGTTTTATGAACCTTAGAAGTGGTAGAATAACCAATAGCAACCAACCCTTATCCAGAAGAAAACGTTTAAACAAGATGTCTAATCCAGACAATCAACAAGGGGAACAAAATATCCCACATACAACAGGCACTAATATGTCCGCTTCGATGGGAACATCTAATGCAATCCCTTCGAATGCAAAGTCTGTTGCATCCTCTACCAGTAATGTAGCCACTAATGGAACAAGTGGCATATCAACTAACAGTTCGATCCTAGGAAATACTGGAACCATTGTGTGATACGGTGGGAGAACTGACTATGAGTTTTGCGTTCGTATTCGCACTTGTGCGGTTGAGTAAGAGTCGCCACCGAATTTTTATTTTATCCTAAAGGAAAGGTTAAAAAAAAGCACAGCAAAAACCTTTTGAGATTTTTCTTGGGTTTGGGGGGTAGATTATGAAAAGGGAAGGTATTAGCACCCTTTTCATCCATGGTTATCCATGGGCTCTTAGTTACTTGGTTTTTTAGATCACTTGCCTTGATTTTCGATTGCTTGAAATTGTGGTGTGTGTGTGTTTTGAAAATGTTTTGGAAGAGATGCCTTGTTTTAGGCGACCAATGTATTTGACTCGTGTTTGAGTGTTTTACAAAAGTATGTATCTTTTCGAAAAGATGTTTCAAATGTCTTTGAGAGTTTGTTTGAAAGTGTAGTGGATTGTGGTTTTTTGAAAAAGAAGGCAAGTGTTTTTTGCAAGTTGACCTCAAGTAACTAAGAGTTTTGTCTACCCTATTATACTCAAAGGTTTTTGTCATGTTTTAACCCCTTTTGACAATTTTGTTCCACCATTGAATTTGGTGGACAATCTTGCGTTTAGGAAGTTTATTCGGGACGGGCGTGGGTCATCGTATGGACCACGAATGCAATGATGCCAAGTGTCTTTGGCAATTTGTTTTGAAGGGACTATGATCATTTTGAATTCGTTTTGCCAAAGATACTCGACGTGCAAGCATGGCCCATTTTGGAAGGCAACATGTGGGATTACCCTAGATGGTGCAAGTGTGATTGTGTATTGATTTCATGTATTTATCTTGTATTAGGTTATCTAGCGTTTGATTTTATGTACATGCAAACCCTAGGTCTAACCATGGTATAATTGGAAAACTGTAAATTGCGGAAATGTAAAATCTACGCTATTACAAATAGTATCCGGGAGTGGGGGTATAAATGCACAAAAGGGGATGAGACTTATAGTATCCAATAAGTTACAACCAAATCGAATTTGCGATCAAAATGTAAATATCGAATATACAAATATAAGATGAACAAATGTGTATAGGGAAATATGAATGTATTTGCATTGTGTAAGTGTACATGTATATGAGTATGTGACTATTTACAGGTGCGAAATGTGAAATTGAAGCGTATTTAGGGTATTTACTTAACCTAAAGAATAATTAAGCGTTTATTTAATTATTGATCTTGTATTCCTTTTTTAATATGTACAAGAGAAAATGTTTTAATCTAATTCCTTAAATTCTAATTAAATTATGTATAAAATGTATCATGGTTTATTATATGCAAAAAGTATTAAATGTCAAGAATTGAATTATGTCTAAAAAAGAAGTGTATTTTTATATTGTTATGTACAAAAAGAATGTTTAAAAGAAAAAGGTATTTTCGATTTTAATATGATAAAAAAAATGTATCTTTATTATTTATGTGTTTAATATTTCAATATGTATTAAAATGTTTTCAAATTAATTGAATTAGGTATATAAAAAAGTATTTTAATTATATGCTTAAAGAAAAGATATATTTTTTACTAAGTGATATATACTAATTAAGAATGTATTTTTATTAAAACTATATTAAATTAGAAAATAAATATATTGTTTATATAAAAAAAAGAAGTTATTAATATTTTGTTAGAAAGGAAAAGAAAAGAAGCATTTTAATGGGCTTTTGGGGCGTGCGGAATGGGCAAGGCCCATGTTGAACTCAGAACAAAATTTTTAGGGTTTGGAATTGTTATTCAGTTGGAACGAAAGCTTAGGGTTTGGAAAGTGCCGTTTGTGGGTTTCGTCTTCTTTGTTCGCTCTTCTCTTGCCATGGATATCTGTTCTTCCCTTTTGCCCAGCCATCAGCATCCCTCTTCTCCTTCGCTGAGTTTCAAGGAAATGGCGTAGAGGTACGGGTCCATTTCTTGTGGTATATTAGTTTCTTTTTACGATTTTTGTTGCATGTTGTGATTTGGGTATGATTCTGACTTCGTTTTTTGTATGATTATTGCTGAGAAAAAAAGGGAAAGAATGAGGAGTAACGAAAACTACCTTTTGTGGAGGGGGAACGAAGGATGTTATGGAGGCTTGCTGGCGAAGGGGAGGACGCGATTGTGAAGACGCTAGCTTGCTTTGAGACCCTGGTATCTTTGTATCTCTTTACCTACTTTGCCTGCTTATTGGGTTTCATGATGATTTAACCTGAAAAACCCTCTTGAAAAGATTCACTTCTTTATCTCTTCTTTCCTACTGTGTGCACGTTGCCTTTGATACTTTTGTTGTCTGTGTTGACTTGAGTGATTTGCCTATGATGAAGAGCTTCTTCTGAGGCCTAGGGTTTAGTTGCCCTTGAGTATTCGTATGCTTTAGAACATTTGCTGCCTTGACACTTTGCCTTGAATGGCCTTCTGAGATGCCTCTTCTGTATGCTTATGTTGCCTTAAACGCTTTGTTGAAATGCTTGCTTGTATCGCCTTGTTCTGCTTGCCCAATGATGAGCACTTCCTCTGAGGGCCTTGGATGTCTCACCTGCTTATGTTGCCTTCCTGTACGCTTGTATTGCCTCTTGGAATGTTTATGTTGCTTTTTACCTGTGTTGCCCAATGATGTTTTACTGAGGGCTTTATGTCGCCTTCGTTGCCTTGAACTTTTGAATGCTTGTTAGGTTTAGGCCATATGATGCTGAGGTGAGCTTGAGCTTCAGGCTGGAATTTGGTAGCAGGCCATTGGTTGATAACTGGTTTTTGGTGTCTTGGTGTTTTGAATGTGATGATAGGCAGGTTATGCTTGCAGTGAACTGGTTTTCTGGCTTATGGTTTTAGGTTTATTGGACTGCAGGTTGTTTAGTTATTGACAGGCATGGTGAGGCTTGGCCTGAACTGGTATTTACTGATGCAGGTTATGGGTTTAGACAGGTTATGGGTCTAGACAGGTTTGGCTTCAGCAGGGTCTTTTATGGTGGTTGATGTTTTTGATTCAGGACATTGTCTTTGAGGCTTGGACTCATGCAGGTTTATGCTTGCAGTAGGTTATGTGTTTGGTTTGGGCAGGCTAGTGCAGGTTTTAGCTTGCAGGTTAACTCAGGCCAAGGCTTATGCAGGTTAACTCTTCAGCAGGTTGAGGCTAATGCTTTGGTTGATTGTTGATGGCCTTAGCAGGGTTGAGGGCTTGGTTGAGTTCTTGAGGCTCAGCAGGTTATGAGTTTTGTTGGTTTTGGACAGATTTCTTGCTGAGGCAGTTTGTATCTCAGTTTTGTATATCTTTCCTTTTTTTGTTTTGGTGAAAGTTCTGCCTCTTCTCTCTTACTGTCTTTTGCTCTTTTGTATATCTTTCTATCTATGCCTCTAAGCCTAAAAACCTGCTCCCTGCTTACTTTATCTCTTCTTTTTCTCTCTCCATAGTACACTTAAAAGAATATTAAAATGTTTTTGTGTGTACTTTCTGAAAGTGGCCACTTGATGGGAAATGATGATTTGAGTGTTTGCTTGCATAACAAATTTCTTATGCATATTTGTCTCTTCTTCTGATAGCTTTTGTACTTTGTATCTTTTCCAAATCTTCTTCTTTGGTAGCCTTGAGTAGCTTTGTTGACATCTTTGACAACAAGTTGCACTTTTTGATCTTTGATAGAAAGTTGTAATTGGATTTTCAGTTTGGTTTGAACTTACTTTTGAACTATGCAGTTTGACATTTTAAAATTATGCATTTTGACATTTTTGCATTTATGATAAAATTCTTCCCTCTTTGTGAACCGGGAGAAATCCCGTGATTTGCAGAGAGGGTTAACTGATCCCAGTCAGTGGCCCTTAATGATGAATTTATTTTATCTGTCCTTTCAATTTAACTGCTTTCTGACTTTTCTTCTTTTTTCTTTTGCAGATGAAAAATGGAACACCGGAGCGAAGTGAAGAATGAAGAGATTAGGGACTTAGCAAATGTTTAGAAAAAATAGGATAGTTTTTATTTTCAATTTAACTATTGTAAACTATTATTATTTTAAATACTTCGTAATAAATACTTGTATCCAAATAATAATTGTAACAACTATTAAATATGAAATAAAAATTCCATTGATTCATTTAACTCTTTTCAATTCCTTTTCTTTAATTATTTACTTGTTATTTATAATTCCTTAAATTAAATAAAATGAAAGTTAAATTTCAAATATTTAATTCTTAGAACCATAAATAATCAACTAAACCTTGTTGATCAAAATAAATGAAATTGACGTCTCCATCATTCAAAGCAACGCACAGTCGAACACAATAACTGATCAGACGCAATCCTTTCTTACTGATTTCTTACCAAGCACTGTAAATCCAAACTGCATATTTCTTTTGACTGGCTCAAACAAACCAACGTGAATTCAAACCAACTGTATCTTTTACTGATTAAATCAAAATAATACGAATTTAACCCGAATCTCGGAATAACTGCAAAGTGCTGTGGAATTTAAATCCTTTTGAGAATATGCCCATAAAACCTTAATTCCTGATTAAATGCCAACGAACATTCGCCTGATCGCAATTGAGCCAGCATCAACCAAAACCCTAAGCCAACTGTTTGAAACAATCCAGAGTCCTGAAAATCAGTAAAAACCCTAATTTCGCTTGGCTGACAAGAAAAGTCCGTTTGTCCGATTTTTGAGCCAGTTTGAAAAATCAGGGAAGGCTTGAAGCTGAGATTTCTTGTGGAAAAATGTGAGGGCAAATTTTGGGGTACAACAGTTGCCCCTGTTCAATCTTCTTGGACCTGAAGAGTTAGATTGGCAAGTTTGCCTTTCGCAACTTGAAGGTAAAATAAGATTGGACACTAAAGTGCCCAGAAAATTTGCACTCGGCGATATGATGGTGGAGGTGAATGGGCTTAAAGATGCCATTTGGTGATGGGCTTAAAGATGCCATCTGGTGCAATAGAATTTTGTCGGGGAATGGGCGTAGAGATGTCATTTGGTGATGGGCTTAAAGATGCCATCTGGTGACTGCTGGTAGGAGGATGGGCTTATAGATGTCATCTGGACATGTTGAACTGTATGTCAATGGTGAGTGGACGAGTATCAGAAGGGCATCCACGTTTCGGAACATCTCTGAATCAAGGGTCCGAACAAGCAACAGATCGACGCCCATGTCTGGAGAATTGGTAAACTAATTTCAAGATTTGAGAAGAGTCTGAATAGATTGACATCCGTTGTAGGGAAGAATCTGTAAACTGTTTTGAGAAGTCGAGAAGAGTCTGAACAAGTTGGTAGATTGACATCCGTTGTAGGGAAGAATCCGTAAACTGTTTTCAGAAGTCTTGAATTTGAAGAGGAACCGGTGTAGGGTTCCTTGATAATGCGTCTGGATGGATCTGGAATAAGTATCAGAATGTCGCCGTGTCCGGGTCACATCTGAACTATTTCTGGATGAATCTTGAGAGATGATCTGTGTCTGTCGACTGATCTTACCTGAAAAGTAAAGGGTTAGTTGTATGCTATGTTATGATGCATGATGCAATGTACGTGACATCAATATTTATGAATGTGATGAATGCGCATGTAAGTTGACGAGCTAATCTTGCTGAGGATAAATGAATCCGAGATGGCTGAAGATAAAAGCATCCTGACTGCTGCCGGGGAAAATAAACCCTTGGCTACTGCTGGGGAAGATAAACCCTTGGCTGCTGCTGGGGAAGAGAATTCCTGATGACCTCCACTGGGGAGTTCCAAACTAGTAGACTCATGCTGGGGAGGTCAGATTGAGAATCTTCAACTTAATGGGAAGTAACTCTGGCGACTTCACTGTGGAACTCAAGATTTTCCCTCTCCGAAACCCTGTGGGGAGAAGGTTCAATGGTCTGGCTCCGCTGGGGATTGATAATTTGAAGTTTTAGTCTTGCTGGGGATAATGAAGCTTGACCCTGAGTGGAGCTAGCTTGAGAAGAATCTGAACAAGCGATAGGTTAACATCCGTTACTTGGAGAACCCGTGAACTGTTTTCAGAAATCTCGAGATTGAATCAGCAATAGAGCCGCATCCGTTGTTGGGAAGCGTCTGTAAACTAATTTCAAAGGGTTGCATCTGAACAAGCTGATATATTAACATCCGTTGTTGGGAAGAATCCATAAACTGTTTTCAGACGTCTTGAAGAAGAATCTGAACAAGTGATAGGTTAACATCCGTTACTTGGAGAACCCGTGAACTGTTTTCAGAAATCTTGAAGTTGAATCAGCAATAGAGCCGCATCCGTTGTTGGGAAGCGTCCGTAAACTATTTCCAAAGGTTGAGAAGAGTCTGAACAAGTTGGTAGATTAACATCCGTTGTTGGGAAGAATCCGTAAACTTGTTTCAGAAGTCTTGAAGAGGAACCGGTGTAGGGCTTCCTGATGATGAGCTTGCGTAAAACTGCATCGGTTTTTGAACACTTTTGACATTCGAATGCCCCAAGTGGTGATGTAGATAATTTCCTGGCTTTTTACAGGTGTTGGTCTACAATCGGTCGTTCACAGATGTTTTCCTGGGTTGTTACAGGTGTTGATCTGGAATTCTTCAGACATGCCCTGATTGGATACAGGAATCGAGTCTGGAAATGTGGTCAACAGATATGCCCTGGCTGGATACAGGAATCGAATCTGGAAATAGTCGTCAATAGATATGCCCTGGCTGGATACAAGAATCGAATCTTCGAACTCTTCAGACGTGCCCTGGCTAGATACAGGAATCGAATCTGGAAATAGTCGTCAACAGATATGCCCTGGCTGGATACAGGAATCGAATCTTCGAACTCTTCAGACGTGCCCTGGCTAGATACAGGAATCGAATCTGAAAATAGTCGTCAACAGATATGCCCTGGCTGGATACAGGAATCGAATCTTCGAACTCTTCAGACGTGCCCTGGCTAGATACAGGAATCGAGTCTGGAAATGTTGTAATTGATTTGTTGAACACTTTTGACATTCGAATGCCCCAAGTGGTGATGAAGGAATCTTGAATCAGATTATTCTGCATATTGAGAGATTTATTGAAATCTTGACTGGACTGCCCCAGGTTAACTGAACTTTGAAAGATCTGTTGGACCTTGACTGGACTGCCCCAGGTTAATTGAATTGTGACATGTGATGCCCCTTGTTGATAAGAGATTTGTAATGGAAGTGTTATCCTTTTGAAGTGATTTTGACTTACCGAGAGAGTTTTCGTTCCTCCGAACATTCGTTGTATGAATTTCTTCGCTGTCAAACAAAAAGGTCAAATGCAGACAGTGATATTCGAATAATGCAGAGTTTATGTTTGTCTCAAAATTTTGAAAAATGCGTTTTTAGCAGAAAACTTTTCATAAGATAAGTCAACACAAGATTTAGAGTAAAGCCCTACAGGAGTCAGGATACCTTTTGTAACAGTATGCTTTCGAACTAACCCATGCTTCAATTAGGACTTTTGAAGGGTTGTAATGTGGCCTGGTTCACGGTTTAAGAAACAAAGGATAAAGGCTCAAAGTATATTTGTACCCACCCGCTCTTCGTGATGTTCTCCAACCTAAGCTCAGTTAATTGTGCGTCGCACTCTGTTTTGAGTTTTGAACGACTTTTGGGCGATGGTTCACCAGTTGAATTTGGGGAGACAGTCGTCATCTCTTTTTTTCTTTTTCAACATTTTTCATGTTGTTGAGGATTGATTTTGTAATGACCTCACTATTTTGATTTTAATTTGTTATCCCTAACTTTTGCCTGACTGTTACCATTTTTCGGGATTACTGTCAGCGGGATGCCCCAGCTTTCTTAAGCCTCCTTTATAGGTTTTGGCTTGGCGGGCTTTTCTCTTTTGAGAGATTGACTGTCTATGTGATAGGGAACCACCCTTGTCTTTTGACTCCAAAGGAATGCTTTCTTTTACGCCGTCGTTTGTTGTATTAAGAACTGAGAGTTTGTGACTTCAATGCGCATTTTCTTTTGAATTAACTGAGATACTACCCTGCCCCGGGTTTATATCAAGGGTTTTGATCGTTTTAAAACAGAACACTCCTACTTCTTTGGCTCGAAGGGGTTGGCTAGGGATTAACTTCCTTATAACTCCAGTGTTTGGGATTTGAAAGAAATGCCTGTACATCATCAGCAAGGTCTATTCAAGAGCATACTGTATAAGATCATGGTATTGTTTCGTCATCCTCCTTCTAAAGGCTTACAGCTTTTTATCAAGAGTCAAATATCATAAAGAAAAGCATAAGAGTAGTGAAACGAATGGATGAATTCAAGACAAACATATGCAATGCATTAATGAAAACAGAGTTTAACATCAACAAATAATTGTTTGACAGCAAAAGAAACTACAACTTTGAAAATTCAAAAAGAAGCAAAAGTCTTTCAGTTTGAGCTTCGTCACTTCAAGTGGAGAACCCTTTAACGGAAGATCTTCATCTCACCGTCTGGCATGAATTCCAGCACCCCAATGTCGATCAGATCTTGAATCTTGTTCTTCAAGGCCCAACAGTCGTTGGTGTCGTGTCCCGAGTTGTAGGAGTGGTAAACACAGAATGCGTCGGGATGATAGTGAGGAGAGGAGGTATTGAGCTTCTGAGGAGGTTCCTTTACAGTAAGTAAGTTGACCTCCAACAGGCGCTTCAGTATGAAAAATGATGGTATTTCAGTCTCCGTAAACTGTCTTCCCGACTTTTCTTGCTTACGCCGATTACCCCTTTGACGCTGGCGAGGTTGTTGATGGGTTTGTGACCCTGAAGCAAGCAAAGGAGCTTTCCCCTTGTCTTCTT
Source organism: Vicia faba (assembly GCA_948472305.1). Lineage (NCBI taxonomy): Eukaryota > Viridiplantae > Streptophyta > Magnoliopsida > Fabales > Fabaceae > Vicia > Vicia faba. The sequence goes on from OX451741.1 coordinate 389,688,453, forward strand.
GAGTGGACGGAGGCTGAGCGGTGACTTGCTCTTCAACCTCGGATGTTTGCCCCAGTTGGTTGTTTGGAAGCAGTTGGCGGACAAGAACTCTGAGTTCCTCTTGTCTTTGAGATAGGTCTTGGATGAGAGCCATCTGGCCCACCAACTGTCCCATCACTTGAGTCCTCAGTGTTGTCAGATCAAACTGCAGCTCCGCAATCTGATCACTCCTGGCATCGTTGGAATTCCCCAAGCCCTTGGTGAGGAGAGCTTTCATCTCTTCTTGCCCCAGAGACAAGTTCAGGAACATCTCCTGCAGCTGAGCAGTCTGGTCTTGGATGTCTTTGACAGACCTTTCTAGAGCCATCTCTTACTGAAATAAACAGCAGGAGAGTAAGGAAACCTGAAAAAGGAAAGATTGTCAAAATGAAATGCATGATATGTGGATGCATGCTTTCAAGGATCTCTTGGGGTAAACACAAGAAAATGTTAGAGGTTGAACTCTGCTCTTGGATTGGAGATCTCTGCACCGGTGGACGTCCTTCCACGAGAATCAAGCTCACCATGTCGAGTGGGTCATAGCCACTGATTCAAGTTGTTGTACTTGAACTTCGATTGGGGAACTTTGTATCGGGGGATGTCTTTCCACGAGAATCAAGCTCACCATGTCGAGTGGGTCATAGCCACTGATTCAAGTTGTTGTTCTTGAACTTTGACTGGATTGGTTAGAGGAGAAACCCCTTGCCCCTTGATAGATGTCTGGTTCAACGTAACCCTGTATCAAAAGAACCTTCGAGATCCTTGAAATGGTTATTGAAAATGCTAAAATGCTATGGTATGATGTTATGATGTTATGTACATGTATGCACAAACAAGTGAGTGTATATACAGGCAAACATATTCACACAAAGCAAACAAGTCCTTAGGTTTAGGCTTGCATGAGGTTCACGTACTACCCTCTTTCAGTTTGTTGGTTAAAACCTGTCTTATCAAAAGTAACCGGGTTCTAGAGGATCTCATATCATTGGCTACCCTCAATCGGTCATAACTCCAGCATCGCAACCTTTTCTCGCGGCCGGAACCATCTCGAGAGTTTAGCCTCAATGAGTGTAGCATACTGCTACTGTTCTAATGGCCAAGTTGGTCAATTTAGGGTTCTAAGGTCGGTTGGTGCTTAATGACTCCTTGGAAGATCCATATTCTCCCCGTTTTAACATGAGGGATATCGGTACAGACCAAGACGCCACACCAACGTAGCCACTGCTTCACCCATGTCGGTATACGCCGGACAGGTCCCTCACAGATTATGCTACCTAAAAGGGTATTCCCCCAGATCCGGGTTAGGATCTATGAAACTCCGATACAAAGCCCACAAATGTAAAAGAAAACAAAGCAATCAATTGAAAGTAAAGGTGATCTAAACCCTAAGGTAACCCCACTTTTAAGTATTTCCCCAGCGGAGTCGCCAGTTCTGTGATACGGTGGGAGAACTGACTATGAGTTTTGCGTTCGTATTCGCACTTGTGCGGTTGAGCAAGAGTCGCCACCGACTTTTTAATTTATCCTAAAGGAAAGGTTAAAAAAAAGCACAGCAAAAACCTTTTGAGATTTTTCTTGGGTTCGGGGGGTAGATTATGAAAAGGGAAGATATTAGCACCCTTTTCATCCATGGTTATCCATGGGCTCTTAGTTACTTGGTTTTTTAGATCACTTGCCTTGATTTTCGATTGCTTGAAATTGTGGTGTGTGTGTGTGTTTTGAAAATGTTTTGGAAGAGATGCCTTGTTTTAGGCGACCAATGTATTTGACTCGTGTTTGAGTGTTTTACAAAAGTATGTATCTTTTCGAAAAGATGTTTCAAATGTCTTTGAGAGTTTGTTTGAAAGTGTAGTGGATTGTGGTTTTTTGAAAAAGAAGGCAAGTGTTTTTTGCAAGTTGACCTCAAGTAACTAAGAGTTTTGTCTACCCTATTGTACTCAAAGGTTTTTGTCATGTTTTAACCCCTTTTGACAATTTTGTTCCACCATTGAATTTGGTGGACAATCTTGCGTTTAGGAAGTTTATTCGGGAAGGGCGTGGGTCATCGTATGGACCACGAATGCAATGATGCCAAGTGTCTTTGGCAATTTGTTTTGAAGGGACTATGATCATTTTGAATTCGTTTTGCCAAAGATACTCGACGTGCAAGCATGGCCCATTTTGGAAGGCAACATGTGGGATTACCCTAGAGGGTGCAAGTGTGATTGTGTATTGATTTCATGTATTTATCTTGTATTAGGTTATCTAGCGTTTGATTTTATGTACATGCAAACCTTAGGTCTAACCATGGTATAATTGGAAAACTATAAATTGCGGAAATGTAAAATCTACGCTATTACAAATAGTATCCGGGAGTGGGGGTATAAATGCACAAAAGGGGATGAGACTTATAGTATCCAATAAGTTACAACCAAATCGAATTTGCGATCAAAATGTAAATATCGAATATACAAATATAAGATGAACAAATGTGTATAGGGCAATATGAATGTATTTGCATTGTGTAAGTGTACATGTATATGAGTATGTGACTATTTACAGGTGCGAAATGTGAAATTGAAGCGTATTTAGGGTATTTACTTAACCTAAAGAATAATTAAGCGTTTATTTAATTATTGATCTTGTATTCCTTTTTTAATATGTACAAGAGAAAATGTTTTAATCGAATGCCTTAAATTCTAATTAAATTATGTATAAAATGTATCATGGTTTATTATATGCAAAAAGTATTAAATGTCAAGAATTGAATTATGTCTAAAAAAGAAGTGTATTTTTATATTGTTATGTACAAAAAGAATGTTTAAAAGAAAAAGGTATTTTCGATTTTAATATGATAAAAAAAAATGTATCTTTATTATTTATGTGTTTAATATTTCAATATGTATTAAAATGTTTTCAAATTAATTGAATTAGGTATATAAAAAAGTATTTTAATTATATGCTTAAAGAAAAGATATATTTTTTACTAAGTGATATATACTAATTAAGAATGTATTTTTATTAAAACTATATTAAATTAGAAAATAAATATATTGTTTATATAAAAAAAAGAAGTTATTAATATTTTGTTAGAAAGGAAAAGAAAAGAAGCATTTTAATGGGCTTTTGGGGCGTGCGGAATGGGCAAGGCCCATGTTGAACTCAGAACAAAATTTTTAGGGTTTGGAATTGTTATTCAGTTGGAACGAAAGCTTAGGGTTTGGACAGCGCCGTTCGTGGGTTTCGTCTTCTTTGTTCGCTCTTCTCTTGCCATGGATATTTGTTCTTCCCTTTTGCCCAGCCATCAGCATCCCTCTTCTCCTTCGCTGAGTTTCAAGGAAATGGCGTAGAGGTACGGGTCCGTTTCTTGTGGTATATTAGTTTCTTTTTACGATTTTTGTTGCATGTTGTGATTTGGGTATGATTCTGACTTCGTTTTTTGTATGATTATTGCTGAGAAAAAAAGGGAAAGAATGAGGAGTAACAAAAACTACCTTTTGTGGAGGGGGAACGAAGGATGTTATGGAGGCTTGCTGGCGAAGGGGAGGACGCGATTGTGAAGACGCTAGCTTGCTTTGAGACCCTGGTATCTTTGTATCTCTTTACCTACTTTGCCTGCTTATTGGGTTTCATGATGATTTAACCTGAAAAACCCTCTTGAAAAGATTCACTTCTTTATCTCTTCTTTCCTACTGTGTGCACGTTGCCTTTGATACTTTTGTTGTCTGTGTTGACTTGAGTGATTTGCCTATGATGAAGAGCTTCTTCTGAGGCCTAGAGTTTAGTTGCCCTTGAGTATTCGTATGCTTTAGAACATTTGCTGCCTTGACACTTTGCCTTGAATGGCCTTCTGAGATGCCTCTTCTGTATGCTTATGTTGCCTTAAACGCTTTGTTGAAATGCTTGCTTGTATCGCCTTGTTATGCTTGCCCAATGATGAGCACTTCCTCTGAGGGCCTTGGATGTCTCACCTGCTTATGTTGCCTTCCTGTACGCTTGTATTGCCTCTTGGAATGTTTATGTTGCTTTTTACCTGTGTTGCCCAATGATGTTTTACTGAGGGCTTTATGTCGCCTTCGTTGCCTTGAACTTTTGAATGCTTGTTAGGTTTAGGCCATATGATGCTGAGGTGAGCTTGAGCTTCAGGCTGGAATTTGGTAGCAGGCCATTGGTTGATAACTGGTTTTTGGTGTCTTGGTGTTTTGAATGTGATGATAGGCAGGTTATGCTTGCAGTGAACTGGTTTTCTGGCTTATGGTTTTAGGTTTATTGGACTGCAGGTTGTTTAGTTATTGACAGGCATGGTGAGGCTTGGCCTGAACTGGTATTTACTGATGCAGGTTATGGGTTTAGACAGGTTATGGGTCTAGACAGGTTTGGCTTCAGCAGGGTCTTTTATGGTGGTTGATGTTTTTGATTCAGGACATTGTCTTTGAGGCTTGGACTCATGCAGGTTTATGCTTGCAGTAGGTTATGTGTTTGGTTTGGGCAGGCTAGTGCAGGTTTTAGCTTGCAGGTTAACTCAGGCCAAGGCTTATGCAGGTTAACTCTTCAGCAGGTTGAGGCTAATGCTTTGGTTGATTGTTGATGGCCTTAGCAGGGTTGAGGGCTTGGTTGAGTTCTTGAGGCTCAGCAGGTTATGAGTTTTGTTGGTTTTGGACAGGTTTCTTGCTGAGGCAGTTTGTATCTCAGTTTTGTATATCTTTCCTTTTTTTGTTTTGGTGAAAGTTCTGCCTCTTCTCTCTTACTGTCTTTTGCTCTTTTGTATATCTTTCTATCTATGCCTCTAAGCCTAAAAACCTGCTCCCTGCTTACTTTATCTCTTCTTTTTCTCTCTCCATAGTACACTTAAAAGAATATTAAAATGTTTTTGTGTGTACTTTCTGAAAGTGGCCACTTGATGGGAAATGATGATTTGAGTGTTTGCTTGCATAACAAATTTCTTCTACATATTTGTCTCTTCTTCTGATAGCTTTTGTACTTTGTATCTTTTCCAAATCTTCTTCTTTGGTAGCCTTGAGTAGCTTTGTTGACATCTTTGACAGCAAGTTGCACTTTTTGATCTTTGATAGAAAGTTGTAATTGGATTTTCAGTTTGGTTTGAACTTACTTCTGAACTATGCAGTTTGACATTTTAAAATTATGCATTTTGACATTTTTGCATTTATGATAAAATTCTTCCCTCTTTGTGAACCGGGAGAAATCCCGAGATTTGCAGAGAGGGTTAACTGATCCCAGTCAGTGGCCCTTAATGATGAATTTATTTTATCTGTCCTTTCAATTTAACTGCTTTCTGACTTTTCTTCTTTTTTCTTTTGCAGATAAAAAATGGAACACCGGAGCGAAGTGAAGAATGAAGAGATTAGGGACTTAGCAAATGTTTAGAAAAAATAGGATAGTTTTTATTTTCAATTTAACTATTGTAAACTATTATTATTTTAAATACTTCGTAATAAATACTTGTATCCAAATAATAATTGTAACAACTATTAAATATGAAATAAAAATTCCATTGATTCATTTAACTCTTTTCAATTCCTTTTCTTTAATTATTTACTTGTTATTTATAATTCCTTAAATTAAATAAAATGAAAGTTAAATTTCAAATATTTAATTCTTAGAACCATAAATAATCAACTAAACCTTGTTGATCAAAATAAATGAACTTGACGTCTCCATCATTCAAAGCAACGCACAGTCGAACACAATAACTGATCAGACGCAATCCTTTCTTACTGATTTCTTACCAAGCACTGTAAATCCAAACTGCATATTTCTTTTGACTGGCTCAAACAAACCAACATGAATTCAAACCAATTGTATCTTTTACTGATTAAATCAAAACAATACGAATTTAACCCGAATCTCGGAATAACTGCAAAGTGCTGTGGAATTTAAATCCTTCTGAGAATATGCCCATAAAACCTTAATTCCTGATTAAATGCCAACGAACATTCGCCTGATCGCAATTGAGCCAGCATCAACCAAAACCCTAAGCCAATTGTTTGAAACAATCCAGAGTCCTGAAAATCAGTAAAAACCCTAATTTCGCTTGGCTGACAAGAAAAGTCCGTTTGTCCGATTTTTGAGCCAGTTTGAAAAATCAGGGAAGGCTTGAAGCTGAGATTTCTTGTGGAAAAATGAGAGGGCAAATTTTGGGGTACAACACATTGGTTACCCTGGGGGATTCGTCCCACCATCAGGGACACAAACCCATTTCGCCACCCCACTAACTAGACCACCCGATTTCGATGGTAATAGAGCCAGAAATTCCTCTTATGGAATGCCAACATCTTTTATGGCAGGCTTACACAATTCCACACCGAATTCATCACCATAATTAGGGTCTGGGTCTGGGGCAAATCAATTTATGACAAATAACCAAGGGTCAGTGGGTTATAGTGCAATGCATATCCTAACCATAGAAAATCAGTTGGCCTTTAGGCAATTGATGGATGACAGTAACCATAATATGATAGGAGTGTTAGCACAAACTATGAAGGAGATATTTGCCCCAATAGTACAAAATGTAACTGTGACAAACAGAGAAAATGCAGATAACATGAGTCGAATAGCAGATTTTTTAGCTCCCCCAGAAAGGCATAGGCAGAATCAGGCGGGAGTTCGAGCAAACGTGCCTATTATAGAACAAGTTGCTAACGACCCACACTATAGACCAGCCAGAGAGGAAGTTAATTTGGGGGCAAGGGCTCAAAGGTTAGAAGCCCCAATGATTCAAGGCCCACAAAGGGAAATTATGGAACCAGGGGCAAGGGTCGAAAGGCTAGAAGTCCCAGAGTTTCGAGAAGAACAACCTAGAGGGGTTGTCATGGTGGGTCGAAATCAAGATGCTGATGCAGTCGTTCATAGAATTCGAAACGATAACATCTTGGCAGAAAATAATTTAACCACCATGATAGAGAGAATCATGGCCCAGAATGGCCTCAACACAGGAATTCGAAGGCCAAATTATACCTCTCCTATATTAGATTACATAATGCACACTGATTTACCAAGGGGATATAAAGTCCCTAAGTTTACAAAGTTTGCTGGGGATACCAATGAATCAACAGTCGAACACATAGCCAAGTATCTAACCGAAGCAGGAGATATAGCCAATAATGAAGACCTTAGGATCAAATATTTCCCAAGTTCCCTGACTAAGAACGCTTTCACATGGTTCACCACTTTGCCTCCTGGGTCCATTGATACTTGGGCTTTGTTGGAGAGATTATTCCATGAGCAGTTCTACGTGGGACAGTAAAAAATAAGTCTGAAGGAACTAGCCAGTGTCAAGAGGAAGTTTACTGAACCCATAGATGATTATCTGAATAGATTCAGGCTCTTGAAATCTAGATGTTTTACAGTAGTTCCTGAACATGAGTTAGTCGAAATGGCTGCTGGCGGCCTGGATTACTCTATTCGAAAGAAATTAGACACTCAATACTTGAGGGATATGGCTCAATTAGCCGATAGGGTTCGACAGATCGAAAGGCTAAAGGCCGAAAAGGCCAGAGTCTTTAAAAATAACAAGAAGGAAAGGATCTCCTATGTTGGAACTGAGGAAACAGAAGATTATCCTGAATTCAAATTCGAAGAGGTCGAAATCGACCTCGCTGAATTAAAACAGGCACCACCTTACTCCTGCAAATTATTAGTTCCGACAAAAGGGAAAGAAATTGTTGAAAATGAGAAAAGTGACAAATTCCCAAAGAAGGTTTATACCTTCGATGTCACTAAGTGTGACGAGATTTTTGATTTACTTGTCAAAGATGGCCAACTTATTGTGCCATCAAATTTCAAAATACCTCCTTTAGATCAAAGAAAGAAATGATGATTTTGCAAGTATCATAGTTTCCTAGGCCACAAAACCTCACAGTGTTTTCTTTTCAGGGACCTAATTCAGAATGCAATTAAAGATGGCGGACTGAAATTCGCTGATAAAGCAAAAATGAAAGTGGACGAAGATCCTTTGGATGTCACGGACACCAATTACTCCGAGCCTACATGCATTGGAGAAATTAACATGGTGGAAGCTGACCAAAGTGACGCTCCAGTAGGAGAGAAAGGTACTGAAAATGAAAGTTGGGTGATAGTCGAAGTCAATAAGGGGGTCACTGAAGACGCCCACAAGCAACCAATTACTTCGATCGAAGCAGCACCTTCAGCTGTTGCAAAAGAAATCCAGGCTACTGAAGGCCAGGAAAACCAAAACCAAGAATTAACACAGGTTACTGAAGGCCCGAGGCTAGAATTGGAGAAAGTCCAAATCACGAAGCCAACCTCCCCTCAGAAAGAAATATGGGATACTTTAGGGGAACCCAGTGGAAAGTTTGACTACTTGGTCAAATATTCTGCCCCAGAGAGTTCAAAGGTCCAAATTGAAGATATAAAACCTACAGGATGGGGAGATGATGACACTAAGGGGGAGGATGTTGAGGTAAACATGGTGGATATGGAGAGACCTCGCTCCGAAATGGAGGAGGTGGAGAGATACTTAGAAAAAGAGAAGTATAAAATGGAGGATAATCATGCTGGAGATGCTAGTCTCAAGGATTACCTCATGATGTACCACCAAGGAGACACGGGAATGATACCATGCCCTAGGTGCAGCATCCTCTGCAATCAGAGAATCGCTGCAAACTTCGAGAGGGTACAAAGGGCACGAACTGGAAACAACTGGTGCCAGGATAACCAATTATTCAGGTGTTATCCTAAAGCTGGAGAAAGTTTGTTGGAATTTATGCTTCGCTGCTACAAAGGGGCAACCAAGTGCTTGATATGCCCAAGGTGTTCTGCTGTGTATGATCAAAGCATGGCCAGAGCCTTCGAAACAATCCCTTTCACCCCTTGCTGGAACCACCAAGAGACTGTTCAGATGGGCCCACGTTTCGATAGCAAATACAAACAACGAAGGCCTGATAGTCCTCATCCCAAGGGCGCTCGAAGAGTGACGTTTAAAATTCCTGCCGAAGTGCCAACAGACAAATGGCTGCAAGTCAGAAATGACAAAGGCAAGGACAAATGGAGAAACAATGAATGAAACGCACGCCACGCTATGACATATCGAAGGCAGTTCAACATAGCGAAGAGGGAAGAAGTGAGATTAGAGAACTACAAATGGAGAAACCCCATGTCAAGATCTCAGTGGCGAAGGCAACAGAGGATTCGAAAGGCTGAAAGGGAAGCTGTGGCAAGTAAAGGAGCAACTTCAACAAAAAACCAAGGTGAATCTAGCACCAACAAACCCACACCAAAAAATCAAACTGAAGACAAACCCCCAGTTAATAGGAGGCTCTTCTCTGAAGTACAACCAACTGAACCAAAGGAATACACTCCAGGTCCAGAAGAAGACGAAGATATGCTAACGGACAATTTCGAGTCAGATGGGGAATCTTCGTTCAATATCAATTGCAATGTGGTATCCGTGCTTCCTTGTGAGTTTGGACAAGAAACTGAAATTGACGAGCATGAGGAAGAAGATACCATAGATCTGATGAAGCATAGGTCTGTGTGCTACTACGTGATGGATAATGGAGCTGTCGAGGAGCAGAATGCGTTCTTCGAGCATCCAGAACCAGCTATGAAGAATCATCTGAAGCCATTATTTATTCGGGCAAAGGTTGGTGCCCATGGCGTAAATAAGGTTCTAGTGGATGGGGGCGCTGCAGTCAACTTAATACCCCATTTCATACTGAAAAGGTTAGAAATACGCGAAGTAGACATCAAGCCACACAACATGGTTCTATCCAATTATGAAGGGAAAGTAGGCAAAACATTGGGAGTGGTTCAATTGGACTTACGATAGGCTCAAGCTGTAGGCCCACCATGTTCATGGTGATCGAAGCCAAGGCCAACTACAACTTGTTGCTAGGAAGGGAGTGGATCCATGGCGTAGGAGCAGTTCCTTCGTCAATGCACCAGCGATTAGTTTTATGGAGAGAAGATGGGATCGTGGAAAACATTGAAGCGGACCAGAGTTACTTCATGTCAGCAGTCAACTTAGTTGACAAGAGGAATTATGACAAACATCTGGCAAGGATTGCTCCTTGTGTCCCAAACGATGAAATCAACGAAACCAGAAATGCACACTACTATATGACCCTTCGACATGATGGCATATATTGGGACAGAAGAATAATCAGTGAAGATGAAGGAGTTGAAGGTACTATACAAAGACGGCCAGCAGGCTGGGAATTCGACAACCTTACCCATGACTGAGTCCTCCTTTTTCGAAAGGATTTCGGCCTATATGGCTGAGAACGAATCAAAGGCGGCCTTAGAGGCTGAAATAAATAAACTGGCTGTAAAGATGAACGAAATAAATGGGGGTAGCACGAAAGGCTCACCCTTTGAAGAACTTGAAATAGATCAAAGGCTGGACACCATATATGATAAAGAACCCTTAGGCTTCGAGAGGGACCCCATAGACTCAGGTGCCAAAATGTTGGCGCAGGACCCACTCGAAGAAGTAAACTTAGGGGATGAGAATACGAAAAGAATAACCTACATAAGTGCAAAACTTAACCCAGGCCTCAAGCAGGAAGTGATCTAAGTCCTCAAGAAAAACAAAGATTGCTTCGCGTGGGATTATGACGAAATGCCTGGTTTGAAGAGGGAGTTAGTGGAACATAGACTTCCAATCAAGGATGGCAAGAAGCCCATCAAGCAAACTCCTAGAAGATTTGCACCAGCGGTTCTCACAAAGATCAAAGCTGAGATCGAAAGGTTGTTGCGTTGCAGATTCATCAGAACCACAAGGTATGTCGAATGGTTAGCAAATATAGTGCATGTTATTAAGAAAAATGGCTCTCTGAGAATCTGCATAGATTTTAGGGATTTAAATACTGCAACCCCTAAAGATGAGTACTCCATGCCTGTGGCAGAAACGTTAGTAGACTCTGCTGCAGGATTCGAATATTTAAGCATGTTAGATGGATACTCTGGGTACAATCAGATTTTTATTGCAGAAGAAGATGTTGCCAAGACAGCATTTCGTTGCCCAGGAGCCTTAGGCACCTACGAATGGGTGGTGATGCCTTTTGGTTTAAAAAATGCTGGGGTGACTTATCAAAGGGCAATGAATTCGATTTTCCATGATTTCATTGAAACCTTTATGCAGGTGTATATTGATGATATAGTCATCAAATCAATATCTGCAGAAACCCATTTGCATCATTTGAGCCAATCATTCAAACGAATCAGAAAACATGGCTTAAAGATGAATCCCCTTAAATGTGCATTTTTTGTGCAGGCTGGAGATTTCCTTGGCTTCGTGGTTCACAAGAAAGGAATTGAGATCAACCAAAATAAAACCAAAGCCATAATGGAGACGAAAGCACCTACGTCAAAAAGGGAGCTGCAATCTTTGCTAGGGAAGATTAACTTTCTCAGAAGGTTCATTTCGAATCTGAGTGGAAGAACCCAAGCTTTCTCTCCGTTGCTTCGTTTGAAGCAAGGCCAAGCCTTCGAGTGGAACGAAGCCCATCAGGAGGCATTCGACAAGATAAAAAGATATCTCTCTCAGCCTCCCATCTTGTCTCCACCTTCATGGGGAAAGCCCATGAGATTGTACATATCTGCCTCTGAAGTTAGTATAGGTAGTATGTTAGCACAAGAAGATAGCAATGGCATCGAAAGAGCCATATACTATTTAAGTAGAGTATTGAATGATGCAGAGACTAGATATAGCAATATAGAAAAGCTATGTCTCTGTTTGTACTTTTCTTGTATGAAACTCAAGTATTATATAAAGCCTGTTGATGTTTATGTTTCATCTCATTTTGATGTCATTAAACACATGCTTTCGAAACCAATAATGCATAGCAGAGTTGGCAAATGGGCTTTAGCCTTAACAAAATATTCTTTGACTTTCATGCCTTTAAAAGCTATGAAAGGCCAAGTGGTTTCTGATTTCATTGTGGACCATTCATTGGTTGAACAGACTGTCATGAGTTATGTTGAAATGCAACCTTGGAAATTATACTTTGATGGTTCGACCCACAGGAATGGAAGTGGTGTTGGAGTCCTTATAATTTCTCCTGAAGGAATTCCAACAAAATTCAAGTATAAATTAGATGGTCCTCGTTGCTCGAACAACGAAGCTGAGTACGAAGCGCTTATTGTTGGACTTGAAGCTTTGTTGGAATTGGGGGCAACTAGAGTCGAAATTAAAGGAGACTCAGAATTAGTAGTCAAGCAAACAACAAAGGAGTACAAATGCATAAAGGAAAATCTGATGATATACTTCGTCATAGTTAACAGGCTACTTAGAAAATTTGAATACATGGATATTCAACATATACCAAGAATAGAAAACCAAGAAGCAAATGACTTAGCACAGTTGGCTTCAGGTTATAAAGTTTCTGCCAAAAACTTTGAGGATTTGGTTGAATTGAGAGGTAGAGTTATGGCTACTAGATTCATACCATCAGATCTAGAGAGTGTGAAATTGGGTTATGCTGAGAAACAAGAGTTCGAAGTACTAGCCATAGACACTTTATCAGATGCAGATTAGCGAAATCCACTTGTGAGCTATTTAACAAATCCAACTTCGAATGTTGATAGGAAGATAAAATATAGAGCATTGTCATATGTCCTCATGGGAAACGAATTGTTCAAAAAGACCCAAGAAGGAGTATTACTGAAATGCCTAGGAGAAAGTGAGGCATACTTAGCATTGTCAGAAGTCCACAATGGGGCATGTGGGGCACATCAAGCAGGTCATAAAATGAAATGGTTTTTATTTCGATATGGCATGTATTGGCCCAGCATGCTCAAAGATTGTATTGACTTTGCTAAAGGTTGTGAAGAATGTCAGAAACATGCAGGGATTCAAAATGCCCCTGCAAGTGAGTTGCATTCAATCATTAAACCATGGCCCTTTAGAGGATGGGCATTGGATTTAATAGGAGAAATAAATCCTACTTCGTCTAAAGGACAGAAATATATCTTGGTAGGAATAGATTATTTTACCAAGTGGATCGAAGCAATACCATTAATAGTTGCTGATCAAGAGGCTATTATTGAGTTCATACAGAAACAAATTATCTATAGGTTCGGATTGCCAGAGAGCATAACCACAGACCAAGGTTATGTGTTTACTGGTAGAAAGATGCAAAAATTTGCTCAAGAGATGGGGTTTAAATTACTGACATCAACGCCATATTATGCTCAAGAAAATGGTCATGTCGAAGCAGCTAATAAAGTGATAATAGGGTTAATCAAGAAACATATTGGTAAAAAGCCAAGGAACTGGCACAAAACTCTGGACCAAATACTATGGGCCTGTAGAACATCTCCTAAAGAAGCTACTAACACCACACCTTTCCAACTCACGTTTGGTCATGATGCAGTTCTGCCAGTAGAAATTCATCTACAATCAGTTCGAATTCAAAGACAAAACGAAATTCCAGCTGCATTATATTGGGAGATGATGATGAATGAGTTAGTTGAGTTGGATGAAGTTAGATTGCATGCATTGGAAATCCTGATGAGACAAAAGGAAAGGGTGGCCAGGGCATATAACAAAAGGGTGAAAGGAAAAACATTCACTATTAATGACTTTGTCTGGAAAGTCATATTGCCCATGGACAAGAAAAATAAAACGTTAGGTAAATGGTCACCTCATTGGGAAGGACCTTTTCGAATAATAAAGGTATTTTCAAATAATGCATATGAAATCGAAGAGCTGATGGATGATAAACGTATCCTAAAGGTTAATGGGAAATATTTAAAGAAATATAAGCCACGCCTGCAGGAGATTCGAATAATAACAACGTAATTAAGATAACAAAAATGCCAAAATGGTAATATGGGGTTGCCAAAATGGCGTTGTTCAGATGTTACAGACAAAAACCAAATTTCAAAACTAATCAACACTAAGATTTAAAAATAGACATTATTCTTCAATCTGTTAAAGGTACTTCGAAAAGACTCAAGCCTTTGTTGAGTAAAACGTCTTGCTCCCTCTAAGGTAGCCACTTCTCCCTTGAGTTGTTCTACGGTTTCCATTTCTGCAAGCCCTTTGTTGAGGAGCTCTTCGAATTGGTTGCCAGCAGTATTGGTTTCGTAGGCTAATTGTTGTTCTTGAGCCTCCTTAACCTTCTGTTGAAGTTCCTGAATTTGCCTTTCCCAGAGAAGGGTGGACTCAGCTCGAGCCTCATAATCAATTTTTGCTTGCTTTAGATGCATGGCTTGATCCTCATCTTCTTGAGAGAGTTTTGAAGCATGCTCATAAGCAGCATCCATTGCAGTTCGTTTTTCTTGAACCTTTCTGGCAGCAAATTCATCTTGGAGAAGGTACCCAGTCATGTTGTCTAGCAGAGATTGAAGATCGAACAAGATAGTGCTAACTGGCAAGGAGCAGGTAACAAGGTTGACTTTTGTAAGTAACTCCTTCATAGTGTAGCAAGCTGTGCTATCCTGTTTGAGCACTTTGAACAAATCCACATCAAGAATTGTTCTCCTAATCCTGTTAAGAAGTACAATTCTATCATCTGTGGGCAACAGATGACTAGTCGAACTTGTGCCAGCTCTAGCAGGTGGAATATCCCTTTGAGCCAGCTTCGCCTTCATGTACCCAATAGGGTCATTTCGTCTCAGGAGAGCAAGCTCCTCTTCATTCATTCGGGATAGAGACGGTTGAGGGAGTTCCACGCACAGGGGAGTCACATCCATTTCGACTTCCATGGGTTTATTGGTCGCGTCACCGTCACCTTCATTCGTTTCATGCTCATTGTCTTCTTCATTATCATCCAAATCCACCACTTCGATATCTTCGTTCTCGCTGCTATTTGCATCTGACTCTGTCCCAGCAGTCGAACCATTGTTGGCATCCTCTTCCTCAGACCCTTCCTCTGCAGATTCTTCATTTCTTTGATCAGAATCAGCTTTCTCTCCTTTAGCGTGAATGTCCTTTGGATCCTCTTGAAGGGTTTCAAGAGGGGACTTTTGAAGAGAAGTTCTTTGTAAAGTCTCTGCGGATTCATGAAGCGTTGCTTCATTTGTTTCTTTTAGAGGAGGAGAAGTACTCTGGTCATCTTGCTGCTCTGAAGCCCCAGCCAGAACCGCCATATTGGAGGACCCTTTGTTCTGCACCAGGTTGCTGGAATCCCCTTGAGGAGAAGAGTTGATCGGAGCAGCAGTTTTTGATGGAGAAGTCGAAGTGGTAAGAGCTGGATTCAAAATGTCCTACAGAGGAAAAAGAATGTTAAAAGCATGCACCAAGGTAATGAATAATTATTTTGTCAAAGATTTAAAGTTCAATTTACCTGTGGACTCTCAGAAGAGAGGTTGCTAGCTATGCGTTCCAACATTACGTTGGAGGTCGAAGGTGGAATTTTGGATTTAGTCGAGGGAGCAGCATCCCTGGAATCGAGTCCAGAGACACTAGTTGGTATAACATTTTTGGAAATTTCCTTCTTCTGCTTCTTCTTCGAAGAAGCTGGGAAAATCCCTCCAGCATTGGGGTCTTCCCCAGTAGTGTTTGTTTTTCTTTTCTTTAGAGTGTTTGGCGGGAGTTTGCTAGTCTGAAAAGATTTAAACAATAAGTTATATACAAATCATGAAACATTAGTGTGTTCGAAGCATCAAGGCTAATTGATTACCTGTGGAGTTGGAGCACTGGTTATTACTGGTGTTGTTGTTGTTGTTGTTGCAGCAGTTGTTGTTGGTTTGGATAGAGTCACAGTATCAATGGTTTCGACAGAGGCCTGAGAGGCGCTCCCTTCTTTTGACTTTGAAGCAGCAGTCTTTATCCTGATGGCTGAAAATCGAAACAATTAAGGCAAAAGTTAAAAATGTAGAAAATGAGAAACATTTGGGATTTTCCCAAGCATTCGCACCTGCGCCTTGATCAGATTTAATCGACATGGCATAAAGGTCATAGCGAAGATGTCCTGGGAAATCGTGGAGCCAATGTCGAGCCCATGTCACAGTCTCAGATGGCTTTGGTTTCTTTTGAAGATATTTGAACATTTCTTTGCAAGTGAACCACCAAGGGTATGGAGGAAACCAAGCCAGAGCCAGTTCTGAGGTAGGCAATCTAGGAAATTTAGGTGGATGCATTTCGAATGCCAACCTATACCTATCCTCAGGTGACAACCCTGAAGGAAGTTTTAACTTAGAAACTTTTTTTTAAAATTTTTCCTTCAAGGTCTCAGCCGCTTGATGCACAGTGGATTCCAAGTGTGTGGGATCATAAGTAGTTTCGAAATAATTTTGAAAAGCCCTAATCTCTTTGGCATGAGTGAACATACCTTTCTTGGATTGTACCTGCACATCGAATGCATCAGTTAGTTTCTGTTGTATAGTGAGGGTATCGAACATATAAGACTGATAGAACTTTGTCCACCATTCCAGAAAACCCTTTGCTGTAAGGTGTGTAGGTTCGAAAGATATTAGTTCAAAGTGGGCAAAGCCTTGGTATTGTTCCTGTTGTAGTTTGGCTTCTCTGGCCTTGAAGGTTCGCCCAGAGGTGATGGCACTTTGTGTTTGGAATAGGGGTTCAGGGATTAGTTGGCACAAGCCAAATTGTCTCGAAATGAAGTTGGGTTGATAAGCAAAAAGGAAGATTTGATGCTTAGCAGGAGTAATTCGTGAGGAGATTAGTCTGGGTAGCAAAAAGGCTCTCCATACGTCTTGAATTTCTTTGCTTTTGATTGCTTCTGAAAGAGCCATGGTGAACCATGAGGGTCCATGAGTCCTTGAAGCAAAAGGCGCCATGGTCTCTTCGAATTTATGCCTCTTAGAGAAAATCATGATATATTTTGAGAAGAGGACTTTGAAGTCATCTTTGTCATCGTTTGGGGTAAGTCTTCACAGCCTAGTGCCTTCGATGATTCTATCCGCTATTTCTGGGTCCTGTTCAACAATAGTGTTGGCAGTTGATAGTGAAGGTTCAAACATGGCATTAAGCCATAACTGGAGTAACCAGAAAGGGCCAGCTAGCAGGATCTTTTTGGAGGTGTGGGATTTCAAACTCGAAACAACTGATCTTAGACTTTCGTAAAGATCAACGAGTAGCAGTTCGCTTAAACACACCCTCCGATTTTCATGTAAATCTCTGGCTAGAGGAATAAACCTACTGGCTACCTGTAGGGACCTGCTGCAAAAGACATACCTTGATAACCATAAGGTAAGGAAAGCAATGTGTTCCACATCTGACACACTGTCACCTTCAGTATGATAGTGGCTAATGAACTTTGAAAAGCTGGCTAACTTGACTTCAAAGTCAATAATGCTCTAATGCTCTTCATTGTCAGGAATATAGGTTTCTCCTATTGGTGATAACCCAGTAATAGCTGCTATGTCAAAAAAGGTGGGTGTAATCATTCCACCAGGGAGATGGAAGTTATTGTAAGTACTGTCCCAGAAGTATAAGGACGCGAATAATAATGGGTGGCTATAGGTAAAGCCTGGTTTCGATAGTTTAATCAAGTTGTAAATACCTAATTCTTCCCATTGCTGGGATTTCTTGGCCTCTACTTTAGTAAACCAGTTGTGATAAGCTGTGTCGGAGGTGGGGCAAGATCGAAATGGTTTGAAGTTACTCTTTACATAATCTAGCACAAAAGGGTCCTTAGGGGGAATGATTGGAGTTTCCACGGTGGTCGAATCAGAAGACTCCCATGTCTTAGGGGTATCCATTTTATTAAACAAAGGTTTAAAATTATAACAAACAGGGAAAAAATTTCTGGTGTCTTTTAAGATTTCAAAGACTGTAAGAGGGCCCATTAAAGCTAACCTCTTGCCAGCGGCGTTAGTAGGAATTAGTACCTGAGATGCGTAAAGCATTTCCTTTTCTTTTGAGATCATCTGGGGAATAAGCACAAACTGACCTTGGTAGGTGCCAACCTTGCTTTCCATTATGGTTCCTGTGTTCTTTCCTTTCTTTTTGGAAGCTTTTTTTAGTTGAGATGAAGTTGAAGAAGACATTGTTTGAAGAGTGTTGGAAGTTTTTTAGGGTTTCGGTGAGAAAAGAGGAAGAAAAGATTCAGAATGTGGGAAGAAAAAATAAAAGACTAAGTTGATGGGTTTTTATAGTGTGGAAGTTTAAACATCCACTGAGTAAAAATTGTGATACGTGGTAGTCGTGGGTTGGTTTGAAAAGGAGGTGGCGTAAAGTTAATATTGGTAATAGGCGTGATTAAATAATAATCATTGTTTTGTAACTGCACCATGCTGTGAAATGGTTCAAGGCGGTTAAGGAATCTGAAAAGCGTCTTGATTGACGTGACTGAAGTCATATGCAATAAATGTTACGATGATTCAAAGGTCGCATCAAAATCTTGCGTATATGTTTAAAATAAGTATTTCTCAAAGGAATCAAAATACATATTTTAAAGGGGCATTTTGTTGGCTGAAGATTTTGATGATATTGTTCGAAGCAAAGCAAGTTGGATGTTTCGATTGGAATAAAGCAAGATGTCATGTTTTGAAATGGTAGAAGCAGTACTTCGAACAGGCATATCAAAGCTTGGAGCTTCGAGTGACAGTTATGAGGGTATCTTCAAAAGAAGTCTCGAAGTGGCAACAAGGCTGTGTCCAAGAAATGCGTTCGAAACAAAGAAGTGCCAAAACATTTGAAATTCAAATTCAAGCGGGATGTTCGAAATTTAAAATATATGCGCTGGAGCATTCGGGGACGCGTGGAAGCTAGAGAGAGGCATTGCTTTGCATGTTCTGAACGTGGCAGAATCTTATAGCAAGACCGTTATGGTCGAAGTAGTATAAATAGAAGTCTTAGCATTAGGATTTCGTGTGTCATATCTATTATACAAAAAAACTCAGTAAACATTCAAAATACCACATGGATAGGGAAACGAATGCACGAGCAATGTACGTATGATAACACCAAGTGTTTATGATTTAATAAAACTCTTTATCATTTCCAGTATTTTCCTCTATCTTCATGTCAATATCATTCAAAAGCCCTTGCATTGAAATATTTTCATTCGAAGTCTTTTTACTGATGCCTTACATTTAAATGTTTTCTTTCCATTTCAAATACTTTACATTTCAGAAACTTTTGTATATTTCATGCCTTTATCTTCATGCCTTTATCATTCGAACACCTTTTTCATTTAAAGTCATTTTACTGATTTCTTGCATTTAAACGCTTTCTTCATATTTCGAATCTTTTACGTTCCAGAGAATCTTTTACATTACATGTTTTATGCTTCGAAGTCATTTACTTGTCTTTTCTGCAGTTTTATATGTCTTTACAATTGAACTTTATTCATGCAATTTAGTTTCGCGCGCTTTTACTTAATCATGTCATTAGATTTTTAATAGAGTAATCGAAGTAAGTTAAACACCTACACCACATTCTAAATACCAACCATGAATATCAGTTCTATAATGAGAATTATCCAAATGACCAATACATCCTAAGATCAATCTAGTCGATCCTGCAAGTTACCAGAGAGATTAAATAACAGCCGTTAAGTTTATTTGATAGTTTGGAGGACTAGCGGTTGTTTACCAGAAATCACTGTAAACAGTAGCGCCAAGGTTCGAACCCATGACCTGGGCATTGCCAGCGCGCTACCTTGCCACTGGGGTGGTTGTACATCCGCTAGTTTAGGTGAAAACGAAAATACATAACATGAAAACCTTCCCTGCCTTGTACTTTATCTTCTTCCTCAAGCTGGCCGCTCCTATAACAATTTCATCTCTCAACAAAAATGGAAATTGATAACATGAATGTTATAGCATTTTGTCTCACGATTCTAACCATGTGCATAACTAAAACTATAAGTCCAAGATTAAAGAGAATTTTAACGGCCCTAATTCTTAACCTAATTTTTCCAGGAGCTTCAAGTTCAAAATTCTCTCAACTCAGGCCAAATAAATGCAAGTTATGGATATGTACAGCTTTGTAGCAATGATATCTACATTGTTTATTCATAAATCATGGTCAATGGATGCCTGTATGAAAAGATAAAAGTTGGAGTTTTTACCTCTTTCAGTTGAGATCGTGAATGGAGTTTGAGTGAGATTTATGAAGGCCTGAAGATTGCTTGAGCTTGCTTGAACCTCCCTGAGTGTGTTCCAATCCTTACCTTGCTTTGAAAGTGTCTCAAACTCTCTATCAAGTCAACCTGCAAGCTTGAAAAACAAAAATGGCAGATGAAGAAGGAGGAGTTACAGTGCAGGGATGATGGTCTGGATCACTTAGACACGAGGTAGGTAAAGTGTTTGAATGATTAAAACTTGAAACGCACTAGCCAATTTGTGGATTGTTATGCTTATGCTCAAACTGCAAGTTTTGACAGTTTTTTGGTGATAGGGAGTGTTTGAGTGTTTCAAGCCTTTTTCAATAATCCTTTAAGTTGTAATATGTTTGTGTATTAGTATAGAAAATGTTTCAAGTCAGCTTCTCAACAGATCTTTGAGTTGTAGGCTTTTTGCACACTTTCTTGCTTTTGAAGCAAAGTGAAGGGACAAGTCTTTACATGCTTGTACTAGCCTGCTTGGAGTTGGTATGAGCTCTATACAAGTTGCCTTAGGTCTATAGGAATTGTGTGTGCAGAGAAGACATGTCCAATGCTCAAGAATTGAAAAGTTGCAAAAGTGAAGCTTTTCCAAAATGGCAATGGCAACTTTGTGCCATTTATGGAATTAAAGCTTGGATAAAGACTTTTGGGCTTGGATTAAAGCTTTGTCAACTGAGTAAGCATTAAATTATGGAGTAAGAAACAAGTTTGGGACCTGTAAAGCATGGGTTAGGCAGCATAGGTTCATATTTGAATTTTGTTCTTCATGAAATGGCTTGAATTCAAAGTGAGAAATTGCCAATTTCATCTCTTCGATTCTCCCTACTCAAAAATGATCTCAAGGAGTTCTTGGATATTTTGGAAAGCTTGCAATGTGATCTATAACTTATCTTTAAAATTAATTTCAAGATTCCTCTTGGAACTAGGTGAAACATTTCCATGAAGTTGGGTAAAAAACCTGGCTAAATTAGGGCAAAATTTCACTAAGTTATTTTAGTTCATGGGCATGTATTCACAAAATTATATCTTGAGATCCAAGAATATTTAGGGAAAAATGTGTGAATAAAAGTTGTAGATTTCATGGAGGTCTACAACTTTCATGTTGGTAACTTTCCTTGAATCATCTTGTAACATGGTGGAAATTTGGCTTAAAGTTGAGAAAAAATAAGAAATATTTTATACTTAGAAAAATTTCTAAGTTAAGAAAATTTCAAATTTTAAAACCAAATCTTAAATCTTTGATTCCTTGATGAACAAGTTTCACGTTTTGACATGTTTTGATGAATTATGACCCTTGGCACTTGATTTTGACCAAAAAGTCAAAGTTTGACTTTTCAGTATACAGTTGACTTTTGATCAGTTGACTGCAAATTTCATATGTCTATCCAATGGATTTGCAATGTTTTGAACCATGTAATTAGGTAAAGATGATGCAATTTAACCCTTGAAATCATGCTTCAAATCAATTGGTCATTTTCTAGGTCAAAAATCAGAAATTGCCCTTTCCTAGTTAAAACCCTAATTTGACCATTTTGCCCTTTTGATGATTTGATCAAATTTCTTGAGGATTTCTCATCCAAACTTGATCAAATGATACATATGAGTCAAAAATGTTGATGTGGATCAAAAAATATGAAGTTTGACTGTAAATTGGCCATGGTTGACTTTTTCCCCAATAAAGCTGATTTTTAGGTCAACTGTCCAATTGACTGATCAAAAATATGGTTCAAGGCCTGAAACTTGTCATGAGTAATCTTAGGGGTCCATAATGATGTTTGAAGGTTATATGAAGCATTTATAGTTTAAAAACCCTTGTGCAAACTCAAACTCTAATTTTGGGTCATCAGTGTAGGATGAGATGTCTTGAGCTGATCAAACCCTAATGTAGTCTTGAGTTTAAGAGATCTTGTGAGAATAATCTTGATAAATGAGAGGGAAAATTTTGGGGTACAACATCGACCAATAGTAACCCGCCCTTAGAATCTTCTTGGCCATTGTGTGTCCACTAGAGTGAGTCTCAAAGATACTGTCATGCATGTCTTCCATGATCTTCTCTGCCTCCTTCTTGTCCATACATCGGAGTAGAGTTGAATCATGGTTGCGCTTGTACAAGATTCCATTGCTTAGGAAGAATCTGGTTGAAAATCTCCGCATAAATTTCTTATCATTGATGGAAGCTCCTTCAAGATACTCTTATGTTTCAAGATATCTCTTCACCTCATGGTACCATGGCTTCTCTTTGTTAGTGTCAAGCTTATAACAATGCGCAGGTTCGTGAAATCTTTCGATTGTAATTCTGGGAGCTCAGTTGTCCCAATTGACCTAGAAAATAGATGACATTGTTGCTAGGGAATCTGCCAACTGATTTTATTCTCTTGGGAAGTGCTCAAAAGTAACCTCCTCAAAGTATGGGATCAGAATTAGCACAAGCTCTTTGTAAGGAATCAAATTAGGATGCTTGGTATCCCACTCTCCCTTAACTTGGATGATTACTACAATAGAATCTCCGAATACGTCTAAGAACTTGATCCTTAGGTCAATGACAACCTTTAGACCCAAGATGCATGCCTCGTACTCAGCCATGTTGTTCGTACATTTGAAGCACAATCTTGCAGTGAAAGGTGTATGACAACCCTCAAGAGAAATAATCACAACACGTATTCCATTTCCCAAGGCGTTGGAAGCCCCATCAAAAACTATAGTCCATCGGGATCCTTGTTCAGGTCCGTCATACAGTATTAATGAATGCTCTTGTGTGATTTAGTGAGTTTGACTATGATGTGGGTGAGATGTGAAAACATGATATTTAAGGTGCATACTTGATACACATGTGATTGTGTAGTGTGTGAATCTATTATGATTGTTTATACACCGTTTATCATTTGAATGTATTCCCATCCCTTTTTTGTTTGATGCATTTGTGCTCCTATGGAGTACAAACAATCAAGTATTGAGTAGGAGCTTGATGTTAAAGATGGTGTTGTGCCTCCTTAGTTTCTTGTCGATTGAGTCTTATAGTTGGAGTCGCTCTGATTGTAACCTGAGGGGAACAAGTTGTTATTTTATTTACTTTATGTTGCATATATTTCCTTTGATTTTGATGATGCACCACTTTTCAAACTTATTGTTGTTGAGGTTTTTAATGGTAAGTATTTTATAATTTTTTTCTGCTTATCAAACGATTTAAAATTTAATTATGTGGTTCAAATATGGTTGATTAGTGTTTGAGTAACATCCTACTTGGAGGATGCATGTGTTATACATGTTTTATTTAATAATTTGTCGAGTCAGGAACGAGGGTGTTACAGAGCACGCCCTCACCACCCATAACTACAAAGGCCTCTATGTATCCCCTATCTGCGCAAAAATACCACACACTCCTGTAATTTTTGACAAGTACAAAAATGATGGCCATTTTCTCCCTGTTTTTAAACCCTAAGAAATGGTTGATCATATCTAAGGGTGAGGATTAACGCTACAGGTCCTTGGAGCGTTAGGAGGATAATCAGACATCATATGTATGAATGACATTGCGATGAACTGTGGACCGAGTGTTGGCTGAAGATTTTGATAATATTATTAGAAGCCAAGCGAATTGAACATTTCGATCAAAATGAAACAAAGCGTCATGTTTCGAAGTAGCAGAAGCAATGTTTCGAATAAGCATGTCAAAGCTTGGAGCTTCGAGTGGCAATTATGGGAACATATCTAAAGAAGTCTCGAAATAACAACAAGGTTGTGTCTGAGAAGTGTGTTCGAAACGGAGAAGTACCAAAGCATTTGAAATTCAAATGGAAGCGGGACATTCGAAGTTTGAAATTTATGTGCTGGAGCATTTGGAGACACGTGGAAAGAAGAGAGAGGCGTTGTTCTGCATGTTCTGAACGTGGCATAATCCTATAGCAAGACCGTTATGGTCGAATTAGTATAAATAGAAGTCTTAGTATTAGGATTTCGTGTGTCATATATATTGTACTAAATACTCAGTAACATTCAAACTACCACATGGCAAGGGAAACGAATGCAAGAGCAATGTACGTATGATAGCACCACATATTTATGATTTAATGAAAACCTTTTATCATTTCCAGCACTTTCCTTTATCTTTCTGTCAAATAACATTTATAAGTTTTCTCATTTAAAGTCTTTTCACTTTGAAATCTCTTCATTAAAGCTTTACATTTCAATGCTTTCTTTACATTTCAAGCACTTTACATTTCAGAAAACTGTCATACTTTCCATGCCTTTACTTTCAAGCTTTATCCTTCGAACGCCTATTTTTACTTAAAGTCATTTACAGATTTCTTGCATTAAACGCTTTCTTCATATTTCAAAACTTTTACGTTCCAGAACATCCTTTACATTAACTGTTTTTATAATTCGAAGCCTTTTACTTCCCTTTTATGCAATTTTACATGTCTTTACAATTAACATTTATTCATGCAAGTTAGTTTCGCGCACATACATTTTGATTGCACCTTTAGACCTTTAAGAGAGAAATCGAAATAAGCCAAACACCTATACAACACTCAAATATCAACCATGAATATCTGTTCGATCATGAGAGTTACCCTAATGACCAAGGAATCCTAGGATCAATCTAGTCGATCCTGTGAGTTACCAGAGAAATAGAATAACAGTCAGAAAGTTTATTCGATAGTTTGGAAGACTAGCGGTTGTTTACCAGAAATCACTGGAAACAAATTGGCACACCTGGTGGGACCAATAATTGGACATTAGAAATAAAGATTGTTGAGACATAACCATTATAAAAACGTTGGAACCTAAGAAGTTTGCTGTTTTATGAACCTGAGAAGTGGTAAAATAACCAACAGCAACCAACCTTTATCCAGAAGAAAACGTTTGGCCAAAATGTCTAATTCTGACAATTAACAAGGGGAACAAAATTCCCAACATACAACAGGCACTAATGTGTCCACTTCGATCGGAACATCTAATGTGATCCCTTCGAATGCACAGTCTGTTGCATCTTCAACCAGTAATATAGCCACCAATGGAGTAAGTGGCATATCAACTAATAGTTCGATCTTAGGATATACTGGAACCATTGGTTACCCTGGGGGATTCGTTCCACCATCAGGGACACAATCCCATTTCGCCACTCCATTAACTAGACCACCCGGTTTCGATGGTAATAGAACCAGAAATTCCACTTATGGAATGCCAACATCTTTTATGGCAGGTTTACACAATTCCACATCAAATTCATCACCACAATTAGGGTCTGGGTCTGGGGCGAATCAGTTTATGACAAACAACCAAGGGTCAGTGGGTTATAGCACAATGCCTATTTTAACCATAGAAAACCAGTTGGATTTTAGGCAATTAATGGATGACAGTAACCATAATATGATAGGGGTGTTAGCACAAACTATGCAGGAAATATTTGCCCCAATAGTGCAAAATGTGACTGTGACAAACAGGGAAAACGCTGACAACATGAGTCGAATAGCAGATTTCTTTGCTCCCCCAGAAAGGCGTAGGCAGAATCAGGCGGGATTTCGAGCAAACATGCCTATTATAGAACAAATTGCTAACGACCCAATTTATAGACCACCCAGAGAAGAAGTTAACTTAGGGGCCAGGGCACCAAGGTTAGAAGCCCCAATAATCCCAGGCCCACAAAGAGAAATTATGGAACCAGGGGCAAGGGTCGAAAGGCCAGAAGCCCCAGAGTTTCGAGAAGAACAACCTAGGGGAGTTGTCCTGGTTGGTCGAAATCAAGATGCCGATGCTGTCGTTTATTGAATTCGAAACGATAACATCTTGGCAGAAAACAATCTAACCACCATGATAGAGAGAGTCATGGCCCAGAATGGCCTCAACACATGAATAAGAAGGCCAAATTATGCTTTTCCTATATTGGATTGCATAATGCATACTGATTTACCAAGGGGATATAAAGTCCCTAAATTTACAAAGTTCGCTGGGGATACCAATGAGTCAAGAGTCGAACACATAGCGAGATATCTAACCGAAGCGGGAGATATAGCCAATAATGAAGATCTCAGGATCAAATACTTCCCAAGTTCCTTGACTAAAAATGCCTTTACATGGTTTACCACTTTGCCTCCTGGGTCCATTGATACTTGGGCTCTCTTGGAGAGATTATTCCATGAACAATTTTACATGGGACAGTCGAAAATAAGCTTGAAGGAATTAGCCAGTGTCAAGAGAAAGTTCACCGAACCCATAGATGATTATCTGAATAGATTCAGGCTTTTGAAATCCAGATGTTACACAGTAGTGCCTGAACATGAGTTAGTCGAAATGGCCGCTGGTGGTTTGGATTACTCTATTCGAAAGAAACTAGATACTCAATATTTAAGGGATATGGCTCAGTTAGCCGATAGGCTTCGACAGGTCGAAAGGCTAAAGGCCGAAAAAGCCAGAGTCTTTAAGAATAGCAAGAAAGAAAGGATTTCCTATGTTGGAACTGAGGAAGCAGAAGAATATCCTGAATTCGAATTCGAGGAGGTCGAAATCGACCTCGCTGAATTAAAACAGGCTCCGCCTTATTCCTGCAAATTATTGGTTCCCACAAAAGGGAAAGAGATTGTTGAAAATGAGAAAAGTGACAAATTCCCAAAGAAGGTTTATACCTTCGATGTCACTAAATGTGACGAGATTTTTGACTTACTTGTCAAAGATGGCCAACTAATTGTGCCATCAAATGTCAAAATACCTCCTTTGGATCAGAGAAAGAAGAGAGGATTTTGCAAATATCATAGTTTCCTAGGCCACAAAACCTCACAATGTTTTCTTTTCAGGGACCTAATTCAAAACGCAATCAAAGATGGCAGACTAAAGTTCGCTGATAAGGCAAAGATGAAAGTGGACGAAGATCCCTTGGACGTCGCAGACACTAACTACTCCGAGCCTACATGCATTGGAGAGATCAACATGGTGGAAACTGATCAAAGCGACGCCCTAACAGGAGAGAAGGGTACTGAAACTGAAAAGTGGGTGATGGTCGAAGTCAATAAGGAGGTCACTGAAGACATCCAGAAGACGCCAGAGACTTCGATTGCAGCACCTGTAGCTGTTGCAAGAGAAACCCAAGCTACTGAAGGCCAGGGAAATCAAAACCAAGAACTAACACAAGTCACTGAAGGCTTGAGGCTAGAATTGGAGAAAGTCCAAATCACGAAACCAATTTCCCCTCAGAAGGAAATATGGGACACTCTAGGGGAACCCAGTGGAAAATTTGACTATTTGGTCAAATATTCTGCCCCAGAGAGTTCGAAGGTTCAGATTGAGGATATAAAGCCCACAGGATGGGGCGATGATGAAGCTAAGGGGGAAGATGTTGAGATAAATATGGTGGATATGGAAAGGCCTCGCTCTGAGATGGAGGAAGTAGAAAAATACTTAGAAAAAGAAAAGTATAGAATGGAGGATAATCACACTGGAGATGCTAGTCTCAAGGATTACCTCATGACATGCCACAAAGGAGATTCAGGCATGATATTGTGCCCTAGGTGCAGCATCCTCTGCAATCAAAGAATCGCTGCGAATTTCGAAAGGGTACAGAGGACTCGAACTGGCAACAATTGGCGCCAGGATAACCAGATTTTTAGGTGTTATCCCAAGGCTGGAGAAAGTTTGCTGGAATTTGTGTCTCGCTGCTACAAAGGGGCAACCAAGTGCTTGATTTGCCCAAGGTGTTCTGCTGTGTATGACCAAAGCATGGCCAGAGCCTTCGAAACAATTCCCTTCGCCCCTTGCTGGAACCATCAAGAAACTGTCCAGATGGGCCCATGTTTCGACAGCAGACACAAACAGCGAAGGCCTGATAGCCTTCACCCCAAGGCTGCTCGAAGAGTGACGTTCAAACTCCCTGCTGAAGTGCCAACCGATAGATGGTTACATGTCAGAAATGACAAAGGCAAAGATAGATGGAGAAACGCCGAACGAAATGCACGCCATGCTGTGACATACAGAAGGCAATTCAACACAGCAAAAAGGGAGGAGGTGAGATTAGAAAATTACAAAGGAAGGAACCCCATGTCAAGATCCCAGTGGCGCAGACAGCAAAGGACTCGAAAGGCTGAGAGGGAAGCTGTGGCAAACAAAGGGGTTACTTCAACAAAGAACCAAGGTGAATCTAGCACCAACAAACCAAAAAATCAAACTGAAGATAAACCTCCAGTCAATAGGAGGCTTTTCTCTGAAGTACAACGGGATGAACCAAAGGAATACACTCCAGGCCCAGAAGAGGACGAAGATATGATAACAGATAACTTCGAATCGGAGGGGGAGTCTTTATTCAACCTGAACTGTAACGTGGTGTCTGTGCTTCCCTGCGAATTTGGGCAGGAAACCGAAATCGATGAATATGAGGAGGAAGACACCACAGATTTGATGAAACATAGGCCTGTGTGCTACTATGTGATGGACAATGGGGCTGTTGAGGAACAAAATGCGTTCTTTGAACGTCCAGAACCTGCTATGAAGAACCATCTCAAGCCACTTTTTATTCGGGAAAAAGTTGGTGTCCATGGTGTGAACAAGGTTCTAGTAGATGGGGGTGCTGCAGTCAATTTGATACCCCATTTCATGCTGAAAAGATTAGAGATCCGGGAAGGAGACATCAAGCCCCATAATATGGTTCTGTCCAATTATGAGGGAAAAGTGGGCAAAACACTGGGAGTGGTCCAGTTAGAATTGACAATAGGCTCAAGCTGTAGGCCCACCATGTTTATGGTGATCGAAGCCAAGGCCAACTATAACTTATTGCTGGGAAGGGAGTGGATCCATGGCGTGGGGGCAGTTCCTTCGTCAATGCATCAGCGACTAGTTCTGTGGAGAGATGATGGAATCGTGGAAAACATCGAAGCAGACCAGAGTTACTTTATGTCAACAGTCAATTTAGTTGACAAGAGGGATTATGATAAAAATCTGGCAAAGATTGCTCCGTGTGTTCCAAATGATGAGATTAATGAAACCAGAAACGCCCACTACTACATGACCCTTTGCCATGATGGCCTTTACTGGGATAGAACAATAATCAGTGAATAAGAGGGAGTCGAAAGCACTATACAAAAACGGCCAGCAAGCTGGGACTTCGACAACCTTATCCATGACTGAGTCCACCTTTTTCGAAAGGATTTCGGCCTATATGGCTGAGAACGAATCAAAAGCGGCCTTAGAGGCTGAAATAAATAAATCAACTATAAAGATGAACGAAGTAAGGGGGGATGGCTCGAAATGCTCACCCTTCAAAGAATTGGAGATGGATCAAAGGTTGGATGCCATCTACGATAAAGAACCCTTAGGCTTCGAAAGGGACCCCATAAACTCAGGTGCCAAAATGTTGGCACAAGATCCACTCGAAGAAGTCAACTTAGGGGATGAAAAAACGAAAAGAATAACCTACATAAGTGCAAAACTCAGCCCAGGCCTCAAGAAGGAAGTAATCGAAGTCCTCAAGGATAATAAAGATTGCTTCGCATGGGATTATGACGAGATGCCTGGTTTAAAGAGGGAGTTGGTCGAACACAGACTGCCAATCAAAGATGGCAAGAAGCCCATCAAACAAACTCCCAGAAGATTCGCACAAGCGGTTCTCACAAAAATTAAAACTGAGATCGAAAGGTTGCTGCGTTGCAAATTCATCAGAACAACAAGGTACGTCGAATGGTTAGCAAACATAGTACCTGTCATTAAGAAAAATGGTTCTTTAAGAATTT
This sequence comes from Vicia faba, assembly GCA_948472305.1. Classification (NCBI taxonomy): domain Eukaryota; kingdom Viridiplantae; phylum Streptophyta; class Magnoliopsida; order Fabales; family Fabaceae; genus Vicia; species Vicia faba. The sequence goes on from OX451741.1 coordinate 389,718,163, forward strand.
GCATAGATTTTAGGGATTTAAATACTGCAACCCCTAAAGATGAATATTCCATGCCTGTGGCAGAAATGCTAGTAGATTTTGCTGCAGGGTTCGAATACTTGAGTATGTTAGATGGATACTCTGGGTATAATCAGATTTTCATTGCTGAAGAAGATGTTGCAAAGACATCATTTCGTTGCCCAGGAGCCTTAGGCACCTACGAATGGGTGGTGATGCCTTTTGGTTTAAAGAACGCTGGGGCAACTTATCAAAGGGCAATGAATTAAATTTTTCATGATTTCATTGAAACCTTCATGCAGGTGTATATTGATGATATAGTCATCAAATCTATATCTGCAGAAACACATTTGCATCATTTGAGCCAATCATTCGAGCGAATGAGAAAACATGGCTTAAAAATGAATCCCCTTAAATGTGCATTTTTTGTGCAGGATGGAGATTTTCTTGGTTTTATGGTTCACAAGAAAGGGATTGAAATCAACCAGAACAAAACCAAAGCCATAATGGAGACGAAAGCACCTACGTCAAAAAGGGAGTTGCAATCTCTGCTAGGGAAAATTAACTTCCTCAGAAGATTCATTTCGAACCTGAGTGGAAGAACCCAAGCTTTCTCTCTGTTACTTCGTCTAAAGCAAGGCCAAGCCTTCGAATGGAATGAAGCTCACCAGGAGGCATTTGACAGGATAAAAAGATACCTCTCTCAGCCTCCTATTTTGTCTCCACCTTCATGGGGGAAGCCCATGAGATTGTACATATCTGCCTCTGAAGTTAGTATAGGTAGTATGCTAGCATAAGAAGATAGCAATGGCATCGAAAGAGCCATATACTATTTAAGTAGAGTGCTAAATGATGTAGAGACCAGATATAGAAACTTAGAAAAGCTATGTCTCTGTTTGTATTTCTCTTGTATGAAACTCAAGTATTATATAAAGCTTGTTGATGTTTATGTTTCATCTCATTTCGATGTCATTAAACATATGCTTTCAAAACCAATAATGCATAGCAGAGTTGGTAAATGGGCTTTAGCCTTAACAGAATATTCTTTGACTTTCATGCCTTTAAAAGCCATGAAAGGTCAAGTGATTTCTGACTTCATTGTGGACCATTCTTTGGTTGAGCAGACTGTCATGAGTTACGTCGAAATGCAACCATGGAAATTGTACTTTGATGGTTCAACCCACAGGAATGGAAGTGGCGTTGGAGTCCTTCTAATTTCTCCTGAAGGAATTCCAACAAAATTCAAGTATAAATTAGATGGTCCTTGTTGCTCGAACAACGAAGCTGAGTATGAAGCGCTCATTGTTGGACTTGAAGCTTTGTTGGAATTGGGGGCAACCAGAGTCGAAATTAAAGGAGACTCTGAATTAGTGGTCAAACAAATTACAAAGGAATATAAGTGCATAAAGGAAAACTTAATGGTATACTTCGTCATAGTCAATAGGCTATTGAGGAAATTTGAATACATGGATATTCAACACATACCAAGAATAGAGAACCAAGAAGCAAATGACTTAGCGCAGTTGGCTTCGGGTTATAAAGTTTCTACCAAGAACTTTAAGGATTTAGTTGAATTAAGGGGTAGAGTTATGACTACTAGATTCACACCATCGGATCTGGAAAGCATGAAATTGGGATATGCTGAGAAACAAGGATTCGAAATATTAGCCATAAATACTTTGTCAGATGCAGATTGGCGAAGTCCACTGAAGAGTTATTTAGCAGACCCAACTCTGAACGTGGATAGAAAGACAAAATACAGAGCATTGTCATATCTCCTCATGGGGAACGAATTGTTTAAAAAGACCCAAGAGGGTGTATTATTGAAATGCCTAGGAGAAAGTGAGGCATACCTAGCATTGTCAGAAGTCCACAATGGGGCATGTGGGGCACATCAAGCAGGCCATAAAATGAAATGGCTGCTATTTCGATACGGCTTGTATTGGCCCAACATGCTCAAAGATTGCATAAACTTTGCTAAAGGATGTGAGGAATGTCTGAAACATGCAGGGATTCAACATGCCCCTGCAAGTGAGTTGCATTCGATCATCAAACCATGGCCATTTAGAGGATGGGCATTGGATTTGATAGGAGAAATAAATCCTGCTTCGTCCAAAGGACAGAAATATATCTTGGTAGGAATAGATTATTTTACCAAATGGATCGAAGCTATACCACTGATAGTTGCTGATCAAGAGGCTATTATTGAGTTTATACAAAAACACATTATCTATAGGTTCGAATTGCCAGAGAGCATAACCACAGACCAAGGCTCTGTGTTTACTGGTAGAAAGATGCAAGAATTTGCCCAAGAAATGGGGTTTAGATTGCTAACGTCAACGCCATATTATGCTCAAGCAAACGGTCAAGTCGAAGCAACTAATAAAGTGATAATAGGATTAATCAAGAAGCATATTGGCAAAAAGCCAAGAAACTGGCACAAAACTTTGGACCAAATATTATGGGCTTGTAGAACATCTCCTAAGGAAGCTACTAACACTACGCCTTTCCAACTCACATTTGGTCATGATGCAGTGTTGCCAGTGGAAATTCATCTACAATCAGTTCGAATTCAGAGACAAAACGAAATCCCAGCTGCATTATATTGGGAAATGATGATGAATGAATTAGTTGAGTTGGACGAAATTAGATTACATGCATTGGAAATTTTGATGAGACAAAAAGAAAGAGTGGCCAGAACATACAACAAAAGGGTGAAGAAAAAAGTATTATTTATTAATGACTTAGTGTGGAAAGTCATATTGCCCATGGACAAGAAAAATAAAGCATTAGGAAAATGGTCACCTCATTGGGAAGGACCTTTTCGAATATTAAAAGTATTCTCAAACAATGCATACGAAATCGAAGAACTGGTGGATGATAAACGTATCCTAAAGGTTAATGGGAAATATTTAAAGAAATATAAGCCACGCCTGCAGGAGATTCGAATAGTAACAACGTAACCAATATATTATAAAAGGCCAAAATGGCAAGATTAGATGCCAAAATGGCGTTGTTCGAACATTACATATAAGAAACCAAAATTGTAGTCAAATAAACACTGAAATCTAGAAATAAGAGTTATTTTTCAATCGGTTGAAAGTGCTTCGAAATGATTCAAGCTTCTGCTGAGCGAAACGCCTGGCTCCCTCCAAGGTCGCCACTTCTCCTTTAAGTTGTTCTGCAGTCTCCATTTCTGCAAGCCCCTGGTTGAGAAGCTCTTCGAATTGGTTACCAGCAGTATTGGTTTCGAAGGCTATTTATTGTTCTTTAGCCTCCTTAACCTTCTGTTGAAGTTCCAGAATCTGCCTTTCCCAAAGAAGTATGGACTCAGCTCGAGCCTCATAATCAGTTTTCGCCTGCTTTAGATGCATAGCTTGATCCTCAGCTTCTTGAGAGAGTTTCGAAGCTTGTTCATAAGCAGCATCCATTGCAATGCGTTTCTCTTGAACCTTCTTGGCAGCAGATTCGTCTTGGAGAAGGTAACCAGTTACGTTGTCCAGCAAAGCCTGAAGATCGAACAAGAGAGTACTAACCGGCAAGGAGCAGGTAGAAAGATTGACCTTTGTAAGCAACTCCTTCATAGTATAGCAAGCAGTACTATCTTGCTTGAGCACTTCGAATATATCCACATTGAGAATTGTTTTCCTAATCTTATTAAGAAGTACAATTCTTTCATCTGTGGGAAGAGGATAGTTGGTCGAACTTGTGCCAGCCCTAGCAAGTGGGACGTCCCTTTGAGCCAGCTTTGCCTTCATATACCCAATAGGGTCATTTCGTCTCATAAGTGCAAGCTCCTCGTCAGTCATTCGAGACAAAGAGGATTGAGGGAGTTCCACACGTAGGGGAGTCACGTCCATTTCAACCTCCATGGGTTCGTTGGTGGCATCACTATCCCCTTCATTTGTTTCGTGCTCATGATCTTCTTCATCATCATCCAAGTCCACAACCTCGATGCCTTCCTTTCCACTGCTATTTGCGTTGGACTCCGTCCCAGCAGTCGGACCATCATTAGCATCCTCCTCCTCAGACTCTTCGTCTGCAGATTCTTCGTCTCTTTGGCCAGAATCAGCTTTCTCTCCTTCAGTTTGAGTGTCCTTTGGGTCCTCTTGAAGAGTTTCAAGAGGGGACTTTTAAAGAGAAGCTCTTTGCAAATCCTCTGCAGATGTTTGAAGTGGTATTTCGTTTGTCTCTTTTAGAGGAATAGAGGTGCCTTGATCATCCTGCTGCTCAGAAGTTCCAGCCAGTACCGCCATATTAGAGGAACCTTTGTTCTGTACAAGGTTGCTGGAATCTCCTTGAGGAGAGGAGTTGAGTGGAGCAGCAGCTTTGGATGGTGAGTTCGAAGTAGTGGAAGCTGGATTCAAGATGTTCTGCAAAGAGCAACAGAATGTTAAAAACATGCACCAAGGTAATAAGAAATTATTATTTTCAAAGAGATTTTAAAAAAGTTCAATTTACCTGTGGACTCTCAGAGGAGAGGTTACTAGCTATGCGTTCCAACATTATGTTGGAGGTCGAAGGTGGAATTTTGGATTTGGGTGAGGGAGCAGCATCCCTGGAGTCAAGTCCAGAGACACTAGTTGGAACGGTGCTTTTCGAAATATCTTTCTTTTGCTTTTTCTTCGAAGCAGTTGGTAAGTTTCCTCCAGCCTTGGGGTCTTCCCCAGTGGTGCTTGATTTCCGCTTCTTGGGAGTAGTAGGAGGAAGCTTGTTGGTCTGAAAAGATTTAAACAAAGAGTTAGATGCAAACCATAAACATGAGTGAATTCGAAACATCAAGGCTAAGTGATTACCGTTGGAGTTGGAACACTGGTTATTGTTGGTATTGTTGTTGTTGTGATTGCAGCAATAGTGGTTGTTTCGGGTGGAGTCACTTTGTCAGTAGTTTCGATGGAGGCTTGAGAGGCGCTCCCTTCTTTTGATTTCGAGGCGGCTGTCTTTATCCTGATGGCTGAAAATCGAAACAATTAAAGCAAAGGTTAAAGATATGGAAAATAAAAGACGTTTGGGATTTTCCCAAGCATTCGCACCTGTGCCTTGATCAGATTTAATTGACATGGCAGAAAGGTCATATCGAAGGTGTCCTGGGAAATCATGAAGCCAGTATCGAGCCCATGTCACAGTCTCAGATGGCTTTGGTTTCCTTTGAAGATATTTGAACATCTCTTTGCAAGTGAACCACCAAGGATATGGGGGAAACCAAGCCAGAGCCAGTTCTGAGGTAGGTAATCTAGGAAATTTAGGTGGATGCATTTCGAATACCAACCTATAACTATCCTCAGGTGACAACCCTGAAGGAAGTTTTAACTTAAAAACTTTTTGTTTGAATTTTTCCTTCAAGGTCTCAGCCGCTTGATGCACAGTGGATTCCAAGCGCGTGGGGTCATAAGTAGTTTCAAAATAATTTTGGAAAGCTTTAATCTCTTTGGCATGAGTAAACATACCTTTCTTTGCTGGTACCTGCACATCGAAGGCATCAATTAGTTTCTGTTGAATTGTAAGTGTATCGAACATATAAGTTTGACAAAACTTGGTCCACCATTCCAGAAACCCCTTAGATGGGAGATGGATAGGTTCGAAGGTTATCAGCTCAAACTGGGCAAAGCCTTGATATTGTTCTTGCTGTATTTTGGCTTCCCGTGCCTTGAAAGTTCGCCCAGAGGTAATGGCACTCTCAGTTTGAAATAAAGGTTCAGGAATTAGTTGGCATAAGCCAAACTGTCTCGAAACAAAATTTGGCTGGTAAGCGAAAAGAAGAATCTGATTCTTGGCTGGAGTTATTCTTGAAGAAATGAGTCTAGGTAGCAAAAAAGCTCTCCATACATCCTGAATCTCCTTGCTCTTGATAGCTTCTGAGAGAGACATGGTGAACCAGGAAGGTCCATGAGTCCTCGAGGCAAAAGGCGCCATGCTCTCTTCGAACTTGTGCCTTTTGGAGAATATCATGATGTACTTCGAGAATAGGACTTTGAAGTCGTCTTTATCGTCATTTGGAGTTAATCTTCGAAGCCTAGTGCCTTCGACTATCCTATCAATTATCTCAGGATCTTGTTCATCAATGGTGTTGGCAGTTGACAAGGAGGGTTCGAACATGGCATTTAGCCATAGTTGAAGTAACCAAAAAGGGCCAGCCAACAGAATATTCTTGGAGGTATGGGATTTGAGGCTCGAAACAGCTGACTTCAGGCTTTCATAAAGGTCAACTAAGAGCAGTTCACTTAAGCACACTTTTCAATTTTCATGCATATCCCTAGCTAGAGGAATAAACCTACTGGCTACCTGTAGGGATCTACTGCAGAAAATGTATCTTGACAGCCATAGGGTTAAGAAAGCAATGTGTTCTACGTCAGACACATTGTCTCCTTCAGCATGGTAGTGACTGATAAACTTGGAAAAACTTGCTAGCTTGACTTCGAAGTCAATTATGCTTGAATGTTCTTCGTTGTCGGGGATATAAGTTTCTCCTACTGGCGATAGCCCAGTGATGGCCGCTATGTCGAAGAAGGTGGGGGTGATCATTCCACCTGGGAGATGGAAAGTATTATAGGTACTGTCCCAGAAATAGAGGGACGCGAATAGCAGAGGGTGGCTGTAAGTGAAACCAGGCTTCGATAGCTTAATCAAATTATAGATACCTAATTCTTCCCATTGCTGGGATTTCTTAACTTCTACTTTCTTGAACCAGTTTTGATAAGCAGTATCAGAGGTGGGGCAAGATCGGAACGGCTTAAAATTACTTTTTACATAGTCCAAAACAAAGGGGTCCTTAGGAGGAACAGTTGGATTTTCTATGGTGTTTGAGCCAGAAGATTCTATTGCCTTAGGGGCGTCCATTTTGTTAAACAAAGGTTTGAAACTATAGCAAACTGGGAAAATTGTCCTGGTATCTTTTAAAATTTCAAAAACCGTAAGAGGGCCATTTAAAGCTAACCTCTTACCAGCAACGTTGGTAGGAATGAGTACCTGTGATGCATACAACATTTCTTTTTCCTTTGAAATCATCTGAGGAGCAAGAACGGATTGGCCTTGGTGAGTGATAATCTTACTTTCCATTGTAGTGCCTGCAGTTTTTCCTTTCTTCTTGGAAACCTTCTTGAGTTGGGATGAAGTAGAAGAAGACATTTTTGAAAGATGTTGAAAGCTTAGGGTTTTGGCGAGAGAAGGAGGGTAAAAGATTCAGAATGTGGAAAGAAAAGAAAAAGACTAAGTGGATGATGTTTTATAATGTGGAAGTTTAAGCATCCAGGGAATGAGGATGTGATACGTGGAAATCATGGGTTGGTGTGATGAAGAGGTTGCGTAAAGTTAACATGGGTAATAGGCGTGATTTAAAGATAATCATTGTTTGTAACTGCACCATACTGTGAAGTGGCTCCAGGCGGTTAAGGAATCCAAAAAGTGCTATGATTGACGTGACTGGAGTCAAATGCATTAAATGTTACGATGATTCGAAGGTCACATCAAAATCTTGTGTAAATGTTTAAAATAGTTATTTCTCAGAGAGATCGAAATACATATTTTAAAGGGGCAATTTGTTGGCTGAAGATTTTGATAATATTATTAGAAGCCAAGCGAATTGAACATTTCGATCAAAATGAAACAAAGCGTCATGTTTCGAAGTAGCAGAAGCAGTGTTTCGAATAAGCATGTCAAAGCTTGGAGCTTCGAGTGGCAATTATGGGAACATATCTAAAGAAGTCTCGAAATAACAACAAGGCTGTGTCTGAGAAGTATGTTCGAAACGGAGAAGTACCAAAGCATTTGAAATTCAAATGGAAGCGGGACATTCGAAGTTTGAAATTTATGTGCTGGAGCATTTGGAGACACGTGGAAAGAAGAGAGAGGCGTTGTTCTGCATGTTCTGAACGTGGCATAATCCTATAGCAAGACCGTTATGGTCGAATTAGTATAAATAGAAGTCTTAGTATTAGGATTTCGTGTGTCATATCTATTGTACTAAATACTCAGTAACATTCAAACTACCACATGACAAGAGAAACGAATGCAAGAGCAATGTACGTATGATAGCACCACATATTTATGATTTAATGAAAACCTTTTATCATTTCCAGCACTTTCCTTTATCTTTCTGTCAAATAACATTTATAAGTTTTCTCATTTAAAGTCTTTTCACTTCGAAATCTCTTCATTAAAGCTTTACATTTCAATGCTTTCTTTACATTTCAAGCACTTTACATTTCAGAAAACTGTCATACTTTTCATGCCTTTACTTTCAAGCTTTATCCTTCGAACGCCTATTTTTACTTAAAGTCATTTACAGATTTCTTGCATTAAACGCTTTCTTCATATTTCAAAACTTTTACGTTCCAGAACATCCTTTACATTAACTGTTTTTATAATTCGAAGCCTTTTACTTCCCTTTTATGCAATTTTACATGTCTTTACAATTAACATTTATTCATGCAAGTTAGTTTCGCGCACATACATTTTGATTGCACCTTTAGACCTTTAAGAGAGAAATCGAAATAAGCCAAACACCTATACAACACTCAAATATCAACCATGAATATCTGTTCGATCATGAGAGTTACCTTAATGACCAAGGAATCCTAGGATCAATCTAGTCGATCATGTGAGTTACCAGAGAAATTGAATAACAGTCAGAAAGTTTATTCGATGGTTTAGAAGACTAGCGGTTGTTTACCAGAAATCACTGGAAACACCGAGTCACTTTGATGGCTATCATTGTTGATAGTTGTAAAATTTAATGATGATTGTATTGGTTAATAGAATCAGTTGTGGTAGTTCAACAGAAGAAATTTGAGAAATCTGATGTGAAATTCCGTGAAAATTAGAGATGTTTTTTCATAGATGACGTCAATATTGATTAGAGAGAGGGTGTACTTGAAAGGTTAAAAATTCAACCTCCAAATCAACGAAGTTAAAAAGATAAAACTTGCAAGTATGTAATAAATTATATATTTATAATACGCAGAATAACAATTTTATAAAAAAATGGTTGGAACTGTCCTCGATATAGAAGGTGTTACATGTGGGGGACTATTGGATAGACGCTCACGTTTAAGACGGGTGATGCATTTTGGTTAAGTACAAAGCTATTAGAGTATACTTATTCATCAGTTTAAGTGGGTGCATTATTAGATTGAGCCTGTGTATTAAACCAGTCTTATTATATTTGTATCATCAGCCAGAACTTTGAAGTATATGCCATAGTTACATAGTTATTATTCTAGGTAAATTTAATGTTGGGTAAAGTTGATTTGGGCAACCAGTGATAGTTTAATCAAATCATTAGACTTCTACGACGTGACAAATGATAAGAAAAAATATAAATATTTATTTAATTTAAATATATTTTTAATCTCTCTATTTTAATATTTTTTTAAAGTTTTAATCTCTTTATTTTAAAATTTAACTTTTTAATCTCCAAACTTTATTTTTGAAATTTTGTTGATTTCCTTTCAATTTTGCATAACTGAAAATGATAATTGTAATAAAAAATTATTTTTAATTACGTTATATTGTTGACTGAATTATTTTATTATTTAATATTATTTTATTAATTATTAAATTAATTCATAATTTTAATTATGTTTTTATTTAAATTAGTTAGTCAAAAAACTTATTTAAATAAAATGTAATAATAAAAAATATTAAATATCCAACCACCAATACTATTTAATTAAAAATAATTTTGTATCTTAATCATCACTACTAATTATGTAAAATAAAAAAGTAAATCTCAAAATGGAACGATTAACAGTTAAAAAACATAAAAATAAAAGACCAAAAATATATTTAAACTTATTTATTTATAATTCAAAAAGCATTAAATCTGCACTCATATTAATTCAAAGTCAAAAAGTTCGGCAAAATGCAATTTGCCTTTTAGTTTGTAACCTATTATTTGTGATGGCCTCTTAGTAATTCTTTTTATATTGTCTTTCGCTTTCCAAAGAAAAATAAAACAAAATAAAATGATCTAGAGATATAGTATGAACTAAAATGTAATAACTTTATCTAATAAATCCCCAAATACATGAATAGATCTTGAGATAAAAGTCACTAAATCAAGGCAGTTAAAAGAGTGAGAAAACAGCAAGCTAGATTAAAAGTACTTTTAAGAAACAGAAATAAATCTCACATGTTTGAATTTCAATACTTATTGAAAAGAACTTACCCTCAGTAACACATTGTTATGAAAGCACATAGTTGTCAAACATTGCTTGGATTAAGAGATGCATATTGAAGAATCTCAACATCATTTTCAAACTTGTCCATATCATTCTTTTCCATGCTCACAAATGCTTCAATCCCTTCTCCATCTCTTGCATCCATCATAAATATTAGATTCTTCATCAAACAACCAAAAGTGGTTACCCATGTTGGTTTTCCCCACCCAAAATCTACATCATATACTGGAAATCCACACCAACTACTAAAAGTATACATATTATGATTCTCATAATAACCATCATTAAGATGTTCCAAACATCCAGAAATGAATGACGAATCCTCCTCTTCTTTCCCTTCAAATTTTTTCGGATAAACCTCGTAAAATTCAGATAATGCTTGTTTTATCTTGCTTACCAATTCCTCCAGCTCCATTTCCTCTTTATCTGGACTCATAGATGCAAACCAAACCAAGTTCCCGACATAGTTTGCTGACAATGGAGGAACCATTCTTCTGCGAATGTCTACAACTGTAGTGAATGGTGCAATCTTGAAATTTAATCCCTTTGTTGAAACCGCACGCTTGTAAATCAATGCACTTACAACTTGTACGCGTGTCGGAGAAATATTCACAGAATTTCTTACCTTTTCCTTGAGACACTTAATCTTTGAGGCTTCAAAGACGAATCTTTTATACACTATGTTGTTTCCTCCCGGAATAGCAAGTTCCGGAAAAATAGGTATCTCTCTCTGGGGGAAAATCAAAGCTCCTCCAGAAAGAGTTGATAAAAATATTGATAATTTTTCTTCTCGCTCTAGTTTTTGGTTGATGATGGCCCAGTCATTCAAGAATTTGAAAAGACTGGTACCATCACCAACCTTATGAGTCATGAGAATGCTGATCGCAATTCCTCCACATGCAAAACAGTTAATTTGAATGACAAATAAACTACCGCTCCAATCCATCACTTTCCATTGTAATTCGTCGGTGAACAAAGGGTTCACCAATTCTTCCGTGGGGTTTTGGATGATTTCTGATAAATTGTTTTGTATCTTTGTGATGAAAAATGACACACCTTGATCATTGCATTCAATGGTAGTTTTGTCTTTCAATCTACCAGCAAAATGGTAGTATTTGGAAAGAACGTGAGACAGGGATTTTCGGAGTTGTGATATTTTTGAAGTTTGGTTACTAACTTGGTTTGGGTTGTAAAAGAAAAGAACTGGCACATATTTACGGTAAAAAGCGTTATCAATAAAAGAAAGAGGGTATATTCTCAAATCAGATGGAGTTGGTGATGAAGGTTTGATAGTTTCTCTAGAAATTAATTCAATCTCCATGGTTAATTGGTTCACTGTAGTGTTTACACATTACAATATTTATCTATTTATTGATGAATTGTCACAATGTGGCAGTTATAATTTACCTCACCTAACACCAATCATACACCGTGATATAGTCCAAACTACCTCCATGATTTTATTAATTTAAGACAACATATTTGAAAGTTATTTTGTTTACTAATGCTTAAATATGCTTATAGTCATGCAAATACTTTCTCCCTCTATAATTAAAACATTTATCCGGCCTATCCTATTAGACCGTCTAATCTGATTTAAAAATTAATTCTAACATCAAATAATTTATATTTATTAATTAATTGATTAATTGTCGGAATGGGATAATTAATAGTTTGCTTAACCCAATAAGAAGATCAGTATGTGTAGTCCAACTAGGCAACTACCATTTACGATTTTATAAATTTAAGATACCATACTTTTTGACTTATTAAGATGGAATATACTTAAAGCTTTTCTTTTTGACAAATACTTGGAAATTAAATATTTCTTCCAATGCATGATTATGCGGATAGTCAAGCAAATACCCTTTTCATTCTCTATTTTAAAATTATGTTCTGAAATTAGAGATAGTCGACGGCAGAGTATAATTGGCATACTTTTTGTACCATAGTTTGGAGTGAACTTATAAGACTAACTCTCTAATGCCTAAATTAAAGAATGAATGAGAAATAGTCATAGTGTGAGAATAAGTGGCATACATAAATCTTCCATTAAATCCAACGACAATCAATTATCAGAAGATAAATATTAAGTGATGGCCTCTTAACTAGGGACAATCACTGCACCAAAAAAAAAAACATTTAACAGCATTTAATGACGCTATTAATATTTCCGCTATTAAAATTTGGCTATCTATAATAGTGCTTTTAGAAACTATTAAAGACCTAATTTTTATTAGTACTTCTTATAAGAGCGGTAACGTAGTCTATTTTTATGCTATTGTTTTTTAAATAAGATTTAATAGCATTTTATTAAAAATAACGCTATCACAGATCTATTAGTTAGTAGAAAAAAATATTATTGTTCTCTTTTTAGAATTAAAAATAATATTGGATATTTGATTTCGATGTAGTGGAGAGAGAGTTGACTTGCAAGGTTAACACTCCAACGCTCAAGTCAGTATGTAAGAGAAAATATTGTTGAAGTTGAATTTGAAACTAAGTAATTGAAATGGTGCGTTCAGTATATATAGTGGAGATGAATTTACAATCTTGCCTTTTTAGGAGTGCATTAAGAAGATCTGTTAGATGCATCAGGAGTCTTGATCCTCTACCTTTGCTTCCAGGGTAGTTCTCGCATGTTGAGATGGTTATAGAAGGACTATATCTCCTTGAGAGTGGTCGATCAGGAGTATATTAGGTCGGCTTAGAATAATTACCCCTCAAACCCTTATTGTTGCGTAGCAAGACAAGGATTTTTCGTATTAGATTCGACGTCGACCATTCTTTCATATATATCTCGAAATAGAAAGAATAAATGCTTCAGCTGCTTAGGAATTCATGTCTTTCACTATTACAAAATGCACAGACAATAATGTGTAGTTCACGATGATTCTTCCAACAGCGTGGTGACATCTCTAAACCCACGACACTAACATTTTATTTTATTTTTTAATTAAAAATTGTTAACATATAATAACCATTGCAACCAGAACCGTAGTTATATAATCCATGCTTTCTTGGGTTTGAAACTCAATTCCCTCAAATATATTATTCATTTAACATTAAGACACGTCTTTTCTATTTTATTTATTTTTATATATAAAATAAAGGGTTACGACCACGGGTGAAAACTTCAAACGTTGTGAGTATATGTAAGCAAACGTTGTTGATAAATAAGTTTGTGCTTTCACATGTTGATAATTTTCATGGTATTTGTAGGACTCAAGAAAAGTGAATGAAGAAACAACAACAACAACAAACTTCATCTAATTTTAGAAGTTATGAAAAGAAATATAAGAAGTATGAAGCTATTGTGTTAACTTCATACACCTTATTTTTTATGGCTTCCCAAACTAGATGAACCTCATATGGTGATGATGATGGTGGTAGAAATGGTTAGTTGTCCATGTCTTCCAATCTATGTAAATTAATTCTATGTTTTTGTTGATAAATATTGTTAGTGAGTTTGTTATATCATATGTGATTGCTTGTTTCACTAACCCCTCATTGAACTTGCATTCATTTAAAAATATTTTTAAGATAATAATTTAAAAAAATTAAGTTATTCTTGAAAATCAACTTATACGATCCATGTTTTTCGAATTGTATGCATCTTGTAAATCATAATTCTCTTTTTAGCTTATAGAATTTCATTCAATGTCACAAATTCTTCAAAACAATATTGATAAATGGGTGTCAGTCTGGATCTTTCACTGAAAACTTGATGTTTGAAAAATAAAGTATAAAAGAAGATGAAATCAAATTTTATGTGAAAGACTCAGACTGACATCTATTTATCAACATTACTTTGAAGAATTTGGGATTGAATCAAATCCTATAGGCTAAAAGAGGAAACCATGATTTACAGGTTGTTTGCAATTTGAAAAATATTGGATCTTTTAAGTTATTTTTCAAGAATAACTTAATTTTTCTGATTATTATCTCAAAAATCTATTTGCATGATTGTATATGGTTAATGAGGGGCAGGGAAAAACAAGTAATCCCATATTTTATGATAAACTCTCACATATACCACAACGGTTGGAATGTTTAACCGTGGTGAAATACTATTTTTATACGCTTTAATTTTAGTTGCAGGTGGGTATCGAATCCATGCCACTATAATTATTACAACGATTGTTTACGTTAACCGTTGTGATAGAAATTTTACCACAGTGGTTTCTGAGCCCGTGATTGTAAGTTCCACATATACAACCATACTCTACACAACAACGCTTGGACCCGCTGTTTACCTTGGTATTTGGTAAACAACCGCTGATCCTCCAAATGGTTACTTATTTGGTTACTCGCAGGATCGATCAGATTGATCCTAGGACATAGGTTGATTTTGAAGTTTTGATTAAATTGGCTATGGGTTAAGTGACAATAAAATAAAGAGGCTTTAAGTAAATTGCATGAAGAAAGGACTTGGTAAAATAAATAAGGCTTTAAATGAAAGGGCTTCGACAGGAATGTAAAGAAAAAAGCAAGTAAATTTCTGGAAAAGTAAATGACTTTGATTAATAAAGTTGGTGTTTCACACATACATTTCTCAACAATTCTTTCTCACACGCTGGGTACTCGAATCTATATGAGTGACTTTGTATAGAATTGTGAACACACCTGAGAAACTACATGACTACTACTATTTATACTAAAACATCCCAAGTAACCGTCGGGCAGTTACACTGCTTCGAGATGAGTCCACTTGGCACGTTCTCAACGTTCGACGCTCCAGATCTTTGCACGTTGCACTTGGTAACCGCTGGAAACCGTTTTCCCTCCAAACGCTTGAATTTCAAACTGTTCCACTCTGAACCATCGAACACTTTCGTCGAGAAGCATCTTCGACGAGAAACACCTTCGACGTCGAAGGCAACCAACTTCTCCCTTGGAAGAAATCTTCTAAGTACCTTGCCATCTTTCGACGGGCATTTCGACAGACCTAGCTAGTCGAAAACATCCTTCAGCTTTAATGGCTGACATTAATAAAACAAGGGTGTCGAATTTAGGAGCCAACAAATTTCCCCCCAAGAATGCCTTATTTCGACTCTGAAAAAAAAAGGCATTCTTTGAAACGCCATTCGATACCTGTCTTTTCATGCTTAGTCACAAATTAATTTGTGCACTTTTTGTTGTCTTCTACCAACCACTGGCAATCCCAAGAAAAATCATCACTTATCCGTACCTAAGACGTCATGTCAGTACGGCGTGCAGTGCCAAACGTCATTTCAGAATTTGTCATTATGACAATTCCCAAAAACGAGGACGCACGCTGCGTCTCTCTATTTCTGCAGAACGGCTAAAACAACAGGGGGATGCCACGCGTCCCACTATCTCCTGCAATAATTAAATGGCATTTAATGTCCTCGGTTTTGGGGATTTTCCCCCACTACTATAAATAGAAGTAAGTACCCCATTGTGGGACTTTTTACGCCATCTAGCTTTCAGACTTCTCTATCTTCATACAAACTTGTTATCTTTGCAGAAACTTTTCCTCCTTCACTTCGTCTTCAACCTCATTTCAACCTCAACACTAACAATGGCATCTGGTTCCAATGCTCCTAGCGCTACCGTACCAACTGAGAACGCCAAACCTAAGGTTTTCGTCACTGCTCCAGTAGTAACCTCCACGGGCCAACGAAGGGTCCCTGAACCCTTGGACATCGCTGTTCGTGATGCTTACTCACGTCACCTTATGATCCCGGTTGGATATTCCAACCAGATCTTTGCTATGTCTGGCCCTTTGTATCCCAGTATCGCTGAGGCCATGAAAATCAAGAGTTATTTTCCGGTAGTTGAGAAACTCAAACCGGTTGCATGCGCCAAGAAAGACGCAGAAGACAATGAAGACCCTGCGCATGAAAAAATCGACCTCCGCTTCTTCAACAGAGGTGTTAGGGCCTTCAGGTCTGGCCCTAGCCTTACTCCTGATT
This sequence comes from Vicia faba, assembly GCA_948472305.1. NCBI lineage: Eukaryota > Viridiplantae > Streptophyta > Magnoliopsida > Fabales > Fabaceae > Vicia > Vicia faba. Next base: position 389,734,277 of record OX451741.1, read on the forward strand.
ACGTTGCTTGGCTGGAAAAGATGGAGAAACGACATGCTTCAATCTGGAAGGATATGGGGATTTTCGACCTGGTGATGCTGTCGAAGACAGGTATGAACTATTCTCCGAAGATGTTGATAGCTTCTCTGCTTTTCTGGGACTACTCCCACTTTACTTTCCATCTTCCCTGTGGGATGTTGACTCCTACACTCTTCGATGTGGCCGCTATCACTGGCCTTCGACCCACCGGGGACTACTTCGATCCGGAGGAGATGTCGGAGGATCAAATTGGATTCTCTGACACCAAACCAACATACACCACTTTCATCAACCACTATCACGACAGGTCGACAGATGCTGTGTCGGATGTCGAACACATAGCATTTCTAGCCTTATGGCTGACTCGCTTTGTATTTTGCTCGAAGTCCTTACAGGTGACCAAAAAGATGGTCACTCTCGCCACTCAACTCCATCATCGCCAAAATATCTGTTTGGCAGAATTGATTTTGGCTAGCCTCTATGATTCAATCAGCAATGGGGCGACTCTTCTAAAAATTATCGAGAATAGGGTCAGTTTGCTACTTGCTGGGCCTTTTTGGCTGCTCCAACTGTGGCTCAACGCCACCTTCGAATCCTTCTTGCCTAAGAAGGTTCAAATAAACGAGCAGGCTCCAGAGATAGCGAACAGACGCGTCGAAGGGACCAGACTGGCTCTGTTGACGCCTATGGAAGATGGACTGGAGTTTCAGCAAACTTTCACCAACTTCGTTCTGATGTTTGCTCGAAGGAAAGAGTTTTCTTCGACTATGGCTCCGTTTGCTCGACGGAAGGTAGGCCCAACATGGTTCACAAGGCCACATCCAAGGATGTCGAGTGGTCCTAATGTTGACGAACATACAATATTGTGGGAGGCGTTCCTCACACCAAGGATCATGCCTCTTCGATTCAGGAGCTCTAAGACTCATTTGAGTCTGATTGCATACCAACCAAACCTGGTATCTCGCTAGTTTGGTATTATTCAAACCCTACCTTCTCCAATCTTTCCAAGAGAGAAGTCTATGTTGTACTTCTGCAATGATTACACCGAAGAGGCTGCTATTAAGCATATCGGGAGATATGCTGGTCGAACAGTTCTCTCGTTGTTTGACTACCAGCTCAACTTTCTTTGCTCACCATCCTTCGAGGAGTGGTGGAAAAGTTATTACGCTGAGGAGTTTTTCGACGAGAAGGATTTCGTGGATGAGCTTCAGAAATCTTTTGTCCTTGTGTTGGACAAAATAAAGAAATGTAAGTTCATCCTTTCACATTACTTTGTCTTTCTTTTCGACTGCTAGCCTGTTAACTTTTTATTTGCTTTCAGTTGTTCGAAAGCCCGTAGCCAAGAAGGCTACAGAAAGCCAACAGGGAGGGGGCCCCTCAACAAAACCTCCACCGCCGGCGAAGACCATAGCACCGGCGAAGACTACAACCAACCAACAGGGGGAAGGCCCTTCGAAGAAGCCTTCTATATCGGTAACCAGACTTTCATTATTTTCTTCTGGCTTTCGATTTTTGACTTTCGATGCAATTGCTAAATCGAATTCCCATTGGTTTTTTTTTAGGCACCTTCGCCCAAGAAACGGCCAGCACTGGTGGTCGAATCTGGGAGCGATGAAGAAGGTGATTCTCCTCCTGCTCCTCTAAAAAGGCGAAAGCTGACGAAGGATGCTCCTGTTCCTGCTCCTGCTCCTGAGGGTCGAACATTTAGAATAAAGGTTGCTGGGAGAAAGCCCAGGCCACCTCCAGTGATCATTGAGGAGCCAACGGAGGAGGAACTAAACGTTCTTCTCAACAAGCCTGTCGAAAGCGACAATTCCAGCCCTGGGGCTGAAGCTAACTTACAGGTAATCTTTTAAACCTTTTTATAACTTAGGTGTAGATACCTACATTCGATTATGTCTTTTTCGATTTCTGAAGATTCTTCCTCTTTCCTTTCTCAGGACACCACTGAAAGCTCACCACCAAGGACCTCTGAAACGCTGGAATCTGCTGAACTCAGCAGGCCACAAGAAAAAGGCTTGGGAAATGACGAAGCCCATACTGAAATAAATGAGGCCAATGCTGAGACGGTAGAAAAACCAGCAGAAGAACCTCAAACGGAAGAACAACAGCCAGAAGCGGTTCAGGTGGTGGATCTGTCAGAAGAGAATCGTGAAGAAGGGGACCAAGGCGATGCTGGCGAAGAAAACCAAGGTGCCGCTGGCGAAGAGAACCAAGGTGACACTGGCGAAGGGCACCAAGGTGACGCTAGCGAAGAGCACCAAGATGACGCTGGTACTGCCCCAGTCCGAGTCGAAGGGAAACAAGTCGAGACACCTAACACTCAACAGCCTCAAACCCAAGACAATGCTGTTGCAAGGGCTGTTACCTCAACGAAGCACAGGTCAAAAGAGGACTTAGAACTCTTGAAAAAAACTGACCCTGTTAGCTATCTCAACGCAATCATCGAGAGCAAGAGTTCGTCTGATGCCAGTCAGGAGGTTCCTACCCTGTCGGGGAAGTCCACTGAAACCTCTCCTCTCGATGAAGCTTTGGCGAAGGTTAAGGCCCAATTTTTCAAGAAGGACTTGATGAAGGCTTTAGAGGGGGACCCCACTGCTCCATCATACTTGAGGGATGTTTTGAATGCTGTCGACTTGTTAGCTGTAGCTCCAGAAGTTTCAGGCTTGATCATGGAGTTACACTCTATGATTGATCAAGTCTCAGCAGATTATAGGCGCCAAAGGGGTTTTAATAGTCAGCTTGAGGTGTTATATGGCAAAAGCTCCTCTGCGTGGACTGCTGTTTCGGATACGACTTCTCGAATTGCGGAGTTGTCGAAGCAAAAAGCATCTACGCAGGAAGAAGTTGATGCCATCGATCGAGAGAATGCTTCCTTCAGGGCACAAATCGAAGAAATAGAGGCGAAGATAAATGCCAACACTATACGCAAGGAGGAACTTCTTTCGACCGTCTCAGACACCGAGAGTCAAACTGAGATCAAACAAGGCCTGGAATTTGCTGAGAAGGCCCAAGGCTTCGACGCTCAGATTGCCAAACTGGTGCAGGAGAACGCCTGGTGCAAGAAAAGATTGGAGCTGCAGCAAGCCAAATACCTTCGACTCAAGGACTCTATTCCCTTTTGATTGATTCAGCTTTTGTAACCATATTTTGTAATCTATATTTGACAACATTGCCATCTTGGCTAAAATTTATGAAATTTCCATTTTGGCTTTTTATGGTTAATTTAGTCTTGTTATTTTATTATTTTATTTTTATCTCTTGGAGTGTAGGTTTGTATTTTTTCAAATATTTACCATTTACTCTCAAGAGCCTTTTATCTTCACCTAACTCTTCGACTTCATAGGCTCCACCAGAAAAAGTTTGGATAACTCTGAATGGTCCTTCCCATTTGGGTGACCATTTCCCCATGCTTCGATCTCTTCGATCCATGGGAAGAATTACCTTCCAAACTAGTTCTTCAGGCAAAAATACCTTAGGTTTTACCTTTTTATTATAAGAGTCTTCTACTCTTTTCTTCTGAAGCCTGAGTAGGTCAAGAGCGCGCAATCTCTCTTCGTCTAAATCCACCAGTTCGTCTAACATCATGTTCCAATAAATCTCAGAGGGAATATCATAATGCCTCTGAACCCTTGCAGATTGAAGACAAATTTCTGCTGGTAACACTGCATCATGGCCAAAAGTTAGCTTATATGGTGTTGTACCTGTGGCTTCTTTTGGGGACGTTCGACAAGCCCAGAGAATCTGGTCTAACGTCTTATGCCAATTCTTTGGTTTCTTCCCAACATGCTTTTTTATCAAGCCAATCACTACTTTGTTAGCTGCTTCGACTTGACCATTCGCCTGTGCATAATAAGGCGTTGATGTTAGGAGTTTGAAACCTGTTTCCTGAGCAAATTCCTGCATCTTTCGATCAGTGAAAACTGATCCTTGATCAGTTGTTATTGTCTCAGCGATTCCATACCTAAAGATAATGTTCTTTTGAATAAATTCAATGACATTTTCTTGGTCTACATTGACTAAAGGGATAACTTCGATCCACTTAGTAAAGTAATCAATGCCTACCAGTATGTATTTCTGGCTCTTTGATGATGCTGGTCGAATCTCTCCGATGAGGTCCAACGCCCATCCTCTAAAGGGCCAAGGCTTCACTATCGAGTGAAGTTCGCTTGCTGGTACATGTTGGATGCCTGTATGGACTTGACACTCTTGACAACCTTTGGCGAACTCAACACAATCTTTTAGCATAGTGGGCCAGTATAGTCCTTGTCGAAACAACAACCATTTCATCTTATGGCCTGCTTGGTGAGCCCCACATGCCCCAGCATGCGTAGTCGAAAGGGCTATGTATGCTTCAGTTTCACTTAAACATTTCAGCAATACCCCTTCAGGCGTCTTCTTGAATAACTCATTACCCATGAGTACATAACTCAACGCCCTGTATTTTGTTTTTCGTTCTGTCGAAGCTCCTGGATTTTGAAGATAGTCCACAATGGGTTTCCTCCAATCTTGCTCTGACAAATTATCTATGAACGAAATTTCGAAGTTACTTTGATCAGCATATCCTAGTCTCATCGATTCCAAATCTGTTGGTGATAGACAAGTTGCTTTTATCTTTTCTCGAACTTCGATTGCTCTTTGTAATCTCGTTTTTGAAATTTTATACCCAGATGCAATTTGTGCCAAGTCATTGGCTATTTGATTTTCGACTCTGGGTATGTGTCGAATATTGATCGTTTCAAATTTTTTCAATAAACGATTTGCTATCACGAAGTACATAATGAGATTCTCTCTTATGCATTTATATTCCTTTGTGACTTGCTTAATGACTAACTCTGAGTCTCCCATTATTTTGACTCGAGTTGCCCCCAATTCCAACAATATCTCAAGGCCAGTAATTAGAGCTTCATACTCAGCCTCATTGTTCGAACAAGAACCTGATATTTTGTACTTGAATGTTGTTGGAATTTTATCTGGAGAAATAATCAAGACTCCTACCCCTGTTCCATCTTTATGGCTGGAACCATCGAAGTAGAATTTCCAAGGCTCTATCTCCACATAATTAATATCCTCAACTTGAATTGAGTGGTCGACTATAAAGTCTGCAACCACTTGTCCTTTTACTGCCTTAAGAGGCATAAAGGTCAAGGAGTATTCAGTTAATGCTAATGCCCACTTGCCAATTCGACTATGCAAGATAGGTTTCGACAACATATACTTGAAAACATCAAAATGAGACGAAACATACACATCAACTGGTTTTATATATTGCTTGAGTTTTGTACAAGAGAAATACAGACATAGACACAATTTTTCAACTTCGCTATATCTAGTTTCTGCATCGTTCAAAACTCTACTGAGATAGTAAATGGGTCTTTCGACTCCATTCTCATCTTCTTGGGCTAACATGCTTCCCAAAGTTTTGTCGGATGCAGCTATGTACAATCTCATACTCCTATTGCTACAAGGAGGCACCAAAATAGGTGGCTTAGTGAGGTACCCTTTGATTTTGTCGAAGGCTTCTTGTTGCTCTTGCCCCCATTCGAACCCCTCTTTATTCAGTCGAAGTAAGGGTGAAAAGGCCTGAGCTTTCCCACTTAGATTAGATATAAACCTCCTTAAGAAATTTATCTTGCCTAAGAGAGATTGCAGTTCCTTCTTATTCGATGGCGCTTTCGCTTCCAGAATTGCCTTCGTCTTGTTCTGGTTGATTTCGATTCCTTTCTTGTGGATAACGAAGCCCAAGAAATCTCCAGCTTTCACACAGAATGCACACTTCAAAGGGTTCATCTTCAGACCATGTTCTCTCATTCTTTCGAATGATTGTCGAAGGTGGTCAATATGATTCTTCCTGGAAACAGATTTTATAACAATGTCATCAATATATACTTGCATAAAAGTGTTAATAAAATCATGGAAGATAGTATTCATTGCTCGCTGGTACGTTGCCCCAGCGTTCTTTAGGCCAAAAGGCATCACTACCCATTCGTAAGTGCCTAAGGCCCCAGGGCATCGAAAAGCTGTTTTCGACACATCTTCTTCAGCAATGAATATTTGATTATATCCTGAATAACCATCGAGCATACTCAGGTATTCATAGCCAGCGGCAGAATCGACTAGCATTTCCGCCACAGGCATAGGATATTCATCTTTGGGTGTAGCAGCATTCAAATCTCTGAAATCTATGCACACCCTTAATGTACCATTTTTCTTAATTACTGGCACAATGTTTGCAATCCATTCGACATACCTTGTAACGCGTATGAATTTGCATTTCAGAAGTCTTTCGACTTCCTTTTTGATCTTCGACAGTATTTCTGGAGCGAAGCGCCTTGGATTTTGCTTGATTGGCTTCTTCCCAGGTTTGATTGGCAACTGAAGTTCTACCAATCCTCTGTTGAGACCAGGCATTTCGTCATAATCCCATGCGAAACAGTCCTTGAACTCTTTCAGCAATTGGATTACTTCCAACCTAAGTTCTGGATCAATTTTGGCGCTGATGTAAGTTGGCCTTTTCTCTGACCCTTCGCCTAAGTTGATTTCTTCTAAAGGATCTTGAGCTAACATTTTAATGTTGTTCGCCAAGGGGTCCTTTTCGAAGCCCAAAGGCTCATCGTCATAGATGGCGTCGAGCCTCTGTTCCTGCATTTCTTCTTGCACGATATCAGGGGGTTTTGGATCGAAATCCTTTCCTGGACCTGCAGCAGATAACTGTTGATCATTGGCCTGTGTGGCCATGTACTTCACTTCGGCTTCGAGAGCCGTTATCATCTTAGTTTCGGCTACATAAGCCGAAATTCGCTTCAAAGATTGTGACTCAGTCATTATCACTGAATTCACTTCCCCAACCAGTTGGTTGGATATCAGTTAACCCATTGAAGTCTATGTGGGACAAGTCTTCTCTGTCCCATTGGAAACCATGCTCAGGATGCAGGTATAGGGAACAAAAAGTGTTTGGCGCTGGCGCCATGTCGAAGTCAGGTGTTGGACATGGCCCTATGTGAGCCAAGTTCTTGTCGAAATCTGCCAACCCCAGGTGATTCACTTCGCCTAGGTAGTAACTTTGATCTGCCTCTATGTTTTCGACCATCCCATCTGGACGCCATAGGAGCAGCCTCTGATGCATTGATGATGGCACAGCTCCAACACCATGAATCCATTCACGGCCCAACAAAATATTGTAGTTAGGTTTGGCCGAGATGACCATAAACATTGTTGGTCGAAGGATAGACCCTACTTTGATATCTAACTGGATCACTCCCATAGTGGTCCCTATGCCGCCCTCACAGTTCGACAAGACCATGTTGTGAGGCTTAATGTCCTCATCCCTTTTGCCAATTTTCCTTAGCATAGAGTGAGGAATAATGTTGATGGTTGCCCCACAATCCACCAATATTTTATTCACAGTAGTTTCTTCGAGTTTAGCCCTTATGAATAAAGGCTTGAGGTGATTTTTCATCGCCTCTGTAGGTGGCTCGAAGAACCCATTCTGTTCCTCAGTGGTGCCATTGTCCATGACGAAATAGCACACTGGCCTGTGTTTGGCCATTTCTTGCTCCACTTCCCAGTCACTTACTTCGACTTCCACCTGTCGGTTGAATTCTCTGGGCAGCACTGAGACTATATTCACCATTATGTCCAAAGTATCATCAGACTTAGAATCGTCTTCGTCTTCGACTTCACTTTGGTTAGGCCAAACTAGCCTGTTGGTTACTGGCTCTCTTTCTAGAGGTTTCCTTTGCTTCCTTTGAGGAACATTCGAACTGGTTTCTGCCTTTGGTTCGTTGGCAGCCTCCCTTTCAGCTTTTCGTCTCCTTTGGTATCTCCTCCATTAAGATCGAGACATGGGATTTTTACCTTTGTAGTTGCTGGACACTTGTGCAACCTTAGGTGCTGCAACCTTAGGTGCGGCAACCTGAGGCTCTTTCTTTTGAGTCAAAGAGGAACCCCTTAGCACCTCGAAAGAGTGCCATTTCTCCTCATTTGGCCTTTTTCGACCAGAGGTTTTGTACCAAGTATCTACTGGCACATTTGTGGGAGGCCTAAAAGTCAATGGCCTCTTTTCTTGGTTTGAACCTCTTTGGGAGGCTCTTCTGGGATCGTGTCGAAGATCAACATTTTCCCTTCTCTTATTCGCTGCTCTTACGCCTTGAATGTGCTCAGCATCTTTTTTGTCAAAGATCGAACTGCATCTTGGACACAGCATCACCTCTGATTTCTTTTTCTGGCATCTTTGTAAAAAATCTGCCAAATTCTCATTTTCCCGAGGGAAAGCAGTCTTGTTAGCTTGTTCTTGCCTCATGGCCTCTTCTGATGCTTTAGGGTCAGAAAGTTCGACCATGTTGATATTCATTGTATCTTTGTTAGCAAGAGCTAACTGCTTCATTTGTATCTCCAGATTCTCCGTCTGGCCTTGAACTGTGGCCAAGTGGGAACTGGGTTTTGGTCCAGTTTTTTGTGCTTCAGCGGTCTCCAACTTCGGGCTTTCGACCTCTTTCTGAACCGCTTCAATTGTCTTCCTGGATAAATTTCCAGAAAAACTGCCAAAGATTGGCATGTTGATATGGTCCTTTGAGACTTCGACCATTGTAATTCCTGGCTTCTTCGACTGGTTCCTGGTTGCCTCTATCACGTTCACCTCAGAGGGCTTAGCATAGTGGGCTTCAGCCTGCAATGGATTTGAGTCGACAGCCATGGGGGTTTTGTCAGCAAACTTCAACCTCCCTTCTTCGATAGCGTCTTGCACAAGGTTCCTGAAAAGAAAACATTGAGAAGTTTTATGGCCCAAAAAATTATGATATTTGCAAAAACCTCTCTTCTTTCTTTGATCAAGAGGAGGCACTTTTACCCCTGGGGGTACTATCATTTGGCCATCTTTAACCAGCAAGTCGAATATTTCATCACATTTTGTGATGTCAAAACTATAAGTCTTTTTGGGGAACCTATCGTTGGTCCTTTCTGGACCAACGGGATTTTTCCCACTTGAGGGGACCAACAGTTTACAAGAGTATGGTGGCCCTTGTTTCAGTTCTGCTAAATCGACTTCTCCTTCTTCGACAGCTAAAGTATCGTCGAAGGATTCCGGATCTTCGTCATCCATCTCAATGTACGCTATCCTCTCTCTCTTGTGAGTTTTCGTTGCCTTTGCTTTTTCAGCTTTGAGGCGTTCTACCTGTCGAACTCTATCGGCCAGTTGGGCCATGTCTCTCAGGTATTGGGTGTCTAGCTTCTTCCTAATGGAATAATCTAAACCGCCTGCGGCTATTTCGACTAACTCATGTTCTGGCACTTGTGTAAAACATCTCGCCTTGAGCAACCTAAACCTATTTAGATATTCGTCTATAGGTTCGGTGAAACGTCTCTTTACACTGGCCAATTCTTTCAGGCTTATCTTGGTTTGCCCCATGTAGAATTGTTCATGGAACAATCTTTCCAACTGGGTCCAATGATGGATCGAATTGGGGGGGAGAGTTGTAAACCAAGTAAAAGCGTTCTTTGTTAAAGAACTTGGGAAGTACTTGATCCTTAGGTTTTCGTTATTCGAAATGTCACCTGCTTCGATCAAGTATCTCGCTACATGCTCGACAGTAGATTCTGTCGTGTCCCCAGAGAACTTAGTAAATTTGGGGACTTTGCATCTAGGAGGTAAGTCTGTTTGTAACACGTACTCTGACAATGGGGATGTGAAGTTGGGCCGTCGAAAGCCCATGTTCATCCCATTTTGAGTCATGATCCTTTCGATCATGGTTTCCAGATTATTTTCCAAACCCATGTTTTGGTATTGGACATGCTGAACTACTTCGTCAGCATTTTGGTTTCTGTTAACTAACCTTACCTCAGGAGTTATTACCCTAGGTTCCTCGACGGGTTGCTCCAATCGTGCCCTAAGGTTTTCTTCGACAGGCTGCTGAGCCTGATTGATGGTGGTTTCTTCCTCTAAGAATATCCCCTGGTTTCCCCTTATTTGCGCCCTTTGGGGCTGTCGAATAGGTTGGGGTACTCCAAAGAAATCAGCCAAACGCGTCATTTGCGCTGTCACTTGCTGATTCGATTGAGTAGTGTTCTGTATTAGAGGGTTTAGCACTGTACTCAAAGTTTGTGCCAACATTTGCACCATATCATGGTTGCTTTCGTCCATTTGTTGCCTCAAGACTGCTGTCGAGGCATTTGTAAGGCCATGGGCTACTTGGGACGTTCCTCCTAAGAGTTGGGTCCTATTTCTATTCGCCATGCCTACTCCAGAACCTTGGAGTGGCGAAGAGGCACTCACTAAAGGGTCTGAAAAAGTGGACGCAGCATTCGTCAGGCTAGCCAAGTCAGAAGTTGGCATGCCATAGAGTGGCATGAATCCTGGGGGAACAAAAGGCCTTGTGCCTAAATTTCCCCTTGGTGGGGGAGTTCCCAAAGGCGCTCTGGGGCCTGTGAACGAAAGTAATGGCCCCGTTGCTGTGACCGTTACTGCTGGTGTCGAACCAACAGTTGTCGCTTCACTTACGGTCGTACTAACTGTTGTTCCCACATTCGTTTGTGGGATTTCGTTATTGTTTGGCGGATTCGCCATCTCTTTCCTTCTTCTGGCAGTATCGTTATCGTTAGTGTATATTCTACCACTTCTCAATAACATACAACACTCCTCGAAAAGATGAGATAATTTTCAACAATCAACACACAGTCCCACCAGGTGTGCCAATTTGTTTACCTTGGTATTTGGTAAACAACCGCTGATCCTCCAAATGGTTACTTATTTGGTTACTCGCAGGATCGATCAGATTGATCCTAGGACATAGGTTGATTTTGAAGTTTTGATTAAATTGGCTATGGGTTAAGTGACAATAAAATAAAGAGGCTTTAAGTAAATTGCATGAAGAAAGGACTTGGTAAAATAAATAAGGCTTTAAATGAAAGGGCTTCGACAGGAATGTAAAGAAAAAAGCAAGTAAATTTCTGGAAAAGTAAATGACTTTGATTAATAAAGTTGGTGTTTCACACATACATTTCTCAACAATTCTTTCTCACACGCTGGGTACTCGAATCTATATGAGTGACTTTGTATAGAATTGTGAACACACCTGAGAAACTACATGACTACTACTATTTATACTAAAACATCCCAAGTAACCGTCGGGCAGTTACACTGCTTCGAGATGAGTCCACTTGGCACGTTCTCAACGTTCGACGCTCCAGATCTTTGCACGTTGCACTTGGTAACCGCTGGAAACCGTTTTCCCTCCAAACGCTTGAATTTCAAACTGTTCCACTCTGAACCATCGAACACTTTCGTCGAGAAGCATCTTCGACGAGAAACACCTTCGACGTCGAAGGCAACCAACTTCTCCCTTGGAAGAAATCTTCTAAGTACCTTGCCATCTTTCGACGGGCATTTCGACAGACCTAGCTAGTCGAAAACATCCTTCAGCTTTAATGGCTGACATTAATAAAACAAGGGTGTTGAATTTAGGAGCCAACACCCGCATGATTATATGTGTTTTCCAATCGTTGTGAAATGGATTTTCCGTAGTAGTGTTTAATGCTCGTTATCTCAATCGTCTTTTGGGAGGTATCCTCATTATGACCCTTGGGAAATTGAGCACTTGAGTGTTGCATTGAGTGATTTTAAGTGTTGGATATAATCTATTTTCTCTTTCTACTTCTTTTTTCATGCTAGCATACGATTCTTGAGGAGCATTTCCACCATCCTCTGTGTATCTCCAGGGAGAAGGTTCAACCGAATCAAATGCTCAAAAATGGGGAGGTCGTCTCCTTTCTGGGGTAGCCCTATCACTCTTTTTTATGTATTGTATGTAAAATACCTTTGTAATAGAAACATATACGTGTATATTTTTGTAAGAAGTGTTGTTTTACCTGCATGGGGTATATTTGTGTGATCCCGAGTGAAAAGATTTAGATTTCATGCAAACTTATGAGGTCTTGCCTCAAAATTTATTGGATGCCACTAGGGTCGTTCCCAACCAAAGGTTGGTTGGCCTTCCCCTGCCTACGTGAAAAACCGATCCAAGGTAGACATGTGGCTAACCTACCATGGCCTTTGGAGTGGCTAACTGCCAAAGATGGGGTAAATGGTTATTGCATGTGGGGAATTGATTATTTTAGTTGCCTGTGTGAGGCGTTTGCGACAACAGCTTTGACTGCGGAGAATTGATTGATTTAGTTACACATGCGAGGCATTTGTGACAACACCCTTACATTTCTTTATGTGTGCTTTGCGTTGTAAGGAATTGGTTATTATATTCGCAAGCGTGAGGCATTTGCAACAACACCCATGATTATGGGGAATTGATTATTGTAGTCACACGCGCGAGGCGTTTGCGACAACACCCATAAATTATTTGTGTCAGACCTTAATCTCGTCGTTCGTACCCGAACTCACAATTATTGTACATAATCACAAAGAAATGAATATCTCAGAATTTGTAATACTTCATTCATATTGAGAATTACTTATGTGTATAAGGAAAGTGGTTATACAAACATAACATTTAATATAAATAGGAAAGAATATATAACTAGGTGGATTAGCCGTTGTATATTCTCCATGTTTGCTTATCGTTTTCTTAGCCACTTCTTGGGCAACGAATGCCCGTGCTTTTGAGCTAGTCAGTTAGGGAAGCCACATTGATCTCCAGCGTATTATCCTCACTTTTGTCTCGTTGAAGAGCTTTATAGATTCTCTTGGCCCCTTCAAGATCGACATTGAGGGTGATCAGCTCCTCCTGAAGGTTATGATATTTGAGTTTAAGGTGCACCAGAGAGGTTATGGTGTCCAAGGTGGCAGTGAAGGGTCTCCCCATTATAAATTGTAGACTCTCCTCCAATGGATGATGAGGAATTATGCATTGGATGTTCCGATTTCCTTCCCTTTGCCTACTGATATCATCAACTCAACATACCCCCACAAATGATTGGTTGTCTCGTTGAAGGCCTGCAGGTCTAAACCTTCATACAACCATAAGCTTCCTTTTTCCAGGACCATTTTTTCAAATAGATTTGAGTATATGATATCACAATAGATGTCACAGTCGATCAAGATTCGAGAGACATCAAACTACCCGACTATAACTATAATCACCAAAGGAAAGATTTAAGTAGGAGTACTGCCCGCCTACTTAGAGTTCCAGAACCCTAACATAGGTCGGTCAAGGATTTTCATCAATAAACTCCCATATTTTTTGTGGACAACTAACATATCTGCAATTTTTCTTTTCATGGTTCCCTTGGAGGGTTTGTTTTCCTGGGGAACTCCTCTAGTGATGGCGATGAAATACAAGCATTTCACCTTGCTGGATTCTTTAACCTCACCATTGGTTCCTACGTTGGTGGTATTCAAGGGAGATTTACCTTTAGGGGACTATTCCCTTTATCTTTTCCCTCTTTCATGTACTCAACCAACTAGTCTCTCTTGATCAACCCCTTAATAGCATCCTTCAGCTGGATGCTGCCATCGATCTTGTGGCCATGTCCTTTGTGGAAGCAATAGTATTTCGACTTGTCAGTTCACGATGACTCTCTGATGGGATAATAATGAGGTCTAAAACCTTCTTTTTGGAACTCTGTGTTGGCATAGACTTGGTAGATCTTCTCTCGAGATACATTCAGTAGCGTGTACTTATTGTAGCATCCATGCATACCTCGACCAGACTCATCCTTCTGAAGATTGGATTCCTTCTCGGTCGAGTAATTATAATTGGTTTCGGTGGAAGTGGGATTGTCAAACCGTGTGTTCAGTTTTCTCCTCTAAGATCGTGTAAGATTGAGCCATACTTAGCATTTCCTGAAAAGTTCATACTCTTTCCTTCCTATCTTCAACCTGAAAGGACGACCCTAGAGAAGAACATTCTCGAAGATCCAACACTTAAGGCTTCTTCGACTCCCTCCACTTCAACAACAACTTATGTAAATCAGTCGATATAAGACCACATGCTTTCCTTCTTTCCTTGAACAAATCGCTCAAAGAAGATACTTTCACATGCTTCCTTTTTCGGACGATAAAATATGCGAAAAATCATTCGCAAAAATCTGTCCATAATTCAATACACCCATCTATCAGCCCATTAAGCCATAGCCTAGTCAGTCCAACCAAATTTAATGTGAAAAACTTGCATTTGGAGGCTTTGTCAACACTTAAGTAGTTCAACTGATCATTGACCAGTTACACGTGTTCATTCAGATCTCACTTTCCATTATATCCGCTTAGCTTGGGAGGCTTCTCCATGAATTTTGGTATTTTTCCGTCCAATATCAGAGAGCAAAAAGGATACTTCAGCTGATTCTTCGATGACGGACTTTCTGCCTAATCCGAGAGAGGAGTGTGGCTGCCTTAGTCTCCCTCGTGGCTTTGGGGAGGACTTTGACATTTCTTGTTCCTCTGTTGATTCTTTGACTTAGGAACTTTATCTTTTTTCATCGCCATTGTTGCACCCCAAATTTTACCCTAAATTTTTCTCATTCGCATTTGTTTATATCCAAAATTATAAAATTTAATGTTCATTCGCATCAATATATTGTACGCACATTTTACATCGTTTTATTTCAATTTCAATTTTATATGATTTTTCTCTTAAATTTTATTTTTCCGTTCCTTATTTTATAATTAAGAAAATATATAAAAATATGTGTTTTCTTTTATTAGTTTAATTTTAGTTTAGTTATAAAAAAAATTGTATATAAAAAAAAGTGTATAATTAAAAAATTGTTTTTTATCTTTTAATTTAATTATTTAGTTTTTGTTTATATTATAAGGTTGATAGTATAGAAAATATCTATCAAGGTTTTTTTTGGTCATTTGGTAATACCTAAAGAAGATAAGGTTTGTTTGGTTTGTTATAAACAAGGAAAGGGATCGTGATTATGGGAAGGGAATCAAATTGCAAAACGCAGAGGCAGATCAAAATCTGAGAATCCATTTCCTCTTCAAATTTTCGCTTGCCTTCAATACTCCCCAAGTTCCAATTTCATCAACTACCTGCTACCTTCGTCGTTCATCATCACCCTTCGCTCACAATAACTCAACATACACTTCAACCCATCTTCATCAAACCACAACCCTTCATCTTCATACATCAACTACCAAGCACATACTCCCACCCTCCATTCAAAACAACACAAGCCAGCTCAATCCGCGATAATCCATCGTATACTCCCACTCGCGATAATCCATGTTTGTGTTATTTTCTAATGACAATACTGATTTTATCCGTTTCTCATTTGAGTTGGGAATGTTATGCTGCGAAATCGGAAAACATTTTGTTGTGTTATGCTGAAACTTGTGATAAATTCTAAAGAAAGTGTGATTCGATTGTGATTTAATGTTGCTGTCCGCATCTAATCGTGTCAAAGTTTTGTTGGATTTTGTGTTACGACTGCGAATGGTAAGCGCTCGTTAGTGTTATTCGTTTTGATGTTGCAGTGGATATGTTGTGTGGAAACGTTATGTTTTGTTTGCGTTGGAATTTGAAATCTATATCAGGTTAAAGTTTTTTCGCTTTACTTTCACTTGAATTTGTGATGAGGAATTTCTTTTAGTTTCGATGATGGTTTAATATCATCACGTTTATTCGCGTAGGATATGACCGAGAAACCATTTGGGCAGCCGGTTTGTTTTGTATTGTTGCTTTGAATTTGAGTTGAAAAGTACACGTTTCTCGATTTGTTTTCGAAAGGTTGAATTTGTAACGGCATTAATTTTAAGTGAGGTTTTATTATTGTCTCTTATTGCTTGAACCTTTGTAAACGAGATACTAATGTCGTTTTGGGAAATTTGGTTGGAATTTGAAAGATTTACTCGGTTATGGATTTGTTTCGATGTTCCCATGATTGAGATGAGTTTTGAGCGTCAATTTGTTCTTGTTCTAGTGGCTGTCCGAAATTCGATTTAATTGTTTAAATCTTGAATTTGATGTGAAGGTTGTGTCATGTTTATTCAATTCAATTTGAAGAGTTTTGTTGATGTTTGGTTACATTTGTTTGAATTCAAATGAGACATTTCGGATAGGGTAATGTTGTGTATCCCGCGTGCGTGAAACACTCGTTTGAGATGAGTTTTATTGAGCGTTATTAGGACTACATAGTTGCTGTTCGGTATTTGGTTCCGTTGATTTTAGCTTGCTTTGAGCTTGATTTTTCATATCATGAACTTGAATTGGATAAGAGCTTGATTTTAGTTGATTTTGTTATTAAAAATAGATTAGTTTACTAATTTATTTTTCTTAACTCGATTAATTAAATTAATCAACTCTTGATTAATTGATTAAACTTTAATTTCATCTTAGCATTACTTTGTTGCTTTAGTTAATTAACTAAAATTCGATTTAGTTATTTAATTTCGTTATTAAAAATTGATTAATTTTAGCTAATTAATTTATCTTAACTTAATTAATTAAATTAATCAATCTTTTAAGTTAATTAATTAAGAATCAATTCTATATTTCCTTTGTTTCGTTTTAGATTTGGTACAGGTTTATAATCCACTCGGATTGATTCTTTATTTCACATTGAGATGTCTGGATTGCTTCTCCACTATACTGGTTTCGTTTGTCTGATATAGTGACTTTTATCTGATATCTTGATGATACTTTACGCTTTATCTGATACCTTGAGCTTATTTCGTGTAACTTCCCGTCTTGTGATTTATTTTCACCTGGTGCGCTTTATCTGTTGCTTTGAGTATTATTTGACGCATTGGGTTTCTCTGATACTGTCTGTCTGTGATTTATTTTCACCTGAGGTTTGATATACTCTTGGCTTATTTATCTGTTTGTGACTTTAAATCTAAAGGGATGTGAACGCTATATTGACTTCTTTATATCAATTATGAGCTTTCGTTTGGTCATACCTTCTTTACCTACCTTTTACTTTCCTGTACATAGGATACTCTCTTCATCTCCTCCCATTCTTCAATTTTCAAAACCTTATCATATTTTTTCTTTGTTTTCTAAATTCGAACCGCTTTCATAATAAACCTTGACTTTGTCAAGTGCCATTTTTAAACTTCTTTTCTTAATAAATGCTAAACCATATAAGCATATTCTAAACTTTTCAAAAAGACAAAAAAATATTTAACCTCATTCAAACATTTTTGTGCGTTCGAACACCTTTTATCCTTTAAAACTTTTTTTCCCATATTAGACATGATTCATTTATAATTGAGATGTTATTCCTCTATCTCCATGGTTGTCGACTTTTCCACTTGAGTGTCAGGCGTTTCCAAACCCTCCTCATGTTGGTGCATATTCTTTCTTTCTCATACCTTGTGGGCGATTATACGAGTTTTCTCATTAAACATGACGACTTGTCTCTTCATTTAAAATCAATCAACACATCACAATTTTGTTCTTTTTGGGAAGAACTACGAGTGCCTGATCCCTTAATGCACGAAGGGGGTACGTAGGCATAAATGTTCGCAACTGCGACAGGCGCAATAATAAAAAATATTTCTTTTGTTTGTAAATACTCTTTCATTCATTTCCTTTAGCAAATAAATCTCTAGATAACACACTCTCTGATTAAAACAAAAAAAAATTAGATCATGCGGAGTACCGTAGATGCTTAGGGTGCTAATACATTCTTTTTACATAACCAACCTCCGTACATTGATCTCTATTCTATTTTATTTTGGGTTATGTTCTTTTTTTCCCATTTCCCTTTGGAAACAATAAAATACGGTGGCGACATTCATTGATATTGAGTTAAGTCAATAATGACTTAGTCTCAAATTTTTACTGCTACATTTTCACATACACGTGCGATAGCAATCAGCTTAAGGACAAATGTTTGAGTCCTCCTAGATATAGCCTCTTGAATGGTGTTCCCTCGTGGAGACGCATTATGAAGACTTTCTTCGAGGCAAAGCAACCTATGCTCTATTGCTTGCAAATTCTGTTATCGAATTATGTTGTATAGGGTGTTCAACAACTCGTTGGCACCTTGAAATCCAAGGTTATCTCACAGTATTCTGAAACTAATTAAGGTTCAGGTTATGAAATTGGAGGTGAAATTGGAGGTCCAATCAGAGGCATTTGGATAGATCTAGCTATCTGAGGTTTCTATCTCGATGTAATGAAACCTCTTCTCCTTGATTCCTAACGCCTTGTAGAGGAGGTGATTGATTGATCGTTGCTTGAGTTGTGAATGCGGCAACGACTTCTTGCACATCATCAAAATGAGTAGCTTTGGATCCAACCATTACTTAGAATTAGAAGCGCAGGGATCAGAGATCTGGAAATTTAGAAAATAAAAGTTAAAATGATACTTGATTGGATCAAACATGATGAATCATCATGTTCAATTTCAAGTGCTCTTGATTCATTGATCTGAGAAGGTTTTGATGTGAATCGAAGAGCGAATCATGGAAAATATAGGAATCAGAAGTCGTTTCCTGTATACGCTGCCATTTTTTATTTTGGAACCAAAAATAAAGTATTATCAAATGTAACATTGGATCTTTGCTTCTGATACGGTGGAGAAGGAGTTGACCTGCAAGGTTAGTACCCCAACACTCAAGTCAGTATGTGAGAGAGAAGAACAAATTGAAATTGAATTTGAAATTGAATTTGAAATTGAATACCTGAAATGACGAGTTCAATATATATAATGGAGATGAAATAACAAACTTGATATTTGTTAGGAGTGGATTGCAGAGATTCGGTAGATGCATTAGGAGTCTAAATCCTCTACCTTTACTTCTAGAGTAGTTTCCACGTGTTGAGAAGGTTCTGGAAGGACTATACCTCCTTGAGAGTGGCCAGCCGAAAAATAGATATAGTCGACCCATAACATCTATCATATGCCTATTTTTAATTTTAAAAAAATAGAGATCATAAAAGGGAATTTGTATTTTATAAATAACTTCATTAAACATATTAAACATAAAATGTACTACATAAGCAATCTATATAATATATTAAGACCAATACATCAAATAATATAATAACACATCATCAATTATAACTCTAATACATCATCAAATATAAATATAAATTTGACACATCATCCTATAGTCCTATGTGGCACATTCTAAAATTCATTTTTTCATCTTATACTTCTTCAAATTGAAGGTCACGAGTTCGAACCCTTCCAAAGACGAAATACAATATCATTTTGAAAACTAATGACAAATAACAAAATATTACACAAAAGAGATAAGAGAATTCAAACACAATAAAATATTTTTAATCTTATTTTAGACAAAATGGTCCATCAAACCAATCATTACTTCAACTATGTATATTCTCTTATTTTAAGAATATTTCTCTCAAATTTCATAAATAAAAGAGATGTCAAAATCCAAACACAATAAAATATTTTTTATTTTTATGAAATTATTATAGCAATAAAAATAACACTTGAAATAAATATTTTTAATCTTAAAGTAGTTTTACACAATTTTCAAATATAAGTCATTTTAAATTAATCTTAAAAAATAATATACAATATGCAATAATCTTATAAAATTCGACAAAATAGACATAAACTTTATAAAGTTATTGAAGTTTTATTTGATAATAATTATAAATAAAATTATAATTTTATTTAACACTAAAAATAAATATATATTTAACAAATTAAAGTAAAATATCTAAATAAAAGATAAGTGCAAAATAAAACATGAGAATCAAAATAAAATAAATAAATCACTTTATAATATGTAAGTTTGCAAACCTAAATTATGAAGATCACTCTCAATTTAGACGCATGTATTTTTTTTAAAAATAAAATGTATATTTGTCTATGTGATTAATTTATATTATTATCTCTATTATAATTCACAAAAAAAGTTTGTAATATAAATTTAGTAATCATATTTTGTCAAAATCAACTCTTAACATATTTAAAATTCAATAATAAAATGAACAAAGTAATTTACAGCATCCACGCATCGAGCGAGTCTTAATCTAGTTTACCCTATTTATGATAAAAAGAATCTGAAAACCAACTACAACTCAAACCAATAGCAAGTATGGAAATGACACGCATTATCATAAAAGTAAAATTACATAAAATGGTTCTATTGTAAATAAAGTGGTGTTGGATGTTGCTCCTTTGGCAATTATTCATTCCATTGCAATTAGCGTAGTACTTAGTGATAGTTTCGAGTCTAGAGGTTCTATGAAGTGGTAGTGAGCCCATAAATCCATCTTTTGGTTCATCCCAATACATGGGGAACTAGCCATGGCTCCCCTTTTTCTTAATTGCCCACGGTGGCTCGTTTCCATATCAAATCTTTTAGGTCCTTGAATGGTCAGGAACCCATTAAAAAGGACTATAGGCAACATATTTACTTGTGGAGGTATTCTAGAACTCATGATGAATATTTTATTTTGGTTGACATTAGGGAGGGGATGGTTCAAAAGGACTTGCAATGCCTCAAGTTTCTTATGGATGATGCTCAATATTATTATATAGACGTAGAAGTGGTGGGGAGAACTTCATGTTTGGCAATGCCAATAGAATGAAAAGTGATCACCATGACGTGGAATCGTCTTTAATTATTCGATCTTTCATATTGAATCCAACAAGGGGTTATGTAGTTCGTGATCTTTGCCTTTCCATGAGTGTTTATTTTCTAGACTGTGATTTAAGCTCCCCTTCAACGACTTCAAAGTGGAATTGTTAAACCCTTCTCAAGAACATCTGGTGAGTTAGTCGTGTGTGAATGTGTTTCAATATTGGTGTGAATACAAGGGTGGGGCCCATCATTGAAGTTTTTTTCCAACTTATTCAGCATAATAAGTGCTTATGCTAGAGCAGAGCGGAAGAAAGTGTTTGATGTTGACGTTGATAACTAGAAAAATTTCAAACATTGGTCTTTCCTAGTCATATCTCAGAGTCAGAGGAAAACCATTCCCCTTCTCACCCCCTAGTTTGGAGCTGGTCATATTTAGTGATAGATTCCATAAATAGTAGACTCGAGAATAAACCAGACTAGGAGAATCCATCCTTAGGATTGTAGTAATAAATTTCATGACTGAAAGAGTGAAAATGTTAAGGATCGACCAAAGCCCCTGATACTGAATCTTCCAAGAGGGACATAGGCAAGGATGCTTCCCTTGAGCAACTTCAAGTTAATAAGTCCAAACCAACACGACATATTTTTGAAGAAAATGCTCATGGGTGCTGATTTATTGACCATTAAGACTATCGGTCTAGGGGAAGCATTACCTACAAGGAGTTTGAGGAGGTGTTGGCTGAAGATTTTGATGATATTGTTCGAAGCAAAGCAAGTTGGATGTTTCGATTGGAATAAAGCAAGATGTCATGTTTCGAAATGGTAGAAGCAGTGCTTCGAATAGGCATATCAAAGCTTGGAGCTTCGAGTGACAGTTATGAGGATATATTCAAAGAAGTCTCGAAATGGTAACAAGGCTGTGTCCAAGAAATGCGTTCAAAACGAAGAAGTGCCAAAACATTTGAAATTCAAATGCAAGCGAGATGTTCGAAATTTAAAATATATGCGCTGAAGCATTTGAAGACGCGTGGGAGCTAGAGAGAGGCATTGCTTTGCATGTTCTGAATGTGGTAGAATCTTATAGCAAGACCGTTATGGTCGAAGTAGTATAAATAGAAGTCTTAGCATTAGGATTTCGTGTGTCATATCTATTGTACAAAAAAACTCAATAAACATTCAAAATACCACATGGCTAGGGAAACGAATGCACGAGCAATGTACGTATGATAACACCAAGTGTTTATGATTTAATAAAACTCTTTATCATTTCCAGTATTTTCCTCTATCTTCATGTCAATACCATTCAAAAGCCTTTGCATTAAAATATTTTCATTCGAAGTCTTTCTACTGATGCCTTACATTTAAATGTTTTCTTTCCATTTCAAATCCTTTACTTTCAGAAACTTTTGTATATTTCATGCCTTTATCTTCATGCTTTTATCATTCGAATACCTTTTTCATTTAAAGTCATTTTACTGATTTCTTGCATTGAAACACTTTCTTCATATTTCGAATCTTTTACATTCCAGAAACGCTTTTACATTACATGTTTTTAGGCTTCGAAGTCATTTACTTGTCTTTTCTACAGTTTTATATGTCTTTACAATTGAACTTTATTCATGCAATTTAGTTTCGCGCGCATTTACTTGATCATGTTATTAGATCTTTAATAGAGTAATCGAAATAAGTTAAACACCTACACAACATTTTAAATACCAACCATGAATATCAGTTCTATAATGAGAGTTATCCAAATGACCAATACATCCTAGGATCAATCTAGTCGATCCTGCGAGTTACTAGAGAGATTGAATAACAGTCATTAAGATTATTTGATAGTTTGGAGGACTAGCGGTTGTTTACCAGAAATCACTGTAAACAAATTGGCACACCCGGTGGGACCAGTCATTGGTCATTACGAAATTTAGAACAAAGTAAAAAATTGTTGAGACGTAACCATTGTAAAAGTACTCTCTGAGTGATAAGTTTGTTGTTTTATGAACCTTAGAAGTGGTAGAATAACCAATAGCAACCAACCCTTATCCAAAAGAAAACGTTTAAACAAGATGTCTAATCCAGACAATCAACAAGGGGAACAAAATATCCCACATACAACAGGCACTAATATGTCCACTTCGATGGGAACATCTAATGCAATCCCTTCGAATGCACAGTCGGTTGCATCCTCTACCAGTGGCGTAGCCACTAATGGAATAAGTGGCATATCAACTAATAGTTCGATCCTAGGAAATACTGGAACCATTGGTTACCCTGGGGGATTCGTCCCACCATCAGGGACACAAACCCATTTCGCCACCCCACTAACTAGACCACCCGGTTTCGATGGTAATAGAGCCAAAAATTCCTCTTATGGAATGCCAACATCTTTTATGGCAGGCTTACACAATTCCGCATCGAATTCATCACCACAATTAGGGTCTGGGTCCGGGGCAAATCAGTTTATGACAAATAACCAAGGGTCAGTGGCTCATAGTGTAATGCCTATCTTAACCATAGAAAATCAGTTGGCCTTTAGGAAATTAATGGATGATAGTAACCTTAATATGATAGGAGTATTAGCACAAACTATGCAGGAGATATTTGCCCCAATAGTACAAAATGTGACTGTGACGAACAGAGAAAACGCATATAACATGAGTCGAATAGCAGATTTCTTCGCTCCCCCAGAAAGGCGTAGGCAGAATCAGGCGGGAGTTCGAGCAAACGTACCTATTATAGAACAAGTTGCTAACGACCCACCCTATAGACCAGCCAGAGAGGAGGTTAATTTGGGGGCAAGGGCATAAAGGTTAGAAGCCCCAATGATTGATGGCCCACAAAGGGAAATTATGGAACCAGGGGCAAGGGTCGAAAGGTTAGAAGTCCCAGAGTTTCGAGAAGAACAACCTAGAGGGGTTGTCATGGTGGGTCGAAATCAAGATGCTGATGCAGTCGTTCATAGAATTCGAAACGATAACATCTTGGCAGAAAATAATTTAACCACCATGATAGAGAGAATCATGGCCCAGAATGGCCTCAACATAGGAATTCGAAGGCCAAATTATGCCTCTCCTATATTAGATTACATAATGCACACTGATTTACCAAGGGGATATAAAGTCCCTAAGTTTACAAAGTTTGCTGGGGATACCAATGAGTCAACAGTCGAACACATAGCCAGGTATCTAACCGAAGCAGGAGATATAGCCAATAATGAAGACCTTAGGATCAAATATTTCCCAAGTTCCCTGACTAAGAACGCTTTCACATGGTTCACCACTTTACCTCCTGGGTCCATAGATACTTGGGCTTTGTTGGAGAGATTATTCCATGAGCAGTTCTACATGGGACAATCAAAAATAAGTCTGAAAGAACTAGCCAGTGTCAAGAGGAAGTTTACTGAACCCATAGATGATTATCTGAATAGATTTAGGCTTTTGAAATCTAGATGTTTTACAGTAGTTCCTGAACATGAGTTAGTCGAAATGGCTGCTGGCAGCCTGGATTACTCTATTCAAAAGAAATTAGACACTCAATACTTGAGGGATATGGCTCAATTAGCCGATAGGGTTCGACAGGTCGAAAGGCTAAAGGCCGAAAAGTCCAAAGTCTTTAAAAATAACAAGAAGGAAAGGATCTCCTATGTTGGAACTGAGGAAACAGAAGATTATCCTGAATTCGAATTCGAAGAGGTCGAAATCGACCTCGCTGAATTAAAACAGGCACCTGTTGGTGTAAGCCCTAGAGGCCAATACTTTTGGTACTTGTATCGAATTATTTATTAATAATAAAAGGCATTTCTTTATTATGTTTGCTTTCCAAAATAATAAAGTCCCTAGAATGGTTTATTTGTTTAATGAAATGTTAAGTGTGACTTAATCATCAGATCCCATTAAACATAAGACACTATTCTTAAAGTATCCATAGTCGAGCTTTAATGTGAAGTGGGATAACATTAAAGCATTAAGATTATTATGAAGATAGATTGATGATCACATCTCATGGATCATAGATAAGGAGTTATCAAGTCTTGACATAGGTATGAATATTAGGAGCAATATTTATACTGGATTGACCCGTTATGAGAATACTACATAGAATGTTATGCAAAGTGTCATAAGTTATTCTCATGATGATAATGGTGTATACCACCCTTCGACCTGAAACCACTATGGACCCTAGATGTAGAGTCAAGTACTTTATTGCTGATCAAACGTCATCCGTAACTGGATGACTATAAAGACGGTTGATGGGTACTTCACAAAGCATGTTGAGGGACATGAGTGAACTAGATGGAATTTGCTCATCCTGCATAACAGGATAAATGTCTAAGGGCCCAATATTGAACTAGACAAGGGTGACACAGTGTATGCCTTGTGTTCAATATAGACATGAGGGCAAAAGGGTAATTGTACAACACAAATATTATCACGGAAAAGGTTTGGTCAGATCACATGACATTTTCGTGACTTGGGTAACAATGATGTGTTGCTAGATACCGCTCACTGTTTATTATATTAAATGTGTGATTTAATATAATTGCCAACGTCGCAAAAACCTACAGGGTCACACACATAAGGACAGGTTGATGAGAGATAGAATAAATAAGGAACACCATAAGATACGGTGCACTTAAGTGTAATACAGAAAGTGGTAAGGTACCACGTGGATAAGTGATATATGGTACATCATAAGGTATGATGTCCATAAGCTTAATTGGGCTTTTAGCTTGTAGCCCACACGAGTGATTCTATAAATAGATCCCTTGTGATGAAGCAATTTCACTTGATGCATTTTCGTTTTTGACTCTCTCTCTCACTCAAGGTTTCCGTTCGTGATCAGCTAGCACTGTGACCAGAAGCGATCTGTTCGTGTGGACTGAGTAGAGGCGTTGTTCTTCATCAACGCTCGTGATCACAACATCAAAGTTCTGAATTGCCACAAGAGGTAAATATTTCTATCACTGACCATGCTCATTCGTAAGGATCGCTAAAGGAAAATTTTATATTCCGCTGCGTTTTTGGTCGCGATTTTCCTTTAGCACCACCTTACTCCTGCAAATTATCAGTTCCCACAAAAGGGAAAGAAATTGTTGAAAATGAGAAAAGTGACAAATTCCCAAAGAAGGTTTATACCTTCGATGTCACTAAGTGTGACGAGATTTTTGATTTACTTGTCAAAGATGGCCAACTCATTGTGCCATCAAATGTCAAAATACCTCCTTTAGATCAAAGAAAGAAAAGAGGATTTTGCAAGTATCATAGTTTCCTAGGCCACAAAACCTCACAATGTTTTCTTTTCAGGGACCTAATTCAGAATGCAATTAAAGATGGCAGACTGAAGTTCGCTGATAAAGCAAAAATGAAAGTAGATGAAGATCCTTTAGACGTCGCATACACCAATTACTCCGAGCCTGCATGCATTGGGGAAATTAACATGGTGGAAGCTGACCAAAGTGACGCTCCAGTAGGAGAGAAAGGTACTGAAAATGAAAGCTGGGTGATAGTCGAAGTCAATAAGGGGGTCACTGAAGACGTCCACAAGCAACCATAGACTTCGATTGAAGCAACACCTTTAGCTGTTGCAAAAGAAATCCAGGCTACTGAAGGCCAGGAAAACCAAAACCAAGAGTTGACACAGGTTACTGAAGGCCTGAGGCTAGAATTGGAGAAAGTCCAAATCACGAAGCCAACCTCCCCTCAGAAAGAAATATGGGATACTTTAGGGGAACCCAGTGGAAAGTTTGACTACTTGATCAAATATTCTGCCCCAGAGAGTTCAAAGGTCCACATTGAAGATATAAAACCCACATGATGGGGAGATGATGACGCTAAGGGGGAGGATGTATAGGTAAACATGGTGGATATGGAGAGACCTCGTTCTGAAATGGAGGAGGTGGAGAGATACTTAGAAAAAGAGAAGTATAAAATGGAGGATAACCATGCTGGAGATGCTAGTCTCAAGGATTACCTCATGATGTGCCACAAAGGAGATACAGGAATGATACTATGCCCTAGGTGCAGCATCCCTGCAATCAGAGAATCACTGCAAACTTCGAGAGGGTACAAAGGGCGCGAACTGGCAACAACTGGCGCCAGGATAACCAGTTATTCAGGTGTTATCCTAAAGCTGGAGAAAGTTTGTTGGAATTTGTGCTTCGCCGCTACAAAGGGGCAACCAAATGCTTGATATGCCCAAGGTGTTCTGCTGTGTATGATCAAATCATGGCCAGAGCCTTCGAAACAATCCCTTTCGCACCTTACTGGAACCACCAAGAGACTGTTCAGATGGGCCCACGTTTCGATAGCAAATACAAACAACGAAGGCCTGATAGTCCTCATCCCAAGGGTGCTCGAAGAGTGACGTTCAAAATCCCTGCTGAAGTGCCAACAGATAAGTGGCTGCTGTTGTACCCCAAAATTTGCCCTCCCATATTCTTCAAGATTTGCAGAGAGCATGCTTCAAAAACCTCCCAAGGGTTGCACAGTTCAAGGGCCTCCTAACAGTCAAAATTAGGGTTTTGGTTCTGACAAAGAAGTTGAGGTTTCCAAGGGTCCAATCAAGTCCCACATGCCTACAAACATTGTCAAGCATCCTTAGGCCAAGTGTCAAGACTCACATCACAAAATTGCACAGTCAGAAACCCTAATTGCCCTACAGTCAACTGTAGGGGCAAAATGGTCATTTGACAGTCAAAAATCCAAATTTTTGGTCAACATCTTATTTTGAAGCCACAAACATCATTTGATCAATTCTTGATCATGATTTCACAAGCATGGCTCAAAAAGTCTCAAGATGCAAAAGTTTCCATATTTGGACAGTTAAAAAAGTCAACTGTAAATTGACCAAGGCATAACTTCCACATGGTTTATTAGAAAAATTCCATCCAAAGCTCATTTTGAATAGAATGACATTTCCTACAACTCATCTTCACACTTCAAGTCCAAGAAATGCTCTCACAAAAAGTTATCAATCTCAACATTATAGGTCATTTTCAAAAGTCAACAAAAAGGCACTTTAAGTCAAAGACCATAACTTGAGATTGGTAAATCAAAATGATATGGGACCAAAGGCATTGGTTAGAGGATTTCAAGACCTTTCCAAAATGTCCAAGAACATGATCAAAGCTTAAAAATTGAGCAAGATATGCCTTGTGGAAGTTGGGAAATTTTTGGGAATTTTGAAAAGTCAACTTTACTTCAAATACCTCAAAATTGCTAATGGGCCTCAATTTCTTCCAAGAATCATCACCCAAAAGCTATGCACGACCCATTGACCCAAAGGGGAGTTATTTTCCTATTTTTAATTAATTAATTGAATATTTAATCTATTTAATTCATTTAATTAAAATTAATTATAAGAAAAATACTAATCCATGCTTTTCAAATCTTTTTGTGCATAAAATTCACTCAAGATTTCGTGCACTATTCAATAAGGAAAGAATCAAGGTGATTGGCAATGATTGGCATGTTCTTCACATGAAAAATATTGAAAAAATCATGGAAGATCACAAAAATTCAAAGGCATTAAAACTTGGATGTTGGGCTTGTTTTGTTGACCTAAAACATTCACATACATATACATATTGCAACCCTAATGCACAGAACCTAGAAGCTGCGCCTCAAACCAAAGAATCACTTTGCATTTTTTGTCAAAAATTTGTAAACTGAAAACAAACATAGAGCATTTTTCCAAGCCAAAGAACGATTCCATTACATTCCTGACGCATCAAGGAAGCTTTCTGAATCAAAACCACAGCCTCTAACCTCAAGAATCGGTAGAATGAAGTCGCCCTGTTCTTGATATTTTACATATTCGTATTTACATTTTCATGCCATATTAATGCATTCTAATGATTGTTTTACACTAACATGAACTCACTAAAGCTAATGGTGCCACTGAATTGGATTAATAGTGCTTGTATAAAAAGATGCCATTGACGTTTTCTAGGTTTTCAGAGGTTTGAATTTGGGGCTTTCCTCTTCTGGAAAAATCAGACAACAAGACCTATGCCATTAGAATCAGGACTTCCTGACAATTCGAAACCAGGCCTCGCGCTCAATTTATGATGAACCAGGGCCTAATCGCTATTTTTTGTGTTCTTCACTTAGTGGGGGTGTTGACTGAAGATTTTGATAATGTTATTAGAAGCCAAATGAATTAAACATTTTGATCGAAATGAGGTAAAGCGTCATGTTTCGAAGTAGCAGAAGCAGTGTTTCGAATAAGTATGTCAAAGCTTGGAGCTTCGAGTGGCAATTATGGGAACATATCTAAAGAAGTCTCGAAATAACAACAAGGCTGTGTCTGGGAAGAGCGTTCGAAACGGAGAAGTACCAAAGCATTTGAAATTCAAATGGAAGCGGGACTTTCGAAGTTTGAAAGTTATATGCTGGAGCATTTGGGGACACGTGGAAAGACGAAAGAGGCATTGTCCTGCATGTTCTAAACGTGGCATAATCCTATAGCAAGACCGTTATGGTCGAATTAGTATAAATAGAAGTCTTAGTATTAGGATTTGGGGTGTCATATCTATTATACAAAATAATCAGTAACATTCAAACTACCACATGGCAAGGGAAACGAATGCAAGAGAAATGTATGTATGATAGCACCATGTATTTCTGATTTAATGAAAACCTTTTACCATTTCCAGCACTTTCCTTTATCCTTTTGTCAAATAACATTTACAAGTTTTCTCATTTACAGTCTTTTCACTTCGAAATCTCTTCTTCAAAGTTTTACATTTTAATGTTTTCTTCATATTTCAAGCACTTTATATCTCTGAAAACTGTCATATTTTCCATACCTTTACCTTCAAGTCTTATCCTTCGAACGCATATTTTTACTTAAAGTCATTTAAAGATTTCTTGCATTAAACGCTTTCTTCATATTTCAAACCTTTTACGTTCCAGAAATCCTTTATATTAACTGTTTTGTAAGTCGAAACCATTTACTTCACTTTTATGCAATTTTACATGTCTTTACAATTAGCATTTATTCATGTAACTTAGTTTTCACACACACATTTTGATTACATCTTTAGACTTTTAGAGAGAGAAATCAAAATAAGCCAAACACATATACAATATCAACCATGAATATCTGTTCGATCGTGAGAGTAACCTTAATATCCAAGGAGTCCTAGGATCAATCTAGTCGATCCTGTGAGTTACCAGAGGAATTGAATAACAGTCAGAAAGATTATTCGATAGTTTGGAAGACTAGCGGTTGTTTACCAGAAATCACTGGAAACGAATTGGCACACCCGGTGGGACCAATAATTGGATATTAGAAATAAGGATTGTTGAGACATAACCATTACAAAAACGTTGGAACCTAAGAAGTTTGCTGTTTTATGAACCTGAGAAGTGGTAAGATAACCAACAGCAACCAACCTTTATCCAGAAGAAAACGTTTGGACAAAATGTCTAATTCAGACAATCAACAAGGGGACCAAAATGGCCCACATACAACAGGCACTAATGCGTCCACTTCGATTGGAACATCTAATGTAATCCCTTCGAATGCACAGTCTGTTGCATCTTCGACCAGTAACATAGCCACCAATGGAGTAAGTGGCATATCAACTAATAGTTCGATCTTAGGAAATACTGGAACCATTGGCTACCCTGGGGGATTCGTTCCACCATCAGGGACACAATCCCATTTCGCCACTCCATTAACTAGACCTCCCGGTTTCGATGGGAATAGAACCAGAAATTCCTCTTATGGAATGCCAACATCTTTTATGGCAGGTTTACACAATTCCACATCGAATTCATCTCCACAACTAGGGTCTGGGTCTGGGGCGAATCAGTTTATGACAAATAACCAAGGGTCGGTGGGTTATAGCACAATGCCTATCTTAACCACAGACAACCAGTTGGCTTTTAGGCAATTGATGGATGACAGTAACCATAATATGATAGGGGTGTTAGCACAAACCATGCAGGAGATATTTGCCCCAATAGTGCAAAATGTGACTGTGACAAACAGAGAAAACGCTGACAATATGAGTCGAATAGCAGATTTCTTTGCTCCCCCAGAAAGGCGTAGGCAGAATCAGGCGGGATTTCGAGCAAACATGCCTGTTATAGAACAAATTGCTAACGACCCAATTTATAGACCACCCAGAGAAGAAGTTAACTTAGGGGCCAGGGCACCAAGGTTAGAAGCCCCAATAATCCCGGGCCCACAAAGGGAAATTATGGAACCAGGGGCAAGGGTCGAAAGGCTAGAAGCCCCAGAGTTTCGAGAAGAATAACCTAGGGGAGTTGTTTTGGTTGGTCGAAATCAAGATGCCGATGCTGTCGTTCATAGAATTCGAAACGATAACATCTTGGCAGAAAACAACCTAACCACCATGATAGAGAGAGTCATGGCCCAGAATGGCCTCAACACAGGAATGAGAAGGCCAAATTACGCTTCTCCTATATTGGATTGCATAATGCATACTGATTTACCAAGGGGATATAAAGTCCCTAAATTTACAAAGTTCGCTGGGGATACCAATGAGTCAACAGTCGAACACATAGCGAGATATCTAACCGAAGCGGGAGATATAGCCAATAATGAAGATCTCAGGATCAAATACTTCCCAAGTTCCTTGACAAAAAACGCCTTCACATGGTTTACCACTTTGCCTCCTGGGTCCATTGACACTTGGGCTCTCTTAGAGAGATTATTCCATGAACAATTTTACATGGGACAGTCGAAAATAAGTTTGAAGGAATTGGCCAGTGTTAAAAGAAAGTTCACCGAACCCATAGATGATTATTTGAATAGATTTAGGCTTTTGAAATCCAGGTTTTACACAGTAGTGCCTGAACATGAGTTAGTCGAAATGGCCGCTGGTGGCTTGGATTATTCTATTCGAAAGAAACTAGACACTCAGTATTTGAGGGATATGGCTCAGTTAGCCGATAGGGTTCGACAGGTCGAAAGACTAAAGGCCGAAAAAGCCAGAGTCTTTAAGAATAGCAAGAAAGAAAGGATTTCCTATGTTGGGACTGAGGAAGCAGAAGAATATCCTGAATTCGAATTCGAAGAGGTCGAAATCGACCTCGCTGAATTAAAACAGGCCCCGCCTTATTCCTGCAAATTGTTAGTTCCCACAAAAGGGAAAGACACTGTTGAAAATGAAAAAAGTGACAAATTTCCAAAGAAGGTTTATACCTTCCATGGCACTAAATGTGACGAGATTTTTGACTTACTTGTCAAAGATGGCCAACTAATTGTGCCATCAAATGTCAAAATACCTCCTTTGGATCAGAGAAAGAAGAGAGGATTTTGCAAATATCATAGTTTCCTAGGCCACAAAACCTCACAATGTTTTCTTTTAAGGGACCTGATTCAAAACGCGATCAAAGATGGCAGACTAAAGTTTGCTGATAAGGTGAAGATGAAAGTGGACGAAGATCCCTTGGACGTCGCAGACACCAACTACTCCGAGCCTGCATGCATTGGAGAGGTCAACATGGTGGAAACTGATCAAAGCGACGCCCTAACAGGAGAGAAGGGTACTGGAGTTGAAAACTGGGTGATGGTCGAAGTCAGCGAGGAGGTCACTGAAGACATCCAGAATACGCCAGAGACTCTGATTGCCGCACCTGTAGCTGTTGCAAGAGAAACCCAGGCTACTGAAGGCCAGGGAAATCAAAACCAAGAATTAACACAAGTCACTGAAGGCTTGAGGCTGGAATTGGAGAAAGTCCAAATCACGCAGCCAATTTCCCTTCAGAAGGAAATATGGGACACTCTAGGGGAACCCAGTGGAAAATTTGACTATTTGGTCAAATATTCTTCCCCAGAGAGTTCGAAGGTTCAGATTGAGGATATAAAGCCCACAGGATGGGGTGATGATGAAGCTAAAGGGGGAGATGTTGAAATAAATATGGTGGATATGGAAAGACCTCGCTCTGAGATGGAGGAAGTGGA
Source organism: Vicia faba (assembly GCA_948472305.1). NCBI lineage: Eukaryota > Viridiplantae > Streptophyta > Magnoliopsida > Fabales > Fabaceae > Vicia > Vicia faba. The sequence continues at coordinate 389,766,696 of OX451741.1, forward strand.
AAAATACTTAGAAAAAGAAAAGTATAGAATGGGGGATAATCACACTGGAGATGCTAGTCTCAAGGATTATCTCATGACATGCCACAAAGGAGATTCAGGCATGATATTGTGCCCTAGGTGCAGCATCCTCTGCAATCAAAGAATTGCTGCGAATTTCGAAAGGGTACAGAGGACTCGAACTGGCAACAATTGGCGCCAGGATAACCAGCTTTTTAGGTGTTATCCCAAGGCTGGAGAAAGTTTGCTGGTTGTGTTTCGCTGCTACAAAGGGGCAACTAAGTGCTTGATTTGCCCAAGGTGTTCTGTTGTGTATGACCAAAGCATGGCCAGGGCCTTCGAAACGATTCCCTTCACCCCTTGCTGGAACCATCAAGAAACTGCCCAGATGGGCCCACGTTTCGACAGTAGACACAAACAGCGAAGGCCTGATAGCCCTTACCCTAAGGCTGCTCGAAGAGTGACTTTCAAACTCCCTGCTGAAGTGCCAACCGATAGATGGTTACAGGTCAAAAATGACAAAGGCAAAGATAGATGGAGAAACGCTGAACGAAATGCATGCCCTGCTGTGACATACAGGAGGCAATTCAACACAGCAAAAAGGGAGGAGGTGAGATTAGAAAATTACAAAGGAAGGAACCCCATGTCAAGATCCCAGTGGCACAGACAGCAAAGGATTCGAAAGGCTGAGAGAGAAGCTGTGGCAAACAAAGGGGTTACTTCAATGAAAAACCAAGGTGAATCTAGCACCAACAAACCAAAAAATCAAACTGAAGACAAACCTCCAGTCAATAGGAGGCTCTTCTCTGAAGAACAATGCGATGAACCAAAGGAATACACTCCAGGCCCGGAAGAGGACGAAGATATGATAACAGATAACTTCGAATTGGAGGGGGAGTCTTCATTTAACTTGAACTGTAACGTGGTGTCTGTGCTTCCCTGCGAATTTGGGCAGGAAACCGAAATCAATGAATATGAGGAGGAAGACACCACAGATTTGATGAAACATAGGCCCGTGTGCTACTATGTGATGGACAATGGGGCTGTTGAGGAACAAAATGCGTTCTTCGAACATCCAGAGCCTGCAATGAAGAACCATCTCAAGCCACTTTTCATTTGGGCGAAAGTTGGTGTCCATGGTGTGAACAAAGTTCTAGTGGATGGGGGTGCTGCAGTCAATTTGATACCCCATTTCATGCTAAAAAGATTAGAGATCCGCGAAGGAGACATCAAGCCCCATAATATGGTTCTCTCCAATTATGAGGGAAAAGTGGGCAAAACACTGGGAGTGGTCCAGTTGGAATTGACAATAGGCTCAAGCTGTAGGCCCACCATGTTTATGGTGATCGAAGCCAAGGCCAACTATAACTTACTGCTGGGAAGAGAGTGGATCCATGGCGTGGGGGCAGTTCCTTCGTCAATGCATCAGTGACTAGTTCTGTGGAGAGATGATGGAATCGTGGAAAACATCGAAGCAGACCAGAGTTACTTTATGTCAACTGTCAATTTAGTTGACAAGAGGGATTATGATAAAAATCTGGCAAAGATTGCTCCGTGTGTTCCAAATGATGAGATTAATGAAACTAGAAACACCCACTACTACATGACCCTTCGTCATGATGGCCTTTACTGGGATAGAACAATAATCAGTGAAGAAGAGGGAGTCGAAAGCACTATACAAAAACGGCCAGCAGGCTGGGACTTCGACAACCTTAGCCATGATTGAGTCTACCTTTTTCGAAAGGATTTCGGCCTATATGGCTGAGAACGAATCAAAAGCGGCCTTAGAGGCTGAAATAAATAAATCAACTATAAAGACGGACGAGGTAAGTGGGGATGGTTCGAAATGCTCACCCTTCAAAGAGTTTGAGATGGATCAAAGGTTGGATGCCATCTATGATAAAGAACCCTTAGGCTTCGAAAGGGACCCCATAAACTCAGGTGCCAAAATGTTGGCACATGATCCACTCGAAGAAGTCAACTTAGGGGATGAAAAAACGAAAAGAGTAACCTACATAAGTGCTAAACTTAGCCCAGGCCTCAAGAAGGAAGTGATCGAAGTCATTAAGGAAAACAAAGATTGCTTCGCATGGGATTATGACGAGATGCCTGGTTTAAAGAGGGAGTTGGTCAAACACAGACTGCCAATCAAAGATGGCAAGAGGCCCATAAAACAAACTCCCAGAAGATTCGCACCAGCGGTTCTCACAAAAATTAAAGCTGAGATCGAAAGGTTGCTGCGTTGCAAATTCATCAGAACAACAAGGTACGTCGAATGGTTAGCAAACATAGTACCTGTTATTAAGAAAAATGGTTCTTTAAGAATTTGCATAGATTTTAGGGATTTAAACACTGCAACCCCTAAAGATGAATATTCCATGCCTGTGGCAGAAATGCTAGTAGATTCTGCTGCAGGGTTCGAATACTTGAGTATGTTAGATGGATACTCTGGGTATAACCAGATTTTCATTGTTGAAGAAGATGTTGCAAAGACAGCATTTCGTTGCCCAGGAGCCTTAGGCACCTACGAATGGGTGGTGATGCCTTTTGGTTTAAAGAATGCTGGGGCAACTTACCAAAGGGCAATGAATTCAATTTTTCATGATTTCATTGAAACCTTCATGCAGGTGTATATTGACGATATAGTCATCAAATCTATATCTGCAGAAACACATTTGCATCATTTAAGCCAATCATTCGAGCGAATGAGAAAACATGGCTTAAAGATGAATCCCCTTAAATGTGCATTTTTTGTGCAGGCTGGAGATTTTCTTGGTTTTGTGGTTCACAAGAAAGGAATCGAAATCAACCAGAACAAAACCAAAGCCATAATGGAGACGAAAGCTCCTGCGTCAAAAAGGGAGTTGCAATCTCTGCTAGGGAAAATTAACTTCCTCAGAAGATTCATCTCGAACCTAAGTGGAAGAACCCAAGCTTTCTCTCTGTTACTTCGTCTAAAGCAAGGTCAAGCCTTCGAATGAAACGAAGCTCACCAGGAGGCGTTTGACAGAATAAAAGAATACCTTTCTCAGCCTCCTATTTTGTCTCCACCTTCATGGGGGAAGCCCATGAGATTGTACATATCTGCCTCTGAAGTTAGTATAGGTAGTATGCTAGCACAAGAAGATAGAAATGGCGTCGAAAGAGCCATATACTATTTAAGTAGAGTGCTAAATGATGCAGAGACCAGATATAGCAATTTAGAAAAGCTATGTCTCTGTTTGTATTTCTCTTGTATGAAACTCAAGTATTATATAAAACCTGTTGATGTTTATGTTTCATCTCATTTCGATGTCATTAAACATATGCTTTCAAAACCAATAATGCATAGCAGAGTTGGCAAGTGGGCTTTAGCCTTAACAGAATATTCGTTGACTTTCATGCCTTTAAAAGCTATGAAAGGTCAAGTGATTCCTGACTTCATTGTGGACCATTATTTGGTTGAGCAGACGGTCATGAGTTACGTCGAAATGCAACCATGGAAATTGTACTTTGATGGTTCAACCCACAGGAATGGAAGTGGTGTTGGAGTCCTTCTGATTTCTCCTGAAGGAATTCCAACAAAATTCAAGTATAAATTAGATGGTCCTCGTTGTTCTAACAACGAAGCTGAGTATGAAGCGCTCATTGTTGGACTTGAAGCTTTGTTGGAATTGGGGGCAACCAGAGTCGAAATTAAAGGAGATTCTGAATTAGTGGTCAAACAAATAACAAAGGAATACAAGTGCATAAAGGAAAATTTAATGGTATACTTCGTCATAGTCAATAGGCTATTGAGGAAATTTGAATACATGGATATTCAACACATACCAAGAATAGAGAACCAAGAAGCAAATGACTTAGCGCAGTTGGCTTCAGGTTATAAAGTGTCTACCAAGAACTTCAAGGATTTGGTCGAATTAAGGGGAAGAGTTATGGCTACTAGATTCACACCATCGGATCTGGAAAGTATGAGATTGGGATATGCATCAAAACAGGGATTCGAAATATTAGCCATAAATACTTTGTCAGATGCAGATTGGCGAAGTCCATTGAAGAGTTATTTAGCAGACCCAACTCTAAAGGTGGATAGAAAAACAAAATATAGAGCATTGTCATATCTCCTCATGGGGAACGAATTGTTTAAAAAGACCCAAGAGGGTGTATTATTGAAATGCCTAGGAGAAAGTGAGGCATACTTAGCATTGTCTGAAGTCCATAATGGGGCATGTGGGGCATATCAAGCAGGCCATAAAATGAAATGGTTGTTATTTCGATACGGCTTGTATTGGCCTAGCATGCTCAAAGATTGCATAGACTTTGCTAAAGGATGTGAGGAATGTCAGAAACATGCAGGAATTCAACATGCCCCTGCAAGTGAGTTGCATTCGATCATCAAACCATGGCCATTTAGAGGATGGGCATTGGATTTGATAGGAGAAATAAATCCTGCTTCGTCCAAAGGACAGAAATACATCTTGGTGGGAATAGATTATTTTACCAAATGGATCGAAGTTATACCACTGATAGTTGCTGATCAAGAGGCTATTATTGAATTTATACAAAAGCACATTATCTATAGGTTCGGATTGCCAGAGAGCATAACTACAGACCAAGGCTCGGTGTTTACTGGTAGAAAGATGCAAGGATTTGCCCAAGAAATGGGGTTTAGATTGCTAACATCAACGCCATATTATGCTCAAGCAAACGGACAAGTCGAAGCAGCAAATAAAGTAATAATAGGATTAATCAAGAAGCATATTGGCAAAAAGCCAAGAAACTGGCACAAAACTCTGGACCAAATATTATGGGCTTGTAGAACATCTCCTAAGGAAGCTACTAACACTACGCCTTTCCAACTCACATTTGGTCATGATGCAGTGTTGCTAGTAGAAATTCATCTACAATCAGTTTGAATTCAGAGACAAAACGAAATCCCAACTGCATTATATTGGGAAATGATGATGAATGAATTAGTTGAGTTGGACGAAATTAGATTACATGCATTAGAAATTTTGGCGAGGCAAAAAGAAAGAGTGGCCAGAACATACAATAAAAGGGTGAAGAAAAAAGTATTCATTATTAATGACTTGGTTTGGAGAGTCATATTGCCTATGGACAAGAAGAATAAAGCGTTAGGTAAATGGTCACCTCATTGGGAAGGACCTTTTCGAATATTAAAAGTATTCTCAAACAATGCATACGAAATCGAAGAACTCATGGATGATAAACGTGTCCTAAAGGTTAATGGGAAATATTTAAAGAAATATAAGCCAAGCCTGCAGGAGATTCGAATAGTAACAACGTAAACAAGATGTTATAAAAAGCCAAGATGGCAAGATAAAATGCCAAAATGGCGTTGTTCGAATATTACATGTAAGAAACCAAAATTATAGTAAAATAAACATCAAAATCTAGAAATAAGAATTATTTTTCAATCGATTAAAAGTGCTTCGAAATGATTCAAGTTTCTGCTGAGCGAACCGCCTGGCTCCTTCCAAGGTTTCCACTTCTCCTTTAAGTTGTTCTGCAGTCTCCATTTCCGCAAGCCCCTGGTTGAGAAGCTCTTCGAATTGGTTACCAGCAGAATTGGTTTCGAAGGCTAGTTGTTGTTCTTTAGCCTCCTTAACCTTCTGTTGAAGTTCCAGAATCTGCCTTTCCCAAAGAAGGATGGACTCAGCTCGAGCCTCATAATCAGTTTTCGCCTGCTTCAGATGCATAGCTTGATCCTCAGCTTCTTGAGAGAGTTTCTAAGCTTGTTCATAAGCGGCATCCATGGCAATGCATTTCTCTTGAACCTTCTTGGCAGCAGATTCGTCTTGGAGAAGGTAACCAGTTACGTTGTCCAGCAAATTCTGAAGATCGAACAAGAGAGTACTAACTGGCAAGGAGCAGGTGGAAAGATTGACCTTTGAAGAGGATAGCTGGTCGAACTTGTGCCAGCCCTAGCAAGTGGGACGTCCCTCTGAGCCAACTTTGCCTTCATGTACCCAATAGGGTCATTTCGTCTCAGAAGTGCCAGTTCCTCGTCAGTCATTCGAGACAGAGAGGATTGAGGGAGTTCCACACGTAGGGGAGCCACGTCCATTTCAACCTCTATGGGTTCGTTGGTTGCATTACCATCCCCTTCATTCGTTTCGTGCTCTTGGTCTTCTTCATCCTCATCCAAGTCCACCACTTCGATACCATCCCTTTCACTGCTATTTGCGTTGGACTCCGTCCCAACAGTCGAACCGTCATTGGCATTCTCCTCCTCAGATTCTTCGTCTGCAGATTCTTCGGCTCTTTGCCCAGAATCAGCTTTCTCTTCTTCAGTTTGAGTGTCCTTTGGGTCCTCTTGAAGAGTTTCAAGAGGGGACTTTTGAAGAGAAGCCCTTTGCAAATCCTCTGCAGACGTTTGAAGTGTTGTTTCGTTTATCTCTTTCAGAGGAATGGAGGTACCTTGATCATCCTGCTGTTCAGAAGTTCCAGCCAGAACCGCCATATTGGAGGAACCTTTATTTTGAACCAGGTTGCTGGAATCTCCTTGAGGAGAGGAGTTGAGCGGAGCAGCAGCTCTGGATGGTGAGTTCGAAATAGTGGAAGCTGGATTCAAGATGTTCTGCAAGGAACAACAGAATGCTAAGAAAAAACATTCACCAAGGTAATAAGAAGTTAGTATTGTAAAAAATTTAAAGGTTCAATTTACCAGTGGACTCTCAGAGGAGAGGTTACTAGCTATACGTTCCAACGTTGGGTTGGAGGTCGAAGGTGGATTTTTGGATTTGGGTGAGGGAGCAGCATCCCTGGAATCAAGTCCAGAGACACTAGTTGGAACGGTGCTTTTCGAAATATCTTTCTTTGGTTTCTTCTTCGAAGCAGTATTTAAGTTTCCTCCAGCCTTGGGATCTTCCCCAGTGGTGCTTGATTTCCGCTTCTTGGGAGTAGTAGGAGGAAGCTTGTTGGTCTGAAAGAATTTTAAACGAAGAATTAGATGCAAACCATAAAGCATGAGTGAATTCGAAACATCAAGGATAAGTGATTACCGTTGGAATTGGAACACTGGTTGTTGTTGGTATTATTGTTGTTGTTATGGTTGCAGCAATAGTGGTTGTTTCGGGTGGAGTCACTTTGTCAGTAGTTTCGATGGAGGCTTGAGAGGCACTCCCTTCTTTCGACTTCGAGGCAGCTGTCTTTATCCTGATGGCTGAAAATCGAAACAATTAAAGCAAAGGTTAAAGATATGGAAAATAAAAGACATTTGGGATTTTCCCAAGAATTCGCACCTGTGCCTTGATCAGATTTAATTGACATGGCAGAAAGGTCGTATTGAAGGTGTCCTGGGAAATCATGAAGCCAGTATCGAGCCTATGTCACAGTCTCAGATGGCTTTGGTTTCCTTTGAAGATATTTGAACATCTCTTTGCAAGTAAACCACCATGGATATGGGGGAAACCAAGCCAGAGCCAGTTCTGAGGTAGGTAATCTGGGAAATTTAGGTGGATGCATTTCGAATGCCAACCTATACCTATCCTCAGGTGACAGCCCTGAAGGAAGTTTTAACTTAGAAACTATTTGTTTAAATTTTTCCTTCAAGGTCTCAGCTGCTTGATGCACAGTGGAGTCCAAGCGCGTGGGGTCATAAGTAGTTTCAAAATAATTTTGGAAAGCTTTAATCTCTTTGGCATGAGTAAACATACCTTTCTTTGTTGGTACCTACACATCGAAGGCATCAATTAGTTTCTATTGAATTGTAAGTGTATCGAACATATAAGTTTGATAAAACTTGGTCCACCATTCCAGAAATCCTTTAGCCGTGAGATGGGTAGGTTCGAAGGTTATCAACTCAAATTGGGCAAAGCCTTGATATTGTTCTTGCTGTATTTTGGCTTCCCGTGCCTTGAAAGTTCGTCCAGAAGTGATGGCGCTCTCAGTTTGAAATAAAGGTTCAGGAATCAGTTGGCATAAGCCAAACTGCCTCGAAACGAAGTTTGGTTGGTAGGCAAAGAGAAAAATTTGGTTCTTGGCTGGGGTTATTCTTGAAGAAATGAGTCTAGGCAGCAAAAAAGCTCTCCATACATCCTGAATCTCCTTGCTCTTGATAGCTTCTGAGAGAGCCATGGTGAACCAAGAAGGTCCATGAGCCCTTGAAGCAAAAGGCGCCATGCTCTCTTCGAACTTGTGCCTTTTGGAGAATATCATGATGTACTTCGAGAATTGAACTTTGAAGTCATCTTTGTCGTCATTTGGAGTTAATCTTCGAAGCCTAGTGCCTTCGACTATCCTATCATTTATCTCAGAATGTTGCTCATCAATGGTGTTGGCGGTTGATAAGGAGGGTTCGAACATGGCATTTAGCCATAGTTGGAGTAACCAAAAAGGGCCAGCCAATAGAATATTTTTGGAGGTGTGGGATTTGAGGCTCGAAACAGTTGACCTCAGGCTTTCATAGAGGTCAACTAAGAGCAGTTCACTTAGGCACACTTTTCGATTTTCATGCAAGTCCCTAGCTAGAGGAATGAACCTACTAGCTACCTGTAGGGATCTACTGTAGAAAACGTATCTTGACAGCCACAGGGTTAAGAAAGCAATGTGCTCTACGTCAGACACATTGTCCCCCTCAGCATGGTAATGACTGATAAATTTGGAAAAACTGGCTAGCTTGACTTCGAAGTCAATTATGCTTGAGTGTTCTTCGTTGTCGGGTATATAAGTTTCTCCCACTGGCGATAGCCCAGTGATGGCCGCTATGTCGAAGAAGGTTGGGGTGATCATTCCACCTGGGAGATGGAAAGTGTTATAGGTACTGTCCCAGAAATAAAGGGACGCGAATAGCAGAGGGTGGCTGTAGGTGAAACCAGGCTTCGATAGCTTAATCAGGTTATAGATGCCTAATTCTTCCCATTGCTGGGATTTCTTAGCTTCTACTTTCGTGAACCAATTTTGATAAGCAATATCAGAGGTGGGGCAAGATCGAAATGGCTTAAAATTACTTTTTACATAATCCAAAACAAAGGGGTCCTTAGGAGGAACAGTTGGGGTTTTTATGGTATTTGAACTAGGAGATTCTACTGCCTTAGGGGCGTCCATTTTGTTAAATAAGGGTTTGAAGCTATAACAAACTGGGAAAATCGTCCTGGTGTCTTTTAATATTTCAAAAACCGTAAGAGGGCCATTTAAAGCTAACCTCTTACCAGCAACGTTGGTAGGAATGAGTACCTGTGACGCATACAACATTTCTTTTTCTTTTGAAATCATCTGAGGGGCAAGAACGGATTGACCTTGGTGAGTGATGATTTTACTTTCCATGGTAGCTCCTGCAGTTTTTCCTTTCTTCTTGGAGACTTTCTTGAGTTGGGATGAAGTAGAAGAAGACATTTTTGAAAGATGTTGAAAGCTTGGATTTTTTTTTACGAGAGAAGGAGGGTAAAAGATTTAGAGTGTGAAAAGAAAAGAAAAAAGATTAAGTTGGTGATGTTTTATAATGGGGAAGTTTAAGCATCCACCGAATAAAGGTGTGATACGTGGAGATCATGGGTTGGTGTGATGAAGAGGTGGCGTAAAGTTAACATGGGTAATAGGCGTGATTTAAAGATAATCATTATTTGTAACTGCACCATGCTGTGAAGTGGCTCCAGGCGGTTAAGGAATCCAAAAGGTGCTATGATTGACGTGACTGGAGTCAAATGCATTAAATGTTACGATGATTCGAAAGTCCCATCAAAATCTTGTGTAGGTGTTTAAAATAGATATTTCTCAGAGGAATCGAAATACATATTTTAAAGGGGAAATTTGTTGGCTGAAGATTTTGATAATGTTATTAGAAGCCAAATGAATTAAACGTTTTGATCAAAATGAGGTAAAGCGTCATGTTTCGAAGTAGCAGAAGCAGTGTTTCGAAGTAGCAGAAGCAGTGTTTCGAATAAGTATGTCAAAGCTTGGAGCTTCGAGTGGCAATTATGGGAACATATCTAAAGAAGTCTCGAAATAACAACAAGGCTGTGTCTGGGAAGAGCGTTCGAAACGGAGAAGTACCAAAGCACTTGAAATTCAAATGGAAGCGGGACTTTCGAGGTTTGAAAGTTATGTGCTGGAGCATTTGGGGACACGTGGAAAGACGAAAGAGGCATTGTCCTGCATGTTCTAAACGTGGCATAATCCTATAGCAAGACCGTTATGGTCGAATTAGTATAAATAGAAGTCTTAGTATTAGGTTTTGGGGTGTCATATATATTATACAAAATACTCAGTAACATTCAAACTACCACATGGCAAGGGAAACGAATGCAAGAGAAATGTATGTATGATAGCACCATGTATTTCTGATTTAATGAAAACCTTTTACCATTTCCAGCACTTTCCTTTATCCTTTTGTCAAATAACATTTACAAGTTTTCTCATTTACAGTCTTTTCACTTCGAAATCTCTTCTTCAAAGTTTTACATTTTAATGTTTTCTTCGTATTTCAAGCACTTTATATCTCAGAAAACTGTCATATTTTCCATACCTTTACCTTCAAGTCTTATCCTTCGAACGCATATTTTTACTTAAAGTCATTTAAAGATTTCTTGCATTAAACGCTTTCTTCATATTTCAAACCTTTTACGTTCCAGAAATCCTTTATATTAACTGTTTTGTAAGTCGAAACCATTTACTTCACTTTTATGCAATTTTACATGTCTTTACAATTAGCATTTATTCATGTAACTTAGTTTTCACACACACATTTTGATTACATCTTTAGACTTTTAGAGAGAGAAATCGAAATAAGCCAAACACATATACAATATCAACCATGAATATCTGTTCGATCGTGAGAGTAACCTTAATATCCAAGGAGTCCTAGGATCAATCTAGTCGATCCTGTGAGTTACCAGAGGAATTGAATAACAGTCAGAAAGATTATTCGATAGTTTGGAAGACTAGCGGTTGTTTACCAGAAATCACTGGAAACAGGGGGTTTAAAACCCCCGCTATCTCTTTTCTGTTTACAGGCACAACGAGGAAGAAGCCTGCGTGTCCTATCTTGGTTGGATCATTTAAATTTTCAGCGCGTTTTTGTGTTAAATATCATTAGCGTGACTTATTATTTATAATATTTGTTTTTCATGATACATACAAACGCGTTGAATGGTGTGGTGGTTGGGAACCTGATTGGCAAGCCTTGGGACCTGGGTTCGATTCCCAGGTCCCCTCCCTTCCTCAATATTATTTTGCTTAACATATTTCCCTGCAGCGCTCCACTTGAAGTCCACCATGCAGGCATACGTACTTTCCTGCCAAGTGGCCAGAGGCCCCAATCCAACGGCCAGATAACGCAGTTCACCATGTATGTTAGTCAGTAATCCCACACGCAATATGGAAAAGTCAAACGTGTTCTATGCTTCTTGGGCCAAATTGCTGCACATTAACCTCCATAATTGGGCCAGAAACCCCCCTGTTTGTATTTTCTTCCTTTTATTCTTTCTCTATTATTTATTTTAATTATTTCTTTTCTTTTGTTTTATTTAATTCCACAAATTAATTTTAATACAAAAATACAAAAATCAGAAAAGTCAAAAACAAAAGATATGTTTATTTAATTTAATTTATTAATAGTTTTCTTTTTGTAAATAAATTTTGTTAATCAATTTAGTTTTAATTTTAGGCTTTTAACTTTAATGCTTTTTCTTAAATAATTAAAAAATATAAAAATAGGTTTTAGTACATTTTGATCCTCTTTTTTTTAATAAATATTCTTTTCTTATTATAATTATTATTAACCATTAACTATTTTTGTAAATAACTTATAATTAAATAATTAGTAAATTAGGTCAAACTTGAATTTATTTCTTTAATAATTAAAAATGCTTAGAATTAGGGTTTCCTATAATAATTAATTTTCTCATTAAATTCCATAAATACAAAAACTCCAAAAAATAAGTTCTTTTATTTAATTTAATTAATTTATGATTTCAATTTAATTTCTTTAAAAGGGTCCAACGCCCTCGCATTCTCGATTTTTATTTCTTTTCGCACATTTACTTTTATTTCCTTTTTTTTTTAAATTTCATGTAATTGCCCCAAATCTTTGTAATAGATAATTAGGATATTTACTTTCCGCATTTTATTTATTTCAAATCGGGTCTTGGTTTAATTTGGCGATGTGGACCCGCGCCTTTGTAATAGCGTATGACTTTTATCTTCCCGCACCTTTTTAACTGCTAATAATTTTCATGAAAGAATGAATGGCCAAAAATAAAATCAAAGCGTAGAACACTCAATGCATGACAAGACAAATGAAAACTGAAAATGACACACAATTCACACACCACTCCTAGGGTACGCCTCATTGTTGCCTTGCCCCTCGAAACGTGGTCGTCGAGTATAGGACGTTTTAGTAAGTCCTCATGTCCATGAACATGGCATGGGGGTAGCTTCTAAGGTGTCCTACTATTGCTCTGGTGACCACACTGTTGCCTTGCCCCTCGAAACGTGGTCGTCGACTATAGGGCGTCTTAGTGAGTCCTTATGTTCCATTGATCTAGTTGCCTCGAAACGATTGCCTCGGAATAGTTGCCTCGGAATAAAAGATCAATGGCATAAGGGTAACTCCTAAGGTATCTTACCGTTGCTCGGTGACCACACTGTCCCTAAACTCGAATTGACCCGAACACCTCCAACGGTGGTGCTACCTACCTCTCAATGGTGGGATGGCACTACCTTAAGGACATTTACACAGACTAATTCCTTAGGGTAGGTAGATGACTCGTAGATACTTGCTCTAATTCAAAACAAATCAAAAAAACTCCTTTTCACACCGACACTTTGCAAAAAGCTTTCAAAAACAACTTTTCAAACACTCTTGAGGACTGATACAAGAGTCGATCTGAAACTTTCAAAGAAACTTTTTCAAACCCACTCTGAAAAGCAAACAAACATTTTTGAAAACACAAGTGAGCAAGTATCTAAGAGCCCATGGATAACCATGGATAGAAAGGGTGCTAACACCTTCCCTTTCTATAAATCTACCTCCCGAACCGAGAACTAATCTCAATAAGGAATTTTTCTGTGCTTTTGTCCTTTCCATTTGGAGAAAATAAAAGACGGTGGCGACTCTTGCTTACCGCGACATTTCGCGAAACCAGCTTTAAAACAGTCAGTTTCAGATCCACCGATCACAGAACTGGCGACTCTGCTGGGGAAATAAAGTGAGGTGTACCTTAGGATAGTTCATAACTGTGTTTTCAATTGTTTTGACTTGTTTGCTTTAAATTGTGGGTTGCATCGGAGTTACATAGATCCTAACCCGGATCTGGGGATACCCTATTTAGGTAGCATAAGCTGTGAGGGACCTGTCCGGCGTAGACCGACATGGGTGAAGCAGTGGCTACGTTGGTGTGGCGCCTTGGTCTGTACCGATATCCCTTGTGTTGCAACAAGGAGAATATGGGTCTTCTGAGGAGTCATTAAGCACCAACCGACCTTAGAACCTTAAATGACCCAACTTGGCCATTAGAACAGTAGCAGTATGCTACACCCATTGAGGCTAAACTCTCGCGATGGTTCTGGCCGCAAGAAAAGATTGCGATGCTGGAGTTATGACCGATTGAGGGTAGTCAGTGATATTGGGATCCTCTAGAACCCGGTTACTTCTGATAGGGCAGGTCTTAACCAACAAACTGAAAGAGGGTAATACCTAGACCCCATGCTGGCCTAAACTCTAAGGGCTTCTCTTGTGTGACTTGTGTGCCTTCCAACTTGACTATTTGCATGCTTGCTATCTGACACTTGAGTTTCTTGCAGGTTTTGTTTATAGTCTTTAATTGGGACTCATAACAGGGTTTACTGGGTTTCTTGCAGGTTTTGTTTATAGTCCTTAATTGGGACTCATAACAGGGTTTACTGAGTTTCTTACAGGTTTTGTTTATAGTCCTTGATCTGGACTCATAACAGGGTTTACCTACATTATCCCACGCATAGCATGACATCATGCCACCATACCATTGCATACATCCTGCATAAGGACTAACCCATTTCAAGGATCTCGAGGGTCTGTGATGCAGGTCATGATGAATCAACTATCCCAGCAAGGGGCAAAGAGGATTTATTTTCCTCTGGACAAAGCTGTCAGGGGCTATGACCCACTAGATATGGTGAGCCTTGACCCTTGAAGAAGGACTCTCAACAATATGCAGTTCCTTCAGTCAAGCTACAAATTCAAACGCTAACAATTTTCTTGTTTACCCCGCAAGATCTTTGAAAGAAAAAAAAATTGCAAGCATACATACACATCATTGCATTACAGGTACCCTCTGTACAGGTCACTTACCTCCTCCGCTGTTTATTTCAGCAATGGCTTCCCAACAATACAACCAGGACTTCCATGCTCAAGAGACTCGGTTCGGGGAAATCCTCCTGAATCTATCCAAGGGGCAGGAGGAGTTGAGAGCACTTCTCATGGGAACTTTGGTCAGGAACAGTGCTGAGGATGAACGGCTGAAACACCTGCAAGCTGAAATGGATACAATGAAAGCCCAGATGCTGGGGCAGATGACTATCACTCAAGGCTTAGCTCAAAGACAAGAAGAGCTCGGGGTTCTCGTCAACGAACTGCTTCGGAGTAACCAACTGGGGCAAACATCTAAGGGTAAAGAGCCAGTCATCATTCAACCATTTTTGAGACAAGGAGATAAGGGGAGAGCTCCTCAAATGGCTCCAGTGTCACAAATTCAGCATCAACCTCACCAGCTTCAGGCAGACAAGCCCAAAAGGCAATTCACCAAGCTCAACGTGTCGCTGCCTCAAGCTTTACAACAACTGTTGAGGTTGAATTTGGTAACTCTAAGGGACCTTCCTAAGAATCCCAACAGGACACCGGCAAGGTATAACCCCAACGCCCGCTGCGCTTATCATTCTAACAGCCCGGGACATGCTACAAATGGTTGTTGGACCTTGAAGAATAAGATCCAGGACCTGATCGATGAAGGAGCTGTGGAATTCACCCAAGATGGCCAGGCTGAGTGCTTCTACCATCCCTACAGGATTCACCAGTTGAAGTAACAAGCCCTGAGATGAAAAGACTTTTGTTCATTAGGATTTTCAAGTTGTAGTTTTCTTTTGTTCAAACATTTACTCATGTTAAACGTTGTTATTTCATTAATGCATCACATATGTCTGTTTTGAAGCAATATATTTGTATTCACTATATGCAAATTATTTTCATATTTTTTCTGATGATCAACGCTCGATTAATAATTCTAAGCCTCTTGAGGGAGGATGACGAAAACGATACCGCAATCTACAGTATGCTTTTGAACATACCCCGCTGATGAGGTACAGGCATTGTTTCAATTCCTAAACACTGGAGTTATAAGGATGATAATCCCTCGTCAACCCCTCTGAGCTAAAGAAGTAGGAGTTTTTCTTTTCGAAAATTAAAACCCTTTATCATAACCTGGGGCAGGGTAGTTCTCTCAGTTGATCCAAGTGCATAACAAATGGCACCAAAGAGGTCCTTACAAAAAAAAAGAAGACCGTGATGATTCCGAATAATCATAAGGATAGGCAGTCATTATATCTCAAAAATAAAAAACCCAATAAGTCAAAACCTATGAAGGAGACTTACAAAACTGGGGCACCCCGCTGACTGTAATCACAAAAGAAACAGTTCAGGCAAAATTTAGGGATAGTGAAATAAAAAAGAAAGAGGTCATACAAACCCTCAACAAAAACAAAAATGACTGCCTATCCAAAATAAACGTTCAGTATCCGAACCATCACCGGAATATCAAAGCAAAGACTCAAACAAGGTCTAACGGACGATCAGCTGAGCTTAGGTTTGAAGAACATCACGAAGAGCGGGTGGGTACAAATAATTTGAGCCTTTATCCTTTGTTTCTTGAACCGTGAACCAGGCCACGTTATAACCCTTAAAAGTCCTAGCTGAAGCATGGGTTAGTTCGAAAGCATACTGTTACGAAAGGTATCCTGACTCCTTAAGGCTCGCAATAAAATAACGAGTTGACATCACAGTTTACAAAACTTGCTTGTTTTACTAAAAAAATCATTTTCAAAATTTCAAGACAGACATACGCTTTGCATTTTCGACACAACTTTGTTTGCATATGACTATTTGTTTGAACAGCAGGGAAATTCGCACGATGAATACCTAGTGAACAAAAGCACTTCCAATCAAGGGGCATGGCATGACCAGTGTCCATCATCTGGGGCAGTCCAATCAAGATTCGGAGAATCTCTCAAAGGCCAAACAGCCTGGGGCAAATCTCCGCCTAAGCCACTTGGGGCACTCCAGCAATGAATCTAGCCTGAGGAAACATCTTCTGGGACATGACAAAACACTTCTAACAGGGGAAACTCCCTACATTCTGAGAGCGTGGATATAGTCAAAAAATACTACGCATAATCAAAGACCCGCTAGGTTGACATACCTAGGCAAAAATTAGGGCTTCCCGGCGAACCAAAAGGGTTCGGGCAAAAATAAGGGATGAAATGAAAAAATCTGTACACCCGGCAAGTCGAAAACCTGAAAAGGCGGCTTGGGCAAAAATGGGCACCCCGCTGACTGTAATCACAAAAGAAACAGTTCAGGAAAAAGTTAGGGATCAAAGCGTACGACTATGTCCCGGCATCTCGTCACTTGCCTACCAAGAAGAAGATTTGTCAAACGGCAGTTATCAAGCACCTCCACAAGGTATCTTCTTCTCCCACATCAGAAACAAGGGCAATAATGAGTCGTCCAGGCGATCCAGTGGCTCTGTCAACCAAAGTATCAAAGAAAGGTCAATCAAAAGATGATTACCATCTACCTTCACAGCTTCAGATCAACACTGGTAGCAAGCCAGAAAATTCTGTGGACGATTGATCGTGGGTTAATATCCGAAACCAAACAGGACAATTATCTACTCGATCATCAACAGGCAACCCTACACCGGTTCCGCCAGAAGTCTTACACGGACTTACCTCAAAGATAATCTTACCCCGGTTCATCAAGAAGTTTCACACGAACTTATCCCGAAGTAACCTTACCCCGGTTCCTCCAGAAGTCTTACACGGACTTACCTCAAAGATAACCTTACCCCGGTTCATCAAGAAGTTTTACACGAACTTATCCCGAAGTAACCCTACACAGGTTATCTCTTTCCAGATGTAGTTTTACACGGACTCGTCATCAGTAAACCTTACACAGGTTTCCTTCTCAAAACTCCAGATGCAGTTTTACACGGACCCGTCACCTAGAAACCCTACACAGGTCCTATATTTTCAAGGATGCAGTTTTATACGGACTCATTGTCAACAAGCCCTACACAGGTTTCCTTCAACTCCAAATGCAGCTCCACACGAGCCCAACCTCAAAGTAACCCTACACAGGTGTCCTTCTTTCCAAGATGCGGTTTTACACGAGCTCATCATCAGGCAACCCTACATAGGTTCCCTCTTTCAGCTTACAAAAAATTACAGTTCAAAAATTTCCCCAGGAGAGTCCAATCAGGATTTCCCCAGGAAAGTTTGAATCCATCTCCCCAGCAGTAAGCTTATCCCCAGTAGATTCTGGAAGCTTATCCCCTACAGAGTACGAACGCGTCTCCCGGCTTTATTCAAAGGTTATTTCCCTACCAGGATACAACTGGGTTATCCTCAGCCAAAAGCCACGGAAAGATCGTCCCCGACGAAGTCTTCTTATCCCCAGCGAAGTCTGTTAACACTTCCAACATCAACGGTATCCCCAGCGGAGTTACCATCAACATCTCAACAGCGTACCTCTCTCCCCACAGAGTACTGTTCCCCAGCAAAGTAGCTAGAGCATTTTCTCCCCGCAGAGTAATCCATTCGCCAAGTTTATTCCCCAACGGAGTTATCTTCTCCTACCGGTATTCTTGCAACTATCATCCCCAGCGGAAACAACAAAGCACTGTTCTCCAACATCAGCCCAGGATGTGACTTCCCGGCACCCGTCAAGGATTTATTTTCCTAAGACGAAAACATACATTCATAAACATCACATACATCATGATACATGCATAAACGCATCATACCTTACTATCTCATTTATATTGAGAACATCATTGCTTGATCCATATCATACATTGCATATGACTGACCTTTACCTTTCAGGAAAGATCCAGTTAAGTTCTCAGCTATATCCCAAGACCTAGCCTGGTTTAGTTAAATCGACCCTAAGATTTTCCTGATTCTTATCCAGTCAAAGGCCTTCTCTGGTTCAGTCAGATCGACCCTAAGATCTCCCTGATTCTTATCCAGTTGAAGATTCCAAGACCTTGTCCGACTCAGTTAAATCGACCCTAAGATTTTCCTGATTCTTATCCAGTCAAAGGCCTTCTCTGGTTCAGTCAGATCGACCCTAAGATCTCCCTGATTCTTATCCAGTTGAAGATTCCAAGACCTTGTCCGGTTCAGTTAAATCGACCCTAAGATTTTCCTGATTCTTATCCAGTCAAAGGCCTTCTCTGGTTCAGTCAGATCGACCCTAAGATCTCCCTGATTCTTATCTAGTTGAAGATATTCCAAGACCTAGCCTGGTTCAGTTAAATCGACCCTAAGATTTTCCTGATTCTTATCCAGTCAAAGGCCTTCTCTGGTTCAGTCAGATCGACCCTAAGATCTCCCTGATTCTTATCCAGTTGAAGATATTCCAAGACCTAGCCTGGTTCAGTTAAATCGACCCTAAGATTTTCCTGATTCTTATCCAGTCAAAGGCCTTCTCTGGTTCAGTCAGATCGACCCTAAGATCTCCCTGATTCTTACCCAGTTGAAGATTCCAAGACCTTGTCCGGTTCAGTTAAATCGATTCTAAGATTTTCCTGATTCTTATCCAGTCAAAGGCCTTCTCTAGTCCAGTTAAATCGATTCCTAAAGATTTTCATAATGAAGACTCAGTAGAAGATATCCAAGATTCTCTCATCGTTACTGTTGAGGTTGAAGTCGCCTATGATTCTCTCATCGTTATTGTTGAGGTTGAAGTCGCCTAAGATTCTCTCATCGTTACTGTTGAGGTTGAAGTCGCCCAAGATTCTCTCATCGTTACTGTTGAGGTTGAAGTCGCCCAAGATTCTCTCATCATTACTGTTGAGGTTGAAGTCGCCTATGATTCTCTCATCGTTACTGTTGAGGTTGAAGTCGCCCAAGATTCTCTCATCGTTACTGTTGAGGTTGAAGTCGCCCAAGATTCTCTCATCGTTACTGTTGAGGTTGAAGTCGCCTATGATTCTCTCATCGTTACTGTTGAGGTTGAAGTCGCCCAAGATTCTCTCATCGTTACTGTTGAGGTTGAAGTCGCCCAAGATTCTCTCATCGTTACTGTTGAGGTTGAAGTCGCCTATGATTCTCTCATCGTTACTGTTGAGGTTAAAGTCGCCCAAGATTCTCTCATCGTTACTGTTGAGGTTGAAGTCGCCTATGATTCTCTCATCGTTACTGTTGAGGTTGAATTCGCCCAAGATTCTCTCATCGTTACTGTTGAGGTTGAAGTCGCCCAAGATTCTCTCATCGTTACTGTTGAGGTTAAAGTCGCCCAAGATTCTCTCATCGTTACTGTTGAGGTTGAAGTCGCCTATGATTCTCTCATCGTTACTGTTGAGGTTGAAGTCGCCCAAGATTCTCTCATCGTTACTGTTGAGGTTGAAGTCGCCCAAGATTCTCTCATCGTTACTGTTGAGGTTGAAGTCGCCTATGATTTTCTCATCGTTACTGTTGAGGTTGAAGTCGCCTATGATTCTCTCCCCGTTACTGTGGAGGTAGTAATCGCCCCAGATTCTCTTATCCTTACTGTTGAGGTAGTAATCGCCCCAGATTCTCTTATCCTTACTGTTGAGGTAGTAATCGCCCAAGGTTCTCTCACCGTCCCGTTGAGGTAGTAACCATCCCTGATTCATTCATCACCGTTTGAAACTCCAGACTCGACTTCGGTATCTCGCCAGGGCACGTCAGAAGAGGTTGAAGATTCGATTCATGTAACCAACTAGGGAGCATCTATATAAAGAGTTTGAAGACCAGCTCCTGTAACAGGCCAGGTAATCATTTTCTTTTTCAGGTACGCAAGTTCTCGCTAAGGAATCTCTTACGCGATCGACACCCAGATGGCATCTATAAGCCCATCCACCTATCCATCACCTCTCAGCATGGCATCTATAAGCCCATCTTCCTATCCACTAATCTCCAAATGGCATCTGTAAGCCCATTCCCCCCATCACACTGCTAAGATGTGAGCGCAAATTTCTGAGCACTCTAGTGTTCAATCATCTTCCACCTTCGGATTACGAAAGGCACGTCAGCCAATCTGCATCCTCAGGTCTAAGAAGATTGAACAGGGGCAACTGTTGTACCCCAAAATTTTCCCTCCCATATTCTTCAAGATTTGCAGAGAGCATGCTTCAAAAACCTCCCAAGGGTTGCACAGTTCAAGGGCCTCATAACAGTCAAAATTAGGGTTTTGGTTCTGACAAAGAAGTTGAGGTTTCCAAGGGTCCAATCAAGTCCCACATGCCTACAAACATTGTCAAGCATCCTTAGGCCAAGTGTCAAGACTCACATCACAAAATTGCACAGTCAGAAACCCTAATTGCCCTACAGTCAACTGCAGGGGCAAAATGGTCATTTGACAGTCAAAAATCCAAATTTTTGGTCAACATCTTATTTTGAAGCCACAAACATCATTTGATCAATTCTTGATCATGATTTCACAAGCATGGCTCAAAAAGTCTCAAGATGCAAAAGTTTCCATATTTGGACAGTTGAAAAAGTCAACTGTAAATTGACCAAGGCATAACTTCCACATGGTTTATCAGAAAAATTCCATCCAAAGCTCATTTTAAAGAGAATGACATTTCCTACAACTCATATTCACACTTCAAGTCCAAGAAATGCTCTCACAAAAAGTTATCAATCTCAACATTATAGGTCATTTTCAAAAGTCAACAAAAAGGCACTTTAAGTCAAAGACCATAACTTGAGATTGGTAAATCAAAATGATATGGGACCAAAGGCATTGGTTAGAGGATTTCAAGGCCTTTCCAAAATGTCCAAGAACATGATCAAAGCTTACAAATTGAGCAAGATATGCCTTGTGGAAGTTGGGAAATTTTTGGGAATTTTGAAAAGTCAACTTTACTTCAAATACCTCAAAATTGCTAATGGGCCTCAATTTCTTCCAAGAATCATCACCCAAAAGCTATGCACGACCCATTGACCCAAAGGGGAGTTATTTTCCTTTTTTTAATTAATTAATTGAATATTTAATCTATTTAATTCATTTAATTAAAATTAATTATAAGAAAAATACTAATCCATGCTTTTCAAATCTTTTTGTGCATAAAATTCACTCAAGATTTCGTGCACTATTCAATAAGGAAAGAATCAAGGTGATTGGCAATGATTGGCATGTTCTTCACATGAAAAAGATTGAAAAAATCATGGAAGATCACAAAAATTCAAAGGCATTAAAACTTGGATGTTGGGCTTGTTTTGTTGACCTAAAACATTCACATACATATACATATTGCAACCCTAATGCACAGAACCTAGAAGATGCGCCTCAAACCAAAGAATCACTTTGCATTTTTTGTCAAAAATTTGTAGACTGAAAACACACATAGAGCACTTTTCCAAGCCAAAGAACGATTCCATTACATTCCTGACGCATCAAGGAAGCTTTCTGAATCAAAACCACAGCCTCTAACCTCAAGAATCGGTAGAATGAAGTCGCCCTGTTCTTGATATTTTACATATTCGTATTTACATTTTCATGCCATATTAATGCATTCTAATGATTGTTTTACACTAACATGAACTCACTAAAGCTAATGGTTCCACTGAATTGGATTAATAGTGCTTGTATAAAAAGATGCCATTGACGTTTTCTAGGTTTTCAGAGGTTTGAATTTGGGGCTTTCCTCTTCTGGAAAAATCAGACAACAAGACCTATGCCATTAGAATCAGGACTTCCTGACGATTCGAAACCAGGCCTCGCGCTTAATTTATGATTAACCAGGGCCTAATCGCTATTTTTTGTGTTCTTCACTTAGTGGGGGTTTAAAACCCCCGCTATCTCTTTTCTGTTTATAGGCACAACGAGGAAGAAGCCTGCGTGTCCTATCTTGGTTGGATCATTTAAATTTTCAGCGCGTTTTTGTGTTAAATATCATTAGTGTGACTTATTATTTATAATATTTGTTTTTCATGATACATACAAACGCGTTGAATGGTGTGGTGGTTGGGAACCTGATTGGCAAGCCTTGGGACCTGGGTTCGATTCCCAGGTCCCCTCCCTTCTTCAATATTATTTTGCTTAACATATTTCCCTGCAGCGCTCCACTTGAAGTCCACCATGTAGGTGTTGTACCCCAAAATTTGCCCTCCCTTATTCTTCAAGATTTGCCAAGTCAAAGCTTCAAAATTTCCCCAAGGGTTGCACAGTTCAAGGGCCTCCTAACAGTCAAAAATTAGGGTTTTGGTTCTGGCAAAGAAATTGAAGTTTCCAAGGGTCCAATCAAGTCCCACATGCCTACAAACATGGTCAAGTATCCTCATACCAAGTTTCAAGACTTACAGCACAAAATTGCACAGTCAAAAACCCTAATTGCACTACAGTCAACTGTAGGGGCAAAATGGTCATTTGACAGTCAAAAGTTCAAATTTTTGGTCAACATCTCATTTTGAAGCCACAAACATCATTTGATCAATGCTTGATCATGATTCTCAAAGCTTGGCTCAAAAAGTCTCAAGATGCAAAAGTTTCCATATTTGGACAGTTGAAAAAGTCAACTGTTACTTGACCAAGGCATAACTTTCACATGGATTATCAGAAAAATTCCATCCAAAGCTCATTTTGAAGAGAAAGACATTTCCTACAACTCATCTTCACACTTCAAGTCCAAGAAATTCTCTCACAAAAAGTTATCAATTTCAACATTATAGGTCATTTTCAAAAGTCAACAAAAAGGGACTTTAAGTCAAAGGCCATAACTTGAGATGGGTAAATCAAACTGACATGGGACCAAAGGCATTGGTTAGAGGACTCAAAGGCCTTTCCAAAATGTCCAAGAACATGAGCAAAGCTTAAAAATTGAGCAAGATATGCCTTGTGGAAGTTGGGAAATTTTTGGATATTTTGAAAAGTCAACATTGCTTCAAAAGTCTTAAAAATGCTAATGGGCCTCTTTTTCTTCCAAAATCCATCATCCAAAGCATGTGCACGACCATTTGGCCCAAAGGGAAGTTTTTATCATTTTTATTTTATTTATTTGAATTTTTAATTGCTAAATATTCATTTAATTAATTAAAATATGTGGAAAATACTAAGCCTAACTTTTTAAATCTTTTTGTGCATGAAATAGTCTCAAGATTTTGTGTATAATCAGATTTGGAAAGAATCTTGATAATTGGACATGATTTGAACCAAAATAGCATGAAAAAGATTGAAAACTCATGGCTTGAAAATCAAATATCTTCTCCATCAATTCAAGGATTCTTGGGACCAAATATTGAACCCTAATCACTCATACACATATATACATGCTAACCCTACTCCTCAGAACCTCCCAGCTGCGCCAGAAATCCATAGCAAAGTTTGAGTTTTTTAACAAAAATTCCAAAACTGAAAACTAGGTTCTAGGGCGATTCAAGCCAAAATAACTATACCATTGTCTTGCTGAGACATCAAGGAAGGTGCCTGGATCAATATCATAGCCTGAAACCTTGAGAATTGGTAGTTACAAGTCAAACTGTTTTCACTTTTATGCAGATTAGTGTTTTAATATTCAAGCATATTCATTGCATTTTTTTATGGATTCTCACTAATTAATTGATTCTGAAGCTAACCATATGGTTTGATTGAGTTTTCATATACCATACGCGAAGTTGCCATTGTTGTCTTTTAGGGTTTTCAAAGCTTTGAATTGGGGTTTCCCAGTTAATGAAAAATTAGAACGTGAGACCCAGACCATTCAACTCAGCACGCTTGGACGATTTAAAAACACACCTCGCGATTAATTTATGATTAGCAGGGTGCTAATCGCTATTTTTGAACTTGTCACTTAGTGGGGGTTTAAAACCCCCGCTATTCAGTTGTTTTTTTACTTCAGGAAAACGCAGGGATGAAGAAGAAGGCTAGGTGGCCAAGCCTGGTTGGCTCATTCAAATTTCGCGCGAAAAAATCACTAACGATTTGTTTTATCTTATAATAATTGTTTGACATATAATATACAAAACGCGCTAGGAGCTCCAGTGGCAAGGCAGTTGGGTGGTAATCTCCAGGACCTGGGTTCGATCCCAGGTCCCCCCTTTCTATTCCATATTATTTTTCTAATGGTGCTTCTATGTAATTTCCAAGCAAGCGTCCACCATACGTCCCTCAAATCCAGCTTGCCACTTGGTCAATGGAGACAATCTGAAGGCCTAGATTTGGTGAATACCATGGGCATGAGTCAAAGAGGTGACACGCTTCCAGGAAAAGTCAACGAAGGCCTCCTAAGATGGGCCTAAAATGCTACATTCATACCTCCAATTGGGGACAGAAACCCTCCAAGGTTTGCTATTTCTTTTATATTTTCCATTCTTTATTTGATTTAATTAATTTCTTGTAAATTCTTCAATTAATTTATAAAAATATAAAAATAACACAAAAAAATCAGAAAGGTCATAAAAATAAAAAATATATTTTATTTTAATATTTTGTAAATAAACCTCACTAATTAATTAGATTTAAACTTAGGGTTAATTTTAATATCTTTTCTTAATAAATTTAACATTGGTAGAATTAGGGTTTTTTAAGTATTTTTATCCTTTTTCTTTTCTTTCACAATAATTAATTATTAAATATTATTTTTGTAATTAAATCACCATGTAAATAATTAGATTAATTTTAAGTTTAATTTTAACATGTTTTTCTTAATAAATAAAAAATTAGAATTAGGGTTAATTTCTCAATTTCATTTAATTCTCTTATTAAAGATTCATAAATACAAAAAAATCTCAAAAAACAATTTCTTTTTAACTTAATTAATTTAATCATTTAATTTAATTCCACTAAAAAGGGTCCAACGCCCTCGCTTCCAATTTTAATTCCAATTCGCGCATTTTATTTATTTCCTTCTTTTAAATATTTATGTAATTCTCCCAAAGCCGTGTAAACTTAATTTCTCGCACTTTACTTTACTTCTTTATTTACTTTCTGTCAAATCGGGTCCTGGATTTTAATTTTGGCGATGTGGACCCGCGCCTTTGTAATAGTTTAGGAACTTTATATTTCTCGCAACTTTTAACTGCTGATAATTGCATGCAAGAATGAATGTTAAAATAAAAACAAAAGCGTAGATCACCCATGACATGAACAAGACAAAATATCTGAAAATGACACACAAAATCACACACCACCCCTAGGGTACGCCTCACTGTTGCCTTGCCTCGAAAGGTGATCGTCGAGTAGAGGATGTCTTAGTAAGTCCTCATGATCCGGGAACCTGGCATGAGGGTAGCTTCTAAGGTGTCTTCCTATTGCTCTGGTGATCACCATGTCCCGAACCTCGAATTGACCCGAACACCTCCAACGGTGGTGCTACCTACCTCTCAATGGTGGGATGGCACTACTTTAAGGACATCTACACAGACGAATTCCTTAGGGTAGGTAGACGACTCTAGATACTTGCTCTAATTTCAAAAACAAATCAAAAATACTTTTCACACCGACACCTTTTCAAAAAGCTTTCGAAAGCAATTTTTCAAACACTCTTGAGGACCGATACAAGAGTCGAACTGGAATTTTCAAAGAAACTTTTTAAAAACCCACAGTTGAAAAGCAAACAAACCATTTTTGAAAACACAAATGAGCAAGTATCTAAGAGCCTTTGGATAACCATGGATAGAAAGGGTGCTAACACCTTCCCTTTCTATAATCTACCTCCTGAACCGAGAGCAATATCTTTAAGGAATTTTTCTGTGCTTTTGTCCTTTCCATTTGGAGAAAATAAAAGACGGTGGCGACTCTTGCTTCCGCGACATTTCGCGAACCAGCGTTAAACAGTCAGTTCCAGATCCACCGATCACAGAACTGGCGACTCTGCTGGGGATTAACTTAAAGTGAGGTGTACCTTAGGGTTTAGTTCATAAACTGTGTTTTCAATTGTATTGACTTGCTTGCTTTAAATTGTGGGACTGTCTTGGGAGTTCTATAGATCCTAACCCGGATCTGGGGATACCTTCTTAGAAAGTAGCAACAAGACTGTGAGGGAACTGTGCGGGGTATACCGACATGGTTGAAACAGTCTGCTACGTTGATGTGGCACTTTGGTGTGTACCGGTAACCCTTGAGTTCAGTCAAGGAGAGTACGGGGCCTCCGCGTGGTGTCATGAAGCATCAACAGACCTTAGGAACCTTAATTGAACTATCTTGGCCTCTTTAGGGTGGTGAGATAATTGACCTTGGTGCAGTCCGAGGTTGGTTGATACTCGATACTACACTCAATTGAGGGTTGCTTTCCTGGAATATTTCGGTCGCCAGTTCAGTGGCTAAATCGAAACGATGAACAATGAAAGCAATCCCGTGATATTGGGACCCTTAGAACCCAGTTACTTCTAATAGGACAGGTTGAGCCCACCAACTTCAAGAGGGTAATACCCAAACCTCATGCTGGCCTAAACTCTAAGGGCTTCTCTTGTGTGACTTGTGTGCCTTCGTACTTGACTACTTGCATGCTTTACCTGACACATAAACTATTTGCAGGATTTGTTTATAGTCCTTAATTGGGACTCATGACAGGTTTTACTTGAGTTTCTCGCAGGTTTCGTTTATAGTCCTTAATTGGGACTCTTAACAGAGTTACTAAGTCTTGCAGGTTTTGTTTATAGTCCTTAATTGGGACTCATGACAGGTTTTACTTGAGTTCCCGCAGGTTTCGTTTATAGTCCTTAATTGGGACTCATAACAGAGTGTACTGAGTTTCTTGCAGGTTTTGTTTATAGTCCTTAATGAGGACTCATAACAGGGTTTACCCATAGTACCCCATGCATAGCATAACATCATACCATTGCATACATCCTAACCCGTTTCAAGGATCTCAAGGGCTTGTGATGCAGGTCATGATAAATCAAACATCTAGCAAGGGGCAAAGAGGATTTATTTTCCTCTAGCCAAGGTTGTCAGGGGCTATGACCCACTTGATATGGTGAGCTTTTGACCCTTGAAGAAGGACTCTCAACAATATGAAGTACCTTCAATCAAGCCACCAGTTTCTAATGCTAACTATTTTCTTGTTTACCCTGCGAGGTCCTTGAAAACATTGCATGCATATCATACACATCATTGCAGGTACCCTTTTGACAGGTTTCTCACCTTCTTCGCTGTTTATTTCAGCCGATCGTCATGAATCCTGAGTCATCAACTAAGCAGTCCATCAAGGCCCTCCAGGCTCAGAATGCCCAGTTCCAAGAGCTGATCATGAATTTGGCCCAGGGGCAACAAGATCTGAAGACCATGCTCTTGAAAAAGAAGAAGAAGAGGACTGTGCTGTTCAACCCTAGGCGCAGATCTGGGAATACACTGTAGAATGAAACTGAGAGGACTACTCCATCTGTTGGGGAAGGCAGTCATCAAGAGGAAAGGGTTCCCAGCCCAGTGGTCTCCGACAATGAGACAGATTTTAATGATGAGCAATACCCTCCTGCTGAAGACAAGTACAAGCAGTTGGAAGACCGTCTGAATGCAATGGAAATTCAACAAGTACCTGGTTTGGATTTCAGAGATTTGGGTCTAACTTCCGGTGTGGTGATCCCACACAAATTCAAAGCACCCTCTTTTGCTAAGTACGATGGGGCATCCTGTCCCAGACTGCATCTCAGGTCTTATGTGCGGAAGATTCAACTGTATACTATGGACAAGAACTTGTGGATCCACTTCTTCCAAGAGAGTCTTTCAGGGACTCATCTCGAATGGTTCTATCAGCTGGATGGAACCAAGGTTCGTAACTGGGAGGAGTTGGCTACTGCTTTTTACAAGCAGTATCAGTACAATGCCGACCTCGCTCCTACGCGTACCCAACTCCAGGGTATGTCGCTAGGATCGGGAGAAGGTTTTAAAGAGTATGCGCAGAAATGGAGAGACCTGGCTGGTAGGGTACAACCACCGCTGACTGACCGTGAACTTGTGGACATGTTCCTGGGGACCCTGTCTGGTCCATTCTATAACCATCTGATTGGGAATTCGTCTGCTAGATTCACAGATCTTATCTTGACTGGAGAGCGAATAGAAGCTGGCATCAGGTCTGGGAAGATTCAAGAGGTTGCACCTTCTGATAAAAAGCCTCATCATGGAAAGAAAGAGTCCAATGCTGTGCACGGTAAAAAGAGCCGTCATGAGGTAGGGGCAACCCAGATCTCCAATCCTAGACCTGCTCAACAAGGACAGGGGCAGCAGCGCAAGGAGAGCGCACCCAAACGACAGTTCACCAAGATCAACATGTCGCTGGATCAAGCACTACAACAAATGTTGAAGGCAGGGCTGATCACCTTAAGGGCTCCTCTTCGGAATCCGAACACTTCTGCTCTGAACTACCATCCTAATGAGAGGTGTTCCTACCACTCTGATAGCCCGGGGCATACTACGGACAACTGCTGGCCTCTCAAAAACAAGATTCAAGACATGATCGACGCTAGAGAGATTCAGTTTGAAGTACCTGAGACTCCGAACATAATCACTGCTCCGTTACCCAATCGTTGAAGACTTTTGTTTATTTGGATTTCCGAGTTGTATTTTTCTTTGCTTATACAAACAATTAATGTCATAGCAAACTCTTTTATTCTATTAAAGCATCGCATGTGTCTGTTTTGGAATTAATACAATTGTTTTCATTATATTCAAAATTGCTTTCATTTTTCTGTGATGATCAACTCTCGGTTAATAATTTCTAAGCCTCTTGAGGGAGGATGACGAAAACGATACCATAATCTACAGTATGCTTTTGAACAGACCCCGCTGATGAGGTACAGGCATTGTTTCAATCCCTAAACACTGGAGTTATAAGGATGATAATCCCTCGTCAACCCCTCTGAGCCAAAGAAGTAGGAGTTTTTCTTTTCGAAATTTAAAACCCTTAATCATAACCTGGGGCAGGGTAGTCTCTCAGTTGATCTAAGTGCATAACGAATGGCACCAAAGAGGTCCTTACAAAACAAAGAAAGACAGTGATGGTTCCGAATAATCGATAAAGATAGGCAGTCATTATAATAAAAAAAAAACCCATTAAGTCAAAACCCATGAAGGAGACTTACAAAACTGGGGCATCCCGCTGACTGTAATTCCAAAAAGAAACAGTTCAAAAAAAATAGGGATAAACAAAATCAAAAAGAAAGAGGTCCTACAAACCCTCAACGAAAAAGAGGAAATGACTGCCTATTCAAAATAAACTGTCAAAGTCCGAACCATCACCGGAAAATCAGAGCAAAGACTCGAACAAGATCTAACGTATGATCAACTGAGTTTAGGTTTGGAGAACATCACGAAGAATGGGTGGGTACAAATAATTTGAGCCTTTATCCTTTGTTTCTTAAACCGTGAACCAAGCCACATTATAACCCTTAAAAAGTCCTAGCTGAAGCATGGGTTAGTTCGAAAGCATACTGTAACGAAAGGTATCCTGACTCCTGAAGGCCTACGGGTAAATACAGAGTTGACATCACGTTTTACAAACATTCACTTGTTTATGAAAGAGAATGCATTTTCAAAATCCTCAAGACAGATATAAGCTTTGCATTTTTAACATAACTTTGTTTGCATATGACTTTTTGTTTGAACAACATAGAAATTCGCACGACGAATGCCTAATGAACAGAAGCATTTCCAATCAAGGGGCATGACATGACTATTGCCCATCATCTGGGGCAGTCCAATCAAGATTCAAGGAATCTCTCAAAGACCAAATAGCCAGGGGCAAATCTCCATCTGGATCACTTGGGGCATTGGACGATCAAACGAAGATCTTCTGGTATGGCGACACAACGCTACAACAGGGGCACCTCCCTGCATCCTGAGAGCGTGGACATAGTCGAAGAAAAATACTACGCATAATCAAAGACCCGCTAGGTTGACACACCTAGGCAAAAATAAGGGCTTCCCGGCGAACCAAAAGGGTTCGGGCAAAAATAAGGGATGAAAATGAAAAAATCTGTACACCCGGCAAGTTGAAAACCTGAAAAGGCGGCTTGGGCAAAAATGGGTATCCCGGTGGACCGAAAACCCGAAAGGGCAGGCCAGGCAAAAGTTAGGGATTAAAGCGTACGACTATGCCCTGTCATCTCGTCACTTGCCTACCAGAAGAAGGTTTGTCCATCAACAACTACCAAGCACCTCCACAGGTATCTTCCTCTCCCACATCAGAAACAGGGGCAATAAAGAGTTGTCTAAGCAATCTGATTGTTCTGTCCTCCAAAGTATCAAGGTAGGTTCCGTTGAAGAACATAACCAATACAGTTCAATACTTCCCCAGGAGAGTCCAATCCAGTTTCCCCAAGAAAGTTGGAATCCATCTCCCCAAGCAGTAAGCTTATCCCCAGTAGATTCTGGCAGCTTATTCCCGCGGAGCACGAACGCGTCCCCCGACCTTTATTCAAAGAGTTATTTCCCTACCAAGATATAACTGGGTTATCCTCAGCCAATAGCCATGAGAAGATCGTCCTCGGCAAAGTCTTCTTACCCCCAGCGGAGTCTATTAGCACTTCCAACATAACAATGGTATCCCCAGCGGAGTTATCATCAACCTCAGCGAAGTATTCCTCTCCCCACAGAGTATTCCCCGCAGAGTAACCTATTCGCCAAGTTTATTCCCCAATGGAGTCATCTTCTCCTGCCGGTATTCTTGCAACTATCATCCCCAGCGGAAACAACAAAGCATTGTTCTCCAACATCAGCCCAGGATAAGCTCTTGGCATTCGTCAAGGATTTATTTTCCCAAAACGAAAATGCATCCGTAAACATCACATTTTCATACATTATAGCATGCATATGCATCATACTACACGAATCTCATCAATTTTGAGGACATCCTGAAATCATGCAGCTCGTGCATCATGATCTTGCATGCAACTGATGCTTTACCTTTTCAGGAAAGGTCAATACAAAGATGATTACTATCAACTATCGCAACTCTTTCTAGATATAGTTCAGATGTGAACCAGATATGGCAACGTTCTGATACTTCTTCCAGATTTCCTTCTAGATATAGTTCAGATGTGAACCAGATATGGCAACATTCTGATACTTCTTCCAGATTTCCTTCTAGATATAGTTCAGATGTGAACCAGATATGGCAACATTCTGATACTTCTTCCAGATTTCCTTCTAGATATAGTTCAGATGTGAACCAGATATGGCAACATTCTGATACTTCTTCCAGATTTCCTTCTAGATATAGTTCAGATGTGAACCAGATATGGCGATGTTCTGATACTTCTTCCAGATTTCCTTCCAGATATGGTTCGGATGTGACCCAGGCATGGCGACGTTCTGACACTTACTCCAGATCCCCCTCAGATAACTTAGAGATGCTCTGGACACGGAAGCTGTTCTATTGTTTATTCAGAGATCACCTTTCTAGAGATGGTTCAGATGTGACCCGGATATGGCTACCTTCTGATACTTGTCCCAAATTCTCTCACTGATTACTGTTGAGGTTGAAGTCGCCCAAGATTCTCTCAATGATTACTGTTGAGGTTGAAGTCGCCCAAGATTCTCTCAATGATTACTGTTGAGGTTGAAATCGTCCCCAGATTCTCTCAGCGTTCCTGTTGAGCTAGTAATCGTCCAAGGTTCTCTCAGCGTTCCTGTTGAGGTAGCAACCATCCCTGGTTCATTCATCACTGTTTGAAGGTCCAGACCCAGCTCCTGTAACCAGTCAGGACACATCCATGCGAAGAGTTTGAAGACCAGCTCCTGTAACAGGTCAGGTAATCATTTTCTTTTGCAGGTACGCAAGTTCTCGCTAAGGAATCTCTTATGCGATTGACACCCAGATGGCATCTATAAGCCCATCCACCTTCCATAATCTCCTAGAATGGCATCTATAAGCCCATCATCCTATCCATCAATCTCCAAATGGCATCTATAAGCCCATTCCCATCATCACACTACTATGTGAGCGCAAATTTCTGGGCACTCTAGTGTTCAATCATCTTCCACCTTCGGATTGCGAAAGGCACGTCGGCCAATCTGCATCCTCAGGTCTAAGAAGATTGAACAGGGGCAACTGTTGTACCCCAAAATTTTCCCTCCCATATTCTTCAAGATTTGCCAAGTCAAAGCTTCAAAATTTCCCCAAGGGTTGCACAGTTCAAGGGCCTCCTAACAGTCAAAAATTAGGGTTTTGGTTCTGGCAAAGAAATTGAAGTTTCCAAGGGTCCAATCAAGTCCCACATGCCTACAAACATGGTCAAGTATCCTCATACCAAGTTTCAAGACTTACAACACAAAATTGCACAGTAAAAAACCCTAATTGCACTACAGTCAACTGCAGGGGCAAAATGGTCATTTGACAGTCAAAAGTTCAAATTTTTGGTCAACATATCATTTTGAAGCCACAAACATCATTTGATCAATGCTTGATCATGATTCTCAAAGCTTGGCTCAAAAAGTCTCAAGATGCAAAAGTTTCCATATTTGGACAGTTGAAAAAGTCAACTGTAACTTGACCAAGGCATAACTTTCACATGGATTATCAGAAAAATTCCATCCAAAGCTCATTTTGAAGAGAAAGACATTTCCTACAACTCATCTTCACACTTCAAGTCCAATAAATGCTCTCACAAAAAGTTATCAATTTCAACATTATAGGTCATTTTCAAAAGTCAACAAAAAGGGAATTTAAGTCAAAGGACATAACTTGAGATGGGTAAATCAAAATGACATGGGACAGAAGGCATTGGTTAGAGGACTCAAAGACCTTTCCAAAATGTCCAAGAACATGAGAAAAGCTTAAAAATTGAGCAAGATATGCCTTGTGGAAGTTGGGAAATTTTTGG
Source organism: Vicia faba (assembly GCA_948472305.1). Lineage (NCBI taxonomy): Eukaryota > Viridiplantae > Streptophyta > Magnoliopsida > Fabales > Fabaceae > Vicia > Vicia faba. Next base: position 389,799,669 of record OX451741.1, read on the forward strand.
ATATTTTGAAAAGTCAACATTGCTTCAAAAGTCTTAAAAATGCTAATGGGCCTCTTTTTCTTCCAAAATCCATCATCCAAAGCATGTGCAAGACCATTTGGCCCAAAGGGAAGTTTTCATCATTTTTATTTTATTTATTTGAATTTTTAATTGCTAAATATTCATTTAATTAATTAAAATATGTGGAAAATACTAAGCCTAACTTTTTAAATCTTTTTGTGCATGAAATAGTCTCAAGATTTTGTGTATAATCAGATTTGGAAAGAATCTTGATAATTGGACATGATTTGAACCAAAATAGCATGAAAAAGATTGAAAACTCATGGCTAGAAAATCAAACATCTTCTCCATCAATTCAAGGATTCTTGGGACCAAATATTGAACCCTAATCACTCATACACATATATACATGCTAACCCTACTCCTCAGAACCTCCCAGCTGCGCCAGAAATCCATAGCAAAGTTTGAGTTTTTTAACAAAAATTCCAAAACTGAAAACTAGGTTCTAGGGCGATTCAAGCCAAAATAACTATACCATTGTCTTGCTGAGACATCAAGGAAGGTGCCTGGATCAATATCATAGCCTGAAACCTTGAGAATTGGTAGTTACAAGTCAAACTGTTTTCACTTTTATGCAGATTCGTGTTTTAATATTCAAGCATATTCATTGCATTTTTTTTATGGATTCTCACTAATTAATTGATTCTGAAGCTAACCACATGGTTTGATTGAGTTTTCATATACCATACGCGAAGTTGCCATTGTTGTCTTTTAGGGTTTTCAAAGCTTTGAATTGGGGTTTCCCAGTTAAGGAAAAATTATAATGTGAGACCCAGACCATTCAACTCAGCATGCTTGGACGATTTAAAAACACACCTCGCGATTAATTTATGATTAGCAGGGTGCTAATCGCTATTTTTGAACTTGTCACTTAGTGGGGGTTTAAAACCCCCGCTATTCAGTTGTTTTTTTACTTCAGGAAAACGCAGGGATGAAGAAGAAGGCTAGGTGGCCAAGCCTGGTTGGCTCATTCAAATTTCGCGCGAAAAAATCACTAACGATTTGTTTTATCTTATAATAATTGTTTGACATATAATATACAAAACGCGCTAGGAGCTCCAGTGGCAAGGAAGTTGGGTGGTAATCTCCAGGACCTGGGTTCGATCCCAGGTCCCCCCTTTCTATTCCATATTATTTTTCTAATGGTGCTTCTATGTAATTTCCAAGCAAGCGTCCACCATACGTCCCTCAAATCCAGCTTGCCACTTGGTCAATGGAGACAATCTGAAGGCCTAGATTTGGTGAATACCATGGGCATGAGTCAAAGAGGTGACACGCTTCCAGGAAAAGTCAACGAAGGCCTCCTAAGATGGGCCTAAAATGCTACATTCATACCTCCAATTGGGGACAGAAACCCCCCAAGGTTTGCTATTTCTTTTATATTTTCCATTCTTTATTTGATTTAATTAATTTCTTGTAAATTCTTCAATTAATTTATAAAAATATAAAAAATAACACAAAAAAATCAGAAAGGTCATAAAAATAAAAAATATATTTTATTTTAATATTTTGTAAATAAACCTCACTAATTAATTAGATTTAAACTTAGGGTTAATTTTAATATCTTTTCTTAATAAATTTAACATTGGTAGAATTAGGGTTATTTAAGTATTTTTATCCTTTTTCTTTTCTTTCACAATAATTAATTATTAAATATTATTTTTGTAATTAAATCACCATGTAAATAATTAGATTAATTTTAAGTTTAATTTTAACATGTTTTTCTTAATAAATAAAAAAAATTAGAATTAGGGTTAATTTCTCAATTTCATTTAATTTTCTTATTAAAGATTCATAAATACAAAAAAATCTCAAAAAACAATTTCTTTTTAACTTAATTAATTTAATCATTTAATTTAATTCCACTAAAAAGGATCCAACGCCCTCGCTTCCAATTTTAATTCCAATTCGTGCATTTTATTTATTTCCTTCTTTTAAATATTTATGTAATTCTCCCAAAGCCGTGTAAACTTAATTTATCGCACTTTACTTTACTTCTTTATTTACTTTCTGTCAAATCGGGTCCTGGATTTTAATTTTGGCGATGTGGACCCGCGCCTTTGTAATAGTTTAGGAACTTTATATTTCTCGCAACTTTTAACTGCTGATAATTGCATGCAAGAATGAATGTTAAAATAAAAACAAAAGCGTAGATCACCCATGACATGAACAAGACAAAATATCTGAAAATGACACACAAAATCACACACCACCCCTAGGGTACGCCTCACTGTTGCCTTGCCTCGAAAGGTGATCGTCGAGTAGAGGATGTCTTAGTAAGTCCTCATGATCCGGGAACCTGGCATGAGGGTAGCTTCTAAGGTGTCTTCCTATTGCTCTGGTGATCACCATGTCCCGAACCTCGAATTGACCCGAACACCTCCAACGGTGGTGCTACCTACCTCTCAATGGTGGGATGGCACTACTTTAAGGACATCTACACAGACGAATTCCTTAGGGTAGGTAGACGACTCTAGATACTTGCTCTAATTTCAAAAACAAATCAAAAATACTTTTCACATCGACACCTTTTCAAAAAGCTTTCGAAAGCAATTTTTCAAACACTCTTGAGGACCGATACAAGAGTCGAACTGGAATTTTCAAAGAAACTTTTTAAAAACCCACAGTTGAAAAGCAAACAAACCATTTTTGAAAACACAAATGAGCAAGTATCTAAGAGCCTATGGATAACCATGGATAGAAAGGGTGCTAACACCTTCCCTTTCTATAATCTACCTCCCGAACCGAGAGCAATCTCTTTAAGGAATTTTTCTGTGCTTTTGTCCTTTCCATTTGGAGAAAATAAAAGACGGTGGCGACTCTTGCTTCCGCGACATTTCGCGAACCAGAGTTAAACAGTCAGTTCCAGATCCACCGATCACAGCATGCATACGTACTTTCCTGCCAAGTGGCCAGAGGCCCCAATCCAACGGCCAGATAACGCAGTTCACCATGTATGTTAGTCAGTAATCCCACACGCAATATGGAAAAGTCAAACGTGTTCTATGCTTCTTGGGCCAAATTGCTGCACATTAACCTCCATAATTGGGCCAGAAACCCCCCTGTTTGTATTTTCTTCCTTTTATTCTTTCTCTATTATTTATTTTAATTATTTCTTTTCTTTTGTTTTATTTAATTCCACAAATTAATTTTAATACAAAAATACAAAAATCAGAAAAGTCAAAAACAAAAGATATGTTTATTTAATTTAATTTATTAATAGTTTTCTTTTTGTAAATAAATTTTGTTAATCAATTTAGTTTTAATTTTAGGCTTTTAACTTTAATGCTTTTTCTTAAATAATTAAAAAATATAAAAATAGGTTTTAGTACATTTTGATCCTCTTTTTTTTAATAAATATTCTTTTCTTATTATAATTATTATTAACCATTAATTATTTTTGCAAATAACTTATAATTAAATAATTAGTAAATTAGGTCAAACTTGAATTTATTTCTTTAATAATTAAAAATGCTTAGAATTAGGGTTTCCTATAATAATTAATTTTCTCATTAAATTCCATAAATACAAAAACTCCAAAAAATAAGTTCTTTTATTTAATTTAATTAATTTATGATTTCGATTTAATTTCTTTAAAAGGGTCCAACGCACTCGCATTCTCGATTTTTATTTCTTTTCACACATTTACTTTTATTTCCTTTTTTTAAATTTCATGTAATTGCCCCAAAGCTTTGTAATAGATAATTAGGATATTTACTTTCCGCATTTTATTTATTTCAAATCGGGTCTTGGTTTAATTTGGCGATGTGGACCCGCGCCTTTGTAATAGCGTAGGACTTTTATCTTCCCGCACCTTTTTAACTGCTAATAATTTGCATGAAAGAATGAATGGCCAAAAATAAAATCAAAGCGTAGAACACTCAATGCATGACAAGACAAATGAAAACTGAAAATGACACAATTCACACACCACTCCTAGGGTACGCCTCATTGTTGCCTTGCCCCTCGAAACGTGGTCGTCGAGTATAGGACGTTTTAGTAAGTCCTCATGTCCATGAACATGGCATGGGGGTAGCTTCTAAGGTGTCCTACTATTGCTCTGGTGACCACGCTGTTGCCTTGCCCCTCGAAACGTGGTCGTCGACTATAGGGCGTCTTAGTGAGTCCTTATGTTCCATTGATCTAGTTGCCTCGAAACGATTGCCTCGGAATAGTTGTCTCGGAATAAAAGATCAATGGCATAAGGGTAGCTCCTAAGGTATCTTACCGTTGCTCAGTGACCACACTGTCCCTAAACTCGAATTGACCCGAACACCTCCAACGGTGGTGCTACCTACCTCTCAATGGTGGGATGACACTACCTTAAGGACATTTACACAGACTAATTCCTTAGGGTAGGTAGATGACTCGTAGATACTTGCTCTAATTCAAAACAAATCAAAAAAACTCCTTTTCACACCGACACTTTGCAAAAAGCTTTCAAAAACAACTTTTCAAACACTCTTGAGGACTGATACAAGAGTCGATCTGAAACTTTCAAAGAAACTTTTTCAAACCCACTCTGAAAAGCAAACAAACATTTTTGAAAACACAAGTGAGCAAGTATCTAAGAGCCCATGGATAACCATGGATAGAAAGGGTGCTAACACCTTCCCTTTCTATAAATCTACCTCCCGAACCGAGAACTAATCTCAATAAGGAATTTTTCTGTGCTTTTGTCCTTTCCATTTGGAGAAAATAAAAGACGGTGGCGACTCTTGCTTACGGCGACATTTCGCAAAACCAGCTTTAAAACAGTCAGTTCCAGATCCACCGATCACAGCTGCAAGTCAGAAACGACAAAGGCAAAGACAAATGGAGAAACAATGAACGAAACGGACGCCATGCTATGACATATAGAAGGCAGTTCAACATGGAAAAGAGGGAGGAAGTGAGGTTAGAGAACTACAAAGGAAGAAACCCCATGTCAAGATCTCAATGGCGAAGGCAACAGAGAATTCGAAAGGCTGAAAGGGAAGCTGTGGCAAATAAAGGGGCAACTTCAATAAAGAACCAAGGTGAATCTAGCACCAACAAACCCACACCAAAAAATCAAACTGAAGACAAACCCCCAGTTAATAGGAGGCTCTTCTCTGAAGTGCAACCAACTGAACCAAAGGAATACACTCCAGGTCCAGAAGAAGACGAAGATATGCTAACGGACAACTTCGAATCAGAGGGGGAGTCTTTGTTCAATATCAATTGCAACGTGGTATATGTGCTTCCTTGTGAGTTCGGACAGGAAACTGAAATGGAAGAGTATGAGGAAGAAGATACCATAGATCTGATGAAGCATAGGCCTGTATGCTACTACGTGATGGATAATGGAGCTGTCGAGGAGCAGAATGCGTTCTTCGAGCGTCAATGAACCAGCTATGAAGAATCATCTGAAGCCATTATTTATTCGGGCAAAGGTTGGTGCCCATGGCGTAAATAAGGTTCTAGTGGATGGGGCGCTGCAGTCAACTTAATACCCCATTTCATGCTGAAAAGGTTAGAAATACGCGAAGGAGACGTCAAGCCACACAACATGGTTCTATCCAATTATGAAGGGAAGGTAGGCAAAACACTGGGGGTGGTTCAATTGGACTTGACAATAGGCTCAAGCTGTAGGCCCACCATGTTCATGGTGATCGAAGCCAAGGCCAACTACAACTTGTTGCTGGGAAGGGAGTGGATCCATGGCGTAGGGGCAGTTCCTTCGTCAATGCACCAGCGATTAGTTTTATGGAGAGAAGATGGGATCGTGGAAAACATTGAAGCGGACCAGAGTTACTTCATGTCATCAGTCAACTTAGTTGACAAGAGGAATTATGACAAACATCTGGCAAAGATTGCTCCTTGTGTCCCAAATGATGAAATCAACGAAACTAGAAACGCCCACTACTATATGACCCTTCGCCATGATGGCATATATTGGGATAGAAGAATAATCAGTGAAGACGAAGGAGTCGAAAGTACTATACAAAGACGGCCAGCAGGCTGGGAATTCGACAACCTTACTCATGACTGAGTCCTCCTTTTTCGAAAGGATTTCGGCCTATATGGCTGAGAACGAATCAAAGGCGGCCTTAGAGGCTGAAATGAATAAAGTGGCTGTAAAGATGAACGAAATAAATGGGGGTAGCTCGAAAGGCTCACCCTTTGAAGAATTCGAAATAGACCAAAGGCTGGACGCTATCTATGATAAAGAACCCTTAGGCTTCGAAAGGGACCCCATAGACTTAGGTGCCAAAATGTTGGCGCAGGATCCACTCGAAGAAGTGAACTTAGGGGATGAGAACACGAAAAGAATAACCTACATAAGTGCAAAACTTAGCCCAGGCCTCAAGCAGGAAGTGATCGAAGTCCTCAAGAAAAACAAAGATTGCTTCGCGTGGGATTATGACGAAATGCCTGGTTTAAAGAGGGAGTTAGTGGAACATAGACTTCCAATCAAGGATGGCAAGAAGCCCATCAAGCAAACTCCTAGAAGATTCGCACCAGCGGTTCTCACAAAGATCAAAGCTGAGATCGAAAGGTTGATGCGTTGCAGATTCATCAGAACCACAAGGTATGTCGAATGGTTAGCAAATATAGTGCCTGTTATTAAGAAAAATGGTTCTCTGAGAATCTGCATAGATTTTAGGGATTTAAATACTGCAACCCCTAAAGATGAGTACTCCATGCCTGTGGCAGAAATGTTAGTAGACTCTGCTGCAGGATTCGAATATTTAAGTATGTTAGATGGATACTCTGGGTATAATCAGATTTTTATTGCTGAAGAAGATGTTGCCAAGACAGCATTTCGTTGCCCAGGAGCCTTAGGCACCTACGAATGGGTGGTGATGCCTTTTGGTTTAAAAAACGCTGGGGCAACTTATCAAAGGGAAATGAATTCGATTTTCCATGATTTCATTGAAACCTTTATGCAGGTGTATATTGATGATATAGTCATCAAATCTATATCTGCAGAAACCCATTTGCATCATTTGAGCCAATCATTCGAACGAATGAGAAAACATGGCTTAAAGATGAATCCCCTTAAATGTGCATTTTTTGTGCAGGCTGGAGATTTCCTTGGCTTTGTGGTTCATAAAAAAGGAATTGAGATCAACCAAAATAAAACCAAAGCCATAATGGAGACGAAAGCACCTACGTCAAAAAGGGAGCTGCAATCTTTGCTAGGGAAGATTAACTTTCTCAGAAGGTTCATTTCGAATCTGAGTGGAAGAACCCAAGCTTTCTCTCCGTTGCTTCGTTTAAAGCAAGGCCAAGCCTTCGAGTGGAACGAAGCCCATCAGGAGGCATTTGACAAGATAAAAAGATATCTCTCTCAGCCTCCCATCTTGTCTCCACCTTCATGGGGAAAGCCCATGAGATTGTACATATCTGCCTCTGAAGTTAGTATAGGTAGTATGTTAGCACAAGAAGATAGCAATGGCATCGAAAGAGCCATATACTATTTAAGTAGAGTATTGAATGATGCAGAGACTAGATATAGCAATATAGAAAAGCTATGTCTCTGTCTATACTTTTCTTGTATGAAACTCAAGTATTATATAAAGCCTGTTGATGTTTATGTTTCATCTCATTTCGATGTCATTAAACACATGCTTTCAAAACCAATAATGCATAGCAGAGTTGGCAAATGGGCTTTAGCCTTAACAGAATATTCTTTGACTTTCATGCCTTTAAAAGCTGTGAAAGGCCAAGTGATTTCTGATTTCATTGTGGACCATTCATTGGTTGAACAGACTGTCATGAGTTACGTCGAAATGCAACCTTGGAAATTATACTTTGATGGTTCGACCCACATGATGGTAGTGGTGTTGGAGTCCTTATAATTTCTCCTGAAGGAATTCCAACAAAATTCAAGTATAAATTAGATGGTCCCCGTTGCTCGAACAACGAAGCTGATTATGAAACGCTTATTATTGGACTTGAAGCTTTGTTGGAATTGGGGGCAACTAGAGTCGAAATTAAAGGAGACTCAGAGTTAGTAGTCAAGCAAATAACAAAGGAGTATAAATGCATAAAGGAAAACCTGATGATATACTTCGTCATAGTTAACAGGCTACTTAGAAAATTTGAATACATGGATATTCAACATATACCAAGAATAGAAAACCAAGAAGCAAATGACTTAGCACAGTTGGCTTCAGGCTATAGAGTTTCTGCCAAAAACTTTGAGGATCTGGTCGAATTAAGAGGTAGAGTTTTGGCTACTAGATTCATACCATCAGATCTAGAGAGTATGAAATTGGGTTATGCTGAGAAACAGGGATTCGAAATATTAGCCATAAATGCTTTATCAGATGCAGATTGGCGAAGTCCACTTATGAGCTATTTAACAAATCCGACTTCGAATGTTGATAGGAAGATAAAATATAGAGCATTGTCATATGTCCTCATGGGGAACGAATTGTTCAAAAAGACCCAAGAAGGCGTATTACTGAAATGCCTAGGAGAAAGTGAGGCATACTTAGCATTGTCATAAGTCCACAATGGGGCATGTGGGGCACATCAAGCAGGTCATAAAATGAAATGGCTGTTATTTCGATATGGCATGTATTGGCCTAGCATGCTCAAAGATTGTATAGACTTTGCTAAAAGTTGTGAAGAATGCCAGAAGCATGCAGGGATTCAACATGCCCCTGCAAGTGAGTTGCATTCAATCATTAAACCATGGCCATTTAGAGGATGGGCATTGGATTTAATAGGAGAAATAAATCCTGCTTCTTCTAAAGGACAGAAATATATCTTGGTAGGAATAGATTATTTTACCAAGTGGATCGAAGCAATACCATTAATAGTTGCTGATCAAGAGGCTATTATTGAGTTCATACAGAAACAAATTATCTATAGGTTCGGATTGCCAGAGAGCATAACCACAGACCAAGGTTCTGTGTTTACTGGTAGAAAGATGCAAGAATTTGCTCAAGAGATGGGGTTTAAATTACTGACATCAACGCCATATTATGCTCAAGCAAATGGTCAGGTCGAAGCAGCTAATAAAGTGATAATAGGGTTAATCAAGAAACATATTGGAAAAAAGCCAAGGAACTGGCACAAAACTCTGGACCAAATACTATGGGCCTGTAGAACATCTCCTAAAGAAGCTACTAACACCACACCTTTCCAACTCACATTTGGTCATGATGCAGTTCTGCCAGTAGAAATTCATCTACAATCAGTTCGAATTCAAAGACAAAACGAAATTCCAGCTGCATTGTATTGGGAGATGATGATGAATGAGTTAGTTGAGTTGGACGAAGTTAGATTGCATGCATTGGAAATCCTGATGAGACAAAAGGAAAGAGTGGCAAGGACATATAACAAAAGGGTGAAAGGAAAAGCATTCACTATTAATGACTTAGTCTGGAAAGTCATATTGCCCACGGACAAGAAAAATAAAACGTTAGGTAAATGGTCACCTCATTGGGAAGGACCTTTTCGAATAATAAAGGTATTTTCAAACAATGCATATGAAATCGAAGAGTTGATGGATGATAAACGTATCCTAAAGGTTAATGGGAAATATTTAAAGAAATATAAGCCACGCCTGCAGGAGATTCGAATAATAACAACGTAATCAAAATATCAAAAATGCCAAAATGGTAATATGGGGTTGCCAAAATGGCGTTCTTCAGATATTACATACAAAAACCAAATTTCAACCAAATCAACACTAAGATTTAAAAATAGACATTATTCTTCAATCTGTTAAAGGTACTTCGAAAAGACTCAAGCCTTTGCTGAGTAAAACGTCTTGCTCCCTCTAAGGTAGCCACTTCTCCCTTGAGTTGTTCTGCGGTTTCCATTTCTGCAAGCCCTTTGTTGAGGAGCTCTTCGAATTGGTTGCCAGCAGTATTGGTTTCGTAGGCTAATTGTTGTTCTTGAGCCTCCTTAATCTTCTGTTGAAGTTCCTGAATTTGCCTTTCCCAGAGAAGGATGGACTCAGCTCGAGCTTCATAGTCAATTTTTGCTTGCTTTAGATGCATGGCTTGATCCTCAGCTTCTTGAGAGAGTTTCGAAGCATGCTCATAAGCAGCATCCATTGCAGTTCGTTTTTCTTGAACCTTTCTGGCAGCAAATTCATCTTGGAGAAGGCACCCGGTCATGTTGTCTAGCAGAGATTGAAGATCGAACAAGATAGTGCTAACTGGCAAGGAGCAGGTAGCAAGGTTGACTTTTGTAAGTAACTCCTTCATAGTGTAGCAAGCTGTGTTATCCTGTTTGAGCACTTCAAACAAATCCACATCAAGAATTATTCTCCTAATCCTGTTAAGAAGTACAATTCTATCATCTGTGGGCAACGAATGGCTAGTCGAACTTGTACCAGCCCTAGCAGGTGGAATATCCCTTTGAGCTAGCTTTACCTTCATGTAACCAATAGGGTCATTTCGTCTCAGGAGAGCAAGCTCCTCTTCAGTCATTCGGGATAGAGACGGTTGAGGGAGTTCCACGCGCAGGGGAGTCACATCCATTTCGACTTCCATGGGTTTATTGGTCGTGTCACCGTCACCTTCATTCGTTTCATGCTCATTGTCTTCTTCATTATCATCCAAATCCACCACTTAGATATCTTCGTTCTCGCTGCTATTTGCATCTGACTCTGTCCCAGCAGTCAAACCATCGTTGGCATCTTCTTCCTCAGACCCTTCCTCTGCAGATTCTTTGTTTCTTTGATCAGAATCATCTTTCTCTCCTTCAGCGTGAATGTCCTTTGGATCCTCTTGAAGGGTTTCAAGAGGGGACTTTTGAAGAGAAGTTCTTTGTAAAGTCTCTGCAGATTCATGAAGCGTTGCTTCATTTGTTTCTTTCAGAGGAGGAGAAGTACTCTGGTCATCTTGCTGCTCTGAAGCCCCAGCCAGAACCACCATATTGGAGGACCCTTTGTTCTGCACCAGGTTGCTGGAATCCCCTTGAGGAGAAGAGTTGATCGGAGCAGCAGTTTTTGATGGTGAAGTCGAAGTGGTAAGAGCTGGATTCAAAATGTCCTACAGAGGCAAAAGAATATTAAAAGCATGCACCAAGGTAATGAATAATTATTTTGTCAAAGATTTAAAAGTTCAATTTACCTGTGGACTCTCAGAAGAGAGGTTGCTAGCTATGCGTTCCAACATTACGTTGGAGGTCGAAGGTGGAATTTTGGATTTAGTTGAGGGAGCAGCATCCCTGGAATCGAGTCCAGAGACACTAGTTGGTGCAACACTTTTGGAAATTTCCTTCTTCTGCTTCTTCTTCAAAGCAGCTGGTAAATTCCCTCCAGCATTGGGGTCTTCCCCAGTAGTGTTTGTTTTTCTTTTCTTTGGAGTGGTTGGCGGGAGTTTGTTAGTCTGAAAAGATTTAAACAATAAGTTAGATACAAATCATGAAACATTAGTGTATTCAAAACATCAAGGCTAAGTGATTACCTGTGGAGTTGGAGCAGTAGTTATTACTGGTGTTGTTGTTGTTGTTGCAGCAGTTGTTGTTGGTTTGGATAGAGTCACATTATCAATGGTTTCGACAGATGCCTGAGAGGCGCTTCCCTCTTTCGACTTTGAAGCAGCAGTCTTTATCCTGATGGCTGAAAATCGAAACAATTAAGACAAAAGTCAAAAATGTAGAAAGTGAGAAACATTTGGGATTTTCCCAAGCATTCGCACCTGCGCCTTGATCAGATTTAATCGACATGGCAGAAAGGTCATAGCGAAGATGTCCTGGGAAATCGTGGAGCCAATGTCGAGCCCATGTCACAGTCTCAGATGGCTTTGGTTTCTTTTGAATATATTTGAACATTTCTTTGCAAGTGAACCACCAAGGGTATGGAGGAAACCAAGCCAGAGCCAGTTCTGAGGTAGGTAATCTAGGAAATTTAGGTGGATGCATTTCGAATGCCAACCTATACCTATCCTCAGGTGACAACCCTGAAGGAAGTTTTAACTTAGAAATTTTTTCTTTGAATTTTTCCTTCAAGGTCTCAGCCGCTTGATGCACAGTGGATTCCAAGTGTGTGGGATCATAAGTAGTTTCGAAATAATTTTGAAAAGCCCTAATCTCTTTGGCATGAGTGAACATACCTTTCTTGGATTGTACCTGCACATCGAATGCATCAGTTAGTTTCTGTTGAATAGTGAGGGTATCAAACATATAAGACTGATAAAACTTTGTCCACCATTCCAGAAAACCCTTTGCTGTGAGATGTGTAGGTTCGAAAGATGTTAGTTCAAAGTGGGCGAAGCCTTGGTATTGTTCCTGTTGTAGTTTGGCTTCTCTTGCCTTGAAGGTTCGCCCAGAGGTGATGGCACTTTCTGTTTGGAATAGGGGTTCAGGGATTAGTTGGCACAAGCCAAATTGTCTCGAAACGAAGTTGGGTTGATAAGAAAAAAGGAAGATTTGATTCTTAGCAGGAGTAATTCGTGAGGAGATTAGTCTGGGAAGCAAAAAGGCTTTCCATACATCTTGGATTTCTTTGCTTTTGATTGCTTCTGAGAGAGCCATGGTGAACCATGAGGGTCCATGAGTCCTTGAAGCAAAAGGCGCCATGGTCTCTTCGAATTTATGCCTCTTGGAGAAAATCATGATGTATTTGGAGAAGAGAACTTTGAAGTCATCCTTATCATCGTTTGGGGTAAGTCTTCGCAGCCTAGTGCCTTCGATGATTCTATCCGCTATTTCTGGATCCTGTTCAACAATAGCGTTAGCAGTTGATAGTGAAGGTTCGAACATGGCATTGAGCCATAACTATAGTAACCAGAAAGGGCCAGCTAGCAGGATGTTTTTGGAGGTGTGAGATTTCAAACTCGACACAACTGATCTTAAACTTTCATAAAGATTAACTAGTAGCAGTTCGCTTAAACACACCCTCCGATTCTCATGTAAATCTCTAGCTAGAGGAATAAACCTACTGGCTACCTGTAGGGACCTGCTGCAAAAGACATACCTCGATAACCATAAGGTAAGGAAAGCAATGTGTTCTACGTCTGACACACTGTCCCCTTCAGTGTGATAGTGGCTAATGAACTTTGAAAAGCTGGCTAGCTTGACTTCGAAGTCAATAATACTCGAATGCTCTTCATTGTCAGGAATGTAGGTTTCTCCTATTGGTGATAACCCAGTAATGGCTGCTATGTCAAAAAAGGTGGGTGTAATCATTCAACCAGGGAGATGGAAGGTATTGTAAGTACTGTCCCAGAAGTATAAGGACGCGAATAATAATGGGTGGCTATAGGTAAAGCCTGGTTTCGATAGTTTAATCAAGTTGTAAATGCCTAATTCTTCCCATTGCTGGGATTTCTTAGCTTCTACTTTAGTAAACCATTTGTGATAAGCTGTGTCGGAGGTGGGGCAAGATCGAAATGGTTTGAAGTTACTCTTCACATAATCTAGCACAAAAGGGTCCTTAGGGGGATTGGTTGGATTTTCCACGATGGTCGAATCAGAAGACTCTACTGTCTTAGGGGTATCCATTTTATTAAACAGAGGTTTAAAATTATAACAAACAGGGAAAAATTTTCTGGTGTATTTTAAGATTTCAAAGACTGTAAGAGGGCCCATTAAAGCTAACCTCTTGCCAGCGGCGTTAGTAGGAATTAGTACCTGAGATACGTAAAGCATTTCCTTCTCTTTTGAGATCATCTGAGGAATAAGAACAGATTGACCTTGATAGGTGCCAACCTTGCTTTCCATTATGGTTCCTATGTTCTTTCCTTTCTTTTTGGAAGCTTTTTTCAGTTGAGATGAAGTTGAAGAAGACATTGTTGGAAGAATGTTGGAAGTTTAGGGTTTCGGTGAGAAGAGAGGAAGAAAAGATTCAGAATGTGGGAAGAAAAGAAAAAGACTAAGTTGATGGGTTTTTATAGTGTGGAAGTTTAAACATCCACTGAGTAAGATTGTGATACGTGGTAGTCGTGGGTTGGTTTGAGAAGGAGGTGGCGTAAAGTTAATATTGGTAATAAGCGTGATTAAATAATAATCATTGTTTTGTAACTGCACTATGTTGTGAAATGGTTCAAGGCGGTTAAGGAATCTGAAAAGCGTCATGATTGACGTGACTGGAGTCATATGCAATAAATGTTACGATGATTCGAAGGTCGCATCAAAATCTTGTGTATATGTTTAAAATAAGTATTTCTTAAAGGAATCGAAATATATATTTTAAAGGGGCATTTTGTTGGCTGAAGATTTTGATGATATTGTTCGAAGCAAAGCAAGTTGGATGTTTCGATTGGAATAAAGCAAGATGTCATGTTTCGAAATGGTAGAAGCAGTGCTTCGAATAGGCATATCAAAGCTTGGAGCTTCGAGTGACAGTTATGAGGATATATTCAAAGAAGTCTCGAAATGGTAACAAGGTTGTGTCCAAGAAATGCGTTCGAAACGAAGAAGTGCCAAAACATTTGAAATTCAAATGCAAGCGGGATGTTCGAAATTTAAAATATATGCGCTGGAGCATTTGAAGACGCGTGGGAGCTAGAGAGAGGCATTACTTTGCATGTTCTGAACGTGGTAGAATCTTATAGCAAGACCGTTATGGTCGAAGTAGTATAAATAGAAGTCTTAGCATTAGGATTTCGTGTGTCATATCTATTGTACAAAAAAACTCTGTAAACATTCAAAATACCACATGGCTAGGGAAACGAATGCATGAGCAATGTACGTATGATAACACCAAGTGTTTATGATTTAATAAAACTCTTTATCATTTCCAGTATTTTCCTCTATCTTCATGTCAATACCATTCAAAAGCCTTTGCATTAAAATATTTTCATTCGAAGTCTTTCTACTGATGCCTTACATTTAAATGTTTTCTTTCCATTTCAAATCCTTTACTTTAAAAAACTTTTGTATATTTCATGCCTTTATCTTCATGCTTTTATCATTCGAATACCTTTTTCATTTAAAGTCATTTTACTGATTTCTTGCATTGAAACGCTTTCTTCATATTTCGAATCTTTTACATTCCAGAAACGCTTTTACATTACATGTTTTTAGGCTTCGAAGTCATTTACTTGTCTTTTCTACAGTTTTATATGTCTTTACAATTGAACTTTATTCATGCAATTTAGTTTCGCGCGCATTTACTTGATCATGTTATTAGATCTTTAATAGAGTAATCGAAATAAGTTAAACACCTACACAACATTCTAAATACCAACCATGAATATCAGTTCTATAATGAGAGTTATCCAAATGACCAATACATCCTAGGATCAATCTAGTCGATCCTGCGAGTTACCAGAGAGATTAAATAACAGTCATTAAGATTATTTGATAGTTTGGAGGACTAGCGGTTGTTTACCAGAAATCACTGTAAACAGGAGGGTGGAGAATTTGTTGAAAAAACAATACAAGTCTTTTCTCATAGAGATAACAAACTTCGGGAGCAACCGATCGCCTTGCAAATGGACGTAAAGGAGCATTTATAGTTTTATTGCATGAATGATTTTATCTTCGTATAATCTTAAGATGATCTCATTTAGCTTATGCTTAGACTATATTTGATTTGGTTCTACATAGACTCATTCTTCATTAGACCATATCATTTGGGGTTTTTTAGGGTTGATTATCTGGTTCTGGTCTAAATATTTGATGCTTTCAACATTTAAGGTCAAGTATAAGACAAATAAGGCTCTTCATGGTACGGTTCAAGGGAGAAAACGAAACCAAATCGAACCGAACTATAGTAAAAGTCCACTTGAATTGAACCGAATTATTTTAATTTACTCAGAATCGAACCGATCTAAAATTATTGATTTGGTATACTGTTTCAAAATTCCGAACCGTACCAAATCGTTAGAAAACAAATTTCCCGAATTAAACCATTTATTAAAAAAACCAAACCATTAAATTATTTTTCAATTTTTTTTAAAATTAAAATTTACTTTAGTATTTTTCATTTTTAGTTTTAATTCAGTTCGGTTTCAGTTGCAGTTCAATTCAATTTTAGTTTCAGTTCGATTCTAAAATTATTTGTGTAATATAATTTGATTTACTAACCAAACATAACGGTTTGATTTTGGTTCAATTTAGTTAATTGATTTTTTAAACATTCCTAAAGACAATTATTAGTTTATCCTAACTCGGAACAAGTTCACCTCTAATGATTAAGTAGACTTATTTACATGTTATTTACATGTTTAGTTTTTGGCTTACCCAAATTATCAACATGGATAAAGTAAGCTAACCTGCCAACGTAGCTTTTGTTCACCCAAGGAAAATCTTCAGCAGATGCTGATAGTTTCTTTTGAGAAGCTTCACCATTTTCATGTTAAAATCTTCTTTCATACCTGAAAAAAGTTCAATAACTGTAAATATAGAATTACATCCAGTGAAATTTGGTCCTTAAATTAAATATAAGAACATGTTAAATCTTCTTGATTTTTTTTTAAAATGCCGTGTCGGTACCCGTACCCCGTATCTATGCATCATAGTTCTTCACCATTTCTTGAAAATACATTTCAATCAACCATTCAAGATTTACCTAATTTCCATCAAGTGATATAATTAACATACTAATCTTCAGTCAATTATATGAACAGAAACACTATCAATACCTTTGGCCTAAAATATTGAATAATTATTTGTGATGGCAAAGTCATGCATCATAATGGGTCTGTTATTGTTATGGGAACAAGATCTTGCATAAAATCACCCATTGATATAATTCTGTATGTGAGATATGGTGTTGTATGTGAATATCCCAATGTAAACATCTTCCCGGTATACAAGAAAGTTATTTCTTTGAAATTGGAATTTTTTCCATTAAATCTTTCAAATTATCACTTATTTGAAGATGGCTTCACCAGTAAATGGGTTAACTTTTGGATGAGCAGTGAAATTATGTCGTAATCTCTTTTCATAATCTATCATGCTAAATATGCCAAATGTCTACAAATCAGAGTCTTCAAAAACTTTAATAGCATTTGCAAAATTTAAAATGAGGTTACTTCAGTTCCATAGTAGAAAAGGTAAATACAATTATAGGTATTCAAGTAATATGATACAACTATGAACTAATTATATTTTAAAAATCGGCCCAGAGATCAAACTAGTAAAATCTCCAGGCCATGGTTCAACAGATTAAGTTGGTTCGACCACACTTGACCCTTGTTACAAATATTTTAAGATTTATACATTACAAAATTAACTAACATCACAACTTATATTTGAATAAGGTATTTGTTTGTGACAAATTGAATCTTTTAAAAAACACAGAAACACAAATGTGAAACTATACCAAATAATGGAACTTGAAACAATTGAAATTACTAGTGGAGACTGAACTCTATAGAGCCTTTGAGAAGTAGTGGAGCATCTTGATGAAGACCAATGAAACCCTTTTGAATCAAACCTTAAAATCTTGAAATTGGAAACATTAACTAGATGGAAAAGCTTTTATATTTCTCACTGAAACTGCAAAAGAACGACAAAGGGGGAAATGAGTCATTGAAAAATGATGAGTTTTCAAAGAATTATGAGCTTGCAAAAGATAACCTCTCTCACTCCCCACTTCCAAAAATGTTTGAACTTGTCGTGGAGATTGTTGGCATGGATAGAAATTATTCCATTGCGGAACTAGAAATGGAGAAGATTGTGGAAGTTGTGGTGGAGCGAAGCTTCCTAAGTGTGTTCAGTGATGAGGTATCGTGGATTGGAGGTTGCAACCATGGTGCTTCTTGGATCAAAGGTGTTAATCTTGAATCCACGTCATTAATCGATGTCGATCTTGAATAGGCGATGTTATGCTCTGATACGATGGATTATAGGGGGAGAGTACCTGCATGGTTAGCACTCCAGCGTCCAAGTCAGTTTGTGGTTCAAGATAATCGTAGTGAGAGTAGAGATTAGAGATTGTGTACATGAAATCCCTTTGTGAAGGTTTTTATACCTTGGGCTTAATGGAGTAGGTTAGATAAGTAGGCCTCGTGTTATTATGTCTTTGGTCGGTGCGAAGAAAGATGTCATTGGACCTTTGGCTGACACAAATCATTTTCCCCAAAGACTCATCAAACACTTTGGATGCTGGAGGAATGTTTTAGTAGTCGTGGCCGACCCTTGTGAATTGTTGTCCAGATGTCGGATGAAATGTGTAACACCCCAGACTGCTTTTGAGATTATCAACTGACCCCACAAATCAACACGAGTCTTTTTAACGCATTTTATCCTCACTCACACCCTTTCCGAGAAACTCTCCAGAAGGTCACACATCCAAATACTACTCCAAGTCAAGCATGCTTAACTATGAAGTTCTCATTTGTTAGGCTACCGAAAAAAGATGCATCTTATTGATATATGTAGTTCCAATCAATTTTTATAAGCCTTCCTTTAACCATGTAGTCCTTTCTCTACATAGCCTCAGGATCCTTCTCATTCTGATGTGAATTTGGTGACCGCTCATCGCCCTCTTCCGCCTCGAATGTTACATGCCCACCAACTTCAACTTGGTTCGTCCCCGAACCATATCGTACTAGGAGATTATGCTCTGATACCATTTGTAACTCTCCAGGATGCTTTCAGGATTACCGACTAACCCCACAAACCAACATGAGTCTTTTCAACATGTTTTATCCTCACTCACATGATTTTCGAGAAACTTTCCAGAAGGTTACCCATCCAAATACTACTCCAAGTCAAATGCGTTTAACTATAATTTTTTGACTTGTCAGACTACCAAAAAGCAGATGCATCTTATTGGTATAAGTTATACCAATCAATCCTTTTAAGCCTTCCTTTAACCATGCAGTCCCTTCTCTGCACAACCTCAAGATTCCTCTCATTCTGATGTGAATTCGGTGACCATTCATCATCCTCTTCGGCCTCGGGTGTTACAAAATATGCTGCCTTGGTTTTACCAAAGAGTAATGGGGAACGTGGGCATTAAATACAATCCCATCACTGAAATGTTTTTCCGCTTTCTCCTTGGCGTGTGACCTGAAAAGGTATGGAGTGGTGTGACGTAGCTTACTGTGCACTTGAGTTTGGTTGTCTTTCCAAGATGAAATCTGACCGTTGATCCACACTTGCTTTTTTATTTTCCATCCAATTCTCTCGATTCTCTTCACCTATATAAGGATAAAGGGAACATGGGAAAACTCTTTGCTAATCTTGTAGATTGAGTTTCCCTTATTTTGTTTAAGTCATCCCCTCTTCTTAAGGAGAATTTTTATAGGAGTAATCATCATCACATATTCAAATCTTCAAAGCTTCAATTTTCAGCATCTTGTTCTACTTATATTTCAAGGTACTTTCTCTTCACTTCATCTTTTCATTCAAGCATTTATTGTGTCTTAGTTACGATGAGCGATAAACCTATTATCATAGAGATTGGTTTGGAGGGTAGTGTTTCTTCTTCGAGAAGGGGAATGAAGTCTGAGTGTCATTACTTTCCTTATGCTCTTAGGAATTTTAAACTAAAGATCGCTTTCCTGATTTGGGATTCTGAAATAAAAGGAGTATTTAGGGACTCCATTTTTGGGAAAACTTTGTCGTGAGGTCCTTTAGGAGCTCTCCCGTTAGGGACAATTGGTGAGGGCGAGGACCTTGTCGAAAAACCAATGCCTCCACCTATCTTGACTGTGAAAGTAGTAGAATTTTCCCAACAAAGGAGAGAACATGCTGGTATTTTTGTCAATGCTATCGGGGAGCGATTGGTAATGAACCTAGCGATGCTAAAATCGCACGTCATTTGGAATGCCAAGGACATTTTAATGTTGTGTCTTTGATCGAACAAGTGATCACTATAAACCTGAAGAACTGGCCTACAAGGAACTTCATCTAATTGAGTCAGATAATGCCAATAGATACATCTAGGTTTTGTACCTCAATTTTTGCCCCTAAGATCCATTCATCATACCATGTTGATTCCATTACAATAAGATCACACTAGGATTCTTGGTTCCCCTCCCTATATTTAGCTTTGCACTTTGAGGAATCACCAAGCACCTTGACTTGTGTTCTTTTGTGATCATGAATATTTTTTTTCTTGATTTCTTCTTTTAATTAATAAAATACAATGTTGGTTTGTCTTGCTAGGCAATGAGAGTTAACAAGCTACCCCATGGGTTCATGAGTTTATTTTCATTCCCTAATCAATAAAGCTTGAGAATTTCAAGCCTCACCATTGAAGTTGTTTTTGGAGGAAATGGCATGAAAAGCTTATTTTGGTTCACCATATTTCAAGATTATCAAATTTGATCCAAAAAGTACAAGGGGTTGATTGAAAAAATAGTCATGTTTGGACAAGATTTTATTCCTTTTGGTCACAAGTGCATGTTCCTCTCAATTATCAAGATAAGGAAGTGGTTGTGGTTGCTATGATTTCTCATTATCATTCTCAACAACTTATATTTACAAAGCATTTGTTTTGGTACAAGAAGTTTGTTCAAAATTGTCAAAGTTCCTCAAGGCATGTTTCTTAATCTATGAGCTAGGGTTTTGAACTTCAAAAGAGTATATCTTGTTCATCTTTTGGTATTTTTGAGTGATTCTAAAGACATAATTCTCTTTAAAGGGTTATTAACAAATCACTTCAAAAGTTCCAAGGAGTTTTCATGTGGAAGAAACTTGATGAGGAAGAAAGATTACAAGTCCTCCAGATGAATCCCCAATTTTTCATATGTGACTTCAAATGATCATAACTTGGTCAATTTTTATCATCTTGAGCCCATTATTTTTCCATAATAATCTTGAAGATGTGAACTTTATGCCTTCTTTTATGTGCAAAGTGATAAAATGGATGGAAGTTGCCTTAAGGATACAAAATATTATAGATCATTTTATGAAATTTTGCCAACTTCAACAAGTCATAACTTTATCAATTTTTGGATATTTTGAATGGTTCAAGTTTCAAAATGTCATTCAAAAGATCTACTTCATTCCATCTTTTTTGGTCAAGAGAAAATTCCAAGTGAAAGGCTATGTTTGGATGCAAGACATTATAGGTCACTTTTGAAGAAAAAATTGAAATATTTCTAAGTATGGAAAGTCAACCCTTTTTCCTCAACTTTGACTCAATACAACTTTCAGCTCAAGCATCCATTTAACTCCATTATTTTTCCATTGCAAAGCTTGTAACCTCATCTTTCTAAAGCATCAAGAATCATGCCCTAAGACCCCTTGAGTTGAAAATGCCATTGTTTTGAAATTGGTAACTTGGAACTGAATTTCTCACCAAGTCAGAATTTTTAAATCCATAACGTGGCCTCTAATCACAAGATTCATACGCATTTTTGATTTAAACTTGATTAACAAACTTGCCAGAAGTGTTTAGCACCTCAAAACACAAGGATTGGATGAGTTTTGGTGAAAATAAGATCACACTTCACTCGTCCATCAGGTTTGCACGAATTCCCTCCAAAATACATCATTCACTCTTCCTTTTGATCCCATTTACTTCTCTTATAAATACATGAACTATCCCATTCATTTTCTCAAGCTTGGATAGCCAAAATCACCCTGCCAAACTTGTTCCATAACTCAGAATTCAGCAACTTCGAAATCCATATACATGCCTTTTTCAATCCAATTTTTTCATCAATTCACCTTCCTTGATCTTCCCTGGAGCTAACCATATAATTACATTCAAGAATCGTGCTCTATATTGCTCCATAGAAGTCCAATTTCAGAGCTCTGCAACTCAACTTCAATAGGTAGATTCCTTCATCAATTCTTCAAAACTTTGATATCATTGTGATGCTCTCATTGTCCTGGTTCTAGTCGCAACACTTGCTTTTTACTGGAAACAAATTTTGACCATGAAATTTCAAATCCATTTTCAAAACTTCCTTCCAAATTGCTTAAGCTACAGTTTATATAAATTTGGCGCGAGGGTGTGGTTGTCTTCGTCTTGAAGAGACGAAGCGAATGACATAGGTCTGAGCTTCTGATTTTATAGTTTGAGAGATCTGCAATTCACGTTGGCTGGAGGTTGAAGATGACCAACGTGTCATCTTCCAACCAATGATGGCGTGCCACTTGTTTTTTTTTTAATTCTGATTTTATTTTTGATTCTATGCTTTATTCACTAATGACCATGATATGCATAGTGAGCCAAATCCTTTGGATCTGATTACTAACGCGTTTTGACTCTTATCCAATGGTCCACATTTTTTGACTTTTATTTTATTTTCTGATTTTTTATATTTAATTGTTTTAAACTTCAAAAAATCATAGAAAATTCATTTTAAGTCCAAAAAATCTGAAAAAATTCTGAAAAATATTTTTGATTATTCTCTTTCTGATTTTTTATTTTTTCACAATTTAATTTTGTGTTTTGGTATTTTTTTAATAAATTTACACTTTATTTGAATTGTTTTAAATGTTTAAAAATACTTTTATGCATTTTTAAATTCTAAAAAATTTATGGAATGATTCAATGATATTGTGACAAATATTGGTGACTTTATTTTATTTTTGTTTCTGACTTTGTTATTTTTTTTAATCATTTTTGGTTTACTTTACCCCTTTCTTTTAATTTTAAAAATAGTTTCTGACTTTAAAAAATTACCAAAAATTTATAAAATCATTTGAGCCCTTTTCTGATTTTTCTATGATCTTACTTTTTATTTCTTGATTAATTTAAGCATAGTTGATATTTTTCTCTTTTATTTCTATTTTTAAATATTACTTTTAAACCTTTTTGTATATATTAAAATGTAATATTATTTTTGTTGTATTAAAATATCCAGCGTCAACCTTATGGATTCGAATGGCTTAACATCCCCCCATGGGCGCCTAGACAGGTGTGTTAGGTGGGCCAGGTAGGCCCCTTGTTAGATTCTCTATAAGGAAATAGAGTAGCACCTTGGCTACAAGCAATTGCTTTTAGCTCGGTGGTAAGCGCTTGATCCTACAAGTGTTTTTCTGATGCTTGGATCTTGTACTGACACGGTTAAGTGTTTAAGCTCAGAACCAGGCGCTCTGATGCCAATTGAAATGTGAAAAACACAAGAAGGGGGGGGGGAGTGAATTGAAAACTTAAATCTAAAAAGCTTAATGACACAATATTTTTATCCTGGTTCGTTTGATCTCAAACTACTCCAGTCCACCCGTCAAGGTGATTTTGCCTCTCTCCAACGAGGTCTTAATCCACTAATCTTAACAAGATTACAAAAGCTACTTTAACAACTGTTAAAGTCTTCTTGAGTACAACCACAATCCGGTTAATCTCAGGGATCTCTTTTTCAATATGATTATACAATATGTGTTGCTATTTTTCTAACAAAAACGGTTCATCACAACTGTGATAAGTTACACAGGTTTATAGCTTAGAAAGATAGAATGAAATTGCTTGTAGCTTGAATATGCGTGAGTGGTGATCTAGCAAAATCGTTGTATGTACGTTAGCCCATCATTTTGAAAGCTGACTTGTTTATATAGGCAGTGTAATGACGTTGATCATAAAGCATGTTTAATGTCATTAACACACTTTCCTTTTGGAGAAGATCCTATCTGAAGGAAGCCGTTGGAATTGATGTTGTCTTGAATGTTCAGTAATGCTTCAGAATCTTTTCTCCTTACTGCTGATGACGCTTCAAAATATTGATGACTTGGTTTGATATGTTCTTGTTCAGAGTCAGAATTTACTTTGATTAAGCGTAGGTTCTAGTCATCAATCTTCAGCGTATGTTCTGATTGCTTCAGTATGTAGCACTTATGGCTTATCTTCTGATACTGATCTGATCTGAACTTCTGCATACATAAAACATATTTTTAAGGTGCATATTTGTTCTTTGTATTTATTTATTCTTTGTATTTGTTATCATCAAAACTCTAACCAAGGGTTGTAGAATCAAACTATGTTCTAACAATCTCCCCCTTTTTGATGATGACAAAAACCAGATTTTTCAATTAAAAAATAAAGAATAAAAAGTTTAGAATAAAGAAGAACCCCCCCCCCCCCGAGTTGATTGCTTCCCTTAAGTTCCTTGAGCATCAGAGTTTAACTGCATCTTTCATCAGAGTTTGTACCTGTTCAAGCTTTTCAGAAGATAGAGGTTAAGTAGTCCAGAATGTTTGAGACTTCTATCTCAGTAAACCGTTATTGAAAATATCTTACTTTCTTCCTTTTTTATCAGTTATCAAAAAGGCAATATAATCAGAGCCAAAATTGTTGATTTATATTAAAAAACAAGAAGAAATGATAAGTAGTCCAGAACAGAAGTGGTAAAACAAACGTTACAGATAAACAGATTTAAAACAGAAAAGAATCTAAGAGGGAGGAGGAAGGCGTGTGAACAAAGCTTCCAGCAAGCCCTTGATCTGGGTGTTAGATTCTTCTTGTTTGCCCAAAATGCTCTTGATTTCTTTGTTTGTGTCCTCCTGCTTATCCAACCTTTCCTGGATAATAACATTTGCTCTTTTCAACTCTTCCAGAGTTTGCATGGCATATGAAGAAGCTGGAGATTCTTCAGTATCTGGATGCTTCTTAGAGCATTCCGCAGCTTGATCACATTGAACCATTTCCTCTGCTGAGTTCATCTCTTCTGGAGCAGCAGTCAGGGAGAGACCTTCTGATTCTGGTTGAACTTCATCTGAGGGACGATGTTCTGACCAGGGAGCATTATCCAGAGGTAGAATATCCTCCTTGAGCAGATAGCTCAAAACTTGGTCTTCAAAAACCTTTAGCATATCACTGAAATTCCGTTGAACTTGTTCATAGCTCTTTTCTTTTAGCTTTAGTGTTTCAGAACTTAGCCAATTTCTGAAACTTGTCCATAGATAATCAGAAGTAGCAGGATTAGTCATCTCTAGACTAGCATGCTTCAAGGAGGTTATACATTCCTGTATTCCTGTTTCAAACATCAACAAACTTGTACCACACATCTGGTGTGGTTTCAGTTGGTTTTGGTTTGGGAATGGCAGTTTTGTGAGATATAGCAACTAATCTTTCCAATGCAATTGGATCAATGACAAGTCTTACGTTGTCAGCTGGATTGCTCTTGGGTGAAGGAGTGGGAGAGTCAGGTATTATGATTGGACTTGTAGGGGAATTTGGTGGTGTGGATTCCAGAGAAGAAGGAATTTTTGGAATGTCCAGGATGGTGAGAGGCATGCGAATAGCAAGTGGTTCAGTGATTCCTGGGATTGGGATTGTATCTGAATCTGAAGTAGGTTCTTCAGATTGGTTGGTTGAAACATTGTGAGGTTCTGGTTCATGGGTCTCAGATGGTTGATTCTCAGATGTTTGAGCTTCTGGTTGTGGTTATTCAGGTTGAGGTAATGGTGGATGAGGAATATCTTGTTGTGGAGAGAGAGGTAGTGGAATATCTTGTTGTGGAACATCTATTGTAGTTTCGGAGTTTGGATTATCAGGGATGTGAGGATTTGGATTTTATGGTGTGGGAGCAGAAATGTCTTGGTCAAAAGAGTCAATATCAGATAGAACTTTGGCAAGTTCTGGTTGAGTTTGTTCAGGATTTGGATTAATAGGAAGGGAGTGAGTTTCACTTAGACTTAGAGTTTCTGATGGATCAAACCCTATGTCAAAGTCATTAAAAGTTTGTGGAGTTGGATGTTCTGATTGGGTAGTTATGGTTTCAGATGTTGATATAGTTATTGATTCTAAAACAGTAACAGAGGAAGGATTACCTTTCTTTCTTGCAGCTTTTGGAGTCTTCTGAGATAGTCCTTCTGCTGCAGCTTTCCTTTTCTTGGTCTTCTTCAGAATAACTTCTGGAGCAGCTTGATGCAAGTCCTGGATGTTTATTTCTGGTGCAGTGCCATCTTCCTTACACGCATCCATATATCTGACAATTATCTCTGGCTTGGAGTCAATCTCAGAGAAAAGAGGAAAATCATCCAGAGGAATTCTTCTTGAAGTAATGGTTGCAAAATAAGTAACGTTGGGTTCCTTCTTGATGTTCTCAATGATTTTCATTTTCTTCAGATTTTTTGCGTTCAGAGGCTTCCCAACAGTTGCTTCTAGTGAGCTGATTTCCTGTGCTTCAGTCAAATGCTCTATCATCCTATTCTCTGTCAAAATGTCTGATATGAGTCTTCCTAGGGGTATCCAGTCCCTTTTTGTATGCTCATCTTCTCTTGTTTCCTTTACACTAGTCCTCAGATGATTAAATAACAAGTGAGAGAGGTTTACCTTAGTTTCCTTGAGATAAAATAGATCAGAAACTGCTGATCAATGTTTATGTAATCAGGAGAGCTAGTTGGCTTCCTGTGGTTGATGCATCCCAGAATTATTTTAGCCCAAATTCTGTGATGATCCTTCAGATCCCTTATCTTGCTGGAGGGTAGGCCTAGAGTAAATATTTCCCTTGTAATAGAAGCTACATCAGAACATCTTTCAGCCATGTCAATACATCTGACACCTCCACCATTGTAACCAATAAGCCTTGAAATTAGGTCTTCTATAATGACAATCTTCTTCCCCATGACATACGAGGTTACTTGATGATTTGAGGAGGAAGCATGTATCCAGAATTCTTTGACAAGAATTGGAAATGTTGGCCCTAGAAGACGGTCAAAATATTTGTTCCAACCTTGAGCATTGACGTCTTTATACAGATTGAAGCCGTTTTCTTGAAGGCTTTCAAAGTCAACAACCAGTTCTGAAAGAACTTCCAGATTGTCAATGGGAGTGAGTAGCATTCTGTATGGTTCTTCGTACTGTTCCATAGACCCAGTTTCCTGAGTGCTGATGTTTTGGACGCTTGAAGAAGCCATGTTCACACAAGAATTTTGAGAAAGATGAAAGGGTTTTTGAAAGTACGAACTGAAAACAATAGAAGGTATTGAGAGAGTAAAAGTGAAAGAATGTAAAGAGTGAAACTTGAGTTTAAATAGATTTTCTTGAAAGCATAACTAGTAAGAGAGAGAAACAATTAGTTATGATTATAAGCATTAATGACAACTGATTTTAGGGGATTCAGAAAGATATTGGTACAGTTAACCATGACGTGTGTCTCAATGCACCCAATAAGCGCTTTTGACCTTTCAGAAAAGTGAACGCGTGTTCAGCCTCATAAGGTAGCTGATGAATGGATGACAACTGTTTGCTTACGTGAACAACACACTTTTATCCTTGAAATGAAACGTTCAGATCTTCATGGATAGATTCTGATGCAATCTGTACTTCTAAAATTCTGAAGGCAGGTTGATCAGTAGTTCACAAAAAAATAACTAAATTCTGAAGGTTAAGATATGCAAATGAAAAAATTTATTCTGGGCAAAGCTTCATGCTGAGATGTTTCAGAATGAAGTTAAACCTATCTTCAGAAAGAGGTTTTGTAAAGACATCAGCCCATTGATGGTCTGTGTCAATGAATTTTAAGTTAAGAATCCCTTTCTGAATATAGTCCCTAATAAAATGATGTTTTATTTTTATATGCTTAGCCCTAGAATGCAAAATAGGATTTTTACTGATACAAATAGCAGAAGTATTGTCACAGAGGATAGGAATGTTACTCTCAAATATATTGAAGTCTTCAAGTTGACTTTTCATCTAGAGCATTTGCGTACTACATCCAGCAGCTGCTATGTATTCAGCTTCTGCTGTTGATAGTGCTATTATGGATTGTCTTTTGCTGGACCATGAGATCAGATTTTCTCCCAGAAATTGGCAGCTTCCAGAAGTGCTTTTACGTTCTACTCTATATCCAGCAAAGTCAGCATCACAATATCTTACTAAGCTGTAATCATTTGATTTTCTATAAAACAAACCTAGATTAGCAGTACCTTTCAGATACTTGAAAATTCTCTTAACTGCTGTTAAGTGAGATTCTCTAGAATCTAGCACAAATGCAAACACTGAATAGAATGTCAGGCCTTGAAGCCGTCAGATAGAGAAGATAACCAATCACACCTCTGTAGACCTTCTGTTCTACCTTTTTACTTACCTCTTCCTTTTCCAGAATGCACGTGGGGTGCATTGGAATCTTTGAGGGCTTACATTCTAAGAGATCAAATTTCTTCAGAAGTTCTCTGACATATTTGCTCTGATGAATGTAAGTTCCTTCTGGAGTTTGATTTATCTGAATGCCCAGAGAGGGTTTAGTAGATCAAAATATGATGTCATCAACATAAATCTGACAAACTAACATGTCATTCTTAACTGTCTTACAGAACAAGGTTGTGTCCACTTTCCCTCTGGTGAATTCCTTTTCTAACAGGAAGTTACTTACTCTTTCATACCAAGCTCTGGGAGCTTGTTTCAGACCATAGAGTGACTTCTTTAGTTTGAAAACATATTCTGGATTTTTGGAACTCTCAAAACTAGGAGGTTGGTGCACATATACCTCTTCATCTATATAGCCATTTAAGAATTCACTTTTGACATCCATCTGATACAGAGTGATGCCTTTATTAACAAAAAATTATATTAAAAGTCTGATAGATTCTAACCTGGCGACTGGAGCAAAGGTTTCTGTATAATCTATCCCCTCTTGTTGACTATAACCTTATGCTACCAGTCGTGCTTTGTTTCTGATGACTTCACCTTGCTCGTTCAGTTTGTTTCTGAACACCTATTTTGTACCAATGACGTTGAATCCTTTTGGTTTGGGAACCAGATCCCATACGTCATTTTTGGTGAATTGATTTAGTTCCTCTTGCATTACCAGAATCCAGTCATTGTCCAGAAGTGCTTCATCAATTGTTGTTGGTTCAATCAGAGAAACCAGTCCCATGAGGGATTCTTCAGAGTTTCTGAATGTTGATCTTGTTCTGATTGGATCTTCCTTCTTTCCCAGTATTGTATCTTTTGGGTGATCAATGCTGCTTCTGGATAGTCTTTTCTGGAGTTGATCAACAAAAGGTGCTGGATTGCTTGCAGTGACTCTTTCTGCTGTTGAGGGAATGTCTCTGTTGAGAACCTCTGATGAGTTGTCTTTAGTAACTGTGAGTTCAACTTCCATACCTGCAAGGAGTTCATTCTGCTTTGACTTTTGAGAGTCAAGCTTATCATCAAACCTAACACTGATTGACTCTTCAACAATCTGTGTTTCTGTATTGTATACTCTGTACCCTCTTGAGCGTTCAGAGTATCCTAACATAATACACTTTTGTGCTTTAGAGTCAAACTTGTTCAAATAATTTTTTGTATTCAGAATAAAACATGTGCATCCAAATGGGTGAAAATAAGAAATGTTGGGCTTTCTGTTCTTCCACAATTCATATGGAGTCTTTATTTTCAAATTCTCCACCATGATCACTTCTGACTTTAATAATTCTAAGATCCTTTTCATTCTGAACTTGGTTGCAGAAGGTAACAAACACAGAGTGTGACTCGTCCTTGTGTCTTAAGAACTTTACCCATGTCCATCTGCTATAGTCATATATGATTACTAACCCATACTTCTTGCCACTGACTGAAGTAGTTTTTACTGGTCCAAATAAGTCAATGTGCAGAAGTTCTAATGGCTTAGAGGTGGAAACAACATTTTTGGATTTGAAATCAGGTTTTGCAAATTTGCCTTTCTGACATGCTTCATACAGAGCATCTGAATTGAAATTCAAGTTAGAAAGTCCTCTGAACAGATTGAGTTTGTTAATCTGAGATATTCTTCTCATACTAACATGTCCCAATCTTCTGTGCCAGATCCATTGCTCGTTGTTAACAGACAGTAGACATTTTACATTCTGACTCTTTAGTTCAGAAAGTTTTATTTTATAAATGTTGTTTTTCCTCTTTCCATTAAATAGGATAGTCCCATCTTTCTGACTAACAGCTTTGCATGAATTTTGATTGAAGATTATATCATAACCATTATCACTTAATTGACTTATGGATAATAGGTTATGCATTAATCTATCAACTAATAAAACATTACTTATAGAGGGGAGATTTCCATTACCTATTGTTCCAGATCCAATGATTTTTCCTCTCTGATTGCCTCAAAAGCCCACGTGGCCTCCAGGCTTAAGTTACAGGCTTTGGAACATATGCCTTCTTCCCGTCATGTGTCATAAGCAGCCAGAGTCCAGGTACCATGATTGGTGTCTTAGCCTTGCTACTAAAGATATCTGCCACATGTATGATTTTATCCTTAGGTACCCACATTTTCTTGGGTCCTGATTTGTTAGTTTTACCAAAATTTTGATTGAATTTTGGTTTGACAGAATAATCACTACTTGTGTATTTTATGTCATGTGTGTGCCCATATATAAAATGTGAATTGAGTGGTGTGCGTTTTATAACTAAGTCTATGGAATTTTTTGGCGTGGCTACCTTACCTTGATATCCTATCCCTTTTCTGCCATTTCTGCTAATTCCATAGATCATTGAAGCCATCTTGCTTCTGTCTATGTTTTTGGTTAGAAACTTCTGAAAGCTGTGATCATACTCTTTGATGATCTCATCAGCATTGCTGGGAGTTTCAGAGATTGTTTCCTTCTGAGAGTTTTGTAAATGATTTTCTAATTTTTAAAATTTTTCTCTTAACTCAGAATTCTCCAATCTGAGACTCTCAGTTTTTTCAGAGTCAGAGGCAAGATTCCTTTTCAGGTTTCTGAATTTGACTCTGATCTGCTGATACCTTTCCAGAATTTCATTTAGGCTTTTAGCAAGTTCAGCCTTAGTAAAGTTTATGGTAAAGTCAGGGAATACCTCTTCAGTGTCTGATTCTGAGTCTGAACCAGAAGCTTCACTGTCTTCTGATACGTTTTCCATGAGAGATATGTTTGCTCTTTCATCATCTGATTCTGAGTCAGCTTCAGATGTGTCAGAATCATCCCATGTAGCCATGAGGCTTTTCTTCTTTTCCTTGAGAAACTTCTTTTTGGGCTTTTCCTTCTGAAGCTTTGGGCAATCACTTTTGTAGTGCCCTTGCTCGTTACATTCATAGCAGATGATGTCCTTGTTGTTTGGCTTTCTGTATCCTGAAGAACATTCAGATCTTCTGTGTCCAGAGGAGGACTCAGATTTTTTGTATCTGGAGGAGGATTCATTCTGATACTCCGATCTTATGGGATTTCTGAACTTCCTTTGTCTCTTCTTCTACAGTTGGTTCACGCTTCTGGAGAGGAGAGACAATTCATCTTCTTCTGATGAGGATCCATCAGAGGTTTCTTCCACAGCCTGCAAAACCATAGAGTCAGATTTTCTGTTAGATTTTAAAGCTAATGGCTTACCTTGATTTTGAGGCTCATCTTCTTCTAGCTCTATCTCGTGACTTCTGAGGGAGCTAACAAGTTCCTCCAGAGAGATTTTGTTGAGATCTTTGGCTAAATTAAGTGCTGTGACCATTGGTGTTGTACCCCAAAATTTGCCCTCCCATATTCTTCAAGAAATTGCCAAGTCAAGCTTCAAAATCTCCCCAAGGGTTGCACAGTTCAAGGGCCTCCTAACAGTCAAAATTAGGGTTTTGGTTCTGACAAAGAAAATGAAGTTTCCAAGGGTCCAATCAAGTCCCACATGCCTATAAATATGTTCAAGCATCCTCATACCAAGTTTCAAGACTCACAACACAAAATTGCACAGTCAAAACCCTAATTGCACTACAGTCAACTGTAGGGGCAAAATGGTCATTTGACAGTCAAAAGTCCAAATTTTTGGTCAACATATCATTTTGAAGCCACAAACATCATTTGATCAATGCTTGATCATGATTCTCAAAGCTTGGCTCAAAAATCATCAAGATGCAAAAGTTTCCATATTTGGACAGTTGAAAAAGTCAACTGTAAATTGACCAGGGCATAACTTTCACATGGATTATCAGAAAAATTCCATCCAAAGCTCATTTTGAAGAGAAAGACATTTCCTACAACTCCTATTCACACTTCAAGTCCAAGAAATGCTCTCACAAAAAGTTATCAATTTCAACATTATAGGTCATTTTCAAAAGTCAACAAAAAGGGACTTTAGGTCAAAGGCCATAACTTGAGATTGGTAAATCAAAATGACATGGGACCAAAGACATTGGTTAGAGGACTCAAAGAACTTTCCAAAATGTCCAAGAACATGAGCAAATCCTAAAAATTGAGCAAGTTATGCCTTGTGGAAGTTGGGAAATTTTTGGATATTTTGAAAAGTCAACATTGCTTCAAATGACCTAAAAATGCTAATGGGCCTCTTTTTCTTCCACAATTCATCATCCAAGGCATGTGCACGACCATTTGGCCCAAAGGGAAGTTTTTATCATTTTTATTTTATTTATTTGAATTTTTAAATGCTAGAAATTCATTTAATTAATTAAAATATATAAAAAAAATACTAAACCTAGGTTTTTCAATCTTTTTATGCATGATGTATACTCAATATTTCGTGCAAATCAGGTTAGGAAAGAATCAAAGGTGATTGGATGTGATTGAAGCCAAAAAGCATGAAAAAGATTTGGAAAATTATGGCTTGAAAATCAAATATCCTTTTCATTAATTCATGGATTTTTGATCAATTTTCTTAACCTAAATCATTGATACATATATATGCAAGCTAACCCTCGTGCCCTTGGACTCCCAGCTGCGCCAGAAATCCCTAAGCAAACTTCAAATTTTTTCAAGAAAAGTCCAATACTGAAAACCAATTCCTAGGTCGATTCAAGCCATAATATTGATTCCATTGTGTTCCTGAGGCTTCAAGGAACATATACAGATCAAAATCAACGTCCCTAACACAAGAAATAGGTAGCACGACCATGGCCGGTTCAAGCTTTTTTTCAGTTTCTTGAAACATAATTCATGCATTATTTGTAAATTCTAATATTTGATTTGTGTTCATTATATCATTCTGAAGCTAACCACATAATTTGATTGCATTTTTATCACCCATACGCGATTTCACCATTGTTGGATATTAGGGTTCTTCAGCTTTCGAATTAGGGGTTTTTGAATATGGAAAAATTGGGACATGCCAATGCCATGATCATACTCAGCGTGCTTGGACGAAGAGAACAGGACCCTCGCGCCTAATTTATGTGGCCGGACGGCCTAATCGCTATTATCAAATCAAGCATGTTTTGGGGGGGTTAAAAACCCCCGCTAACCACTTTCTATTTTCAGGAAATAAACAAGCCAAGGAAGAAGAAGATGAGGTGGCCATCAGCAATTGGTTAATTCAAACTTTTCGCGCGAGAAGAGCACTAACTCATGTTTTCTTTTATATTGATTGTTAATTATTATATAAACAAAAGCGTGTGAATGGCCTAGCGGTGGAGAAAGCGTTTGGTAATTAATAGGACCTGGGTTCGATCCCAGGTCCCCCTCATATTCCCTTATATTTTTCTTTGAAACTTGATCAGGTACTTTGGCCCCTCAATGGTCTATCATACGCTCCTCAATCCAGTGCGCCACATGTCCTATTGCACTCAACCAAGGGACTAGATCTGATGAACACTATGGACGTGAGTCAACGCCTGGGCACGCATCCTGAAAAGTCCACCAGGCCAGGGATAATTGGGCCTAATCACTACAACAAACCCTCCACTTGGGGACAGCACCCCCTAGAGTTTGTTTCTTTTACTCTTTTTTTTATTTTTTCTTTTCTTTATTTTAATTAATTTCTTTTAATTCTTTATAATAATTATTTTCACAATAATATAAAAAACACAATATAAAATCAGAAAAAGACAAAAAATAAGTATTTTATTTAATTAATATATTTTTTTAGATAAATATTATTCATTAATTTTAGTTATTAAATTAGGTTTAATTTTAATATTTTCCTTAATCAATTTAAAATTTGGTAGAATTAGGGTTTGTAATAATTTTTACCCTTTTTTTCTTTTTCTTCACTAATAATTAAATATTATTTATTTTTGTAATTAAATTGCATGTAAATAATTAGGTTAATTTAGGTTTAACTTTAATACTTTCTTAATAAACTAAAAAAAAAACAATTAGGATTAGGGTTAGCATTTTAATTTCAATTAATCTCATTAAAATCATAAATACAAAAAAAACCAAAAAAATAATTTCTTTTTCTTTAATATAATTAATTTGCTAATAATTTAATTTCATCAAAAAGGGTCCAACGCCCTCGTTTCTAATTTTATTTCAATTCGCATATTTATTTCTTTTTCTTGTAAATATTCATGTACTTCTCCCAAAGCCGTGTAATTTCATACTTTCTCGCACTTTACTTTAATTCTTTATTTTTTCTGTCAAATCGGGTTATGGAAATTTTGGCGATGTGGACCCGCGCCTTTTTGTAATAGTTTAGGAACTTTACCTTTCTCGCAAATTTTTTTTTTAACTGTTAAATAAATGCATGCAAGAATGAATGCCTAAAATAAAAACAAACGCTTAGATCACTTTGACATGAACAAGACAAAAATAAATGAACATGACACACAAATCACACACCACCCCTAGGGTACGCCTCACTGTTGCCTTGCCCTTCGAAAGGTGATCGTCGAGTAGAGGATGTCTTAGTAAGTCCTCATGATCCGGGAACCTGGCATGAGGGTAGCTTCTAAGGTGTCTTCCCATTGCTCTGGTGATCACCATGTCCCGAACCTCGAATTGACCCGAACACCTCCAACGGTGGTGCTACCTACCTCTCAATGGTGGGATGGCACTACTTTAAAGGACATCTACACAGACGAATTCCTTAGGGTAGATAGACGACTCTAGATACTTGCTCTAATTTCAAAACAAATCAAAAATACTTTTCACACCAACACATTTTCAAAAAGCTTTCGAAAGCATTTTTCAAACACTCTTGAGGACCGATACAAGAGTCGAAATGAAATTTTCAAAGAAACTTTTTAAAACCCACAGTTGAAAAGCAAACAAACCAATTTTGAAAACACAAATGAGCAAGTATCTAAGAGCCCATGGATAACCATGGATAGAAAGGGTGCTAACACCTTCCCTTTCTATAATCTACCTCCCGAACCGAGAGCAATCTCTATAAGGAATTTTTCTGTGCTTTTGTCCTTTCCATTTGGAGAAAATAAAAGACGGTGGCGACTCTTACTTCCACGACATTTCGCGAACCAGCGTTAAACAGTCAGTTCCAGATCTACCGATCACAATTGGCCTTCATTGTTTGGGCAAGCTTCTGATGATCTTCTTAACGTGATCAGCAGTAGAATACCCTTTGTCAAGAACCTTTAGTCCAACAACAAGAATTTGAAATCTTGAAAACATAGTTTCTATTGATTGACTATCTTCCAAATTGAATGCCTCATACTTCTGAATGAGCACAATGGCCTTGGTTTCTTTGACTTGAATGTTGTCTTCATGCGTCATTCTCAGAGAGTCAAACATATTCTTGGCAGTTTCTCTGTTTGATATTTTCTCATATTAATTGCTTTTAGCTCAGTGGTAAGCGCTTGATCCTACAAGTGGTATCAGAGCAAGGTCATGGGTTTAAATCCCCCCGGCTGACACTGGGGGGGAGATTGTTGTATTAAAATATCCAGCGTCAACCTTAGGGATTCGAAGGGCTTAACATCCCCCCCTATGGGCGCCTACACAGGTGTGTTAGGTGGGCCAGGTAGGCCCCTTGTTAGATTCTCTATAAGGAAATAGAGTAGCACCTTGGCTACAAGCAATTGCTTTTAGCTCAGTGGTAAGCGTTTGATCCTACAATTTTGTGACTATTTTTTGGCTGATCTTGGGGTAAATTTTTAATCATGAACTTTATTAACATCATTGGATCCATGGTGTTGAGTCTAACTCCACAAAAATGGATGAATTATTTTAATAATAGTTTGATTAAATTTAATCCAAAAGTGGTTTGTATATTCTCCCCCACCCCTCTTCATCTCATCCCCTTCTTATTGCACTAAATGTTGTTGGATCATGATCTCTATATCATGTCTCAAAACAAATGGTGCATAGATTTCTATTGACCGGCCTCAAAATAGGTGCGACTTCTATATAAGTCCACTTACGATTGCTTAACATAGCCCTAAATTTTGTCCCGATTCGAATAAATGATCATTCGTGGCCCAAACTTATGTTTGCAAGCCCAAGTATGTTAATTTGATCTCTTTAATCCAATAACCTTGAGATTCATTGTGTGGAGGCTTTGGTTCTACCAATCCTCTAATGGATCTACAACACCTTTGGTTAACGCGGATCACTTAAACATTGTTGATCATTAAATGGTACTTTTGAGGATTCTAAATGGATGATATACTTGACAAAAAGCAAAGGCAACTTGTTGTGTGGAGGCTTTTGTTCTACCAATCCTCTAATGAGTTCCAAATGCAAGTTTCAAGATGATCATCCAACTAACCACTAATCACTAATAATTGACTTTATCCTTTTTTCTTTTATTATATGCCCCTTTTATTTTTATGCACTATTTACTTTTAGCATTTACATTTCATGCCATTTTCATCTTTGCTCATTTGAGTATTTACTTTCTTGTCATTTTTATTTTTTCTCACTTGAGTTTTACTTTTCTTTTTAAAACACTTAATAATCAACACAAACCCTAAAAATCTTTAATGATACTTAGACTATTTGGTTACTATCCTTGGCATTATGGAGCATTGGACTTTTTGGACTTAGGATTAGAAACCTTGACCTATGATTGGAGACCTTGTGATCTTATCTGATTATTTTGTCTAGAGCTCTTGAGGTTTACCTCAAGACATTGGGTCGTTTGTTTGTTTTGTGTGCAGGTTATTGTGATTACACCTTTTGTTTGTAATATGGAATTCACCCGTATACAACCGTTACTCTGCCCAATTTTTGTGAAGACTTAATACACTTGAAGTTTGGTTCTCTCAAGAGGTCTAGTATTTTTGCTTGTTTGGTTTCAATACAAAGAATGGGAATTCTATCTTGGCTCATAGTGTCAAGTACTGGCTTCTTGTTGGTTAGATGGTTCTTATCCCTAGCTTTTATCTTATGCTTTAGGATAGCATCTTCTTTAATTTCAAAAATCTTCTCCCTCCTTTTGAAAACTCTTCTTGTTTTAAACCTGAACCACTTTCATAATAAACTTGGACTTAGGTCCATGCATTTTCAAACATTTTCATAAATAAACTTCAATAAACTTAATAATACTTTGACATCCTTTTTGTGAGAAGACTAAAAGTCAATCAATCTCATTCAAACTATTTTGCCACTTTGGCTTTCATCTTTAAATTTTTCTCCAAAAAGATTGGAATCTTGTCAATCCTTATAGTGATACAAACAACTATACTTATACAATATATAGTGAGGAGAGATATTTTCCACTTGGGTGTTGAGTGAGGAATTTTTGATTCTAAAATCCAAGCCATATCCTCCACTTTGAGATTATGCAAATTCTCCTTTCTCATGATTGTGGGTGGTAGGTATGTTTTCCACACGGACAATGACGATGATGTTTTATCTCATAAAATAAACCAACACATTTGTGTTTGAAATTTTTTAAAAGAGGAACTACGTGTACCCTGATCCCCTATTGCATGAAAAGGTGGTACGTAGGCACTAAAGGTTCGCAACCGCGGCGGGTGCAAAAATCATAAAAATATATTTCTTTTCTCACCTCTACCATCTATTTTATACAACATTTTTTTCATAGCCAAAATATACAGATTTTACAAAGAGGTTCCTGCGGAGTACCATAGATGTTTAGGGTGCTAATACATTTCCTTTGCATAACCAACCCCCTTATCTAGAATCTTTCCCCCTCTTTTTGGGTTATTCTCTCTTTTCCCATTCCTTTGGAAACAATAAAGCGCGGTGGCGATTTTGATTTTGATTTGAATAAGTCTAGTCAATCCAATGATTTAGTCTTAAACATTTCTACCGCTACACTAGGTAGCCATCGAAGTGGTTGAGAATTTTTCCATTTTGAATACCATGTAGACTATAAAGATTATTGTCATCACGGTTGGCAATCTGTAGGAAAACTCCGAGGCTGAGAATGAGCTAACTGAGTTGTGGGAAAAGGTTGAGCTTACTGATTCTTTATAGGAAGAGGTAGATTAGTACGGTCCTCCTTCATCTTTGTTTGTTTAGATAATGAGACTAAAGGCTTCTCTTGCTAAGGGAAAGCTAGGGCTTTCTTTCTAAGCTTGCAGTTTGCACAATTCATTTTCTATAAAGACATATGTATTGTCTAAGCTAGATGTCGAGTCAGTTGGATGTTGCTGTAATTGGAATATACTTGTGAATTTAGATGTACAAAGCGTCTCTGATAGAACCTCTAAGGGAATTGGTTTTTGTAGTTGGATGTGTAAAACGTCTCTGACAATTCCCTTGAATTCTAAAGGCACACAAGGTGCTATGAAGAATCGATTATTGTAGTTGGACGTGCAAAGCATCTCCGACAGCACCCTTAAACTTTCAAGGCATGCAAGGTGCTATGGGGATTTGATTACTTTGGTCAGATGTAAAAAGTATCTCTGACAACACCCTTGAACATTAAAGACATGTAACGTGATATGGAGATTTGATTTCTTTGGTCGGGCATTTAAAGCGTCTTCGACAACACCCCTAAATTTTGAAGACGCGTAAGGCGGTGAAGGGATTCAATTGCTTTTGTATAACGTGTAAAGCCTCTATAAAAGTACCCTTGAACTTTAAAGGTGCGGAAGGCGCTTTGAGGATCCGATTGCTTTGGTTGGATGTCAAAGAATCTCCGATAGCACCCCTAGACTTTGAGTCGGGTGTCAACTGCATTGGTTGTACCCCAAATCACTGTTATGTTCATTCGAGTTTGGGTGTCCCGGAGAAGGGACAAGGAAGAAAGCAGAGCAGTAAGAATATAATAGAAGTATATATGTGTATTTTATTTCACTATTTTATCAATAATTTACAAATACATTAATTAAATCTTATGATCGGCCACAAGTGCATATTGATCCCAAGAGTTATTTAATGTATTTGTAAATTATTGATAAAATGTATTTGTAACTGTCGGTAGATCTTTGATGCCCTTTCAGCTTTGTATCATGTAGAACCTCCCAGGTAGTTATACCTAGCATGCCTCGTTAGTCATGATCCATCCTAATTCTTGATTTACACCTCGGTCGCACTCCCAGTTTTCCATTGGGAACAATGTTGGGGTGTTGGTGACTTTTCCCCATCGATGGAGGGCCATGTTGCCCGTACTCACTCCACTGGCGGGATATTTGGGCGACCGTATGACCTCCCGAGTTACCCCATATTTGGGGATGCCTATCATATTGTATCTTCTTTATCATTCCACAGTCTCAGACCCTTAGTGACTGTTTGGGACTAGGTTCTTGTTGTTACAATAATGAGACATTCTACGTAAGGTTTTTACGATGATGAGACATTTGGCACGAGGCTTTTACAATGATGAAACATCCGACGTGGGCCAGATATGAGATAATTTGAGTGGAGGTGGTTCTAGAATGCTACTCAGTTGATCGATTTTTCCTTCGTGAATCTAAATTTGAATATGGATTTGAGGGGATTTATTAACCAACTTTACCAAGGGTTTGAGATTGGGACTTCTGGTTAGTCGGAATGCTGTAGAATTGGATCCCGACCTAAGGATTTTTGTTGGCGTTATATCTCAGTGGAGAAAGGTCGAGATGAGCGATCAATTAGATTTAGATCAAAATTTGGCAGACTCCGCCGCCACAGAGTCGAGACCTTAACTTCGAGGAACATCAACTCTTTTGTCAAAGTAACTTTCAAATGCAGATCTGAAAATCAAACTTGACCTTATAGAAATGAAATAAATCGGAATTCGATTCCTAAAATAGGCATCAATGTTACGTTGCGGAACCAGAAATGGAGATGATTGCGGAAGCTACAGCAGAGCGAAGCTTCCTGAGTTTATTCAAAGATACGGTACCTTAGATAAGAGGTTGCAACCACAATGATTCTTGGATTGGAGGTATTTATCTTGAATCCACGTTTTTAATTGATATCCATCTTGAATCAGCGTTGCTATTCTTTGATACGAAAGATCAAAGGGGGATACCTACATGGTTAGCACTTCAACGCCCAAGTCAGTTTGGGGTTCAAGATAATTGTAGTGAGAGTGAATATTAGAGATTGTGTACCAGAGAACCATTTTTGAAGACTTTTTTACCTTGGGTTTAATGGAGCCGATTGTATAAGTGGACCTCGTGTTATTTAGCCTTTGGCCGATGCGAAACAGTGTGTCATTGGACCTTTGGTTAGCACGAATTACCTTGGACTTGTAGCTGGAATGAGAGGGTTTGGGCAAAAGAAATTATTTATGATTAAGGGCTTAAGAATGGTGATTTGAAAGGAAAATGTTTGGGAAAAGGATTACGATTTGGGATTTGAAATTTCAAATCATGCAGGATTGAAAGGAAAGTTTATGGTACAAATTATATGGGACTAAGGGTTTTCAGATCGTGAAATTGGAAAATTTTGGAACTCATAATAGAAAAAGAAAAAAGGCACCTTTTATGAAAATTATTTACTCTTGTGATGATGATTGATAGGTAACTGTCGCATGCCCTAATTCCATTGAGCATGATGGTTATTCTAAATCAAGGGGTGGTTGTAAAATTATCGCAGACACATCGGACCAATTCAATAATGGAATTTAAAGGTTAATCGTTGCATCAATAATATGTGTTTGTTCCAAATTAATGAGGTTGTTAGAAAAAATTATCGTGAGAGCAACCACAATGCTTAAGTGATGGCGATTTCAATAGAATTGTCGCATGTTAAGTGTCACAAAACAAAAAATTTCTTGTAGTGACTTTCTCAAACCCCTATGATAAGTTTGTCCTCTTCCTTCCTTATAGTTAAAATAAGTGATTTTTAAAAGCTT
The DNA here is from genome assembly GCA_948472305.1 of Vicia faba. Classification (NCBI taxonomy): domain Eukaryota; kingdom Viridiplantae; phylum Streptophyta; class Magnoliopsida; order Fabales; family Fabaceae; genus Vicia; species Vicia faba. Next base: position 389,840,320 of record OX451741.1, read on the forward strand.
TACATCCAATGATTTTTGTTTAACTTATCCTTGCCATCTGATTCGCCGTAGATTAGAGAGATAATAAACTAAGAAGATGGTTTTAAGGCCGATGAGCATCTGATGACTTCCATAGACGGATTAGTCCTTATCGGCTTCATTTGAGTGAGATTATTATAGAGATCTATGAATTTTGGATCTATAAGGATCTGATTACGGGAATTCATGAGAAGTGATTCCAAAAGGTAGCACGTTGCCAAACTATAATAATGAGGCCATAAAGATAGTGTCCAATGGGTTTGTATTATGTCAGAGTGCATGCATGTCATAATGATTTCATATTATAAATGAAAGATTATGAAAAATTGAATGAGTTCCCGAAGTGTGGGGAGTCTTGCTACAAGTTGAAGGGAAATAGTGCTTATAATGATGATGGTGTAAACAGAAAAGGTCATCCTACCAAAGTGATGTGGTACCTACCATTAATTTCAAGGTTTAAGAGATTATTTTCTAATGTAAATGACACAAAGAATATTAGATGGAATGCATATGAAAGAATATGTGATCAAAATTTTTTCCATGTAACTAATTCTTTGTAGTGGAAGAAAATTGATTCGTTGTATCAAGATTTTGGCCATGAGCCAAGAAACCTTAAGATTGGAATTTCTAACGATGAAATGAATCCATTTGGTAATCTGTTTAATAACTATATTTCATGGCATGTTCTTCTCGTGATTTATAACTTATCTATCTGGTTGTGCAGGAAGCACAAATATATGATGTTATCTATGATGATTTCAAGTCCAAAACAACCAAGAAATAACATGGATGTTTATCTAATTCCATTGAGTGAAGATTTAAGAGTTTTGTGAGAATAAGTGTAGTGGTGAAAATCGGAGATCAAACTATTAATTAACTTGACTCGCAAATAAGCAAGAGTCGCCACCGCGCTTTATTATTTCCAAGGGAAAAAGGAAAAGAGCGAAATAAAACCCTAAAATATGTAATGTAAAATAATACTTAAAAGTAATGAAAATACAATGTGTTTTTGAAAGAGATCTAAAGTTCGGGGGTTGGTTATGCAAAGGGAAGACACTAGCACCCAATACATCTGCGATACTCCGCATGAACCTTTTGAAATATCTGTTTTTTTGCTTAAAATTGTTTGTTTGGTTAAAAATGGGCGTGGACAAGGTTTTGAAGATACGATGACCTAGTGTCTTAGTTTTGACTTAAAAGGTGTGATTTTTAAAATTGAGTCTTTTAGAAAAATTAACTTAAGTTTAGCCAAATAGTAAAACAAAATGAATGAAGGGATTCACACGATCGTGTAAGATATATTTGATGATATGAAGTCAACAAAGTTAAAATATTTCCCTTGGAATTTAGATAGACGAAAGATATAAAGACTTAAACAGAGTTAATTAGAATGACAGTTGAATAATTAAATAATAAAAAATTAAATAGAAGACTAATTTATACTAGCATGCAATTTTGAATAATTAAATAAACAACAAAAATTAAATAAAAGCATGTATTTAGATAATTATAAACCGTAAAAATTAAATAAAAGCATGTATTTAAATAATTAAAAATAACAAACATTAAATAGAAAATTTATTTATAAAACATGTAAATAAATAACAAAATTTTAAACAAGAGATTAATTTATAACATGTATTTTAAACAATTTAATAAATAACAAAAATTAAATGAAAGATTAATAACATATTTAAAAAAGATTAATTCGTAACAAGCATATTCTTGCTGTATTTTATTATAATAAATTAAACTATATTTATTATTATATGGAGAGATAAGACTAAAAGAATTGGAAAAAATGGAAAAATGTCTGAACTTGTGTTCTCCCAGTTGCTATAAACCTGCCTTTCCATCTGAACTACACTATTTAATTGTTATTATTATTACATTTTACTTAAGATAAAAGTTGAAAATTGATAATTGGGATTGGGCCAAAAGGCCCAATAGACTGACCCGGTTTTGGGAAGAAGTAAAGAAAAGTTTTGTAACCCTAGCATGAGATAGGCACCGCTGGTTGTTGTCTATTGTTAACATTGGGAAGAGAAACAAACAGAACATTATTATTGTTAGTTCCAACAAAAACAATTAGAAAGAAAAAGTTGAAACAAAATAAGACAGTCCCCTCTCTCACGAATTAAGGCCATCACTTCCTACAACTCTACTCCAGCTTCTGCTTCATCGTTAAAATCATCCCCTTCATGTTTATGGCCATTCTACTGAGACACGCCATCCTTATTGTCACTAACAACAAACTTTTTCTTTTTGATGTCATGTACTTTGATAAAACACTTTGGAATTAACAACAAATACAACAAGCAAAGAGATGCTCATAGGAGAAGCAGAGAAACGGGAGGACGAACAACGGATATGATGATGTTCCGGTGGTTGGACGAAATTGGTGGTAGTCCGATGAAGATGGTACCGGCGGTGTGGAGAATGAAGGGCGAAGGCATTTCTTGGTGTATGAAGGGTGTTGGAGGTGCGATAAGATTTAGGATTTCGAAGGAGATGAAGTTGTTGCCGCCATTGTAACCGGCACGGAGAGGAAAAGTAGAACCGGTGGTGAAAATTTGTTTGGATTGAAGGTTGAAGCATGAAGAAACGAAATTGTAGAGAAATCGAATCAGTGATGATGCTAGAAGGCGGAGAGTTATGGTGAGTTTCCGATGATGCTTGCACGGATGCGAGAGTGATAATTTTGCGGAGTTTAACAGAATCGGTGGGGTTTGACAGTGTTGAATGGATTATAAAGATCAGCTCCGCTTGTGCAACCAGGACCAGGATATTCACCATCCATCGGCAAACCAACATCACTGAGAATGGACTTGGAAATTATTCCAGATTTACATTTGTTATTCATTGAAGCAGTTGAAACATTTACTGAATATAGCGATCCAGCTCTAGTAGGTGCTCCAATTAGGTTCGCACTTGAAAGCAAAATAGGAAGGTTGAGTTGTGAAAGACTCTGAACATCTTCAATGACAATTCGATTAACACCATGTTCCATAGGGCACATGTCCCCTCTAAGGCAAAATCTGCATTCCTCAAAATCTCAGCATCATTGACGGGGACGTGTTGGATAAATCGGACGGAGGGAGAACCCGATTGCGGCGAGAGATGGCAAGGAGTGTGGCTGAGGATTTTTGTGGTTTTTTCAGGGGATTGCAGAAAGAGTTTGGAACAAAGGATTTTGTGTGAGTTTCCTATCTTATTTTCTATGATGTTTTCCCCTCCAAACCAAACGATTTCTCAATTTTCATCTCAAAATTCCTACTCTATTTTCTATCATTTGAAAACAGCAACAATGATTTTCATTTTTCAGGTTCACTCGGCTTAATATCATCACAATTTCATAGTTTCACAGTTACAACAACAACAAGATAAGTAATAATTATAACATCAATCAACAACAACAAATTTGAGCGGTAGACAACAACAACAGGGCAAGGTAGTAAATAGAGTGGTACATAAAGAAAAAAAAGACTCACATGGTCGGAGCTAGTCCGACGAGTTCTCGTTTATGGAAAACTTCGATAGGTAAACTTGAATTTCCCCCCTTTTCCTTCTGAGGTCCACAAAAACTTATTGTCGGTTGTTATGGTTTTGTAGATGAATATGCATACTGGCTGCAAAATCTGTGTTGTGATGTGCTTCTGAGTTGTTGCAAGGTTTAACAGAGCATTGTGGAAGGTTGATCTTGGCACTTAGAGTTTGGTATGAAGATCAATGAATGGTATAGAAGAAGATGTTTGGCCATGATGGAAATGGTGAGTATTGTTTTGAGTTTTGGAGAAGATCGAACAAATATTAATGCAGAATTTTCTCTATTTTTTTTATCTTTCCCCCTTTATTCTATGTATTGCTGTCTTTGTATAGTGAATCAGAATGAATTTTGGGGGGGAAATTGGTGAGTCTTGGACTAATGTGGTATTCTGATTTTTTACTTTCTGATGCAGGATTTGTGTTGCTTATTTGGTGCAAATTATTTGGAATGGTATGCAGGTTTGGACAACAAGGAATAGGCATTGTTTCTCATATTGCAGCAGGTTTTTTTTGTAGGCTTATGGACTGCATTTTGACTGTTTTATTTTGACTGTTTGTGACAGCAAATGTGCAGTCTTTTGGCAGCATTGCAGCAACATGGTTTTTGTTATTTTGTGGGCTGCATTTTGACTGTTTTTGTAGGTCTACAACAACTGGTTTTGAACAACAAAGATATGGGCAATACAACATGCTGTATGCAGGTTTTTGGACTGACCTGTTTGGACTAATATGCAGGGTTGTTTCTAGTTTGGGAGAGCAGTATGGTGGAGCAGAATTGTAGCAGTTTTTGGACTGAATTGTTTGGACTATTTGTTTGTTTTGTTGCTGCAGGTTATGTAAAGGCAACAACATGTTTTTTGAGGTTTGAGGCAGCAATATACATGACGTTGGTTTGGCATATGGTGCAAGACTTTTGACACAAGTGATTTTGAAGATTTGAAACAAAGTGTTTAGGCCTTTAGTATAGGATTAGAATTTAGGATTTGGTTCCATGTTCTTGTAACAAACTTTGAAATGTATCTTGAAATTGTTCCTTTGTAACATAAATTGATGGAACCTGAAGTTTGTTTTAAAACTTGGATGATGACCATTGAATTAGAATTGAACCTTTGAGTTTTGAGTAAATTCTTTCGGATATGAAATACTTGATACAAACCACTTATTGAAAAGAACCTTGAATTTGAAACGCTGATGAATTGAATGATATATGATTCAAAATTGTCCACATGAATGAAGTTTGATTTTGAAAGCGGATATTTCAATTGTGATTAGCTTGAAAATCTTAAAATGATGAATGCAGTTGACACTTTGAATCAATTTTAAACTAAAGTCATTTCTCGAGTGAACCTTCAGATAATCTCCGATGAGACCCTAATTAAAACCTTCAATTCAATGGTAACTTGAGATACAAGCGCAAAGTACTTGAAAGAACAAATAGTTCCTTAAGAACATTGGTCAAAAATCCACTCTAATCCAATAATCACCAGTGCTTCAAACACCAATGACTTGAATTAATCAACAAACGATCCAAGAATCCCCGCACTGAACATTTTGTACCATGAACGATCTCAACATAAAAACAAATGTCTTGAGGAAACAATTAGGGCATGAACTGAATTTAGGAGTTAAGAACATTCCAAATCAAAATGTGACCTATAATGTTCCAACAAATACTATAGCCTTTAAAGCATAATTTGATTATGATATTTGATGAGAACTTGTAGATGACATCGCTTATAACAATGTGCAAAAAGAATCGTCTCGAAATGTTGAAATTTGAGGAAGTTATGATCGTTTGAACTTGAATGTGCAAACGTTGACTTTTGGTCAAAGTGCTTTGAATTGAGTTACAAACTTGATCTTTCTTCGCATTCCAAAGCATCTTGATGCACATGTGAACCAGTGATGATGAAATCTTATTTGTGCTCTGAGGAAGTTGTAGAGAAGCTTGAGACCACTTGTTGAACATAGCATGGAAATAAACACACGATTCCCCTGATGAATCAGTATTCAAGAATCAACGATCAACTGTACTTCTGGCTTGAGAGATTCCAAACCCTAATCGAGGCATGATGCCTGATGCTCTTGATTCAGATCTGTTTCTTGTAAATGAAATCAAAGAAACGAAAAACATACACTTCGTGCTTGATTAGAAGTTAGTGATACATAGGCTAAGAATGTTCAAAATACTTAACAATTTCTGCATAGTCAATGCTCGAAGGTGAGAGGTTAAAACCAACCGTATTTTGTGACCTTGACTTCTGTATAAAAATGCAAAAATAAAAATGGGATCTTAGGTCAAAAATTGGGATATGACAATAAGGCGTTGATGTTGATGATGATTATTTTGGTAAAAAAATTTAAGATGTGTGCCATGGTATTTTGCATAATTAATAACTTCCATGCAAACCATAATTTGTATGAGTACAAAGTTAAGGGGCATAACAGTGTGTCCTATATTAAGGCTGATAAATGCTTCCACCAACTAAAGAATGAAAAAAAGGCTATTTACATTGGGCACATAAAATTTCTAAGACGTAATCAACCATATCATAGATTGTAGAAGGATTTTGACGTGTGTGATAGTTTTATTGGAAACTTATCAACATTCAAGGCAAGACAGAAGTTGGTAAGAATACTTGTCTAGATATGACAAGAGTTATCTCCAAAATAAATAGGTAAAAGAACATATTTTCGCTAGCATGTCACACTCTGTGTAGAAAAGAAAAAAAAAAGTTTTTGCGAGTGTTTGCAAGATATCAAATTTTCCCAAGGGTACTCATTAAATATCAAGAATTTTGTATTGATGAAAGATCTCAAATTAATTATTTTAAAATCTCATGATTGTTATGTCTTAATGCAACAACTTCTACCAATGGCTATCCGTGGCATCTTGGATAAAAAATGTAAGGGAAACTATAACTAGATTGAGTTTATTATTCAATGATATGTGTAGTATAGTCATTAATATAGAAAATTTAGATGAGTTGGAACATGAGGCTACAATTATCTTGTGCCAATTAGAGGTGTATTTTCATTTGTCATTTTTGACATTATGGTTCACTTAACTGTTCATCTAGTGAGGTAGGTTAGATTTTATGATCCAACTTATTTAAGATGGATGCATCCAGTAAAGCAATACATAAAAATATTTAAAGGGTACAATAAAAATCATCACTTTCCAGAAGCTTGTGTCGTGGAAAGGTACATAAAAAGGACGCTATTGAGTTTTGTTCTAACTATTTGTCAAGAAAAAACTCTATAGAAATTCCCAAGTCTCGTCATGATGGAAGATATGAAGGTAGAGACACTCAAGATTTAAATGTTAATCAATGCCTCGGGGTGTAATTCTTTAAGAACATTTGTATATATTAAATAGAATTGATGAAATTCAACCATACTTATCCGTTTCCAAAAGACTTATCAAGGAAAAATTCCACCAGATGAGTCACAATGATTGTTGATAGAGCATAAAAGGAGTTTCATAAAGTGCATCTGAGACAATTAAGTGGATGTAATATATGCCTACATTTTAATATGATAATTTAGAGTGCATACGATATTTGTAATTTTTCATTCTATACAAATTCAAAGGATGATCTCAGTATCATGAAA